>CM016493.1:3562365-4980698 GCA_002890555.2 Lagenaria siceraria | reverse complement strand
AGTTAAATTATGTTCAGGTTGATAATTTGGATTATTTATAAAAGAAAAACGTGAAATACAAATTTTAGATATAAAGTAACAAAACCAATAATGAATGAGTAGGAATATGCAAGTGAAAAAAACATAATCATTAGGGATAGGTTTCTTTTAGCACAATCAAAGCCAAAATTTATATATATATATATATATATATATTATATTCCAAACATTAAAGTTTGAAATATTCAATTTAAATAACAAAACTTTCAAAAAGTATAGATTTACTCTCTAAATTTTTCAATACTTTAAAATTAATGGACGATGAAATTGAAAGTTAAGGGCGTCATTAGATATAAAATTTAATCTATATTTAAGATTAATTATTAAAAAAAAATCAAAGACTTATTAGACACAAAACTAAAAATTTAGAAATTTGGTAGACACATTTAAAAGTTCAAAGACCAAATGGACTCGAATCTCAAAGTTTATGGAAATTTTTTTTAATTTAACCTAAAATATATTTCTCCATAGTTTATTTTATTTTCCACACACACCTATCTAGTAGTTTTGTCAGCTTACCTGAAAAATTGTCCATATTATCATAGTATTAAGAACTTTATTTTTTCTTTTTTCGAAATCATAGAACTATAAACTTTTCCCTTATATTGCTTTTAATTCACATCCACCGTTTTACTTTCATCTCATATTTGATGTACTACAAATAATCAACCATAAAGTAATGATGTGTAAAACGATATTTTTGCTAAAATGAGTATAACTCAATTGATATAAAAATTATAGTATCTCCTCAAAGTTAGATATTTGATTCTCCCACCATGAAAACTAAAATGGTATTTTTAATTTAAAAATTAGAATAAACATATCAAAATTTAACAGATAAATATAGACTTCAACATGCCAATATGTTATAAAAAAAATAATGGTGGTATAATAGTAATATAAAAATATATATAATTAGTATAATAGCAATATGATTAATAGTTAAGATAGGTTAGTACTATGTCTATGATTAAACAAAAAAGGATAAAAAAAATGTGTGGTTGATTTTTTATGTATATATAAAACTTTATGATACTGTATTTCAATGGAATGGAAAAATCAAAATAAAGGAAAATAAAAACAAAATTCTGGGTGCAAGCGTAATGTTAACAAAATAAATAAATAATATTATAAATAAAAAAAAATATCATACTATTTATACAAAAATTTTACTATTTATGAGTGATAGACTGCAGCAAACTTTTATCCCTAACGATAAAAGTTTATCACGATCTATCATTTCGTGATAAAAGTCTATCTTTATATATCACACTCTATTATAATAGATAGTGAAATTTTTTACATAAATAAATATTTTTAACTTATTTTTTAATATTGAAAAACAACTAAAAATAAAATCATAATTAAAAAAAAGGGTAAAATAATAAGAGGTTTGCGAAAGGCGACGAAAAGATAGCTCTAAAAAAATAAAAAAAATAGGAATAAGCGGCAGAAGGAGAAATGATTACGCAGGCGGCCCCTGTAATTCTGATGTGGGACCCTTTTTTATCATTAATCCAAACGGTCCCAGAACGCCGTTACTTCACGGCGCCGATCTGCTCTGTCAATTTATATTATTTTACAAGCTATTCGGGCTTTTTTTTTATAATAGGCAAATCGAATCTCTAATTTTAAATTTAATAATAAATATTTTATGTTCATTCAACATGATCATTTGAACAATTCGAAAGTTTAATTCCTATCAAATGTTGGTTAAATTACAATTTTATTATTTCAACTTTCGTGTTTGGGTATAATATACTAAACTTTAAAGGAATTTTAAATGGTATTTGAATTTCTATTAATATATATAATTTTAAAAAAAAATTAGCTAATTTATTTGATATAAAATTAATGGTTTCTTTAATAGGACCTCAGACCTTTTATTATATTTATGTTAAATTATAAAAAATGCCCCTAACCACTTTGTGTCAAAAATATTCTTGAACTTTCAAAAGTTTTTAAAATATTCTTAACATTCAAAAAGAGTTCAAAAATACCTCTACCGTTAGTTTTGGATGGAAACCGTTAAAGTTTTATTTCAAAAATATCCCTGAACTTTTTAAAAGTTTCAAAAATACCCTTGACTCAAAAAAATTCAAAAATATCTTCACCGTAAGTTTATGAACAAAAACCGTTAATACCTCGTTGCAAAAATAACTTTAAAATTAAAAAAAAGTTTAAAATTGCTCTTAACGTTAATATGATGATCAATTTGGTTGAGGTTTTCTTAAGTTCGAAAAGAATGAATTTTAAAATAAATTATAAAGATATCCTAATTTGTTTTTTTATATATATAAATACTCTCATTTTTCTCTTAATTTTCTAATTTTTAGCTTACACTAATTTTCTCACCAACCAACATTTTAAGTTAAAACATAAAATCCCATAAAATCTCACAAAATTCTAAAATCAAAATCTCCTCCTAAACATATCAAAACAATAAATAGTCAAATAAAAAAAATGTATTCGGTTATTAACACACTCAACTACTAACGTTTTTTTTATCATTTTGGTATGTTTAAGTGGAGATTTGATTTAGAATTTTGTGAGATTTTATGAGATTTTATGTTTTTAACTTAAAATTTTTGTTGGTGGAAAATGAGTGTAAGTTAAGAATTGGAAAATTGAGAGGAAATAAGAGTATCCATATAAAAGAAAATGAGGATGTCTATATAATTTGTTTTAAAATTCATTATTTTCGAACTTACGAAAACTTCAAACAAATTGATCACTATATTAACGTTGGAGCAATTATCATTTTTTTTTTTAAATTTTAAAGTTATTTTTGCAATGACGTATTAACGATTTATGTTCATATACTTACGACGAAAGTATTTTTGAACTTTTTTTTTAGTTACGGGTATTTTTGAAACTTTTGAAAAGTTTAGGGGTATTTTTAAAACAAAACTTTAACAGTTTTCATCCAAAACTAACGACAGGGGTATTTTTTTTAACTATTTTTTAAAAGTTTAAGGGTATTTTTGAAACTTTTGAAAATTCAAGGGTATTTTTTACCCAAAGTGTATAGTTTAGGGCATTTTTTATAATTTAGCCTTATATTTAATCTTAGTAAGTTTGTGAAATTTTTATTAAAGCAAAATGGGTCAAAGACTTGCCTCTATTATCATACGCAAAATTAAAATTTTAATGGACATAAAATTAAAAGATTAAGAGACTTATTTGATATTTTCTCATGTTTAATGATTTATTGTTTTTAGTAAAAAATAAAATAAAATTTTAAGATTAGCAAGCACTTAATTGACAAATTTTAAAATTTATAAACTAAACTTATATTTCACCGAAACTGTCTTGTACTACTTATTTTTTATTCGTGTTTTTCAAAAATGTGGTTCGTAAAAATATTTTTATTTGTTACTTTACATATGCTTGAAACAACAAAATCATATATATATATATATATATATATATATATATATATATATATATACATACATGCACGCAACTATAATATTCTTCGAATCTTCGACTTTAAAGAAAGGACATATTAATTATCGTTGAAATAAACTCACTTTGACTTATACCAGTTGAGTTGAGTTTATGCACTAGTTAAATTGGTTAATTTGTTTTTTTAAGATATATTTGACTAATAACAAACATTTATAACACTTTCTCAAAAAAAAAAAAAAAAAATGTTTATAACAAACGTAACTCATATTAGTGTTTGGTTTTTAGATGGCTTAATTGTCTTATCGTGGCCAAATTTTCTACCGTTTTTTATTGAATTTATTTTATTATAAATGATCAAATATCTAAGAGAAGTGAGAAACTTATAAAACAAAAATTCTTTTATAACATTGCTTGTTATAACGGAATTAGGATTTCAATGCTGATATATTTCTGCAACCACAGGATTTGACAAACACTTTCTTAAGACCTTGTTTTAAAATATTAATTTGGTTATTTTTTTTTCTATTTGAAAAAATTAAGCTTATAATTTTTTTTTGTTGCTATCTTATTTTTTATCGAATATTTTTAAAATTCAAACTAAAATTTGAAAACTAAAAAAGTTTGGCATCCATTAATAACGAAACTTATACTTGTTTCTTCCGAAATTTTTAATTATATGGTTTTCACCTTTAATATGTATAGTTAAATTGTAAAAAGAAAAAACAAGTTTTTAGGACCCGTTTGGTGACCAATATTTCATTTTTAAATTTTCATATTTAGCTTGGTTTTTAACACATTAATAAGAAGTGGATAACAAAACATGTAAATTATGGATGAAAGGTGTTTATAAACTTAATTTTTTAAAATAAAAATGATTATCAATCTTTTTGAAAATTTTGTTTTTATTTTTTGAAATTTATTAAAATTTTAAATAATTCTTTTAAGTAAAATAAGAATGATTGCAGATAAGTTATGAAAAAAACAAGTTTTAAATAATCGAACCACCATCAAATAAAACCTAAAATAGCTAACTGTGTATTTATATCTAAAGCTCCATTGGGTAATCATTTCATTTTTTTATTTTGGTTTTTGAAAATTAAGCCTATTTTATTACTTTTTTTTAGCATTTTTCTTGAATAAAATGGTTGAATTCCTAGCCAACTTCTAAAAACAAAAACAAATTTATAAAAACTACTTAGTTTTCAAATTTTGGTTTGGTTTTTTTAAAATATGGGTAAAAAGTATACAAGAAAGCAATAAATTTAGAGGTGGAAGAAGTGTTTATAGACTTAATTTTCAAAAACTAAAAACAAAAAACCAAATGATTACCAAACATGACCTAAATTATTATGTTTTATGTTTTTTAATTAGGCAATTTGAAAGATGTGATGTCAGGGTCTCGGGTAAGTAGTACAAATTTTAAAAACAACATTTTTTTTACAATTCATTGTATCTAAATTTTGAATTTGAAATTTTAAAATGCATAATTGTATTAAAAAAAATGTCAATAAAAATAGCATTTTATGTCATAAACTCAATTTATTTTTGTTAAATTAAAAAATGTATAATATAAATTATTATAACATCGTAAAATAACAATTATACAAAATTTTAAACAACAACAAACATGTTCATAAATTGATTAATAATAGTTTATACTCGACATAATAATTAGTAAGTAAATTACTACTAGTTTTATAATTTATAAATATGTTATATCTAATTACTTAAATGGAAATTTAATTTTTAACTTTGCTACTAAAAACATGTACAAAAATTTAAAATACAACTATACTTTAATTAAAATTATTATTTCAAATTTCTATTTTGAGATGGCTTATTTGTCAAAAATAAATAAATAAATAAATAAAATGAGATTAGGATTAGAATTAGGATTGGATTTGGTAGATAATGGTCAATTAATCTTCAACTGCACTGACCCACCACTACCAGTCAGCTTTGTCTTTTTCTGCTGATTTATTTATTTATTATTTTTTAGAAAATAAAATAAAATAAAACTGTTTGAAAAGTGTCTTTATCTTTTTAATAAAGGAAAATCTTAGTTCAATGTGAGAGTATGGAGCTAAGGTCCCCATTCCTTAAACTCAATTGTGAACCAATCAAATTTTCAATTCAAAAGAAAAAAAAAAAAAAAAAAAAAACACAATTATTTGAAGAAAGAGAGATGCTCTAACCTCTAAAGTCAAAGTAATATATATATATATATCCCATTAAAGAAAAGAATATTATTTTTTTACAATTACTCTCATTCACTTATTTTACTTTAAGCTTAACTTTTACTCTTTCAATTTAAATTTATTGACCTTTTGTTAACTTTACTTTTAACTCACCTTTATTCAAATAAGCTAGAGTTTAGTTTTTGAATTTTAAGTTTATTCTATTTTAATTTTAATTTTTTTAAAGTATAAAAATATATAGATATAAAGATTTAAATTTTTTTAAGAGTGTATGTCAACGATCGTAGAGCTTGTTCATGTTGGTGTTTTTAAACTTTTAAAATATCTATTTTAGATTATGAATGGTTTGTTCTATTTAATTTGTATTCCATTTCCTCTTAAACTTTTAAAATATTTATTTTAGTCTTTAAAATTTCATAATTAACTACTTTAGTCTTTACTTTATATAATATTTTAATAAATATCTATTTTATTATAATTTTAATAGATTAATAATGTAGTTTCGAGTATGTGTACTAGTCTACTAAAATAAGCATAATTTTCATGCTAAATAAAATTAGAGACAAATATTAGGCAAAGCAGATTTAAGGTATGAAAGCAACGCAGTAAGAAAAAATAGAGCGAAATAAGATAAATTTAAAGATTTTGAGGCTAAAATAGCATTTAAATTATAAAATAATTTCATTCTTAAATGTAATATTTTTAAACAATGATATATATATTTTGATATTTATATGGTAGATAAACCATATACGACAACTATTATAAAAAATATTGTCTTTACTTGAAATTTATAATATTCTTTAGTTCTAAGACGTGTGACTTTGATGTAAAGTTATTAAGAAAGTGATATATCCTTACAACTTTTCAATGAATATTGATTATATTGGAGGGAAAAAAGAAGCATACGTAACGAAAAATAAAATAAAAATAAATAAGGGATAATTTCTACCGTATACGGTACCTTAAATTTTTGAGGTTGCATAAATTTAAATCTTCAAACTAATAATTGTGTATTAATTTAGATCCTAAACTTTCATGTGCGAGATTAATTTGGGTTAGTTTTAAAAAAATTATTTTGAAATTATTAATCCATCACTCTTACTGTAAGACTTCTTTTAAATGAAAGATTAATGTAAATTAGTAAGAAATGCAAAAATAAAATAAACATTAGTAATTTTCATTAAATTTGAGTGACTTTTCATCCGCTCATTTTTTTTCTAGTTTTCTCTATTTATTTATAAAAAAATATATGATAGATTTTTGGAGAAGAATAAATCTATTTAGTCGTTAACAAATAGTCAAGATTGATTCACTAAGTTTAAGGTTTAAATCAATAGATTTATTAATTCAGAATTTTAATTAATACATCCTCAAAGTTTAGGGTTATAAATTGATATTGAAATAGTGTGTTTTATTTAACATTTTAAGTGTTTATTTTTTTTTAAAAAAATTATTTTGAAAAAGATGTAATGTTTAACAACCACTCAAAATAATTTTAAAAAAATTAGTTCCTAATTAATTTGGTGAAAGAATCCAAATCAATTTTTAGAAAAAAGGGTTCTTAGAGTTTAATTAATGTTTAATTTCTCATTAATTTTCACAAAATATTAAAATTACCAAAATACCCTCACACTACTCCTCTTACTCACTTCTACCATGGTTGTTGTTCGGTACCATCGCCCACCTATGGCGACAACCACTGTCTCACGACTATCACCACCACCTAACTTTAGCAACAATCATCATTGTGTGACTAATTCCGGCAACCAATTTCGACACTCAACTTTCTTAAATACCTGTGACCACCCCTCGATCAACCCTAACCACTATCTAACAGCTAACTCGAGCAATCATATGCTCCAAAAAAGAAAATAAAAAAAGAATAAACTGGTGTAAATGTTTTTAAATACAAATTTAAACTTATTAGATCATGAATGCTTAATAGTAGTCTTTTATAGTAATTTGACATTAATAGAAACAATTTTAGCAATAGCAAACCAAACAAACTTATGTATAATTTTTTTGAGAAAATATAACTAAATACATTAATATTTTTATTTCAATAGTTTTTATAATAAGTATTAAGATGAATAACAACTTCTTGAAAAATATCTTTTCTACACATCTTAACAAACTTAAATCAATAATTTTTTTTTTTAATTCAACAAATATAAAAGTATAACCTTCAACTTTAAAGCGAAGTACCTAAAATAGATGTACACATAAATTAAATTAGGTATATTTACACAAATTTGTGATAGATTTTTGTTATGAAGTAGAAACAAATAAAATCATATAGCAAAAATGAAGAATGAGAATGAATTATTAAAACAATAATCATCCAAGATTAACTTCAACCCAAGATCCAAATCAGTGATATCAATGCAATAATATTAATTCATTGTTATTTAAACAACCAGACCAAATCAATTACATATTGATCATTTCATCTTATTATGATTATTAAAAAATTATGTATGCTTTGGCCCACACTTTATATAAATTAATAAACCAACCAAATCAATCATTGATTAAGAGTCCATATAAATATATATATTATGCAAATAAATCTCAACTGTGCCATGTTGTTTTGTTCAAGATAAAAACAGATGGCTGAAAATGTTTATTTATTCAAATAGATAAGGTCAAGATAAATATATACTTTTATGATAAGATGATATGGAGTAATTAAAAAAGATAACATATTATTTCATATCAATAAAAATTCATCTAAATATCTACTTGATCTCTTCTGCTCTAAATTTAGTTTTATTTTAGTTTCTATACTTTCAATAAATTTTAATATTAATTAAATTTTAATATTAATTATTGTAGGAGAATTTTTAAAAATAAAAAAAAATAAGGAAAACTATTTACACAAAATAGCAACATTTTTAGATAGCTGTGACAGACGCTGATAAAAGTCTATCAAAGTCTATCAATAATAAAAATGATAGAAGTCTATCGTTGATAGATATTGATAGAACTCTATCCATGTCTATTAGTGTTTTTTTTTTTTTGCTATTTTCTGTAAATAGTTTGATAATTTTTCTATCTGTGAAAATTTTTCATTATTGTATTTAATTTCTTGTTGATTTTTTCTCAAATAATTCAGTCTCTCTCAATATCGTCTTTATGAATTATAAAAATATATTTACATGCATCCTCTTTATAAATTATGAAAATATATCCACATAGTATTTATAATGACTCGAGTTTAAGAGGGGGACATGAATGAACCGAGATCACATTCGAATGAAAGGGATTCCGAGGACATAAAAGTATGGTTAAGAAAGACTTAAAAGAATTGAAAATTACTACCTATACCAACACGGTACACCTTCTTTTTCGGTGGCTCAATCATAAGAACTTCAAAGTTAGAGCGCTTCTTTTTCGGTGGCTCAATCATAAGAACTTCAAAGTTAGAGCGCTCCTATGTTGGGAATTTTCCTAAGAAGGTCGTAGGGGGCGCAGGGGAATGTCGAGGCCATTCGGTGCCAAATCCAGATTTCGAATTTTGGTCCGTGGGGCATTACAGTGTCTTTTTTTACATGAAATTATTATTTAACCAAATTTGATAAAAAAAGTAACCTTGAATAACTAAATTTAATACATGTTTGGGAATGACTTTAAAATGGTTAAAATCACTTTTTTCAGGTTGAAACTACTTTAAAATACATCTATAATTACTTAAATATTCTCAAAGTTTGACAAATTTTAATAATATTAATCTAAATACAATTTTGTCGAGACATTATTTTAACCTAAATATTCAAGTCCCCGTTAGAGTTTTAAATTATTTTTCAGTTTAGAGAATATCAATAACACTATTAAACCATTTAAAATATGTGTTTACCATGCAAGTTTAAAATTAAAAAACCAAATAATTTGAAGTTAATTTGGATTAAATATGAAATATTTTTGGATGTTGATGTTTTACCACACCACACACATCCATAACATAAGAATGTCTACATTTTTATTGTGCGCATCTTATCTTTCTGTGTAAGTGTTTACACGTAACAAAAGCCCTCTTTTTTTCTCCTTTTTTTTTTAAAAAAATTATCTTCTTTTTTTTTCGTGGAGGAATATACGTATCTCTATACAAACTGGCGTACACAAATACATTAGTTATTCTCTAGAGAGAGAAAAAGAAAGAAGAGAGAGAAAGTGTGGTATTTCAGAATGGCTGTGTGATGGTTTTATTGCTTTCCTTTGATTTTGATACCTTCGAGAGGACCAAAAATGGCGGATAAAAGCTTCTAAGTAAAGGCTTAACTTCAACAATCAAGAGAGTATTTACAGATTTTGGCTGCTCTTTGGCACTGTTTCTTATGAGATAACTTTGTTGCATTTTGGAGCTTTCTTCTTCTTCTTCTTCTTCTTCGATGGTTTTCGAACAAAATCAGGTGCTCTTTCCTTTCTCCTTTTCTTCTAATCTCTGCATTGCTGATCCATCGTCTCTGTTTCGCATTCCTCTTGATCTTTTCTGTTTTTTGTAATTTTTATGCCCTTTTGCTCAAGAGTTCTATGTCTGTTTCCCTTTTTTCTCCTTTTACTTTTTTGGAACTGTTCCGATGAAGAAATTTTAATGGGTTTTTTTCTTTTTTTGTTCCTAATTTGGATTATGATGACTTAGTTTTGGAATTCTGTTGTTTATCTGGAGTTGGGAATTACGAATGTTGATTTGAAGCTTGTTTTTTTGTGTATTAGTTTACTGTATGTGCTTTGAAATCTTGTGATATCTTATTTCGATTTTCCGATTATTGATCATTTTGGGAAATTTTTTAATACTTGTTTCTTTGCGAATAATTTGTGGTTCGTTTTTGGAAAGCTAAAACTGCCCGGGTAATTAGGGATTTCTTCAGAAATTTGAATCTTCAATGGAATTAACAAAACTCTCCGTTTTATGCTGCGAATTAACAAAACTTTTTAATGGAATGTATTAAATACTGCTTTTAAGTTCGATTGTAGTTCTTACTTAAACGTCTGTTCTGGTTAATCTTACTTTGTTCCTTGACTTCCATAAAAATCTGTTTTTGTTAAATTCTTAAGCTTCTATTTCCGGATTTACTGCTACCAATTATGATATTTGTGGTTTTAAAATATAAGTGTTAATTGTTATGTGGTACCACATCAGATTTTTGTTGAATGTATGATTGGGATATGTTAGGCAAAGACCAAAATAGACTTTTTATGTGAAGTTACGAGTATAAAAATAGGATGTTTGAACATGTAAAATGGAATATATCAATGTTAAAGATTTGAAAACTTACTTTTAAATTGTTTTGATTTTAAAGACCAAAATAGGCTTCCCTTCATTTTTGTTCTAGATATTTTCTCATTTTAATCCCTGTCGCTCCAAGAAGATTGTAATTTGTATTGCTTTTTGGCAGTTACTTGATGCAGTGAGCAGATCCTGGTTGTTGTTTTAGAGAGAAATAGTAATGGTTCTGGATAAGGCTAAGAAAGAGTAGTAGTTCCTGTATAAAGGGAGAGCATTTGATGGTCGTTCGATGGCTAATTCTGATTCAGACTCCTACTTACAAGCTGGCTCATTGGGCAAACATATAAGCAGTTCACTGTTCAGTATTCCTGGATTTTTTGCTGGGTTAGGGTCGAAAGGTTCGGCAGACAGTGATTCGCTTAGAAGTCCTACTTCGCCTTTGGATTTCAGGCTTTTTTCCAATATAAGCAACCCATTTGGTTTTAAATCCATATCACCAACTGAAACTGAAAGTGGTCGTCAAAATAAGTTTGTTTCTTGTGAAGTAGGTCTTGGCATCCTAAATTCTATTGTTGTTGATGACTGTGGAACGACCAGTGAAGCTCGGGACTCAAACCGGAGGAAGAATGTAATTTTTGGACCACAAATTAAAACTAAGATCTCTAAATCCTCGAACCATTATATCAAATCTTTGGGTTCTTCTTTGAAATCTTATTCTTTGCCAAGTAATTATACAATCTCGTCACTTTCCAATGCCAAAATTCCAAGCTCCAATTCTGGAGCCATAGATAGTGTCTGTGGCAATGGAGAATTTTCTGCTTTAGAATCTGAACCCTTTGAAAATAATGCATCATTCTTGTCAAATGCTGGCAGCTTTTCCTCCTCTGGTATCGACTTGACTCAAAATTCTGATCCAAGTGCTGAAATTTTTCCATTGGAAAGTAGCAACACCACGTTTCCAGTGATTAGCAATAGCCCTCAAAGGGAAAATTCATTGCCAATCAAATCCTGTTCCTTGCCTATAACTATTGGCTCAAGCAATGCATATGTAGGCTCTCTTACTGCTAGAGAAATAGAACTTTCTGAGGACTATACCTGCATAATTTCTCATGGTCCAAACCCAAAGACAACGCGCATTTTTGGTGACTGTATTTTGGAATGTCACACAGATGAAAATATCGATTCCAGTACGATGGAAGAGCCTGGGATTGAATCATCTCCGTTGGGAAGTTGCCCAGAAGGTTTTGGTCGCGGAGTTGTGGATGCAAATTTGCAAATCTGTTACTCCTGCAAGAAAGTTTTGAAAGAAGAGCATGATATTTATTTATGCAGGTTTGTTTGATTTCTAAATCATTTCTCTAACTTATGAACTCCAACTCCAAACTTTATATTGATTATGTGATTGTCCTCTTATTAAATCAGGGATGGCAAAGCTTTTTGCAGTTCACAGTGCAGCTCTCAGGAGATTTTTGAAGATAAAATCAACAAGAATTCCAAAGATGATAGTGAAAGCTCTGCAACATCAAGCTACCATGAAGATCTCTTCATCATGGGTCTCCCTTTTGCTTTATGACAGTGAGTTATAGTTTATTTTCACACCCTCCCACTGGTGGTGTTCGGTGAGATGACACGACAGGAAGAGGAGGATCATCTGTTTACTAAGAGCTGTCTGTGTAAATCAGTCTGCAGCCATGGATGATCGCAGGGTTTACAGTTTTTCCATTTTCTGCTTTCATGGTGTTGGTGAGTCTTGAGTAGAAAGATGAGAGTTTTTGTTTCCCCCCTCCTTTGGGCAGAATATAGATATGATATATTATATCTGTTTTTGCTTGTTCATTGAAGATTTTGATCCAACTTTGTTAATCCTGGAGATCATTTTGCTGTTGTATCTCAAAGGCTTTGTTGACTTGAATAAAAAAAACAAAAAAAGATGTGTGTTTGAAGACAGTTTCTTAAACAAGTCCAGGAAAGTTTAGCATTTGAGATGGAATTATATTATTGTATTCTCCTATATACTTTTGAGTTTTGAATGACTTTGGAAGTTCAAAGATTTCACTTTGAATGGTAGTAAGACATGTCTCTTGATTGGAAATATGTTGGAGGCTTCTTGCTTTATTCTCAATGCTCTATGTTGTGCTTTTAGATGGGGAATGAGATTCTACCTCATCTCAATTACTTTAACAAAATTAAATTAAAATGAAAACTATTTATTATTATTATTATTATTATTATTATTATTATTATTATTATTATTTTTAATTCCACTATTGAATAATTGGAATTCTCACTCTCACACTTTTGATTTCGTATTCTTACTCTTTGGTTGTATCATATATATTTGAGGGAATGTTTGGCTCACTACTGACGTGAATTAGGTAGAGTTGATAAAAATTATCAATGTTTGGCACATTAACTTAAAATATTGATGGAGTTGAGTGAGTTATTTTTACCAAGTCGACCCAACTCTCCCTTCTTCCAATGTTTTCAATGGCTTCACTTGTCAGCGACTACTGCTACCACACTCTGGTAGCCAACTCCGATGACCCCAACTCCGATGACCACCTTCGGACTCTGGCAACCACCTTCGACGACAGCTCTAGCGACCGGTGAAAACTGCCTCTAATGATCAATTTCGGTGTCGATCGCCTATGGCGCCCAACTTCAACGATCACTTTGGGCGACCAACTCCAAAACTACCAACTTCGTCGTTCATTTCCAACGACTAACCCTAACAAAAAAAAATACTCTGCTTACGAATGTGTTTTTAAATATAAAATTAAAATTATTTCTAGTGTTTAATAGTTGTCTTTGATAGTAATTTGATATCGACGGATTTTCTAAGGATGAATAAGTTATTTTTATAGACCTACTTATCACAAACATAACTGTTTCTTAACCGTCCCACCACAATATAGAAATAAGTATTGTTTGTGTTAAGTTGATAAAATTGACTAGCTTGACTATCTTAATGAATACTAATTCGTTCCATCAGGACATACATATGCCAGTTGAGTTAAACTATAAAAGGTTTAGGGGAGACAATTATTCGGTTAAATGCACCTTAAATTTGGAATTATTCAAAATAAAAAAAACATTAAAATAAATATATATGTTATGAACGACCACAGTGGGAGTCGAACCCACGACCTTTTGATCCGAAGTCAAACGCGCTAATCCACTGCGCTATGCGGTCAATTTGTTTGTTGTACAAACAAAATAAAATGCTTTAATTAAATCATAGTTATGGGAAATAACGAGAAAATTTACCAAAAAACGACCACAGTGGGAGTCGAACCCACGACCTTTTGATCCGAAGTCAAACGCGCTAATCCACTGCGCTATGCGGTCCCTTGGTGATCAAAAACTACAGCATTAATTTGGGTAAAATAAAATATCAAATATAAAAGGTCATTTCTATAATACCTTTACAATTTTTTTTTTAAATCAAAATTACTTTTTCATTAGTTTTTTTTAAAATAAAAATAATTGGTATTTTGTTTGAAAACAACTATTCAAAAGACCATTAATTCCTTTGCTTAAAAAACCTCGCTCTCGTTAGTACTACATTTTAAAACTATCTTTAAAAAGATATTTTTCAATATAGTAAAATGAGTCAACTTATTTATAATATAGTAAAATGTCAGTTATAGACATTAATAAACAGTGACATTTTACTATACTTACAAATATTTTATGCAATTTTATCATTTAAAACAATTACCTTTCTGCCATGTAAAATAATCTCGAATTATGTTAAAGTATATTTGTGATAGTAGATGAAGAGAAGTAGTCGCATGTTCTTTCACAAATTTAAATACACCATATTTATCTATTTCATTCATAATCTTTTTTTTTTAATTTGAATTTAAACATTCACATTTTTTTTCTTTCGTTCCAATTGTTATTAAATTTTTAACATTCTAGTAGTTTATTAAGTTTTGCTATTGAGATTATTTTGGTTAAAGAATTTTCATAGTGATTTACGTTAGTTTTAGTTTTAATATTATTTGATATATCCGGTTGGTTTAATATAATCTTTATTTATTATAGTTACTACGGTCCGTTTGATAACGTTTTCGTTTCTTGTTTCTTGTTTCTTGTTTATCGTTCTTGTTTCTTATTTCCTGTTTCTTCTTTTTTGAGAACAAAAAACAGAAACATGTTTGATAACTATACCTATTTCCTGTTTCTTGAAAAAAAAAGAAACAGAAACAGAAACTCGTTTGATAACTATTTCTTGTTTCTTGTTTTTTTTTGTAATAATATAATATAAAAAAATATGTCATACATTAAAAACCGAAAAAATATATGTCATACATTAAAAATCAAAAAATATATTATTAAAAGTTTGTGTCATCTAATACAGGTAAATCTCGATGACAATTAAATATAATAACAAAGTTGTGTCATATCCTTCATATATGTTGCCTAAATTGGATCGGTGTTGTCATCTCTAACTCGAGTCGTTTGTCTTAAGTGATGTCGAGTCAAATCCAACTTAATTATATTATTATGTAAATTTTGTGATTGTAAAATATCAAAGTAAAGTTAAATGAATGTCTTAGTCAGCAAAATTTATATAAAGTAAAATTCTACTCGATTTCATATATGCTAAAATTATTATAATTAAAATAATATATAAACATGCATATTGCAAATTTTAATACTCAAAAGTTGAATTGTAAAAACAAATTAATATACAAATTAAAAATTAAAAAAATATATAAATCTAATTATCGGAGGATTTTTAAATTCAAAATTAAAATAAAATATAAATATAGCAAACTTATTTTTATAAATGACAAAATTAATAAATAAAATATAAAAGATGGAAATAAATATTAAAAAAAAATCAAAGTGCCCATCTTTGGAATTGAAATTTGAAATTTAAAAAAATTAATAAACATATTGAAAATTAAAATAATATATAAATATAAATATTAGAGAATTTTAAAATTTAAAATTAAAATAAAATATAAATATAGCAAAATTATTTTTGTAAATAACAAAATTAATAAATAAAATATAAAAGATATAGATAAATATAAAAAAATAAAAGTATCCATCTTTGGAGTTGAAATTTAAAATATAAAAAAATTAATAAAATTATTGAAAATTAAAATAATATATAAATATAAATATTGGATAATTTTAAAATTCAAAATTAAAATAAAATATAAATACAGTAGAATTAATTTTGTAAACAACAAAATTAATAAAAAAAATATATAAAAAGAAAAAAAAAATGTCCCTTTTGAGATTTGAACACACAACCAAAAGGTGAAAAGGTGTTAATGACATGCATAACTACCAACAAACCAATAATAAGTTTTGATACTTAGTAGAAACAATATGATATAAAGTAAAAACAGAACAGGGAGAAACTACTTTTTGTAATTTCTCAAATTTTAGAAGCAAGAAACGGGAACGGTTATCAAACAAGTCAATTTCTTAAAAAATGAGAAACAGGAAACAGGAAATGAGAATGTTATTAAACGGGCCTTACATTTCAAATTAGGGGTAATTTAATCCGTATAACATTTGTAAATTTGTTAAAATTTTAGAAATGAGACATTTTTTAAAAGAAAAATATGTTGGACTTTTATCAAAACCACGAATCTTCTTTGGTCGGTTACCCCATCGTAAAATGAGATTTTTATATGGAACATCCTTCGTAGACCATATATTTCATAAAATATTTTAGATTTTTGAATTATTTCCTACTTTTAGTTTTAATTTTGGACCAATTTAATTTTTTTCTCAATTATTTCAAGATTTAGTTTGGATTTGACTTTGGGTTTATTTTTAATCTATTTCGGTTAAAATGCATTTACGGTAGAATAATTCAAATATATGTTTTCGAAAATTGTAATTATTTTCTTGCTAAGTTAATTTTCGGATTTGACTTTAGTTTTGTTTTTAATCTATTTCGATTAAAATGCATTTAATGTAGGACGGTTCAAATTTATGTTTTCTTAATAATAGAAAATTTTGTTTATTTTCTTCCATATATTTAGGTTGAAATGCATTTAAGGTAGGATTTTCATTTTTATTTTCGGAAGATACAATAATTTCTGAAAAACTTGGTATTTTGAATATTGATATGGGTAATTGCTACAACTTAATATTTCATACATTCATCATTATATTTCATATATTATCTGATTACACATATACTATATTATATCGATAACAATATTATTCGGATCGTATACGACGAACATTTCAATGAGAAGGATGGTTCTGTAAATTGCAAGATAGTTGAAATGGTTTTGCATCATCAAATATCATTTTCTGAATTACAATAATAAGTAATTGTAAAATAAGGAATGTAGGCAATTTTGACACCCTTAAGGGCGAAACTTACACGAACGGCCACAGATAGAATGACGAGAAGGGACAGCTGTTCATACTGCCACGGGGGATACAAATGGGTTCTATGGTATCTCGTACACATTCCGACGATTGACCAAGCGAATAAGTCAACTTCAAAGTGGATTTGTTGTGCGAAGAGTGCGTTGACTGAACACAGAAAGCCTTCCACTGGCAGGCAATCGTGTTTTTCACAGGAATTCTCGTTACTCATGTCAGCATTCTCACTTCTGATATCTCCAGGTGTTGTCACCAAAAACTTTCCCCGATTGACAGAACGTCCTGAGATCCCAAAAGCCTATCACTTCGTCTCCTCTCTACATTTTGTGTCGATAACCTGACACATACTATTTATTGGCTACAACAGTATGTATATCACAAATTGGGGGGAAAAAAGAGAGAGACAAAAACAGAGAAACCAATAATAAAAGTATGTAGATCAGAAATAAAAAAACAAAGAAACCTTTAATCTTTGTTTGCATTAATTATTATTGAATTAGTTTTAGTGGATTTTAATTTTTTTACTAAACCGTTTGGATTTTTTTTTTTGGTTAAAAACAATGCGTAATTTCAAACATTTATTCATTTTGTTAATAATTGCCGTTATTTAATTAAGAGAATAGATTAGATTTGTAATTTTATCCATTAAACTTCAAAGTTTTTATAAGTAAATTAATTTAGATTTTCAGTGAAATTTTTCTTTGAAAATCGTTTCTAATCAATGTGGATTTTAGACGATCAAATAATTTTAATTAAACAATTATGTCTTACTTAATGCTTTTTTAGTGAATTATTGAGAAGAATATAAATGGATATATTTACAAATGTTTAAAATTTAAATTGGTAAAACTATTAGCTTAGTAATCTTTTCTTAATCATTAATAAGAACTTTCAAGGGATAATTTGATTTGTTTTAAATAATTAATAATTTGACGGCTATTCACTTTTTTTAGTACAATAATTACAGAGTGAAAGATTGAAACTCTAACTTCTAGGGCTAAACTCACGAAAAATAAATAAAACCAAAGTTGTATGCATATGTAAAATAAGACTTGGGTAACAAATTCGTATCCCTCCCATAGTCTTAAATTTTCGTCGACATGACAATATTTTTACATTTTCATAGGTTCGATATCGACACGAGGGGTAAATCGATAGAAAAATTCACAAAATATAAAAAATAAGCAACAAAATTCTACTAATGTAAATATAATATAAATATTAGACATATTAACTTGTTAAAAAATTATCAAACGTTTATTTACTAATTTATCGATATTTTATTGAAATTTAAAATTTTTGTAAAATTAAGAATATTTCCATTATTTTAAACCATGATTTCTCCCACCAATTATCAGTATAGAAAAGAAAATATCCACTTCGACCACAGTGGGAGTCGAACCCACGACCTTTTGAGCAGAAAAATGCGCTAATCCACTGCGCTATGCGATAACTAATATGGTAATTTAATTAAATCATAGTTACGGGAATAACGAGAAAATTTACCAAAAACGACCACAGTGGGAGTCGAACCCACGACCTTTTGATCCGAAGTCAAACGCGCTAATCCACTGCGCTATGCGGTCAATTTGTTGAAATAGTTGTTTATTTAATTAACTAACAAAGAAGAACACTTCTTGTACTTTCCCCCACCAATATATTTGGTATTCTATTGATTCAAGAAAATGTTATTTTTGTGTGATTTTCGTGTCAGTAACTTAAAAAGATCAGTAAGTTAAATAAAATTCATATGTAACACTCGAGAAGCTATATAATTATGGCGTTTGATATAATTTGAATGTCAAACTACTTTAAAACCTTCCAGGAATGAGGAGGGAATGTAGAGGAGCACAATCAATATTGTATCATTTATATTTAGTCAAATTTCTACCATTATTCCCACACGAAGGCAAAGTCATATGTGGACACATTAGGTGCAATGTTGCTATGAAACTATGAAAGTTGAAGACAATCACAATACTTTATTAAAAAGAAGTATTATTGAAGATAAGTAATCTCAACTATAACTTAAATCATCATCATAGGATGACTAACTTAATTGTTGGAGTGTATAGGTAGATACCACACTAACGCCACTTTTTTCATACTTGCATATGAATAGATATGGATATTGAAAAAGAGCATCAATAACTATGTCTCCAAGGCTGCAACGTTAATTTTGTTTACAACATTGTGGGGTAGGTGTATCAAATCTTGTATCTCGAGATTGATAATACAAGATTATGCTGGTTGACCTATGCTCATGAAATCATCAATTGGTCCAAAAACTTAAGTTAATAAGTTATGGTAAATTTAATTATATAAACACTTTAACACTCCTCCCATCACTTGTTTTTCAGTATAATAGTTGTGGAGGTGGATGATCACCCAAATGAAAATTAACCCCAAACTTGAAAACAAATGAATTTTGGCCTTTTGTTTATGTCAGCACCATAAGAAATTACCACTTTAATCCCAAATGCATTTCTTTCTTCTTCTTCGTTTTGCAGCTGCTTGATCTAGAAAAAAAAGGTGCATTTTTTTCCTACGTTCGTCTTCTTCTTCTATTTTGCATTCCTCTTATTCTGCTTCTTGTTGGTTATGCATTTTCGTCTTTTTCATCATCATCTTCTTCTATTTTGTATGTGTTTTTCTTCTTCTTCTTCCTTTTTTCTGAGTTTTTCTTCTTCTTCGGTATGCAAATTTTCATGAAGAAAAAAAATTGCAGTTGTATTTGATGAGGATCAAGAGGAGGAGCGAGAAGTGAGAGGAAGAATCTGAACAAAGGAAAAAAACAAAGAAAAAAATTGCAGGTGTGTTTGATGAGGAACAAGAGGAAGAAGCGAGAAGCGAGAGAAAGAATTCGAACAAAGGGAAAAAATGAAGAAAAAATTTGCAGTTGTGTTTATGAGGAACAAGAGGAAGGGAACGAGAAACTAGAGGGAGAAGGGAGAGGAAGGAGTGAGAGTCTGACCCTCGCCCAAGTTTGAGGTAAAATGGGTACTTTTACATGTGGCTAACGTCAGCATAAGGCCATTTTTCACACGTTTTATGATTTTTTTTTTTTTAAAATTCCTCAAGAGAACAAGGATAAGGTTGATTGATTGATTTATTAAAACTTTTATAATTCTTCGTTCTAATTTAATAAAATACATAGTATAATATAATCTTAAACTTGTTAGCTAAATAGCCTAAATTGTGTGTAAGACTCGAAAATCTGGACGTCCCTCACAAAGTCACGTGCCGACATATCGTACTTAACGCAGTGGTAGTTTTGTAATTCTGTGTCAACTGCAAACTATCGATCTCCTTGGTTTTCATATTTCCGCAGAGGGATCTCCTCCCAGACAAACACACAAGGTTCGAATCCCATCCCCTTTCATTTCTCTCTCCCTCTTCGTGTACGAATCGTCTGGATCCTCACGGTTTCGGTATTCGAATCTCTTAAACACCTTCCACTGAGTGCAAAATGGTGAGTTTACGATCTTCTTTCATTTCCAATTCGCTTTACCGCGCTACTGAAGCTTAGATCTGACCCAAATCTGCTTCCCTTTGGTGTTTCTTGCTCTAATGTTTGTGTGTTTCCTAGTTTCTTCTGCTGAATTTCAATTCCCCCAACTTGCTTTGCTTTCTATTCGTAATTTGGAATCCAATTACTCCCATTGTTTTGCTTACGGTATGGTCATTGGTTTGGAATTTTGTTCTGTTGTGCCTGCGGTGAAATCATGACTTGAATTCCCCGTGATCTAATGTTTGAGTTGTTGCAGTTGAGGAGTGGGTTATCATGGATTAGGTGGAATACCTATTACCTAGTTGAAATTGAAATATATCTCCTCTACCTTCTTCTGGGGATATGGAGATAGAAAGGAAGTGGACTAGTAGGATTTGGACTTTCTTGTTTCAGATACATGACCATCATTCATTGTTTATGATTTTCTTTATTAGTGCTTATTCTTATTCCTTTTCTTTTCCATCTCTTTTTGAGGTTTTTAGACTACTAAATTGAAAATTTCGTATATTTACACGGGATCTAGTAAGGTGATTAATTGGTTTTGTTTTATTTTCTTACGTGTTCACAGCCTCTCAGACTTGCAATCAAGGTACATTTTACCATCTATTTTACTTAATCAGATCTCTTACTAAGTTTATACGTTAATTATGATTTAATTATTTTATTTTTCATTCTTTTTAGAGGAAACTTGCTCAAAGGTCGGAAAGAGTAAAGTCTGTGGACTTGCACCCAACAGAACCATGGTAAGTTTGACTTTCTAGATATATGCAGTTTAATCAGTTCCGTTTGTGTGTTTTATTATGTTTATACCCTTCAAGGAGTCTAATATTGTAGGAACTGCTTGGAAGGGTTAGTAAAATATGTTAGGGAAAGGAAACTGCTTCAGTTGGATTGGGTACACAAGTTTTGGTAGTTTAACTGAAGATAATAGTCATTGTGTTGGATTATAGCAATGCAAGGTGTTTGGGTATATGAGTCTCGTGCTCTTAATGCTGAAATTATCAAAGCTCCATATGATAAAGCATGTGTTTCTTAGTTTTTGGTTTTTGAAAATTAAGCTTATAAACACTACTCTACTCCCATCTATAAGTTTACTTTTTTGTTATCTACTTCCTACCATGTTTTCAAACCAAGCTAAATTTTGAAAATTAAGTATTTAAAAACTTGTTTTTGTTTTTGGAATTTGACTCAGAATTCAAATGTTTAAGCCAATCTTCATAGTATGAAGCCTCTTAATAGTCACAGTTTAAAATTTTCTGGTAGCTAATTGGAGAGATCTTTTGTACTCCCAGGGTCCTTTTTGTATCTCTTTGGATATTTCATTCAATCAATGAAATTGTTTCTTATTAAAAAAAGGAAGGAAAACCATAGTAATAAAATTAGAAGGAACAAGCATAATTTTCTTTTTAAAAAAAACACATGCACACACGTAATCGTTATCAAACAGTGCCTAACTTAAAATGTAGTTAGTTATTGAGAACAAAGACAATGGAGAGAACGATCACTGACAGTTTATCATTACTGCAGGATACTGGCAAGTCTGTATTCAGGAACCGTTTGTATCTGGAACTACCAGTCTCAGGTATAAAAATCTGTGTATTGGATAAGGTCAACAATAGCATAGACATTCAGTTGACTTGATTTTGTCTCTAGTCCCTATTTTTAGACATTCAAAATTAACTCTAGCCTTTTAATGACGTTTCAGACCATGGTTAAATCTTTTGAGGTCACTGAGTTACCAGGTAATAGATATGGCTTCTCTGTGGTCTGTTTGAGTTTGTTTCCTTCCATACATTACTTTTCTTTCACTCTCTCCTGATCGGGCCTCATTTTACTCTTCAATGTTAATGATATTTTTGCAGTAAGGTCGGCCAAATTTATAGCACGGAAGCAGTGGGTTGTTGCTGGAGCTGATGACATGTTTATTCGTGTATACAATTATAATACAATGGACAAGATAAAAGTTTTTGAGGCACACACAGACTACATCAGATGTGTGGCTGTTCATCCTAACCTTCCTTATGTACTGTCTTCATCTGATGATATGCTTATAAAACTTTGGGATTGGGATAAGGGTTGGGTGTGTACTCAGATTTTTGAGGGGCATTCTCATTATGTGATGCAAGTAACATTTAATCCCAAAGACACCAACACCTTTGCTAGTGCATCCCTTGATCGGACAATAAAGGTATAATCATCACTATGCAGGTGCATATTGTCCAATTTTCTTTATTTACTCTAATTACCCTCTGGTAACTGTTTGGCCTCCTCTTTTCAGATTTGGAACCTTGGATCCCCTGATCCTAATTTTACATTAGATGCCCATCAGAAAGGAGTGAATTGTGTTGATTATTTCACAGGAGGTGACAAACCCTACCTCATTACTGGTTCTGACGATCACACTGCTAAGGTCTTTATTGGTTAACGAGTTTCTCAAGTGTAGGTGTATTTTAATGGGCACATGTTACTGTGGAATAGCTTATGAGTGTAATCTTATAAACGCAGGTATGGGACTACCAAACGAAGAGTTGTGTTCAGACACTTGAAGGTCACACACACAATGTCTCTGCAGTCTGTTTTCATCCGGACCTTCCTATTATAATTACAGGTTCGGAAGATGGAACAGTTCGCATATGGCATTCGACAACGTATAGGTAACTTTTGCCACTAAACGTTGTGATAAAAGCATAGTTGTTGGACATTACTTGGATCAATGCTTATACATGCATTATTTTTAATTGTATAATTGGTCAGATATAGAACACATCGGTTATGTATTTTTTATGACTTTCTGTTTAAACCCTCAAAAAAATTTCTTTTACTCTGTTATATTCATTGCGGACATGAGTTCTAGAACTCCAAACCTTTTTTTAAAATTTTTTTTTTTTTAACTTGAGTGCTCCTATATGGCATGTTTAGCATTAGATATAGTTTCATTTTGGTTATTTTTAAGTTTCATTTGACACTATTCTCTCCAACCCAATGTCTTCCTTTTTTTAGCCACAAATTAGAACTTGGGTATCCTTATCCTTCCATATCACTTCTACTTGGGACCCATTGTGGAAAATATTCAGAAACAATTATCCTCTTGGAAGGGAAGTTTATTCCCCAAGGGATAGACTTACCCTGATTCAATCAATCCTTAGTGGTATCTTAGTTTATTTCTTATTTGTATCTAGAATCGTTGTGAAGGTTTGCAATACCCTGGAAAAGCTTTTTTGTACTTCTTTATGGGAAGGGGTAAAGGAAGGGAAAGGTTCACGTTTCGTTAGTTGAGAGGTTGTGGCAAGGCTAACCCAGTGGTGCTTGGGGTTTGGGTACAGGGATTCTTAGGATGGGCCTTGTTGGCCAAGTGTTTGTGTCACTTCTCTTCTGAGTTTGACCGTCTGTGACATAAGGTTATTGTGAGTAGATATGGACCTCACCTCTTTGCTTATCTCTCGAAGGGGGTTTGGAGAGGTTGAGGTACCACCAAAAAATCTTGGAAAGCTACTTCAGATGGGCTCTCTTTCTTTTCTCCATTTGTCCATTGTCTTGTGCTCGACAAGATGAGTAATTATTCTTGGGAAGATAAATGCATTAGGAACCAAGGTAGTATGAGCTACCTTTGTCCCACATTGGTTAGAATGGGATGACCAATGTGGTACTTAAGTGGCTTGACTCTTCCACCTCAATAACTAGTTTTTTGGGTGTGGTTCTCCAAGGTGCTTAAGTACTTAACAATGATACCAGAGTCGGTTGTTGACGTTTCGGAGTGGAACTGGTGGAGGGTTCTGACCGGGTGTGGCCGAGTGAAGTACCGTCGGAGTAGCCGCGGGGACGTCGGCTTTTCGAGGATGGGGTATTGTTAGGACCAAGGTAGTATGGGCTACCTTTGTCCCACATTGGTTAGAATGGGATGACCAATGTGGTACTTAAGTGGCTTGACTCTCCCACCTCAATAGCTAGCTTTTGGGGTGTGGTTCTCCAAGGTGCTTAAGTACCTAACAAATGGTTGGGGGTTAGCCCTCTTTGCGCTTTGTTTTCTTGTCTTTACCATTTATCCCATTCAAAATTCTCCTTTGTGGCTTCCATCTTTCCTTCTTTTCAAAATTCTTCCTCTATTTCACTTGGTCTCAACCGCCCCCTTTTTGAAATGGAGGCTAATGATGTTGTTGTTTCCCTCATTGCATTAATTGGAGATTTGCTTGAGGAGTGTCTTTGCCAATCCTTATTTTTGGAATAAGGGGAACTAGCTTTGGTTTGCTTGTTTTTGTGCTATTTCGTGAGGGCTTTAGAGGAAAGGGACAATAGAATTCTTAGAGGGGTTGAAAGATCTGTATGGGAGTTCTGGTCCTTTATTAGATTTTGTGCTTCTCACTTCTCTTTGAGTTTTTGTGTGTTAAGGTTTTTGTAATTTTTCTCAAGGCCTTATTTTGATTTATTGGAGCCCTTTCTTGGGTTAATTAGGCTCCCTTTTTTGTGCTCTTTTTGTATTCCCCTTGTATTCTTTCATTTATTCTCAATGGAAGCTTAACTTTTTACCAGTTCTTTTTGAAATACTGTTTTTGATTTTTCCGACTGGGGCTTTGTTCTTCTCCATACTATCATTAGCATGCCACATGTCTGTTTTGATTATCGTTGTTTTAATATTGATTAAAGCCGACACTATTTGGAATGGATGAAGTTTATTAGAGCTTTTACCTTTTGGGTTGATTGGAAACCATAGAATTTTCTAGGGAGACGAGACGTTTTTTTTTTGTTCTTTTGTGGGATCATACTATTCTTTTCCTTGTAATCATGGGTTTTCTTCTATTTGCACTAATTGAAAGGCTTTGCTGTAACTTTCTTATCTTGGGTTGAGGCTTTCCTCCCTCCTCTTTTGTTTATTTCACGTCTTAAATGGAAAAGTCTCTTGAAAAAAAGAAGAAGAAGAAGAAGAAAAAGAAGAAGAAGAGACTATAATGAAGTATGACAGCTTGGTTTGTTTGTTTGTTTTTTCTTTTTGAGACAGACAACTTGGTTTGTTATGGACTGTCAGGTGTTTTTCATAAATATATTTTGTTACTTTTTGTATTCTATATTTTGTGGAATTGTGTCTGTTCATTGCCATTTCCACTAGTTGTAATTATTTCTGATTTACAGGCTTGAAAATACATTAAATTATGGCCTTGAACGAGTTTGGGCAATTGGATACATGAAGAGCTCACGCCGGTAAGTTGATCAATTTTCAACTTCCTCACATATGTTAAAATCTTAGTTACATTTCTTTCATGTCCTGATGTAGGATATTTGAATGCTATACCTTTATTTCTATCTTTTTTAAAACATTAACTTGAGATCCCTACCATCCCCATCCCCCTATGGCATTTGGTTAAATTAGCGTGATGTTATGATCAAGAAGAATTTCATTGGGATTCCAAGCAAAAAATTTCCATAGTTCTTAAATTTTTCATGACTTGAACTGGCTGAAATACTACTCCCTGCAGGGTTGTGATTGGGTATGATGAAGGAACCATTATGGTAAAACTTGGCCGGGAAGTACCTATTGCAAGTATGGACAACAGTGGAAAGATCATATGGGCTAAGCATAATGAAATTCAAACAGTAAACATCAAGAGTGTGGGAGCAGACTTTGAGGTATGGAATGGTTTTAGTGTAACTTTTTATTGATCATTAAATTGTTTATGGTATGGCCTTAGTTGTGTGCTTTTTTTGCTTCATAGGTTACTGATGGAGAGAGATTGCCTTTGGCTGTTAAGGAGTTGGGAACCTGTGATCTTTACCCTCAAGTTAGCTATCTTTACATCTGCATTTGAATTCTCTGTATAGTTTGTCATCGATTGGCTGGATCTATTCCTTTATCTTATGAAAAACCATGAATTGTAGCCTCTAGTGATGTTTGGACTTTTGCACACTTATTCTGGCAATATACTGCCATTTATAGGAGAGGTGCATTTTAATATTTTCAATATATATAGGGTTTATAGGAGGTGTATGTGCAATATTTTAAATACACATGCACTTGGTGGATTAAGCCCGGTTTGCTGAATTTTAGTTCAGAACCTCTCGAGAACTCTTCTTAGGTTCTCTTTCCTTGTTTCTGCTGCTGTTAAGTTTTATTCTAAGTCAATGAGGTTGTTGATTCTGAGTTCAATTCCCAATTATAGTTACTTGTAGAGTTGTAGTTACTTGATCGTTGATATTAGTTCATAATCCACGTGTAGAATATGTTAGGCCACCAATTCAATTTACATATCATAGAAGGGGCAAGAAGGTCATTGGAGGTGAAACCGTTGCTGCTGGGGAGGGAAATGTCGAGTGAGATGAGAGAATATTTGTGGGGACCATTTGGGTGAGGGAGTGAGAGCTTGTTTTTGAAGTAAATTCTCCATGAGAGAAGAGAGGATTGTGTATTTGCCTTTGGGAACTTTTGGTTATCTGAATATCAATACCATGTAAAGAGATACCATACAGAATATTTATCTTAAGTTTGTTTTGCATGATGGTGGTGGTGGGGCATTTTGATTGCAGTCTTGCAGAACTATTTAAGTATTATTGTTCCTTGCATGGCTGACTGAAAAAAAAAAAAAAAATAAGAAAAAGAAAAAGGAAAAAAAAAAGGATTCTTCCTTGCAGAGTCTCATTTTTCTTATATATGTGTGTGTGTATATATTTTGAACTCTCTCTGCTTCATGTCTTACAGAGCTTGAGGCACAATCCCAATGGGAGATTTGTTGTTGTCTGTGGAGATGGTGAGTATATTATATATACTGCTCTTGCATGGAGAAACAGGTCATTTGGTTCAGCTTTGGAGTTCGTTTGGTCGGCTGATGGAGAATATGCTGTGAGAGAAAGTACATCAAAGATCAAAATTTTCAGTAAAAATTTCCAGGTTTATGTTTATTCGTATTATATGACTTTTCACTTTTGTATTTGTTGCTTTAGTGGTTAAAGAAGTTAATGTGATTTTATTTTTGGACCACCTGATCCTTTTGCTATAAGCATGCTGCATGCATATACATGCACTTTTAGGTGATGAAGAGCATAGTTACAGAGTGAAAATTATAATTATTGTTTTTACACCAACTAAGTACTTCGAAGAATTTGTTGGAACTTGGGTGTTTTACAACAGCCTTATGCGTGGATATGTACAGCTAGGATAGTTAATTATATGAGGCCTATATGTAAAGTTGGTCTTTTATTAAAAATAATTATATGAGGCCTACATGGTGCAGATGTAGAAGCATGGAATAGATGAATATGAACATCATGAGCTGTTGTGTTAATTAAACTACTTGACACTGGTACTTTTGTCTTCTACCATAAGTTCATAACTTGATGTTGGAGGAGGAGTAAGAGAATTCTTAGAGAATGTGGTTAGAAACCCACTATAGAGTTTTACTGCACCGAGTTTATAGCATTCAAGTTCAAGGATACTAAATGACTCAGTAAAAATAAGTAAATTTCTCCTTTTTTTAAAAAAATTATTATTATAATTATAATTATTTTTGTGTTTGAACTTTGGCCAACAATTTTGCTTCTTCTCCAGTTTTAAAAAATTATCATTATTTTATGTCGTCCCATTGTTAGAAAGTGGAGTTAATCAGAACTAACTTTTCAGGAAAAGAAGAGTATCCGACCTACCTTTTCAGCGGAGCACATCTATGGAGGAACTCTATTAGCCATGTGTTCCAATGATTTTATTTGTTTCTATGATTGGGCAGAGTGCAGACTGATCCGCCGAATTGATGTAAATGTGAAGGTGGGTACAGACTTGCATTTGTTAGCTGGTTTTCTATTTCTTTTGTAATATGGTTCTAATCCTTTTACGATGATTTGATTATTTCCAGAACCTGTATTGGGCTGACAGTGGTGATTTGGTGGCTATAGCCAGTGATACATCATTTTATATTCTGAAGTACAATGTAAGAATTCTTGTTATGCCAATAAGAAGTTGATGGCTTTCAGTTGTTTTCCCTAAAGAATATGAATCTGAATCTTGCTTCTCACTGCATCATTGTTTTGTTGTATTTGTATTTGTATATGCATGGATTGATGCGTTTCCTTAAAAGTTGTTTCTCATCTAACAGAAGTGAATATTGCAGCGTGATGCTGTCTCTTCCTATTTAGATAGTGGAAGGCCTGTTGATGAACAAGGGGTTGAAGATGCATTTGAGCTCCTGCATGAAGTGAATGAACGTGCGAGGACTGGCCTTTGGGTTGGGGATTGCTTCATTTACAACAACTCTTCCTGGAGACTGAACTACTGTGTTGGTGGCGAGGTACCACGAATATTGTTGACTTTTGTCAACATGCAGATATCCCCATCTAATGGCCACAATCTAACTCAATATATAACATCATAATTTCAGGTAACGACAATGTTTCATTTGGATCGACCCATGTATTTGCTGGGATATCTTGCCAGCCAAAGTCGGGTCTATTTGATAGACAAAGAGTTCAAGTATGGAAACTTTAGTCCTTTTCTTGGAGTCATGGAATCTCGATTTAATATGAGCTGCGTTCAGAAATTTGATGCTATTTATTGTGATGCAGTGTTGTTGGATACACATTGCTTCTTAGCTTGATTGAGTACAAGACCCTTGTAATGCGTGGGGACTATGAAAGAGCCAATGAAGTTTTACCTTCAATTCCTAAGGAGCATCGTAACAGGTAATAGTTCAATAAGTTTGTTTAAAGTTTTTCATCAATGTGCGAAAAATATTTTGATGTTCAATCATATTTGGTTTCTAGCCTAGCTTGTACATAATAAGTGAGGTTTGTTTGGATATGAAGGTCATGCCATATTATTCATTTCCATGGTTGTGGATGGTTCCTGCAACTTCTGATACAATCTGAGATTCATTTGAGTTGTTTCTTTCTTTTTCCCTTTCTATGTTTTGTTTCTTCAGTTTCCCCCTTGAATTTTTACTTCGACACCCAACATTTGACAATCTTTCATGATGTTTGAAATTTTGCTGACAAATCTTACCGTATTTAATCGTATGAAAACTTATGGGATTTCTGTACCTGAAATATTTTGAATCGAAGGGTTCATATTGTCATAACCTGTGTTATCTCTCAATAGATGGACTTATTTTGTTTTGTTTTTTTTTTCTTTTGCCTCTTGGATATTTCCGTATCTGGCAAAATATTTTGAATATCCAATGGCTCTTATTGTCGTACCCAAACTTTTTGCTTCTTGGGGATTTCTGTACCTGGTAATCTTTTGCATGGTGGATATTCTAAAGTCTTGGAGTGGAAGTTAGTTTGTTCTTGGTTACGCCCAAAGGATTTCAAGTTTGTGATATTGTCTTTCTAGAAGTTTAGCATGATAATTGACCCTGTTCTCTGCTAGTGTGGCTCGTTTCTTGGAAGCACGAGGTATGATTGAGGACGCTCTGGAAGTAGCTACTGATCTGGACTATAGATTTGATCTTGCGATACAGCTCGGTAGATTAGAGATTGCAAAGGTATGATTAATTTCTATATGTACTTTTATTTATTATTATTTTTGTATATTAATTTGTTTAATTTTACTGGATACAGTTAACTGTGCCTAATGTTAATGTATTAAAATTTTCCTCTCGTGCCCATTAAAAATTTCATTGGCCTACTTGCAGGAAATTGCGGTAGAAGTACAGAGTGAATCCAAGTGGAAGCAGCTTGGTGAATTGGCTATGTCCATCGGAAAGGTTTCTCTCCTTATTTTGAACTGTTGCAAGCATTCATCTCTTGTGTATGTCGATTGACATTTGTTCCCCTGATTTGTTCCTCTGTATCGTTTGCAGTTAGACATGGCCGAGGAATGTTTGAAGTATGCTGTAGATTATAGTGGTTTGTTATTGCTGTACTCTTCCCTAGGAGACGCTCAAGGGATATCACAACTTGCAACCCTTGCCAAGGAGCAAGGAAAGAACAACGTTGCATTCCTTTGTTTATTTATGTTGGGTAGATTGGAAGATTGCCTTCAGTTGTTAGTAGAAAGGTAAAAAACAAGAAAAATTTTCTTGCACACCCTCCTGATGTTGAATAATAGTTAATCTTATATTATTTATATAAAAAAACATATATATAATATATATTTTACAGTAATCGGATTCCTGAAGCTGCTTTGATGGCTCGATCTTATCTTCCAAGCAAGGTATCAGAGATAGTTGCAATTTGGAGGAAAGACTTGAATAAGGTAAACTATATGGTTATCTTTCTGTTAATGTTTTATTTATTTAAACTAGCTCATAACACGCGAGATGTACGTGAAATTTATAGTTTTATGAAAATTCTAAGGGAAAAATAGGAAAACAAAGATTCTTTTCCATAACCCCATTTATAAAATAGGAATAAGAATTTAGATTTCTTTCTTTCTAAACATGATTTGTAATAAATGTGAACTAAAAAGATACCTTCCCATTATTGAAGGGGAAAAATAAGAATTTAATAAAAATGTAAGGACGAAAGGAAGATGTATATATTCTTCCTTCATAGCCCCTTTTATATATAGTTACTATATATAGATGATCAGGTGAAAGAAATATTTTTGAAAATGTCTCCTATTAACAGTGGAACATAGAAGATATATTTTTTTAGAGTGGACATTGTAAATAAATTTATGACAGTAGAGTTTTTCGAAATTGTGGAACATAGATAGTATAACACGCAAAAACTTCTCATTTGTGCCCATCTAGTTATCAAGTTATGATATCTAGAAAGAAACTGCATTTAATGGCGCTATATTAGCCTTTTCTTTCACGATCCTAGTACATTTTGATAGACATTGACCGTAACTCAGGTTAACTCAAAAGCTGCCGAGTCATTGGCTGATCCTGAGGAGTATCCTAATTTGTTTGATGACTGGCAAGTTGCACTTTCTGTTGAATCTAGAGCTGCACAGGACAGGTAAAAGTTTGTTTTCTTCTGTTTAGAGTTGCATTTGTTTACACATCATTTTGTGGACGTGTGCACAAATGCATGTGCAAAGCAGCAAATTTTGAATTCATTGGAAGTTTACATTACATGGTTTCTCTGTTTGGGTGTTCCTATATAGGTAGCTGATACCTGCCTTCTATAATAAGTGTTTTTTTGGTATGTGTTTTTTAGGGGAGTTTTTTCCCCTGCAGAGGAGTATGGTAATCTTGCTGATAAGCCATACACGACACTCGTGGAGGCATTTAGAAGTTTGCAAATAGAAGGGCATCTTGAAAATGGAGACATCGATCATGAGGTATGGGCCATGCTTGAGTGAAAGTGAAATAACATCTCAGTTGTAAATGCTGTTTTTGGTCTTGTTACTTAAGGATAAGGATATGAATCTTAGGCCACAAATCAGTTGATACGAAGAGTATAGTTTGAAGTGTTTGTCTATTCCAAGTAGTAGGAGGCTTTCATCTATACCCAATGAATGCAAATGCCAATATGCATAGAACTTAGAAGAGAACATCTCTGTTTCAAAATATGGAGTTCCATATTTGTTTAATTTTATCCCAAGTCAACTCCCATCCATAGTTCTGTTCAACTCAGTGTTATGGAATCTAGCATTATTTATTATGCTGTTGTGATCACTTTATCCCTCTCTTTATCCTTTCAACTGTTGTATGGCAGGACAACGAACAGAATGGAGGAGAAGAGCAAGACGAGCATATAGAAGAACACAATGGAAATGAGAGCCAAGGGGAGGGCGAGGGTATTGTCGTTGATGCTGATTCAACGGATGGTGCAGTTCTTGTTAATGGTAGTGAGGCTGATGAAGAGTGGGGTACGAATACCCCATCAGCCTAAAAGCAATTGGTTGGGCGAGTGCGAAATCCAATTTTGTCTCTGGTGGTTAGTTGATTCCAAATGCCATTTTACAACATTTCAATGACCTATATGTTTGTCAACCTTGAAGCTGGCTGTCTACTGTTTCTATGAAGAAGTATTGTATTCGATTTGTTTTATAACTTGTGTAGGTCATCCTTCCTTTTTGATCGCAGTGATTACGGCACATAAATAGGTCGTGCAAGATGATTGGTTCCTGGCTGCTGCATAGAAACACCCAACTTGAGGTGAGGGAAAAGAAATATTTGGCATGAAGAGGGAGGAGCTTTGGCGCCATGATAAACGGCATATGGAGGACATAGAAGTTTCTTTCACCGTGTCGGGAAACAGCGTCCCAAAAGCCCTTGACATTCTTTGCAAACTACTTCATATATTATTGTGATTTAGATTTAGATGTGCCCTTAAATCATGTTGTTTAATCGCCGCTAGTTTTACAATTCATTATCATCCTCTGGCCTTGTTCTTTAGGGATTGAAGAAGTTTCTTACTTTTCTCTGTGAAGTTTTTGTATACTTTTTGCACCGAACATTGTTGAAATGAGAATTCTCCCGATGCAATTTTCTCCACCCAAAAACGAATTACTCTACACTCCCCGGTTTGATTGGTTCTTCGTTTCTCTAGATTTTATTTACTGTCGTGATATGTTCATTTGGCTCCAAAATGTGTGCTTTTTACAGTTAGTTTCTGTTGCATGTTTTTACCAAGTGGTTAATTAGTTTTAACAGATTGATTACTATTGTTGTCCCCTCCTATATATATACTTGAGAGGAAAAAAAAAATTGAAAAAAAAAATATATTTACTTGAGAAGTATCTTTGTAAAGTATGAGTTAAATGAATAATACTCATTTTACGAATGAAAGTGGTAGAGACTTAATAAGAACAACACGAGAACAAAGAGAAGCAATTAAAGAAAAAATTATAGAGAGCAAATGTTTTCTTTATTATGATATATTACAAAGATATCAAACACTATTTATAAGACTTGGGAGAGTGTAAATTATAAAATGTAATTCAAATTTTGTAACTCATAGTTGAGAGATTATGGATTTGTGTAATCTATATAAGTATGATTATCTAGATCTACTAAATATTATAATAAATACAAATATGTATACTAAAAATATATATTGCTCATCCTAATGTTTCATTTTCGGACAATAACTATATAGATGTATAAATACCAAAGATCTAAAAAAAATTGTAATAGTGATAGAAAAACATTTACTCAATTTATTTGTCATGATCAATTACATAAAAATATAATTATTAGTCATACATGATCAATAAATGTTAAATGGAAAATACCAGAAAACATATGATTAAATATGTTAGATAAATTTAAACATTAATTGGTTCTATGGTGTAGTGGTTAGCACTTTGGACTTTGAATCCAGCGACCTGGGTTCGACTCCCGGTAGGACCTTTTATTTATTTTTACTTTAGCAATCTAAAATCAAATGGTACGTACTTGTTCGGCTGAAACTTATAAGAGTTAGAAGTCAATTGAAATAATAAAACTTGAATTTTCTACTGTTTTTAAGTATAATGTTGGTTTATCATCAACTCACTTTTAACATTCACTTAAAATATTTACTTTTCTATTGATATTTTCACATTTTTATAGTTTCGACATCGACATGAAAATTAAAGGTCAATTAACATTTTCATTATAACATAAAAGACTCTATGCAACATAAATAAATAAGCAACAAATTGTTACAAATATGAATATAATAAAATAATAAACATTTTAACTTGCTAAAAAAAGTATAGAATCTATTTACTAATTTTATTATTTTTGTTTTTATAACTTTTCTATAAATGTTCATCGACATTGATATTTTATTGATATTTTCATCGATATATCCATAAAATTGAGACATCGACATTGCCATTGACATCAATATTTTAAACATTGGTTAATTTTTTTTCAATAATATGGGCTAAATTTAAAGAAAAAAAACACTGAAACATAAATTTAGAGAAAAAAAAGAAAAAAAAATACGGTTTTGGTCCATAGGTTTTAGGTTTACTTTCCATTTGATCTCTATGTTTCAAAATGTTACACTTTATGTCTTGAGTTTGATCTTAATTTGGTCCCTAAGTTTCTAAAGTTACAATTTTACCTTTGAGATTTGAGTTTTGTTTCAATTTGACCCTTAAGTTTCAAGATTTAAACATTTAAACTTGATTTTTTTCACTAAATACTCATTTCAATTTTCGATGTTAATGTCTATTAATTAATTAAAAATAATTATGAGATGAAATTTCAAAATAAATTTTAACAGTAATGAAAAAATAGTGAAACAAAATTAGTTATAATTCTTTTTAAATTAATTAATAGATATTAATAATAAAGATTGAAAGTGAGTATTAAGTAAAAAGAAAATTAAGGTTAAAAGTGTAAATCTTGAAACATAGAGACTAAATTGAAACAAAATTTAAATCAGTAAAATTATAATATTTTGAAGGATTAAATTCTATTTTTAGTCACTAAACTTTAAATCTTGTTCTATTTTGGTCCCTAAACTTTCATAAACGTTCATTTTAGTCTCTAAATTTTTTAAAAAATGTTTATTTTAGTCGATACTATTAAAATTATGTTAACTCTTCAACATAAATGTGAGGAAACTTGTATTTTTGGATGACTAGGCTCTAGATGTATTGAGCAAGATGAAAATGAAGTAAAATGTCAACAATCAACACGCCAAAATATTGAACGACAAAAATTTTGAACTAAAAATGTCTTTTAAAGTCTCCCAATTTGCCACCTTGTTCAAACTTGAAACTCGTAGCTAACTTATTTCGTAGCCTAGTCATCCAAAAATACAAGTCAACTCGCCATTTTGTTAAAGAGTTAACAAAATCTTAATATAGTAGGGACCAAAATAAGCATTTTTTAAAAGTTTAGAAACTTAAACGAACATTTTTTAAAGTTTAAGGATCAACATAAAACAATATTTAAAATTCAGGAATTAAAATGAATATTTTTAAAAGTTTAGGAACCAATAGAATATTATTCAAAGTTTAGGGTTACCAAAATAAGATTTAAACTTATTTTGAAGCTTAAGGTACTAAATTCAAAATTTAAATATTTTGAAACTAAACTGAAGTCTAAACCAAAACTTTGACTATTTTTTTTTTTTTTTTTTTTTTTTTTTTTTTTTTTAAAAAAAAAAACTATTAATTGAACAAGTGAAAATTGAGTGACTACGATGTGAAGAATGGGCTCAACTCACCAAATCATAGCATTTAAATCCCAAAACCAAATAATAAATGTAAGTTTACATTAAAATATAAAAATAAATAGAATAAACAAACAAATAAACAAATAAATGAGAAATTTTTAGAGATAAAAAAATGTCAAACTATTTACAGAACATAATACAAAAAAAATTGATAGACATTGATAGACTTTTATCAGCATTCTATAATAGTAGACTTCTATCATTTGTATCACTGATCGACCTCGATAGACTTCTATCAATGCATATCACAAGTATCTAAAAATTTTGCTATTTTGTGTAAATAATTTTATTTATTTTTCTATTTTTAAAAATTATCCTAAATAAATAAATAAATGTATGAAGTTTCACGCGCCAATTGGTGCACGTGCGATCGATTCCGTTGAATTTTCACATTCCCAGTTTCATTAACTCACATACCTTTTTCTCTGCTACTGCTACTCTCCAAATTTCATCTTCCGCTCTCTCTCTCTCTCTCTCTAAAACCTCTCCTTTCTCTCTCATCCATTTTCGTTAGACAACTGCATCACACCTATTTCTCTGAGTTTTTCTACTCTCCTTCAGCTGCGAATCCCACATTCAAGAAACTCCGAGCTCAGATCTTGATTCTACTTCCACTCAAGAAGATCCATGTAATCTCATTCCTTTGAACTACAATCTTACTGAAATCACATAATTCCTTTTTATTTATGCAATCTTGGTTCTTTTCTTCTTTGATTTGATGCCCTGATGTGAAAAATTTTATTTTCCAAGTTGTCGTGAAGTAGCTTGAAAGAGTTTGCGGTTGATCCTCCGCAAAGAGTATAACTGTGCTGCATTTTCTAATTCCTGGAGGAGATGGTTTATGAGTGTATATCTGGAGATTTTTGAGACTTTTCGGTTTTATGTATGAATGTGATTGCGGTTGATTGGGGAAGTTTAGTTTAGTTAATGTATTTCGTAGATTGATTAGGAAATGTTACATTCCTGTTTATTGCATGCTTCTTGGTTATCTTAGGTAAAGAAATGACTCCAGAGACAAGGACCTTTTACTTATGGATCTTGGTTTCTGATGGCTTCAGAAAACTTATAATTGAGGTGAAATATCATTTATCTTTTAGTGTCCTTGTTTGAGAACTCATTTTTTTTTTTTTTTTTTTTTTGAAGAAACTCTTGTTAGAGAACTTGAGAATGCATTTTCCCTTTCATTTTCCTTTAGCAGTAAACGGCACCAATATGACATTTAGTTATTTGTAGATTTACATTCAAGTGAGATTAATCATCTTCTTGTTTTTATTTTTTTATTTTGTAGAATTCTAAAGGAAACTGGTGCAAAGGATATTGCTTATAGCATTTGGCTGTTCGTGAGTGGTCCAAGGTTCTAAAGCGCAATGATCCTTGGTAATGTAGAAAATTGAAGGAGCAGATGGAAGGGAACAACAGAGGAGATTTTCTAGGAAATGTAGTCAAGCCATCTTCTTTAAGGCCTAGTGGCAGTTTTAAACCTGCATTATCAGGAAAATCGACGCCTAGAGGTTCCCCTTCATTTAGGAGATTACATTCAAGTCGAACGCCAAGAAGAGAAGCTAGGAGTACTGGTTATGGTTTGCATTGGATTCGAAATAATAAAGTCTTGTTTTGGCTATTGTTAATCACTCTGTGGGCTTATCTTGGGTTTTATGTTCAATCAAGGTGGGCTCATGGTGAAAATAAGGATGAGTTTTTGGGATTTGGCGGTCAACAAAGTAATCAGAAGTTAGACTCTGAACAGAATCAGACCCGCAATCTGGTTCCAACTAACAATCATTTAGTTGTTGAAAATAGATCTGGTGAGAATAATGGGAGTGATGGAGGAGTGGTAAATGTGGTTTTGGCTAGAAAGGCAAATGGTGTTTCTGCTTCTAAGAAAACAAAACCAAGGAAAAGAAATAAGAAATCAAAGCGTGGTAAAGTGAGTAACAAGGGGAAAATCCCTGCAGAAGTCACAAATCATGACATAAAAGAGCAGGAGCCAGAAATTCCTTTGAAAAACTCTTCTTATGGAATGCTTGTTGGCCCATTTGGTTCAACAGAGGATAGAATTTTGGAGTGGAGTCCTGAGAAGCGTTCTGGCACCTGTGATAGGAAAGGAGATTTTGCGCGTCTTGTTTGGTCTAGAAGATTTGTGTTGATATTCCATGAGCTGTCAATGACGGGAGCTCCTATTTCAATGATGGAGTTGGCAACAGAGCTCTTGAGCTGTGGGGCCACAGTTTCGGCTGTAGCTCTTAGCAAGAAGGGTGGCTTAATGTCAGAGCTTTCAAGAAGGCGGATCAAAGTGCTTGATGACAAAGCTGACCTCAGCTTTAAAACAGCCATGAAGTCAGATCTGGTGATTGCTGGATCTGCAGTGTGTGCATCATGGATTGGTAAGACCCTTTTCGCAATTTTTGTCCATTGTATATGAAATACGGTTGGTCTTGGCCCCATTTACTAGTCAGAAATGAAAATGTGAATGCAAAAATCTCTCTTTATTTGCTTTCATAATGGCTTATCAAAATATGGAAATCATTGTTCAGAGGTGGATCTGACCTAAAATAAAAGATGGTTCTTAAATTTGGAAGAAGTGATGAAGGAATAGGGATTTTCATTACCCTTTTCCCTCATTAATTTCCCTTTTTAACCTTTTCTGTTCATCTTTATTTTGTGGTGGACTCGGTATGAAATTTAAATTTCTATATTTTCTTAATGTCTATATACAAAATTATGATAGCACACCCTTCAGATAATTTTAGGAACACCAAACTAGAGATACTATACTCATTCCCAAATGTTCCATTTTGATTGCGTTGTATACCTATTCCTGATTAATGGAACAGTACCTTACAAAACGTTTATAGCTCTATTGCCTGGAAGGGATTGTGACTTTTTTTTATTCTTCTTTTCCAAAGGACTTTTTTTACTCTCTCTCTCTCTATGTGTGTGTGTAAAATTAATACCACATTTTTTCCAGGAGAAGGAAAGAATTAGAGCTAAGGTCTCACAAAAAGAACAATTAGAGCTAATGTCTCACAAAAACAAGGGTTAGAGGAAAGAGGGCATGAAATTGATTATTTTGATAATTTTGAAATTTCATTGATGTGATTCAAGTTGATTTTCTTTCCTTCATGCAACACTTGTCTCAACTACATTATCTGTGTTCTGTTTTCTCATTGTCCAAATCTGTTATACAGTCTGTATCCTAACCTAGGTTGTCTATAATCAATATATATTTGTTCTTGTCCTATTGATTCCTTGTGGTAGCAAATTCGGCTTATTATGGAATGTTGTGCATCTACTCCGACTGATAGGCAAACTAATAATTCCTATATAAGTATGGATTTTGATTAATGCATCAAATTGTTTATCAAAGTTGATAATGTTTTAGTTGAAATATGGAAATTATTTGGTTTTACAGGCTGACTGATTTCTTTCCCAGGATTTTGTTTCCAGCTCATAATTAAACAGTTTCGTCGCTTTCCTTTCTTACTTCGTTCCTTCAAACTTTTCAACTGTTGGTCACTCTTGTTCAGTGTATTAGTTGAGCGTGTATAGATGATAATTGATAAGCTTGTATTCTTTAATTGATGTGAATTATACAGTATCTTTTGAGTTATAAATCAATGGTTTTTGTATTGAGACCACGTGCAAGTAACTGAGTATTCAATATCAAAGTAAATGTTTTTAAGGATCAATCAAAGTTGACTGGAGACGCTTGTATGTATAGTTGGAGGCCTGTTCCTTGAAATGAAAAGATTGCTCGATTCCTTTCTTATTAGCCTATGAAAGTAACTGAGTGTTTAAATGTCCAGGGTCATCAATGTATAGTGGCTACTCCTTAATGATAAATGATGGTCTTCGTTGGAGGTCCTCATTGCCTGTCTCAAACTATTTTGTTACTAATTTGTTTCTGCCATGATTTCTCTCTCTCTCTCTCTCTCCCCCCCCCCCCCCCCCCCACAACATCTGTTGATGTGCTTCCATCATTCAAGCTGAGCATGTATTAGTCGTTAATATTTTTCTTTTATTCAGATGGCTATATTGAGCATTTTCCGGCTGGTGCAAGTCAAGTTGCTTGGTGGATCATGGAGAACCGTAGAGAGTACTTCAATCGGTCTAAAGTTGTTCTCGACAGAGTGAAAATGCTAATTTTCATATCAGAGTTACAATCAAAACAGTGGCTAAACTGGTGTCAAGAGGAAAATATAAAACTGAGATCTCAACCTGCAATTGTACCACTCTCTGTTAATGATGAACTAGCTTTTGTAGCTGGAATTTCATGTTCTCTCAATACTGAGTCTTCCAGCCCTGAGAAGATGGTGGAGAAAAAACAGTTATTGCGTGATACAATTCGAAAGGAGATGGGAGTGTCTGATAATGATGTAGTAGTAATGACCCTGAGCAGCATAAACCCTGGAAAGGGTCATTTCTTGCTTCTTGAATCAAGCAACTTGTTGATTGAACGAGGACTTAAGGGAGATGATTCTAAGATTAGAAATCCAGATAATTCAAGTCCATCACAACCAAAATTGGCCGGAAGGCGTTACATGAGAGCTTTGCTTCAAAAATTGAATGACAGTGGATTGTCCTTGAAAGAACCACCTATCTTGAACGAGAGGATTATAAACTTGAATGAGTCAAGAAAAAATAGCTTTGAAAAACTTTATCTACATGGCTCTGTTAATGATATGACCAGTGTAACAGGAAGGAGACTGCTGGTTGATAGTGGAGAAAGGCCGGAAATGTCTTTCAAACTTATAATCGGGTCTGTTGGATCCAAGAGCAACAAGGTCGTTTATGTCAAAAGACTTCTAAGGTTCTTGTCACAGCATTCAAACTTGTCGCAGTCAGTGATGTGGACTCCTGCTACTACTCGTGTTGCATCACTTTACTCTGCTGCAGACATTTATGTTATAAATTCCCAGGTGATCTACTTTTAAACAATCGCTCATGTAAAAGCGGTAGTACTTGCATTATCCATATAGTCCAGTGAACTTAAATTGTGCATCCTTAGAATGTTTAGAAATTATCCCTCTTCATGAAATATAGAGCATGTAAACAAAATTTAATTTAATTATATGACAATTCACTCTATTAGTAAATTAAAATGGATCTTTCCTTGAAGTAGAAATTTTTGGCATATGAAAATTCAAGCACATTGCTTGTATCTCGTGTACTGATCTTGAAAATGTTACAGGGACTAGGTGAAACATTTGGACGAGTAACTATTGAAGCAATGGCATTTGGTCTTCCGGTATGAGAATCAATTTGATTGGTCATTTCTATTTAAGCTGGTCTTCATAGAGAGTAACTTTTCTCTGCTGTTTCTTCTGTTGCATTCCAACTGGGCTTGCATCAATTCATGTCTAGGACAACCCCTGCCCCAAAACCAAACTATAACAAAAGAAAATAATGATGATGAAGATCACTAACCATTGAAATCGTGTTCAGCGTTTTAACAATATACTCTCTGAGAATGCTATCCTCCACCAATACATGAAAGCTCCCCTTCACTTAAAAATTTGGCGTAAGCTCTTGATTTGTTTCATATTCAGTTTGTTTTCCCTAGAACTGTCCGACTCTTCCTCCACATTTTATTATGTCATATCTTTTTAGTCTAAATTTATCAGGCTTAATGGGTATTAAGATAATCATCTGCAAAATGTGACTGGAGATGTAGAAATTTTCAAGAAGTTTTAACTTTGATTCAAAGGTTTATGGGCAATGTTGAATTTGCAGCCTTGCCTTTAGAGTTCTTGTTTCAAATAATTCTGTTACTGTTCTCCTTCCATTACCTATCGTTAGAGATTGTGAAAAAAAGAATCCCTAATTTAACAATGTGACCGCTTGATGCATGGGACAGGTCCTCGGAACTGATGCTGGAGGAACAAAGGAGATTGTTGAGCACAATGTGACAGGTCTTCTTCATCCTTTGGGACGTCCAGGTACTCAAGTTCTTGCTCAAAACTTGCAGTTTCTACTAAAAAACCCACAGGTAAGGGAGAAAATGGGAGCTGAAGGAAGAAAGAAGGTAAAGAAAATGTACTTAAAGCGTCACATGTACAAAAAATTCGTAGAGGTCATTGTCAAGTGTATGCGAACAAAGTAACATTTAGGTAGCATTTGAGATTTCTCATTCTTTTATTGCTGGTAAAATTGAAGAATTTGAGCAACACATTGGCAACTGTTGAGTTTACTTTGAGAAATATATAGAATAATCTCTTTGATTCCTCCAAAGATTGTTGTTACTGTTTTGAATTAGATTAGATAGCAAGCTGGGGATGTTTTATAGCTTCAGTCAGTTTCTTTTCACTGATTCTCTATAGATTTTCTCGTTGATGTGTCTTATACTAGAAGACATATATGATAATATTTATGAGTATATAAAAGATTAAGATTGTTGTTACCATTTATTTTATTTCTAAGGGTATCATTCAAATCATTTGCATAACCAATTTTTACACATCAACCACCAAGTCAATTTATGTGAATGATATTGTTAATAATTGCACCTATACTTTTCAATGCGTATGCATTAGCTATCTCATTGATTTTCATCCTATTTTATTGAAAAAAACTCTCAAAGGGTATTTTTTAAAACTAATTTCTAACCTGAGGGATAAAAATGAAATTTTAAAGTTTAAGAAACATAATTGAAATATATTGTAGTATTTTCTATAGTTTAACCAAAAAAGTAAAATCCACATTGGTAGGAGAATATAATTTTAAAGCTAATTTTTTTTTTATTATTTTTTTTATTTTAAGTTGCGTGTTTCTATTTTTAATTGTAAGTTAGTAGTATTAATTTAGGTTCATTTTTGTACCTATGTAAGGGTGAACATTTGTCACAATTTTCTGTATCTCATTTCTTATATTATATTTTTTGGTATCACCAATCTTTCCTACTTCAAAAAGAAGTTTATATCTATTAAATTTCACTCATTTTTAATTTTCTTCTATTTATTAAACGAACATCGATATTTTGCAATTTTTTTTCCTATCGATTTCATGTTCTCAACAAAAAGATATCATAATAGGATTTCTTCTTATTCATAATCAATTGTTGTTTTTTTAGCAAGAGTTTTCAACATAAAATTCAGATTGGCCATAGGTTTCATTCCATTATTTACCTTATGATCACCAACTTCTAAAAGTATTTCATAACAAACAACTATTAGGCCCCATGTGGGAGAGGACCATAAAATTAAACCCTATAATTCATAATGTTCATGGAGAGATATTAATTGTTTATATGGTTGAAGGGAGTTGAAAGGCCTAATAATTAAGACTCTTCTCTCAAAGGGATAGGACTTAAAAAAAGAGAGGGTTTCTCTTCCTTCTTGAATGAACATAAAATTGCAGCAAAATCATGCTTTATTGTCGCTATGAAGATCATTCCATGTTTAATTTTGTTCACGTGATGGTATGGCCCTTCATGGCTTTGCGTGTGATTTTTGGTATCCAATGTCTTAATCAAACATATATGATTTGACACATCCCACATGTGAATTCACTCAACTCAAATTATTGAAACAAGATTCAAATGAAATGATAGGGGAAAAAGAGCTTATGAAAGAGATGATGATTAATTCTTAGGTCCGATGGATGGATGACCTAAAATTGGGAGATAAAATATGCTCTATTTTTTAAAAAAAATAGAGGGATTTTTGACCTTTTGCTTACTGTCATATTCGCGTGAAATTACTAAAATGGAATATCTCACATGTGGATTGGCCTTTCACTCTCGCTCTTCGCTATCTCTCACATGTGGATTGGCCTTTCACTCTCGCTCTTCGCTATCTCGATCTCTCGATGTCTCGTCTCGCTCTCCTCATTCTCTCTCTCTTGCTCTCTCACTCTCACTCTCTCTTCTTGGTCACCTCTCTCTCACTCACTATTGGTCTCCTCTCTCTCTCCACTGCATCTGATGTTCTGATGGCCAAACGACACCTTGTAGTTTTAGAAAATGGAAACCCTAAAATTGAAAGTTATATATATATTAGTAATTCGAGTTGGATTGGGTCACCCCGAGACCCAACCCAACCCAATAATTTAAAAAAAAAAACCCAACTCAACCCAAAGTTCTAATTGTTGACCAAAAATGGAGAAAGAGAAAATGGAGAATGATTGGCGCAAACGAGGAAGGAAAATTGAGAAGAAGAAGAGGAAGAGGAAAAAGAGGAAATTATGGGTAGTTTTATAACTTTGGTTAATGATGATATATGCAAGAGGACAAAATTCAAGTTTGAAAAAGTGGAGTAGAAACCATTTTGGAGTTTGAGATTGAGTATATTGTACAATTATCTCTTAATTCTATTTTTAATCGACATGAGAGGTGAATCGAAATTTTCATTACATTGTAGAAAAATCCATGAAATATGAAAAAAATAACAAAAATGTCACTAATATAAATATAATATAAATAATAAGCATTTTAACTTATTTAAAAAATGTAGACTATAATATTTGTTTACTAATTTAATTCAAATATCATCTTGATTTTTTTTTTGTATTTTTAATTTTTTTTCCAGAAATATCCATCAACATTAACATTTTATTGATGTTTCCATTGACATTTATATAAAATTGAGACCTCGACATTTTTGTCGACATCGGCATTTTAATTAACATGGATGATTACAATATAAAAAATATATTAAATTTCAATTTTGATTCCTATACTTTGAGTTTCATTTCATTTAGTCTATATACTTTTGAAATTCCAATTTTATTTAATATACTTTCAACCATAGTTTTTTAAAAATATCTATTATCATTCCATTTATAAAATTTGAAAATTTATAATTTATATATAATAATTATTATTTGTTTAACCAATTTTGAAGGATTAAATTTAAAATTTATGAAAAGTACTGTGTCTAAATTTAATCAATTAATGAAAGTACAAAAACTAAAATAGAATAGTACTACAAATAGTGATGCTACATTCTAATCCCTCTATCTTCTAGCATCTTGTTTTATCGAAATGATATTTTAACTTAGAAGATATGTTTGAATTTGGATTAATCATTATCTTATTGTAGGATTTGTCATTGATGTTATATAATTGGAGAAAAAAGGATTTGTTTTTTTTTTTTTTTTTTGTTAAAGGTTCATGAAACACACATAAAAGGTATTCGCATAGTTAGCAAATGGATTTTTAGAATTGTAAATTCATAGCAAAAATTTTCATTTTTTTAATTTCAATTCTACCCTCAGTAGATATCTGATACACCTTATACTTTTATATATATATATATATATATATATATATTTCAAGTATTTCATTTAGTATATGGGTTATATCAACACTCATTTTAAATCCATTTCATGTATAATATTGACATATAAATAATAGAATTGTAGATTGATAGCAAAAATTTATGTTATTTACGATTTTGACCTTAAGATTTAGAGGGTGCAATATATTAATTCTTTATCCTAAAGTGCCTCTCTAAATCTGCAATCTTTGTATTTGCCTATGGACGTATTCTAACACACTGTTAGAGTGAATCACGTAAATCTCTCTATCGATTTTCTACTATTAACGTTTTCTACTTTTTTTTTTTTTTTTATTTGTAGATTCTATAATAATTATTGTTAATGGCGATGTAAGAGGGGAGTCAATTTCTTCAACATATTAATTGAATTTTTACTCCATATTATTAGAGACCATATTGTAATCATAATTAAAGATCATATATAAGTTCAAAAATTAGGGAATCAAATCATATATGATATAATAATGTGTATTAACTCATTGTTTCAAATTACTTCATGATTATTTCTTTGAAACATTAGCCTAATTAATTTCGAACCTAAATCAATAGACAAGAATCTCACTGACACACGAAATGATAAAAATTGAATCTTGATTCAAGAAGTTGTGATTTTGGCCAAAACCAAATGCCCCTTTGAATTCAAACAACACCGACTCCAAGCTTTATTGACGCATGCCTCTGTGAAATTGCTTTGCCAATCTGTTCAAAGTACTTAGAATTTTTTTTGTCTATGTTTCATCACAACCCAAAAGACAAGGAACAACCTTATATGGTCCCTTCTCAAACAAAAATCTACCACGTGAGTCTTGGACTTTGACATGTCTATTGTCTCCAATTTTTATTGCACTTTTTCTAACTAATGAAAGCATGTGTTGGGTTGGAAAGAAACATTGTTTTATTATTATTATTATTATTATTTTAAAATTTGGTCACCTACATAGCTCGATCGCATCTTTAAATCGATAGATACGTCTATATATGTATATATGTATGTATGTGTATACTACAATAAGAGAGAGAGAGAAATATTAAGAGAAATTATTAGAGGAGGTCAATCATATAGTGTGTTTGGCAGCTCTATGTTATTGGGATGTACGAGAGAGAAACTGTAAAAGATGTTTTGAATTTGTATCTTGTGGTTAATTATTAAGAGGCATATAAAATTTTGAAACTATATCTAATAGTTATTAAGAGACAGCAAACGACTAAATTGAAATATTTTTTTTTGAGAAAGAAAATATTTGTATTTTATTCTCAATGTTTCAAAACTTTGAGTGAAACCCTACCCATAGTTTTTGCATTTGGTATTTTGATTTTGATGTTTTAAAAATTTTAATTTTGAATTTCTACTTAATAATACTATTAGAATTGAATAATATATATGAAATGATGATGTGTGATAATATTTGAATGGTAGTGTAACCCAACCCAATCATCATGGGTTAATTAGAAAATGTGGGTGATTTTAAAAAAAAAATTGGTAAAAAGGGGTGGTTTTAAAATTATTTAGGAAAATAGGGTAATTTTTTTGTCTTTTAGTTAAAACTCTTCTTAAAAGTTGAAATGAGACCCACATAAGGAAGGAAATAACAATTATTTTGATTTCTTTTAATTTTTTTACAAATTAATTTACTTTATTTTTGTTTAAGGAAATATAATATCACTTTTTTTTTTATTTTTTATAATTGTTATTTTATTATATCATATAATTTTCTTTCATTTTTTTTAGCAAGATTAAATTTAATTAAAAAAATATTACATATTTAATCATTTTATTTGTAAAATAATAAACTATTAAATATAAATTAAGATAATACCACTATTTTTTTTAATCTTACATCATATTGTAGTTTTATTTTAAAGCACAAAAATTGTAATAGATAGCAAAATCAAGGGAAAAAAATCTAAACATATAGCACTTCTTTAAAATATTTGCAAATATGACAAATGTTGACAAATCAACTTTTGAATTTTTTAAAACTTTTAAATTTGTCCTTGTTCGTATGTTAAGGAGCACATGTTTCCATCTTCTTCTTACTTTTTTTTTCTTTTTTTTCCTTTTCTGGTTGTTGCAATATTCGATTTCATTATACTCGCTCATATTACACCATTCTCTTTTTCTTCTCTTCATCTTCAACTTTTCCTACTTGAACCATGAAATTTCAAGCTAATTCTTAATTAATTTTTTCAAAATTACAAGTTTCCCCTTCTTCTTCTTCTTCTTCCTCCTCATTCACGCAAATATTAGAATTGTCAAAACCCAAAAGATCAACAAGAGATATTGATTGAGATTAATTTTAATTTTAATTTTATCCTTCATTATGAACATATAATAATTATAGATTATTTATAATCAATCAATTATTTATTATGATTAATTTTTATTACTTCATTCATTATTAATATATCATATTTATAAAAAAAAATAGTATTCTTTATTAACATATCATATTTTTATTTGTTTGTTTCACTTTTTATATAATCTATTGTTTATTAAAATATATTTTCTTATATTATTTAATTAATATTAAAATTATTAGTGTTGAACTTAATTAATTATAAAAATGATTAAATAATATATTATAATTAATATGATGTTCATAAAATACATTAATTGGTTAATTTCAATTATAAATTACTTAATTTTCAAATATTTATAATTAATATTATTATAGATTCTTAATTAATTATTTTTTTATCAATGAATTGAATGATGTCCATTGTTTAATTAATTAATCTATTACAATTATATAAGATTGTCATGCTTAATTTTATAAATCCTTAAACCAAACAGTCCCTAATAATTCTGTTATCTAAATGACTAAAATTGAGCATTATTGAAAGGACAAAAGTGTTAGATTTTGAAATATAGAAACCAAATAGAAACTAAATTCAAATCTAAGAAACCAAAAGGTATTTTTTTGGAAAAATATAACTATCCACCAATTTTTACTTGGAAGGATTAGTAATATATTAGAAAAATTTAGAATTTTTGATATTTCCACGCAGCAATGTTTTAGAATTTTACTTATCTATGTAATAAATTTATTTTAAGATATCATATTGTAGTTTTCTTTTTAAATATTACTTAGTTCACAAATTTAGTAACTTTATCCATAGATAATAGTTTATTATTTTACAAATAAATTAAATTCAATAAGATAATAATTATAAAAAAAATGGTATTATGTTTTCTTAAAAAGTTAAAGAAGATGAATTTGTTTAAAAAAAAAATTACAATAATTATCATTTACTTCATTACGTGGGTCTCATTCCAACTTTCAAGAAAGTTTTCACTAAAAGACAAAAAAAAAAAAAAAAAAATCCTATTTTCCTAAATAATTTTAAAACCACTCATTTTCACCAAGGTTTAATTGAGTTTTAAATTAAGAAAATTATTATAAATAGAAAAAATATCAAACTATTTATAAATATAGAAAAATTTCACTATCTATCAACGATAGACTATCACGGTCTATCGCGATCTATCGTTGATAGACAATAAATTTTTTTTATATTTATAAATAGTTTGGCTCATTTTTCTATATTTAAAAATAACTTTTTAAACTAAAATCAACTAGATAAATACAAATCTAGATGTGACATCACAATTTGTCATCCAATTTTAACAAGGGACAAAATAAAAAGTTCAAAAATATTAAATGCAAAGTTCAAAATGGTATATATTTTAATATTTATGGATCAAATCATATGTCAAATCTTTATTTTTATCTTAGAAAACAAAATAAAGTTATTAATCAAATATCAAACTACTTTAATTTGAAATAATAATATTCATAGGTCGACAGAAAATTATTAGGCAACAGTACAAAGTGCTTACTTAATAATGGATATATATGTCTCCCATGAAACTATAAGTCAAGATCATCAAATATTTTATGTACCCATCTAATATTTTGACAAGTAATTATTAAATATTGAATACATAATTATAATCTAATCATATATTATACAGTTCATTTCAATGATAATATATATATATATATATTTTTTTTTAATTAGACAAAGTTTAGTGAGAAGTCTATTTGGTGCCCTCCATTGACTCCATTTTGATCTTCTCAATTTGAAATAGATGCATAAACTGGAATGATGATCAATCATATCATCTTGCAAATCTTTCAAAAGATCTATTTTTGTAATCTTATTCTGAGGTAGATGAAGATCATTATTAATTTGATTTTGTTCCAAAGTTTGATATTAAACAGTTAATATTAGAACTTGTCAAATGATTAATCAGTTTGCATGTGATTAAGGGAATATTGCATTATTTGTATTTAATATATATTGAGATATAGTATAAACAGTTATACAAAATGATATATATAGTACACGTAAATTATTTAGGGTTAATTAGAATCTTTAGCACAAGGGTAAGACTAAGGCACTTTTAATTTCTTTTTTGATACACATTATTCGTTAATCTAATTTTTCTATTTTATGTCTTCAATATATAAAGTATAAATTGATTATATGATATATGATCTACAATATTCAAGGATATACATTAAGGACTATATCTTTACATGTGTAATGGTATCATGTTGTCTATTTAGGATATAAAATTTGTTTTTGTTTATAATCTAAAAAGTTTCATACTATTGTCCTACGTCCCTTATATATATATTTAATCGATACAAAATGATGTTTACATTTCTGACAAAGGAGCGAGAGGGAATAAAAGAAGAGCAATTTATATTTTATTTTTTGTGTTTATATTTTCACACACTTTTTGAAAAAGTGTTTGTAGTCGAGAGGGATCAAGAGGTCCACCGGGATATCTCAACTAGGTTAACACATCTTTAGCGCCCTCATCATGCTCCGATCCAAAAGAGCTGCATTCATAAAAAATATGTACAAAGGGGAGAAAATGAGCTCAAAGTTTATGAAAAGTCCAGGAGAGGCTAGAGGAAAGTCTTTCAATTAAGAGATATATATGAGCATCATAATTACAAAATAAATTGAATTTAGTACTCTAGTTGGCTGTGTGATATAAAATGTACGTCTTCTCAGAGCCGACCATGAGAAGTCTCCTCATTCTGAAATGTCATCTTGTTACGTTCTAGCCAAATGCACCAGAGACATGCCCCGATCATATTACACCCACTTAATTATTTGATTTCATTATATGCCAAAGTGAGTTTAGCTCGGTAGTAATTGACATGATCTTTTTCCTCGAGGTCGAAGGTTCAATCCCTCACCCCACAATTGTTGTACTAAAAAAAATTATTTAATTTCATAAATACATATCCTCGACATATATATATCCTTTGTCCTAAAGCACCATTCATCAAACCCAACATATGAGTTTGAATATAACCAATTAAAGGGAGAAGAGAGATAGAAGACACACCTGAATATCTCAACTAGGTTGACACATATATTATTTTTAGTGCCCTTATCATACCCCAAACATTATAGAGAAGAGATTTCATTGCCACAAAAAGATAATTACATATGAGTTTGAATATAACCAACAATGAAGTGCAAAGGAAACATATGAGAGGCTAGAGAAAAAGCCTTCCAATTTAGTAATTACAAAAGATAGTTGATTTAGAGCACTAAGATGTGAGAAGATGAGTTTTGAGAATTTTTTTAAGTTATGTTGTTTCTCTCCAACCAAATGCTCCAAAAGCTAGCACCAATCAGATTGCACCTAAGGAAACTTAGTATAGAGCACATTTTCTTAAGGATCAATGCAATGTCGGTAGCATTAACTGATTTGTTCACGATACTATTTCAAAAAAGATCTTGGAACAATTCAATAAAGTCAGGCTCGAAAATGTTCCAACATCGTTTAAAGATTTCTTAGGGAATCCGTCTCGTCTCACCCATGAATTTTTTTTTCTTTTATTAATTTTTTTTATAAGAAAACATAACGATCGAAAACTTTTGACTTTAAATTCATGGAGAAAAATGTTTATGTCAACTTGATGTGTTGCTTAAGTGAACAAATCTAAACATATACCAGAAGTGAATCTGAAGGTTAAAGCTAGCAAAAAGATCATAAACAAAAGAATAAAAAATTGGGAGAGTGTGATTGAAAGAAAGAAGACAACAATGCCCCTATGACGTTTATAGATGCACCATTTGTCTTTATTTATTTATTTTTCATGTAAGTACCAAAATTTGCACATTATAGGAAAAGAAAATCAATTGATTTCGTTACTTAATTTCATGAACTATATAGGTGCTGCAACATTGAATTAAAAAGGAACGGCCATGACCTTCAAATATGGAAACTAATACAAAAGGAAAAGAATATTAAAGAAACGAAAAAAGGAAATGGAAAGAGAAGCAATGGTCCAATAATCCTTGAAAATAGTGATTGGAAAGTAATGAGTTGCTATTTTGAATTAATTTTATTTGACTACTAATTTATTGGCTAAAATCGTGGGTTGTTCTACCTTGATTCTTGAAGATTTGCTGCATATTGAATTATATTCAACTTTGAGAGATTCATCTTGATTTGCTTGTTGATTTTGTGTATTAGTTAAGATTATTATTTTTCGGATTGGTTCACGTAAGTAGATACAAACTTTTCATGTATAAATGTAACGAAAAAAGCCTACAAAAGTTATTTTAAAAGAAACGTCAAACTTTAAAAGTTAAAACAAAATTTTCAAAAGGTCAAAGAATATAATTGAAACCAACTCCATAGTTCACGAATATTTTTGATAATTTAACCATGTCCTTGACTAAAAAATTGAATGTTCGAGTTTCGACACACCACAAGAATATATTTTAGTGATGTAAACGTAGTCGTACATGCACATATGGAAAATCATTAGCTTATTATTGTGCATAACAATATCACTTTACACCAGTATGACAGTAAGTTAGGGGTTACATATTTGGTGATGAGTTTCCATGTATACTTATGTTTTAGTTATCGAGGGTTATTCCTACAAATTTTTCAGTTTTTGAATAATGCTGAATGTTTAATTAATCTTTATCTATAGTACAATAATGAGCTTTGAACTTTTACGTAGTTGTTTTATTAAAGTTATTTTTATTATTAAACTTACTATCACTCACTAGACTTTTTAGCTCATTCTTTTCTTTTTATTTCTCCACCAAGTTGCTCAAACTACCACCAATCTCATTAGTACGAATTGTGAGGTAGTCAAGTTTCAAGTTCAAGTAGAATTTGACAACAAACTTCATTGCAAGCGGGTCTACTGTCGTCACAACTAGATGAAGTTTACTAAGGTAATAATCTAAGGTGGGATATGACACACATACACATACTTATAATCTAACCAAAAAAAGCAAATCTTATAATATAAAGGGTACAAATTAAAATTATAAGTTTAGAAGAAGTAAGTATACCATTATATTCAATTGAAATGCTACAATAATACACAAGTAACAAAATATACACAAAAAAAAAAAAAAAAAACACATAAGATCATCAAGAATTAGAAGAAATAAAACATAATTTAGACTGTTTTATAAGTTGGTCTGGAAGAACATAACCCAATAGTCGACAGAGAAAATGGGTATTCACATGGATGTTGGAGAATCCCACCAAATCAGAAACCCCGACCAACAGCCCTTATTATATGATCTCTTTTTTTTCTTTTCCATCTTTGAAACTGTTCCAATCAAAACACAAAGTCCCACTTTTGTTCCTCTTGTCTCCGACCGGCCGGCCACCACTATCCCCTTCACTTTCATCCCCCTCATTATTATTATTTCCTTTCTCTTCTATTTATATATAACCCTCTCATTTTGTTGTTGCTTACACCATTAACAAAAACTCTCCCAAATCATAACCCACTTACATATCATAAACACCTAAAGATGGCATCCAATGGAGTTGAACTTGAGATCACTGAGCTCAGATTAGGGCTTCCGGGGAGTGGCTGCAGCCATACCCCAAGTTCAAAAAATGAGAAGAAAAGGGTTTTCTCTGAGAGTAGCACAACCAACGACGGCGGTGACCAACGACGATTCCCAAAGAGGAACCAAGTTGTGGGGTGGCCACCGGTTTGTTCTCACCGAAGAAGGAGTAGCGGTAACGATAAAGATCTATCTGAAACGGAAACTACTCCGAAGATGTATGTGAAAATAAGTATGGATGGTGCTCCTTATCTTAGAAAAGTTGATCTTGGAAGTTATAAAGAATATTCAAATCTTGTGGTGGCAATGGAGAATTTATTCGGCTCTGCAATCGGATGCTCTGACTTTGTCTTGATCTATGAAGATCGAGATGGCGATTGGATGCTCGTCGGCGATGTCCCGTGGAAGATGTTTGTTGAATCATGCAAGAGATTGAGAATAATGAAGAGATCCGAAGCTAAAGGATTTGAGATTCATGTCCCATCTCAAACCCTAAGTAGTAGTTCTTCAAAAGAACCATAAAAAGATTTTTTTTTTTTCTTTGATGGAAAATGTATACACATATAATATATATACATTGATCATACCCTAACTTGAAAAGGAAAATATTAATGTGTGTTCTTTGTCTAATTTGACAATTCACTAATATTAATGTCAATGAAGTTCTCTCTTTCATATCCCATTTCTTTCTATACAATTTTTATATATATATATATAGATACATGATCTTGAGATTTTCAAGTATAATGTTCTTTAGTTTGACAATAATCAGTTCAAAGGGGTTTTCAATTAATTAGCTACATAACTTGCAATATTTTTGGCCTTGAAATTCTTCGCATCCAATTATCAGTTAATTAAATCCAATACTTCATCAATTTAAAACGGAGCTTGTTTAATTTGATAATTAATTTGGTTTCAATTGATTAAATAAATCTTAAAAAATAGAGCATTGATTTTATGGAAATGTTAACACTCTCATAATTGAATACAACACTATCTTTACTAGAATTAATAAAGAGTAATTACTAAGTAATGGATGCTCCATAGGTTGCTTCTTCCAAACAAGCAACTAATTAAGATGGTCAATATGGCCTTCAACAAAAAGAGAAAAAGATCTAAACCTACCTTCAATTATGCCCAACAACTTCATTATTCCTTGGTGACCTCCCACCATAATAGTAAGAATAAAAATGAATCCAAGACTTTTTTTTTTTTTTTTTTTTTTTAAAAAAAAGAGAGTAATAAATCCAAAAACTAAATACACTTACATTTATCTAATATGATATCAGAGTCTAAAACCTAAATGAGTATTCAATAAAAAAATAAAAATAAATTGAGATCTGATTCAAGAATATGGTAAACCTAAAATAAAATACACAGTACTATGTCTTGAATACATGTGTGATATAACTTATTCAATCTATCATAAATGAATGAAAGTTGATAGGTTTTACAAAGAAAAAACAAAGTACACTCTAAAAAAATGTACAACATAAGAATAGTGAATTAATCTGAATAGATATTATTTTGCGTGGCATGTTGAAGATCCTATATTAAAAAAAAAAAAAGAAAATATCAAAATTTTTATAAAATACATAGATTACTATTTCTCTAATTAATTAATTTTGAGATAAATATAGTTGAAGGTTAAGCCGAGTTCTTGCAGTTAATACATTAACTGTTACCCACCCTACTTATCCCAGCTATTGAACTTGATGGCTCAAAAGCAGTTGACCAACTTTGTACATAGCTACTTTTAACTTTTGGTGCTTAAAAATTTTATTTTATTTTTAATTACATTTTTTATTTTTTTAGTTAAAAAATTATGGGAGTGGGAATTTGTTATAGTGGAAACAATTGACAAGCAAATAATCAAACCAGAAGAATTAATTAATACATATGTAATTCACTAATGGTATATTGGCTACATCTATAGAGATAGAAACTATTTTATTATCTTGAAAAAAAACAAAGTACATAATATATAGCAAAAACGAACATAACTTAACTAACATATATTGTATACACTACTGACCAAGAGATTTGTGGTTTGAATTCTCTCTTCTCCTATTATACTTAAAAACAATACATAATGCATATATGCAGGTAAGTATTATTAGAGAGTTTATATATATGACATGCTCTTAAACTCTAAAACATAATAAGCCAAAAAAAAGTCCAAAATGAAAATAATCAATAATAATAATTTTCATATAACTTAGGTTTTGGGAGTGCATTGTCCTCGAGCACCCACTAGGGTGCTTTGGCGCTTCAAACCCCAACTGACTGATCGATCATCGAGACTTCTTGTATTTGATCATTTTCGGAGTACTAGACAACAAATTCAAGACATTATTTTATTACCATCCATTAATATTTTTTAGATCAATAAAGTATCTTTTTGCCCAAAAAAAAAAAAAGTTTGTATGTATAGCTACTCTTACTTTAGGTCCTTAAACTTTTAAATTTAAATTTTTTTTTTTGTTTTATTTCAATTATTTCATTTTTTTTAGTTCAACAATTATAGAGGCATGAGGAATGAACCATCAATTTTTAAGATAGTAATTAGTGTCTTATCCATCGAACAAGTTCTAATAGACAATTCTCTTATTTAACTTTAAAAATTTGAATTTAGTATACGTTCAACTTTGAATTTAGTATACTTTCATACCAATGTGATAAGCTAAGCACAACACAACAGGAGATTAGGCACCAAATGATAAGGTTAGTATCATATGAAAGATAAAAATCTATAATTATTATATATCAATTAGTTTAAACAGAAGCAGAGATATTAAAATCCAAATAATAATATATTGGGCCAAGTTCCTAGAACTGAAGAATCTAAATATGTCATTTATATATATATATAAGTACTAATTAGGTTTTTAATATCAATGCAAATATTCCACAAGCACATGCTAACAGATTATAATTAATATATGGAGACTTGCAAAGGCAGATTCAATTTTTTTTATTTAAATACAAAGAAGATTCTCATGTTGCTGAAGTGATCAAGTAATTATTTTAAGATCACATTGATCTATCAAGATTTCAATTTAAATAGTTGCAGCATATCTCTATTAGAATCAGTGGTTTAAAATTTATTCTTATATTACAATCTTATCATAACAATAACAGTTTTAGTTTAATGAAAAATCAAAATTAAAAATAGAAATCGAACCAAATTGAAACAAAACTTAAATGTCGAAGATAAAATTATAACATTTTGAAATTTAGGGACTAAATTGAGACCAAACTCAAAACTTAAAGACTAAATATATGTAACATTTTGAAACCTAGGACCAAAAAATATTTTTCTCTAACTTTTTGTTGGTACAACAGGTGAGTTGGTATGGGAGATTTGATTCTCCAACTTTAAGAGAAAGAGTATACGACTATTGGTCCCGAGCTTATAAACACTCATTCTATCTCTAAATTTCTTAATTTGATTCTACTAAGATACCGTTGGGTAATCATTTAATTTTTTGTTTATTGTTTTTAAAAATTTAGCTTATAAACACTCATTCCATCTCTAAATTTCTTGTTTTGTTATCTAATTTTTACCAATTTTATAAAAAACCAAGTCAAATTTGAAAAACTAAAAAAATAGTTTTTAAAAACTTGTTTTTGTTTTTGAAATTTGATTAAGAATTCAACTTTTGTACTTAAAAAGATGCAAATCACTATAAGAGATTGAGAGGAAATGGACTTAATTTTCAAAAACTAAAAATAAAAAATGAAATGGTTATTGGGCTTAAACCATTATTGATATCAAATTGAAACTTTTAAACTATAGTGTTGTAAATTGAAAATTTTCAAACCATGACATTTAAATTGAAACAAAATCTAAACCATGGACTAAAAATAAAACTTTGCGTAAACCATAAAGTCAAAAAATTGTAATGTAACCCAAAAATTAAAATACATAGAAAAGAAGTAGAGTTTATTTAATTAATTTTTCTCAACGTACGTAATTATTGGATAACATTACGTTCAATTTTAAAACTAATCGACTAGAAGAGGGGTAACCAATGCATCTTATAATAATTAATAAAAATTATAAAGTCTTCTTAGATTTTTCAACATATCCCCTCAAAATGATATCTCTTTAAGTTTGCCATTCTTGAATTGGATTTTATTTTATTTTGTCATCCCGAATATCGGTTTGAATCTCATAAACACTATAAAGATAGTAAGGTTTTTTCATCTTTCGAATGTGGTAGTTCATAACTGAGAAATCAAATTCTGAAGATACAAAATCTTGATGTGATGGGAGTTTGTGTTCTTGACAGATCAAGAGGAACTTCATCCTCTCTGTCAAGAGGGTCCATTATTATAAACCAAACACAAACACAAACAAGAGAGCAACATACAGAAATGTTCATAATATAATTTAAAGAAAACAGTAAACCGTGTGACAATATCAACACAATAAAGCAAAATCACATGGGGTTTGCTCAAAAAAAGCAAGACAATTAATCAAACGGTAGTGATCAAATCCCACCAAAATCTCAAACAATTATCAGCCCTTCGATCTGTCTCACATCTCTCTAACCATCTAGACCCTACAAAACCTTCCATTGTTTCCTCTCTGTCCTCTCCACAAATTCCCCATTTTTCCTCCATATGTATAAATAAATAACTTCCCTTCTAATTTTTCCTACAAAACCATCATCATCATCATCATCAAATTTCATAATATTCACTACACCAAATTCAAATCCAAGGATGACCCAGATGGCAGCTGAGGGATTAGGCCTCGAAATCACCGAGCTCCGGCTAGGGCTTCCGGGCGGTGGTGGCGGTCTAATTTCTGCGAGTAAGAACAATGAGAAGAAAAGGGTTTTTTCTGAGGTGGAAGTAGAAGATAAAAGTCACGGCGGCGACGGGCGGAGGAAGCAGGTGGTGGGGTGGCCGCCGGTGTGCTCATACCGGCGGAGGAACAGCTTTAAGGGGAAGGAAGAATGTGAAATAAGTGAAGGAATAATAATGGGGATGAAGATAAAAAAGATGTATGTGAAAGTGAGCTTTGAAGGAACACCTTTTCTAAGGAAAGTTGATTTGGGAATGGTTAAGGGATATGGAGATCTTGTTGGGGCAATGGAGAAGCTGTTTGGGAGTCCAATTGGATGCTCTGAATATTCTGTCACTTATGAAGATAGAGATGGTGATTGGATGTTGGTTGGAGATGTGCCTTGGAAGTAAGTTTCTTTTTCAAAACCCTAATAACTTTCTTTCCATTTCAATGGTTTCATGCGTCCCGTTTGATATTCATTTCACTTTTACTTTCTAATTTTTTAAAATTGTGCTTATTTTCTTACAACTTTTTTACCATGATTGATGAACAATTAAATTCTTAGCTGAATTCTAAAAACAAACAAGTTTTTAAAAGGGTTGATTTCAAAAATGGAAAAAATATCAAATTATTTATAAATATAAAAAAATTTCACTATCTATTAGCGATAAACCGTGATAGACTACAATAGACCGCAATAGACTTCTATCGCTGACATCTATCGCTCAGTGATAGAAGTCTATCGTGGTCTATTGCGGATAGATGGTGAAATTTTTTTATATTTGTAAATAGTTTGATATTTTTTTATTTATAATAATTTCCTTTTTTAAAAACTATATATTTTTTTAGTTTTTAAAATTTGATTTGGTTTTTTAAAATACTTATAAACCGAAGATAACCCAAAATAAAGAGATCAATAAATGGAAGTGATGTTTATAGGCTTAGTTTTCTTAAAACAAAATTGATTATTAGACAATGTTCTTGTAGATTTATATTTGAAATTTTACATATATGATTTTTGGATTTTAATTAATGTGAATCAATTTTCATCATTGATTTGCAGGATGTTCATTGAATCATGCAAGAGATTGAGGATAGTGAAAAAAACAGAAGCCAAGAGATCAGAGACGAACTCAAATAATTGAGCCAACAGAGAGCTTGTTCAAGGGGATCGGAGCTTTCAAAACATAGAATAACAAAGCCTCATGGGAGAAGAACTTAGATATCTTTCGATCGAAAGTTTTTTTTTCCCTTTGTTTTTATTGTTTTTGTTAGTTCATTTTCCATAAATATTTGAGACATTTCTGATTGATTGTTGATACCTTAACTAGCTAAGGTTTATGTAGAAGTGATGTATCTCTCTAATGATTCAACCACTCTATTTTTCTTAAAAAATTATAGCAATTTTATGGTTTAAATTCTGATGCAATATATAGAGAATAATATTATTAAATTCGAGGAATATTTTGATGAAAATATGTAGGCTTTTCTTATTAGAGGTTTTGATCTTTTTCAAGTTTTCATTGAAAGCATCATTGTTGCCATTAATAAATACTTTTTTTTTTTCTAATATATTATGTATGCAAAATTTGATGATGATATATATATTGGTGATGAAATATAGGGCTTGTTATGTTCTATATATGGCATGAAAGAGTAAAGGAACTAAAAATAAGTTTGAACCTTTTAGTTAATGGTTTGTTCATAATAAGAAAAGAGTTTGCAGCTCTATTAAAAGCATGAAAAGATTAAAATATTCGTCGATCTTAAGTGAAAAATTCGACATCCTTGGAAAATTGGATCATGTAGCACTAACTACACGTTTATTTGAAAAAAATAGCAAAATACAGAATTATTTTGAATTATAACAAAACGCGTGAATTGCACGTGGAAATTACTTTTATGTTAATCTTAAAATACATTCATCAACTTATTTAATTGCACTGCAATTAATCCAACAAATCTATAATTCAGTTTGTGTTGATTTCCTTTTAGATCTTCAGCAAGAACTAAGTTTCTCCATCCATGCAGATTTTTTTGGCATAAATTTGGTTTATTAATTTGAAAATTCTCTAAATTTGTATTTAAACAATCTTCTACCTTCAAATATTAATTTGAATTTTGAAATCTCATATTATATTATTAGGGAAATTTTTACAAATAGAAAAAAATCAAACTATTTACAAAAAAATAGCAAAAAAAAAAAAAAAAAAAAATTGATAGACATTGATAGACTTCTATTAGCATCTATCAATGATAGAGTTCTATCATTTCTATTACTGATAAACCCTGATAGACTTCTATAGGTGTCTATCACAACTATCTTAAAATTTTGCTATTTTGTGTAAATAGTTTTCCTTATTTTTCTATTTTTAAAAGTTCCCCTATTAGTTAATATATTAGTTTTTCTAACTGTCTTTTTAAATTTCTATTATATTTTCGATTAATCCCAACTAAATCATTCGATTTTTAAATTTATTATCTTTATTATAATTTTGTTTTAAAACTTAAATATGAGGATACATCTCATTTTATTAATTATTTTTATTTCTAAATTTGAAATCATCATTATTTTATTTTATTTTATTTTCGATTTAAACATGAAATATATTGTATAGTACATTTCATCTATTGCCATAGGTTTGTGAAGTAGCTTTAGAAAAATGCGTCTATGGAGAGCTTTGGAGAGCTTGATAATCGATGTATGGAGAGCTTGATAATCAGCCAATGAAGAGCTTTGAAGAGCTTGATAATCAGTTGATTATGAACTTTGCCAGATTGATAATCAATCGATGGAGTGCTTTGGAAAAATGAGTCTGGAGTAGTTTGATAATTGGTCGTTGGACTTGGAAGAGAGTTTGGGGCTAATTTTGAGATTATCTTGGGAGTATAGAGATATTGGTTATTTTTACAAGGTGTGAATTGATTGATGTAAATTTATTTTTTTATTTTTTATTTTTTATTTTTTATTTTTTTGGAGAAGATGAAGCATTTACGAGGTTTCGAAAATTGATGGACACATATATTTCAGCACTTTAAAAGTAGGTTGGTAATTGTAGTTAGTTTTAATTAAAGTATATTTAAAAATCTTTTTTCCTAAGGTATTAACATCTCTTTTGCATGAATGAGAGTAATTTAAACTTTTATAAATTCATAATTATTTATTTTTAAGTTCGTTGTTCCATTTTCACAAGAAGAAAGTTGGTTTGCTATTTTTTCGAATAAAAAGTTAAAATCTACTCTCTTATAAGTCCTAAATATTTTGATTATTTCCCTTTAGCCCATTTAATGCAAGCCCCAAACAGCCCGTTTGTAACATGCGGGTCCAAGGCCGAACATCTACACATGCTTAATTTGGCCCAAACTACGAACCGGCAGATCGAACCGACCGAACCCGAGGTTAATTGGTTCGGTTGTGTATCGATACTGATTTAGTTCGATTTTTTGATGCTCCACTGTATATTAAGTGGTTCATCATTGAAAACCAAACCAAATCCAACCGTTTACATTCCACGTGAAAACATTTATAAAGAAGTTGGTTTAGTCACAGTTGATTGAACAGGCTAGTGGTTGAACATTAAAGAGGGCATTGAATAATGCATTACCAGAAATTACGCTGGATGGGCCATTAGCCATAGCGGAGGATAATAACTACCAAAATAAAAAGCCATTTTTGTCTGCAAAAGATGAGATATTCAATAGATTAGAGAAGTGAAAGAGAATTGCAACAATGGCGGAAACAGCAGCACCTCAGGAACAGATGATGTCGTACTATGATCATGTCCAAAAGCGCAGGAAAGATAAAGGCTGTCTCTATGCTTTGTATGTTTTCTATTCATCTTTTCTTCTAAATTTCTATATATATATAGAAATTACTATAAACAAAAAAACAATATCAAGCTATTTACAAATATAGAAAAATTTCACTATCTATCAGCGATAAACCACAATAGAATCATATTGCTTGAGAAATAAACTTCTATTGCTGTCTATCGCTCAAGCGATAGAATTGTATAAAGTAAAATTTTTCTATATTTATAAAAGTTTGACTCATTTTTTTATATTTGAAAACAATCTATATATATATTTTTTTTTCTTAACAAAAATTTGGGATTTATTCTTTATGGGGAAAAGAAAATATATATGTTATTTTGTTTGATTTGCAACTACTTGGATTAAAAGATTTTTTGTTTAGAAAAAGAGGAGAGAAATAGTATATATATATATGTCTCTTTATAATGTATAATGTGGGGTGAGTGACATTTCCTAACTACTATAAAGTTTTGTTAATTTGGTTTCATGATGTATTTTTGACTTTTAGTTTCATTGATAGTTTAAAAAAGCTTGGATTTTGTTTTTGAAATAAATCTCCTCTTAATTATAGCATTTGAAATTGAATAATTGATGAATAGTCAACGTTATGACATCAAATAAATTTCAAATCAAATATCTATTTAGTTTTCGTGATGTTTTAAAAATTGTTATACCAAATGTTGGGGAAAAAAAGGTTATACTTCTAAATAAGAGAAAAACTAAATTGTTAGGTGCAACTTAGCGGCAAATCATTGCTCTCTAAATAATACATTATCTCATCCTACCTACAAGTTGAGTATGACTCAAATTTAAGCTATAATATTTGGCGACCTCTCACATAATTTGACTCAAGAAAAAGAAAAAGGAGAAGAATTAGAAAATCACCTTCTATTTTATTATCTTTTAGTAATGGGTTAGGTGAGTTTAGTTTACCAGCGTTAATTCATCTCTCCACGATTATATATATATATATATATAAGACTTTGATTGCATTTCCTGCCATAGCCTCAAACAATGTACCACTAAATCTTGCCTTAAATAGTTATCTATTCGTCTAACTCTTATATATGCCAACTTTTTTCTTTTGGAGTACACCGCCAATTTACTAGAGATCAACCACGGACCTCCACCATGATTAGATCATCTTCTAAGGCTCTCACCACTTTTTCGTTCAATTCTAAGAGATTCTACTAACATTGTTAAGTTAGGGGCATGATTCTGATACTCATATTAGGGACAATGACCCTCCACATATTTCTACAATGATATGATATTGCCCATTATGATCACCTTGCTTTTAGTTTCATTCAAAAGGTCTCGTACCATTATTAGATATAGTTGTCATACCTGTAATAATCTTTCCCTTATCTAACTAATGTGTAACGATATTATTATTTTTATTTTTTTATTTATAAAATCACAAAACATTAAACGGATAGTCAAATTAAATGATATTGTTGTTTAAATATTATATCTTCTTCTTTCTTTCTTTGATTCACACAGTTTGTTTACCTTGTGTTGCTGTTGTTGCTGCTATGAAACTTGTGAGTGTTGTGTGGATGGTGTATGTTGCTGCTGCTCTTAATGCATTAAACTGTGGCCCTCTCTGTTGGCAGCTCAGTTCAAAACAATCTCTTTGGCTTCTCATATGTATTTTCATGGGTTTTCCTAAAATCAATTAACCAAAATAACTATTCAAAATGTATAAAACTCACTAGTCTTAAACAAATTCAATGATAAATGTGGGAGCTGAATTTAAATTTTGTTATATCGACAAGTTATTTTGCATCGTGCTATATCTGTTAATACTTTAGATTTGATTGTTATATTTGAAATTGTCCTTAATTTGATTTTGTTGACCAGAAGCCCGTGAGAGCAACGGCCTCGTCCTTTTATGTGATCATCCCTCTTGTTGAGAATAGTTAATATCCAACTCATTAGTCCTATGAAAATAGTAGGTTTAAACATAACTCATTAATTTTATGATCACCAACGCCTCTATTTCTACTTCTAAATCAGATCTCGTTTATGATTATAACTCTTATAATTAATTTTCATGTAATATCTTGCAGACATACATTTGTTTAATAAGAGCTTCATAATTTTCATCTAAAATAAATTATTTTTGACCTGACTCATTAGTACTCAAACTATATGCTGCTCGATGTCGTGATCCAAATACACAAAATTTAATTATAAATTATGGTAATTGTAAGGGAGATTTTTAAAAATAGAAAAACAAGAAAAACTATTTACACAAAATAGCAAAATTTTTAGATAATTGTGATAGACGCTGATAGAAGTCTATCAGTGTCTATCAGTAATAGAAATTATAGAAGTCTATTACTGATAGATGCTGATAGAAGTCTATTAATGTCTATCAGTATCTTTTTTGCTATTTTCTGTAAATAGTTTGACATTTTTTTTATTTGTGAAAATTTTCCTAATTGTAATGAGTAGCAATTTTAAGGATAATAACCAACTGTATAGCAACATTTTTAAAATGTTACAAATATAGCGAAGTCTATTAGTGATACACTCTTATGTTCAATTAGTGATAGACTACCTAGGCCATAAAAGTCTATCAACGATAGAAGTCTATCACAAATGTTATTATATATGTTAATACTTTATATTTGATTGCTATATTTGTAATTGTTTCTATAAATTAAGCTTTATAATTCAACTTGAAAACAAAATTAGAGTTTGGCACACAATTTAAACATAGGCATGTGTCTATCTATCTATATATATATATATATATATATATATATATATATATATATATTTTGTGATATAAGTTTATGATAAATATTCATTACTCCACCATATAGATATATAATATTGGCATATAATATAAAGTAGTGTCTCAAACTCCACAATAAGCATTGGCAGTGGAAGGCATTTTGTCACAGTCATCTGTGGAAAAATAACCAAGTAATCCATAATGGTTAAATGGGTTAAATCTCAAGGGATGTTGCTCATCTACCAATTCTTGTGGAATATCAATAATTCCTTTGTGGTATGAAAATAGGGCACTTGAATATCTTTCCTTGCTTCCCTCAATCATAACTCTATGAGTGGCTGAGTGGATTCTTCCATTGCTCCATGCCTATCCATAGAAAAAAAATTAAAAAAATTATTATAAACAGAAAAAAATATCAAACTATTTACAAATATAGAAAAATTTCACTGTCTATCAGCGATATATCGTGATAGAATTCTATCGTTTGAGTGCTAAACTTCTATCGTTGTTTATGGTGGTAGACAATAGAATTTTTCTATATTTGTAAATAATTTGGTTCATTTTTCTAAAACAACCCAAAAAAATTATTACTAAAATAAAGGTTAAAATACCATTTTGGTCTATGTAGATTTGTTCAATTTTAGTACTTGTACATTTAAATATCCAAATTTAATAATTCCTATAAAATCTTTAATTTAATTCCTTAATTTAATTTTATTATCTATTAGTATTTTTAATATAAATGTTGAAAACATATCGATATTGTAGTATTTTCTTACATGAATTAATTTCAATAAAAAAAATAGATTCGAGAGACTAAATTTAAGATTTTTTTGAACGTACAAGAAATAAAATTGTACAAATTTCAAAGTATAGAGACGGAAGTGATATTTTAACCTAAAATAAAATAGAATGTAAAAAGAAGAAATAAGAGAGGTATACCAAACAAGCATCTCCAGCCATGACTAAGAAGGAATTTGGAGAGAATTGAACTGGAAGCCAATGATCAACATTTTTTGGTTTGATTTGCAAGCCATTGACTTCATTTAATTGATGAAGAATAGTGAAGAAACTTTTGTCTGTATGAGCTTCAGCACCAATATTATGTTCATCCATTTGAGGGATTCTATATTTCATTGTTCTTAAGAGGTAAGTGGTTGAAGCAATGTGAGAATCATAGTATTTTCCCACTCCATAGCTTTCAAACACCATTCTCTTTACTAATTGCTCCATCTCTGATATCATCTTTGAGTATGAAAATAAATTTTCACTGTCCAACATAATTTTATTTTTTCAAATGAAAAAAATCCCACTAAAGAAATAAAGGAAGAATATTGTAAAATGGAAAATGAAAAAGAGTTATTTTCAAATATAGAAAAATGTGTCAACTTATTTATAAATATAGCAAAATATAATTGTCTATCATTGAGAGACACTGATAGATGTCTATCAATGTCTATCACTATTTATCACTAATAGACAATGACATTTTACTATATTTGAAAAAACAGAAAACTAAAAATAAAATAGTTAGTGTCTTAATTACACAAAAATAGAATGTTAGTGGATAATTTAGTATAAAAACTGTTGGAGATGCAAACATACTCTCACATCAGCTAGAAAGAATAAGCGTTCTTTGATATACAAATAATAACAACATTTACATTGCTAGAAATTAATATTTTGAGTGAAACTAAAAGTAAAATTTTGTAAATTGAGACGTAAAATAGAGAACTTTATTTTTTTGATATATATATATATATATATATATATATATTATGTGTGTGGTAATTGTAATGAGTAAGAATTTTAGAGATAATAATCAAGTATATAGCATCATTTTTAAAAACATTGCAAATATAGCAAAGTCTATAAGTGATAGACTTCTATCGTTGATAGATCGCACTGATAGACCATAGACTTTGCTATATTTGCAATTTTTTTTAAAAATGTTGCTATACATGTTAATACTTTGAATCTGATTGCTACATTTGCAATTGTCCCTATACATATACTCTTAATAAAGTAAACAATCTCCAAACAAAAAAAGTTATATAGTGTCAGCAAGAGCATAACTCAATCGACATAAGTATGAATTATTGACCAAAAGGTCAGAGATTCGAATCTCCCACCTCATATATTGTTAGAACTAAAAAAAAAATGGAAGTTATGAGAGCTAGAAAGAAAAGTTTATATATATAGCCTAATTTTTAAAGAAAACTAAATACAAAAGTTGTTATCAAGCACAAAATTAACTTAGATATATATGATGAATGAATCAATGAGATGAAGAACATTATAAAAAAACATATTAGTATGAACCATAATATATATATATAGTAATTAATTTACCAGAAATGATGATTTCCAGAAGGCCAGAAGAGGTTGACAAAAGATTCAACAGCTTGAAAAGATGTTGCATTTTCAATGCCAAGGCTTTGATGAAGAGGAAGAACAAAGGGAGTCGTATGGTCCAAAAATCCATGGTATGGCTTATCAGAAACATTCTTCATTTTTGTTTCTAATGGCAAATCAAAAAGCACTTTCAAGCCCTTCAAAATTGCTTCATAAAGCTCTTGTGGGGCACTGATCTCATCATACTCAGCTAAGAAACAGCCATATTCTTCAAGAGCAACTCTCACTTGGCTGCATCTTTCTAACCATTTGGTGCTTTGAGGATCATCAAAATTATAATCATTTAATTCAATGGAGAATTTTATCAAAGGAACTTCACACTTTGCTAAAGTTTGAATTTCCATAGCTTTGGCTTTACCAATAATAGTTGTTCTTCATCTCAATTAATTCATTAGTTGCCTGTCACTTTATAATTTTTTTTTTTTTTTTTTAAGGACAGATGATGGGGCATATTTAAAAATTGAGGTTTATAAATTTTCGATGAATCCAATTTCGGATTTTTTTTTTCCTTCTCTTCTTTGGAGTTTTGCCAAAAGAATATATCCTAATTAACATCCCATTTGGATAATATCTAGAATAATGTATGTGTTTGAATATATAGAATAATTAATGTTTTGAAGGTAAATATCTAGGTTTGTTTTATCAATTTTGTAATAATGTAGTGATTAATTAAATTTAGTATTATTTAATATATTGTTATATAAATTAATTTTTTAATTACTTAAAGTACTAATAAATCAATATTTGTACATTAACATTAATTAAAATTAACTAAATTATTTTATTTATTTGTTAAAAATAATTTATTAAGTATAAATTAACTAGAATATTGGTAATCAATTATAAAATTTTATATTAAATAGTTAAGATAATATAAAGGGCAAAATACACTTTTGGTCCTTGAGGTTTGAGGTAAGTGTCTATTTGATCCATAAGGTTTCAAAAGATACCCTTTTAGTTCCCGAGGTTTGAAAATTTGGTTTAAATGATCTCTAAGCTTGTTTGACCGTTAGTTGAATAACAGAAAGATGATATGGCATAGATGAGGTGACCAAAAGTGTATTAATCGTAAAATTATTAGTTGAAAATTTTTAAGTCAAAATTAAGTAGTAATGATTAACTGATAGTAATTCATTAATTAGGTTATATTTTTACTGTTAATCTCACAGGTATAAAAATTTCACTTGTATGAAGACAATTAGAAAATTCATGTCAAATGAGTTTAAAGTTCCTAGATAATAGTATATCCAATATTTTAAAAGGCAAACTCCCGTGAAACAAACAAGAATATTAAATGTTTGTTTGAGAAACAAGGCCTAAGTGAAATAATTTGAATTAATAAAATATATCTAGACACTCCTAATTATAGCGTAAGTTTGAAGTTTGTGTAATGAATATGCAAGTAATGAATTAAAAACAATTGTTGAAATTAATATTTATAAGTTCAATTTTTAAAAACCAATTGGTAATTATCAAATGAGACCTTAGACATCTACTCGGTTTGAGGTTGAAAAGTTCAAAACTATGACGTCACATTTGTTGCATTAAAAAAAATGGGTACATATTGAATTTAAGACACCTACTCTTGTTAATTTATTTATTTTTAACAATTTGTGAAGTGAGAGAATTGAACTTCTGAGTTCGAAGTTTAGCTATGCTCATATTTATAACACAATAAATAATTTTATATATAGGACTTTTTTTTTTTTTTTTTTTTTTTTTTTTTTTTTTTTTTTTTTTTTTTAGAGTTTTAAAGCTACTGAATAATAATAATAATAATAATAATAATAATAATAATAATAATAATAATAATAATAATAATAATAACAACAACACAAAAGAAAAAAGAACCTAAATTCAACTCCCTAAACCCATAATTTTGTCGTCCCATTTAATATCAACAGTTCATATGTTTTTAAAATACAATGTTTATTTGAGTCTGCGCCAATTAGGAAATGGAAATGTTGGAATGATTAAAATTTGTTAAAATGTATTATAGTTTAATCCGATTGACATTTATTCTCTAGATAAAAATCTATGTTATTTTTATTGTAAATTTAGTGGTGATGCACATGCTTCATGCATTATTATTGTTATTTTTTGTTATTAAATAACTAGGGGCTATTTCAAGATGGATAATATTACTAATTCTATAAATATTATTTTTGGTGGGTGCTCTCTTCTTTTTTGTTTTTCTTAAAAAAAATATATATATATAAGCGGTTAATATTCTTCAAGTTGATATAAATCTTTTATTTAGACAATTATATATATATAGCAGACCATTTAAGGTACCCTGAAATTGTGCAAATTTAGTTTTATATTCATTTATTAATGTAATACCAATAATTATGTTAAGAAATGAACAACCATATTTAATTCAACAAGCGTTAGAACCCCGTCACTACTAAAATAAAATAAAATAAAATAATTATACATAAATATATATAGAAGCTACGAAAGTCAAATATAATTTCTCATTAAATTTTGAGGGAGTTTTTGGTCAAATTAAACAGATAAAAACTTGGCAATTTCTTCTTATAATCAATCTTTTTTTTTAAGAGAAATAAAAAAGTATATATTATTAGCCTCAATGGCGTTTCATTTTCATTTACACGTGTTTCCAATTATTTCTGACAAACCAATAAATGAAAGATGATATATGATACATATGTTATAAATATTATAATTTTCAGTTAAATATAAAGTTTAAAATAATAGATTTAAGCTTCCTTAGAAAAAAAATAGATTAATAGATTGAAATGACAATTCAAACATATCATTTAGTAAAAAAAACACATATTACCCTTCATTTTTTTGGAGCGGATACTGAATAAATATAGAATTTGTGTGCAGATGACATTATATTTTTAAAGGTGGGATTTGGCGTGTATAGTTGAATTGAGTTGAGTTACTAATAATTAATTATCTATGTTGGTAATAATTGTCTGTATTTAGGGCGTAAAGTTGAATTGAGTTGGTGATAATTGTATGTGTTTGTGGTGCATAATTGACTTGAGTTGATTTAGGAAGTCTGTATTTGGAATGTCGAGTTCAGTTGAGTTGAGTTATTGATATCTAGTGCATTTTTTTTTTAACCTAAAAAAGTATGCATTTTTTATAATTTTTTTAGAAAACTTTTTGTTCCACCATCCAACTATTTTAATGAACAATATTTTACAATTTCATGTAACTATTGCACTTATGTAGACAAAATACTATTATTTATAAAATCAACAACCCTACAACATACTTCAACAATCGTGGAACATATGAGTTAAACATGCACAAAAAATAGGGTTGTCATCAATGGTCTATTTTACACGTTCACTATATATATATATATATGTAGTTCATTAAGATAGTCAAGCTAGTCAGTTCTACCAAGTAGACGTAAACAATACATCTTTTTCTTTTTAGATTGTCATGGGACTATTAAGAAGCAGCCGGTCTTCTAGATGTCTATGACAAGTAGGTATATGATAACCCTATCATCCTCAAACAATCCTTCAATGTCAAATTACTATAAAAGACGACTATTAAACACTATAAACTAATAATTTCAAATTTCTATTTAAAAACACTTTTGTCAGTCGAGTTTTTTTTTTCTTTTAATATATGATCGATCGAGTTGGTCGTTGGAGATAAACGATAAAGTTAGTGGTTGGAGTTGGTCAACCAAAGTGATCGTCGAAGTAGGCTACCAGAAGTGATCATCAAAGAGTTGATCCTCAAAGGTGGTTGATGAATGCAAGTGCATGCATCATGAATATGTAAAATGATAATATAGTAAATATACTAAAAAAGAATGGTTAAATGCAACACTTAAAATAAAGTAAATAAATACCCATATAAAATAAAATACATAATAAAAATATGAAACTAAGAAAATAAAACAAAACGAAATATGAGGAAGAAAATCAGAAATAAAAAAAACTAAAACTTATAATAGCTGAAAAAGCCAAAAAAAAAAAAAAAAAAAACTATAAATAAAAATCTAATGCCCATTCACATTTTGTCAAAAACTAAATAATAATTTTCTCACCCCTACACTTCTATATAATTTTCTCTCTTTCTTTCTCTTTTGATTTTTTTCTCTTCCATTCAAGAGTTTTCTATTCTTTTTCTTGGAACTTTCTTCTTTCTAAGGCATGTAATCCTCTGATCTTTTTTCTATTTTTTTTAAATTTAATTGGGGTGAATTTAGGTCAAAGAGCAAGAAAATAAAAATCAAGGTCATGTAGGATTAAAGGAAGGCAAACGGCTTCAGTTGGAAGCCCAAACTACGAGCTCGGAGTCGAGCTGAGCCAAGCCAAGCCAAAAAGCGCGTGCCTCGGAGGAGGTGTCACACGTGAGAAGGGAGTCCAGAAAACAAGAAATAATAGTTATTAAACAAGATTTTGTTTTTGTTTCTTCTTTTCAAAAAAAAAAAAAAAAAAAAGAAAAAGACATATGTTGGTGAAAAATATTGAGGCAATTGAGAAGTTGTGTTTTTAAAAGAAAAAATGGAAGTTTAGGAGAGGTGAGAATCCCTCATTGCTTAAGTAAGCAATGAGACTTAAGCAATGAGATCTCTCCTTATTTACTCCCCTGTAACTTTGAGTTTTGGGCCTCAATGGGTACCCCATGTTTTAGAGGGGTGAGGAGAAAATAAAACATATTTTATTTTATTTTTTTTAAAATAATTATTTTTGGTATTACCGTTTTGCCACCGGTTCCTTCTTTCGTTCCACGCGTCGAGTGCCCTTCTTGCGGCGCACGTTTTGTGGCCGAGTTTCTTCACTTGGGATACAGGACTTCAACACATCTATTCTTCTCCTCTCACGCTTTCCTCTGTTAACATATTTTCTTGTTTTACGTTTTTTGAGCAAGTGAAGGGTGTAGCTATTCCGATTGTTACTAGTGCATGTTCGATCGAGATAGAGTGTTTTTTCTGGACTGTTTTATCCTTGGGATGACGTGTCGATTTATTTCTAAATTGCTTGCACCTTGAGCAGAGCCGCGAAACGTCTTAAAGAGAGTGAGTTCCGCAACTTAGCCTTTCACGAGTTTCTGTTTTTCAGGTTCCGTTGCTGTCCATTATTGTCACGTTTTATCTGTTCGAATGCAACCGTTCCAACAACATAATTAACTAAAACTCAAAACTTAACTTTATTTGACATCACTATACAATCCCCCCTCTTCCCAAAAAAAAAAAAATTATCACCTTCTTTGGAATTTAAAAATGCTGATAGCGATGGCAAATGCAAAAGCAAAAAGAACACCAAATCCAACAACTACAGAAACAGAAATGCCTAGAAAATCATGTCTGAAACCAAAGTAAAGTCTCACAAATCCTTCCACTGTTTCACCAGTTTCAAGCACATCTTTCACATCTCCAAATTGAGAGGCCACTAATCCATATAAGGTCCAAGCCACAGGGCATACCCAATAGTACCATATCCACCACACTGGAATCCTCTGTTAGTTTAAATGTCAAAAACAACAACAAAACAAATTAACAATCATAGTAATTCAGTAGAGAAACGAAAAGCTCAAACTCCGAAATGAAACAAAACGTACCGGTTTTGGGACTACAAATCCTGAAAAGAGATTCCACAATGCAAAGAATGCAAAGGAGAGAATTGAAGCAATGTGATGATTTGGTGTCATTGCCACAGCCATCATCCCATAAAAAGTGAAGTAGAGCAAAGTGAAGTACATGATGAAAAAATACCATAGGAATTTAGCAACAGTCCATTCAAATCCAATCATTGAGTATACTATGACAGTATAAACAATTGCTTGAACCAAAACATATGGAAGTTCAATCAGCACCTGTAAAAATGAGATGGGATTATTTTTCTTATATGTTACACATGGATACAAAGTTCGAAAACGAACGACATCGTTACCGTTGCAAATGCATACGAAAAAGCCGAGTACATTCCTGCTGCTCTTTCCCGATAAAATACGGTTCGTTCTACCGCTACCACTGGTTGCACAGAGAAAGCATTTTGGACTCCCAAGAACAGAGTTGCAGTGTACATTGATCCCATAGCATTGAATATATCTTGTAGCCTTTTCCTTCATTATACAACTCAATGTTCAGTTTTCGGTTTTCATTTCATAAGTTTAGTCCCTGAACTTTTAGTATTATATTTATTTACTCTTGTACTATAATGTGTAGTGTGGCAAAAAACTAACCTTTTGGAACCAAGATCCCAAAACATTGTTCCGAACATCAGCGCAATGACGATTGTAAAGAGTAATCTCACAGCAGAGTACGACGGGTTGCGCCAGTTAGACCAATGTTGCTTCCATAAACAAGCTACACATTGTGTGTAAAGTGATCGCGAGTATTTAGTTGGAAAATATAGGTCTTTCGAATCCGGAGTCGGGCTACTCAATTCTTCAATCAGCATCTTGTTTCTCCTGTTCAACGTTTCCGAAAACATCAATACGACGTTAACAAATTTTCAACGGTTTCTTGAGCATGATGTTTATGCATATTGTTGAATTACCTATAAAGTTCTGAATTTTTGTACAAATCAGTGAAGTCAACACCTAAAGCTAATTCCTGTGCTGGGGAAGTTACTTCTAACATCCATGTAGCAGGGTTGTACTGATCCTTTATTTTAGCAACTCCTTTGATTTCCTTGAGAATAAAGATGGAATTGTATAGAAGATTAGAATAATAGGAAAAAAATTACTTTTAGAGCATTTTTAAGACTTAATAATCCTACCTCAAAGTACTTTATTAGATGAAAAGAATGGCGACCCAATGGACCAACATATATTTCTTGGCCTCCTGGTTTCATCAAGAATAGCTGCAAGAAATAGCTCAAAGCTTTAATCATCATCCTCTTTTGAATTATTTAGTTCCCGTTTGATAACCATCTAGCTTTTAGTTTTTGGTTTTTGAAAATTAACCTTATAAACATTACTTTCATCTATGGATTTCTGAAAACGAGCAAAATTTGTTGAAATAAAAAACAAAATTGTTATCGAACAGAACTTTAGTCTCTCACCTCGTCAAAAGCTTCGAAGATGTCAATGCTAGGCTGATGAATGGTGCACACAACAGTTCTTCCAGTATCCACCGTGTTTCGGACTGTTCGCATGACGATTGCTGCAGCTCTAGCGTCGAGTCCTGAGGTTGGCTCGTCCATGAATATTATGGATGGATTTGCTACAAGCTCGACTGCGATTGTGAGTCGCTTGCGCTGCTCGGTTGAGAGACCGTTTTCGCCTGGCAATCCAACTAAAGCATCCCTCAATGTCTTCAATTCCACAAGTTCCATAACTTCTTCAATGAACATCTGTTTTCATTCATTACAATTAAAGAAAGCACAAGGAGACAACATACTCATTGTGATCTTTATTACGATATATGCATACATTAGTACTGGTTCAACTTACCTTTCTAGTTTCAGAATCCACGTCACGAGGCAAACGGAGCCATGCCGAGTAGAGCAAGGATTCGTAGACGGTAACATGAGGAGAATGAATGTCATTTTGTTCACAATAACCTGAGATTCTAGCAAATGTTTCTTGCTTCTTTGGATAACCAGATATTTTGATGTTTCCTTCAATGTAACCTCCTGTTTTTCTACCAGCCAATACATCCATTAATGTTGTCTTACCAGCACCACTCACTCCCATAAGAGCTGTTAAAACACCTGGCCTGAAAACTCCACTTATACCCTTCAGTAGCACCAATTTTTCTTCTACAATACCTTGATTTTTCATCTCCTACAAAATCCCATCTCACATCATTAGGATAACAACATTTTTCAATTTCGAGTTCGGCATAGAAGAAATTAGTCGATCTAAGAAGTTGACAGATGTTGAGAATGCGACCAAAGTTTTATACTAACTATATATATATAATCGTGGATATCCAATGGTACGAGACCTTTTGGATGAAACCAAACATAAAGTCATGAGAGTTTATATTCATGAGAGATATTTGAAAGTTCATTATCCCTAACAACAAAATAGTCTGATTTTGGTCCAAATTACCTGGGGCATGTCAACAGAGTATGTGATATCTTCAAATGCAATTGAATGTTGCTCAAATGGAAGAATCATTCCTGTTCTCCTTTGGGTATTGCCTTGATAGTTCATTTCAGTCCCTGAAATTAGAACAAGCCCCAACAATTGATTATCAATTTTTTTTTAATGTGTTTTTATTTTTGAAAATTGGCTATGAACTCAAATGTTTCCTTAAGAAAGATGATGAAAACTATGGTAAAGAAATGGCAAAAAAACAAACACGGTTTTCAAAAACAAAACAATTAACAAACGGGGGCGTAACTAACTTATCACTTTCAAGTTAAAACTTTATAATACCTCTTTTGTCACCATTGTCAATGCTTTCTGTTTCCTCTGATTTAACAGCTTGACCTTTCTTAAATGCTACAAAATCAAAACTAAGATGTTAATATGAAGCTCTTTCTTATGGGAATATATATATGTTATAAAGTTCGTATTCAGGTCGAGATGATTACGGTCGAGCAACGACAACGCCAAAGTGAAGAAGAAGTTGAACAAAAACACATAGCCAAGCAATGCTCCTGCACCAATCCAATACCAATAAGCATTTGGGAAGAATCCACGGGCCTTCAAAACCACAATTCCTAAAGCTTCCTAAAAACAAAAAAAAACAATAAAATTTACTAAAAACATGATCTAAAAATAGAGAAGATAGTTATGCAACAAACCATTCCAAGAAGAGAATTCAAAGACTTACATTTGCCCAACTCTTTCCAAGAAACTCATTTACAACTACAGCATTTTGAGCATACATTATTGGTGAAATCCAGTAGCCCCATGTCCACCATTTCTTGATGTCCTCTGCACAAAACAACCCAAATAAGATTGCAATCCGCGAAAGAGCTTCATTTCATAGGGCTAAATTACGAGCTCGGTTTCTGAGTTTTTGAAAGCCATGTCTAATAGTTTCTTAAACATTACGAAGTGTCTTACTAAACTCCTGAACTTTCAATTTTGTATCGAATAGACCACTAAACTTTAAAACTGTATAGTACATTTGTGGAATCTTGTTAAACATTTTGTAACGTTCAAGAACCTATTAAACACAACATTGAAGGTTTAAAAGTCGAGGTGCTTAGAGATCAGACTTCTAATTTAACCATTTCGTTTATTATATGCACCAATGTCGTACCTCGAGACAGGACAAAACCGCCGAGAGCATAGAGGGTAAGGAGTGCAAAAGAACCGACTGTGTTCGCAACGACCATATTCCGACACAATGCAGCTATGAATCGGAATAAAGCAGAAGCCATTTGATTTACAAGTAAAAGCACCAAGAATTGTTTGAAAAACCTGCAGCATATTCACACATCAAAAAGGAAGGAACAGAATAATGAACAAAAACAGAACACTTTTGTATTATCTAACCTCTCAATATTTGGATCAAATCCAATGCCATAGTAAGTGATTCCAACCCACAAAGCAACTTCAATAACAGTAATAGGAATCTTGAGGATCCAATTAGGAAGAGAATAAACCCATGAAGGATAGAATAAGAGATCCCTTTGCTTGTAAAAATTAGGAAGCTTAATTGTGGTTAATGATAGCTCTGATAATCCATTAAACATAACCATAATAACTGAGAAGAACAAAGCACCAGTATATATTCCTCCATCCACAATGGTATCATGGTGCATCTCAGTTCTTAGGAACACACTCATTGTAATTAGAGCCATTACCAATAGCTGAAAATTCCAAAAAAATAATCGTGTTAGATACATCAAACGGTTGCAAACACGAGATCGTCTCCTACTCTCTTAATTAGAGTCATTTCCGTGGTTCTTACTCTAATTTGTTTTGAAGTTTTCCACATAAAATCACTGTATTAAAAAGAAAAAACGGAAAATAGAAAATGATTGAAAGGAAAGGTACCTGAAAGAATTTGAAAATGTAGACAAATGAGTTTCTCTTCATAAGTAGGATCTCTCTAGAGAAACAAGCTTTTAAGAGTTGTCTCTTTCCAACACCATATTTGTGGGTTGTCAAAGCAGCTCTATGGCTCTTAGATTTATCAAAAGGAATGGAAAGTTCATCTCCAAGTTTTCTGCCAACATGGAATGATTGAAATGCTTCAGAAAATTCAAGAGGAGTAATGAAGTTGTAAGCTTCCTCTTTGTTTTTCCAATACTGTTCTTGATCTTTCTTTGATGTCACCTGTCAAAAAATAAATAAATAAATAACATCTTAACCAGTTTAGTATTTAATGTCGACCTCTGGGTCGGAAGGTCATGTCAATTACTATTGTTAAACTCATTTTAGCTAGAAAACTCTTTTGAAATTTTTATAACTACAACTTCATAAACAATATAAACCAAACTTGAAACTTCTCTATGAAAATAAATTTATTTAAAAATCCTCATAAATTAAAGACTAGAACATATAAATTTCACTCCTATACTTCATTTCCTATTTCAAATATACCATAAATGTAACTTTTCTTAACGTGTTTTACATTATTATTTAAATAGATTATTTCGTTTAGGTTATTTTCATAAAATTTCCAACATATATATTTTCAAAATCTGGATTCAACAATTAATAGCTACTCCGACATCCTTGCTTGTCTTGAATGCTTTTAAGAGTGAAGACTATCCCCACAAACCAACAAAGGTTCTTTCAGCATGTTTTGTTCTCACTCACATGCTTCCTAAGAAAGTTCTTAAGAGTTCACCCAACATAAGATTGCTTCAATCTAAGCAAGCTTAACTTTGAAGTTCTTATGATTGACCCACCAAAAACGAAGGTGCATCTTATTGGTATAGGTGATAACTTTCAGTTTTTTTTAAACCTTTCTTAACCATACTTTCATATCCTCAAGATCCCTTTCATTTAGATGGAATCTCGGCTCATTCATGTCCTCCTCCTAAACTCGAGACTATATATATATATAGCTAATTTCATAATACAATACAAAACATAAAAAAAGGGGGGAAAAAGCTTACCTCTTGAAGAAAGTCAGCCACTCCCTTCCTCTCAGGACAAACAAAGCCCATGGATTCAAAAAACTGAAGAACTTGATCACGAGGACCTTGATAAACAATTTGCCCATCCGAAAGAAGAATTATATCATCAAAAAGCTCATAAGTCTCTGGTGCTGGCTGCAGAAGTGAAATAACTGCTGTTGCCTTAAGAATGTGAACACATTGCTTCAATGAATTCACTATTTGAAACGTCGTCGAGCTATCGAGTCCCGTTGATATTTCGTCCATGAATAAAGCCCTTGCCGGCCCAACTAACATCTCCCCTGTGTGTAATTTCAATTCATTAATACAAATTTTTTTTATTAAGCCTTGTTTGATAACCATTTTATTTTCTTTGTTTTTTTGTTCTTTCGAAACTATTATCAAACGGGTCATAACTTTCATAGTTTGTACGAGCTCGTTTAACAATTTACCTGTAGTGACTCGCTTTCTTTGTCCTCCAGATATTCCCCTTATCATTTCGTCGCCAACCATTACATCAGCACAGCCTTCCAATCCCAAAATCTATATGATAATTAATCATGAGCTTATTTAATTTTAAGTAGTTCGCTTAAAAGTTTCAATTTAATCTCTTATGTTCTAGGAAAATTTTTAAAAATAGAAAAATAAGGAAAATTATTTACACAAAATAGTAAAATTCTTAGATAGTTGTGATAGATGCTAATAAAAGTCTATCAGGTCTATCAGTGATAAATGCTGATAGAAGTCTATCACTGATAGATGCTGATAGAAGTCTATCAATGTCTATCAGTATTTTTTTTTTCTTTTGCTATTTTCTATAAATAGTTTGACATTTTTTCTTGAAAATTTCTCAATGTTTGTTCTAATATTTTTCAATTAAAATCCGTGCATATGAAAAGTTAGATTAGAAATATTACCTTTAGGATATAATCTGTCATCATACTTTCCTCTTGGCCTTCTGTTGCAGCAGCCTGAAAATAAAAACTCCTCATGTAAATTAGTATCACTAACATTTTCAATCAAACAATCAAAGAAAATAAAATAATAGTGTGTTTGTATTACCAGTGAGAAAAATGTTATTGCTTTAACAAATTTAGATTAATTTAAAACTTGTTTTTAAGAAACTTTTAAGAGATAAATTATCTAAAAATGAATTTTTAAATTAATCGAAGTTTTTTTTAAGTGCTTTTAATTTATTAAGTTTTTTTTCATTAAAAAAAACATTTGTATCATCTAAAACCATTTAAGAAATTAAACTAAATATACTTTAAATTATTAATTTTTCAGAGATACTTATACAAAATTAAGGGGAAATAATTTTTGTAGTCCTTAAGTTTTGAAGTCCCTAATTTTTTTTAAAAAATACTTTTTTTTAATCTTGACTTTTTAAAAATATATTTAAAAGATATCTAGAATAATTTTTTAGTGTTTTAAATAATTATATGACCTTTTAAATTATAAAAAATTATCTATTCTCTCTAAAATTATTTTCTAATTTAAATTTAAAATGTCATATGATTATTTAAAATAATAATAATATAGTACAGTAACCTTTTAAACTTATAATTACAAACTCAAGATTAAAAAATTCATTATGAAAACTCAGACCAAATGTACCTATTAATCAAATGCAAATATTCTTCGAAACTCGGAAACTTAAAAGTATAATTTCCCCAAAAATTAATTTTGTTTAAAAAGCAATATTTTCACAAATTTTTCCAAACACACCATAAATCCACTTTTCTTTTATGTTTTAGCTTATTGTTCCAGTTCCTCTGTTTTAGCATATTAACACTGTTGCTATTAATGAAGTCAACTCTAATTTTTTTTTAAAAAAAAAAAAAAAACTTGTAATTAATACAAAATAATCATGTTTAACCTTCATGAAAGTATCAATATTAGGATCAGGCTTTATATTTGCTGCAAACTCTCTCCTTGACAATTCTGCTAACATGTCTGCAAAAAGTAGGCTATTTTAGAAAAATAAAAATTAAATGAAGAGAACATGAACCAAAAACTAATAGTAATTCTAAGAGTTATTTTTATATATAGAAAAATGAGCTAAAATATTTATAAATATAAAAAAATTTCACTGTCTATCAGCAATAGACTTTTATCACCCCGCGATAGACCGCGATAATCTATCGTCTATCATGGTCTGTCGCTGGTAGACAGTGAAATTTTTCTATATTTGTAAATAGTTTGATATTTTTTCCATTTATTTAACCCATTTGTTTTCTTGGTTTTCTATCCAAAAAAATTAACCGCTTATAAATACTACTTTCACCTATAGTTTCTTTCCAAAATCTACGTCAAAACTAGTTTTTTTTAAGGAAAAAAATGAATCTAAAAACAAAATAGTTATCAAATTGAGTGTGAAAGTATTAAATTTAAAGCTAACCGTGGCGTGAACCGACGCCTTGGCACCGTGCCGCAAAAGCTAAAGTTTCTCTTACAGTCATTTCTCCAATATGAAGATCATATTGACTGATGTAAGCAGCAGTCCTCTGGGGTACAAATTCCTTCATTCCATGCCCATTGTAGGTTACCTTTCCAGTTGTCTAAATGCAAAAGGTTTTTTATCAGATCAAACATTAAAACTATCAATAAAATGATGAAACATTTAGGTTCAAATATTTTTTTTTTTTTTTTTTTTTTTTTTTTTTTTTTTTTTTGTCCCATTTGCCTTTCTTACCTGTTTTGTTTTCTTTCACTCTTTTCTGGTAAAGCTTTCTTTTAGCCTCTCAACTTTCAAATGTTTCGTGTTAGTTTTTAAAATTTTGCAGAAAGAAAATCGAGTGAAAATATGTACTTTGGATACTTTCATATGTTTAAGTTAAGTCTATGTATTTTTAATAAATCTTAAAAATAGTATTTAATGTTAGATTGTGGTTGATTAAGAAAAATAGTCTCTATTAACATTTTCTTTGTTATTTGGAAGTGTTATTTGGACTTGATTTATAAACGTTTCGGGTTAGTTTCTAAAATAAGAAAGAAAATCGAGTGAAAATATGTACCTTGGGTACTTTCATTCGTCTATAAATCAAGTTCTATATACTTTTAATAAATCTTAAAAATAGTCTTTATTACCATTCTCTTTATTAATTTTGGAAGTATTTATTCTTGTATGAAAACTATTATTATTATTTAACCAATTTTGATAAAATTTAATTTTGAACGACTGAATTTAAGATTTATTGAAAGTATGACATTTGAAAATATAAAGAATGTAATGAAACTCAAAGTACAAAGACTAAAATAGTATTGTAATTGAGATTTATTTTAGTCATTTATCATTAATTTTTCAATATTATTAATCATTTCGATTAGAAGAAAACTTGATTCTTCATGTAAATGACATTTTTTTTCCTCCTTTCAATTTCTTCCAATTCATTAAGAATTATGTCATATAAGTTTATCATCAACTAATTCATCATACATCCAACAATAAGAGACTAAATTTAATATATATATATATATATATATATAAACATAAACATAAGATACTGAAAAAAGTAAATAGATTGTAGGGTAATTATTTTAAATGACAAAATTGTTGAAGACATTTTCAAATATAGTAAAATATCTATCTGTCTATTAGTGATAGATATTGATAGACACTGATAGACATCTATTAGTGTCTATCACTAATAGACAGTTGATAGATGATAGAAGATAGTGACATTTTGCTATATTTATAAATATTTTGACTCATTTTACTATATTTGAAAACAATTTTATATTATAACTAAAACATATATTTAGCTCTTTATCATTTATTATCAATTAAAAGTTGTTTGGTAACTTTTTAAAAATAATTATTGAAGTAGACATCTGTTATCAACCACATGACTAAAAGAATTTTAAAAGCAATTTGAGGATGAAGCTTATGAAAAAATATCATAAATTTTATGGAGTAAAATAAATGTAATAATGTTAATAAAGAATTGAAAAGTGAGGGGTAAATATATACTTTTATTTGAGGATCAAGCTTTCCTGCCAATGCTAATAAAAGAGTGGTCTTTCCAGAGCTAGGAGGACCCAACAGCAGTGTCATTCTGTCAAATGAATTAATGAGAATTAAACACAAGAAAATAATTGTGATGTAGAATTTTCAAGACAATTTTCCTTTTTTTTTTTCTAGTTAAATTATAAAATTCACCTCTAAAGTTTTGAACAGTTTCATTTTTATTTTCTAACTTTAAAATTTGTTTTAAAAGATACATTTGGAGAGTTTTTTTTTTTATATAATTAAAATAAGATAAAAATTGACTTAGCAACTAATGTATAAAAATTAAAAGGTATAAGTGAAATTATTTGCATAAATTGATGTAGAAGTTTATATGCATAAATCAATTAGGTAAATAATTTTAATGAACCATTTTAATTAGCTGTAAATAATAATTTGTATACCATTATCAATTTTCATCTTTTATTTTCACGTGAAAAGATATATATATATATATATTTTTTTTTTGCAAATTTTAAAGTTCAAAAATATATTATTTTTTAACAAATTTTAATATTCAACGGTAAAAACATAATCAAAACTTATCTCAAAGTTAGAGATATTTGGTATAATAATAATAATAATAATAATAATAATAATAATAATAATAATAATAATAATAATAATAAGTCTATTTCTTTTTAGTTTTTACTTCAATTTATTGCTACTGTACAAAATTTACTACGTGGCACAATTTTTTAAAAAATAATTTTTTTAATTAAAAAAGGGAGTATAGAAATAAGTGGTCCCCCTATGGTGAACAAAAAGATGGACCCTACAGCAAATAAGGTCCCCTGAATCATTGTATTCATAAGAAAAGGGCCTCCCTTTCCTTTACTCGAGTTCTCCTGAGTAATAGCGGGATGGCTGCGTACATCAATGTCTCCCCACTAATTAGGCGGGCGACAGGACTAGTGTCGCACAACGCCAATATCCTAATCATTCTCCTTTTTCTATAATATATATTTTTTAGAAGTTAAAACCAAACACAAAAACTCAAACCTATTACCCTTTCCTTTTAACCCCGTTTGTAACAATTTTATTTATTATTTTTTGGTTTTAGAAATTAGGCTTGTTTTCTTTCAATTTTTCAACCATGATTTTTTACCTTTGTTAAAAAAAAATACTTACTTTATTTCAAGGCTTGACTTTATTTCAACGCTTGATTTGATTTTTCATTGAAAGTATAGGAAAAAAAAAACTCAAACAAACAAACAAAGGGTTATCTAACAAAGTCTTTGTTTTTCTTTTTTCTTTTTTTTTTTTTTTCAATTTTTACATACTGTGCTTACTGATCCACTTCTTTCTTTGTTTATTAATCTAGAGAAGAAGAAGAAGAAGAATTAAATAAACCAAAATAAAGATAAAATGAGGGTAAGAAATTAGTAAATTTGGAAGAATTAATATTGTGAAGGATTTTTACCTTCCAGGCTTGACAATTCCACTGACATTATGAAGGATTTTTATCTGCTTCTTTCGACTGGAAAACATATGAAGGTAACCTAAGAAACCCTTTGGAAATCAAAGTCAACCCATCAGCAAATAAATAAATCCTTAATTAAGATTATTATGATAAACATTCATTAATTATTGTAATAATTTTACCTCAACCATATTGAGTGTGAAATTAAGAAGTGTTGGCAAAGCTCTACTTCCCACATAAGCATCTGCTTCCACATTCAAATGTTCAAAACGAACCTCTATCGTCGGTAGTTCGATTCCAACTCTGAAAATTTAAACAAACATATTACACCAAAATTAAAAAAAAAAAAAAAAAAATTATTAATACACATCTCAGATTAAAATAAAAATAATTAAAAATATCTAATACATCCATCGCCTTTCAAAAATATCCTTTATCTTTGTCATTTGTTTATTCAAAAGATATAATATTACCCTTCAACTTCTATAAATGTTTCAAAAATACCATTTTAGTAGAAATTCTTTATAATTTAGAAAAAGAAACCGAGACTTCGAAATGTGTGGAGATGACCTAAAATAATGTGGTATGATCCAATTTTTCATTCCAGGTCTCACTACTATACCATTTCATATCTCAATTTTCATCTAAAATTCTAAAAAATTTCTACTCCAAAAGTTTTTGAAACGTTTATAATTTCAAAGGTAATGTTACGACTTTTGAAAGTATTTAGGTTTTTTTTTATATAATTTAACCAAATGAAAATTATTATAAATGAAAAAAATATCAAACTATTTACAAATATAGAAAATTTTACTGTCTATTAGCAATAGACCGCAATAGAAGTCTACCGCGGTCTATCACTGACAGAAAATGCGACAGACAATAAAAAATTTCTATATTTGTAAATATTTTAGCTCATTTTTATATATTTAAAATCACTCCTTAACCAAAACTTAATCCAGTTCAAACTCACCATTGGACACATAACCATGGAAGGCCAACCTTGTAATTTAAAAGGAGAAAAGAAAAAAAATAACAAAAATACCTTCTAACCTTGCCATTTATAATTTAACCAAAACTTAATCCAATTCAAACATACAAACAAAACCATAAAAAGTCAACCTTGTAATTTAAAAGGAAAAAAAAAACTAAATTACAAAAAATACCTTAATTCTAACTTTACCATTTATTTAAAAAAATTACAATATTATCTTCAATCATTCATAAACGTTTCAAAACTACCTTTAAAGTAGAAATTAATTAAACGAGTGTAACGGTGTAAGGTCACAAATTCCGTCGAATTTCTCGAATTAAAAAGAGAATAAAAAAAAAGAGTGAAAATTAAAATACCTATCAAGACGATTTTGCAACTTGAACAAGAACTTCTCGTTGTCTTGTTCAGCAACTTGAAGTAACATCTCAATCAAATTCTTCCTATCTTGAAACCCAAGATTGAGTATATCAACTTCATTAGCTTCACCATTCAAACTTGTAACCAAACCTTTCCTCAAACGTTTGAAAGTTGGAAGCTTTTCAATGGCTGCCCATTTAAGTGCTTCCTCATCTTCTTCATGCAATGATGATCTTGAAAATCCATCCATATTTCTAAAACTTCCATTGCTTCTAAATGAACTCCCAATCCCCAAATCCATCTCAAATCTCACTCTCTCTTTGTTTTTCCCCCTCTAAATTTTAACTTTCCATTCCATAAACAATCATTCAAAATGCCCAAAATGAAAAATTTTCTTCCAATTTTTGGAGATTTTATGGACTGCAACTTTATAGGAAGAGAATCAGAGATGATTATTTATGTAGGAAAAGAAATGACAGTACCCTCATTAATCAAAATTTATTATTGAAAAACAAAAACGTGGCAAGTTGTTTGTATTTTACACGTTTAATACATGAAATATATATCGTAAGTGTGAAAGTAAACAAGTTAGGTCACTCATGAAATTATCATCTAATGACGTGTCAAAATATGAGTATTGAAGGAATACATGCTACGGTAATACTAAAAAATTTCTCCTTTTTCTTTCATCTCTCTACTTTTTCTCTTCTATTTTTAAAATTTTAAAAGATTGTTTATTTGATTTCTTATGCTTTTTCAAAGATTTTTGTTTTTTTTATATGGTTTTATTAGGCTTTTTATTATTTATACCAAAACTATAGGAGGAAGTTTTGTTATTTTTTTTTTAAGAAACGATACCATCTGGTCTCTTCAATAGTATCCTATGGATGAGCTAATTACAAGACTTAATATAGATGCATGTGCTTGCACGTTGAATTTATAAAATATATAATATCAATCATACGATAAAATTTGCTTTCAAACAATATCATCTCCCGGATTCTCTAAACTTACACAATAGGCTTTTTTTTTTTTTTTTTTTTTTTTTTTTTTTTTAATTTACTAAAAAATATATGAATTTCAATCGAGTCAAATTTTTAATGGAAAATTGATAGAAATAATTCTTAAGAGTCGGTTTGTTTCACAAATTTTTTTACATTTAATATTCTTATTTATTTTGTAGAATTTCACTGCATTAATTTTTTAATACCCACCATACATATGATTGAAAAAATATAACCTAATTAATTAATATCAATTAACCATTAACGACTAATTTAAACTAATTATCAAATATAAATATACTATTTAAAATTAATAAATTTCACCTAATACATTTATAATTAATAATTTAGGTTATATTAATTAGAAAAATTATTATAAATAAAAAAAAATATCAAACTATTTATACATATATAAAAATTTCATTATCTATCAGCAATAGAAGTCGATCGCAATCTACATATAAATTTATTGTGATATCATCAAAACAATCGATTATATCGTTAAAATAAATATTATTAAAAAAAAAATCAAAACAAAAATAAATAATATTAAAAATTACTCCTAGTTTAGTTCATTTTAAAACTAATAAAATTGTGAGTAGTCATTAACATGTCTTCTAAACTATAAATCTGATGTTTATGGATTAATAAATGTTATAATAATATATAATTTAATATATCTATTGATATAGTGATATTATACATTTATTTAAATTATTAAGGAATATCTTGTAAAGAACCAACACAACATTGACTTCAAATGCTAATAACTTGGCAAGTCGAGAAGAAAAAAAATGCTAATAACTTGGATATATATTCATATATGCATGCACCCGCACGCATGTGACAATTTGGGGGGAAAAAGTATATAATATAATTGATCAAATGGGGAAAAAAAATACATTAATAATGTTTTTTTTTTATTTAATCAACTGAAGACTTTGGAGTAAAAGTATCTAAAAATGATTCTCCAATCATGTTGATATATGCTATTCACAACTAAATTTTTATATTTATGTGTATATATAAATATACATCAAATTCTTATTATATATATATATTATATATATATAACGAAATTAGATTATTATTGATGATGTTTACTAAAATGGAGGAATAGAAATTATTATAGAAATTCCAATAATTTTGTTTCTCTCCTAAATCCCATTAATTTCATCCTCAACAATTATTCTTTGGATCCCACTACATTATTTTTAATTACTTTAAATTCTTACTATATTTCTGTCATTTATAAATGAGACTCACAAATTAATTTACCTTTTTTTCTCTCTTATTTTTATTGTTAATAAAAAAAAAATTATTCCTGATATATTCTTTTAATACGTACAACACACTTTTTATAAAAATTAAACGTTTATTTAAATTCTCATGCGGATTGATTTCACTTCCATTATGATTCTAATTTCTCATAAGAAAATTACATTAATAATTTCTTCTTTTTTTTTTTTTTGTATTTTATCAATTGATCAAGACTTTGGGGAATAAAGAAAACAAGAAATGATTCTCAATGATGTGTTTTATATGTACATGTATTACAACTAGATATTAGATGTCATATATATAGTTTAAAATATATAAGGACAATATATATATAAAAAGAAATTGTTAGTTCAACAACATATAATAAAAAAAAATTGTAAAACCTCTAAACAAGTTTTTTTTTTTTTTTTTGACAATAATACCTTTAATCAAATTACTCTCTAAAAGAAGAGCTTTTCAGCCAACTAACAATTATCATCATTACCAAAAAAAAAAAATAATAATAATAAAAAATAATAATAAAAAATTACCATTGTATTGAAATAGCTAGCTTTTTCAGAATTATAATTGGTAGCCAATTTTTGTTTTATCTAAAACAATATTAGTTATAATTTGTTAACCTGAACATGCAAAATCATACTAATCATTTTAATGAAATAATACTCTATAAAACACATTTTCATTTCTGTACCTAAATAAAAGGAAACAACAATATGGTATGTTAAAGTAATATTACCATCGATGATAATTATGTTGAGTCTTTTGGCACAGGTATGAAATAAAGAGTAGTTTTCAAAAAAAGCACAAAATTCCCCGATATTTTCTATAATTTAGTCCATTGTAATCATCATGTGTTATCCTAGTAGCAGTGGGAACATAAAAAAAAGTTAAAGAGCCAAGGAGTCATAGGTTCAATCTATGGTGGCCACCTACTTACAAAGGATTTAATATCCTAAAGTTTCTTTGACACCCAAATGTTGTAGGGTCAAGCGCGTTGTCATGGGGGATTAGTCGAGGTGCACAATAAACTGGCCCGAACACTTATAGCCCATTGTAAGTTCAAATTATCACCATCTTAATTTTAATATAATATTTGAAAAAAAAAACTTTCAAATTAATAAAAGCTTTAAATGTAGTATATATGCACGACATGTGATACCATACAGAGAGATAAGAAAGTGACAAATGAATAGCCTACATCCACAATGAATGTTATGCAATAAATGGCCTATAGCAAGAGATATAGTACCTCATATAAAAGCCCTATAACAAGGAGTATGTTCACCGACATTATTTTGTCCTATCTATATATAATTCTTAGTCTATTGCCAAAATAAGACTAACTTATTTGGCATAATATTTGTACAATCAATCTCAAAATCAATCGTTCGATTCTCCTACCTAACATACTGTCAAAAGAAAAAAAATCTTAATCTTCGAAGTTCAATACATACACATCACCCCTTCAATTCAAATTAATTGCATCAACAATCTTTCAATTCAATCCAAAATTAATTGCATCATCTAGTGTACTTCCTTTACGAATGGTCCGGAACTTTTTTCCCTATGTTTTAACCAATTTGGTTGGATTTCAAGTTAGCAATTATATTCACTTAAGTATAGTAACTAATATATATATATATATATATATATAATATGTCATACAAAATTGATAGTAGATTTCGAGAAGCTAACATGGTGGCAACATATATCATATCAACTTTAAGCTTCAACATATCATATATATTGTTGACATCAAAACTTGAACAAAGTTACACTTCTGACCTTCATGGACAACAATAATAAATTTTATTGAGAGGCGAAGAACGTAACCTACAAAAGAAGAAGAGATATGCACATCAATGTAATACTTGCCACACACATTCTAATGGTTAAAGGCAGAAAATGAAAAAGTGCAACAAGTCAAGAGTTTGAGTGTGGAGAATGGACTTACTTCTCTTGAGTCATAATGGTGTATTTATATGTAGAGTTTCACCTAGGGCATCCAAACTGTGACTTCGATGATATGAACCGCCCAAGACATTAAATTATTATTTAATAATTTTGACGTAATTTAATTATTTTCCAAATTTATCCCTGTTAATGACATTTTAAGTAGGGTTATTTAAGACATTTTATTATGAATTATGATAAGCCATTAGGGTTTTATAAGAGGCTATTTAAAGTCTTGCATTTAGGTTGTTGGAGAACAGTTTTTGATGTTTATAAAACTTTAGGGTTTTCTTGAATGAGAACTCTCTAGTAGATGGTAGATGACAGAGTTTCATCCCGCCACTTTTGCAATTCTTGAATTAGGGTTGCATGCCAAGAACATTCAGGTAAGTTTGATCATCTTGCTTGTGGAGTGTTTAAACTTGGAATAAGGAACTAGTTCTCCTTATCTCTTGGTCTTCGATCAAAAGGTAATCCAATTCTAGTCTTTTCCTTTGGATTGACATCAATTGATTTGGGGGTTTTCGGATTTGTTGTTAGGGGTTCAACAATTGAGTTCCTAATTTTTAAATTACTAGAGTTTTCATATCACTTCGGTAATGAGTTAGACTAACTCCCAAATCTTTTAGGCTAGGGCATGCATTTCGCATGACCCATTTGGTGAGAAAAGCTAGGTTCAGTCGAGTGATCTTGGACTGTGTAGCTTTAGTACAACTCTTATCCTTTTCCTAGTACGATTGTATCTAAGCTTGCTTCATTTCGTTTATGTCCTCCAAAATTACCCTGACAAACACACATATAATCTCGAGCATTGAATACAATAGTTTTCAAAATTTTATTCTTGTTGTACAATTTTTATTAAGTGTTTAGTTTGAAAATATTAGTAGCTAAAATAATTGATGTTGACTATATGCTAGTTTTTTAAGGAGATATAAGTGTTTGGTATATTTCAATTTTTTTTTTTTTTTTTTTTGAAATAAGATACTAGAGGTAGAGGGATCAGTAGGTGCACCAGGACACCTCAACTAGGTTGACACGTCCCTAGCACCCTCATCACACCTAGACACCAAAAGCGATGCATTATCACAAAGGAATATACAAGAGAGAGCTAGAGAAAAGTTCAAATGTTGAAATACATTGGAGAACGGTCTATAAAAAACCTATCCAGTTAAGAGAAATGGTAGTAACATCATAATTACAAAAGAGGAAGGATTTAGCATACCATAAAGCAGTCACATAGATAATGTCTTCCTACAGATGAGATGGCAGATTATCTTGCTTTTGGAAGGTCGTTTGTAGGCATATTTCAAATTTAAATACGAAAAAATATTTTACAATGCATAGGTAGGATTAATAATTTTTTGCATTTTGGATATAATGTGACCAAATTAAAATGGACATAATATTTCAATTATGTATGAAGATGTGTTAATACTTAATTTTAAAATTTTTATAATATACAATTATGGAAAACGCTAGTGTTTGGTAAATTTCAAATTTAAAATTAAAAAAAATAAATAACAACATTTGATAAGTTCAAACTAGATTTGATGTGACTTTTAACTATAAAGATTAAGTTAAACATATTATATAATACTTATAAGTTAATATTTAAAATATAAATTTTATAAGTTAATTACTTATAATTTTTATAGTTTAAATCACAAATTATATATTTATATTTCTTTAAATTATATGATAAAAGTAAAAAAAAAAAAATCATTGTTATATACAATTGAAATATAATGAATGAAGAAATATGATTTCAATTGAAGTATTTTAATATACGTTCATTTTTTTTTAAAATAATACATGATGTAAATTGTAGGATATTTTATTTAATATAAATTATTTTACAAGTTTAGGAAAATGATTGTTATAAAAATGTTGAATCATACAAAATTTTAATGATATAAGATAATATAGATATGAGAGAAAATATATATATAAAAGGATGAGATTTTAATTTAAAATAGTTAGTTAGAGAGAATGGCAGATCCTTAAGAAAGCTAAAAATTGGGAGGTTAGTGATTTTGAACCTAAGAAGAAATTGAAAAGTGATTAGTAAAAAAATTAAAGAATAATCTTTATAACCAAACATCTAAAAATAGTTAAGATTCTTCTAGAATTACTTTTGACTCTCCAAAAGCGGATTGACTTGAAAAAAAAATGTTTTTTAAAAAACTCATTTTTATTTAAACTCATTTGATAAAAACTATTTAAAATACACTTCAAAAACTTCCCATTTTTTTCCAAAATGACTTATTTTTTAAAATTAAATACTTGAAAATGTATTTCAAATACACCCTTAGTTTCTAAACTTTGTGGCATTTAAAAATTTTCAAAATTATAAATTTAGTCCCTTATCTTTTTTTTTTTTTTTTAATTCATAGATATACCCGAAACTAAATTCAAAGTTTAGCTTGGACACAAAATTCAAATATCTAATCAATTAATTAATTTTTTTAAAAAAAGTCAAATTTGTTAATTAGAACCTAGCTATTAGATATAAATTGAAATTTAAGAATTTATTAAACATAAAATTGAAAGTTTGGAAACTTATTAGAAGCTTTTTGAAAGTTTGGTGATTAAATAGACACAAATATCACTAATTTTTTTTTTTTTTTTTTTTTACAATACAAAATTGTAATTTAACCTGTGTAAATCTTTTCTTCTAAAAAATTATGTAAAGTTTTTTATCATTTAAATTACAAAATATATTTTCCGGTTTAATTTATTGAGAAAAATATTGAGAAAACAATTGTAATAAAGAATTGTATTAACGAAAATCTAATTATAGGTTAAATATACCAAAAAGAAGGAAGATAAAGAAATTAGAACAACTTAAATTTGAAAATAAAACTAGGGGAGATGAGATAAGTAGTAAATTATAATATTTGAAAAACATTGAAAAACCTTTTTTTTTCTTTTTTAAAAAGATCTATAATTTAAACATTAAAGCCCGATTGGTAACAGTTTTTGGTCCCTAGTTTTTTACGATTAAGCCTATAAAGGTCATTTCACCTCTAATTTCTTGCTTTGTTGTATACTTTTTTATCAATATATTTTAAAAAACTAAACCAAATTTTGAGAACGGAAAATGTAGTTTTTAATAACTTATTTTAGTTTTGAAATTTGGCTAGAAAAAAAAACATGCTTTTAATATTCAAAATTAATTTTAATTATATGAAAATGACATTAAAGAAAATGTAATTGAATCAAATATTAAATTGATTTTGAATGATTAAAGATGTGTTTCAAATGATTTTCAACACAACAAAAGTTAAAATTCTCAAACATTGCACTTAAATAATCATTTGAAACGCAATTATAATTGATGAAAATTGCATTTAAAAGTATAAAATATCAAACATTGAAATAATTATATTAAAATCACTCAAATTAACCACTTATAAACAAATTTTCATAAGTTCACCTAGTAATCAATAAAGGTCATGAGTTTATTAAAAACAAAACCTGAGAGAAAACGAGTTTAATTGTATGTAAAAACTAATAAACCTAAGTTTCAAAAAATAATATCTTCCACCAAGACATTTACTAACAAAATAGAATTTTTTTTATTGAAACTTCTCAAGAACTGATGGAACATCGTCTACTTCAAGATCAAATATAAAGAGAAACAAATACAAATAAGAGTTCAGAACTTTAAAATAGTATAATTTAAACATGAAATAATTTAATTCTTTTCATTAATTTATAGTGGTCACCTACATTTGATTTAATATCTTATTAATTTTCTCGGCACGTAAATATTGTAAAGTCTTCCAGCCCGTCATTAAGTCATGTATACATACCTAACTAAAAAATGAAATAAACTTTTCCTTCTAAAAAATATATCAACAAACAGAGTTGGAAAAGGATGACATTTACTTAAATATTGTTGACCAAAAGCCCTAATTTTTTTTAAAGTTTCTTTGGTGAATAAAACATGGAGCGAAAATGACTTGACAATTATACAAATTAAACTCTTCCTTGGCCACTCAAATACTTGTGGAAGCCTCTTAACCAAGCCTTAGAGAGCCACATATATCTTATCAAAAATAGAATTTTCATAATTATGAAAATTTTGACATTTTTGAAAAATAAAACCCCTAATACGTCAATATAGCTATTAATTCCTCTATTATTTAAGGACCTTTTAGAAAGGTGTTTATTTGTTTTAAGTACTTTAGGGATAGAATATAGGGAAAATTTTAAAAATAGAAAAATAAGGAAAACTGTTTATACAAAATAACAAAAAATTTAGATAGTTGTGATAGACGCTGATAGAAGTCTATCAGGGTCTATTAGTGATAGAAATGATAGAAGTCTTCACTGATAGATGCCGATAGAAGTCTATATTGTTCTTTTTTGTTATTTTCTATAAATAGTTTAACATTTTTTTCCTTAAAATATATATCATTATAAATTGTTTTATTTTAGTTCCTATCATTTATATTTTCAAATGGCAAAATTTACTGATGTACTTTTCTTATAATTCAAAATTAGTCCTTAATGTTTATTAATGGTTAAATTTTGTTTAAAATATTTAATCCAAGCTTTTTTTTGTTTTCTAAAACTTTGGTAAATACCTTATTGTGTCTTTTCTTGAATGAAAATTAGTATTATTTTTTGTCCATAGTTGAATAAAAATTAACTTTAAAAAGATCTTAGGTAATAAAATAGTCATTTATATTATTTGATCCAAATAGTTTAAATTTTTTTTGTGGATTATGTTTTTTTTAAAAAGAAAAACCTATTATAATTATATGAGATGTCTTCAAATGTAGGAAAATGAATTAAAATATTTACAAATATAGTAAAATTTTATTATCCATTTGCAACAAGCTGTGATAGATCGCGATAAACTAATATTATATTACAATTTATTTCATTTTTAAAGAAATTTAAATAAAGTTAAATATTAATGTTGGTTAAATTGTAAATTTAGTTCCTAAATGGTTAAATTGCAAATTTAGTTCCTAAATGTTGAGACTTTTGTTTTTTACCCATTTTTCTATTTTTTTCGTTGTTTAACTTCTTTTATTTTCTAAACCATCATGGATTGGTTTAGTGGTAATGGAAACATCCAAAAAAAAAAAAAAAAAAGTCAAAGGACTAAGAGGTTATGGATTCAATCCAGGTAAGTTGGCAGCTCACCTGTTGTATGGTCGAACGGGTTGTCTTCAAATATAAAAAATTGAACAAAGCTATTTACAAATATATAAAAGAAAATTATTGTCTATCAGCCATAGAGTTAAATTCTATCGATAATACTCTAAACATTTAAGAAAAAATGTTTGAAAGTTCCAAATTAAAAGCGGAAAGACCAAATAATACCGACAAAACTTAGGGTTTAGGGAATAATTTTATAATTTAACCATAATTAATACTTAATTGAAGTTTAAATTTCTTTGAAAATAAAATAAATTGCAATATAATATTTTTTTCAAAGACTTAAAATATTATATTGTTCCATCAGCTTTGAAATTAAAAAAAAAAATCAAAAGTAGGAAAAAAAATGTTTTTGAAAATTTTATTTTGGTTCTGACATTTAGCTTAGAGTTTAAATGTCTTTTTTTTTTAATTTCCCAAAAAAAATTTTGAAAAGTGAAAATGTTTAAAAACAAATTGTGAAAAAAAAAAAAACCTAATTTTCGAAACAGAAAAAAAACAAAAATTATGAAACATTGTAATTTGTAACTTTTGTTTGGTGTGAAGGTGAGAAATCACATTGTGTTAGATGACTAGTTTAAAATTTCTATCGAAATCTTGATAGGTTCGAAATTTCAAAAAATTTCTTCTAATTTCTCAAAATTTCGAGGTATTCATCTAAATTTTGAGTTTTTTTTTTTTTTTTTAACAATTAGCTATGCTAACTCAAGGGGATTTTTTTCTCTTTTACCATCAACAAACAACACATTTTCATTCAAATCTTTTCCATTGAATTTTCACATCATTTCATCTCAAACCTGAATTGATGTGAGTTCTTTAATATTTCTCCCATTTTCTCTCAAGCTCTATCTACTTCTAGAATTTTCTTTTTCTTCTTTCTTTTCCATTATGTTGTGTTTATGTTTAATGTTATGTTTTTTACATCCCTTTATTTTAATGTTATGATTTTTCTATCTTTATTGTGTTATGTTATGTTAGTTTTTTTTTATTTTTGTATCCATTTCATTTTATAATAAACAATTTACAATTATTTTATATGTAAATATTTCATGTTCTTTAATTTTGTAATTATTTTTTCTATTTCTTTTTAAAATTTCTGCTATCGCATTGATATTTACACAAATATTTTACAACATACATCTAAATATTGTCTTTCTTTATAGAAATAATGATTAAAAATGGTCCATTATAGTCTAACTTAGTTATAATCATAATTTCATTAACTAATTATAACAACTTCCATCAATTTCCATAAAATTTCTTGAAATTTCCATCGATATTTTCGTAAAATTGGGACCTCGCTATTTTCATCGATATCAATATTTCGAACCTTGGTTAGATGTGCTAAATGTCTTTTCCTAGTGAGTTGTGAATACCATTTGGCATTTAACACAAATGTCAATTTCTTTTAATTTTCCCCTGAAATCGTACAATAACATGAAACATGAGGTGAAAAGGACTCAAATTTTTCTTCACCACTAAAATTCTTGTCCAATTTTTTTTTTTTTTTTTTTGACAATTATTATTTCTTTTTTTAAATATTCTTGTGAAAGACTTAGCAAAGTTTGAATTTAAATTTCTATAATAACTTAAATTGTATTTTCAACCACGTAACCATGTGCAATGTACATTAATAGCACATAGTCAAAATTATCGTTTTAAAACAGGAGAGTTATTCTCACGTAGTAAAATTATAATTAAGAAATTCTATGAGTTTTTCTTGGCCACTCAAATTAGTACTTGGACTATAACATTTGGTCCAAAACCTTAATCATAAATGTGGTTTTCATTAAGCTACCAACTTTTTGTGCATTCATCTCTTTATATTCCTACATTAAATTTTTGCTCGTGTTAAAGTGAGCATGAGCAGTAATTGGCATGTACTTCTTTTGAAGTCGAAGTGGTATTTAAATCAATATACTCCAACTTATTTTATTAGGAAAAAAAATCTCATTGCTAACTGATTAGTTGAGTGTGTCATCAATGTTAGGTCTAGGAGAAGACATAATACACTAAATTTCTTTCTTATTAAACCATTGCAGAATGGAGATTGAATTGACCTTTTAAGATAGTAATTGACATCTGAACTACTAATTAAGCTATGTTTGAATTGATAAAATGTGATTTTTTTTTTTAAAAAAAAAAGTTCAATAATTATGTGGGATGAAGATTGAACCATCACCTTTTGAAATGATAATTGATATTTTATCTAATAGGCTATGTTAGGTTAGAGAATACAAATCTTTATTTATTTTCCTTTTCTTTTTTTTTCTATTTTTCTTTTTCTTTATTATTATTATTATTATTTATTATTATTATTTTTTTGCTATGACATGTGTTGACATGAAGATTTGGACAAAGAAGACTCATCTGACTTGTACGTGCTTGAACATTTAATTTGTTTATTCAAGAGATGAGGTTGTCAAAATGAGGTTATCGACAAGAAATGGTCATAACAAGGTGATCTAGGATGAGATGGCCTGCAAAAGAGAAATAATAGCACATCAATATGTTGCATGCTAGACACACTCTGATGCTAAAGTTAGATCAGAGTTTTGAGAATGTAGCAAGCTTTAAGGAATAAGAATCAAATTACCTTTAGTAGAATTTTAATGATATATTTATAGGAATGTTGATCTAGAATTTCTTATTTCCTTCCTAATTAAGTCCAAAGAAGGAAAACATGCCAACTAAAGATAACATGGGCCAAGGTCTTGCAAGAAGCAAACCAGGAATATGTTCACCTCAGCCTTGACCTATCTAGCCAAGGCGAGGTGAGCAATTAAGTCATTTAGCCCATTTTCCTCTCCTTTTGTATATAATGATCCCATTAACCATTAGGTCTTGCGCTGAGTTTTGAGGTCGACATTACAATCCAGCATGAGTTCGGTCGTTCAATATCAACAATTGTGTCTCGGTTAATTCTCTATTTTTTTTTCTTTTTTAAGTTCGTACCTTAGATCCAAATCATCTATAACAATTTAGGACTTGTTTGAATTGATTTTTTAAGTGTTTATAAATACTTTTTTTTTGTACTTATAAACACTTATTTAAACACTTAAAAAATTAATCCAAATGTACTCTTAATTCTCCAAATTAGCTGGTATGGCAGAAAGTGTTTCTTTATCTCCGTGTAACATATTTTTCTACTAAGTTAATTTGTGTTGTAGATTCTAATTCCAAGACTAGGTGGATTGATCATCCTCTTTTTCTTTTATTTATTTATGTCTATAGAATATTTACATTAAATTTCTGGAGTGTGTTGAGTCCTAAATGATATTGATTTTTATTTATTTTTTGTCTATTTATTATAATTTTAAACTTTTAGATGCTATTGCTAGCTGTTAACAAATAAATTTAATTTTGGTGACTGTATCAGTTTGGTCTCTAACTTTAGGAGGCCCATAAATTTTTAAAAAATGTTTAATGAGTCTTTAAATTTTTATTGTCGGTTTTAAAAGGTGTATAATAGGTTTTCAAACTTCAATTTTATATGTAAATACGATTCATGATTTACGAGATTCTTTTTAAAGTTTTAAAATTTATTAGATACAAATTGAAAATTTGAAAACTTAAGTTTCATTTGATAATTATTTAGTTTTTATTTTTATTTTTTTTAATTAAACCTATAATCACTACTTTCACATCCAAATTTCTTCCTTTGTTATCTATATTTTACCAATGGTTTAAAAAAACATGCCAAATTTTAAAAACTAAAAAAAGTAGCTTTTAAAACCTTGTTTTTGTTTCTAAAATTTGGCTAAGAGAGTTTAACCATGGTACTTAAGAAGAGATGCAAATCATCGTAAGAAATTGAGAGTAAATAGGCTTAATTTTCAAAAACTAAAAACAAAAAACGAAATAGTTACCAAACGAATCCTTAATTATCAAGTAGTTTTAAAAGTTATATGACTTATTTAGACAATAAGCACAACAACAAAATTTAAATGATTTGTTAGACATGTTTTGAAGTATAAAGAATTGTTATATTTACCAATCCTAAAGAGTGTTGGTAGGTAATAAGTTATTAAGTCTGAAGTTGTTAAATATAAGAGTCAATTAGTTTGTAGAGTTAAATAATCTATATTTTGAATTCAAAGTTGTTTAGTCTTAGTTTAAAAAGTTTGTGTTCGGAGCATACAGTTAGTTAGTTTAGAAAATTTGTAAGTCTTTTTTTTTTGCTACTTTGATTTTTATGTTACTATACCATTAAAGTTATATTTCAATTAAATTTTTCAAAAACAGTAAATTGATTTCAAATTTTCTTATATTATTTGTTGTATTTTTTTAATTTTCAATTTAACTTAAATTTGATTAACAAAATTTCTTAATTTGAAATCAACTCTACCTGATTTGAATTTGGATTTTACATTTTTTAAGAAATATTTGAGATATAATTTAATACAAGGTAAATGCTAAGTTTTAACAAGCTATGTGGAATTTGATTTAGGATGAAAATTTCTTCTTCTATTTTTTTTATTTTATTTTTTTTTTTTTTTTGCAAAAGATAAAAAAGTTTCTTATGCCAAAATTTAGTTGGATTCAAATTATTGAACCAAATTCGAAATTTTAACTTATCTATTTAAATTCGATTAATTTGTGGATTATAATTTGAATCAAAATTTCTAATTTGATAAAGATTTCAAAATGGTAAGTTTGTTTTAAATTATTTTTTAAAATATTAATTTTTTTTTCTTTTGTGGGGTGGAGTTAATACAGACATATTGAAATGAGGGAGAAAGATAAAGATGAAGTTTTTTTTATAAATATACATATATATTTCAATAGTGTATATTGTCGAAGTTTATAAGAAAATTTTTGGTACTACGATAGTATAGAAAATTTTTCATACTACCTCTATTTATTGTTTGTTACGTTAACATGCTTTTAAAAATATAGTGAGGTTGTGGAGTCTACTAATATTTATGAAGATAAATTTGTTGTGTGAATAAAGGGAGTATGATATACTCCCATGCAATGGCAAATTCAAAACTTCACTTCATATAAGATTAGAAGTTTGGCCATGAACTTCTTGCTAGATTTGTTGTCTATATATGGTTCGTGAACTTTAAAATGTGTATAGTAGGTCCCAAATTCTAAGATTTCAAGTTTATGTCAAATATGTCGTATGTATATATATCAAAATCGTCAAGAATTAATGGTTATATATATATATATTTAAAAGTAAATTGTGTTTAATAGGTCCTATTGGACATTTGCTTTAAAAAATCACTGTACTATGTATTATTTATTAAATTAAAAATTTAAGATTGAATTTGACACAAAATAAAAAATTTGTCAAATAAAATAATTAATTTTTAAAAAATTTGTGTAGGTTTGAAATATATTACATACAAAATACCAAATTAAAAGTTTATACATCTTTCACACGTTTACAAGGAACTTATTAAATATAAAATAAAATATTTAAAAATTTATTATATACGATTTAAAAAATGTAAGGACTAAACTCAAACAAAGAATGACAAAAGATTAAAATTAGATACACTATATAAAAAGTTGTTTTCAAATATAGAAAAATGAACCAAAATATTTACAAATATAACAAAATTTCACTGTCTATCTGAGATAGACTGTGATTAACTGCGATAGACTACTATCTGTGCCTAACTGTAGTCTATTGTGACATAAATAGTAGTCTATCACAGCCTATTACGGTCTATCGTAAATAGACCGTAAAATTTTGTTATATTTAAAAATATTTTTAGCATCATTTAAAATGATATCCCTATAAATATAAATGTTTTTCTAGAGAATATAAATATACATATTCTTTTTGCCTTTTCCAATATATAATAATTAAGTTAGGTTGAATTTAGCCAAAAAAAAAAATAAAAATGATGATAAATATAGCGTAATTTTTTTTTTGGGATAGAAAATGTAGCCTAAAATTTGATTCAAGGTGAAGGTCAACGAGACAATTAGCTAGCAAAAAATACTTAGATGCATCTGGAGCAATACTTATCTTTATGCATTTTTTCAAATTATTTAATCAAAATATGTCACGTGTTAAATTTTTCTTATTTCTTAAAGTTAGTGTTGTCGTTTGCTACAATAGTAAACTATTTTTTTTTATTATTTTATAATGCTGACATGGAAAATTAAAAAGGTAATAAATAATAAAAACAAAGAGGGAAATTGCAATGGCCGGCAATTTAAGAATAGTGTTTTGCAAACATGTCTTCTATATACCTTTGAGATTTTGCAAATATGTCACCCAACCAAAACCCCTACCACAATTGACCACCAAAATCTAGTGACTAACCTGCAGCAGCACTCCAGATAGTGGCAGACTGACGACGACGGTCGGTCATGCAACAGAGTAGGGAGAGGCTAAACAGGATACGAAGGCTACAGGTAAAGGTGACGACGTTTAGAAACAGATCAGTGACTAGATCTGTTCGAGGATGGTTCTAAGACGACAGCGCGAACTGTGGAGCTACTTATCTTCATCGTAACGTTGATCACCTCAGCCACATCACTCGCTGATCGATAGTTGCCGTTATTGGTAAGTTCCTCTACGAGTTTTCCTCACTCCTCTCTCTCCAGCAGCCCTTTCTTTTCAACTTAAGGTGATACATAAAGAGCCCTAATCAAATGAAGATCCATTTAATTACAAAATTGTCACAATCATTTATTTACTTAAATTACCTTAAACTTAAAACACTTAAATAACTAGTCATTTTCAACCGTACTACATCAAGTGTCTCAAGTGTCTATCAGTAATGTATCACCCGTGTATCAAATATATATTAGTAGTATCTTAGTAGTGTACCAAGTGTATCAAGTATTTCTCAATAGTGTATCAAGTGTATATCAGTATATCAAAGGTATATTATCATGTGTATCAAATGTATACTGGGCTGGTTTTTTTTTTTTTTTTTTTTTTTTTTTTGTTATTTTTACAAATCTAAACCTTTTTTCTTTTCTTTTCTTTTCTTTTCTTTTCTTTTCTTTTTTTTTTTTTTTTTTTTTCCATTTTGCAACTTGCCTAAACAAAAACCCCATTCTTTCTCATTGTCTAGATTGGAATTGTAAAATCGGGGCCTAGCGTCCAACCCGAATTTCGCCAAAAAGTGGGTTAAAGCCAATGTAGCCCCCTTCTGTCCGACGAGTAAAATCATTCCCGGCGATTCAAAATCTTCGCCAAGCTGAACCGCCGCCGTCGGTGATGTTCTATCCAAACTATATGAGTGTGTTGATGGGACTATTGGAGTTCAACAATGCCACTGGATCGCCATTCACCATTAACCCATACCCATATTTTAAATTCAACTATAAAATTTACTTTCATACTAAGATTTTGTTCAAAATTTTATACCAAAAAAAAAAATCTGGAATGGGGTTCAGAAAGCATGTACATTGTAAAACTTGGAAAGTTTCAAATAATAAAGAGAAAAATTTAGGTGTTCAATCCAGCAATTGTTCAATAAAAATAAATTTAATAATTTTGTTTTTACTATTTTCTTTTTTTGGTGCAAAACAAAGAAGAGCGTGAGATTATAGAGAAAGAGGGAGAGAGATTGATGAGAAAGAAAGGGTTTTTGTTTTTATTATTAAGTTTATTATTTACTACTTTTTAATTTTCAATCTCAGCGTTAAAAATAATTTTAAAAAATAGCTTACTACCACCGTAGCAAACGACAACATTAAACTCAATGACCATTTAAATTCAATTCTCAAAACCTAGAAACTAAAAAGGTCAATTGTAAAAACTGAAGAACCAAATGAATTTATAACTAAAGACTGTGACACTTAAAAGGTAATTATCCCATGAATTAATTTTAGGTTTTTTTTAAACATATCTCAATGAACGCTTCTTAGAGTAGTTATTGTGTTATGCCATACGTGATCATTTTTGTTTTGTTTTCTTCCTCCATATTTTTCAATGAATTTCTTGGAGGTAATTTTTCAAATTTTAATTCATATCCATTAAACTTTTTTCTTCCTTAAAGTGAGTGAATCGAACTATCGACTATGACAGAATAGTTCTTTTTGCTTTTTGAGTACTTTTAAAATAATAATTGATGTTTTTAAATATTGAATTTACTTGAATTGACATATTCATTTAACGTTCTCTATTTGACATATTATATTTCACATACTTATAAATAAATATACTTTGTTTTAGTTGAACAACATATGGAAGTGTGAATATGAACTTTTGACCTGCTGAAGATGCATATCTTAATCAATTAAGTTTGTTTTAAACTGGTAATATGTATTTTAAATGGAAGGTTGCAACTAGTCTTTTGCATCTCTTTTCTATACATAATAATAAAAAAATTAAAATAATTCTATTTTTTTAAAAAAAAAAATCCCTTCTAGCAAATATTTATTGAATAATTTCAGACTACACAAAAGATGAGTGCAACTAAACGGCACCTAACTTTTTTTTCATTTTAAATTGAAGACTTATCTAAGATGATCAAACATCAAACTACATTTTGAATTTTCGAACCTTCAACCAATAAAAGAGGTTATTAATATGTTGATCCTTGTATTAGCTGGAAGTGAAAGACGTATGGTTTCTTTTTTCCTATGGATGATTGAGACCCAAAAACAATATAAAATTTTTAAAAATAAATAAATAAAAGTTTTTTTTTTTTTTTTTTTTTTTTTTTTTTTTTGCTTTTAAGGGGATGCATTTCTTTCACTTTTAGACCAATTCATTAATATATGACCATACTGCATTTAATGCATTTTCAGTTCATGAATTCATATGGATTAAATTCTCTCAAAGACATTCACATTCATGTGAATCTTACTTTTCAGAGCTGGAAAATCAAATCAATAACCCATCTTTTTCATTTGAAATTAAATATTTTCTTTTTAAATCATAGCTAAATTTTAGAAAGATTATTTTCCAAAGATTTTTTTAAGAAGAAAAAAGTAAATTGTTGGAAAAAAAAATCTTCCACCGCTACTACATTAAAAAAACTTACTAAAAGAAGACAAAAAAAAAAATTAAACCACTAAGAATTTAGGTGAAAAAACTTTAAAACGGGATAAAAATCAAGACTCACTATTAGGTCAGTCTAACTCTAAAAAGTAAAGGCTCAAGCTTGATCTAATTCCAAATCTAAGGCCCTATTTGAACTTGAATCAAGCCGACTCAACTTTCAATAGCTCACCCCATGGTCCAACCCTTAGGATTGACCCTTTAGATCAAAATTTAAGTTCAGCTTGGGTTCGGCTTGGATCAACCTATTCGATTAGCCCATTGTATATTAATTATTTAAAAGTATATATGTATATTTTAGAGGATTATAGAAATTTATTAATTTTTATTTATATTTATTTGTTAGACAATATTATTGATATTATAAAATTTTATTTAGTGTTTAATTGTCTTATAAAAATTTATTATTATTTAACACTTTAAAAAAAAATTATGTTAAAATATATTTAAAAAAGAATTTTAAAAGTTTACTTTTTTAATATATAAAATATAATAGTGTAAGTGATCAAGGAGTAGTAACTCATATTACGAGAGGAAACTTTGCGCAGAGTTCTATTACTATTAATGGGTGCCTTCGCGATTTCTTATGGGCACAGGCATCCCAGGTAATTCAGTCTTATGGTTCTTCATTATCTGCATATGGCCTGTTTTTCCTAGGTGCTCATTTTGTATGGGCTTTTAGTTTAATGTTTCTATTCAGCGGGCGTGGTTATTGGCAAGAACTTATTGAATCCATCGTTTGGGCTCATAATAAATTAAAAGTTGCTCCTGCTACTCAGCCTAGAGCCTTGAGCATTGTCCAAGGACGTGCTGTAGGAGTAACCCATTACCTTCTAGGTGGAATTGCCACAACATGGGCGTTCTTCTTAGCAAGAATTACTGCAGTCGGATAATGGCTAGGAGGATTTGAAAGGCATTATGGCACTAAGATTTCCAAAGTTTAGCCAAGGCTTAGCTCAGGACCCCACTACTCGTCGTATTTGGTTTGGTATTGCTACCGTGCATGACTTCGAAAGTCATGATGATATTACTGAATAACGTCTTTATCAGAATATTTTTGCTATATGCATTTATATTTTATTGATAGAAAACAAAAATTAAAATACCACAAATTTATCTTTTCTAATTTATTGATATTCGATGATAGACTCCATAACACCCAAACATGCAATTCATCTATAGAGGAAGATGAGAAGATAGAAATCTACCCATCTTAATAAAAAATTGTTACCGTCTAAATTGATTCACTTATAAAAGTTTAAAATTTTAAAGGTTGTAGCTGAGACAAACTCCAAAGTTTTTTATTCAAATCTAAAATATACATCGTTACAATTTTATGGCTAAAATTGATTGTTAGTATATATATATATATATATATATATATATATATATATATTAAAAGAAGCTGCACAATATGATTGATCTTGTCTTAAATTAGTGCCTAATTTAATTTATAAATCCTGAGGCGTATGAGGAGAATGTTGTTCTCTTCCCGATCAATCTTATATTAAACAAATAGAAAAAATATGTACTAAAAATAAACATATATAGAAAAATGTACTAACAAATTCTTACATGTTTCTTGAAGGGATAAAATATTATAGCATTTTTTGTCCGTTCAATTTATAAGATTGAGAGATTTGAATCTATGACATCTTAATAGTATATATATTTATTTAGTTGACTTATATTTAAGTTAGCACATTAAAATACTTTTTATTTGTCTATATATTGTCATCTTCTATTTAATCTATTTAGAAGAATTTTAAATTTTGTCTCATTCCCACAATTTTTTAAAATATATAATTAATAGGAAGATGTTTTAGAGAGAAGAATTTATCGAGGCAACCAAATAACTAGTAGTTTTTTCATCGTTAGCTATATGAGGAGGAATTTGACCCAATTGAAAATATTTTTTTTAGATTGAGTTATCTTTTGTCATATCCAATACATGATCGGGTCGATAAGAATTTGGCTTAAATTGATAAATAGGCCCTATCCAAGTTTGGAAGAGCTAAAAAAAAAAAAGAAAATTATGGTGTATAAGAAGAGATGTTCTATCGCAGTCTGTCGTTGATAGACTTATATTTGTAAATAATTTGACTCATTTTTCTATATTTAAAAACAACCCTCTTTTTTAAATATTTTTTAAAAACAATTTTATGTTTTTCAATGATTTTGAGATAAAGGTGCTTTTGGCCATAAAAAATGTATATTTAATTATGTCAAAAAGTCTCCTAACCATTCCTTAAATTATAAAAAATATAAAAAAAATGCCCCTCAAATTTTTACTTGTTCCAAAAATACTCAGGTTCAAAAGTAGTAATATCCATAAATTTTCATAAATATTTAAAAAAAAAGTATCTTTAGAATAGAAATTCTTTAAAATTTAGAGCGAAAATTAAGATATAAAATGGTGTTAGTGATAAAAAGAAAAAAAATTGTACCAAAAAAGCCTTTGAAAAAAATTATCATCAAAGAAATAGCCCAATTGATCTTTATCTTTCATGGGCCTCAATATTTATAAGGAATGTTTCAAATAAATTCAAATTAAAAAAGAATAAACTCACTAAAAATGTTGAGTGGAAAATTCAATTTTTACTCCTAAACTTATGGCATTGCATCAGTTTGATCAATTCTATCAAATTGACCAATATAAACATAACTTAACAATAATTAACATATACTTCTTCTCTTAAGGTCAATGTTCAAATCCTCATAAACCCGACATTTGTTGTCTAAAAAAAATTATCAATAATATCAAGTTTACACAAATTTAAATTTGATTAAAGCAAAAATTAACCATTAAAATAACTTTGTCTGGACCCACAAATTAAAAAAAAAAAAAATAGCTCCAATGTCGCCTTTTTTTTAAATCTTATCAAGTTTGTAACATACATATATTTTATAATTAATTGAAAACATACCAGAATACATTTTTTTAAACAAATTTTCAAACAAAAAAACTTATTAGAAGATAAAAATTGTAATATTTTTTCAAGTTTGAGATTACAATTGAATGTAAAATAAAAGATTGGGTAATTTGAGATTCAAATTAAACTAGGCTCCTCCTAATGATTCAAATAAAGTATGAATTTGAGTTTGTCCTTTCAAATTGACATCTATCATCAAATGGGCCCAAATACTTTATAAAACCCAATTGATTATTGTGGGCCATTCAAAATAGTAGCCGTTACCATTACCCCAATACGCACCGTTTCGTCGACGTGGCAATGGAATTTGAAAACCATTTTTAATTTTTGATATTAAATCCAAAATCGACCGTTGGTTTCTTTTTGATACCTAAAAGAAAAAAAGAATATTTGTTTTTTTTAAATAAAAAAAAACAGTATCTTCATATCTCTTGCGCTCCTCTGTAAGTTTCCTCATCTGAGGTGAATTTTCAGCTTATTTGTTCATCAAGTCGAAAGAAGAAGAAGAAGAAGATTGAAGATAATGGCCGACAATTGCTTGTTTAGTGAAGAAGAAATGGCGATTGATGAGGCTGTCGGCCACCCGCAAGCTTACGCGAAGCTCTGCCGCGATCGACAAGCTGGATTGTACACTCATGGTCCTCCTTTCACTTTCACGCCTTATAGTCTGAAGAAACGAGAGGTACAAACCAATCTGTTTTCGTTTTTTTGTTTGTTTAATTTTACGGAAAATTGAGGAAGAATCAACTGAATTGAGATTTTAGTGTGTTGCTGATTTGAATTCCCCAATATCAGAGAATTGAATTGTTCGATTAAACATTTTAGGGATTGAGCTCTTTCTGTTATTTTGGGGGAAATTGTATATGACTAGTTATTAGTTCCTTTCTATTTGGAAATTTTTGTGGATTTCTGGACAATTCCTCTTCAAAATTTCCATTTCGCGAGGCAGTGTTTTGAAATGAAATGAATTCGATAAGAAAATAGAATTTTCTAATCATTCTCAAAGTATTTCGAATCTATGCGTAGTTAGGAATGTTTGCAGAAACCGGAATTTCTCTATTGTCTTAAATTGTGCTCAAATGGCTAAGATCGGCTTGGGTATAGTGAAATGAAGCATAGATTAAAACACATATTTAATAATTCATTCTATCGATCATTTTTGCATAATGTTTCAGATCGCAACAGCAAGAGAACTAGATCAGTTGTTTCCAATAATAAATCCAAAGGCAAAACCTACTGCGAAGCCTAAGCTTTTTGTCAGCCTCTTATGGAAGCAACTCAATCATCTTGGGTAAAGAGCTGAATTTCCATTTTTGAACTTACTAAAAGCTTTTGTATCTGCCTATTTGAAATCAACTGGTTTCTTCTATATCAGGAATGCTGGGTTTGATCCTGCAGTAATTCGAGTTGACCATTACGGCAATGTTCTTTATTATCATGCTGATTCTGCTTCACCACTTGCTTGGGATATTGATCATTGGTTTCCTTGCTCAAGTATACATCTAATTTTGTTCTAAATTTGTTATTTTCTCCTTTTCTTTCTCTCTCTCATTGTTTTTCTGTTGAAATACAGGAGGAGGACTGACTGTTCCAAGCAATTTACGGATACTGCAATGGCAAGCCTGCAAGAGGAAGTACCACAAGTTAGAGTTCTTAGTTCCTTGGTGGGATTTTCAATTAGGTATCTCTGTAAACCAGTTTTTATCCATCTTTGCTTCATCCAACTCAGATTTCAGGTAGATTTGCATTACTTTCTTGATTGATGTTCAATTTGAGTTCATGAATGATAAGGTGGTGATGTTAACATGTATGTATTTTCACGATGTAATGATGGCAGGCGAAGAGCATTTTCTTTTTTATTCTGTGAAGGTGAAAACGAAGAGCTGAATGCTTCACAGACAGTTGAATCTCATTCTTTTCCACAACATTTCGTGGAAGCCAAAGAGCGACTCGGCTTTGCTCCGGCTGCCATCGTTTTATCTCGAAGAGAGTGTTATGACTCTTCATCGCCTTTGAGATCATTGGACTACAATAAGCAACCAAGACCAAGTATCCCTATAGTTGGTTAGTTCTATAGCAAAACTCTTCTTATTCTTCCTCTCTTCTCTTGCAAAGTTAAATTTTGATTTCATACTAAAAGTTAAAATTTGAATCAGTCAAATTTGATAACTTTAAAATTTTACGACTAATGTTAGCTGCACGAAAAGTGAAACCTGAACTTCTCAAAGAGAATGAAAACCCGGACTTCGTTACGAACCCATACCAAGCCATTATCATGGCCAGAGATTCTCTAAGACAAAGAGATGAAAGAGCAAAGCTGAAGGCTGAAATACAGAGAGTGGATGATGAAGTGAATGATATGAAGCTAAATAATGAAGAAGAGAAGCTCACAATTCAGGAGTTGGAACTGAAACTAATTAAACATAAACGAAGAGCAGAGAAGTGTAGGCGATTGGCCGAGGCACAATCATCTCATAAGACAATGCTGGAGAAGATGATCCGGGATACCATGCACCAGTAAGATTACAAAACATAACTGCCCTTATTTGCGAAAAATCAACGTGCAAGCGGGGATTATTGTCCAAATAGACTAACTTGGCAATGTGATTTTTTTCTTCTAGGAGTGTTATTTACAAGGAGCAGTTGAGGCTTAACCAAGCAGCGAGTAATGCGTTAATGGCCAGGCTTGAAGCGCAGAAGGCAATTTGTGATGCTGCTGAGAAGGATCTCTACCAGAAGTATAGACAGAGAGATGAGCTGGAGAAGCAGTTGAGGCCTGAACACGAACAGGCTCGAAAAAGATCAAGAATGGACAATATGTTATTGGAAGAAACAGACCACAAAACTCCAACTTTCTTTTTGCCAGGAATCAAGCCGAAGACACCTACACACAAAGAGCTAAGACTGTTTCTAGAGGAAGAACAAAGAGCCTCTGAATGTGGTTTGTCCCAAAATGGAGAGCAGCAGCAAAAGGAAAGTGATGTGGCCATGGAGAAGCCTGATGAACATGAGAACAACAAAGCAATTGTTCCTCTGGAGGAAGGAAGCTTAATTACTCAAAGGTTTCAAAATTTAGAAATAGGAGAAGCAAAGAGACATGACTTGCTATTCCCTTTCATGCAAGAGTCGGATGTCGAAGAAGAAGAAGACGAAGAGAGTAGAAAACAACGGGGCAAAGGAAACATCGAGAAGTGGCTTCAAATGCTGTTGGATGAAAACCAAGAAGATATGGATTTCCAAAATAAAGATGAAAGCAGCAGGACGAGCAAGACTCATGAAATAAGCACAAAAAAGAATGCAAATTCCCCACAGAAGGAGGTCGACGTCTCGACAACTACAGAAGAGCAAAACAAAGAACAGGAGCATTATAAAGAACGGACTGTTGAAGAGAAAGACATGATTATTGGAACTGAAGGCAGCAAAAGAGAAAAAGAAGTGAGCATTGAAGAGAGTGAAAAGAATGAGCAGAGTGGAAAGGAGGAAATAAGGTTCACAAGGTCAGACAGTGCAAGGATCTTCAGGAGAATCCCATCTTCACCATCTCTGATCTTGGGGATGAAAAAGGGAGTAGACTGTATGGGAAAGAAACCAATGGTAAGTGGGGACGACGATGTTGATGTCGAAGATCATGCTTCGAGAAACGGCTTTATCAAATCTTCTATCAAGACACTCAAGAAGGCAGTTAGGATATGAAACTTGCCTGTTTCAATTATGCCAGTGTTCAACTGTTTGTATGTCTTGCTTGTCCATATAGTTCTTTGTTTTTCCTTTTTTTATCTTTTCTGAGTGTTGGTTACTTGAAAAGCAAATAAATCACTGCATTTAGGCGCTCCATGCAAAAGATTTAGTGCATTTTTTTTCTTGGTTATGTTTGTAATATAAGGATTTTTGGTGTGATATAAATACTCCTAAATTTTTTTATTTATTTATTTTAACATTTAAAAGCATTGTCTTTTTTATTATACTTGCGTTTTCTCCTTTTGAGTTATGTTTATTTTTAGTATGCAACAATCACATTGGTAGACGAATTCACTTAAAAAAAATTTAAAAAAATGAATTTCAGGTTCAATTGAAACAAATTCACATGTAGGGTTGGAAAAAAAAGCAGCCAAGTCTGACAAATTAGAATAATCAACCAGTAAAATTCAGACAGCTTTTCAACAAAGGAGATTAAAAATCAAATAAAATTCCAATTCGTGTATGTAGTAATAAAACAAAAACAAATATCTTTGGCCAAATTTGAAAAGAATAAAAAAATTCAACCTGAGATGAATAGAATTACAAATAAAATTGGGGGGATTCACCACCATTATATATAAAATGCGATTACAAATACGGTACAAGAGCCATTGAATTATATTGAGAAAGAAAAAGATATTCTGGAAAAAGTCAGATCACATACTGTCTTTGGCTACTTTTATTTCTATAAAACTAACACAAAATTCTAAGCCAAACAAACCAAATTTTCCCTGTTTGTTTGAATTAGCGATTGAAAGAACAATTCTAAGCGTTGGTGGGGGCTGAGGTTTCAGAGGAACTGCTTGCAGAATCACCTGTTGTGGGGTTCAAAGGCGAGCGACCTGCTAGGGAGCCATTGTCACCGTCGTTCTGCGACACGACCGGGATCTTCACGGCTGATCTTTCCAACTCCTTCTCGAGCTCTTCTTCCTGACGCAGTGCCGTGAATTGGCTGTCTAAGGATCTGGCTGCTCCCAACCATGCCAGCACGATAACCAACAGGACACCTCCAAGGTATGGAGTTGAGTTTGCAAGAGATCCGAATGTCAAGATCATGAACTGTTGAATGAGAGCGCCTCCAGACTTCCCTAATGGGTTGCAGACAACGTCAATGGCAGCCTTCCCTTTAATCTGAAACACGAAAAATTAATTCTCAAATAACGATTTAGCCGATGAGTATAAACAAGTTGTGAAATGTGAAATTATTATACCTTGGTATCCTCATCCAAAGGAATGTAAGCCATTTCTTTGCAAGGATCAAACAAACTGTATTTGGCACTCTTGCTGAAGATGTTTTGCATAGCACCCACATAAACAGCAGCAAGGAGAGGTGTTAAGCCGAACTGTGTAAGCATTGGTGCTATCGGGCCTCCAAACAAAATCAATGAAAAGAAAGCAACTCCGGTGACGAGGAGCACTGTGGGCGTAATGTTGGCTGCAACTCCCCATCCGTATTTGTTGAATATATATTGACTTAGCAACATCATTACGAACGTTACAATTCCAGTAGCGGTTGAGAAATCACCCATGAAAGAGGAGTATTCATTTGGGCTCGGAAACTGCACAATTGGATAAGGGTATTATTTATACAGCAACAAGCTGATTGATAGACAGACATTCCGATGTCAAATTAATCCAACAAACCTGCGCTTTAAGCTTCGATTTCCACGTAACCTCAACAAGGTTGATACTGATGCCGTACGCAACCACCAGAGTGGCAAGATCCCGGATGTATCTTGAAGACGCCAAGAATTTCAAGCTCTCCATCGTCCCCATGTTAACCTTCGCCTGTAAATGAATGCAAGAATCATAAATATTCAGAATCATTTGTTGAAAAAAGATAATAGTATGGCTTTGCATTCATCCATTGACAAGAGAATCGTTAGCCAAAGTAAGACTTGTGCGAGCACCCCATACGGGGAAGCCAAGGGTTCATACCAATGACATTCTTATAACGATAAATATACCATTAGGTCCTAAAGACATTACCTTCTTCTTCTTGCTGCGAGTCGGAAGAGCAGCAAATTTATTCACCCACCAATACAGGAAACAGATAGCAAGCCCCATACCAACCACAATACTCATCATTGCTTTCAGAGATATTGCCCAACCATCAACTCCAGGACCCAAGTGCTTCCTCATATTCGAGAAATACTTCACCGTTCTGCCCGAGAAAATGAGGGCAACATTTGCACCAAGTCCGAATAGGGGATAGAACTTTTTGGCTTCCTCAACAGTTGTAATCTGCAGGAAAATGGCAATCAAAGATGAGAAAATTAATGAGCTAATCCTTTCAAACTCCAACCGCTAAACATTGTTAATGGCTATTTTGGCCACAGAGATTCAATGAAACCTAACCATACATGATCAAAACATAAGCTCAAGAACTAAACGAATACCAGCAGATTCATAGCAATCCAAGGATTGGTGTATGCAACTTCAGGGGAGAAAAACCAATATTTTTCACTAAAACACAAATGCAACAGAACTAGTTCTTTTCCTTTCCATTCCATTTCACAGATCCTCAACCTCATCATTCACTAAAAACATATTTCATAAAACAAACCACGTAAAGCCATGAAACCAACAGGAGCAAAAACTAGCATCCAGAAGAAACAAACAAGAATCGTCATTCAATGATATTTAACATCCAACATACACTGGAACGAGATCGAAATCATCAGCAACAGTCACAACAACACCAAAACCAAATCATAAATCACAAAATGAATCAGAATAAAAAAAATGATAAAGCTCTTGAAATTTTACCTGATTGGCAAATCCCCAGAACAAAACAGAAACCACCACACTTCCCCACAACTCAGCCATCACATAAAACAAACAGAAGCTCCAAATCCTCATAATAGCCAAAGGGCCAAGGAACCTCGGGCCAAGAGCGTTAAGAAGCTTATCAGCAAAAGCTTGAGGGTGAATATAATTGCTAAGAGGATATAAAAGAAACCCAAAAGCCCCAAAAAAGGCAATGAATGGAACAATAACAGTGTAGAACAGAGCCTGTCTAGGCAAGGCATTGGCCAACTTGGTATACAACAACATGAAACCAACAGCCATGGGTAAATTAACCCAAGTCTTCAAAAATGGAATAATCTCAGCACTGCTACCTTTAGCAGTCACAACCAAAACATCCTTCGTATCCCTAAGAATTGTGTAATTGAAAAGGATGCAAAAGAACATAAGCCCAAGAGGGATAATTTTTTTGAGGGTTTCAACCTCAATTCCCAAAAATTTCGGGGACTCAATTTCACCAAACGCCGGCTGACCATCGGAATCCGCCGCCGGTGCTGCCGCAGCTTCAGCCCTGCAGATTAAAGAAACTCGCTCTTTGGGACAGAACGAAGGGTTTTTTGAAACAAATCCCTGGAATCTTTGAAACCCATTTGAGGAAAGAGAAAACCCAGAAAGATTTCGAGAGTTTGTAGATAAAATCCTTTGTCTAAGGCCCTGAGAAGCAAATAAACTCCTGGTTTTGGGATTTGGGGGAAGAGAAAGAAGCCCTTTGCTCTGCAAAACAGCCTCCATGTCTCTCTTTGATCCCTCCTGAAGAAACCACCAATCGATTGGGCTTTCAAAAAGAGAGCATAAGAGAGACACAGATAAGGAAGGAGATAAAAGATAGAGAATAGAAGGAAAGAAGGAAGATAAGAAGATAGCAAGGAAATGAAATTTCCTTCTCCAGAGGATGGCTGAGCATACAAATATCTTTCTTTATATACAAAGAACAGAAATCAAAAACCCTCACAATTTGTTTCAGAGAACAAACAAACAGCCAAAAAAGAAAACGGAAGGAATAGTATTAAAAGAAGATTTTCTCCCAAGTGGGTTAATTTACGGTCGAAGAACCAGGTGAGATTTTGTGGGGAAAAAAAACAAAGAAGAAATTTTTATCTCATTATCATGATTTTAAAGGCTAAATTATAAACTCGGTCTATGAATTTGGAGAAATTTGCCTTTGTGATCGGGTCTGAAGAGTTGAAATTACGACCAAAGGACAACCGTTAACATGTGTTGTGTTTATTACATCACATGTTTAATTCTCCATTGGTTAAGCATATATTCTTTATCGAAAAAGTAAAAAATTCAGCATATATCAATTTATACCTTTAAATTTTAAGGGTCGTATACTTAAAACTTTGAACTAATAATTCGTAACTTGTAAGTGTATAAATTTACACTTCCATCTAAATTTCGTTCAATCAATATCGTTTGAAACTAATAATTTAAGTCAATTAAACTCTTAAATTTTCATAAGATAATCAATTTAGACTTTTTATTATGTTTACCTTTAAAATCATACATGCATTAATTCTCAAACGTGTGTAGACTTTTTTAAAATTTGGTTTTACAAAATGGATGATGATTAGAGTAAATACATCGACGATTCCTAAAAGAAATTTGACTAAAAATCTAAACTAATCATCTATGAAAGTTTAGGAATTTAATTGATACAATTATAAATTTCACATGAGATTTTTTCAAATAGAACATAACGGAGAGTGTAAGTTTATACATTTTACAAAAGTACAAGGTTTTAATTGATAAGACCCCAAAAGCTTAGAGGATGTAAATTAATATTTTTCCTAAAAAATTCAAATCTCCACGTGTACATGTTGAAAATTGTAAATCGGAAGTTGGTTCAATATATGGTAGGTTGTTTGTTCGATCCATCGTTGCATGACTATTTTTTATTTTTTTTAGTTCAACATAGAATGTTGAAAATGACCTATATCTTAACTTGTTAAATTGAGTTCACATGAAACACTCGAGATAAAAACTGTATTTATTATTTTAGAAAATAAATTACGAAATTAAGTTGCCACATCTAAATTTTTATATAATTGAATATTGGCATCATTTAGCTATGGGAAAAACTTTAAAAAAAATTACCAATAAATTTAATTAAAGATCCTACAAAGCTCATTTAATTCTAAATTTTTTTGGGAAAAAAAAATAAAGTAAATGATTTCCTTCTTTCCTCCATTCCTTCATAGGCTAAATTTATAGTTTTTCTTCTTTTTGAGGGAGGACCAATTTAATTATAGTTTAACCTTATTTAAATGAATTTTTCAAAAATTAATTAACTTTATATACTCTTTTTTTTTTTCGACGAACGTATAAATCGTTGTTAAGAATTCATTAAAATACTAAAATAATATTTGTCAATTTATTTAAAACTTCTCTCTTTACAGTTTTTTTTTTTCCTTTTATTTCTTGAATTGCTATTTAAATCTTCTTTTTAGTTTGTGGGAAGGGGTTTGAAATTTATAAAAATTAATATATATTTTAACAATAAATAAAAAATAATAATAAAGACAAAGTCACGTTTCACAAAGCAAATTGCGTATGTGAAAAAGGGGAAGAAGGAAGAATCATGGGACGAAATTGAATTTCTACGGTTTGAAATGTCGAAAATACCCTTCATCTTAAGATATTTTGTGAACTTTTGCCAGTTGGTCATTAAAGTGCCACGCTCCTTTTTTGCCCTTTTTTTTTCCAATGAGATGGCTAGAAAACGATGGAATGTCGTTTGTCCACCAACAAAAAAATTAGTGCATCTCATTTATTTCTAAGTTGTTTTCTTAATCTTTTTGTTTTTTTTTTTTGGCTAAATTATTTTTAAAAAAAAATGTCTTAAAAACTTTGTATTTTGTATTAAAAATATCTCTCGAGTTTCAAAATTTTAAAAAATATTCTATTGTTACACAAATGAAAATTGTTAGTGTTTTGTTTAAAAATACTCTTAAAATTTTTAAAAATGTATTCAACTTGAAGTTTTGGTTTATACTCTTTTGTGAAAATTAGTGTAGGAATTGAACAAATAGGAGAAAAATGAGAGTATCTATATGGAAAGAAAAGAGAATATCTATATAATTTGTCTTAAAATTGATTCTTTTTTAACTCAATAAAACTTCAAATAAATTAATCATTATACTAATGGTAGGAACATTTAATTTTTTTTTATAAGGCTAAGAGTGTTAACGCAACTTTTGAAAGTATAAAAATATTTTTTAAATGAGTATTAACGGTTTGTGTTTTGATTTTTTTTTTTTTTTTTTAAGTTTAGGGGTATTTTTGAAACATTTGAAAGTTCAGAGGTATTTTTAAAACAGAACGCTAACATTTTCCATTTAAACCTAATTGTAAGGGTATTTTTGAACTTTTTGTGAAAGTTTAAGGATAGTTTTAAATTTTTTTATGAAAGTTTAAGAGTATTTTTGGAACTTTTGAAAGTTTAAAGATATTTTGACACAAAGTACAAAATTTAAAGATATTTTATACAATTTAGCCTTTTTTTTTTTTTTTGTTGGTTGTACTGTTAAAAAAACTACCTCTATTTTGTTTAAACATTTTTATTTTCATGAAGCTCAAATGAATGATGGAATGGTTTGATAATGTGTATTTTAGACATAAACCGTTGTGGTTTTGTTTTTCATTTCTCCTAAAAGATTTTATACCAATAGAAATAATTTGTCTCACTTATATATCATAGATCTCTCTATTATCTAACTAATATTGTTAGACTTTGTTTGTACCTAACAATCACAACTATATTTTTAAATTGCTCATGTCTAATGAAAATCTTTATTGGTCGTGTAACTGTCAATCTTAAATTTATAGATGAAAGATTTAGTATGAACTAGTAAGTTAGAATAAGCTCTCTTAGCTCTCCAAAATTTTCTTGCTCGCTAGGAAGTTGCAACCATTGTCCTTTTGCACAAAGGAATATTCACTTTCCATTTCTTATTTCACCATTCCTTTCTTGACCGGTTTATATTTAACTTAAAAACTAAATGTTTTTCAAAAATTCATTTTTATTTAAACACCTTCTATAGAAAGTAATTAAAATAAAGAAACTAATAGCTTTCAAAATCTATTTTGAGTTATTACCAAATACTTTTATTTTTTTTAAAATGACTTATTTTTTTTAACTAAATACTTGAAAAGGTATTCCAAAACATATCCTAAGTTAATGTGTTATTTAAAAACATGACCAACACTATAATTTTTCATACTTTTTCAAGTGTCATATCCAACTATTATTCGTTTTAGATAAAGTAATATGGAAGCTTGTAATCACCCCCACATCCTCTAGAATAAAGGGTGTGTGTTGAAGTTTAGAGACATCCCATTGAAAAGAAGGTTGGTGTGAACTTTATGTAGTTTCATTTATTACGAATAGCTTTGTTGAGCTTACGACAAATATCAATTCATATCTTGGAGATTATATCAATTAAAACCCTAAATTAATAATTGTATCAATTTAAACTCAATATGTTCTTAAGAGTATCTATTTACTCTTTTCTCATGATTTCGATTGACCAATATCATGTGAAACTTATAACTTGAGTTAATTAAACTCCTAAAATTTCATTGGTCAATCAATTTAGATCATTCATTAAGATTATATTAGAAAACCATTCACACATCAATTCTCAAATGTGTGTAGATTTCTTCAAATGTCGATTGATAAAATTGACAATTAGAGTAAATGCATGGACAATTTTCAGAGAAAATTTTGTTTAAGACTCTAAATTAATTCATTTATGAAAGTTTATGGGTTTAGTTGATACAATTATAAGTTTCACTCTAGATTTTTCTAAATGAAAAGTAATTGAGGGTATAAATTGATACACTTAAAAATGTTCAAGATTTAAATTGATACAATTATTAGTTAAGAGATCAAATTGATGCAACTCTTTAGAGATATAAATTGATATTTTTTTTTTCTTTTTTTATTACATTAACTTGGGTGTGATTATTACAAAGACACATCCGAAATAATCTATTTCGTATATTTTTTTTATTGATATACTCAATTTATCATAAAATTCAAATGACTAAAATTGAAAAGTAATAGCCATGGAGACAATGAAATGTTCCTAATAGTTTGTACGGTAGTGATGCAATAGCATAAGAACCAATTATGATGACTTAATAAACAAATTTATCTTATTAAAAATTATTAAACATCTTTCACAATGTATCATATTTCACACGTTTTGTCCTCTCGCAAACTTAATAAAATAGAATACTTAATAATTATTTGGTTTGTTTTCAAATATAGAAAAATGAAACAAAATATTTATAAATATAGCAAAATTTCACTGCCTATCTTCGACAGACCGCGATAGACTACTATTTGTGTCTATATGTAGTCTGTCGCGACACATATAGTAGTCTATCACGGTCCATCACAGGTAGACAATAAAATTTTGTTATATTTGTAAATATTTTGGTTCATTTTTCTATATTTAAAAACAACCCAAATAATTATTTAGACTATTTATTTTGTTTTTTTAAGTTTGCGAGAGGACAAAGATATGTGAAATATAATACATTGTGAAAGACGTTTAATAATTAAAAAATTATTATAAATAGAAAAGATATCAAATTATTTATAAATATAGAAAAATTTAATTGTATATCAGTGATAGACTTCGATAAAATTCTATAGACCACGATAAAATTTACTCTATCGCTAATAGACAGTAAATTTTTTTATATTTATAAATATTTATTTTTCATATTTTCTATATTTAAAAACAACCCTAACTTTTTTCTTAAATTACAAAATTGTATGTAGAATTATTATTCTCTAAAAAATAATAATAAAAGGTAAATAAATAAAGAAAAGCCACCTATCCCGCTATTGGGTCGGAGTAGGACGACTAATTCCACGATTTGGATCCAGGTCAGCAGTGGGCGTCCACAGAGTGCTTACGTCGTTCCCTGCCGTGGTTTTGCACAGACAGCAAAACTTTATTTTTTTTAAACCGATTAATAAATTAAAACTAATTAATTAATTAATCAAGCTTAATGAGTACACGTCAGCATACAGTCACATTGATAGTCAACACAAGTGGCTCCTTCTGGATCACCTTTCTATTCCCCTTCCGTCCATTATTTTAATCATTTCACCTTTTTTTTAGTGATGAATTAAATTTTAATATTTCTTCACTTTCCGATAGCTACTTAAAAAGATAAATATAATGTAATGGTCACTGATCAGTGGATAGACATAGAATATTTTACTATTTTATATTTTTATTTTTATTTTTATTGGATGACGTGTGAAAAGAATCTATTTTTTAAGATCTTATCTCTTTCATCATTCTCGAATTTCTTTTGGAGTTATTTTTAAATAATGAAAATTAATTGAAGTTTTTTTTTTTCTGTTTTTTTTTTTTAATAAATTATATGTGTACGGAAATAATTGAAATTGCTGTCCATGATAAAAAGATTGTAGGTTTGGAAATAACGATTTTGGGTGTAAGAGTGAAATTTATTTTATTTATGGACGAAAAATGGAAAGATGTAAGAAACAAAACAAGAGAGCTAGACAGAGTTCTAACATGTAAAAAGAAATTCTTAGCAAAGGGTAAATACATTTTTTTTAGTTTTTAAAATTTGATTTGATTTTTAAAGATATTGATAAAAATTAAACAAACACAACAAAGAAACTTAGAGATAGACGAGATGTCTTATATGCTCTATTGTCGACAAATTATTACCAAACCAAACTTAAACTTTTATTAATGTGTGTTAATAGATGTTTTCATTGGAAAAAATATCTAATAGATTCATAATTCTCTGTTTGATAACAATTTTTTTTTTTGTTTTTTAGTTTTTTAATATTAAGCCTATAAACACCAATTTCACATTTAAACTTTTTGGTTTGTTATTTACATTTTACTAATTGTTTTACAAAATCAAGTCAAGTTTTAAAAATTAAAAAAACTTGTTTTTCAAAACTCGTTTTTGTTTTTAGATTTTGGCTAAGAATTCAACTCTTTTACTTTAAAAAAAAATGCAAATCATTGTAAGAAAATGGAGAGAACATATGCTTAATTTTCAAAACACTAAAATAAAAAAATAAAAAAACCAAACGGTTACCAAATGGGGTCTAAACTATTAGTAGGAGTTTGTTTTTTAGGAATTAAGATAATAAGAATCTTCGTATACCCGAAATGATAGATGCTCAGAATTACAGATGTTTGACAACTTTAGATAACCATGTTTATTTTGTAGGAATATTTTTACAAATATCTAAGAATATATTGATAACGATGTTTTTTCTTTTACAACTCGCAAGTGCACATGTCAAATTATAATATATGAATTAGGCTGAGACTGAATATTGACCTCTAGAGATCGAGTAGTTAACTCTTTTAGCTATTGTGAAAATTTAGCAAGGGAACCACACTATGATTTTGGAACTAATACTAAGAGAGAAAAGCAAGTAAATAAATCAAATATGGAGAAATTCAATCAAAGAGACATTCTAGAGCACTGAATTCGTTAATGGACTCATAAACTCAATCGATTAATCCTTAAATTAATTAGCACCAATTACCTAGATCTAGAAGTCTAATGTCCATGTCATCTCTCTCGAGCTCAACTTTTTCTCACGCTCAATTACTCAATTACTAATCTAAATCTTTTTGCAATTAGCCAACAAAGCAGGATATTAAGACTCTTCGTCATTAATTTCTATTGTTCTCCTATCACTTTTGTGCATAATCAAATAATAGTCTAGCATGCAAGATCTAGTCGAAAGTTCTATATCTCGAGCAAAACAATAAATCTAAATCAATCAAACAATGATCAAGCGCTCAACAACAACAAGAACAAGCATACCAAAAATGTAACCGACGTTAATCAAATTTAAGTAATATTTAATTCAACAATGATCCATAACTGCAACAAAAACCCTAGAATTAAAGTATTCAACCAATTATAGTTCCAATAGACAAAATTTAAGGTAACACAATCAATATGCACATGCTTCAATGAGAAGATTTGTAATTTTTTTTGGAGAATACATGATCTGTAAACTAAGGGAGAAACTGCACACTGATATAGTGCTTGTCACACACTCTAATACTTAAGTCTAAGATTCAAAATGTAGCAAGCTAAGGATTTTTTTTAGACTTACCTCAAACGGAGTTATAATTATGTATTTATAAGAGGTTTGACGTTGACTTGATTAGGATTCTTGCTTCTTCTTGAATATGAGTTAGAGAGTCGAATTGGACTAACTCTAAGATTCTCTAGGCTAAGAGAATCTATCTTGCTTGCCCCAACTACCATTGGGCTGGTCTCGACCACGCTACTAATTTGGGCACTTGGCCTAAACCTTTCTTTCCCAAGGCTATCTTTGGGAAAATGGTATAACATGCCCCATTCAGCATAAGGCTAGCCTCAACCTTAACTTTGGCTGAGGCTGAGGCCAAGGATTTAGTCCTCTTTCTCTTAGGCTCAGTTGGATTATAGATTCTAGTTTATATTGGAAAAAAAATTCTCACTCCTGCTACATGAATAAGTAGAAAAAAAATAGAGAAATTAAAAGAAAGCAATAAAACTAGGAACACAAGTATTAATTTGGAAAAACTTCAAACAGGAGAAAAAACTACGAACTAGAAAATTTTCACTATGTGAAAAATTATTACAATCACACAAAAATCTCTCTCCCGACCTCAATTACAAAAGCACTCTCTCATACCATTATACTACTCGCGCACAACTTAGCTAGTATACCAAACTTAAAGTGCTTTAAATTAGGATAATTTGTAACAAAAAAAATATATACTCCTTTTATAGTACTTAAAGTTTATCACTTCTTTGAATTTTTTAAATGTGGGACAACTATGCATCTAATGTTTTGCTAAAATCCAACCGCTCGAGCTCATTTCTTCCATTTTTCAACTTGGTGGCCATTAGATTGGTTCAATCTCACTTTTGCCCCCGTAGGTCCAAAACTACGTATAACATGTATAAAATTGGTATTTGTTCAAAGTAATTGTAATTTATCACATTATTCTACCACATTATTCATCTCGAGACATTCCAATTTCAATCCTAATTCATATAAAACACACACACAAATATCAATGTCCATATTTTATTTAATAAAATAAGAGACTATATATTTACAATAATAAATTTTGAAGATGAGATAATTAATAATTTTCATTGGAAAGGGACCCAAGAAAAGGCTGTTTTTTTAAGGAGATTTTTTAAAAATAAAAAGATATGTAAACTTATTTATACACAACAGCAAAAAGTTTTATAAAAGTCTACAGAATTTACCAGGCATATAAATAATAAAAGTCTATCACTAATAGATATTAATAGAAGTCTATCAATGTCTATTAATGTTTTTTTTGCTATTTTCTATAAATAATTTGACATTTTTTCTGTCCGTAAAAATTTCTCTTTTTCTATTGTTTATTATTTTAATTATTAGTATAATTTTTTAACTTTTTTTAGTATAGAAAAATCAGCCAAACTATTTATAAATATAAAAAAATTTCACTATCTATCGATAGTTAATAATGAAATTTTTTTATAGTTGTAAAAAGTTTGATATTTTATTTATTTATAATAATTTTTTAATTATTTATTTTTCGTTATCTTAAAAATCCAAGAATTTTGAGAACAAAACAAATAAAATTTGGAAGAGAAATTGCTTTTGGGAAAATTGTTTATCGTGCTTGCAAGCTAAAGCAACCCCCACCAGCTCACCATATTTGAACGCAATCTCATTGGTTCCTTATCTCTCAATCTCCAACTACCTTATTTTTTTTATTTTTTTTTCCTTTCCTATTTATTCACTAACCAACTTTGACACTTTTTCATCACGATCCGTTTGTTTCGCAGATATTCTGATCGAGTTTTTATAACCATTTTTATTACATTGAAAAATTCAAATGGTCTAAAAATGATGAAAAATAAGTTTCTATAATAGTACAATTATCTTCGTTGACAGATCATTAGAAATCTCCGACCTTACCAAGTTAGAAAGGAAGGATGAGGAAAAATTGTCTCTTTGTTTACATTGATTTATTTCCTCCTTTAATTTGTATGATACATAAAAAGTTGTATTAAAAAATAATTAAAAAATTTTGGAATCTTTTAATTTATAATTTCTCACATACATTGTTACAATTTCTACATTTATATGTAAGTTCGAGGGTTCAATTTTAACACTTATATAATTTTAGGGCTCAATTTTTATGTTGAAAAGTTTAAAGGTATGATTGCAACTACCATCATCTTTAAGGTGGTTTTTGTAATTTGCCCTAAAATTTATATTTTTTTTCTCGTGACAAACTTTGGGCCCACCTATGGCATTAACGAAATTATTTTTTTTTTAATTTTAAAATCGATAATACAAACTTTACATTAGTTATGTTATGCTCATCTTGGCCATTAATTACTCATTTTGAATATGTATAATATTAATATAAATGAAAAATGAAAATTATAATAATTGCAATTATTTTAAAATCTATAGCCTCCATACCAATAAATTTAAAAAAAAAAAAAAAAAGAAAGAAATAAAGCCTCATTTCAAAAGTAGTTATAGGAAGTGGGAGAATTCGAACCACAAATCCTATAATCACTAATCAACATGTCGGTTGAATTATACTCGTTTTGACACTTATATTATATCTTAGTAAGTAGTGTAGATAATAAGATTAAGATATATTAATTATGAAGGTTGATCTAATTATCATATCTTTCTAATACTTTATTCTTAAATAAACAGCTTTATTTTGAAAAAATAAGGTTGTAATTTGGTGATATATATGGTGGTGGGAATTTCTCAATTAGGAATTAAGATTCTATGAAAATGAGATTCCAATGTCGGTTGGTCAAATTAAAAGTGTTTTGAAGTTTCGTGGGGTTTGAGAATCGGATTGAATTTTCAATCAAACTTGAACGTTAGATTGTCAAATACGGCTCGTTTTGGACCGTTTAAGTCAAACAGCCGCCGCCATTAAAAAAATGTCTTCTTCATGCGATCTATTTTTCTTTTCTATATATATAAGATTGATTTTTTAATTTTAAAAAATATATTTTTAGCTTTTGAGATTGACTAGAGTCTAAATTTACATACCATTGTAGATTTAGTATGCTTTTTAAAAGCATACTAACGTGACAAGTAATTAATTGAAGCATTATTGAAAATTTTCCATACCATTGTAGAATTAACAGTATGGTTGCAACCAAAATCAAAACCTAGACAACATTCACACAGAGACCGACAACATTCACATAGAAGAAAAGGAAGTTCGTTGGCCAAACCACGTACTTGTTGGGTTTTATGCCCTAAAACTCGTAGATAGTAAATGTTGTATTTTGACCGTCATTAATAAATGGTTATTCATTATTATTCAATAAATGTTATTGATTATTTTATCTTGTTTTAATAACCCTAAAATCCAATAAACTAGCATCCTATGTTGTTTTATGAGTCTTGAACAATATGTAGAGACATATAGAGATCAATGTTCAAGTTACAGCCTAAAGGGTCTATAGTATAAGGATAGGGTTGGGTACCTTATCCTGGTAACACTATGGATACGGCCCACTTTGTATTTGATACAAACGCAGTGATCCAACGCGTTCGTGTAGGAGACATGCGAGTGGGGGTATCCTATGCAATGAGTTTGCATAAGACTGGACCACGAAATAGTAACCACTAGATATAACTCCGTTGACTGGTTAGGTTTCTATTTCAATAGGTTGACCTAGGCAACTTAGTCTTAATCTTGAGTATATTATGAACTCCTGTTCACGAGGGATTGTCCTTTGATTTGTATGGGTGAGAGTGGCCCGTTTGCCGACTCGATATGCCTACCATTTTGGGGACAAGACTGAGTGGGAGTTGGGAACATAATTATACAAGATGGATTTCACTCCTTCCTGACCTTAGGGTAAGTAGATAAGTGTTCCCTTAAGTGGTGTCTCCGGGACTTGAACAAAGGGCCCTACCCTCTCACTGGCCCGAGAGGGAGTTTCTGTTTGATGGTTGGACCATAAACATGTTGTTCATTAGAAGAGCACTGGTACTTAAGGATTTAGAAATAACCCAGGGGTATAACGGTAATTTGACCCAGCTGGTGTTACGAACACTTGTGAATGACTAACTTGCTGTTATTGGTCTATATCCGTGGACACAGAAATATATCTACAGTGAGAAAAGTGCAGCTGTGGGTCTTTAGTGGAGTGTACCCACAGTTAACGAATATTGATTAATGTGGTTAATGAGTTTAGCCCGTTAATCTCATATCGTTGGAGCTTCTGATCTATAAGTCCATTAGGTCCCCTTCCTAACTTGTAAAGAATATCGAGGAAATTTATTCTTGGATGAAATTTGAAAAGTTCAAATTTACTAAGGGAAAAGTATAATGCATAATGATACATTATAATATAAAGTTTATTTTACAAATTAAACTTTATAGTATAAATATAATTTTGGATATGGTTCAAAGTTAATTTGTAAGATAATTAAATATTTGAAATTGTTCAAATATTATTTTAATATGAATTAGATTTATATTAAAACTATAGGTTAAAATGAATGCGCATTAGATGTACATTAAAACTATAGGTTATGAGAGAAATGTATTTGAATTTGATTCAAATGCAAGTTAAAATTAAATATTTGATATTTAATTTGGTAATTAATTAATTGGAGAATTAATTAGTTATTTAATTTAATCTAATTTAATTAAATTTGATTTAATTAAATTAATTGAATTAAAACTATAGGTTATGTGAGAGATGTTCATTTAAATATGATTTAAATGAATTGGTTAATTAAATTAGATTTAATTAATTATTAATTATTAATTTAATTAATTAATATAATTAATATTAAATAAGAGTCAATATTGTTGTAACTCCCACGTAGGGGAGTTACTTAATACGTGCGATAACACCCACGTTTTCCATTTTCTTTGGCTTCCTTATATAGCTCCTAACAGAAAAAAATGGGAATGATTCATTCTCTCTAAAAAATTCTCTCACAATTCTCTGCGTAGTTTTTTTTTCCTGGGCCAAAAAGGTTCCCACAAACTTTTCCTCAAGATTCAGAGAAAAAAGGAAGGTCTCCAAGTGGTGGTGACACAACGCGTAAGTTTTTTTTCTTCTCTGATAATTTATTTATTTTTATTCAAAATGCTTAACCTATATTATTTTAATCTTTTTTTTTACCAATGTAGAAGTTTTTCAAAATTTTAAAATTAATTTTGAGATAGGGTTCTGATATGTTTCCGCTACGCTTGGGTTTTAATCCCAGCAGTACTAGAAAGAAAAACACTCAAAATTTTAGATTTCATCGGACATAACATTCAACTTTACATCTCATATATTAATTAATTTTATAAAATTTTAAATTTTTTCTAGAGACCTATTTCGGAGACCTATTAGATAAAACCTTGAAAGTTTGTGACCTATTATTATATACTTTTGAAAATTTAAGCATCAAATAAACACAAAACTTAAAGTGTAAGGACAATCAGTAATTTAACGATTTTAATTTTCATCTCCAAAAAGACCATTTAGATCCTTGTTATATATTATTTATCATTTTTTTTAAAGCAAAACATCGAACAACTATAAAGATGATAAGGCCAAATCCACTTCAACCAAAAGACCAAGTTAATTAGAGAAATTATCCCACCAACAATGAGATTGAGACTCATCTGCCGCCCAGCAAGCTAACCTATTTGCCACCATATTTTGAGAACATCGGATGGGACGAAATTAAATGCTACTTTGGACCCTATGGAGAAAATTATTCTCACCCATTAATTTTACAGGGAGTTAGCATCAAATTCTTGTTATTCTTGTTATTATTTCATTTAACTGTCCAAATAATCACTTTAAATACATGCATTAAAGCTCTAAATGTGAAGATGTATTAGGGCATAAAGATTGGTGGAGAAGGCTATATGAATGAATAGATTTCTAAGTATGACCAAAAAAAATATATATATATAGTAAAAACTTAAATCATTGTTCTTTTGCTAAAGTCAGCTTAGCTAAATAATAATTGACATGATCTTCTTTCTTAGAGGTTAAAGGTTCGATGTCTCATCCCCACAATTGTTATACTAAAAAAATACTTAAGTTACATGTATATAAATCAAAATAGGTTAAAAAGACAAGTAAAATAGTTGCTTTATTAAAATCTAATAACTAAAATAAATATTTAAGAATAATAAAATAGAATAAAAACATTAAATTTTCATTAAAGATGAGATTAATGGCATGGCGTACTAATACTCTTACAATTTTTCATGCCATTTTTCTCTCTTTTCCATCTCTTACGTGAATTATCATTCCTCTTCTTTTAGTTCCACGGTATGTACCATGATATTTGAAAGTGGAACACAAATGCTTCGTGGTGCCCCACTATTCCTCTCGTCAAGTTGGAGGTCTAGAAACCGATTACTTGGATGTAGTGAATTTGGTAAGCAATTAAACAATTGATATCACTGTGGTGGCTTTTGAGGTCAAGTCCTTAACTTTCAACTATGTGGAGGTCTCCTTTATACATTCCCATTAAATTCAACATGACATGGCTTAGTACCTTGAATGGACATACTTTGGTGTCTAACGACTTAACTATGTAGTTCTGTTTTCTGGTTTCATAAAAAAAGAATATGCTATAGAGATGTTGATATGAACCGCCCAAGACATCAAATTATTATTTAATAATTTTGATGTAATTTAATTATTTTTTAAATTTATCCTTGTTAATGACATTTTAAGTAGGGTTATTTTAGACATTTTACTATGAATTATGATAAACCATTAGAGTTTTATTGGGAGACTTGCGTTTAAGTTGTTGAGAACACTTTTGATGTTTTTAAAACTTTAAGGTTTTCTTGAATGAGAATTCTCTGGTACATGACAAAGTTTCATCACCCGCTGCTTTTGCAATTCTTGAATCAGGGTTGCATGCCAAGAACATTCAGGTAAGTATGATCATCTTGTTTGTGGAGTGTTCGAACTTGGAGTAAGGAACTAGTTCTCCTTATCTCTTGGTCTTCGATCAAAAGGTAATTCAATTCTAGTCTTTTCCTTTGGATTGACGTCAATTGATTTGGGAGTTTTGGGATTTGTTGTTAGGGGTTCAACAATTGAGTTTCTAATTTTCAAATTGGTAGGGTTTTCATATCAAATGTCCACGGGGCGGGGAGGGGCGGGGCGGAGATTTCCCATGGAAAAAATTTTTCCCCACTCCCTCCCTCATTCCCCTCCTAAACAGGGGTCTCCGTGGGGAAAGTGGACATCTCTATGCACAATGAGAAATTTGAACATATAATTTTTTGGTCGAGACTACATGTCTTATATCAATTGAGCCTTGCTTGAATTGTCATTCTCAATCTCTTAGTAATGATGTTTTATATTATTACCATCATTGATAAAATTACTAAATCAATCCTAAAGATTAAGGTCCCGTTTGGTAATCATTTGGTTTTTGATTTTTAGTTTTTAAAAATTAAGCCTACAAATACCTCTTCCACCTCTAAATTTCTTGCTTTCTCATATACTTTTTACCCATGTTTTCAAAACAAAAGGCCAAATTTTGAAAACTAAAAAAAAGTAATTTTTAAAAACTTATTTTTGTTATAAAATTTGGCTAGGAATTCAACTCTTTTATTGAAGAAAAATGCAAACCATGGTAAGAAAATGTAAGGAAATAGACTTAATTTCCAAAAACCAAAATAAAAAAAAAATGAAATGGCCGTTATCAAATGGCGCATAAAATATCCACATCAAGATTTCAATTTTATAGATAATCGAATGGGGGGTTTTCAAATATAGCAAGATAAGCCAAAATATATATTTACAAATATACCAAAATGTCAATGACATTTTGTTATATTTAAAAATATATCCAACAATTTTATCATTTAAAATAATTACCCTAATGGAATCGATGATATATCTATATAAAATCTTCCTATTCACATATATTTATGTGAAATACATAAATTATAAAAATTAATTTAATAAATATTTAAATTACATTCCGTTAAATTGGTTATAAATTATGTTATTACATTTTATATTCAAATTAGTGAGTGAAGATGATGTTCTCTTAATATTTTATTGATATTTATATGAAATATCAAAGATATTGATTGATCTCTAATATCAATATTGGACTTTTCAATTTATGAATATATCGAAATGTTAACAAATATTTTAATCCTTGAACAACGCTACAATTTCTTTCTTTAATAAAAATCAATAGTATGATTAAACATCTCTACATAATTAAACTAATTAAGGGGTGTGTTTGGCCTACCAACTTCATACGTTGGTGTTAAATAACTCAATTTCAATAGTAAATATTACTTAAGTTTGTACATTTATGGAAAAACTTCATATTTCATTTTTGTCTATTTTACACATTTATTGAGAAATTTTATCTTATAACTCTGCACTTCAAGCACAGACTTCTTAACTACAATATATTAATTATATACTACATAACTCAACTCAGTGTCCCAAATACTCTATAAGACATACAAATATCTTCTACTATTATGAGATATCGAATCATCTATCATTAAATTTGTAAGTGATTATCTGTCAACTATGCTTGAATTGGCCAAACAATTTATTTCATTATTATAGTGATTTCATGGTGTAAAGTTATATCCTATATTCTACTATATGTATAAATAAATATGTAGGGAGATAGAGAGCTGTCTTCAACTTTAACACAAGGATCCAAAGGCAAAGCAATTATTAACAATATGAATATTTATAATAGAATCAAACACAATGATTAACTTTAGCCGTTCAATAATTTTTCTCCAATTAATTAATATTTAGAATTTTATTAAAAAAAATTCTTAATTGATTACTGGAATTTATTATCAACCTTCGAACTTCTAAATATTGATATTATTAATTATTATATCATTTTTGGATGGATGCAGATTCCAACGGCTCTGATCAATTTCCTGGAAAGGGATTACCGTCTTGTTTCCAGAAGGTATCGGAGTGGGGCCAGTATTAACGGTTGTTATTAATACACGTGGCGAAAATCGGTATGTCATCTCAAAATCAGTGGAAGCAAATCAAGGGTTCAAACTCTTCCATATGACACAAATTGGTAACATAGCTTCGAGGATGCATATTAGCCTATCGAAATAAGTATTCAATTTGTTGTTAAAAATAAAATTAAAAAAAAATAACAATTTAGTTTTTGAGCTTTAATTATAGTATATAAATGTTAATAGATATCAATTTAGTATCTATCATAAAAATTTATTTAAAATTAAGTGTCAAATTTTTATTGGGTAACAACTTAATTGTTATATTTTATAAAAAAAAGTTGATTTTGTGTGTATCGATCTACAAGTATAAGAAGTTTTAACAAATCTTAATAATACTTTTTCAATAAAGATTAAATTGTTACAAATTGTAAAGTATAGAAATTAAATTGATCTTTATTAGTTCAATGACTAAATTGTTACGAATTTAAAAGTACAATGGCCAAATTGTTGCTAGGAAAGTTCGAGACCAAAAATATTTTTTAGCGTAGTAAATATTAGGTGACAAAATGATATAGCAATGGCAAAAATGATTAATTGCTAGACCAAAATAGACATTTAGAAATTTTAGAGACCAAAATGATTATATGTTAGAAGTGAAATAAACATTTCAAAGACATTTGAGACAAGAAGTTGAGGTGTTTATATATGAGGCTCGAGTTAATAATTCATAGAAGCACTGTGGATTTAAGAATTTATTGAATCAAACAAGTAATAACTTCATTTCACTATACCAACTCTTACTTCAGACACCCCTCAAATCCTCAAATTTTATAAATAAAAATGAAATAAATTTAAAAATTGAAATACTAAAATGAAGTTTTAAACCTAACAATGATCATTGAATTGTAGTATTATTGATTAAAGAAGGGTCCAAATCTATCCCAAATGAATGCCCATGAATTTAAATACATATCCTAATAAACATAAAATTTAATAGATGAATAAACAAAAATATCATGAGTATTTTTTTATTATTTATAGTATCGATATCAAACCTTTTTTTTTTCTTTGAAAAGGTATCAATATCAACTTTACAAGTATTAATTGACATAAAAACAGCCAATAACTTTACAGTAGTGGCTTTTTTAGAAAGAAAATAATAGAAATTTCTAAGTTAAAAAATACTTTTAAAAAATAATTTAATTCATAAACTTTAGTTTTAGCGGTTAACAATTAGTCCTTATCGTAAAAATTTGAATCAAAATCAAATATTTAATAAACGACTTAGACTTTATAGTTTGTAAATAAATTTGATTCTCTATTAGTTTATCCATCTACACGTGTAAAAAAAATCATTAAATTATATTATTATTTTTTACGACAGGTTTTTCATATTTTATTAAGTAAATATAATCATAATGGAAAGTCAACAATAATACTACTTGAGGAATATATTTAAAAGTAAAAATAAAAATAAAATAACTACGTGAGGAGTAATTCTTTTTCCCCATGAGTTTTTTAAGGGTCTTTCCATGTTCTTCAAATCCCAAAGAATGAAGAAAATCGTTACAATTTTTTTTTAGTTATGTGGGTAATTATTAGAACAAAAAAAAAAAAAAAAAAAAAAAAAAAAAAAGTAAAACAGTGTACGTGTTCAAATTATTTAGGTTTTTTTTTAAAAGCAAAATTCTATTTATTATTCTTCTGTGTTTAGTTTCTTTCAAATTTCAAAAGGCTACCTATATTCGGCGTATACATATTTATCACATGGGAAAATTAAAACTTAACTACCATCTATGCACGGAAAATAATTCAATATGAATAGTTTATTCAAAATAAATATAATTGTTTTGGCATAATTTGAAAATCTTTTGAAAATTTGAAAATTAAGTTTATAAATACTAGTTGTTCACTTTCTATCAATATTTTAAAATTTGTCAAGAAATTCAAGTATTTCTCTAACAAAGTTGAAAACTATAATCTCAAAAACATAAAATAAGTAGGGAAATTACATAGTTATTCAAACAAAAACGTGGACATACTCTATTAATTTATTTTCTTATTATTATTTTGAGTATGTTAACCTTTTCTTTTTTTCTTTTTTTTTTTTTTGAGATATAACAAACGACAAAAAAAACTAAACATTATGATGGACAACAAAAAAAAGAGAAATCACTAGAATAAGAATCCATCAGCCCTAATGGAAAATTACTCAAACAAAGTTCCCTTCTTCTAGAGAAACCTTCACGAGCCAACAGGTGAGCGGCTAAATTAGAAGAATGTGGAACATGTTTGAAAGACACTTAACCAAATCTAGCAGAAGGCTGCTTAATATCAGCAACACAATTGGTCACTTCAACCGAAGTAGCAAAAAGACCCCTTAGAAACTGAGTCAACATCAGCGAATCAGATAGAATTAACACATGAGAAAGACCCCATTCTGTCAGCCAAATGGATCCCCTCCAAAACAGCAACAGCTTCAGCATAAAGCACATTGCTTGAAAAAACTCTAAACTCACACAAAGAAGCTAGAAGCTGCCCTGAAGAAGAACCCACAACATCACTGATTCTAACAAAGTGCTCGCTAAACTTAAAAGCAGCAAAGGTTGTTATTCAACGTATCATACCTAACTTAAAACGCAGGGTGAGAACTGAAATGATCATTAAGAATCTTACCAAAACTATCCAAGTAATAAAAAATCTATGCATATCGAGAATTCACCAAAGGGACAAGAACCGTATGAATAAAGTTTGCGTCAACCTTCTCTATTTAATAGGCATATTTTAGCAATATTTTCAAATAAACTTCTTAATTTCTTATTCTAACTTTTTTCTTTCAATATTTGTTATCTTTTAGGTCTGCAGAAAATGAGAAAGTTATGGTGAAATATTGAGCCCAATTTTGAAATAGACAAATCATGAATAACTATAATAGATTGCACTTTCCAACATAAGTTAGTGGTTAAAAATACCAATTACCATTCCAAATATAGACGGTAAATCTCTCATTCCCACTATTGTTCATACGGTTTATTTCAAGAGATGAGTTTTACTAATTATTTATCAATATTAAAAGTATAATATCAATCAACAAATTTTAGTAAGTTCTTTGTATTGTTGGAAATTTTGGTGTGATGCACAATGCCACAATTTGAAAAGTGAACTCACGTTTGATGAAGCTCAAAATGGGCTAAGAAGCAAGCCCATAATAGCAGCCATCCCAAATTCTAGGGCCGAAAAGATGACATATTTCGGCTCACACGAATAAATGATGAGAAAACTTTATTGCGAGTATAAATTATAAGAAATAGAAAAATTTTAGATAAATTATTATAAATGAAAAAATATCAAACTATTTAGACAATAAATTTTTTTTATATTTATAACTCAAAATTTAATTATATATTATACAAACGTCAATTTTAAAGAAAATTTTCAATTTTAGCATACCTCAAAATCTTGTAGATTTTTTACTCCAAATTTATCCTTAGGTTGTTCGCTTTTATTTTTAAATGATGTAATTGGATTTGGTTTTTTTTTTTCTTTTCATGTGTTTGAATGCCTTGAATTTGATATTTGTCATCTTCGTGTTATTTGCGTTTTTTTTCCTCTAGAGTTTAGGGGAGTGCAATAAATACTTAGAGGCGCCTCAATTATGCATTGTTTTATCCATTAATAAAATTGTTCTTTCTCTGCCCGTAGATGTAACCAACACAATGTTAGTGAACCACATAAATCTCTATGTCGATTCTCTACTATTTTACGTTTTTTTTGTTTGCCAATTCCTTATGTTTGGTGAATTTTTGTGATTTTTTTTGGTCGTTTTTATTTTTAAATAGTTTATTTTTATTATTTGAATACACTATTTTATTTTTTAAGTATAACATGAAATTACATCTAATTAATATCCTATGTTATACTGGGAAAAAATATAGGTAAAATCTAATGAATAAATATAGGTAGTTTAAAACAAAATTTAAATTATCAGGGATACGTAAGTATGGTGAATATTTATACGAAGAATGATTATAGTGGTAGATTGCTATTGGTGCTTTTTGACATTTTTTTTCTTTTGATATATAGAATATATATATATATTTTGAAATATATATATATAATGTTTATCTAATGAAATGGGTACAATATTAACATTTGAAACGTGGGTTTGGATCGTACATATATTAGATAAAGTGATATTTTAAAAATGATTTATTATTATTTTATAAAAAACATAAAAATAAAAAAAAAAGTTATTAACTAAAATGAGAATAACTCAATTCACATAAAATTATTAGGCCACACACAATATTAATAAATTATAATTAAATTTCGATTACATAATGATTTAAAAATCCTTACAATGTCCGGTAGGCAACTTCAATAGGCCTCTAATTTCATTTGAGACCGCTCCTACTAAACAAATAAAAGATTTAACATTTTCATTACAATTGATTTCATTATAATCTTTATCAAGAATATGAAGTTTCATTGACCAAAATATTTTTCATAATAATTTGAATTTCTTTTATCTCTAGTAATGTGAGAATTATATATCTAATTCGCTATCATTTTAATCTATTTCCTTATCAATTGTGCAACTCTTACTCCCAGTTATCAAAAATTAAAATATTAGTCATTATTGCTAAAGCGAGCATAACTCAACTTGCACAAGAATGTATTAATTATTAAGAAGTATCTATTTCAAATCCTCCTAACAAATTTATATGCCAATTGAGTTATGTTCGGTTTGGCGAATCCTCTTACCCTTCATTGAGCTATTATTTATATATTATTGTCAACTTCTATCAATGACATTCTAGAGAGATAGATAACTAATGAAGACTTAATACGCACGGACACACACGCACACCCGTGTGTGCATGCAATTCCAACATATACCTTATTTTAAGAATACTTTAAATTTGTGTCATGAATTAAACAAAGGTGTTGGAGGTCTTTGTTTTAGAGACTCGAGTCTATTTAATTTAAGTAGACGTTGTTGTCAAATTGGTATATATGGAACAGTCTCAGTGTTAGCATTCAACATGATCCTTGACTTCAATTGTAGTAAATTATGACTTAGTTCGATATTGTTGTAACTTTTAAAATAATTATTGACAATTATATATTTACAAAAGTTAGCGGTAATATCAGCAAGTTAGTGCTTGAGAATTTTCAGTTTTAGACCTCAACAAGTTAATTATAGTGTTTGAAAATTTAAAATGTTGATTAAATTAGAAAAGATAAAAACGTTAATAAATTTAGTATTTCATGTCGTAGACTCAATTATTTATTCTTTTAAAATTAGAAAAATTTTCACAGATAAAAAAATGTCAAACTATTTATTAAAAATAGCAAAAAAACATTGATAGACTTCTATCAGCATTTATCAGACTTCTATAATTTCTATCAGCAATAGACTCTGATAGACCTATCAGCGTCTATCACTGATAGAAATAATAGAAATTATATCAGTGTTTATCACAACTATCTAAAAAATTTCCTATTCTGTGTAAATAATTTTCCAAAATTTTCTATTTTTAAAAATTTCCCTTTAAATTAAAATAGTAATATGTAATGTATTGTAAATTATGTGAAACTTAATAATAATCATACCGTTTTTTTTAGGTTAAATTGCCTATGAAACATGGATACGACTCTATTGTCACGAAATCTTTGTTTTCAAAGCACCTACCAAACACATCCCAAAATTACATTTAAAGATGTAAAATTAAATATTAAATTAATTTGGAGGGATTTAAACTAGTATTTCGATGTGATTTATAAACTTAACAAATTATTTTATCAATTTCCAAACAATTCCCAAACAAGCATTTATATTAGGAATGAGTTTATTTAATTAATATAACAAGAAGAAAGAAAGTCAATGAAAGCAAATTGCCATAATAAAGTATTTGACCCCAAAAAAACATCAAATTTACCAATTGTGCCATTGTCATTATCCAGTCACACAGACGAAAAAACACCTCCATTTCCGCCATTAACAATGACCTTCATCTTCATCTTAAATCCTTTTTTAGGGTTTCTATTTCTTCGGTCCATATCTCAAAACCCTCTCATCGATCCACTCCTTCATATCCCTCAGCACAATCTCCATATTCTCATCAGGCTCTCCTTGAATCAATGAATGATACATCCCATCGTAAAGCTTCAAGCTCTTATCCACACTCGCCGCCTTCTCATATAGTAATTCTGACGACGATGGACACGCCACTACGTCCGCCGTACCGTGCACCGTCAGAAACGGCGCTGTAACCTTAGAAAAATTATCCCTAATGTACTGCGTTACTCTAACCAATTCCCTCATCGTCCCAACCCGAGGCGGTCCGGTGTACCTTCTAGGGTTCGCAGCTATGATCTTCAACTTTTCCGGATCTTTGATCGCCTTTCCGACCATTTTATTGTCCGGCATGGCGGCCCAAGTATCGGCGACGCCGAAGAGGAGGCCGTAGAGGAAGAGGTGGAGCTTGCTCGGTTTCATGTTTTCTGGTATGACGAAGAGGGGGGCTGAGAAGATTAGGCCGGTCCAGGTGTCCGGATCGGACTGGAAGTACATGAGCATGGTGGCGGCGCCGCCCATGGACTCGCCGAAGAGGAACGCCGGGAGGTGGCGGTAGGGCTCGCTGCGGCGGGTGTGGAGGAAGAAGGAGAGGGATGCGGCGGCAATTTTGTCCATGTCACCGAGGTAGCAGCGGATTCCGTCGGAGCGGCCGTGGCCGAGGAGGTCGGCGGCGAAGACGGCGTAGCCCCAGGAGGCGTAGGAGAGGCAGATCTTTTGGAACATCCAGCCGGCGTCGGAGCCGTAGCCGTGAGTCATGTAGACGGTGCCTTTGAGCTCCGGTGAGTGCAGAGGGATGAAGCTCTGTGTGAAGAGCTTGCCATGGGGGGTTTCGAAGAAGGATTTGGTGTTGCGTACGCCTTGTGAGGTGTAGAATTCTTCCTCCGGTTGGTGGCCCCAGAAGTTTGGTAGTGTTTCCGGCGCCGGTGATGATTCTGGTGGCATTTTCGCCGTTTGTGCGTTTGTTCGTGGTGAGTGATGAGCCGATGAGGTATGAGGTGGTTGTAATGTAAAGGGGAGGTTGGGAAGGTGGTGGTAGGTGGGAGAGGGCAAATTTGTAATTTCGCCAAGTTAATTTTCATTTTGAAGGGTAAGAATACTCAAAACTTAAATTTTTTAATTGATGATATATATTTTATGTTAGTTTAATTATACTCTAGCTTATTTTATTCTAATGTTTGAATTTTCTAGATGTCTATATTTTTTTTTTGTTCTTACTTTAAAAGTCATATTCTTATTTTAATTTTTGAAAGTATATATATATAATTTTTTTTAAAGAAATTGGAGGTGAAAAATTCGAACCACATATTTCTTGGTTTTAGCACATATAGAGTTTTTATTGACATATATATAATTCTTATTCTAAAAAAAAACTATTTTAATTTTTAAAATACTAAAAAATTCTTGTATTTAATATATACATGAATATATAAGTCAATTTGAACACATCTAAATTTTTATATCATATTGGTTGTACTTACCAAAGCATATATTAAAGTATGGATGTGTAGTTGGCTAAGATTATAAGAAAAGATAGAAAAAAAAATCATAAAAAGGAGCTGAAGTTTTATAACATCTAACCTTTATACTTAAGGTATGTTTGAAGGTCGTAATCGAATGAATTTATAATGTAATGTAATCTAAAATTCATATATGGATCGAGCGTTTTGGGTTCAATTTGTAATATTAAACTCATTTTGTTTAGACAGTTTTTAATCAAACTCTTTTTCTCACCGTTTCACGATCTCATTTTCGTTCCGTCCACCATACTTCACGCATTCCAACACTCATCTAATTCTCAGTAATCTTGATTACATTTTAGCTTCTTAAACAACCCGTAGATGATTTATCTACTATTGACACCTACTTTTTTTTTTTTTTTGTATTTTTTAGAAATCTCAATTTTTTATTCTAAAGAAGTGAAAAATTGTGGAAGATCAAATGACATTTATTTAATGATTATTATGATTTATTATTATTTTGTTGGTGTGTTTGGTGAAAGAAGTGGTTGGTGGACTGAATTTAGGAGAAAATTATGGTGGAAGATGGAAGGAATGGGGACCAAGAATTTGTTGGGCGTGGGGTCCACCACTAAGGGAGATAAGGGTAAGGTGGTGCTAGGTTTTGGTTGGTAAATGTTTGTTTTCATTCATATCGAACCTATATTTGTATGCAATGCTACGGTTCCATGGCTTTATTTTTATTTTCAAATTCTCTCCTTATTTGCAACCTCTCAATTTTACGAGGATTTTAAGTGAGGGTGATGAATTTACATTTTTGGATCTAAAAGAAAAAATATTTTTTTAAAAAAAACAAGAAATAAATAAATCTATCAATGGTAAGAGACCGTTTGATAACTAATTAATTTTTTAATTTTAATTTTTTAAAAAACGTACATGTTTGAGTTTTGTTTTTTAAATTTTATTTTAAAAAATTTGTTAACAAAATCAAAAACAAAAAATAATCGTTTTTAAAAACATTTTTTTGTTTGTTTTTAAAACGGTTTTTGTCACTTTTATTTATTTTCCATTTTATAATAACAATATCTATTTTTATATAAAAAAACAAATGATAAATAATGTCAAAAATATTTTTGTTGTGTTACACTTTATTTTCCCATCAATTTTCATTTTTCCTTTTAACAAGTATGTTCTAATATTTAAAAAAAAAAAAAAAAACAGTTTCAAAATTCAAACGCTTCATGAGAGAGAGCGTTTTTTTTTTTTTTTTTGGAAAATGACCCATCATTAATAGAAATTCGTATTTTCCTTTTAACAAGTATATTTTTTTAAAAAAAAAATTATAAACACTTTCAAAATTCAAACTGTTCATGAGAGAGAGTACTTTTTAAAAAATGATCCAATATTAATAGAATGACAGGTTTTTCCTCTAACGATATTACTAAATTAAAATTAAAATTAAATTATTATTATTATTATAATATTATTGTGTTATTTGTGATTAATTTGTGCGTTTAAATTATTCCTAATGTTTTATCCATTTAGATTTTTTTTTAAAAAGTTAAAATAAATATATAATTTTATTTTATTGTTATAAAAATATAAAATTAAAAAATCATTAAATTTTATTTTATTTAAAAATAAACAGAAAAAAAACACACGATGATTAAATTTTTTTTTATTTTTAGTTTTTAAAAATAGAAAACCAAAACAATTACCAAACATATCTTTGGTTTTCTATTTTTTAAAAGTAGAAAATCAAAAATAGTCATCAAACATGTATGATTTTTTTTTCTCTTAAAAATAGAAAACAAAAAAAAAATATCAAATATATATGGTTTTTGTTTCTTACAAACTGAAAACTCCAAAACAGATTTTCAAGAACCAGAAACTAAAAACAATTATAAAAATGGTATAGTTTTTGGTTTTTAAAAACAGAAAACCAAACCGCCATAAAACATGTATTGTTTTTGTTTCTTAAAAACTGAAAACCAAAAACAGATTTTCAAAAACCAAAAATCAAAGGGTTATCAAACGAGGCCTAAAAGATCTCATTCCAATTTTTCTTTAATTTTTTTAAATAAACCTGTATGCTACTCATCTTCATGTAGGTAGTGTTTGGAACATTGACTTGGGGTTGAGTTGATTTGGATTTTTAATTTAACTCAGTATCTTGCCCACCAACTCCACAAATTAATGTTAAATATCTCAACTCCACCAACTTCAATAGTGTTCATTATTGAAGTTTGCATGTATAACGGGGAACTTCATCTTCCCCTCTTTTTCTCTCCCTCATTCCCTCCCTCCAATGTTTTCAATGACTCCACCTGACGACCAACTCTGTCAACAATCATCGGTAGCGACATGCTTCGACAACCACACCTCCTGCAATCAACTTCAAGGACCACCTTTGACACCCAATTCTAGCAACCACCACTATCGGTGACTACCACCACCTCACTCTGGCGATATGCTTCGACTTCCACCTTTGACAAAGACCACCTCTAGCAACATCTCTAGCAACCACCCTGACATCCAACTTCATGCGATTATTGCTTCTAGTAGCCAACTTTGACGATCACTTTCAGCGACCAACTTTACCATGATCATCTCCAACAATTAACTCTAATGACTAACTGAGCAATTCATATACTACACAAAACAAAAACAAAAAAACATGGCATGTGAAATTGTTTATAAATTCAAAATTGAAATTATTAATTCATAATATTTAATAGTCGTCTTATATAGTAATTTAATATTAATAGAAAGACTTTGAGCATATAGTCAAACCAAACAAACTTGTGTATAAAAACACTATAAAGAAAATGTAACCCAACATATTTGTATTTTTATTTTAAACAGATTTTATAAAAAAAATGTTTAAATGCAAACAACTCTCGAGGGTTCTATCGACGTGGATAAGTCGGGGCCTGGTACCGCATTGATATCACTTGATAGGGATAAACTACCTCCAATATCTCCATAATGATATGATATTGTCCACTTCGGGCATAAACATCATGGATTTACTTTTCATTTCACCCAAGAGGTATCATACCATTGATGATAGTTGCACTCCCTTATATACCCATGATCATTCTCTTATCTAGCCAATATGATACTTTGATTGCATTCTGAAGACCAATATATATGCATAATAAACTCTAACCTACAATTTGACATAAAATGCCATAAAAAATCCTAAACTCCTTGATGGCCTATATCGTAATTTCGTTGTTTGTATAAAACAAGAGTATTTTGTCTACATTAAGTACAATGGTTACATGGAAAAAAATTGAGTAGTAAAAATTTGAGAAAATATTTATGCAATTGAATGGTTAAACAAAAAGTTAAGAAATTAAAAATAATCACTAAAAAATCTTACTTTTTTAGATTACAAAAAAATTACACAAGATATTCTTGACTTAATAACTCAATTATGCACTCTAAACACAGACATGCTAACTTCATATTTCAAAACTCAACTCAATATACCAAACAACCTCTATATATATATATATATATATATATATATTTTTTTTTTTTTTTCACAACTTCTTCCAAATTTGATCAAACTCATACTCAAACTCAAAGTTAGTTTTCTAGATTGGTTGTTGGATTGTACGTTACAGTTTTTTTTATTTAATTATTACGAAATTGATAACAATAATTTCATTATTTTTAAATAAAGTTTTTTATTCAACTATTTTTTGAGCCACTCAAGCTACCAAACCGTAAGTGACTTTTCTTTTTTACTTCATTTCTAAAACATTTTTTTTCCTTTTTATTTATTTATTCAAATAGGGATGATCTGTTTTTTGTTGAATTTTTATTCAATGATTCAAACTTTTTTTTTTCTCTAATTCATGTTGTATATATTCTTAGTTTTATGTTTTCATTTAGACTCATTGAACATTAGACTAAAGAATAGATTATAAACTAGAAAAGAAGGGAAAAAACCTATCTTAAAACTCCATAGGTGTTGTTGTATAAACTAATATAACCTACTCAAACAAAATTTGAACAAATAAAAATAAAATAAAGAAATTATTGGTACCAGAGTTTGGACTGGAAAAAACGCACATGACCTTCACGTGACAACAATAGTAAATTTGTAATTTGAGAAAGAACGTGACCTGCAAGATGTAAAGATCTACACACTGGTGTGGTGCTTGCCATATCGACTTCGACGCATAGGTCAAAAAGTGTTAACTCTGTAGCAAGTAGAGAGTTTAAATATTAAAATGGACTTACTTCCTCTAAAGTCATAATGATGCATTTATAGTGAAATTCTGACCCAAAGTATCCGTATTAGAGCTTCTAAGTCATATTAGGTTAATTATATTCTCAAGCCAAATGGACTAGGACATGCATTTAGCATGCCCTGTTCATCAAATTTGGAGGATCGACCTCGATCACATCCTTGGCTGAAGCCGATGTTGAGGACGAGGTGATTGGTTTGGGCTTTTGACCCAAACTATCCTCTTCTCAAAGCTCAAATATGTTTGTAGTACACTCTATTTACCAAATGAAGAGGTCGGTTTCGACCTCATCCTTGGTCGAGGCTGAGGTTGACTAGGCTACTTTGGCCTACACTCTATTTACCAAATGAAGAGGTCGGTCTCGACCTCATCCTTGGTCGAAGCTGAGGTTGACTAGGCTACTTTGACTCGACGCCAAATTAGCCCTTTCCCTTAAGCCTATTTCATTCTTTTGGCCCAATTGCTTGTTTGCTTACTATCATTTTCTTGGCTTAGTTGTTTTTTCTTCTTCGTTATGTCGCTCCTATTCTTTAGCCCAAAAATCACCCTTAAAACAAACCCTTGGAATCTAAAAATGTGAGATTGTGTTGAAGATGAGTGAGATTACATTCATCAACAAAGTCACAAAAACCATATTTAGATACAAAAAATGACTACATTGAAAAATGGAAGGTAAAAACTGATGAGGGTTTGTTTTAGATTAAACTAATTTCGTTGTTCATTGTTTTTTTTGGTTGATTTAAATTAAGGTATTTGCATTTTCTTAAATATTTCTTTTGATAATAATCCCAACTAATTTAAGTTTTTTTTAATGGAATTTTAATTTTAATTAGTTTGTTTCGATTAAATGATATACTTTCATAATATTCTCAACACCAAGCTTTTGATTTTAACAAATGAGCAATAGTGTAGGCCTCAAACTTGTTTTTTCTGCTTTTGGCCGGAGTTGCAAATTACGATTTCAATACAAAAAGCTTTCAAGTTAAAAGGTTCTATGGATCTTCTTAAAGATGTTGGACAACCTCATAGATTCTTTGAAATTTACTTGACAGTGTTCGAACCATTTTTATAACAAAGTTCAAGTATTTGTTGGTAATATGCTAGCTTTCTATCGCCAATAACTCTAGAGACTAAGTTGCTGAGCCAAACACTCCTTAAATGTATTTTCAACATACTAATGAGAAATGAGGAAAAAATGTGTAATTTTAACATTTTTGTTTTGTTGGAGTTAATGTAGTTTAACAATTTTGTGAAAAATATTTTTTTGTCCCTAAGTTTTGAGTTTAGTTTTCATTTAGTTCCTAAGTTTCAAACATACATTTAGTCCTTAACTTATGAGTTTAGTTTTCATTTGGTTCCTAGGTTTCAAAAAGTGGCACATTTAATTCTTAAGTTTTTAGTTTAGTTTCAATTTAGTCATAAGTTTAAAAGGTTACAATTTTACTATTGAGATTTGAGTTTTGTTTTGGTTCTTAAGTTACAAGATTTAAACTTTTAACCTCAAATTTTCATTAAATACTCACTTTTAGTCGTCGACTTTAATATCTATTAATTAATTTAAAGTAATTATAAAGTGAAATCTTAAATTTAATTTTAATAGTGATGGAAATAGTGAAACTTAATTGATTATAATTCTTTTAAATTAATTAATAAACCTTAACACTAAAGACAAAAATGAATATTTATTGAAAAATCGAAGTTAAACGTGTAAATCTTGAAACCTAGAGACCATTTTGAAACCAAACTCAAATCTCAAAGGTAAAATTGTAACATTTTGAAACCTAGATATTAAATTGATATAAAAGTTTATTACATTATTAATAAGTTTATGAATATATATATATATATATATATATATGTTAAAATTGGTAGATGAATTAATTGAAATTGAATCTAAAAATCACATCACTTTTTAAAAATTTTATAATCCACTTTGATGAAAGTGAAAGTTTAGGGTTGAAATGGATAAAATCCTACCAATTTAGGGGTGAAAATTAATTTTTTTACTCCAAATTTAAAAATAGGTGCAGCACGTGCCACATATTTTTGACTCGTGCGAAATCATTTTGGTGTGCCCCAGCCATCGCCACCTCGTCTTGACCAGTTCCGCCTTTTGTTTTCTCTCATTTCCTAAAGCATAGAAGCTGCTGAAGGGCGAGAGAGTGAAAAAAAAAAAGAGAGCCAAATTCGCCGTCCAAGGGGTGCGACCTGAGATCATAGCCGGAGAATTCACCGATTTCAATCTACGATGTGGAGAAGATTGCTCTCTTCGCCGCTCAAATCCTTGAAATCTCTTCCCTCATCATCGACGCCTGCATCCGCTCCGTTGGGATGCATTTCCAAAGCCACTCGACTCGGTGCTGCTTCTCATGTTTCTCCTTCCCCGGCTGTCTCGCTTTTAGCTCGCCATTACGCCTCTGATTCTGGTAGATCTTGCTGTTTTCTTCGGATTTTATAGTCTCTGTCCCTGTATATGTGAATCTATGATACGAGCGCGAATGTGGAATTGGTCGTCTGATTGTTAATTTATTAGAATGTTTGCGGGTGGATTGTTTGTATTGTACAGTTTATGTCACTGTGTTTGTGAATCTATGATATGAGCGCGATTGTGGATTTGGTTTCGTGTGGTTATTTATTAGTTAGAATGTATACGCGTGGATTGTTAAGTGATTTACAGTCTGTATCGCTGTATCTGTGAATCTATAATAGGAGCACGAATGTGGTTTTGATTTCCTGTGGTTGTTAATTGATTTTTTTAATGTAGCTGATACTGGTCTGAAGAAGAAGGTTGAGGATGTAATGCCAATCGCAACCGGACATGAGCGTGAAGAGCTTGAAGCTTCGCTTGAGGTGAAATTTCTTGTATTTGTTACTTTCCTGGATCTCTTTCCATTACATGTTGCTTTCCCACGCTCCATTTGATGTTGTGAAATGTACTGGATTAAAGAGTAGTTTAAAATTTATGCTGTAATTGATCGATTCATTTTGATTCTCAAACTGAGTTTGGTATGGTCATTTTCACTTTCGGAAAGGCTGGTTTAAATTTATGCCTTCATTGATTGATTCATTTTCATTTTCAAACTGTCTGGTTTATGTTAATATTTTGATAGGCTGGATTCTGATGGATGTATTTCTCATTTTGGACGTGAGTCTCATTTTAGTTGGTTTAACGTTTGCAGGGAAAAGACATCCTTGACATAAACCATCCTGTTGGTCCTTTCGGAACTAAGGTTGGTGTAGTTTGCAATTGAATTTATCTTTGCTTGTTTTTGGTTGTTCGAAGTAACTCAGATGCTTTAGCTTTTATTCAAGGTTCATTCCATGTAGATTTCAAGGCATGACTAGATAGCAATATTTGTTGAGTTTACTACTTTCACTTGAATTTAAGCTGCAGTTTTGTTATGCTAGATTGGGGTCTCAGAGACTCGAGATATTTGCGTACTGATTCTTCTGAATTTTGGTTTCCAGTTATCTTTGCCTTCCATCTCCTGATTATCCATGCCATTTATCTTTCTTTCATGCTCCATGGCGTATCATAACTTGTTATTGCATACAATATACACTACATAGGAAAGTTCTACTTAATTTCAATTTATTATTTTTATAAAAAAACCAAGCTTTTGTTAAGAAAAATGAAAGTGTACAAGAACATACAAGAACCATGTCCAAAAAGAAAATGACTTCAATTTTAAAGAATCAAATAAAGCTCATAATTACAGAGAAGGTTGAGTAACAGGATGTATTAGGTTCTACCCCGCCCACCCCCCCAACAACAAAAAAAAAAAAAAAAAGAAAACCCAAATTAAAGATAAAGGAATTCTAAAGGCAAACAAAACTGAAGTTCGAGAGCTTGGGAAAACTTTGCCTATAGCCACTTAGAGGTATGGAAGTTCGAGAAGAGGTCTGCAGTGGAATCTTCATTTTTCTTCGGGAGAGAATGGATATGTTGGGTACAAATAAGAGGAGATCCTTCTTGCACTTTTTAGGAAGCTTGGACTTTTTAGGAAGCTTGGGTATGCAAAACCTTTTTTTTCTAAATAAATCCAAGAGAAAGAGGGTTTTTGAGACCAAATAAAAATAGAGCAAACTGAAAGGGCACTTGAAGTGGAATTTCAAACTCTCAGAATCCTGGTCTTAAGGATACTGAAGATAGTCCAACTTGATAATAAGGACGGCCCGCTCTTTCGATTTCTCTCTGTTGCTGTGCTACTTTCTGTTCTTTTGAAATGCAACTTTTGATGGAGATTAGCCTCACCCCACAAATCTTGAACGTTGAACCAGAGGTCCTTTTGAGCTGGTATCCTCTTACAACCACAAACTAACAGCATCACTGAAGGTAGTGTTCATGTTATGAGTTATTCTACCAAATACTCTACCAAAATCTGACTGAAGCACCATTACCCAATTGGAACAACAGAATTGTAATAGTTTCACTCTAGAACAAGCGTATCAACAGGACCATGGGCTTTTATTGGAAGAATAGGAACATCCCTTTGTGAATTTCCTGTTGGACTACTTCGTATTTGCTAGCAATCACTACATGCCAAAGAGAATATCTTCCCTGGGTGATCTCCATAACCACTTGCGAAGACAATCAATGTTTTCAGTTTGATATTTGCTATGATTAAACCTTCATTCATAAGAGAAAGAGTAACCAGAGACCACATCATCAACCTAATGAAGTGATTACTCATTTTGCCATTTGAACCTTCCCAAAAGGAATTCCTAATATGCCGTTCTCTAGAATTCCACCTCTTCAAAGGGAATGCTATAGACTGAAAGAAAGTATCAGGGAGATTGGTGAGGTTTCTCTAAAACTCACTGATGTCTCATTGTCTCTCCTCTCTCGACAAACGCTTCAATTAATATAATTGTTGTTTTTGAGTTAAGAGGCCATTGTTGATATCTGGTTAACATCAGTGAATGTTGAAGACACGGAGAACTTTACAGCAGATTTTTTTTTTTGCAAAATTAACATGAATTGGATTGGACAAAGTGGCATTCAATAAGGCCAATCTACCTCCTTTGGAAAGGAAATTTTGCTGCCAAGAGTGAAGCCTCTTCTCATTTTTGTCTAGAATAGGCGGCCAAAATATTTGAGAAGATGGTTTTCCATATAAAGGGATCCCCAAGTAAGCAGTAGGCCATTCACCCACCTTGCATCCCTATTTGTTGGGAACAAAGTCCACCCAAACAGCATCGCAGTTGATACCCAAAAACTTAGATTTTTGCCAGTTTATGTTAAGACCAGAAGCTTCTTCAAATAGGCCAATTAAGTTAAGGAGATTACCGATATCATCTTCTTTGTTGGTGGAGAGAGAGAACACCAACTCAGGAGAGAGAAATTGTAAGATGAGGAACCTTCTCCTTTTCCAATATTTTAGGCCTAGTTTGATAACCATTTAGTTTTTGGTTTTTGATTTTCGAAAATTGTGCTCGTTTTTTTTACTAATTCTTTACCATGGTTTTCATATTTCCAAACTAAACATTTTAACTCTTAATCAAATTCCAAAAAACAAAAATAAGTATCTAAATACGACATTTTTTTAGTTTTCAATAATTTGCTTAGTTTTTTAAAACACTCCTAAAAAGTAGCTTGTAGGTAACCATACAAAGAAATCAATAGGTGAAAGTCGTGTTTATAAGCTTAATTTTTTAAAACCAAAAAACCAAAATCAAATTGTTATCAAACGGGCCTTGTTTTGATTCTCATTTGAAAATAGTGTTGTTTAAGTGCATCTATGATACAATATGTTAAGCAGATCTACGGTGCATTGCTGCCATCTAAGTGGAGATTCTTACTGAGGTTTCTCCCATTTTATTAAATTTCTGCTTCATGTTTATTGTGTATCTATGACTTTGACTATTTACTTTTATGTTCATATCAAAAACCATTCACTTTTATGAGGTTATTGATTTTCTGATCAGTTGTGTAATGATCCATGGCTGACTTTTCTTCTACGAAAAAAGCTAGAACTTTGATTGCTTCTTATAGAGTCCGTGCTTCACACATATAAATATTGTGTTAGAGCATGTGAATGTAAGAAGGATTTTCTTGCATGACTTATTTCTGGGAGAAATCTTATACTTTTTGTTTCTTTAGGAAGCACCTGCAGTTATCAAGTCATATTATGATGAAAGATTAGTTGGATGCCCTGGAGGTGAAGGCGGTGGGTACTTGCACTCTCTTCTTTAGTCCTTTTCCATGCTTTTTCATAATTTTTGTTCAAATCTGACCCAATATTACATAGGCTAATTTTGTGTTCTTTTATTACACATTCGAGTTTACATCTTACTTCTGTTGCTTCCTTTTTAATTGTAGAGGATGAGCATGATGTTGTCTGGTTCAGGCTGAGGAAAGACGTGCCACATGAATGCCCTGTGTGCTCGCAGTACTTTGTGGTGAGAATTCATTTTAAATTGTTATGTTATGTTGACATTGTTGGCATTCTCCAACCAGCATGTTCGGAGTATACCTCCATTTGTGAAGGGAAATGAAACAATAGTGAAAAATACTAAAATGACAATACTATAACTGTGAAAAGTGTTTTTAACTAATCTTGCGAATAGTTCTCAATTTCATTTTTTGATGATTGTTGCCCACATAAGCAAAAATGCGTCGATCGAAAGCATGCTTTTTGTGCAATAAATTATTGTTGATCTTTCCATGTACATATCAAGTGCTCCACTGAAAACCCTACTCAAACTTGGCCTTCCAGTAATAGCTTAATGTGCACTATGGATAAAAAAAATGGGATATAGGGATTAAGAGTTTCTCTCTGTCTCTCTCTCTCTCTTCCATGTTATCCTACCTTCTCCTTTGATAGGATGGAGGCATTGGTGTCTAAAATCACTTGTTGAGTCGGTAGAGTTTTCCTAATCATAATTTGTGTTTTGCAGCTGGAAGTGGTGGGACCTGGAGGATCGCCGGATGGTTATGGAGATGATGATCATCACCATTGATTACAACGATGCCCTTTTCGAGAATAAACCTTGGCTTTTAGGAGATTGCTGCAGTTCTTATATATAGCTGTGTTTTGTTTGTTTTCTACTGGTCCTTGTTTCTTTTGCAGTTCCTTCAGCAACAAAGGAAATCTGAGCTTTTTTCCCAGTCAGTTAGACACTGGCAAGTCATCTGCTAGAAGTACGTTTTTTTTTTTAGCTTTTCTTCTATGCATTTCCAAATAATTGGAGGCATCTCAATTCTTTTCCATTACCTTCCAATCAAACCCATTGATCTTAGAAAATAATCTCAAGAACCTGCGAAAATGAATCGATTTAGGAAGTGTGAAATGGCTGTATGGAAGTGGCTTTAGGTACAATTCCTTGCCGCTTTTATTGCAAATCTTAAATATTTCATACTTGTCCATTGCGTTTTGTAGTTTTTTTTCCCTCTCTCTGTCTCATAATCCACTTTGGCCTTCAGACCTCTCTTCTTTATGGTAGTGTGGTGCATCAAAGTATTTTCTCATGATTCTTTTAGAAAACTGTGATGCTGTTGCTTAGTTTGGACTCTGTAGCCGAAAGTTAATCTGTTGAAAGGAGAGATTTTTGGAAAATTTGAAAGTTGGTTGGAATCATGGTTTTAAATTTTCATCTACAGTTTCATTAATATTATTGACATGAGGGATAAATTGACATTTTCATTATGTCATTAAAAAAATTTATGAAATGTAAACAATAAGCAACAAAAAGTTGCTAAAGCGAATATTTTATCAATATTTTTATTGACATTCTCATTATATTTAGACTTCAAATATCTTTGGGACATTGAAATTTTAAACTTTGGTTGGAATACGTTTAACTATTAGAGAAATACAGTATTATGTGGACCATAATGAGCCATAGGAATTCTTAGGACATGTTTAGGGGTGATTTTAAAATCGTTAAAATCACTTAAAAATACATTTTTAATCACTCAAAATTAATTTAGTTTTTAATTTTACACTTTCAAATGCAATTTTCAATAATCAAAATTAGTTTTAAAGGACTAAAAATATATTTCACGGTAATTTTAAAAATGATAAAAGTGATTTTATCATGATTTTGGCACTAAAAAATGTATGTTGAAGCTTCTGAGAAAAAAAATAATGAAATTGAATGTTAGAATTGTAAATAATCAAATCTCTTTGAAATGATTTTGTTTTCAGGAGAGAGTTTGAAGAATCCTATTTAGGTATTTATGTCTGAACATTTCAGGATTACTTTAATTATGCATTATTTGCATCTGGTATTTGTGTTTATCTCTGGGACAAAAATTAATTTATACCAAACTATAATGGTATCAATTTAAAGTTTTAAACATCAAACTTTTAGACTTTTGTGGGCCATTTATATCTATTTTCACTTGATTTTATTTAAAATCGGCTTTAAACTACTTAAATAAAATTAATCTTTTCTTAAAATCGAGCCAAAGTAGCAATAAAAACTGTCACATATTTTTTTCTCTAAATAAATAGAGAAGAATAGAAGAAGAGGTGTAGATGAAAAAAAATATTCATATCAATAGTTATCTATTTGATTCTTCAAGAAGAACTCTAATGGAGATTTAATTATTTTTTTTCTTTATCTTGTTTGATAGCTGACAATTACACATTTTAGTAAAAAACAAAGAAGTAAAATATATCTAAATTATAGAAAATACTTTAGAATTTTGTAATTTGTTTAAAAAATACTTTTGAATTTTTACAAGTTTCAATAATACCATTAAATTTTTTTTTTAAATAAATATTTTTACCTTTAGTTTTTAGATAGAAATCATAAGTATTTTGTTTAAAAAGTATTTCATTTCTTTTTTCCAATCTTCTTCGATCTATGTCCTAATATTTCCTTAATTCTCATTTTTTTTTTCTCTCCGTTCTTCAATACCCTCTTAATCCCTTCTTTCATTTTACATTCTCCAAAAACTTCCACCATTTCTTCTCATATTTCTCTCTTCTTAAGTTAGGTAGCCCAACATAGAAAATATGGGGAATTAATATATTGCAATATCGAGAAGAAACTATAAGATAAACAAGTAATTTGAGGTACTTGCGCATCCTTCTTGAGGTATCTCCCAACCTAATTCCCCCATTCCTCACTTCCTCTATTTATAACCAAACATCATAATCACCTCCCTATCTAATTATTAATATATCCTTCTAATATCCCTAATTACATTCATAGCACACCAGAACTTTAAATAAATAGAATGGGCTTTTTTTTTTTTATAGTCAATTTTTTTTGAAGTTAATTGTGAAATAATTAATTTGAAAACATGACTCAAATCTTTGAGTTAAAGCATAAATCCCACAATTTCCCACAAAATTTCATAAAGTCTCAAAATCAAAAGCTTACTTTAAAACACATCGAAACAATGGATAGTCAAATTCAATAATGATCGTCAAAAGAATACCATATTCGATCATACAAAACATTCTTAATTAACCGATCACAACAAATAGATTAAATTAAGCTGCAAAATGGATCAACAAAGTCTTCATCACTACAAATTTGATAATGCACATGTTTTCTTTCTTTTTTCTCCCATTGGTTTTTCTCAAAATTATGAGCTAAATTCTCAACATGTTTCTCTTTTTATGTATTAAACCCAAGCAACATACTAACTCACACTCAACTACTACTATTGTACAACCTAGTTAAAATATTCCAGTCCGAAAGTCACTTGGTAGTTTCATTATTCTCATTTATTTTTGCTATAGCCTATATACCTTGATTGAAGAGTGTAATTTTAAAGATTAGAGAATATAAGAAGGAGAGTAAGAAGATATTCAAGAAAAAAAGGGATAAAATAGAGGAAAAATAGAGTGTTAGGTCATCATAGATCGAAGAATAGGAATGAGAGAAAATAAAAAAGGGAGGTGATTGAGTATAGAGATAAATGATTTATGTCGTGATAGACTACAAATAGTAACTTATTGTGGTCTATCGTGAATAGACCGTAAAAATTTACTATATTTATAAATATTTTGAACACTATTGTAGTAATATATGATCGTATCAAAACAAAAAGATATAAATGCAAAAGACGACCTAACTTTCAATCTACTCGAAGACGTTTCTAAATTGGTCAGTTCCAACCTTAATTTAATCATTCTCTCTCCTTCCAAACATATGAATCAATTCATCTCTCTTGAATACTATGCAAAGATATTGACATTGACATAAAAGTCTCTCCACTCTCATTATATTATCACACATGGAAAAAAAGTTTTTCAAAATCACTATCTTTGAATAAATAGTTTTATTATATTATCACACATGTAAAAATTTTATATTTATAAATAGTTTGATTCATTTTTATATTTAAAAACAACCCTAGTTTTTAATTATTATAAAATACTATTGATATGACTAAATTAAGTTTAATTTAAAGATGTCAGTCCTACACAAATTTTCATTGTGCCTTAATTTAGAAAACAATACCAAAATTTCAAACCTTAATATAATAGTTCTCCTCTCCCCATTTCCTAGTCTAAAAAAGATTAATAATGCTTTTTTATGAACTGTCATCCACTTGGCAACTAACCAAAAAAAAAAAAAAAAAAAAATTACTCTATCCTTTGAAAACATTCTATGTTAGTTTTTAAAATTGCTAGTTTATTTTTATTTTTATTTTATTTTATAATTTAAATGTGATTAAGTTCTTTTATATCTTGTATAATAAAATTCTAATTAGGTTGCCTATGAAGACGTATTTTAAAATGTGTATGTAATGAGCTTCATATCGAGTTTGGATAGATGGGAGATTTCTTAAGAAGTAAAATTCATGTCTAACTATCTAGGTTGGATTATATGTATTACATTATCTAAATTTTCTCTAATCAAATATGTAAATAGTAAAATAACATGACTTAAAATTTAGGAGCATATATATATAAGGATTAGTTACTAGTTCGAATTTGATCCAGATTTATATATATATATATATATATATATATATATATATTAAAATAAAGCAACAGAATTGGGAATACAAGAATTTACGTAAAAAACTTTAAACTTGAAAAAAAAATCGTGACCCATGATAAAAAAATCCAGTACGTAAAAATTGTTTCAATCACACAAAATAATTTTCTCTCTGATCCTAATTACAACAACAATCTTCCAAAACTTTTATACTAATCACATCTTTTTTTCTACTCTCAAACTAGAGACTATGTGAAAGGGAATTAATTAAGTTAGCATACTTAAGCTTAAAGTGTTTCTAACAGAGACAATTTGAAACCAAAAGCTAGGCTCCTTTATAATATTTGGAGTCGTCCATCACTTCTTTGAATCTTTTCGATGTGGAACAACTGCACTTATAATATTTTGTCAAAATCCACCCATAACAAGAGAGAAACTTTTACATGACTTGCATGTGCAAAGGAATAAACTAATTTAATGGATCATGTTACCTAAAAAACAACAATAATTAAGAACATCACCTTTTTAGAAAATTAGGTGATGGGTGCCATACCCTAGGCAATACTTGAGTGCATTTCAAGATATATCCATCTTTATATATTCTATTCTCATCACACACACGAAAACAATACATATTTTTAAAAAGAATTTGCCACATGATAATTTATGATAGGACAATTTGGCCGAATGCACAAAAATAGATGTAATCTAGAATGCACCTAAGTATTTTTCACAGCTTTTTGGACAATTTACATGCACATGCCTCTTTTAAGATCAAGTGATTAAGGTTTGTAGGGAAGATATATAGAGTTTAAATTAGTATGATTCCCAATAAAATAGGGTAGGAAAGAATATGTAAAGAATGGTTGGAAGTTCTTAAAATAGAGTTATTCCCTCTAATACCTCTCATAAGAACATGTGGAAATGAGAAGATAAACATACCATTGTAAAATATATGTAAATATATGAGATAGTTACAAATATAGTCATCAAATTCAAAATATTAGCATATAGAATAATATTTTTAAAAAATTACAAATATAGCAAACTCTATTAGTGATAGACTTCTATTGCTAATAGATTTTTATGGTCTAAGTGGTTTTAAAAGTCCTTAAATTTTGAGTTTGATTTTCATTTAGTCTTTAAATTTCAAAATGTTACAATTTTATTTTTGAGGTTTGAGTTTTGTTCCATTTGGTCACTATATTTCAAAATTTACACTTTTAACTTCAATTTTTCACTAAATACTAATTTGATGTCAATGTGTATAAATTAATTTAAAATAATTGAGAAGTTAAATTTTAAAATTATTTTTAATATTGATGAAAAATAGTGAGATTTAATCCATTATAATTCTTTTTAACTCCTTTTATAAGTAGTAATATCTTTTTTAAAATTATGAGAGCGCAAAGACTATATAAGAAAAAGGTTGGAGATTAATATTCGCTAAAATAAATTGGTGTGAAAACAAGGTATGTTTCTTCACATGAATTGTTCTGTTATTTTTTTTTTTGTTCTAATTTCTTTTATTTTTCTTATAAGTTCTTATATATATATATATATATATATATATATATATATATTTTATAATTTTGACAACAAAAGGACAACATAAGAAATATTGTTCGAGATTAATATTGATTTTTTTTTTTAAAAGTGTGTTAAACAACTCAAGATTTTTAAAAAATTAACACAAAAACCCCCAAAAAGTACAACTAAAGATTAAAAAAATTCTAAAAAGAAATTTATAACTCACATAAAAAGTGTTAAGAATATAAATTTAAATTAGCTAAAAATAAAACTCAAACCCTAGAACATTTATTAATCTTAATTATAACCTTAACACTTAAAAAAAAATCCTAAAACTTAAAAAGAGACTAATTAGCTTAATACAAAAAATATTCATTATTTTTATGGATAGTTATTAAATTTGTAATGAATTAAAATAAATGGGTCAAAAAGTTAGATGGCCATATATAAGAAATTAATTATGGCTCAAAAACCTAAACCTAACTACAATTCCAAATAAAAATAAACTTCAAACCCTAAAATATTTATTAATTTTAAAACCTTAACACTAAAAAAATCCTAAAACTTAAAAAAAAAAAAAAACTATTTAGCTTAGTAAAAAATATTTTCTTTATTTTTACTAATAATTTAAATGATAAGTAATTAATTATGACTCAAAGACCTAATCCTAACTATAACTCTAACTAAAAATAAACATCAAACAATAAGCTTTAACGTCTAAACTCTTAAACTCCAATTTATAACATTTTACTTCTATTCTTCTTCTTATTAGTCTTTTCTAACTATCAGATTTTTAGTTGTCAAACTGTCAGGGACATTTTCGGGTTTCTATATTATATAAATAGAAAATTTGATTGATGAGTCAAATAATATAGAATATGATGTGTGAACCACATTTTTATATAACATTTCTTTTGTTAGATTGAATTCAACACATTTATCGATGAATTATGTGATGCATCATCTATATATAGATAAAAATGATGGGAATAGAAGGTTATAGTTAAATACGATGGGATTGTAGTAGGATCTACTTTTTACATTCCAATTTTATTATGAAGTGAGCCCGATCTAAGGTTTATGATAGACATTGGTCCATCTATTCCAAACATAGCATATCTTTTTATTTTTCAACCAAACATCTCAAGTCCAATCCCAATTAGACAAGTTAAAAATACTCTTAAAGTTCAAAATTGCAATGTGGAGGTAGGAAATTTGGACCATATTAAACTATTGCCACAAACGAAGAAGAAATTGAAATAAACGATGATGATAGTGGTCTAGAGAACTATCATGGATTAACCTAGTGGTAGTGGGAACATAAAAAAAGTCAAAGGGCTAAGGGGTTGTGGGTTCAATCCATGGGATTTAATATTCTACGCAGCCCGCCTGTTGTAGGGTCGGATTAGTCGAGATGCGTGTAACCAACTCATCAAGTGGTTTATGCAATTTTTTTCTTTAATTAATTAGTTAATTATTGTAATTAATAATAATTAATTTAATTAAAGTTATGTGTGGTTACTTGAACCACTTCTTCACGTTAAAATTAATAGGGGTTGAAAAAGTTTTACGAGATAATAATAAGTTTTTTTTACCGAACACATAGAAGAGATCAATTAAGGAGATTCTTCCCTCATCTTCTCCTTAATCTCTCTCAAAACATTCATAGAGAAAGAACAAGGTAATTCGGTTAGGCATTAAGTTGTTTCAATTCAGTGTAATGTCGAAAATGAAGCTCCAACAACCTTAGTCAATCAATTTACACATACCTCTGGTTCCATGATGCAAACTCTGTCAACATTGAAAAAAAATGCATTGAATTTAACAAGCAAAATAGAAATTTCAAATTTAAACCTAACAATTTAAAAAATAATAAAATAAAATCACTAGATTGAAAAAAAAATACATTGAATTTCAATAACAAAATAGAAATCCAACAAATTTTCGTAACTCTAAAAAAAAAAAAAAAGAAAAGTTTATCACTAGTAGATTTAAAGATAGACCATCTAGATTATAAAAGTCTATCACTAGTAGATTTTGCTATATTTGTAATTTTTTTAAAATATTGCTATATATACTAATACTTTAAATCTATTATAGTCTATCACGGGTAGATTTTGCTGTATTTGTAATTTTTTAAAAATATTGCTATATATACTAATACTTTAAATCTAATTATTATATTTATAATTGTCCAAAAAAAAATATTACTTTTTTTAAAAAAACATAATAAAATGCGTCTCTCTGGGAGACACAAAAAAAGAACAAGGCTAGAATTAACTGACCAGCTGTGAGAGTGTACGGTTACAATACTTTGTTACGCCGCAGAGAATCATAACTCAAGCTCTCGCGGCTCTTTTAAAAGACGTCGCTTAGAATTTGCCTCCAAAGTCCTTCACAAATCACAGCTACAAGACGCCAAGTGAATCACAACCACTGCAATTCTTCTCCCTGTAAAACTCCACAATCTCCGGCAAGTTTTCATCCATTATTCTCCGGTCATCTTCTCCGATCAACCGCTCACCATATTCACTTTCATGTTACCATTATTTTATACTGTTCATCTTTGTTTTTCTCTATAAAATCAGCTAACTCTCCTAGTGTACATATTAACCAAAGTTTGTGATTCTCTTTCTTAACAATCTGATTGTCATGCAAATATTAAATAATGTTTAGATTAATTTTTCGTCGGATTAATGTGTTTGGCTTTTGAGGAAAACTGAAGAGACATTTGGAATTTTAGCATTCGAGATTTGTGTGTTCGTTTACGGCTTTCTTCTATTGTGTTGTTCTATCGCGGATACTTTATTTCGTATTTCTCTCCATTAATTATGGAGTTCGATACTTATATTTGTATTTTTTTTATGGTCCTATTTAGTTTTTGTTTTTTTATAAATGCACTTTTACTTCTTGAATATACAGAAATGGAGAATCTAAGGGCTCCATTTAGGGGTATTGTGGATGATATCAGAGGAAGAGCTGCCTGTTATAAGCAAGATTGGGTTGATGGTGGACTTTCAGGAATTGGGTAATTTATGTGTTTGATTTTGTTGAGCTCTGTTTAACTTTAAATTTGATGCTGCTTTAAATTAATTTCTAGTTTTCTTTTGATGATTTGACAGAATTTTGGCCCCAACTGCTTACATTTTTTTCGCTTCTGCACTTCCTGTCATTGCTTTTGGTGAGCAATTGAGCCGAGATACAGGTTGGTTAACTTTGATTTGTTTTTCTACACTATGTAAAGCTTGCAAAACCCATATATCTTATGTAAAATTTGAATTATATAGAGAAAAAGAATGGCTGATATGAAACCTTTTACTTCTTGATCAAAGTGTCCTTGATGGAGAAGCCAATCACAGAGAATTCTATTATTGAAACTACATCAACAAAACATTTTACTTTTTTCAAGATAATATTGATGAGAATTAAATATTTTTGTCTGTTCATAATTATTTTAGAATCTAGAAGTACATTTGAAAAAGGTTTCTTAAAATTGTTTTGTTGTGATTTATTTTATCTGTTAGCTTATATATATTGCGCGAAGGAAAAGGAAGAAGTAATATTTGGAAAAGGTAGTTGACTATGAAAACATCTTAAACCGAAGATGGTTTCACAATTGCTTTAATATTGTGAATCATGCATCCATTATATCAAAATATTAATCATTGGCAAAACATTAAAATAAAAATTCCCGTTTTTCTGTAACAAATAAAATGAAATAAAAGTCAGATCCCCTCGTCTACATTGATTCTTTTCATGAGAATCAGATAATATTTGTACTCTTCCTAAATTTTTTATTTCACTATCTTCCATGTGGAATGTGGACTACCATACCATATTTATTTTTATTCCATAGATGGAAGGTTGAGCACAGTAGAAACATTGGCTTCCACAGCCATTTGTGGCATCCTTCATTCAATTCTTGGTGGGCAACCTCTCCTAGTTGTAGGGGTTGCAGAACCTACAATTATTATGTATACCTATTTGTACAATTTTTGCAAGAAAAGGGAAGATATAGGGGAGGTCCTCTTCTTGGCTTGGGCAGGATGGTAGGCTGTCGATCTCTTTAACTACAAATGCAAACGCTTCATTATGGCAGAATATTGACTTTTTTTTTTTTTTTTACAGGGTTTGTGTCTGGACAGCCCTCTTGCTGTTTCTTCTTGCTATATTCAATGCTTCTAGTCTTATCAACAAATTTACAAGGATTGCAGGGGAACTTTTTGGCATGTTAATCTCTGTTTTGTTCATTCAAGAAGCTATTAAGGTGTGTTTAAGTAGGAAAGGAGTTCATTTTTTTAATCACTCAAGTTGTAGTTAGATTCAGGTAGGTTGTTCAAAAGTCGTAGGATATTGAAATATATATTGTCAATATTTATTCGTTAATTATCAATTCTGTTGGCGTAAATTTCAGATTCTTAATTCTTACATTCTACATTGATCTAAGAATATAACAGTTTATGAGTTGAAACTTGAACTTATAATATAGTTTTTTTTATATATAATAATTTTCCATTGATAGCTCAATTCTGAATTGTTCAGGGAGTGGTGAGCGAATTTGAAGTTCCCCAGACTGAGAATATGAGTTTAGAGAAGTATCAATTTCATTGGCTTTACACGAATGGATTACTGGGAATCATCTTTACTTTTGGCCTTCTCTATACTGCCTTGAAGAGCAGAAAGGCAAGATCGTGGTTGTATGGGACAGGTTTGTCAATGGAGCAGAGATTTATTCTCTCATGCAATTTACTCACAAGAACAGCCTAACCATATTTATAAACTTTCTCACTGTGTCCCATAGGCTGGCTAAGGAGTTTCATTGCAGACTATGGAGTTCCTCTGATGGTATTGGTATGGACTGCACTATCATTTAGTGTACCAAGCAAAGTCCCGTTTGGGGTTCCTAGAAGACTTCAAAGTCCTTTGGCATGGCAATCTACTTCTCTGCACCATTGGACCGTTGTCAAGGTGAATCCTCTGCCCCTTGGCATTGTAGTCTTGAGGTCTTGTAGTATGGTTTATCTTGAAGTGAATTGTAAAAGGTAATTTTATATGGATTCATCTTTGTTCTTAAGTGAAAGCTGATAGTACATGTTTGTTGCAGGACATGGGGAAGATACCTCCTGCGTACATCTTTGCGGCCTTTATTCCTGCTGTGATGATTGCAGGACTTTATTTTTTTGATCATAGTGTTGCTTCTCAGATGGCACAACAAAAGGAGTTTAATCTCAAGAACCCTTCTGCTTACCACTATGACATCCTGTTGCTGGGATTTATGGTAACGTCTGCATGGTGCTGCTAGTAAGTGACTCTCATCCAGTTCCAAGATAGACTAATTCTATGTTATGGAAAATTAATTTCAGACATTGCTTTGTGGGTTAATCGGGCTTCCTCCTTCAAATGGGGTCTTGCCACAGTCTCCCATGCACACCAAGTGTCTTGCAACTCTCAGGAGGCGTGTAAGTCTTTAAGTACCAAGAAGTGAGATGTGGCAAGTAATTTACTTATGTTTAGCCATATCAGATGCTTAGTTTTACTTATCGATTGCAGTTGATGCGAAGGAAGATGGTAGAAAGTGCAAAGGAAAGCATAAAAAGGAAAGCTAGTGATTCTGAAATCTACGGCCATATGCAAGCTGTGTTCTTAGAAATGGAGAGCAGCCCAATTGTATGTCCTCTGGTTGTCAAAAATGAAATTGCTCTATAACTTGTTATAACTAACAGCAATCGTAGTTGATTTGTCCTTATCACATCTCATATCTGAACTTGAGTAGCTGGAAAAATAAAAGTATGCAAATAACATTTTGATCCTTTATGGTGTTAAGCAGACGACATCAGTAGTCAAAGAGCTGGAAGATTTGAAGGAGGCAGTCATGAAAGGTGAAAGTAAGGATGAAAATGCAAATGTTACATTTGACCCAGAGAGGCATATTGATGCTTATCTTCCTGTTCGAGTGAACGAGCAAAGATTGAGCAATCTACTACAATCACTTCTGGTGGCAGCATCAGTATTTGCTTTACCAGCAATAAAGAAGATACCAACATCAGTTCTCTGGGGTTACTTTGCGTATATGGCCATTGACAGTCTACCTGGAAACCAATTTTGGGAAAGGATTTTACTTCTCTTTGTAATGCCTAATCGACGTTACAAGTAAGTTTTTTGTACCCACTTGATAATTATGAGAGGCAATTGACACATACAGTTTTGACTTATAAGTTTCTGATCAATTACTCTTTCAACTTCCATTATGGTTTCTTGATTGATTCACCTGTTGTTACGTAGTCTTATCTTTCTTTAGTTAGTGGTATTGATTTTTTCTTATCATCAGCCATTGGATTTTCTTTAACAACTAATTTCTGTTGTGGTTTTCTATTTTTTTTCTCTTTTGCCAGGGTCCTAGAAGGTTTTCATGCTTCCTTTGTGGAGTCTGTTCCATTCAAATACATAGCCGCATTCACTCTATTTCAATTTGTATATTTTCTCATTTGTTTTGGAGTGACTTGGATCCCCATAGCTGGAGTCTTGTTTCCTTTGCCCTTTTTCCTTCTCATCGGCATCAGACATCGCATCCTTCCCAAGCTACTCCAACCTCATTATTTGCAGGAGCTCGACGCAGTTGAGTACGAAGAACTAACCGGTACCTCAATTCTCTCGCTTAGCCTGTCTATCAAGGTACTTAAGATCCATCCTCTATATCATATTTTAGTCTCTAAAACTTTCATCTTTCTGCATAATACGCTGGCCCTTTTTCTTGCTTTGACAGGAAAAGAATGTCACTCGTATAGTTGATAATGAAGATGTAGTTGAAATATGTGATGCTGAAATACTTGATGAGTTGACAACCAATAGAGGGGAGTTGAAAGTTAGAACTAAAAGCTTCAACGAGGATAGACACAATCAGGTAAAAGATACAGAAATTTCTTACTATTTCAAAGACTAAAATTATTAGCAATCGATGAAAAAGTAGGCACTCAATTGAATGATACTTAACAATCATGTGCTTTCCTTCTGCAGATCCATCCTGACCAAGGCATTGATAATGGCAAATACTAAAAGTTGAGATTTCGACTTAAAGTGATACAAAATTCATGTGCGTATGTATCCATCCCCTTATTATCATCTTGGAAAATAAATGTAAAGTTGAAAGGATTTATAATTTATAATAGCTTATAGGAACTTTCTTCAAAAGTTTGATGGTTAATACAAGATATTTACTGTAATCTTTTTCCATATAGTGATTTTTATCTAGGCTTATAGTAGTGATAAAATTGCCCATTTTTGTTTAATCATATGTATGTGTGTGGCATCATTTCAATGTTGATCCATCCTTTTTTCTTCAACGCAACGAGAATCAAGGATTAAAATATTGATGTCGATATTGATATCGACATTTCAATTTTACGGATATATTGACAAATATATCGAAAAAATATTGCTATCGACGGATATTTCTATAAATCACGAATTTTATAAAATTCATTTAAATTAATAATCAAGTTGTTTTTACTCCCAAACTAAGTTATGGATATTGTTATAAGTATTCTGGTTCATATTGGACTAAATAGGTGACATTTTTATGTGTTACAAGCACTAATAAAAGATGTTGGAGATATCTAGGGATATTTAATATCGCCTTCGATATACAAATATATCGACGTATCCACATATATTTTTATCCTTGAGGGGTCATATCAGCAACAGATAGAGAGCCAAAACTACAGTTAGATGGAAAAAGAATTAAAGAAGTGTTAGTTAACGCTAAAAAGGGTTAATGAAAACTTATTTTGAGAAACTAGGTCATATGTTACCAAATTTTAAGTCTTACTCGAAGTTATGCATCAAATATCTCTTTGTCCACTTGAACACACTTAAATTCTTCATTCTATCTGAACCCTAATCAAGCTTGGCTCAATATCTCTGTTATACCAGTATATTGCTTCTTCATACTCTGCACTTTGCATTTCGTTTCTATAGTGCCTTCCTTGAATGTCCTGTAGACCTCCAACCAGACTCCACCAAGGATATGAGAACATCCACCAACTTTGCATCCTCAACTTTTCACCATGTGTGTTTTGATCTTTTTCCATTACCTACCTATCATGCTACAAACATATGTATATCCAAATAATGTAATATATATTACATATTGCACGACACACCAGAATTGTATCAACACATAACACAAAAAGCAAGAGTTACGATGTGCTAAGTTCATTTTGACAAATAATGTTGAAATTTTTTTTCTTATTTTATACTTCATTTTCACATCAATTATCATTTTTCATTTAAATATATATATATTTTGGTTGAGCGAGCTTTAATAAATTGCATTTTTCTAAAAAAAACATGTTTTTTAGTTTTTAAAATTAAAAAACGAAAAATAATTACCAAATATATTTTTGGTTTTTTTAAAAAAATAGAAAATTAAACCAGATATATTTTTTATTTTTTAAACGGAACATCAAAAACTAAAAGCACTATGAACGACTTGTTGATGTCTAAAGTTGAAATTTTCCAAAAATTAATTTACTTTATATTACAATAAAATTTTCTAACAACACAATCGTCAGCATTTATAATTATTATTTAAAAAGCTACCACATTTCCAAAAATAAATCTTAAATAACTAAATCCAAATCAATACAAGCTCATGAGATTACGGTCAAAATTGTTTTTTTCTTAAAAAAAAAAAAGAAAAAAAAAAAGAAAAAGCAAAAGAAATCCTCTGCGGCACGTGTCACGTAAAACCCTCGTACCAAATCTTCAGGAATTAGCACTCTCATCCCAGCCGGGCCGGACCTCCTCTTGACTTATTTACACATTCTCTCCATTTCCAAGAGAGAAAGAGATACAAGAAAAAGCTAATCAATTCGCCGTTGAAGGGGTGTGACCTGAGATCATAGCCGGAGAATCACCAATCATGTGGAGGAGATTGCTCTGTTTGCAGCTCAATGCCCTAAAACGTCTTCCTTCATCATCGACGGCAGCATCTGCTGCTCCATCGGTATCCATTTCCACAGCTTCACGACTTGCTGTTGCTGCTTCATCTCATGTTTCTCCCTCACCTTACGTTTCGCTCTTCACTCGCCATTTCAGTGCCGAGGCTGGTAGATCTTATTCTCCTATCTGGATTTCATATTCGTAACTCATGGATTATTACTTGTTTTTCATTCGGTCACAGCGTGTATGGACATGGATCTATAGTATGAGTGCGAACGTGGATTTGGTCTCGTGTGATTAATATTTTGATTTTTGTAAATTAGCTGTTGATGCTGGTCTGAAAAAGAATGTTGAGGATGTAATGCCGATTGCAACCGGACACGAGCGTGAAGAGCTTGAAGCCGCGCTTGAGGTGATTTTTCTTCTGTTTCGATGTGTGATTTCGTTTTTCCGATTTGATGTTAAAAGAAAAAACAAAAACAGTGGCATACGGACTGAAAATAGGTAAAAGATGCTTTCAATCAATTGCCGAAAAAGGATATCAGGTGGATTATTTGCAGTTATACTATCCCTTAATTGATTCATTCGTTTTCATGAGAAGGTCAATATCAAACCTCAACGTACATCGTTCTATTTATATTTGTGGACGGTCATTTATCAAACAAATGTTTTTTGCTGTTCTTTGAATTGGTTTTAGAAAAGGTCGAGTGTATTTTCGACAAAGAGAAGTTTCTGTATGAGGCCTGATGACGTTAGCTCATTCTATTTCAAATACGTTGATAGATTTTATAGAGGAATAGGTGTAATAATCAACGAATAAAAGAGAAGCAGCCTACAACATATGAACACGTGTGCTAAAAGGTTCAACAGAATGATTGAGCAAACATTAAAAGTGCACAAGCTGAGTCAACAACCTGCTGGGTCTGTTAGGCTGAAGGTTCTGGAATGATAGTTGCCATACGATACGACCCAAAACCTTCCAATCAACATGTTGTATTTCGTGGGCTTCTTAAAATTTCTGAGGCAATCCTCATACTGGATTGTGTCTGGTTTATGTAAATATTTTAGTTGGTTGGCATCTGAAGTATTTTTCATTATGAAAGTGAGTCTCATTTTAATGGGTTTTATGTTTGCAGGGAAGAGACATCCTTGATATAAACAACCCTGTAGGTCCTTTTGGCACTAAGGTTGGTATATTTTTCTGTTTACAGTTAATTTTATTTTTTTTCACATTTTGGGTTGTGTCATATGCCGCCCAAGGAGGCCCTTTTTTCTCCCTTTCCTCGTACTCCATATTGATGTTTTATTTGTTATAAATAAACATGAGATGTTGAAATACTTTTCTATGTTGTGACTTGTGAGCCTGTGTGTGTGTGTGTTTTCCGATAATTTACATGCCAAATTACTATTGAAGTCTGAAGGTTTTTGGGTTACTCAAAAAGGTATGTATGCTATCTTTAGTTTGGATATATCTGGAAGAAGATAAACTGATAAAAGATAGAACAACTTCTGGATGTATGTAGTTCCAGGTTTTGTTGGGCAGTTTAGTCAGAGAGAAATAACGTCACTTTCTTAGACAAATTTGTAGTTTGAGTTTTTCGGGTGGTAGTTTTTTTCCACTTGTGTTTTCCATGTATAGCCTCATTGGTTGAGGAGGAACTTGGACTATGTTTAGCTCTTTTCACTGTAGATGGTCTGTCTATTTTCTTTTTCCTTTTTTTCCCCCTTAATTTTTCTCTTGATTAGAAACAAATTTCATTTATGAAAGAAATATACAGAAGTTAACTAAAGGCTCCCAGACTTTTCTGTGATTGAAGATAAGCATTAGTTACAAAGAAAGAGAATTACCATGAGAGGCTCAAGAAAAAGCCACAAATTTCACAAGGACCACATACATCTTTTTCTACAAGACTCCAGCTTTGGAAATTCTACTGTTTTTTTCCAACCACGCCTTCCAAGAAAAGGGAAGAATACCATTGTTACGTAGGTTTCTTTTCTTGTCTTGGATCTCTTACCTGTCAACATTTGAGGAATAAAATCCTTAGTTATTCAGCCAAACAAAACTGAAGTCAGAGTTTGAACAGCTTACCCATAGCCACTTCGAGAAATAGCTGTTCAAGAAAACTTGTTCAGCAGGTTCTTCACTCTTTTTATATAAAGTAGGCGTTTTAGGCAAAATATAGGGGAGAGAGTGAGTTCTTTGAGCAGCATCATTTGTGTTGATTCTTTGAGGGAAAATTGACCGAGGGAACACCTTCCATTTATAGGTAGCTTGCTGTACGAAATATTTTGTATAAATCCAGGAAAATGTAGGTTCTTGAAAACCCAAAGTACGATTTAGGAAGCTCACTAAAAAGCCCTAGAAGAAGTGAGATTTTGAATTCCTGAAGGCTGGTTAAGGAGGCATGAATTGAATCTAACATGCTACCAAACATAGCCCGCTCACCAATTTCTTCTCTATCTATCATTTTTATTTTGAAAATCAACTTTGGACAAAGAGCATCCTTGCCCAACAAGCCTTGCCAATGCTCCTTTCTAGTGAGTAACCTCATATAGCCATATAAACATCTCATTGAAAGAATAGGAGCTTTCTTTTGTGAATTGTCCAGTGAACTTGTGACTCGTTACCATATTGGCTAGCAACTACCTTGGCCTGAAGAGAACTTGTTAGGAACCAAAGTAGTATGGGCTACCTTTGTCCCACATCGGTTAGAATGGGATGACCAATGTGGTACTTAAGTGGCTTGGCTCTCCCACCTCAATAGCTGGCTTTTAGGGTGTGGTTCTCCAAGGTGCTTAAGCACCTAACAGAACTATGTGCCCAAGGAATATTATGTTGTGAATTGTCTGGTGAAGTCCTTTCCATGTTTGTTAGCAATCACGATATGCTGAAGAGAGCTAGGTTCCCTAGGATATCTCCATAACCATTTGCAAAGAAGAAAAAAATGTATGTTTGGTATTCCAAATGTTTAGACATCCGTTCTCAAGAGGGGAGAGACCACAGACGATAATTCATCTAACATGGGGAGAAACCGTTTTGCCACCTCAAAAAAGATATGGCTGATGTATTTCCTTAAAATTCTTTAATAGGGATATTGAAAAATGAAAAAAAAGTACAAGAGGAAGTTGGAAAGAATTTTCATTTTCTTCGTTAGAGGATATTTCATTCTCTCTCCTTCTATGCAAAAAAAATTTATGAGTTAAGTGGCCGTTCATACTATCTGGATACACCATTGAAGCTTGAGGTGACCAGGAACTCTTAGACAAATTGACAAATTACTGTGGATGTAAATGCAGCCCTCGCTTTCTTCATCCTGACGACAGAGAACACACCAACTTGGGAGAGAGTAATTGTAGGATAGGGAATTTTCTTCCTTCCACAACATTTTATTATTTTAATTCTCATTAGAAATGGTGTTGTTAAAGCATATAGGGGACAATATATTGAAAGCAAACCTTTAGTCCGTTGCTGATATGAGCATACATAGCTCAAGTGGTCAGACATTACTCGTTAATGCTTCTTCTTATGGGTGTATGTTCAAATCTCCTCCTTGTAGCATAATATTTATGGCCCCTTGGTACTAAGTGAGGATTTTTACTGCAGTTCCCATTTTATTATTATTTTGTCATTTATGTTTTGTTTGTATTGGGGTGTTTATTTTGCATTCTATGACTTTGAATGTTGATGCTTTTATGTGGTGGTTATTGATTTCGTGATTAGTTTATTTATACAAGTGTTCACTTTCAAATTCAATGAAGCTCGTAAATTGTTTTGCTCTTGATGCACATCGAAATACCGTGAGGATGTGCCTGAAAGAATAAGTTTGGTTGCATGAATTATTTCCTTGGCTGAAGTCTAAATACTTTCTTATGTTTTTAGGAAGCTCCTGCTGTTATTAAGTCATATTATGACGAAAGATTAGTTGGGTGCCCTGGAGGTGAAGGCGGTAAGTACTTGCAATCTCTCTTTTATCCATGCTTTTTTTTTTTTTTTTTTTTTTTTTTTTTTTTTTTTATCATTTTTGTGCAAGTCTGACAAAAATTTGCATAAGTAAATTTTGTGCTCTTCCTCTACACGAGAATTTCCAACTTATTTCTGTTGTGTGCTTTTGAATTTTGTAGAGGATGAGCACGATGTTGTCTGGTTTCGGCTGAAGAAAGGCGAGCCACATGAATGCTCTGTGTGCACGCAGTATTTTGTGGTGAGGATTTATTTTAAATTATTACGTTATATTGCCATGATATGGAATGCCCCCAAAACCTAACCATAAAAAAAATGGTCTTTGTGCACGATAATCGATAACACATATGAATTACTTATGTTCCTCCTTTGTTCGTGGTGGGTCAATTACATTCTTTGAGTTATTAGTATTATTATTTTGATTGCAACAAGTAGAGGTGGAGGATATGAACCTATGACCTCTAGGTCGAGGGCAAATTCCTTAGCCAATTGAGCTATATGCTCAGGTTGGTTCTTCTAGTTATGATTAGTATCAAAGTTTGAATGTTAGTTCTCTCTCCAATTGTCCCACTTCTTGAATCTGGGGTAAAGATATTCGTGTCTTAATTAGAAATTAGTTAGGAGTGCCAAATTTTTCTAACTTTAAGTTGTGTTCTCAGCTGGAAGTGGTGGGACCTGGAGGATCACCAGATGGTTATGGAGACGATGATCACCATCATTGATTGCAAACGTCTTTGCCAGAATAAACCGGTGCTTTTAAAGAGAGAGAATTCGAATTATGCTGCAGTTTTAATTTCAAGCTGTGTGTCTTTATTTGCAGCTGTTGCTTCAGCAACGATAGGAATCTGAGTTTTTTTCCGTGTCAGTTAGAGACACAGGCAAGTCTTCTTTTGGAAGATACAGATCCCTTTTTAGGCTTTCTTTTATGTGTTTCCAAATAATTGGAGGCTTCTTGATTCTTTACCGTGACCCAGGTGGGCAGTACAATAACACACGCCCTTTTAATCTTTGAAATATAATTTGAGAACTTGCTGAAATCATTCTCTTTATAAACTTCTATTACAAATCTTGTTTATTCTGTCATTGCAATTTGCAATATAATCTTGTCTTGTTCACTCGGCCTCGATGCCTCCTGGACACATAAAAGGTAATTCTTTCAATGGCATTGTAGTTCTGTAAGCCTTTTCCGAGGATTCTTTTATAAGACGCTCGGTTTTCCTACTTATTCAGAGAAATTGTTTGCGTTTCTCTTGTTGAAGAGCTGAAGCTAATTTGTTGGAAGAGGGTCTGTTTGAGTTCTAACCATATCTGTTTCAGCTGTTTGATAATCAGGGAGAAATTATTGGATGCCATGCTGCTATATTATCTACCCTTTAATGAGCAGTAGATAGAAAAATCAGGAGATGGAGTTAGAGTGAATTTTTAAGGAAATATGGCTTAATCATGGCAAAGAAGGGCCGGCCTGTGTGTTGGCCTAAGTTTAGAATAAGGGAGAAAATATCATTAATATTTGGAGAATTTTTAAAAATAGAAAAATAGGGAAAACTATTTATACAAAATAGCAAAATTTTTAGATAATTGTGATAGATACTGACAGAAGTCTATCATGGTCTATTAGTGATAGAAATGATAGAAATTTATCATAGATGCTGATAGAAGTCTATCAATATCTATTAGTATTTTTTGGTTATTTTCTATAAATAGTTTGACATTTTTTCTATTCGTAAAAATTTTTCTTTTAATTTCAGTTAGTTTGTTTTGATTAAATGATATACTTTCATAATATTCTCAAGACCAAGCTTTTGATTTTAACAAATGAGCAATAGTGTAGGCCTCAAACTTGTTTTTTCTGCTTTTGGCCGGAGTTGCAAATTATAATTTCAATACAAAAAGCTTTGAAGTTAATTCATTGGTTCTGTGAAACTTCTTGAGGATGTTGCTCTCTTGGACAATCTCATTATAATTGTAGAAGTCGAGTTTTTTCTTTACAGGACAAGACAGATTCTTTGATTCTCTGAAATTTACTTGGCAGTGTTGGGACCATTTCTATATTAAAGTCTAAGCCTTTGTTGATGATATGCTAGCTTTTTATCGCCAACAACTCTAGGAACCAAGTTGTTGAGCCAAACATCCCTTATACGTGCTTTAAACATGCTTTCAATATACTAATGAGCAATAAATGAGTAATTTTAACATTTTTGTTTTTTTGGAGTTGATGTAGTTTAACAATTTTGTGAAAAATACCTTTTTGGTCCCTAAATTTAGGGTTTAATTTTCATTTAATCTCTAAGTTTCAAAATGTTACACATTCAATCCTGAAAAGACCGGTGTTAATTTGTGCGGACAACTTGTGTTATAATATTACTAGTGATTTATATCCATTCAAACACTTGAACCAAAACTTGACTTTAAAAGTAAATTGGTTCTATCTATTAGAATGAGGGAGGGGAAGAAGGAAAAAATGTTACAAGGTAATTTTTTATTTTAAAATTTATTAAATATCCTTTTAAAATAAAAAAAAACAAGTGCCATGTCAATTTTTCATCAATAATTAACAGAAAAACAAATGTAACCCTTAGAAGTAAAAAAGTTTGAAAATAATTCAACTAACATACAGTATGTGCTAACAACTAACAGGTTTGTGGTTTGAATCTCCAACCTTTATCGTACTAAAAAAAAAGTTTAAAAATTCAATTTAGAAATTCAATGACTCAAATGTAACCTGAACCAAATCTCAATGAAAAAAATGTAATTCTTACCCAGTTAATTAACATGAACATGAAAGTTAATTACAGACTTGTAATAACAAAAATTTGAAGTCCGAATATGACGATATATTCTTTCCTACTTGTTCTTTCTGGAATAAGAAATTGATAGACCACACAATAACATAATATTACCTAAATAAAACAAACATTATCACAATATTGGAAAAGGAAATCTTATAGAGTAAGAGTAAACTATTTGTTGGGAGCTTCAATTTTTTTTTTTTCTCTAAAGGCAAATATAATATCTTAGGTGAAGATATATTTCTAAACTAACTGAATTGTGTTCATATCGGTAATGTATATATAAATATTTGTATAGAGTTGGCTAAATCTAAATGGGGTTTTTTTTTTTAACCAAATTTAGCTTTCAATTTTATGGAATATAAAAAGGCTTAAAGATTAAATAAATATAGTTCTTATATATATATATGTGGAAGGAATATGTTCCATTCAACTGTTTTATGGTTAGAAAATTACTCTAATTCATGAACATCAAGATTTTCAAAAGAAGAAAACAAAATTGGCTTCTTGTTTAAATTTTCAAAATTATTTTTTCATGTACACTCTTGTTATATTAAAAGAAAAAGAAAATATCTGATTTTGGATAGAACACAGGTTTAAATCTCTATATTTGTTTTAGTTTTTAAACTTGTAAAAATAACTATTTTGGACTCTCAACTTTATATATATATATATATATATATATATATAAAAGAAAATATTTTCACAGATAGAAAAAATGCCAAACTATTTACAGAAAATAGTAAAAAAAAAAAACGGATAGACATTGATAGACTTCTATCAGTATATATGAGTGATAGAAATATCAGTGATAGACTTCTATCAGCATCTATTATAACTATCTAAAAATTTTACTATTTTGTGTAAATAGTTTCTCTTATTTTTTTCTATTTTTAAAAATTTTCCGTATACATATAACATTTACAATTTTGGTCATTGCTATGTTATTTTTAGTACACATAATTTTGCCACCTAACATTCACTTCTCCCATGAACCTACAAATACTAGGAGTAACATGATCATTTTAGAAGTTCAGGAATCAAAATAAATGTTTTGAAAGTTCCATATTCAAAGTAGATAATCTAAAAAAAAATAAAGTCATATGTTTGTTATGAAATATGGATTTAATTTTATGTTTTTAGATTCACCAAATCAAATAAATTTAGCGAATATTCATTAGACAGACTGTTTTTAAATTATGTGATCTATATGAATTTCTTCGGACAAACTTTGAGTGTTTTCAAATTTTTGAATTGTGTATTTAGAGTGAGTAGTGATGGAATGAAAAATGTAAACTTTCCCAATTCTAGTCTCTATAAATTACATTAAACAACAAGCTTACATTAAACAAGCTTTTTGTATTTTCATTGTATTTGAATGAAAAATGTAAACAAGAATTACATTAAAAAGATAAAACCAAGATAAATATTATTTCATATTATAAATTCATTGCTTCTTGTTAGATGAAACTATGTATAATTAATATATTATAAATTATATGATATTGTAAAATAATAATTATATAGAATCCATAACATAAATTACATATTTATAAATTAACTAATAATAGTTGAGATTTACCTTAATGAACTATTTTTATGATATATAAATATACTATAAAAAACGGATTGTTTTCAAATATAGAAAAATGAGTCAAACTATTTATAAATATAGAAAATTTCCACTGTCTATCCGCGATAGATCTATCGCGGATAGACAGTGGAAATTTTCTATATTTGTAAATAGTTTGATATTTTTTCTATTTATAATAATTTTTCATCAAATACAATTGTTTAAATTGAAATTCAATTTCAAAATTTGTTACCAAACACATATTTGAAAACACTAAAAAAAAATAGTACGATTCTAATTTTTCTTTACTCATTTTATTTTAAAATTTTTATTTTGAGATCACTAACCAAACACAATTTTAGAGATCAAAATAAAATTTAAATTAGATAAGAAAGTATTCAAGAAACTTGTCTCCTCTTGCAAGCTCGATGAACATTACTAGTTTCTGTAAAATCTCTAGTTAGGAGAATAAAGTTATCACAACCTTGCAGCTTTGACACCTTCTTCTAAGTATTCTTTGATTTAGAAATATGTCTTTTTAGCGTCCGTTTAGCCCTCACCCTTGAGAGGGCATGAAGCTTGTATCTATAACCTATTTTTTTACTCTATCTTAAAAATAAAAAATAAAAAAATAAAAAAAAACTATTTTTTTAATTGAATATTTATTCTAAAGTAGAAAAACTGTTTTAAAAAATAGTACAATACACTTCATTATCAATTTTGGCATCATGGTGGAGAACATAGAAGAGATACCCATCTAAGAAAGAAACTCCTAGAAACTAAAATGGAAACTTTAGAAAATATGAAACTTTTTAAGAAAATACTTGATTCCACCAGAATCATTTTCCCACAAAAAAAAAAAAAAAAAAAAATTATATATATTAAAAACAAAAGGAAAAATTTTAGACTCTCAAAGAAAAAGTTTATACTAAAGTGTTTAACTCTTTCCTCTTTTTTATTTCTAAGTGGGAACTTTTTATTCCTTTCCTTTCCCTCCAAATATTTAAGATTTGGAACAACTTCCAAGCAGCACTAAATATTAAGAAATATATATAATATAAGAGAATTAGAAAAATTAGAAAAATAAAAAAAATTATTTACACAAAATAGCAAAATTTTTAGATAGTTATGATAGACGCTGATAGAAGTTTATTAAAGTCTGTCAGTGATAAAAATGCTAGAAGCCTATCACTGATAGATACTGATAAAAGTCTATCAATGTCTATCAGTATTTTTTTTTTTTTTTTACTATTTTCTGTAAATAGTTGACATTATTTTTATTTGTGAAAATTTCCCTATTATTAAAAAAAATAAGTGAATAACTATCTTGAACTAGAATATAATTTATTTCCCTTTAAAAAGGCTATAAAATTTTGTTGCAATTAGCACATTACATTAATAACTTTTATTCTTAAAGCAATTAGGTTAGTTTAATTTAAAGGACAAAACCCAACCCCATATCAATCTGACAAGACAAAAAGAAGTTAATTATTGATAATCAATTTCTTAATATATCTATTCCTCTTAGGAAAGTTTTTTTTTTTTTTTTTTTTATTCATTTGATTAATTTAATATGGAACCATTAGAAAAAATTATTAATTAGTTTAGTTCCATTGATAAGACTAAAAGAGCTTCTTTATCTTATGCTCAATCTTTCTCTAAACAATATTTTTTTATTCTACTATTCTCAAAACCATTGGAGCTGCCCATTGCTTAATTAAACTTCTCATTTACTTAAAAACTTTATTACTTTAAACAAATGTAAAAGTGATTTATAATTCCCTTTTTAGCCTTCCCCTTCCTCTTCCCTAGTAGTATACATCCTTATTTTTTTCTTCTTCAATCAGAATTCTCCACTTAACTAAAGAAAAAATACTTCTTTTTTTTTTTTCTTTTCTTTTTACTTCCTTACTTTTCATCAACCATTAAATTAATGTCATCCTTAAAACTAGGTTTTTTAACCAACCAAAAAAAAAAAAAAAAAGTTAATAGAGACAAAATAACAATTCACCTTTGAAATATCTAGCTAGAACACTACCATCTATATTGAGCTATAAAATCAAAGAGCTAAAGACAAGGCATCAAAATGTTCAATCCAACTACAAATATAGTCTTAGTCTAGTTAGAACAACACTTGCCTCTAGCCATAAATCTTGAAGAACAAGAAATTCAAATTCAGGTTCTATTTGATAAGATTAAAAATTTAAGATTATCATGAACTTAATGTAGGATAGAAAATAAATGGTTGAATTACATGTTCGATCCCTGAATTTTCAAGTTTATATCCAATAGGACTTTAAACCTTAAAAAGTTTCTAATAAGTCTCTGAACTTTCAACTTTTTGTCTAATGATCCTTAAGCTTTAAATTTTACCTAACAAGTCCTTGACTTTCTCGACATTTTTTAAATTCACAAACCTGTTGGATGCAAAATTAAGGGATCTGTATGACAACTATGAAAGTTGAACGACCAAACTTGTAATTTAACGTAAATAAATTGAAGGGAAAGCAGAAAACATTGGGGAAGTACTCAGCTCTGGTTCACAAATGTCTAGTCCAGGGATTTGCACCAGCTTCTTGCCTAGTGATATTATGCTTTCACTTTATCTAGTCTAGAGACTCTAGACAAGATGAAGTTAGAACAAAAAAGAAAAAGAAACATCCATTAGTTGGAGAGCTCCCACCCCAAATGAGAGATGGGGTTAGTGTCTGTTGCATGCTTTCATTCTCTACTTAAAAGATTGAAATAGAAAATAGAAGATAATTTGAGTTGCATTTCATTAGTTACAAAAATCTGTTAAGGTTCCATCTTTTGGTTCTAAAATGCATAAAACTTTTCTTATTGAGCTCAAATGCTCATACCCAATGAGGCAAAGAGAACAAGAACAAGAAAAAGAAAAAAAAAAAAAAAAAACAGGGGAAAGAAAGGAAGTAAAATTTCATACTGAAGTATAATAATGTCCAACAAAGATTAGTGCCAACAGCATATGTTGTTTCTTGTTAAAAAAAATGAGCCCACAATTAAGCACAAACCATTTCTATAATCAAGTTGGATTATCTCTCCATTTTAAAGGGTGGGGTGGAGAAGGAGGAGTTGACAAACAGAAAAGTTGCCCTTTCCATAAAGGAAGGAAAAGTGCTCAAACATTGACCAAGAGAGAAAAGTAGATGCTTCAATTGTAAATTTAAAAAAACCAGTCACAGTATGCCACATCAGCTTTTTATTTATTTTTCTTTCTTTTTTTCTGATCATTTTTGTTTGGTCAACCAGAAAATTGATGTAGATTCTTCGTTGCCATGCACTCACAAGTTGGCTTTTATTTTGCAAGAGGTAGTTGAAGTTAAAGCTCTCAAAATAAGAGCATTTTTTTACAGCCAAATGTCAGAATTTTCTGATAAAGTTTTCCCTCTTCCATAGGTTACCTAAGTCTGAAATTTTTCTCAAGGAAGAAAGAAAAGGAAATGTTAAGTTCAACTGCAATGAAGGCTCCAACCCTACCACTATTCTTTAATCAGTAAAGCCACAAAAGGAGGGGAGAAAGGATAGGAATGAAGATAATACTAACAAGATATCTCATCTCATCCCAAAATGCCTACACTGTAGAGTTGAAGTTGCATCATATTGGGTCTGACTAAAAGTTAGTGGTGTAAAATTGACTGAGACCTTTTACCTAACCTCTGTGTAGCCACTTAGTGGTGAGTGTGTTGTCAAATTGATCTTCTTGAGCTGTAGAATCTATTCCTCAGAGGCAAATATTTCTAATCCTAATTGCTGCTATCAGAACCTCCTCCTCCATAAGCAACTCATCCAGAATGACCCTGAAAAGTTTCAACATAGCAGAGGAAACATTAATGTAATGGCCATGGAAGCGTAGAATTTAGACAGTTCATATTGCCTTGGTGTTGTTCTTAAGGGATAAAAACATTTCATTGTTTCATACCAGGAAAAAAAAAAGAAAAAGAAAAAAAAGAGATTGTTCTCATAAGACTTTAAAGTTAGGTAGAAGTAGTAGATGAACATATTTCTCAACCCAAGTGGCATTTTGAATGAGGATTTTCCTAGTAAATGAGGTTCTTGTGGTAAGTAAAGTAGATTGAGTGATTAGAAGAATTAGGCAATATAGAAAAGAAACTAATCAAATACAATGATTGAAATCTATACTATTTGTGTTCATATCTTTTATTATGTACAGGAAGTTCAGTGAAAAACTTTGATTTGGTAACCTTTATTGGGGGAGGACCATGTTGAAGAGCTTCGTATCTTATTAAGTTTTTCTAAAGATTTAGCAAATCTACAAGCTGTAGAACAAGTACTTTTGTCTCCCTCCATGAGCCTCAGATTTGAAAGGATCATTTAAGTTACGTTTGTCAGCTACATAATCATATCAATCAATAGAAACTAAAGGATAACAATTTTAATCCCCTGAAAGATGAAATAATGATTTGATTCTGGTGAATTTGTTGTCAATATGGTGGCCGTGTGTGCATAGATACAAACAAAAGTAGTCTTTGTAGTGGGTCTCAGAGCAATCAAAATACAATGAACTGGCAAGCAGAAGAGAAGAAAGAGCAGAGAAAAAAGTTGAAATGCTTTTTTATTGTGCATGATTCCACTTAAGACATCCAGGTTGGTAACCACACATGGACAATAATAGTATAAAAATATAAATGAAGAATATAAGATAAAATTACTTAGCACTGCAAATTTAGATATTTCTTCCTAGCTTAAATTAGATAGATTGGACACTAGAACCAACTTCACTTTCTGGTTAATGGTATCAATCAGAAATTCATTAAAAATGATTGATAAGAGATATTTCCTTCGACATACTGAGGGGTTATTCTTTGTTATTTCTAGTAATATTCTTGAAGTTTGTTATTGGATTTGCTTTATTTTCTGGCCGCTGCCCAGTGCCCACAAGCATAGATTCTCTCTATTTTGCATATCCAGAGCTCTCTCTCCTAGCTGGGAGCCTTGCGGATGGATGAATGTGCTCTGCCTGCTGGGATTCTTTGTGTTTCGTAAAAAGATTTCCTGCTTTTGTCCTTGTCTTTACTTCTCCTTTTCACAGATGCCTCTCCCTTTCTGAGTTTCTTGGCTATTTGGTGCAATGTGCAGCTGGTGTACACACCACACTAGCATAGTGATTCATATTCTCCCACATTTTATTCCACTTTTCACATCACCAAATTGCCTATAAATAGACATTTTCATTGTTGTTTTTCTACATCACAGCATATTACACTTCTGGGTCATTGCATATACTCACAAGTGCCTCTTAAGTGCAGTTCTTACAACTTTCAACATGAGCTACTCACATTCTAATATCAGCTCTGGTTTGATTACTTTTCACATTCCTTCTCAATCTCTTTTTCCATCCACAGCCATTTTGCTTTAAGTCTGGTTTTTTTTATTGTTAACAACAAAGTCTCAATCTTTGTCCCTCTTGGTGCTCCTTTAATGTATGGCTTAGTTGTTTTTGTTTTCTCTAACTGTTCATGATTCAGAGAAGTTACACATTCTGTTGGCCAAACTGCAGGTAGTAGATCATCAGCAAGAAGGCCATTAGAGTTTGGAAGGACACATGTTGTCAGGCCCAAAGGAAAACACCAGGCCACTATTGTTTGGTTGCATGGCCTTGGTGATAATGGCTCTAGGTAATGCCTCTTTTGTCTCCCTAAATGCTCAAACTTCATATAAATGATTTGTGATGGCGCATAAAACCATTCAAGTTCTTCTGTTCATATAAGAATCTTAAGTTATCTAAAACTGTACAGTACCTACTCAAAGAATCCAGCATATTTGATAAGTGTTTCAATGAGCTTCGTTGAAGCTAACATAGCACTAAGGTTTTTGCGCATGAAAAGCAAAGGGGGCATTTGAGCAAGGGGTGGAGTTGTAAACTCTATGGAGTTCTGAGTCTGGAGAGTTGTGAACCCCTTAGGCCCACAGTGTAAGGAGTTAATAAGGTATAAAATTGATTTTTTTTAGTAGTGGGACCCACAAACTCCTTGGACCAAATAAGGAGTGGAGTTCCCAACTCCCTACTTCCCAACTCCTTGGCCCAAACATCCTCAAAGAATCTTGTGACAGTCTACGTTGGATGTTGATTTTACTAGCTTGCCATCAACAGTGGACAGTTATATTCCTTTCCCTTTTGCATAAAGTACTTTTTACCTTCTTTAAGAAGGGTTTCTTGCCGACCTTTGTTTCCTAAGCCAAACGAAAAAGGGAAAAGGTGGTCTCAGAATGTCAACAACTTCATATTCTTCCCTTGAGTTTCTCACTTGAATGAAATGTGAAAAAGTAACGGCACAGTAGAAATTGCAAATAAATGTTGAACTTTCCCTTTCAACTTGTCTGATCTTATGCTGAAGTTTATTTGAGAACCAAGGTTTGGAAAAGGTATACATAAGACTATTTTACATTTTTACTTGGTTCTCCAGACAACATAGGGCCCTCTATAGTACTTTCTTTTCTTCCTATATATTCGATCATGGACTTTCTTTTCCCTTTTCCTATCTATTTCATCTTTAAATACCAGAAGTTCACTTGCTAAAACTTGTAAAATTGAAAAGACAAATAAGGTTTTGCTTTTATATGAATTATGAAACATGATCAATCATACTTTTCCAAGGATGTTGTCTTAGTGGTTCTGCACTTTAATTTGAAGATGTTTTTGCAAATAAGAATAACTCTAATAAGTTCTGCTTTCTTTTGTTCTCTGTTTAACTGCAGCTCTTCTCAGCTCCTGGAATCTCTTCCTCTTCCAAACGTAAGAAATATAATTTAATACTAACAAATGGATATGCCTTCATGTTCAGCTTACACTTCAGGCTTCTTTCCCATACTAATCACTATTTCTTTTAAATATGCAGATCAAATGGATTTGTCCAACTGCTCCAACTCGACCGGTATCTCTACTCGGAGGCTTTCCTTGCACTGCATGTTAGATCGACAACCTTCTACTTTTTTCATTTTTCTTTATTCCTAAGCCCATATCTACTTTAGTGGTTTAATACCAACAAATATTGTCTAAAACTGTTCCATGTGATTCTTATCAGGGTTTGATGTGGGAGAGTTTTCAGAAGAAGGTCCAGATGATTGGGAAGGTCTTGATACCTCAGCTGCCCATATTGTAAACTTACTGTCTGCAGAGCCATCTGATGGTAAGCTGAGAGTTATTTCCATCTTAAGCTGCTAAATATATCAAGTGCATAGGGAAGCCAAAATAACAGAAACTTCAAGACAACCAAAAACTTTAACAATCTGGGAATCTTTATATATTAAATAATTGTTCCCCAACTTGATGGAGAATAAATTTCTATATTTCAATTATTTGTGACAGTAAAAGTTGGGATTGGAGGCTTCAGTATGGGAGCTGCAATGGCACTTTACTCTGCAACTTGCTGTGCTCTTGGAAAATATGGAAATGGAGTCCCATACCCCATCTACCTAAGGGCAGTTGTTGGACTTAGTGGCTGGCTTCCTGGGTCAAGGTATGTTGTTTGGGAAAGAAATCTCCATGACTTAAAGTGCTCATATAGAAACAAATAATATAATGAATATGCCATACAGGAGCTTAAGGAACAAATTTGAAGCATCACATGAGGCTACGAGGCGAGCGGCATCGATTCCTATCTTACAGTTTCATGGAACAGGTAGGCGTCTAAAATCTTATGCTAATGTTTTTGTTACTGTTTCAACTAACCTGAAGAATAATTCACTTAGCTTTCTTGCATACAAAGATGACTTCAAAATGAAGATTTCAACCATCAGAATACAGTTTTTTTTTTTCTGACAAACTGCATGACTTCACTAACTCAGCATTTGTTAAGAAAGCATGAATATATTCCGCAGCCATTCTCTTTCAGGATTTCAACTTTCACAACTTGTGTAAAAGATATTGATTCTCAACAGTTTATTAAAAAGGGATCATTTGAGAAAAGAAAAGGCTGTTCAGAAGACCAATTTGAAAAGGGGAAAAATAAAGAATAACATCTTCAGTTGTCCTAGAATAGATCAAAACAAACACATATTTTCAACCATTTCATAGCTATTTTTAAGAACAACTCTGAAATAACATTTTCAGTTTCCCCTTTTTTGGGTTTGTTTAATGAATCATTCTTAACCATTATCACCCCAAAATGCAGCTGATGAGGTAGTACCTCTAAAGTATGGAGAGAAATCAGCCCAGACCTTGACCTCAGCTGGGTTTAGAACCCTTATTTTCAAAAGCCAAGAAGGGTAATGCTCTATTCTAATCGAACGCATAAAATTGAATAATCAAAACAGATAAAATAAAAAAGGCTTAAAAGGGTTTTGATTGATTACTCGTTTGCAGGCTGGGACATTACACAATCCCAAAAGAGATGAACGAAGTCTGCAGTTGGCTGAACTCAAGGCTGGGGCTTGAGGGCTATCGCTGAGAATTCTTGAATACTCCATTTTCAACAGTATAGCTGAGAAGAAAGAGGACAATAAAGTTTTTTAAGAAAGGAAAAGCTTATGCTTTTGCTTTGAGTAGGCTATGGTAGAATGGGACATGGGGCTTTTGGTATAGAGAAAGAAACTTCCCTGATTCCCTTTAAAACTTCTCTGTTCCCAATAAAGTTTTGGATTAGTTTTTCATTTTATGAAATATGTAATAGTAGTAGTAGTAGAGCTAATTTTCACTTCAATTTTCTTTTGTTTATTTTTAGTATTATTATGATTATGGATTTCTTTTTCTTTAATTTCTTTCCATTTTAATTTGTTGCTAATGTCCAAATATTTTCTCCATTACTTTAAATTTGAAGGACAAAATGATATGTCACATTTTCACGGAGTGTTTGGGATAAAGAGTGAAGTTGTGAATTCTTAGACTTACAATATAAGGAGTCAATATCTGCCTTTTATTCTTCTAACGTAAAAGATGGTCGGAGACATAAAATTGATATTTTTTTAGTCGTGAGATCTACAAACTCTTTAGCCCAAATAAGGAGTGGAGTTCACGACTCCTACTCAACTCCTTGAGTCAAACACCCCAGTTTATAATTGTACTGAAAATGAGAAACAAACAAACCTTTACTCTTTGTTCTACGTGAGATTTTTATTATCATTGAGCTCATCTTAGGAGGGCTACACATTATTTTTTAACAAACATGTCACGCTAACCAAACCGTCTTTTGCGCTCCATAGAAGCAAGTATTTGTTTCAAACAAAGTGTTCATAGCAACGTTGCTTTTCTATCATTCGATGTTAACTCTTCTTATTATTGTGAAGAATTTATCCAGTGTTGAATTGTTTATCCACTTATAAAAAATAAGATTTGGGTTTAGTTTAGTCGTGAGACATATTTGTTTTACCCTAAACAATGTTGGTATAGTGAAAAATAGGAGAGATACTAACCAAGGGGCATAAAAAATGTGACCTTTACGCCTTAGATTTGCAGCAAACGAAGCAGAGCAAAGAGTTATATGCCTAATTTGCATCCAATAAAGCTCCATGTTCTATAGTATTTTTCCTAGAAAAAATAAAAATAAATTATCGAGTAAACTTTTTTAAAAAAAATACACTAACTAGAATTATGAAAATAAAATAAAATTATAAGGTAATGTTACCATATGTGCTATGTCAGTGACCACCTCAATCAAAAGGTTAAAACAATGTGAGGGAAACAAATTTAATAAATAAATAAATAGTAGAAGGAAAATTAAAATGTTAATTCAAATATTTTATTTTAATACAAATCATGTAAAAAAGCAATAATTATATTAAAAAATATGATATATTCTATCTTTATTTATGATAAAAATCATAATTAATTATTAGGGTAGTGGCGTGTGTGTATATATATATATATATATATACCAATCAAACGCAAAATTTTTACAAATATAACACAATGTAAAAAAAATTTGTGAATAAAGTAAAATTTAGATTTTTCTTTCGAAGTCTATCAGTGATAAAGTCATATCACTCGTAGAGGTTTATTAGTGATAGACCATAGAAGTGGTAGGAGTTTATCAGTAATAGAGTCTAGATTTTGCTATGTTTGCAATTTCTTAAAATATGTTGTTATATATTTAATTATTATCCCTAAAAGTACTACCTGATGCAATTACCCTAATTATTATTAAAATCAATGTTTTTTTCTCCAAATTTTTAAGTCGTGAGTAGGTTAGTTTTACTTGTCAACTTTAACCTAATTCAATTAGTTAAGATATATGTTATAGGTCATTTTCAACTAAAGCGACAAGTCCAACTAGGCAATTGGGTCACATAGCAAGGTTGAGGTGGATTATCCTCAAGGAGATTTCTTCTTGCAAGTCCCGCCTCATGGCACCCTCAATTAGCTCGTTTTACTTCTTCATTTTAGATCTAAGAGAGGAACGGAAGCACTCAATCAACCCCTCCTATAAATAATCTTCCTTTCACCAATCAAAGTTAAGTTAACTCACATTCTCTAAATTGTTGTTACATCCAAAAAGAATCATTTAAATTAAAAACCTAAAAGCATTAGAGACGATTTGGCAAGCACTACACAATGTGTAGTCCTTTCTTTTTTGTATGACACATTTTCTCTAAATTACAAATTTACTATACGTTGAAGTTCATGCATGTCATATGACATTTTTCTTGCTCAAATTTTGCATCAACCACACTAAGAGGTTAACGGTTGAAATAATGCTCCCATTCTATAATGTTTAACGGAAATATATATATATATACATACATACCTACCTACATATATATATATATATATATATATATATATATATATATATATATATCTACACACATACGTCCCCGTAGATGGATAAGTCTTTGGATTTAAAAATCATTCTATACGAGTTTTAAAAATGATTTTTTAAAATTATCTTTAAAATAATATATCTGTATACGTTTATAAATAGTTAATTATATTATATGTGCTCAAATTCTAACTATTTTATGATATATTTTTTTTAATGAAAATATCAATTTATAACCTAAATTTTGAGAGTTACATCAATTAAAATTCTAAACTAAAAATTGTATCAATATAAATTCAAAACTTTCACAAGTGTATTAATTTGTAACTTTTATCATATTTTATTTGAATAAACATTAGGTGAGACTTATAATTTTATAAATTTAAATTTTTAAACCTTGATTAGCGAATCGATTTGTATTCTTAAGATTATTTTGAAAATTATTCATACATAAATTCTAATTATCTATTTTGCTAATCCAACATTTGAATAAGTCTACACAAGTGTAAGAATTAATGCATTATTTTCAAAAGCAATTTTAATAGTCTAAAATTGATTCACTTATGATAATTTATGAGTTTAATTGAAATAATAAAAAAGTCTCACACAATATTTACAAAGAACCTAAAATTTAAAGGATAATTAAATTGTTACTATCATTAGTTTAAGATTTTAATTAATAGAATTTAAGAAGTATATATTGATATTTTCTCATTTTTTATAATCTATATGTACACATCTACCCACAATTTTGAGGTTAAATTTGTTTTAAGTATATTTAACATTTTGCTAATAATATGAATAAAACGTAGCCGACATAAGATTTAAAGATTTTTCTCGATTCTCAAGGAATATAATACGTATATAATGTGACTAGAGAACTTTGTTTCTAATTTTTTTTTAAAAAAAATCTTTACTTTCTCTATTTTTTTTTTATTTAAAATAACCGTTAGAAATATAAGTAAATTACAAAAACTTAAATTTATGACGGTATATATAAGTCAACCTTAAGTATAGCTCAACCGACATTACAGATGGTATATTATCGACTATCATTAAAGGTTCAAATTCCCTATTCTACATATTATAAAAAAATAAAAACAATATAAATCTATATATATATATATATATATATATATTTTAGTCCATTGAAAAACAGAGAATAAAAAATATCAGAACCAACTTCAAAAACAGAATTGAAATTTGATAATTATCCTTGTAACAATTCAACTACAAATCATAACTAACACTAAACAGAATTGTAGATAAATACCCAACTACCTCCTAATTTTTTTTCTCATTTTCTTTTCTTTCAAGATTATTCTAATTATGAATATATTGATCACAACATTTACTCAAGCCAAGAAGTCCTATATATAATCACTCATATTTTGAACATAACTTTCATTAGAATAATAATTTATGTTTGGGAAATTAGGCCCACTTTAGCTGATACCTTATTAATTGTCTCTTAAATCTTGCATCAAACTTGAGCTCGATCCCACAGGAACATACAGCACCAAAGTCGAGTACGATGGCTGATAGAGAAAATTATTATCATGAATTGGTTGGAAATTAGGAACTAAGTTGGAGGGAGCTTCAAGAATTCTATTTGTATATGAAAATGACATATGTGGGTGAATATTATTATGAAGCATTTCATTCTCAGGAGTATTGTGGTAATTATTGTTCCCTTGAAGAAGTTGATAAGAATAACCATTATTTCCACGGTTATTTAATGTTGACAAATTATTACTCCAATTTGTTGATGTTGATGAGAAATTATTGGGAACTTGTGTCAATTCTTGAACATCTCTTATTTCATCACCAATAATCTTTCCATTAGTATCTGAAACCAAGTAGAAGAAAATTAGTAAAGGTTAAATTACAAGTTTAGTCGTTATATTTTTACGTTTTTTTTTCTTTTTTTTTGTCTAATACTACATGAATTTGGAGGAGTGGTATCTCTAATACGTCTTTAAAATTTTCAATTTTATACCTAATAAATTTCAAGTATATTCAACTATTAAAAATATATATATATATATATATATATATATATATATATATATATATTTATATTTAGTAGATACATAAAATCAAATTTTATATACAATATAATCATGAATTTTAAAATAAATTTAAAGAACTCTTGTAATTTACAAAGCTGAATAGTTTAAAGACTTTAATTATTATACACGTTTTTCAAGGTTCGAGAAGTATATATTATATACCAACTTAAAAGTTCATAGTTCCAACCTGATCGGGTGCCATGAGGATTATTACAACTTTGACAATGACATGTTATAGTGCAAGCAATTTCTGCCGGTAAAAAAACAAGATTCAATTTAATGAAAATATATTATGAAAAACATAATTAGTTTATCAAAAGAAAATTAAAATAATGTTAGTTTGATCAACAGATTAATAGAAAGGAGTTTAATATGAAAATCAACATAGTTTCAATTGCCATATAAAAATGTATTTAAATTTTCACTATTTAAATTTTTTTAAAAAGTTGAAATTAATTTTTTAAAAAAAAAAAGGTTTATTTTTTTGTTAAAACAATGTTTTAAAATTGAAGTACCTGAAGGCATTCACAATATTTCTTTTTACACTTTGACTGCTTGCACTTGCATCCTCTTCTTTCTGCAGATGAAGTTGTCTTTGTTTCATTCTCTTTTACCTTCATATAAATCAATATTTTGAAAGATAATTAAAAATGTATATATATAAAAAAGATATTAATATCAAAAAATTTAAATTTTAGTTTCTATAATTTTTAAAAGGAGTTAGATTTTCATATTTATTATTTCATAAAACCTCATAAATAATTTCTATATCATTTGATGAAACCATGGAAACTATATACGGCAGAGATTTTATGAAACTTGTCTGAGACAAATTTAAAATATTTAACTATAGGGATAAAATTCTAATTACTTTCTCTAAACCGTGTATTTTTTTTATATAAACTCGCCATTAAATTATAGATAAATATTGTTGATTGAAGACATATTAAAACAAATAATATCAACTAAAATGATAATATATATATTGAAAAGAATTACAAACTTCTTTTGAAGCAAAAGCGGAGGGATTTTTGGATAGAATTTCTTGTTTTACAGCCTCAACTGTATCCTCATACAAAGGAGTATTGAAGCAATCTGTACAGCCACAAACATCGCTGCAATACATACCACTTGCAAAGCATTCGCAATATCTGCATAATTAAAATATCAATATTTATTTTTAAATGTCAATACTATAATTTATTGTTACATTTTAATTAATTAATTAATTAATAAATCTTACAATTCTAGGCACTGACTTTTCTTGCAATTGCAATGTGGGTTGACTTTATTTCCATTTTCCACTTTTGATTTCTTCCTGTATATTGCACACCACCCAATATTATATTGATTCATATACTAAATCTTAATAGAAAAAAAATAATATATCGATTATTATAAATCAACTATTCATTTTCACCTCCTCAAATTCAAGGTTAAAATCAATAATTTTTTTTCCATAAATAAATAAATATGTAGAAAAAAGAGAAAATTTAATTACCTTTTTTTACCAGTAGTATTACTATTATTCATCTCATTTATAAAAATACCTGAAGACACGGGCTGCTGCAACATAAAAATACACATTATATATAAAAAATATTCACATATTCTACTATATATATATATATATATGATTATTTCATACGGCATTATTAAGATTTTTGTTTTCATTAATGTTCTCGAAATTCAAATATGGATCAATATCCAAGTTTTGATTTTCAACACTGCTATTTTTCTGCAATAAAAAAATGTAAAAGCTAATTAAATTCGATACTAATAAATAATAATAATAGTATACATATTTGTATTTAATTTAATTAATTGGTAGTTGTTGACTAATTTGTTGTACAAAATGAAGTGTTTATGTAATCACCTCAGACAGCTCCTCACAAATATTTTCAGTCTCATGGACATAGCTGATCTTGTATTGATCATCACCCATTGCAGCTTCTGTATTGTTGCTGAGGCCCCAACAATTTTCATTAAAAAATACCATAAATAAAACCCATTGTTATAATTAATAGTTTAAATATGACTAAATTGAATGAAAGTTGAAAATATAGTGTATTAAAAAATTCTAATTAGGGTCACCACCACGTGCGATTTGAAAACCAAAATTACAGGATCTCTAAAAACATTAATAAAAAAAAACATTTAGATTTAAAATTGCTAACTCAATAGTTTTCATTAAAAACATTTAGAACATTTTTGATATCATAAAAAAAGCGATAATACTAATCTCATGACACCGTCGTATTTTACTTGGTCATGTGTCTGATATGTTCTTACTTTTACCTGAAAAATATATAAAGAAATTGATGAGTATGTCTTAAACAATTCAATTGGTAAAGCCAAAATCATATCCACAACCAAAAATCCGGTGAACAGTGGCGGCGGCGGCAGCGGCGGAGGTGCGACTGCAGTGCAGAAGTCGGAGAACGAAATGTGAAAGAGAGAAGGGCTTTGCGAGAGAGAGAAAGAGAGGGACGGACAGAAAAGGAACCTCACCGGTGCCACTACGAGGGTGGAAAACGGCGGCGGGCGGAGGCGGACGTCGGTGGACTGGGCGGTGCGGTGGCTGGTTCCCTCTTCTTGGTGGGTTTTGCGTGAGGATTTTTTTTTCTCAAACTCAGCAGTCACCTCAGGCTCAAATATATATTTCCCTTTTTTTTTTTTTTTTTTTTTTTTTTCCTTTTCCTTCTTCAATTTCGAATTGTTGTGACCTTTAACCAAATAATATTTACGATAGTCCCATTGACTTACATCTAGTAGGAATTGTAATAAAGTAATTATATTTTTCAATTATCTCAATCTTGATTCCAAAAATTTAAAATTAAACCCAATAATTTAAGGTAATTAATTTAAAAATGAACTTGAGAGGTTACATATAAAGACTCTAAAATGAATTAAAACTAAAAGCATTAGGATCAAAATAATATTTATGCCAACTTAATAATTACCTCCCACAACATATACTTAAAGAAAATTTGAAGTTCTACGGTAGTATTAAAAATCAAGTTATGTTATGGGTCTAGTTTTCATTTGGTTTTTAAATTTCATAATATTACATTTTACTCTTAAATTTTGATTTTTTTAATTTTTTTTTTCCAATTTGAAGCCTAGGGTTTAAAGATTTACAGTTTTAGCATTAATTTTTTTTTTAAAAAAAAAAATCTCACTTTCCATCTTTGATGTCAATGTCAATTAATTAATTTAAAAGAAGCAAATATTTATAATTAAATTAATTTTCACTCATTTTCTTCCTCATATCATAATTGTTTAAAATTAGTTATCTAAAAGTTAACGACAAATACCAAAGTGAGCATTAATAAAATTGAAGTCAAGAGAAAAAATATAAAATCTTGAAACCTTAAGGACCAAATGACAATGAAACTCAAAACACAATTAGGATAAAAATATAACACAATGCAACCTATGGACCAAATAGAAGTTAAACTAAAAAACTTAGGGGTAAAAGTATAACGATTTGAAATTATTTGAAGATCAAAAATAGAAACTAACTCAAATTATATGGACCAAAATGATATTTTTCTCAAAAAAAATAATTAATTGTGAACTATTTTATTTTCATAAAACTGTTTCTAGATATTTTGAAAATATAAATTCAATACCTTTTCAGGTGATCTCGATGGGATATACATAGGTCAAATGGGCAATACCTTTTCTGCAGAGTCTATCCTAAGCAGAGATGTCAATCTTCCTTGCAAATGTGGGGAGGCAGTATGAGAACAAAAGAAAAATCTCTATAGAATAAACAGGGACGGGGAACGTCCATGGCCCCACTCTCATCCTTTAGCCATTTTTATTTATTATAATAATTTAATTTTATGTTATTATTAATTATTATATTTAAATTTCAAATTTTATTGTTTAAAGATAAAAAAAAAAATTGGTAAAATTTTTGTATTTTTAGAGCATATTCATATACAATACGATCATGGTTTTTTTTAATTTACAAAAAACATTAGGGGAGATATGTACACATCAAATAGAAACCAAAATCCGCGAGAAATGTAGAGTACTTTAACTTCCATGGATGAGTACTATTTTTTGAAAAATTGTATTATTTATTATTTATTATTTTTTGAACAAATGTGAGATGAAAAATCAAACTTTTAACTTAACATAGTTAATACTATTTTAGCTGTATAAATAGGCATTTTAGAAGTCCACATAAATTAATATTTCAACAAATCACATAACAAAATGTTAATAAAAGCAAGCAATAACAGTACCACTTAAGAGAAAAAAGGTAAAATAACAGTGGTAGGTCACATTTATTAGGGAATATATGTGATGTTTAAAAAAGAAAATTGAAATGATTGATCAAAAACCCTCTATGGAAAAAGAAATACATGGGAGTAGGAAAAGAGATTTGGCTAATAACATAAAAGAATCTTCAGCCTCATTATCTCACAAGTTGAAACAACAAAGAAAAAAATGGGTTTAACCATATCTCCATAGAACCTATTCAGTCTTCTGATTGGCTGCAATATCATTGAGTTTTTCCTTCAATTCTCCAGACTACACATAACAAAGAACAATGTCAAAGAAATGCATCACACAATAGATAATAAACCCAAAAATTCATGTAGGATCCTATGAGAAGTGAACTGAGTAAGGTATAAGAAGTTGGATACCTGATGCAGATTGAGTATGATATCAGATCCTCCAATAAACTCTCCTTTTATGAAAATCTGTGGAAATGTTGGCCAATTGCTGCATGCAAAATATTTTCAAATCACAAACATGTCCAACTACTTCTCTTCAGCGTGATAATTTCATTTTTCGAATAGCAAATACCATTAAACAGATGAAAATATTCATGGATATTTATCCGTTGACATGTCAATATATCCGTAAATTGAAGGGTTCAACATCAATATTAAATATCTATTGATATCTCCGATATCTTTTATAAGTGCTTGTAAAACATAGAAAATGTCATTGCTTTAGTCTAATATGAATAGAAATACTAATAACAATATCTATACCTTAGATTGAGAATAAAAACAACTTAATTATTAATTTTATAAATTTGTTGACTTACAAAAATATTCGTCAATATCGATATTTTACCGATATATCTATATATAGCCGTAAAATTGTGATATTTTAATCTTTGAAACAAACTATAACTCATTTGCGAGCCAAGTCTGATATTAGTTCATGCTTACACATTCATGACTTAATTTTTTCCAAATCAAATATTTGAAAATTTTTAACCCTGTAGAGGGAAAGTCGGTATCTAAGGGGCTAGCATACCTGAAGGATTTCACAGCACTTTTAAGTTCGGCGTCTTCCAAGATATTTCTAGCACTCAAAGGTACATCTGCAAAACTTAAACACATGAGAATCGTGGAAAAAGATGGCAAGCAATAGAAAGGTTCTGCAAGGATTTATATCCAGAGATGGAAAAGTTGATACAGATTATTGTCGCAACAACTAGAAAACCAAAGACCATACAGACAAAATTCATGCAAAAGATAGGATTAGAAAGAAGCAAGATGATGTTAGGCATTAGCAATCAGTGTGCCACAATATGGTTATAATCTACTCGTTACACACATTACAAACAAACATAACAGGCAAAATATTGGCTCATACATAGGATTATAAGACCATCAATTTATGTTCCAGGGGATCAAATAGGTATGTCCCTAAATAAGCTTAACCAAAAGAGAGTAGACTCATTAAAACACACACAGTGAGCACTTACTATATAACTTCAACACTCTAACGGCAAGAGCGCTAAATCCACATTGAGGAACTTCCGGCACCCCTTTCATGTAAATCATCACAGGATTTTGTCGTACATCCTAATAACAATACAGAACAAAAAATAATGCTGAAATGGAACATGCCTACTCAGGGAAGTATAGATATTAGCAAGTCAATGTTGAAGAGTTGGAGACCTTACAGTGTAACTTCTAAAAAACAAAAGCCAATGAAAAATTGAAGTCAAAGGTGCAGTAATATGTCAGTATTTCTAAACCATTAGTACTGGTTCTTAAATTCCTCACATTCTACTCACACCAGAAAACATACAACTTTTCTACTTTTTCACAATCTGGAAGACCTTTTTGTAACTGTCCCCTTTTGCATATTTCAACTAATCATGAAAGTTTTTTTACTTCCACAAAGATTAAGCACATCAAAATATGCTTCCTAGATAAATGTTATCAGTTCTTTCACCAGAGCATATATACCTGTTCAACAACATCCCTCAAAGAAAGGCCAGAACTCTCAAGTTTATTAGTAGGTTTGAAATCGTCATGGGTATCAGGTTCATTCGGTACAGTTGTCGAGTATCTCGTTCCATGCTGGTAATTTAACCCAGGCACCACCTATCAACAGTTCGAAATGAGGCACCGCGTTATAATACAGCATAGTACAAGCTTTGCCAGTCAACTTTTATAATATGCATGTCATCTTAGTCAACTTCTATAATATGTATGTCATCTTAAAATTCCTAATATATCTTGTTCAAGAAAGGTCGTGATAATTTGTATGTCATCGACTCATCACTACCATGTAATTTCACACCAAGCGGCACTCATCAAAAGTTCTGATAGAATTTATTGTCCTTCAAATTTAAGCAAATGCAGCCAATTCTTGGGTGAAGAAAATATCTCACATGGGATATTATGAAGCTTAACTTCAAAGACAGCAGATAACTAATGCAGCCGTAATAAAGAAAACAACGAGATTTTCAATCTGGTCAAATTTGTAAAATGAAAGTTGTGATCAAGAGTAATGGAACAGAAAATTTACAACATCAAACTATTAAAGACAAAACAGGCATTATATTCAATTTTATCGGAAGTCCCTGAAAGGACCAAAACAAGCATTATATTTAATTTAAGTTTACATCTCAAAGCCCCAAGAAATAAATATCCTATAGATCTCTTACTTCAAACTTCAAATCTAAGGATAGCTGTGTGGGATAAATGGAAGATAAGGAAACTTAAACATTGTTCCACGATTTTCAAATGGGATACTAATAAATCAAATTCACCCCTATAACCCTCTTTCTCCATTTCTTTTCATTTTAGTCTCGATTTCCTTAGCCGTTTATAATCTCACCTTGCAAGTCTGGGTCAAATGTTAATTGGGAGACAACCCAACTTCTTATGATATAGGAATTTTGGCTCTCTAAACAAAATGGGTTTGGTGGTTCTTACATGAGGATAATGTTCTTTGGCATAAATTCACTGTTACTACATATCATTCTTCCAAGGCTGATTGTCATTTGGCCTAAGCCAGTTCAGGGAGGTTGAGGTTCTACAAATCACCTTGGTAATTCCTTTGTTCCACCAATGACTTGCTGCTAGTCGTGTTCAAAGATGTCTTGGTAACGCTGAGTCTACTTTTTGGCATGATTCTTGGCTAACTTGAGGGGTCCTTGCTATCATCTTCCCTCGCTTCTATCGGTTATCTACTCAACCAAATACTTCTGCTGCAGAAGTTTGGATTGTTTCTCATGCTGCATGGGACTTGATCCTTCGACGCAATTTAAATGAGTTAGAAATAAATGAGCAGCATGTCCTTATTTTCTCTCATAGGTCAGTATCTGGACTTTCATTGACTCTTGGTCTTGGCCCCTTGATTCATCCAACATCTTTACAGTAAAATCTCTCATGGATGATCTTATGGTTGTCTTTGTTGTACTTTGAGTAACCTTTATGAGGTGATTTGGAAAGATGTTTACCCTAAGATGATAAAAATATTTATTTGAGAGTTTAGTCTTGGAGCTATTAATACAACATATCGACTTCAAAGGTGTATATGCCTCATCACCATCTTTACTTGTCATGTTGAATCTTTTTTTCTTCTTTGTTAAAGGCGACAACTTTCATTGAGAAAAAAAAAATGAAAGAATACAACTACATGCAAAAAACCAAGCCCAAAAAAGAATGCCCCATTAAAGGAAATGGCTCCACAACCTAGAATCCCTTCTCCCATGATCCACCAAATGGCCCTGAAGAACCGAAAGAAGACCCTCAATATCTAACGTTTCTCTGTCGAATAGATGGAACAAAGAGCCAGAAGGATCAATACCCAGTAATATAGAAGCCACAACTTCCTTAATTTAGCCCAACTTCTTTAATTTCAAAATTGAAAGCTTTTTCGTAATACACCTCTAGGTGTTGGGAGTTCTTACTCTTTTATTCCATTCATTAATAAAATTTGTTTTTCTAAAAAAACAACCAATCAACCAAACAAGACAAAAGCTAAAACCAATGGAACAAGACAATAGAAATGAGAAACTAATATATGATAGTGTGATTTCTTCAAACCGTACTATTCTGCTAGTGCGAGTAGCTGGCAGACCTGCCAAGCCCTTGAAGAGTAAGTTTGATAATGACTTCGCCATGATTCCAATTGTAATACTCTATTGTACGAGCAACGCCCAATTAGATAATCTGATGTAGACAACAAATTCAAGAGTCAGCAAATTGGAGTACGGTTTTAAACATATGCAAGTAGTAACATATATCAAGGAACGATGAGAAACTGAAATGGCAGATACGAATTCCTTGAGCAACAAGTTTTAAGACTTTCACAGCACCAGATAGAAGAATTGCAAGCAGACAGCACCTCACAAAGAAAGACAATTTCAAAGACCAACTTTTCGAATACCCAAGTAATAGAAACAGGCATGAATATTACCCACATAAAATTAGGAAATGGTTAATGGGATGATACAGATCGTCCAGAAAACCATAGAAAGCTATAAAATATAACAAAGCACCACCAGAAATCAGATACAGCTGAATCAACACATTGCTATAGCTCAAGAAATGCAGAAGAACAAAAGAGAGAAAAAAGTTGAACAGACCTTGAGGTTGCAGTAGAGAGAGAGATAAGAGGAGGAGAAAGAAAATTGAGTGTGGAGATGTCCCAGCTATGGAGAGGGAGAAGAAAGAAATGAAATACGGTTGTGGGGATGGTGACGGATTTGGCTATGTCTGCCGCAGGGAGCCTGGGAGAACTTGCAGGGAGAATGGAGAAATGGAGAAATGGAGATGGAGAAAAAGAACCAAAGTGTTTGGCCCTAGGGTATTTATTTATTTATTTATTATTATTATTATTATTATTATTATTTTACAATGGGGTTAGGGATTGAGAAATTATTATAAATAAAAAAAAATATCAAACTATTTGTTACTCGAGTTAGCTAGAAGAGGGCAATGGTAGTCACTTATCAACGGAAGAATAGTGAGGGCATTTGGGCATTTGAGCATTTTGGTAAGTCTAAATATTATATAAATTAGAGAGCTTAATCCATACACACTTATAAATTTTTTTTAATAAAAGCTAACTTAAAGATTTTCATAAACTCATTTGATCAAAAGTTATTTTGAGTGATTACTAAATATTCCAATTTTTTTTAAAATGATTTTTTTTTAAAGATATTTTAAAAGTTAAACCAAATCTATCCTAAATTATTGGAGGTGATTATAATATTTTTTAGGGTTCTTTTCAAATATAGAAAAATAAGTCAAACTATTTACAAATATAGAAAAATTTTACAGTCTATCATGTCTATCATGATAGACTGCGATAGAATTCTATCATGATAGACTGCGATAGAATTTTATCGCTTCCTATCGCCCAGCGATAGAATTATTTGCTTGAGCGATAGAATTCTATCGCTTTCTATCGCGGTCTATCACTGATAGATAGTAAAATTTTTCTATATTTGTAAATAGTTTTATATTTTTTCTGTTTATAGTAATTTTCCTATTTTTTTTAACCCCATAAAAATAGGGAAATTTTCACAAAGAGAAAAAATATAAAGTATTTATAGAAAATAGTAAAAAAAATATTAATAGACATGGATAGACTTCTATCACATTTATCAGTGATAAACTTCTTTCATTTCTAATAGACTTCTATTAGCATTTATCACAACTATATAAAATTTTACTATGTAAGTAGTTTCTTTTTTTTCTCTCTCTTTTTTTTTTAATTTCTCTTGAAAATACGATGAAAGAGCAACAATTTTTTTTTTAACAAGAATTTCTTTTGCTTTCCTTAAATGCAACCAAATAAAAAAATAATTAAAAAAGAGGTCGTGTCTAAATCGCATAGTCACGAATCAGATATCAACGGGTACGCACGACCGTACTGAATTGATACTCAGCCTTGCGATCCGCTGCACAAGGTCCTTCGAACACACCGGCCAGTGAGTCTGGGTTGAGAGTTGAAATTAAAGCTCGAAGATCCTTCCGAATCTCTCTCTCTCTCTCCTTTTGCCTTCATTCATTCTCTACAGAGAGAATCGAAGTTTCTGAAATTCAGAAAGAAAGCGGCGATCCAAAGATGTCTCTGACGGCCGTGAAGATGTCCGAAGATATCTGGTTTACTTGTCTCACTCATGCATTGTCCACCGAGACTGAAGAAATCATGGGGCTTCTCCTTGGCGATATTCAGGTCACTCTCTTTATTTCCACTCTCAGTCCATTTTGCATAATCTGCTGTCGATTTTGCTTTAATTTCGGTTACTGGGTGTGTATTTCTTGCCTTGGTTGCTTATTTGAAACAAAGGTTATATTGGTTTGTTTATTTTGGCAAATGGGGTTGTTTGTGCTTTGAATTCTCTTTATTTTAGAGTTAGAGGTAAGATTTTTGTGCTCCTCTGGCTCGGTTAATTGATTTCTTAGCTATTTTGTAAAATTCACAGTGAGGAGTGGTATTTGTGGTACTCTCTGCACAGTCTTCTGACTCCATATGATGTCTGTTAGGAATGGACTTGGTTTCTTTTTCACATTAGTGCGTGTGATTTTGTTACATTAATCACACAGTTCTAACACTTGTGTTCTACCTCTTGTTAGATGGTCTATCCGAATTATGGTTCATTCGTTAACACACGATAGAGATTTTGATTCTACAATTTCTTTCAAGAGTTCGAGTAATTTCTTTTTCATGGCTGATTCTCTAAGCTTTAAGCTATTTTCATCATTTTTCTTTCAGGGTGTTTTCCTTTTTAAAAGGTAGTTGTTATTTCGGTTCTGCGTTCTTCCTGACCATGAGATTTTGCAGCATTCAAAAAATGGTAGTGTAACTGCACTAATTTGGGGAGCATCGCCTCAGACACGGTCTGACAGAAGGAAGGACCGGGTGGAGACTCATCCTGAACAATTGGCTGCTGCATCTGCCCAGGCTGAGATATCCTTTGCTCCTTTTAGCTTTGGGAAATTCTTCTTCTTCTAGACATTGTCCTATTTATCTCAGCTAATGCCTAATATTGATACATCCTTTACAGTGCATCTTTTTGTACTTCATCATTTAAATCTATTATTGTGTCGATAATCTTGAGTCTTGACAAATGAAAAGACCTTTCTCAGTTCATGTCAAAACATTCATTCATACATTTTCTATTGAGCTACAATAATTTGACTCTACAATTTCATTTATACTATGACCCCCTAGGGAGCGGCCCCATTGGCTTAGGCCTGTTGTCTCTAAGTAACACCTACCCAGAGGTCGCTTGCTCGAATTCTTGGGTCTCAATAAATAAAAACCTTGATGTCTCCAGAGTCTAGGCCATAGGGTGACCACAAGGTTTTTTTGTTTTTAATATAAAAATTATACTATGATGAAGAATGTTTTTTATGGCATGTGTTTAAATTATTGGGGATCTGGCAAAGTGGAAATTTGGAAGGAAAAAGTTCTATTGAACAACCATTTTCCTGGTTTAATATGCAATTTTATTGGGTATAAGAGGAATAGAAAAAATGGGCTTGCAATGTACTAGGAGTTTGCTGTATGGGGCCTAGTTAAATTTTGAATGATGGGAATTTTCCTTATGTTCTCTACCTTCAAGAGTAGAAAATGGTGAAACTGATTTTTATTTCCAGTGTGGCTTTGCGAAGTAGTTTAACATAAGTAGATCAACTATTCAAATTCTGAAGGACTTTCTGAGAGGATGAAAAGTTTGTTACTTGTTCCAAGTAAAAAAAGGAAGGAAAAAAAACTCAATTCTGAAGGAATCTTTTGATTATTTGTTTTTCCACTTGTGATTAAACCTATGTGAAGTTATTTTTCTTTTATTCAATATTGTTATATACTTAATTTTATAGAACAGAATGACAGCAATGACTGGGAGAACAACCAGAGTTATTGGGTGGTACCATTCACATCCTCATATTACAGTGCTTCCTTCACATGTTGGTTAGTATTGACTTGTCTATGATGTTTAATTGTAACCCATCTTGCTTGTGAGCTGTAATAACTCCGATGATGTAAAAGGTTTTGCATGTCGATTAGTTGGTTTTCCATCTTGTTATGCTTTCCTATGTTTCAGCTGGGGACCAAGTTTCCATTCCACTTAAGAATACAATATTGTTTCATCCTTTGCGTGATTATGTTATATCGGTGATAAGAGATCAAGTCTCCTTTGGCTTTTTTAGGCTACTGGCCTTCTCCTTTTCAATTTTCCAATTAAAGGTGCTTCTTGGTGTTTCTTCTTCTTCTAATTTTTTTTTAAAAAAAACTTCGGACTGGGTTTTCTTTTTGTGCTAGGGTGCTTAGAATAGAAACCTGAAAATTTTCTTTTAACTCGTTTGTTCTGATGATTGTATTATAACAGTTACTAAAATAGATCTGGAAATTTCATCATTGGTTTGGATCCACCTGTGAGAGGTGGGTAGCTTTAATGTGTTAACACGGAAGCCCAACCCTGTCAGGAGAGATGAGTGCATCTCTCCTTTAATCCAACACATTATTCATCAGTGCAGTTTCTCTTTCCTCTTCACATTCCTTGTGAAAATTAATATTTCGTAAGAGTTGACAGATATTTCTATGTTATATGAGAAAATAATCAGTCTTTCATGTCAGTTTGGGTCCATCTTCTTCTTCTTCTATTTTCTTTTTTTAAAAAAAAAATTTCAGGCTAGGCTTTCTTTTTGTGCTGGGGTGCTTAGAATAGAAAGCTGAAAATTTTCTTTTAACTCGTTTGTTCTGATGATTGTATTATAACAGTTACAAAAATAGACCTGGAAATTTCATCACTGGTGAAATTTCATCAGTGCAGTTTCTCTTTCCTCTTCATATTCCTTGTGAAAATTAATATTTCGTAATAGTTGACGGATATTTCTATGTTATATGAGAAAATAATCAGTCTTTCATGTCAGTTTGGGTCCATCACCCCATTCTTGTACATTTTATGTCTTTGTTACAATTTTGGCTAAGGAGTTTCCTTGATTTATGCATTAGAAGATATTATTTTAGTATTTTTCTTTCCTCTTGTACTTCTCTATCAAAGAAAAGAACTTTTCAGTCGTGGAAATCTCACTTGCAGATGTGCGAACTCAAGGGACATATCAGCTCCTTGATTCTGGGTTTATTGGGCTGATATTTTCCTGCTTTAGTGAAGATGCAAACAAGGTTTGAATAGTTGTATTGCTTTGGAGAATTATCTTTGGCATGTTTGCTAAACATACATAGTTGGGAAATGCCAGGTTGGAAGAATTCAAGTTATTGCTTTCCAGTCCTCTGATGGGAAACAGAATCAACTCTCGAGACCTATTTCTTTGTCTCCTGTATATCGAAATTCGGTAATTGATGTTGAATCTTCTTTGAGTTCCTCTGAAAATTTAACAGAAACTGTGGGCTATGGACCAGGAGAGAATCCTGAACAAGACACTGGTGATTCAGTGGTTGCTGGAGCTCTTAAGGTACAACATATGTTCGTTACAAAGATGCTTAAATCTGGATGTTTGGATTCATATAGCTAGCTTAAGTTGAATGATGAGCAGAAGGTTTTGCCAAAGTGTCAATTTTCTGTCTCACATGATGTTGAAGATAGCATTGTTTGTCTATGGGGAGACCGTTTGACTCTTAAGATATTTTGAAAATTTTTAACTGGATACTTGATGAGTCCTGCCTCGCTTTAGATTTGGAAAACTTATCCAGAAAAATAATAACTTATGAACTTTTGAGTCTCATATTCTTCTGCTCTGACTGGTGGGTAAAGCTGCATGTCCTAGACTATTCGATTCACTTCTGTAGACAAATCTCTTCTATCAATCTCTACCGATTCATTTTCATGCCAATTAGGAAACTAAATCTCACAACTGTGTTTTGCTAAAACTTTTGTTTTACTCTCTCGGATCACTGATGAGATACTGTTGCAAATAATATAAGCCTACACAAGTTCTGTGAATAAATTTGAACTCCTTTAAGATATTACAGAAGCTTTCAATATTATGCACCTTGTTGAATCTGGAAAACGTTGGTTCAAGGTTTGAACTTCAAATAGCCTATTAGTTTGTCATCAATGAAAAAACTGGGATGATGTCACCATCTTAATGTAAAGTATATTTTAGCTTAATGTTTCTATGCCATGACATGAAGTAGTTGACTACTGGTTATTTGAAGTCACTTGGTTACTGTTTGTCATCAAAGGAGACATCTAAAGAAGTGCTCCATGGATTTTATATAAGAATTCAGTTCTGGGAGTTCAATTTTGTTAAACTTCTGAAGTGCTGTGCATTGATCATTTCACCACGTCTGCATGGGCGTCATGCATCGCCCCCCCCCCCCCCCCCCCCCGACGAAACCCCCATGTGGGCTCGTTGCACAGGCGAGGGCATATGCTGGCCTCCCGTGTGCATCGTCTAGTCCTCGACGCCCGTCGTCGCGACACTACGGCGAACATTTCACCATGATTGGTGTGTATTGACTTGTTTGACATTGTCTACAGGGTACTGGACGATCTTCAGAGTTGGGTTATTTTTTTGCGAATGCCGACACCAACTATCAAGGAAAAGAGAAAATCAGTGGAAGCTATCTTATGAACAATACAAACAGTGGAATTACTGATATCAATCCAATGGACTTGTCTGAAAGTATGCAAGAAGCAATGCACCGTTCAAATATTGAAATGAGGTATGGGTGAAGTGCAGATTTCTTGGTGTTAGCATCTAATGTCATAGAGTTATCTATAGAATGACTTTATCTTGTAATGAATTCAAACTGTGCTACCCATGAATACTTGCTTGTGTGTAGCTGCTTTGACAGGGAGTGTGATATACCAGTTGTCTTTGTTATCTTGTTCTTCTTTCCTGAAGGATAATTCATTATTGTCATTTTTTTCTTTTGCTGCCAGTGCTGCTGAATTCTCAAGGAAAGAGATTCCTCTTCATGTTATGCCGACTACATCGCTCATAAAGCTTGATTCACCATTGACATCTTTTACAGATTTACAGCACGTTCTGTTTGAAGAGGAGAGATCAGCTTATAACCAAGCCATCTCGAATAATATGAAGTAAATTGTTATCTCTTTAATTAATCACTAGAGCATATTTTCCTAATCCACAAATGGTTCTATAATGTATTTTATTATTGATTGTAGTGATCACTTTTGTTTTTCATAGGGATGGGAAAGTGCATCCGCTGACGTTCATACATCACACATCAACATATCAGGCTTCAATGTGCAAGTTAATTGAATATTGGTTAGGCACAAATGCTGCCCTCTATCAACCATTTATTTTTGGTTTTTTTTTCTCTGTGTGCCTAAAATGCCACATTCGATTGGAATTGTTCTTATTTCCCTTTTCATTGTTTGCAGTCTTAGTCCTGCCATAAGTGCGCTTCAGGACCGCGTAAAAGAGAATGAAATTCAGGTATGAATTGATACCAAAAACTCCCATTTGCATAGATCGATCCCACTGATTTTATGACATGGACTGAAAGGGGACATTTTCTGCGCATTAGTTTTTTGATCTCTTTGCTCTGATCTCTTTGCTCTTGACGGTTCATGACTTCTTTGTTAAAACAGTTAGCTTTGCTGGCTGAGGAAGCCAGGAATCTGGAAGTTGAGGCTGCAAAAGCAAATGAGTCAGTCCCAGGATCACCTCATCAAGTTACTCATGGATCTCGAGCAAGTGCTTCGCCAACACACAGGGATTTGTATCCTTCAACTGCATCAGTTGGTGCACGAAGTGCAGGAAGCTCTATGTACCGGAGTAGAAAGGGGTTGTGATGATATCTTGTGCCAATAACTTGCTCTCCAAATTCCCGAATGCCTGTATTACAGCCGTTCAGGTTTTTTTGTGCATAAAAATGATCTAAAATATAGAAGAGGTGTCAAATGGCATTCATTATTAGCTACCAAAATTTCGTATTCTCTAGATGTTAGATATTGTCTAGTGTCTAAAAAATGGCTCTTGATCAGGTAGCAATGCTGTTGAATCCACTTATATCAGTTTGGATAAGTTGCAAATTAACAGCAGTCTTGAATCTGTATGCTTCTTTCTGATGACCAAAATGATTTTTCAGCACAAATGCAAGAATGCAATGAGTTCTAAGCGATATGTAGTTTCTCATTTTGTTAATGAATATTGAGCATTAGTTGTCTCTCTTTTTGTAATTATCATTTCTGGTTCAGTCTGCTAACAGCCTATTAGTAAGCTCTAAGATCTGTCTCAGTCTATGCTAAATATACCAAAATTTTGTGAAGTCATTATGCATCATGATCTTGATAGAGATCATTATTATGAGTTTCCCAATTTATATGTTTTTTTTGGAAATTATAACATTTCCATCGACGTTTCCATAAATATACAGCTCTATGTACCGGAGTATAATTCAATGTTGAGTAATACAGGTGAATGATGCACTTTAATATTCCCAACTTTTATTTGTATTGAATTCATAGTTTTATATTCATATTATTTCGCCTTTTGTTTTTCTTTTAAATTCTATGCAGTTTAGTATTACTCTTTTTACATGCATGTGCAATTATTTTCAAGTAAAAATCTTTTGAATGGTTGGGTGTAATATGACATTAAAGTAGTCCTTTTTTTTTCCCTCTACATATTGTAAAGAATGGGAATTAATATCCATCACGATCAGCACATACTTTTATGAACATGAATGTTAGAAAAGAAGTAAGTGTTTTTCCATGATTACCCATGTGAGAGAAATACAAAGGGGAAATAAAAATGAACACAACTGTAAAGTAAAAGAAATGAGGAACACTTTAACAAAACTAAAGGGGGAAAGAAAAGATGAAAATTTTACTGTCATACGTTGTTAGGAAAAGTGGTGAGATTCCAAAAGACAAGTTATTATTCAAAGTGATTATTACTTTCATATCTCGTTTTTTTTAGGCAATTACAAGCCAACTACTCTCTTCTCCTCATCAGGAATGAGAAAAAGAGTACTATCAAGAAAAACATCTTTCTAAATTGAAAAAACAATTTTGAGAGGCCGCTAAAGCCTAGACAAATTTGTTCTCTTCTTTAAGGATGTGACAAAAAAGAGTAGTACTGAGTTAACGACAAAAAAAAATGTCTTTAATGAGAACACCAATCTCAGCACTCTCTCATAGCTTGTTATTAGATATTGAGTTAAAAATTTTCAATATCTCATATAGATTTTTATGGATAAAAAAGTAGCGGGCCACGTTGAATAACTTCTAAGAGTAGACAAGAAAACAAGTAGACAAGTTTAGAGAGAGAGAGAGAAAAAAAAAAAAAAAAAAGGAAAATAATTATGGAGGATATATGTATATATAATGAGTTGGTCGTCGTGATGATGCATGGAAGTGATTCCCAAGAGAATCGAATCAGCCACACTTTCCTTTTTCTCTTTCTCTTCTTTACTGTTTGCTCTCTCTCCCTCTCCCCCTTTACCCTTACCCAAGAGAATGGATGCCACTTCTCTCTCTCATTTCCTCTTTTGGTGAGAGAGAGAGTGAAAGATATTTAATGAAGATTGTTGTATCGACGATCCATTCTCAGTCTCTAAATGATTATTGACCCGCTCCTAAAAATAAATAAAAGCTAACTTTCTGCTTACATCAAAGATGATCAAATAGTATCGCGTTAGAGATGACCATGTCTATTGTAATTCTAATGCGATGACCATGTCTATCGCGATCTTCATTTTTCTCACACTTTACTGTACTTTTGTCATACATATAGCGGTGGAGTAGAGAAAAATAAAGATTGCGATACACATGACCATCGCGTTAGCGCTACAATAGACATGATCATCCCTAATATGATATTGACAAAAGCAGAATGTTGGATTTCATTTATTTTTGGAGGGCAGGTCATTAATCATTTAGGGGTGAGAATGAGTCATTCAGGTCATGATAAATTTAATTATATAAACACAATTTGTTGTGGAAGTGATTAATATTAATTGGAGAGAAAATGTGAAATGTGACGCTATACTTATAGGTGTTTGATTATATGACCTTTATACTTTGATATCGTGTTAAACAAGGATTGAAAAATCGCGATATATTGTCAATTTATCGCCGATATATCGCTAAAATGGAGGTTCCGATAGAGATAACGGGGGTGAACATCTTTTTTCACGAAAAATCGGGAGAAATAGGTGAAATCGGCGAAATATCAGTGATATATCGTTTTTTTGGATATTATCTTTATCAATTGACAAACATGAATATATCGTGGAATATCGTAGATTTATCGGCGAAATATCGTGGATATTTTGGAGATTTTTTCCGGATATATCGGTAAATATCGATTTTTTTAAAAAAAATATATCATTTTCCACCTGAAATTGCCCGTTAAAATTATGGATCAAATTTTTCCAAAAATCAAGATATTTCAATTTATTAAATTGAAGACTTACCTTTTTTAAATTCCAAAATCATTATATTTTTATTTTCCAAAATTGAATATCTAAATTCTTCTCTCAATCTCTAATCTAAGATTTATCTTTATTAAATTGATCAATTTCAAAAAAAAAAAAAAAAACATATATTAACTCTAAACATATTTAAAACTTTTTCCATTGAATTTTCACATCATTAAAAAAAAAACATATATTAATCCCAAGCATAATTCAACATGTATTAATTTTTAACCTAATTCAAACTTTTTTCATTGAGTTTTCACATCATTCCACCATTCAAATTTTCATTTCCAATGAAAAACAATTTGAAAAAATAACATGTATTAATTTTTAACCCAATTCAAACCTTTTTCATTGAGTTTTTATTTCCATCCATCATTCAATTTTTCATTTCTAAAAAAAAATAAATTGCAAAAAATAATAAATATTAATTTTTAATTCAAATCCACTCTTTCAATATTTCATTTCCTAAATTGCAAAAAATAACAAATATTAATTTTTAACTCAATCCACTCATGGATGACATACTTCCAATTATGTTAGAAACTTTGAGCATACAATGACTTGAGAGCAATATTGTCATTACCAATAAATTATGCTAATGTCGGACTAGTATCATCTTTTTATTATTAAATCTTCTACTTGGTCTTTATTTTGTATGATCTAGACTTTATTAAAGAAATATTCAGTTCATAATCAATTTTTCGGTATTCACTATTATAAATTATTCTATTACCAATCATAGTTGGTTTCTAATTATTGATTTATATGCATAAATTTATGATTTATTACTTAAATAAGTTTGTCCTAAAATTTCATTAAAAGATTCACAATATTCTTACAAATTTCCGTGATATCCGTGATTTTTTCCAGAATATCCGTAAATCTGAGTTACCGATATTTACACCGATAACGTTATTTTCGTTTTTAGTGTTAAATTACCGATTGATCCAAAAGTTTAAACAGATAAATTATGGTAAATTTAATTATATCAACCGATTTAACCAGCAAGAGCCATTTGATTTGATAGTTTAGGAGAGATGGGGAGAGAAAGAGAAAGAAATACAAAGGGAGGGATTTGATGGGTGTGGGTGGAGAGATCAATTTTGATGGGTGTGGGTGGAGAGATCAATTTTGATGGGTGTGTGGGTGGGTGAAGAGAAAAGAAAAAGAAAAGAGGAAAAAGGGGGGAAAAAGAAAAAAGAAAAAAGAAAAAAGAAAAGAAAAGGAAAAAAGAAAAAAGAAAATAAAAGAGAAAAGATGGTCAAAATGAAACCTCGAAGACTTGGTTATTCCAACATATACCATCACTCCAACCCAACCTTTATTGAAACTCACATTTTTGCCCCTCTTTTCTTTTGTTTTTTTTCCCCATCTTTTCATTTTAATTAAATTCCTTCCACTTTTTTCCTCTTTTGAATTTCACTATTTCTCTATTATTTCTCAATAATCCTTCTTGATTAAGAAATTCAAAAGGAAAAGAACATATACATCAACAACAAAAATCCAAAAAAAGTATTCTTTTCTTAGAAAATAGTGGATTTTCCTCACTTCAATTTTTAGATTTAATGATTAGTTTATATGTGTTACAAGATTAAAATGTTTTCTTGAGTTCGAATTTTAATATTATAAATATTTGGGTTATTTTCAAATTTAGAAAAATAAGCTAAACTATTTATAAATATAGAAAAATTTTACTGTCTATTAGCGATAGACAACAATTTATCGCGATTTACCGCTGATAGACAGTGAAATTTTTAATATTTATAAATAGTTTGATATGTTTTCACCTATTCTATTTTATTAATTTAAGGGAGATTTTTAAAAATAGAAAATCAAGGAAAATTATTTACATAAAATAGCAAAATTTTTAGATAGTTGTGATAGACACTAATAGAAGTCTATCAGGATCTATCAATAATAGAAATAATAGAAGTCTATTACTGATAGATGCTGATAGAAGTCTATCAATGTCTATCAGTCTTTTTTTGCTATTTTCTGTAAATAGTTTGAAATTTTTTCTATCTGTGAAAATGTTCCTTAATTTAAGTCTTGGGTCTTAGTATTAATTAAATTTAATATTTTTTTTTAATGTTCATATGCTTTGTATAAAATTTGGGCTATGTTTTTTTTGGTAATATATTATAATTTAATTATAATTTATTCTTTGCATGCTAAATAAAAACGGCACATTTCCTTCCCAACACACACAGGAAAAAGAAAAAAAAAAAACAACTAGATTTGTGCGTCGTTGTATTGATATCAACATATTTATCAATATTCAACCAAAAAAAAAAAAAAAAAAAAAACTTTTTGTTCCCTTTTTATTTATTTATTTATTTTGAAAAAGAAAAAGAAAGGTACATATGAGAATCTTGTATGATATAGGAATGAATTTGAATATTGGAAAAAGTTTGGACATTTTTCACCTTTTATACATATTAGGTTAAATACATGTATAAATAAGGTGAGAATATTCAAAATTTTATAAAGTTTGAGGGAAAAAATTATGGTTTTTTTCTCGTAAAAAAGAAGAAAAGTAAAATAATAAGAATAATAATGATGATTGAGATAAGACATTGTGTCATTACAAAGGATTTAGTAATTTTTTTTCTTTCTTTTGTGTTAGAATATTCATTGGAATATTATTAGCTTCTCTGCATTTTACTTTAATTTTCACCCAACTTTATTACATTTGGTTGATTTTAGAAGGATGTTTTAGGAAAATTTTCACAAAATGTCAAACTATTTATAGAAAATAGTAAAAAAAAAAAAATACTGATTGACATTGATAGACTTCTATTAGCATCTAATAGATTTCTATCATTTCTATCACTGATAGACCCTGATAGACTTTTATCAGAATCTATCATAATTATCTAAAATTTTACTATTTTGTGTAAATAGTTTCCTTTATTTTTTTTATTTTTAAAAATTCTCTAATGTTTTATATATATATACTCAATATTAATCTTTTCTAATATTTAATGGTTAAACTATGATCGCTTGTTCATACAACTATTTCAGCTATCAAATCTTTACGATTTAAGATTTTGCGTTTTGGAAGGTAACGTTATCTTTAGTTTTGTAGAGCAATTTTTTCTTTTAATCTATTTTTTTAATGGTATTGGCATGTGTACCACTTAAAATTTGTACTCATAAAAGGAGTTCATTATTTTGAAGAAATTAAACATAAACATCAAATTAATTTTAATTCATTGCTCAAAAAAGAAAAAAAAAACAAAAAAAAGTCAAAGGAGAATAGTGAATGAAGTACGACCAATACTCACATTAAAAGAATTGCTTTATAAATTATTAAAGATAATGTTGCTTTCCAAAATTCGAAATCTTAAACCCTAAAAATTTGATAGCTGAAATATTTGAATACAGCTCCGTCCCATCTTTGCTCCATATGTCCCCTAAAAGAAAAGGAGGGGAGAAAAAAAAGAGAAACTTTTAATTTATATTTTTTTTAAAAAAAAAAGACATTTTAATAAATAAAAAAGAAACAATGTCCATGTTATAAGTTGTAATTATACTGTCATGTCCATGTTTAAAATATCGAATTCTTAATTTTACGGAAATTTCAATAGAAATATTGATAAAATATCATTTTTGATGGATATTTCTGGAAATATTATAAAAACAAAAACTTTTAAAAATAAATTTAAATTAGTAAATAAATTTTTTATTATTTTCCAATAAGTAAACATGCCCATTATTTATATTAGTGGCATTTTGATCTTATTTTGTGTGTTTTGTGGATTTTTCTACAATATAATGAAAATATCGATTTATCTCTCATATCGATATCGAACCCATGGAAATATAGAAATATCGATGGAAATATCAACATATTGATAGAAATTTAATACTATGGTACCAGTGGCAGATCCAGAACTTCATGTGATGGGGGCACAAATGTATATATAGTTAGAGGATTAGTTCATGAGCTTCTAAATTTTTGTTTATATATAGTTCCTAAATTTTACAAAAATGTCTAATGGATCCCTAAATTTTATTCGTTTTTTTGTTTGATAGATTCTTAAAATATCAATTTTGCATCTAATAAGTCTCTTACATATTTGAAAACGTTAAAAATTAAATGTTGCATTAGACATTAGATCTAACTTTGTACTTAATATTTACAATTAAACATTTTTCAAAATTAATGTATCAATTAACTACAAAATTTAAAAATTAAGGTTCAAATACACACAAAACTATATATATTTTTTTTTGTCTTATAAAACGATTACTTTAAAAATATTTTTAATATTTTTAAGATCTATTAAATATAAAAGTGAAGCAATTTATATAGATTTATTAGACATTTTTAAGGGACAATAGTCAAAATTGAAAGTTTAGAGATTTATTAGTCAGAATGTTCAAAATTTTTAAGAACTAAACTTGTAATTTAACACATATAAATATAATTTTAAATGCATTGATATATAATATCTATATTAAATAATACTAATTACAAAATTATATTATAAACATCTAGAGAATTATTCACCTACATACCTAAGCAAAAAAATCATCCAAGCAATATTTGTAAAATAACTTTATAAACATCCAAAAATATTTGTGTATATATATATATATGAGAAAAATTAGAATGAAATCAAGTTTTTTTTTTTTTTTTTTTGACTTGTTTCAAAGTGTGTTAAAAATCAAATAATTATAAATATATGTGGTGAATAGTATTTGTTAAATGAATTATTGAAATATGAAATATTTGTTAGTAATAAAAAGTAGAAATATGAAATATTTGTTAGTAAGCTGATTGCAATTTAAAACTTGAAAATTAAAACAATATATTAAAAGATTTATAAAAATTAAAAATAATTCTAAAAAGAAAAAAAAGGAAAAAAAAGAATAGGCTTTTAATATGCCCTCCAACCGCTGAAGCAAACCCCTTTTATTTGCTTTTCAAGGAAATATTTACTATATATTAAAAAAAGAGGCATATTCTTTTATATTTTATAAAAAATAACATATATATATATATATATAAATGTATAACGTCTCCTGTGGGCACGTGCCCCTTGCTCCTTCGTAAATCCACCACTATATGGTACTACAACACATTACTACCTTCTCACATTTAGAAATCCTAAAAAAAAAATAAAAAAAAAAAAAAAAAAAGTGAAAAAGGGTTTTTTTTTCTTTTTTTTTTTTTTTTTTCCAACTTTTTCAGTATATAAACCCCCTTTCCCTTTACCCATTCCATCTTGCCATTCTTCTTCTTCTTCTTTTCTTTCTTTAACAACCCAATTTCTTTCTCTAAACTCTTAAAGGTTTGTGCTTCATCTTCTTTCTGTTTTTCCATCATTTTTCTTTTCAATTAATTTTAGGACCCATTTGGTTCAATGTTTCTAATATCTCTCACATTCTTATTTCTTAGGTCTTTGAGAAACAAAAATAATTTTAGTTTTGGTTTTTTAAAAAATTATATTTTTATTCAATTACAAGTTTCATTCTCTCTTTTTTTTTTTTTTTTTTTTTTTGTCTAAAATGTCATGAAATAGTAATTTCATGTCTAAAAGTATGTTTTTAGCTTTAAATAATGTCTCATATTTATTAGACATAAAATTGAAAGTCTAGAAATTTACTAGACATTGATAACTTTTAAACTAACTTGTGTTTCAAACTTTTTTTTTTCTATTTAGAAATGTGTTTTGTACTTGAAAAAATATTTGTTTTTAAATTATTTTTTTAGGGTGTTGTGTTAATACAGAGAGAAAGAGAAGATGAGTAGACCAGGAGACTGGAATTGCAGGTCGTGCCAGCACTTGAACTTCCAGAGAAGGGACATGTGCCAGCGGTGCGGCGATCCAAAGAATGGCAGCGGTGGCGGAAGAGGCGGATCTGGTTTCGGGTACGGAGGGTCAGATGTGAGGCCTGGGGACTGGTATTGTAGTGTGGGGAACTGTGGAGCTCACAATTTTGCAAGCCGGTCAAGTTGCTTCAAATGTGGGGCTTTCAAAGACGACATGTCGGCCTTCGACTTTGATATTCCTCGTCCTAGTCCTAGAGGGATTTCCCCATTTACTTTTGCCAGTCCCGCCCGTACTACTGCCTCGGCTTGGAAATCTGGTGACTGGATTTGTGCCCGGTATTAGTTTATAAAAGCACAACTAGTTTGATAATCATTTGATTTTTTTTTCCATATAATTTTTTTTTTACTATAGTTTTCATTTCCCCTTTAAATTCTTAAGAAAATTGTAAAACAAAATTTTTTTCTCTTTATTTAGTTTTGAAAACTTAGACTTCTTACTTTTAAAAAAACATTCGTAAAAAGTGATAATGAAATAAAGAAACTCATATGAACTTCATTTTTAAATATAAAAATCAAATAGTTATCCAATAAAGTCATTATATTTTATCATATTAAAGTTTGTACAATACTAATTACCTCAATTTGTATAATACTAATTACCACCTCTATATCTCTAGATTCTCACATGAATATAATTGTATAAAAATTTAGGTCCGGTTGCAATGAACATAACTTTGCAAGCAGGATGGAGTGCTTCAGATGCAGTGCTCCAAGAGACTCCTACTAACAAAACTAGCCATGCCAGAATCCTCCTTCATCATCAAGTTTTGGGTATGTACGCTTTCGTAACCATTATATATCTTTTAATACAAGTTGGGTATGGAAATTTGAACCTCTCACCATAAGAAAATGGTTATAAATGTTCAAACTATTAAGGGGCGTTCAAACAAAGAATGATGTTGTTTAGCTGGGACCTAGGAGAGGTTTAAAATTATTTACAATCTTTTAATTAAAAAAGTTATATAAGTTACTTAGGAATTTAAAATAATTTTAAAACAATCATTTAGTGTCATTAACATATCTTTATTTTTTGCCCAATGTTTTGCAGGTATGCTTCCAATTGAGAAAAATTTCAAAGAGACTCCATAACCTGCATTAGCTTTTCTTCTCTTCTCTCTCTTTTTTTGTTTTTGGTTTTGTAACCTTTTTCTTTTATGAGTGATGTTAATTTCTGTGATGATAAAAAATTGAGATATTGTCCAAAAATCAATGTTCATTATTCTCTGTTACTCTATGATATCATCTCTTAATTAATTAATTCTTCTAAGCCTTAAAAGAAACTAAAAATAAAAACAAAAAGAAGAAAATTATTAGCTTTTTCCTTTTGAATTCCCCATGATAATTATATTATCCAAACGCATATAAAGTAGGAAGGAGATGTTTGTTTCCTTTCTTCTATTCTGAAAAGGAGGGAGGAAATTAAAAAGAAAAAGAAAAAGAAAAAGGAGAGACAGAAAAAAAAAAGAAAAAGAAGGAAAAAGTTTATCTTTCTTGGATTCACCAAAAATTAAATATTTATTGATAAGATAATGTCTATATCAATGGATATTTATGTAAATAGTTAATTTTTTTTATAAAAAATATTATAATTAGTTCAGTGGAATAAGTATCAATTACCATTTTAGAGGTTGTTCATCATCTCTAGTTGAACTGAAAAAGAAATTTTGTTATTAACAATTATATATTCATATTGAGATAAATAGATATTCAACTCTTTCATCTACATAGATAACATTACATCAATAGATATTTTAATAAAAACAACTGTAGAATGTCTACACCCCACTAGCTTTTGTTTTTTTATCCTAGAAAGAAAACAGAACAAGATTTATCAAATTTTCTTCATAATTATTATGCTAATTTTGGATTTTTCAAGTTTGATTCTAACTAGGTTTAGGATTAAAGCTAAAAGAACTTCCCGCCCTTGCCCTTGCCCTTGCCCCCACTTCCGCCCCATTCCAATAGGGTTTTTTTTGGGTAATATATCGACTTTGAGTTTGATAGTACAAGCTTTTTGCAAATTGAGTTACACTCATTTTTACTATATAAAAAAAGTAAAATTAGTATCATATTATTTTTGAGAAAATTTAACATTGATAACAAAATGTTCATACAAGAAACATCCAACATGACAATGAAAAATTAAAAATTAAAAATTCAAATTACACATAGATCTCTGATTTTGTAATAATTTTTCCAACTAATTAAGTTAGCAACTTTATATAAAGGTAGGCCTTTTAATTTATGGGGTTCCCAAACATAATTTTATTTACCAAAGTGCCTTTACAATGAAAAAAAAAAAAAAAAAAAAAAAAAAACTTTTTCTTTTGAAGCTTTAGTTTGTTACTTTAAGAGCAGTTTGGGTGGAAAGAAAAAAAATAGAAAATAACTATTAGTTTTAAAGTTCGGTCAATTTTGATTAATTATTTTAGGAAAGTTTTCACATATAGAAAAATGTCAAACTATTTACAAAAATAGCAACAAAAAAAAAATAATGATAGACATTGATAGACTTTTATCAGCATTGACTTCTATCATTTCTATCACTGATAGACTTCTGTCAGCGTCTATCACAACTATCTAAAAATTTTGCTATTTTATGTAAATAGTTTTCATATTTTTTTATTTTTAAAAATTCTCCATTATTTAACCATCTAAGCATGGAAATGGATATGTTTCAAGCAATTTTTTTTCACAAAAAAAAATGTTTCAAACAATCAAATCATAACGGCTAAATTAAAATAAACGATGCAGTACTAAAAATTATATATATTAATTGAAACAATAGACCCATACATATTTTGAACCGTTAAAGTAAGGAAAAATTACATTTTTGATTTATGAGTTTTGAATTTATCAGCATTTTGGTCCATGAGTTTCTCGACATTTTAAACTTTGATGTTTGACTTTTTTTTTGGGTACAATAAAGATGGAAGGATTCAAATCACAAACCTCTTAATCACTAACACATACTATATGTCAATTAAGTTAGGTATGTCCACTTTGGGCTCGAGATTTGATTTTGGTATCATTTTGGTCAATAGCATCAATTTTATGTTAATTACTAATAGAAAGATGACAATGGCAATATATTTTTATTCATTTTTGTTTAATTTGTTCAAAATAAAAAGCTTTTTAAATATTTTTTTCTCACATCTTTCTCCCTCCTCTATCCATGACAGCCATTGTTATTTTTTCTATCTAAAAATTGAAGGACTAAAAGTGTAAGTTTTTCCTTGAAAAAATAATATCAACTCCTAAAACTTGAATGCCATTAATATATACTTTGAATAAACTTAGAGTGTATTTAAATTTGCTTTCTAAATGTTTATAAGTGCAAAAAAAAAAAAAAATGTTTATAAATACTTAGAAAGTCAATCAAAATAAGTCCTTAAGTATTCAACCTAACCTATCAAAGTGGTCGTATGATTTGATGTGGTAACAAAATAGGAGGCCCTAATTCAAGTATTTGACTAAAGAAATTCAACTATCATCCTCAGGGAGATTTTTACCAAGAATTTGACTCGTCGAGCTAAACCGTATGAACTCGGGAGAAAAATGAATGGACTAAACCTGTTCTATGATTCAAGAAGGCCACCCTTGGCCTAGTAACTGTTTAATAAAGTGGAAAAAAAAAAGAGAGATAGATTAAATAGACCCAAGATTCAAGGATCAGAGAGCATGGTGCAACACAGGGATGTCATAAAGAAAAAAAGGTACAGTACGAGCAATGTGGATTAGTCTTTTGAATATTGAACAAAAGAGAAACTAAGCCAAAAATCTCTCCGTGTAACTCGATGTTTAGAAGTAAAGCTTATAGTTAAATGCAGATTTGTTCATCTCAAGATATAAGTTTACTGCTAACCTTAACAGATAGCTCAACAAACATAAAGTATGTATCATCTACTAAGAAATCAAAAGTTTGAATCCTCAAATTGTGTTACATTTTACTGATAAAAAAACACACCAACCAAACATGGATTATACAAACTTTAATTTTTGTAACTCATTTTTCTGTACAACCCAACCACAAGTTACATAAATTTGAGGATTTCCAACTTCAGACTTTACAAACCTAGATTAATTAGAATCACAAGCCAAACATCCTCTAAACCACCAGCCCTGTAACCTCTCACAAGGGAAAAAGAAAAAGAAAAAGCAATGCAAGTTTTATTTTCCCTCATGGCATAAGCCTGATCCATCTAGTAAAATGTTGCTCATGTTATCAAACACGACATTACTCAAGATAGAACACAGAACAAAAATCAGAGATGACCACAATTTTGCCATCATGGATTGGCCTAATAGTCTATAAGGTTCATGGACTCATAGTACAATAAAAGACATTAGAAGGAATAAGTTCAATCCATGGTGACCACTTACTTAGGTTTTCACATCCTATGAGTTTCCTTGGCACCCAAATGTCGCAAGGTCATGCAGGTTGTCCTATAAAATTAGTCGAGTTGTGCCTAAGCTGGCTTGGAACACTCATGGATAACAAGAATAGAGAAAAAAAAAAAGAGAGGTAATTACTATTATAGTCATTGTTGCACCATACCTCCATCTTACCACAAAACATTCCAGTTCATGAGGGAACCCCAACTGCACATTTCGACTTTCTGAGGACAATAATTCTCAACAAACTGTTCATAATGACATATGTCAATCTCAATCCATGTTATTCCAAGTGAACAACAATGCATTTCACACAAATTTCGAAACACGTCTTATTTCTTTTTATTTTTTCAATGAAAGTTTGATTTCTTAAATTAAAACAAAAAATAAGAATCTTGGAGGGGGGGGGGGGGGGGGGATTGAACGGGAAGAAAGAAAAAGTATGTACATCTACTGAGACTAATATATCAGCATCATCATCAAACACTTTTTTGATCTATTTACATCACTTGATGTGCTTGGTTCCTATCTTTTCCATGAACTCATGATGTCTAAATGAAAAATGTGATGAGTCCTAACTCCTTATTTTCAAGAGCAACCAGAGATAAAAGAGCCAGTTGGCAAAGTAAATCTGATGGCAAGGAGATAGTTCCTTTATGAGGAAACCAATAAGATTGAGAAAAATGGAAGAGCCAAAATGTCCTTTTTAACTGTAGATAGGGTCATAAACTTTTGTGACAAATATGGGTGCTTCATAAATGAAGAGTAATTATCTAAATGAGAAGTAAATTGCAGGCTGAAACTAAAACAAGGGGAAGGACATAGTATACCCGTATTCAAATAATTTCCATATTTCTAATTCTATTTGATTAATGGTCTTCCTTCTGCTATGAAATGAGAGAGGTCGTGTTGGATAAATAAGCAATTCTACCAGCATTGATCTTGTACATGATTCGTAACTTGACCATTTAAAACAATGCAGTAGACTTATACTATTTTTGTACAAAGTTGTGAGGACAAACAAGTTTACAACAAATTGAGATCTTGAAAAGTGTAACAGGAGGAAGAGTAGGACCAAATACCTTATTCAGCACATTGTGCCCAATTGATAGTGGACCTTGCTAATGCGTCCATTGGGTCAATGCATCTCTTAAGAAGGGGATCATCCAAGGGCAAAAGATCCTTTATATCATCAGAGGCAAGGATGACAGAGTTGACAGCCCTCACCAGAAGAACTTGAAGTGCAATTCTTAGTAAATTCCTTGCCCCTTCTATGTCTTTTCTGTTTAGAGCCTCAATTGCAGGAATTACAGTATGTTCCATAGTTGCTTTGTCTGGAAGAACCACCTCAAATCCCTGCATACATATATACAAGGATGATTCCAGTACGATTAAAATCATTCAGAAACAGCAATAAGATCTTCAAGATCTATGAAGTTCAAAAACTATGAAGAGAAGCCTACTTCATTCTGCAGTTTCTCCTGATAGTACCCTGCACTTAAAATTGCATTGGTTGCAAGAACTCCAATCCGTAAGGGACTCCCAGCTTCCAGTGGCTTCAACTTAGCTTCCTTGAGCTCTCTAGCAACACAATCCGCCATGTGAAGGAAGGTAACAGGACACCCTTTTGAAACATCTTCATACCATAAATGAGAGATTTGACAAGGCATAACAATGCAACGAGCACCTGAATTCTCCAGAAAAGCTCTCTTACTCTTCAAACTCTCCACTACTAATCCAGAGTCCAACCCTAAATCCTCACTCTTGCCGTTGAGAACTGGGTGAGAACTTCTATCAAACACTTGGAGCTCCTTACTAAGAGTTGGGTCAGAGCAAAGAACAAAAGGAAAACCAGATTCTCCATCTTTGGTACTCCATTTAACTAATTTTCCCAAGAAGTTTACAGTAGAATTCACCGAAGATCCTCCTAATATACCCACTGCATTTGATTGACTTAGCAAAATACCAGTTGAATCTTTACCCGTTTTCAATACTGAGCTGAACCCAGAACTCTTTTTAGATTCCGGAAAATGTTCACTTTCATCAGTGTGCAAAAGAGTTGATGGTGGTACAGCCTGAACAGGGTTCAACCTCCATTGAAGCTGACTTCTACGAGTATTTACATAAGCAGATATACAAGATTGACTACTTAACAGCTGGAAAGACATTGTCAATCCTCAAAATCATCTGGGTTTCAACAATAAGAAACCCAGTCAACAATTTCCCATCACAAGAACAGCAAACTCATTATTGGGTCGATTGAATAATGAAATTACCTGCAATATCAGCAAACAAAACAGGGGGAAACCCCCTCTTTGGCATTCAAAATGGAGGGAAAATTCAATATCAATCCCTAAAACAAAACCACATCATCTTTCTCTCAACAATCAAAGCAAAGAAGATCAGGAGATCAAAGAAGAAGAAAGATCAAGAACAGCAGTGGCAAGAAAAGGAGGAAATACAAACAATCTCCTGGATTTGAGGATATTTGGGAGAGAAATCATTCAGAAATGGATGGGGAAGTAGAAGTTGAAGCAAGTGGAAGTGGGAGGAATCTTTGTTCTCAGAACAACAGCTCACATAAATTTAGTCACTTGTCTACTTCTACAAAATCTCGTGCTTCCAGACAGCATTTATCCTAATTTCGGTGAAGATCCCTGTAGAATGCAGATCGTTCATTTTTTTTTTCCCACCGGAAAAGAGATGATAAAACAAACGTGGATCAGAATTTTGGTGAATGATCTCAAGGCAGAAATTTGGAAACAATAGATTCTATTTCATTTTTTCAAATTTCTGTTTGGTAACCAATTTAATCATGGTTTAAATACTCGTTTATAAAGCGAAAGCGAGTTTAGCTCAACATTAATTGAAATGACCTTCAACCTAAAAGTCAAAGGTTCGATCTCCAATTTCTATAGTTGTTGTACTACAAAAAAATACTAGCTTTTATAATACTTATATTGAAGGTTCAAAATATTGAGGTTCTGATTTTATGAAAATTTTGAGAAACTTTATGAAAATGAATGGAAATTGTTATATTTAGTTAATGAACTTTGATTGTGGTTTAATTTAGACTATAATTGACCATTTTAATCATCATTTTTATAAAATAAGACAATATTTAAATATATATTATAAATATTTTTATAAGTGTATGAACAAATTTTTTTAAAAAATGGAAAACTAATTACAAAATAATATCAAATATTGGTAATTAATTAAAAAATTAAAGAACAAGAAATATTTGCATACAAAATAATTGTAAATTGTTTATTATAAAATGGAATGGATACAAAAAACCTAGCATTAAACTTACATAACATAGCATAACATAATAAGGATACAAAAATCATTACATTAACTATAAGATGGATATAAAAAGCATAATATTAAACATAACACAACATAATGGGAAAAAAAAAAAAAACAAAAGAAACTTTACGTGTAGATAGAGCTTGAGAGAAAATGAGGAATATTGGAGAACTTGAGATTTGAGAGTGGTGTGAAAAAATTGATTTGGTGGAGGTATTTATAGGATGAATAATGAGTTTTTATTTTTTATTTTTTCAAAGTTTTTTTTCTTGGAAATGAAAACTTTAGATGGTAAAATAAGAAAAACTCACGTCAATTCAAGTTTGAGGTGAGATGATGTGAAAATTCAATGAATAGATTTGAATGAAGTTAAAAATAAATATATGTTAATTTTCTCAATTTTAATTTTTTTGGAAATGAAAGCTTTGGAGGGTAAAAGAAACAAAAACTCACATTAACTTAATTTTGATGTGAAATGATATGAAAATTCAATGGTAAAGATTTGAATGAAGTTAAAAATAAATATATGTTATTTTTCTCAACTTTGATTTTTTGAAAATGAAAACTTTGGATGGTAAAAGAAACCAAACTCACATCAATTCAATTTTGAGGTGAAATGATATAAAAATTCAAAGGAAAAAAAAGGTTTGAATGAAATTAAAAATAAATATGAGGTTTCTTAAAAATAAAAATTTTGGATGATAAAAGAAACAAAACTCATATCAATTCAAGTTTGAGTTGAAATTATAAATTGACATGCAAAACTATTCAATCCGTGTAATCAAGACAAGACCATCAAATTGAAAGAAGAAAAAAATCTATTGAACTAACATAACTAATTGCTTAAAAAAATCAAAATTTCTATAGAAATTTCAAGAAATGGGAGGAAATCGAAATTCTCCCTACCGAAATTTCGAGCCTATTTATCAAAATCTCAAGATTCGAGATTTCGACCAAAATTTTCCACTATGACTGTATTTTTAGATTTGGTTCATATACTTTCCACTTGAATTCACTTAGGTTCTTGTATTTTTTTTAATGTTCATTTGGTTATTATAATCTTATAAATGATAATTTTAGTCTCTTAAAAATCAAAATAAAGCAGTATAAGGAATAAAATGGACATTCTGAGACTAGAGTAGATGAATTAAAATAAATTGAAACTAAAAGCAGAAAAGTCAAAATGAACATTTTAAAAATATATAGACTAAAATATTGTTTAAAACTTTAGAAATTGAATTTTAATATAAATAAATTTAAGCTGTAATTATCAACTAACTAAATATTCGGTTGAATCTCCACTATTATTAATTAATTTATAAATATAAATTTTGTATAATTAATATTTTACTTTTTTTTTTAAGTACAAATGTTAACTTATATATGAGAGAATTTATACATATTTTACTTTAACAAAAAAGAGATGATGCTACTTTGGGACTTGGAGAACAAGAGAGTGATCTTTGTTAAAAGTGCTTACTACCTTGACTTGAAATTGGCTACTTTATGTTAATTCCTCTTATGGTTCTTTTTCCAGGCAAATGTGGAAAACCCTTTGGAAGGCAAAGGCCCTCTAAAAGGCCAAAATTTGATATGAATTTTTTTTTTATTATGATCTTATGCCTACTAAAACCAACCTAGCTAGAAATGGTGTTCTAACAGCTAATTTTGTCTGTTATATAGGAATAACTTCGAAATTTCACTCGATCTGATGTGAAAATGTCAGATTGTGAAGGACATTTGACCTTTTTTTTTAAACCAATGTGTATTTTCTCTGTGATGACAGAACTAGATGGGACAATATAGATTATTGGTTTGGCTCATCGAATGAAGTTCTTCTCAAGAACTTGATAAGATAGTGACTATTGCATGACATAATTGGGAGCTAAAAAACAAGTTGTTGTTTCAGAGAGTCTCAACCGACTTGAATATGATCAGTATGTCATTAAACAAGGTGGTATCTCTTCGTCTAGTTCTTTATAGAAAAGCTATTGTGGAGGATCGACTTCATCCAACTTTGGTCTTACTTGTTGAATGGACCACTCTCCTTCTCAATTGGTTGAAGCTAAAATACTGATGTAGCGTAGAATCTTGATAGTCAGTTTGGGGGTACAGAATGGGTGCTTTGGGACCATTTGGAATGTGTTCGTTTTGCTGAGCTTAAGTTCAATCAAAGAGGAAGTGAGGTCAAGGTTCTTGAAGTTATGACTATCTATGAGAGCTTAGATTGTATTAAGTCTACCAATGTTCATAATATTTGGGTAGAGTCAAAATGTCAAACTCATATTTGTTGAATCTATTTAATTTAATTGAGTGAATCTAAAAATATAAAATTGATTTTAGATGGCATATTAAACCCGTTTTTAAATTCTTCCAATTCAAAAAAGTCTAAATCATAAGAGGTTACATTTCAATCATTGTTAAAAGCATGCCATTAAATGAACTTCACTCAATGACCTTTCATTACTCGGCTTTTAATTTTTAATTTTTAATTTAATTTAATTTAATTAATTTTTTTTTTTTTTTTTTGCAAAGGAATAGGATGGGTTAAAAATGCTCAAAATTATAAAAGTTTGAATGCCATTTTTTTTTTCTTATGGTCATTGATTTTTTTTCGATATAATAGAAACGTCTATTCACTCTTTATGTTGACATTAAACCTACGGACATATAGAAATACTAATGAAAATGTTGACATATCAATGAAAATTGAACATTTGATCCAAAAGTAGACACAATCAAAATTTAAGCTCCAACCTTCAAAGTTTCTTTTTATAATTTAGGTTCCATTTGGTAACCATTTGATTTTTAGTTTTTTGTTTTTGAAAATAAAGCCTATAAACACTCTCTTCACATCTAAATTTCTCTTTGTTATCTACTTTTTACCAATGTTTTCAAAAATCATGCCAAATTTTGAAAACTTAAAAAGTATTTTTTAAAAATTTGTTTTTATTTTAAAATTTGGCAAAGAATTTAACTCTCGTACTTAAGAAAGATGCAAATCATCATAAGAAATGAAGATGAGATGAACTTAATTTTTAAAAATAAAAAAGAAACAGCAAAATGGTCCCCAAACGTGGTCGTAGTTCTTTTTTTCTCCATTTCTTCTTCTCTCTCTGGAGTTCAAAAAGATTAAAAAAGTTTCTGAAATATTTTATATAATTTTTTTAAAGACATTAATCTAAGTGATTTTATTTTTTTGTTTGAAAGCTAAAGTGATTTCAATTTAATCCCTATATTTCATATTTATATATTTTTCTTTGGTGAATGTTAAAATTAATTCATGACAAGCTCATATGGCATGATACTTAAGAGTTGCTAAAACAAAGAAAAAGAAAAGCTTCTACCAAAAATTTTAAAATTTGATGATGAAAATAAAAACTCTCCTCTCACTGGTTTATCTCTTGATTTTTGTCTAAGTCACTAAGTATCAAGTTTCCCATTAACCTCATCTCAAAGAGAGAGAGAGACTGAGAGAGTTCTCTTTACTAATTTAAAATTTATCCATAGAAAGTGAAATATTAAAACCTATATTAAAACTTTTAAATAATAGAAATTAAATATTAAAAAAATCAAAACTAAACATATAGTTTCAACTTTTTTTTTCAATCAAACTATATGCAAGGATGAAAATATCGTTACCGTAAATATCGGTAACTCAAATCTACGAATATTCCGAAAAAAAATACGGATATCATGTAAATTTATAAAAATATTATAAAATTTTTAGTGAAATTTTAGAACAAACTTATTTAAGTAATAAATTATAACTTTAAGCATACAAATCAATAATTAAAAGCCAAATATGATTGGTAACAGAATAATAGATATAGTGAAGACCGAAAAAATGATTATTAATTGAATATCTCATTAATCAAAATGAAGACCAAATACAAGATTCAATAATTAATTTGAGCATCATCATGTGTGGATCTTCTATGAATGTGTAAGGTTTTCCTATTGCTCCATTGAGGTGAAATGACTTGAACTTTCAATGCAAAAGTTTGAATGAGGTTAGAAATTAATATATGTTATTTTTTTCAAATTGTTTTTTTTAAATGAAAATTTTGGAGGGTAGAGTAAACAAAACTCACATCAATTCAATTTGAGGTAAAATGATGTGAAAATTTAGTGGAAATTAATATATATTATTTTTTAAATTATTTTTCTTGGAAATGAAAATTTTGGATGATCAAGTAGGCAAAACTCGCATTAATTTAATTTTTGAAGTGAAATGATGTGAAAAATTCAACGAAAAAATGAGGTTAAAAATAAATATATGTTCTTTTTTATAGTTTCTTCAAATTCAATTTCTTTTGAAAATGTAAGTCTTGGATTGAAAATGGAGAAAAGTTTAAAATTAAAAAATATAACACATTGGAAAAGGTTGATATTAGGAAAAGAATAAAAAACGATATATGAAGATTTTTCCACGATATCTCCGCGAAATATCCACAATAAATTGTTGAAATATCCGCGTTATATATCATATATTAGAGATATATCGCCAATATCGATGATTTTTCAAGAAAAAAGAACTTACCCCATATCTCTATCGGATATATCAATTTATAGATATACCGTCGATATATCGCGATTTTTCAATCCTTGACTATAGGTAGAAGTACCTATATTATTTTAATCCGTTGAACTGTGTTTAGATTGACTACTGTTTTGAGACTAACAAAACATGTGAGGGGGAGAGGCCCAACCCTTAGGCCCTCCATTGCATCATTTTGCAGCTCCAAGACAAAAATGGATAAAAAACAAATAAACTTCAGTACTGTGTTTGTGATTTTGAGGGAAAATTACAAATCACTGCCAGAATATATGGACAAGCCTTTTTAACCAACCTGCAAAAGAATCCTATGCAAATTCAAAAAATAAATACATAAATTATTTTCTTTCTCATTAGGAGATAAGAACAGAAAAAGGACAATAATAAAAAAGTTTTAAAGTAAACTCAGTTAAACAAGAAACAGAAAAGGACAATAATAAAAAAGTTTTAAAGTAAACTCAGTTAAATAAGACTTTAAAAGTCGACTGTAGACTAATAATTAATTAAAATAAACACAATATTTGTACAATTGAATTAAATTATCTTATATTCAATTCAGCCAACCTCGCAGACGCCAATTAATGGACGAAACATGGTAGGAAAGAAACATTAACAATAGAAGATAATCAAAGGATAATCACAACATCAACATCAATATCAACATCTAAACTTGTTGGAGTTACGTGCTAATTTGGTCCTTATCTATCAAAGAGACATATCATTTAGATACTATAAGAACAGTTCAACTGATAAAGATTAGTTTGACAGAAACCGCATAAACATGGTAAAAAAACAGAAACAAGAACAAAATTTACTACTCAAGATGTATGAGGTGGGACTGGTTTTTGAAGCAGAAGGTAGCAGAGATATTTTATATGTATGTCAAAGACATATATTTGCCCTTTCGGCTCTGCTAAGGACTAAAGTTCTCTAATATATGCATCAAAAAGCAACCAAATGCCTGATTCAGAAAAGAAACAAATAAATAAATGAGATTCCCATGTGGGTCAGACACTATACAAAAAGCAACCAAATGCCTGATTCATGTGGCCACACATTTCAATGTACATACATCATTTCAATAATTCACCTATGAATGATTGCATTTTAATCATCAATTGTGGCTGCATTGCACATATACAATTTTCTAACCTTTTGATGAAAAAACTTCACTCTTTCCATCAACCATGTGGAGTAGCCTTCCTTTTGATCTCCTTGCCAACATCTTCTCCTTCCTATCCCCAGACTCTTTGGCAAGAGCTAGATCAGCTTGCAAGCATTGGCATGAGTGCGTCGATACTCGCCCGTTGAACGCCGAGCCAATTCTATTGCAGTATCATCCTTCATGGTTCATTGCCTTGCCTTTGCGAGCTCACAAGCTATGTTTTGCTCACAATCCAATTCTTGACAATTGGCATAAGCTCTCACTTGAGTTCCTTCCTGATTTAGTTAAACCAATTGCCCCAGTTGGTAGTCTTCTGCTTTTAAGATCCATAAGTTCTGTTCTACAATTGATCATATGCAATCCATTCACTAGCCGATTTCGGTATCTTCCAAGGCCAAACATCATTAGAACTAATCCAGCTGTGGGAGTTGTGATACAAAACACAAGCCAAGACTCTCAGTTTCCAGACTTCAAGGTCTATGTAGCAGGGGGAATGTCCGAGGCACCGCAAGGTGGCACCATATATGAATCCAAATTGGAAATGTACGACTCGAGAAACGACTCATGGAAAATTATAGGATCACTGCCAGTGGAATTTGCTGTGAGGTTAACAGTCTGGACTCACAATGAGAGTGTGTACTCTAATGGGATTCTGTATTGGATAACCTCTGCAAGGGCATTCAGTGTTATGGGCTTTGAGATTGACACAAACAATTGCAGGGAATTGCAGGTGCCAATGGCAGATAGACTTGAATTTGCTGCACTTACATCTCGAAATGGAAGGCTAGCAATAGTTGGCGGCATATGTGGGGAAGAGGCCTGTGTTTGGGAGTATGGAGATGGAGATATGTGGGTGTTGGTTGAGAAGGTGCCAAATGAGTTGGGGATAAAACTTGTAGGAGGAAGCAATGGAAGCTGGATAAACACAAAGTGTGTAGGCAACAATGAGGTTATGTGCTTGTATAAGGAGCTCGGAACTGGAATGGTAGTTTGGAGAGAAAGAAAAGAGAAGAATAAATGGGAATGGGTTTGGATCGATGGATGTTCTTCAATTAGGAGCAAAAGAGTACATAACTTGCCAATAAAAGGACTGCTTCTTCAACCAAGCCTTGCTCCTTTTGCATTTAACTCAAATTACACACTTTGATGCATGTGAATTCTTCAATCCTAAAAATAAGAATAGCATACTGTTTTCTTTATTTTGTATGCAATGAAACTTACTATATTGCAGTCCCCATTGATCTCTGAAAGTCTACAATCTGGTGAATCTGGTGTACTTGCCTAGCTCATGCCCAACTTGCTCTCTCAAATTGCAATGAAGGAATAAAAGGTCAATTACAATTCACCTACAATATCATAGAAGTAAGAGTTCATGAAAGGATGTATATCTAATTTGAAAGCATGATGCTAGAATCAGAGTACAATTTGGAGTTTATATTGGTTAGGTAAAAATAATGATGTTAAACAAAACCGATTTCATCAGGAATGGCCAATGAGGAGAAGGTCAGAAGCCACAAAAAACTTTGACAAATTAATCTTGTGGAAATGGTTAACCAACCAACCTATTTTATCACACAATAACATGTCAAGTCTGTATACCTTTGTATTCTAGATAAGTCTCTAATCAGCCAATAACTTATCCACGAACAGGATTAAATGGCTTGTGAAGAGCCAGAAAAGAAACATTTTCAGAAGACCAAAAAACAAATTTGTTTGGTATTGTAGATCAGAGTCACTTCAATAGTATAGTGAAGGACTTCAAAACCATCCGAGCAATAATTTGTTCATAACACTTCAAAGCCACCTCAAATTGAAGGTCAGTAACTTCACGAGACTACAATACTGTAGGATTAGACTTTGCTCTCAACTTCAAGACAGAAATATCTAGAGAAGGGTAAAGAAAAATAGTCCATCAGACTGTTGATTGAAGGCACGTTTGGAAGTGATTTTGAAATTGTTAAAATCATTTTTTTTAGGTTTAAAATCATTCCAAAACATACCATTAATCATTCAAAATCAGTTTAATGTTCTGTTAACCATTTCAAAATCATTTTCAAACATCGCCCTGAATTAGCTTATCTCATCCTGATTCCTAACATGAAACAAAAATTCCACCAACAACATCTGGAACTGTCACCTGGCATCCGAATCTATGAATGAAACCATATCCTCATAATTCACAAAGTCATGCCACCATAGTCAGTTGCCACAAGAAAAAATTAAAAAAGTGTTTAATCTCAGGTCCAAGCCAAACAGTAAAAACCAGCAACATGACTTATTATAATGACTTAAACCAAAGCTGAAGGTGGCTTTGTCTGCATTATGAAGCTAAAGCATGTGATCTAGTGGGGAAAATGTCAAAGGAAGCATTATTTTAACTGCAATTGAGTGGGTGGGGGAACATCAAAGAATTGAAAGAATGTAGTCAAATTAAGTTCAATTTTTAAACCCCAAGTTGCATTACAACCCCCATTGATAGTTAAATTTTTGTCCAGATGACCTAAATTTTATGTCCAAAATGTCGTTTGACCCAGGTTTTTAAAACAACAATGAATATGAGTTTTTTGTACGGATGACCCTTTCATGAGCCCCATTATGATTGATGACCCTCCCCTCACAAATGTATGAAATCTAACCGGTCATCCCTAAAGTGATACGTTATAAAATGTGGTAATGTGCTCTAAGTAAGCAGAAGGTTATATTTCATCGTTTGTGAGAGGCGGGTCATCAATCCTAAAGGAGCTTGTGAAAGGGTCATTTATACAAAAATCTTGACGAATAACCTTTAGTTAATGTCACAAACTAATTGCCAATTTTTTTTTAGACCGGCAAGTGAGAGAGTGAAGACGAGCAAGAACACGAGAGGGTGAGGGAGGAAAAAGTCCTAATGTATGAGAGCATTATTGTAATAGACTAGTTGAAGCCGAGAGAGTGAAGAAAGCAAAAGCTTATACATTTTGATTTTCAAATTTTGAGTCAAATGATACTAAGACTTGGGTCATCTGTACAAAAACTCTCAAGCTTCAAACTTCGAAATATGCATAAATCATCACACAAAACAAAACAACTACAATTCTTCAAAAAGAAAAAAAACTACAATGGCGAACATAACAAAAGAAAATGAAATAACATATTAAAGAACGATCGTTTATTCCAAGGAAAGAGAAACCCAACAGATTCTAAGAGAAAAAAACGCCGCAGATTCTGAAATTTCGGCGAGAATAAAAAATTGAAAATCAGGAGAGCTTAAAAAAAAAAAAAATAGTATGGGAGAGACAGAATTCAGAGGTTAAACAGCAAAAGATTAAATTAATCTAAGAAAGGACAAACTGAATAGCTACAATTTACAAGATCCAATTGCTGTGAGTTGCAATGAATCCATTGCCCTTCTCGTCGTCCTCCTTCTTGGCGCCTTTTGTTTTGGTTTTTTCTTCCTCCTTTTTCTCCTGAATTATACATAATACGTCAAATCATAAATTTCGCCCAAACAAATGAATTAATGATTTTTTTTAAAAAAAAAATTAATTTTGTTTAAATCCTATAATTTGTAGGTTTGTTTTATTTTAGTTTCTATTTCGGTTTCTATTATTTTTATATTTAATTCTTAGATGTCCAATGCTCATTAGTTTGAAATCACTCATATTAATATGATAATACATATATACTCAAAACAACGTTATTAGTTTGTTAAAAACAAAATAGAAGGGCTAAAAAAAATATTTTAAAAGTTTAGGGACCAAAATATAACAAATCTAAAAAGGCATGTATATCTTCACCAAGTTGTGTTTAAGTTGATCGAGTAAAAATTTCAATTATGTATTTCCACGAGTTTAGTCGTCCATGATTCAAACCTCTAGTTTCATGATTGATGACATAGACTTAACTAGTTGAATTATATATGTCCAGGTTCATAAAAAAAAAAGTTATCTTAGGTTTTTCTTATTATATAAATTTATTATTATTTTTTTAAACTTACCTTGTCGAAGTTTAGTTGAAAGTGGTGCTTCCCAAGTTGTAACGGTGGTTTTGAGTATTAAAATTTTGTCAACACATCGATATATCTACATTTTCATTGATTCAACATCGACATAAAAGATGAATCGGCAGTTTCATTGTATTTAAAAAAAAATCATGAAACATAAAAAATGATATGTAAATATTTTCAGCAGTTTCGACATTTAAAATAATTTCCTTAAAAGATAACTAATGTAGATATCATATAAATAATAAAGATTTTAACTTGTTTAAAAAGCTTAAAACATTTATTTATTAAATTAAACATGTTTTTCTGGTAAAAGAAAACTTAAAATGTTTGTTTTTATCAATATCCATGACATTTTATCACATATTTACATCAACATTTTCGTATAATTCAAATTTTGACATTTTCATCTATCGACATTGATACTTTAAATCTTGGCTGTAAATAGATATAAGAATTTTGGTTTTGTCATTTTAATGTCCTTTAGCATAATTAACATGCATTTTCTTTGAAGTTTGATATTTGATTCTTCAAGGATTATATTAAAAATATATATATACAATTATTTAGTACAACTAATTATAGTATTAATTATGACATTATCATTTGGTCAAAATTTTCCATCTCCAGCAATTGAATAGACATTCCTAAGTCGTATATATAAGTTTAACCACCAAATTTTAGGAAAAAAACCAAAACTCAATTAAAATGGATATTAATTGTTAGCATTTATTCCACTTACACAATCAAATGAAAAGCATCACCCACCAAACTCCTCAACAATCTCATAATTTTCAAGATTCAATGGCCAAAAAGTCTCAAATCTTTTGTAGCCTTTTTTATTTTTTTTCTTTCCAAAAAAAAATTACATATTATTTTACCAAAATAAGTTGACCCATCACCCTCTCCCAAAAGTACATCTTAAATAGCATAAAACCACATCCACAACCACAATTCTTTGTCCTTTGTTTTACTTTTCTCACCAAACTTCATGTATATTTGCCCCACCATTTTCTACTACCCTTCATCATCACCATTTAAGGGTTTTTTTTTTTAGTTCAATAATACGTAGGTGGGAGATTCGAATCTGATCTGATTTTTTGATTCGAATATATATTTCTTAAGCAATTGAGTTATATATCATTGTTATCAAGTTAAAGTATAGATTTTAGTTGCTCTTATTTGAACATTATGACATAATACCTAATATGACATAATTATATCATTTGAATTTTAGATTATGTTTCTATTATATCATTGGCTTTATTCATGAAACACTAATGTAACATAACTATTAGATTAAATTATATGTTGTCAAAGTGAGGATAGTTCAACGGTAGTTTAACATAAAATTAAATTTTTTGTTTGAGGAAACTTTAAACTTTCAATTTTGTATCTAATAGATGCATGATTTTTAAAAGCTTTCGAATAAGTTGAGGAACAATTAGACATAAAATTGAAAGTTTGAGGTATATGAGACATAAATCTAAATGTGTTAACGATATATAGTCTAAATAAAAGTATAATCCAAAATTCAATCATGTAATTGCTTTTCTAATAAAAGCTTATAGATATAGGTTCAGTCTTAAACAATTAAGTTTGTATTTAATATAAATATGAACCTTTTTTTTCTTTGACAATATGTGAGGTGGGGAAAGTGAACCTCGAGTCTCAAAGTTAATAATAGAGCTACTCATTTTGGTTAATAAATATAAACTTTAATAAGTTCCTATTGTGCCAAATAAGTTTTGAATTTTTAGAAGTGTCTTAAGATCATATGTCATGAATTTTTAATTTTGTGTTTACTAATGTTTATGACTTATTTAAAAAAATTAAAAAAAAGTTTATTAAGCATAGAAGTGAGTTTTATGTGTAATAGGCCTCGTGATTTTTAATTTTGTGTATAATAAGTGAATGTATTTTAAATAATATCAAATATATAAGAAATCTAGACATAAAATTGAAAGTATTTTAATGACCCCCTATTAGACACAAAATGAAACTTTGAGGATCTATTTGACACTTTTTTAAAATTTAGGCACCTATTAATTTAAAGTTCAATGACTTATTCAATACATTTTCAAGTTTAAGAACAAAATAGACACAAAGTTGAAAGTTCATGAACCAAACTCGTAATTTAACTAAATTAGAGATCATATAATAAACATGACATTCGTATTCATAAAAGCTCGAAGTTTTTGAAGCATAGTTCAACGGATATAAAACTTATACTGTTGACTTCCAAATCAAATATTTGATTCTCTCTATATTGTAAAGGAAAAAAAAAAGGTCAAACTAGTAAAAATAGAGAAGGGACAATAAATATATTTTAAGAAAAATAATGAAAAATTGACCATTGTAGTTTAACGTCATTGCAAGCAAACATGCTAAATATAGTCTAAAAATAATCACATACAACCATGTGGAATAATAATTTGTATAACATGTGCCTGTTTGATTTTAAAATTGTTAAAATTATTTTTGTTACATTCAAAATCATTTTTAAACACGTCTTAAAACACTCAAAATTAATTTAATATTTAATTTTACACTTTTAAATATAATTCACATATTATCAAAAATAATTTTGAATAATTAAAAACAATTTTTGTAGATTGTGATTTCAACTATTTTAAAACCACTTTCAAACATGCTATATATTCTACTTATTTTGTTGATGTAATACCTAACAAATTAGGTGGAAGTATGTTGTGATTGTGTTAAATTATGCATATTAGGGTGCACTTTGCATAAAAAATGGGAAAAGTAGACAAAAAATTGTCAGAAATAATCCTAAAATATTTTCACCTTTCACAACTAGTACTCTTTTAGATAACTCATTAGAAATAGTCTTTTTTGGTCCTTCCTAACCAAGGTTGATATTTGAATAACTTCTTTTCATCGTACCTCCAAACTATCATTTTTTGAGCTTTCTCGATGGAATTTCGACCAAGACAAAGGCCTAGATTGTATGCAATCTTTCTCTACATAATCTTTTCAAATCTTATTCAAATTCCCAAATCTTATGCCCAATTTTTTGTTTCTACAATTTTTTATTTGGAAATTTCCAAATGGATTTATAGATTTCTCATTGTTTCCCATTTCGAGCAATTGTGCAGCAATCTATTGAAGAAAATTGGATCTCTCGGTGATTGTTGTGTGGTTCTACTTTGAAAAAGAAGTTAAATTTTGGGAAAGATTACATAATATCTCAATCTCCGTTCAGGCCTAGATTCCACCTAAAAAAAATGATAGTTAGGATGTGCGAGATGAAAAGAATTAAAGTATTAGAACAAATTGCCAAACAATACTAATTGTGAAAGATGAAAACTTTTTAAGATTATTTATGAAAATTTTCCAAAATTGATCTTGATAATCTCTTAGAAATAAACATCACATCGAAAAAAATAATATAAGTTTGCAACCAAGGAATATAATTAGCGTATTAAAAATCATGACGATTGCCTTAATAAGTATAGCTCATCTGACATAATAATTATACTATCAAACTCGAAATTAGAGTTTCAATTCTTTCACTCTACAAATTATCTAAAAAGAAAATCATGACAACTAAGGATATGTTCTCCCAAACGCTCTTAACTCGTGCGAAGAAGCAAAAAATAATAGAAAAATGATGAGAATTAATTGAGTTGAAAACAATCAGCATTGATGTTTCTCATAGGTTCTAATTTCAAAAACATTCTTCATCATTTATCATATAACGTTTTAAAGTTACAAGTTTAGTTTTATAATTTTTTTTCTTATCTAAAAGTCCATAAATTTTAAAAAATATTTAATGAGTTTATTAATATTAAAAATGTCAAATAGATTTTTATAATTTCAATTTTGTATTTAATAGGTTCAGAGATATATTTAAAATTAGGGCAAAATACACTTTTGATCCCTGAAGTTTGGGGTTAGTGTCTATTTAGTCCCTGAGGTTTCAAAAGCTACATTTTAGACTCTGAAGTTTGAAAAATAGTTCTAAATGGTCCCTAAAATTAGTTTGACCGTTAGTTGACTAACGGAAATTTGATGTGACATGTTGAAGTAGCAAATCATATAACGTTTTAAAGTTACAAGTTTAGTTTTATAATTTTTGTTTGTATCTAATAGGTCCATAAATTTTAAAAAAATATTTAATAAATTTATTAATATTAAAAATGTCAAATAAGTTTTTATAGTTTCAATTTTGTATTTAATAGGTTCAGAGATATATATTTAAAATTAATACAATGTATTACTTAAATATGAAAAATTCAATTTTATGATATTTTGGTTGATGATAAGTAACTGATTGAATTTTGTTGTAATTGATGGATATAAAAGTTGATAATGTGATTATAGGAGTGATACATTTTTATTTATATTTATAATTACAAATTTATGATGATGCTTTGGACATTACATAACCAAATACTATAATCAATGTTAGCTTAACCAAAAATTTCCAACCCCTAATAATTATTATTATTATTATTATTATTATTATTATTTTTTATTTATTTTTTTTTTGCCCCTCAAGAGATGTGGACCAAAAAATAATTAATATTTTGAGATTTTGGCCCCACTTTGCTGCTTTTGGTGGGGGGGGGGGGGGGGGGGGGGTGAAAATTCTATGTTCAAACCCATAGAATTCTCCATAATTTGTTATATGCCCCTTGACTTCTATATCTGTACACAACTCACAAGTTGAGTTGCCATCTTTGAAAATGAAACCCTATTCTATCTTTATTATTTCAATAAATTGTCTTCAATTTTAAGATTCTATTAGTTTTCTTTATTTATTATTTATTGATGTTTAAGCCCTTAAATGAATTTGTTTCTTTTCTTTCAAATTTATAAATTTAATATGAATAGGCTTAATTTTTTTATAGTTCAGAAAATGTGGGAGTAGATAATATATAGAACATTCTATCATTAGAAAGTAATAGATATTTTATCTATTAAGTTATTAGTCCATTTGATAAAGATTTTGTTATGAGTTTAGTTGGGTGATAAAAACATCTCTACCTTCTTATATTTAAAATTTTCTCAATAATTATAATGATATAATAAAAATTAATTTTAACCCTAAACTTGTCAAGTTATATCAATTTTAACTATAAATTACTTTTCAATTTTTCAAATTGCATCTCAACAAAGGTTGCAATCTTGACTTTAAATTTTAAAAAGTATTGCAACTTTAACTCTCTAAGATTTTCTCATTCCAAATATTACAAAAAAAAAAAAAAAAAGTTTTTTTTATGCACTTAATAAATTATAAAACATACGTCCGACATGAAATTGATAAAACATTAGAGAAAAACAACAGTAGAATTGAACCATTTTCTGCTAAAATTAGTGGGCAAATTAATAAAAATTGCATTAGTAAAAATTGCAACATCTATTTAAGTTGAGGATCTAAGTGGATGAAATTAAAAGTTTATGGTTCAAGTAGTTGATACAACCTGGCAAACTTCTTCTTTTATTATTTTTTTTAGTACAATGGGGTGAGAGAATTTGAACCACATACCTCTTGATCACTAATACATAATGTATGTCAGTGGAGCTATGCTCGCTTTGGCACAACTTAATGAACTTAGGTGTCAAAATTAATCTTTTGCTAATAATTATGAATCATATTCTAAAAAAACAAATTAGGTTAAAATACTATTTTAGTCTTTGTAATTTAGAGTTTATTCGATTTTAGTCTATTACTTTCAGTAAATATTAAATTTAGTCCCTATTGTTAGTTTATTATTGATTTTTTAAAAAGGTTTTTGTTTATATTTATTTATTAGCAGTTTCGTTATAAATTTTGAAAGCATATTCACATATTTTATGTTTTTGTAGGAAAAATATAATTATTGTTTAGCCAATTTTATAAGAATTATCTTTGAGGTATTAAATTTAAGATTTATTGAAGACTAAAATTGAACATTTGAAAGTATACGAACTAAAATTGAACAAACTACGAAGTATAAGAACTAAAATGGTTTAGTGGCTTCGACATCCCTAGAAAGGGGAGAACAAACTTGCTCATGCTTTAGCAGTTTTGGCATTCTCTCAAGGTTGTTTTTCAGATAGTATTCTCTCCATCATTCGTAAGGAGGAGGTTAGACTGTATTTGTTGTGCGGTTTATTTTGGTGCCTCAAAGAAAAAAAAAAAAAAGGATGAAAATGGTATTTTTAATCAATAAATAAATAGAGATGATTTTTTCTTAATATTAAATCTATACCCTCGTGAGGGGAGAATCTACTTTACATACTCTCCTTATATTTTTAGTAAATTCCTATGTTCACCTTCTTTGAGTTGCTTTTTAAGGGTAGATGTCCGTTTGAAAGGCAATAAAGGTAATATTTCTAATTTTTAATTTACAAAATAAATTTATATACTTCAAAATTAAAATTTTATGTTGAATAGGTTCAATTGGTGTTGATGGAATGTGACTCTTTGAGATGAGATATAACTCTTTCGTAACTTTTTCTGTTGAGCCCAGTAAATACAATTGATGCCAATTGAATGTATTTGTTCAAGTGGAGGTGGGTACACATCAAACTGGTGCATCGACTCTTCCATTGTATGTTTGAGGTTCATGTGTAAAAGAAAAACAAAATAATACTTTTATTTACATTCTTAATAAAATCATTTCATGTGATCCAAGTTTAGAGAAACGTAAATTTTTTTTAATCCAATGAAATTGGTTATATGGTGAAAAAATGCATCCGAGTGATTTTGACATTAATTATGTGTAAAAATTGTTGCATTATCTATATTACAATACTAAGATATTAACATATTTATACAATAATTTAATTATTAACATAATTTTTTTTTCCGTCTTTATACATTGTATTGGAGAATTTTTTTTATTGAAAAAAAATTGTGTTATCTAATTTTAAAAAATTTATTTGGTAATTAAAATAAAAATGTATAATATTTATTTATAACATTGCTAAAAATTTACCATTTAAAAATAATTAAAACTACAACATTTCTTGAGTAGGTGGTGAAGAGTAGTAAATTTTCTTTTAAATGCATAATTTTATGTTATAGCCATCTAGCTCAATTCTAAAAAGAATGCCGAACCCATTTAATATCGTTTAAGCTTTTTTTTTTTTAATGTTAAGAATCATTTATATTTTGTGTGTATATATATAATTGGTACATTTTCAAAAGGATCCCTAAAATAGTGAAAATTATAGTAAAGAAATAGGTAGCAAATAAGTAAAATGCTATAAAAATATGCGTTTTTAATTATTAGATTTTTTTCGCTAATTTAATTGAATAAATGAATGTTTGATTAGTAATTTATTATGGACCGACACAATATTTACATCTTTTTCAAAATATTGATATCTCAAAAAGTACGACATGCAAAAAAAAAAAAAAAAAAAAAAAAAAAAAAAAAAATTCAAATCCATGAGTCAAAATCCTCACTTCCATGCTATTTATTAGAAAAAAAAGTGCTCGATCTATTTTTTTTTATAGAAAAATTACATTTTTAGTCAATAATTTTTTAAAAATATCTCTTTTTTCTAAAATTATTTTTAAAATTTTAAATATCATATAACTATTTAAAATAATTTAAATTTTTTAAACACATTCTTAAAAATTTAATGACTAAAAAGAGACATTATAAAATTTTTTAATGATGGAATGTACCTATTTTTAAAAATTCAAGAACTAAAAAGTTATATTTTGGTTCCTAAATCTAAACTTAGGATTAAAAAAATATTTTTTTTAACAAATAATCGCATCTCTAAATAAACAATACATTTAAAAATGGAAAAAAAAATAAAATCATGTTGGAGTTTACCCTAAAAACAAACATGTGATTAAGTTTTCAAATATTCTCGGTAGCATATTCGTTATCTTTATTTAATGGTTAATTAATTACCACAATAAATTACTCAATTATTTCATCCTTTTCTTTTTAAAACAAAAAAATGATTACATATATTATTTTGCATTGTTGATTTTATAAATTAATTTATTTTAATGATGAGACCATGCAAAAATTAAGACAAAAAAATATTTATGCACATGTTTTGGGGGACCAAGTATAGTGGATCTTTATGTAATAAGTTCCCCACCTTAAATAACGACTTCACTCTTCTAATTATTGGATATTATTACTCTTTATGACTTTGCATAACCTCAATTTTAAGTAATTTCTAAAATGAGCTTTACAAATTTCTCTCATTAGTTTTAAAAATATAAGAATTTTGAAAACTTGGACTAAAATTAATAATAATAAATTGAAAACAATTTTAGTACTTTTTTTTCTTTTTATAATATGTGGGATAAGGCAATCGAACTTCTAATTTCGAAGTTATTAGTACAAGTACTGTGTTAATTGAGTTATGTTCATTTTGATAAAATGTAGGGTGGAGAATCGAATTTTAATACGCTTTATGAATTGCCGGTATTTAGATTTTGGAGTAATATTACCTATTTTAGTATAACATTATTTTGTACATTTAAATGTATACTCTTAAAGAAGAAGAAGAAGAAGATTGAAACCATGTAAAATAATATATATATATATATATATATATATATATATTGAAAAAGGGCTAAAGACATCATCATAAAGTAAAAAGAGGGAAAAAAAAGGACATTAAACACTGTAATACCGACAACTTTTGAAATAGATTGCAACATCATATAGAGTTATTTTAGCTTAAGAAAAAACTTGATTAAAAAAAAACTAAACAATAAAATAATAAATAAAATAAGATTTTATGCAAAAATTTGTGATACCAGCAGTGTATTTGTTTGGAGGAGAGAAGAATGTGGCTTGCAAAAGAGAAAAACTACACATGGTGTGGTGCTTGCCACACACACTCTGATGCTTAAGTTAGAGAGCAAAAGAGTGTGGAAGCTAGAGAGTAGGATTCCAGTTAGCTCATATAGAGTTATAATGATGTATTTATAGAGATGATTGGTCTTGGTTGTTCAGATAGAGCTTCAGAGTCGCTTTAATTAGGATAATCATATAACTTATCGGGTCAAGAGATGTGCCTTGTTTTTGCATTTGACTAGGGTCATTTTGGTTCTAGGGTGATGCTTTTGTGTCACATGCCCCATTAACTACTTCGCTAGGTTAGCTGAGGTCGAGCACATTAATTTGGGGGTTGACACGAACTAACCCTCTCCTCTAAGCCCATTTTGAGCCTATGGTGCTATCTTTGGCTCAACTCTTATTATTTTCTAAACTTTATTGCTTCTCTTCTTATTTTATATCAATTTTATCTTTCCGTCCAAAATCACCCATAACAATATTGATCTCATTAGTTAAAGAATCCAAATTAATAAAATTTAAATCGAATAAAAAGGAAATTTCCTATTTGTCCGTCTGAGCAAAACTCAATTATTTAAAATATATATCATCGACAAAGAGACTCTATGTACAAATCTTCCTACTCTACATCCTGTTGAATAAAAAGAAAATTAAAAATTAAGACTCTCTCCATTAAACAAAATTGTATAATGCTCCTCAAATTCAGTGAGAAAAGCTCTAGATTAAGATTAGATTGTAATTCAAATTCTATGAGTCTTTTAAAATTTTGCCTAACGAGTGTTTAGGATACATTTGAAATGATTTTTTAGATGTTTAAAAATGTGTTTCAAAAGTGTAAAAATATGTTTGAATAATTAAAAGTGTCAATCCAAACAAATTCTTAATCCTATCTAACATCTCTAGAAAATAAGATTAAATTAGCTAAAAAAATTTTAAAAGGTTAATATTCACACCCCCTCAGTCAAGTATATAAATTAAGAAAACGAGGTTAAAAGAATAATTTTAATTCCTAAACTCTTATTAAAAAAATGTAAAGTAGATGAACTAATTAAATTGTTATATATTATAAACGGTAAGAACTAAATTGTTATAAATTGATCAATTTATACTCTTAAAATTTGGGATTGTATTATTCAAAATCATGAAGAACTAATAATTGTATTAATTTTAATTTCTAAATTTTTATAGATATATTAGTTTGTACCTTCCGTTATGTTTCATTTTGATGAACACTGTGTGAGATTTATAATTTTATCAATTAAATTCCTAAATTTTAAATGCGAATCGATTTGTGATATTTTTAACATGGGTATAAATTGATGTTTTCATATCTAAAAATGTTAGAAGGCTAAATTGTTATTTCCAATCAAATATAAGACTAAAACTGTTTTTAAAACCGAAAAGAAGCTAAATTCGATTTGTCATATTTTTTGGTAAAATAACATAATTAAGAATTTTTAATTCATTAATGCTAAATTCGAAAAGTGGAAAAGATTGAAGAGCCAATTAAAACTGGACAAAAAGAATAGAGACAACATTGCATATTCCCTTTTTTTAAAAAATAGTGCTTTTTTTCACTTAAAATAAATGCATTAATTGAAAATTAAAAAAAAATAGAATTTCGAATGTTCAAAGAAACTCCATCTAATTGGTCTCATTAATGACGTAGGGATTAAAACATGGTGGCTGTCCGGCTTGGCGTCAAGGGTAAGATAGTCAAAACGTACGCGTCAGGTCAGCACCGGTGGACGATAAAACCTAACAATAATAAATCATATCAATTTTATTTTAGGAGGAAAAAAAAAAAGGCAATTTTGATCCTAAATTTGATCATAAATTTTCAATTTAATTAAATTGGACTCTCTATTTATTCAAGTATTACAATCTTAACCTTATATTTTGAATAATGTTGCAATGTTAAATGTCTAATAAATTTTTCTCTAAATATCGTTGAAAAAATTTTCTTCTATGTGTTCGATAAATCATAAAACATATGTATAATGTGAAATTGATTAAATTTTAGTGAAAACATGCTATTAAAATTGTTTTTTTTTTTAAATTTTATGAATTTTAGCAAAGTTATTTCATTTATGCCTGAGTGAAACTTATTTTTGTACATAACTTAATTTTTTTTTTAATTAATGAGTTAATGTAGATTCTAATAAAGTTTTTTTTTTTTAAAAAAAGTTAGTAGATAAATTAGTAAAAATTGAACCGATGACAAACATTGCTTTGAACTTTTAATTTTATGGTCAAAATTGCTTTTTTTTTTTTGTAATTTATTTTAAAGTTACGTTCCATATTTAGCTTCGAAGTTTGAAGTTATTTGATCTATGTACTTTTAAATTTATGTCTAATATGTCTTTGAACTTTTAATTTTGTGTTTATAGATTCCGAACAAATTCAAAAGTTTTAGAATTTAATTGATATATTATATACAAATTTGAACGATCTCTAATGAAGTTCTAAGGCCCCGTTTCGTAACTATTGTATATTTTATTTTTGAAATTTAAACTTATTAGCAACACTTCCATCATTGATTCTTTGTTTTGTTAACTACTTTTTAATTTGGGACCATTTTAAAAAACCAATTCAAGTTTTAATACTTAAAAAAAACATAGTTTCTAAATACTTTTTGTCTAGCTAAGAATTTAAGTATTTAGTTAGAAAAGATCAAAATCGATGTAAAAAAAGTTATAAGAAAACAAACAAATTTTTAAATAACTAAAATAAAAAAAACTAAATGGCTACCAAGCAGAATCTAAACTTTCATTATTATGTCAAAATGTATTTATAATTTTTTTTTTTTTGGTTAAATTACAAATTTAGTTCTGATGGTTTAGAGAAAGTAATAATTCAGTCTCTATAGTTTGATAAAACCTTCATAAATAGTCCGGACTATTTATAAAGTTTTATCAAACCATAAGGAGATTTTATCAAATCATAAAGACTAAATTCTAACTTCTAAAACTATAGGGACTAAATTTTAACTTTTTTTCAAATCAAAGAGACGAATTTTGTATTTTAACTACAATTTTTTCTAAAAAAAGTTGAAAAAGTAAGAAACTAAATATGTAATTTTGAATGTTAAAAAACTAAATAGTCACACACATCAAAGTTTATGTAAATTTGTAATTGAACCTTATTTTAATTATTCAACATAATTGTTGACTATTGAGGTCGGTTGTTTGAACATGGCTTTCCTGATGATTTGAATAAGGTGGTGATCATTGTTGGTAGATCTAGAAGGCAAGAAATAAATTGTTGTTTCAAAAGATCTCCTCAGATGCTAAGTCCATAAATGCATCCATTAGTAGGTTTCTTGAGGAGGAGGTTCACATATGTCTTAAGAATAAGGACAAAAGTGTTGCGGGGGTTCAGCCGGCTGATTCTGTGTCGATAGTTGGGTGGTTTCCTCCTACGGTGAAGCTGAATACTAACGTTGCTTGGAACCAAGATAGCATGTCAAGTGGTCTGGGATGGGTGCTTCAGTACTACTTGGGCCTTGTTCGCCTTGCTGGATTGAAGTTCATCCAAAAGTGTCATGAAGTTAAGTTTCTTGAAGCTATGACTATCTATCATGGCCTTGAGCATACTTCTAATTTCAATATCTTGAATTTGATGGTTGAATCTGATTGCTTGGAAGTTGTTAATTTGCTTAATGGTGATGCGGTGGATCTCTGTGAAGTTTTATTTTTCATTAATGAGGCTAGGGTGCGGGGTAGCAAGATAGGGGTCATATCTTTCGCTCATGTTTGTCATTGCCACAATGGACTAGCTTATTATCTAACTAGGAAAGCATTGAAGGATCGAGATTCATGTTATCTTTCTTCTTCTTATTCTGAGTGGTTTATTCATTTGGTGTCAAAGGATGTGATTTTGTAGTTAGTTTTGTTTGTTTATTTGCTAAAAAAGCAAAAAGTAGAACCCACCGTTATGTCTTAATATATAAATAAAACACACCGTTTTTCCGTTTTTATTATATTTCTTTTTCTTGGAACAGATTTTTATTGTGATTTTTAATGACAATAGTCACAATACTAACCAATTTCTTAAGTATAGGGACAAAATGGTCTTTTAGCCTTTATTTTAAGCTGAGATCTAAAAATTAAAAAAAAAAAAAAAAAAAAAATTATTTTATGCTGGTCAAAATATTCGCTTCTAAATTTTCGAGATGAAGAAATTCTTCATAGGCTGACAGTAGTTTATTAATTCGGAAAAGAAAAATCTACCGATTGCTCTGGATATTCTTTTTAAACAGGATTTGATTAGTAGTCAGTAAGAAATTTTCTTTCCAGGGAAAAAAGAAACTTAAAATAGTATTACCATTTTAATATTAAACTTTATCTAAATACAAATTGAATTCAAGCTTAAAAATAATTTCCATATTTGGGGTTTCTATCCCTAGTTGAGATCTTAATTTAATCAGAATATGTATGTTTCATTAAATTATCACTTTAAACTTATTTTCAATTTTCATTCTCGTAACCTTGTAATTTTTTTTTTTAGATTTATCGAGATAGGTTGAGACTAATTAAGAGTCTAAAGAAATATAAGAGGCCTATAAATAGAGATAGAAGTCCGAGTTGACAAATCAAGACCAAAACGACCCAAATCCGACCTATAGACACTCCTGAATTTTTGAAATTATATATATATATATGTATAAACTACTAAAACAGTATGTTTGAATTTTTTTTTCTAATTTTAATTTTCTAATATAATGAATTTAAATTTTTTATTAAATTTATAATAAAAGTACTAAAATATTTTTTAATTATTAATTTAAGGAAAATTGTAATGAGTAGAAATTTTAGGGATAATAATCAAGTGTATAGCAACATTTTAAAAAAAATTGCAAATATAGTAAAGTCTATCGATAGACTTTGCTATATTTACAATTTTTTTAAAATGTTTCTATATATGCTAGTACTTTGAATCTAATTGCTACATTTGCAACGATCCCTTCATTTAAACAAATATATATAATGATAGTACTAACTTCTTACATAAAATATTTACAATTTCAATATAAATACTAAATTTTAAATAATAAAAAATAAAAGAAAAAAGTAATAAACATGAATTTTTCCCCACGAGGATCTGAATCCTTAAAAGGGGTTCTCCAACTCTGACCCCGACTCCCCAAAATGGAGAATGGGGCACAGACGGGAATTAAAAATCCCCACGGAGATGGGGATGAGGAGTGCATCCCCAACCTTGCCCCCTTGCCATCCTTAGTTGAGACCTATGAAAAGTTTAGTGGTAACTCAAAAAACCCATCGGAAGTTTAGAAGTAGCTCATAGAACCAATGCGGGAGCCTAATGATAGCTCAAAAGACCCATAGAGAGCTTAGAGGTAGCCCAAATGACCCATGAAGGAGTTTAGTGGTAGCTTAGAAAGTCCATGGATAGCTTAGAGGTAGCTCAGAGAACCCATGAGGAAGCCTAGTCGTAGCTCAGAGGACTCGTGGAAAGCTTAGTGGTAACATAGAGAACTCATGGGGAACTTAAAAGTCTCATGTGGGACCCAGTAGTAGTTCTAGTGGTGTCATGGAGTGTTTAATGGTACCATGAAGGTGTTAGTAGTGCCTATTGTTACCATGGAGGATACATTACATGGCAGTGCCATTGGACCTCCACACTAGGGCAGGGGCGAGTGGTAGTGGTCCACTTTCATTACGGATAAAAGTTAGTGCAAAGTCGAGCAAATTAGGCATCAACTGTCGCTTCAAGTAGTGGTCGTATTGTGACTGCCTGAAACATAGCGTTTCAACAATTTTATGGGCGTCAAAGTATCGATGGCCAAACACCATATCGGTATTCAATTTTTCCTCGTGAATTGTATCAAGTTTTAGGATTCAGTAAACAAATTTGAAAAAAATGGAGTAGATTTTTGGCAAATTAAAAATAATTTATGGACAATGGGTAAGTTTAATCAAACTAAACAGAAAATATGAAGCCTAAATCATACCCATGTTATTTAAACTAAACTCAATTGGTATAAATAAATGTTGTACTGAAAATATTAATTAAATATCCATGCCAATAAGTACTTCTTAAAAAAATTATAAAAACAAAAATTATTTACATTATTTAAAGTAATAAATAAAAATTTTATACATTATCGATGAGTTATAATATAACACTTATTATTTATATTAAATTCATATTGATGATATTTTGTTGCTCTTATTATATGTTTCATCAAATTTTTACAATACGATAAAAATACCGATGTTAAAATTATAGACATCTAGAATGAAAATATGTGAGAGGTAGATAAAAAAAAAATATTAATGGGTTGGTATAAACCAAATTGGAATTTTTAACTCTTTTTTTTTAATGGTAATTAAAAACTAAATTGGATTTTCTACTACCAAATCCACATTCATTAAAATACTAATATGTAACGGAAAAAAAGAAAAAAAGAAATAGAGATAATAATAATATAGACATGGATGTTGACTAAGTTGTCACATTATGTGAATTTTTTTTCTCTATTAATTAATTTTTTTTCTTCTTCTCTCTCTTCCTATATATGATAGAGAAACCTCTCAGAAAGCAAAAGGGGAAAAAAAACAGAGCAAATTTCTCTGTTAATTTTGAAGGAGGAAAAAGAATAATAAAAAGCTTTTGGCTATGGAGGGTTTGCAGAGATCTGCAGTTTCTTTCCGGCGGCAAGGCTCATCGGGACTGGTTTGGGACGACCGGTTTTTGTCCGGCGAGTTGAAGCAAACCGCCGCAGCGTCGGAGAAAGAATCGGAGGAGAATCAGGAGGCGAAATCGACGGCGGTGGCGGTGGAGCCGATCAGTATCACGATCGAGAGGAGCCGATCCAACGGTGGCCGTGGGTACCGAACAGGAAAGGTGTCGCCGGCGATTGAGCCACCATCGCCGAAGGTCTCGGCATGTGGATTCTGCAGCGCGTTTGGGAAACCAGCGAAGAAGAGTCGCCGGACGAAAACTGGTAAGCGTAGATCACGGTGAGGTACGGAATTTTCTCCGGCGATCGGCGGCGGCGATTTTGCCGGTGGTCTGTGAGTGAAGAGTGAGAGTTTTGGAAATAGAAAAAGTAGATGGAAATTACTAAATTAGGTTTCGTGGGAGTTGTATATTTTTAATTTTAAAAATCATGTTCTTTTGCTTTTAATTGTTACTCTTTAGATCTTAGAATTGTAATTTGTGTATAAATTATATATAAGTATGTAATTTGCGTTTGTTCAAATCTTATGTATAAATTATCAAACTAAAACTTCCCCCAATTTGCCTTCTCATCTCTCCCCTTCTAGATCTTAATTCTTTAATCAATTCTTCAAAATAATTCTTAGATTTTCTTTTGTTCTTATTTCAATTTCATCTAAATATTTTACTTGTAGAAATATCAATTAATATCTTAAAAAAAGAGCAAAAAAAAAAAAAAAAAAACTAATTATGACTTCATGTATCTTAATTGTAATACTAGGGAAATTGAATTAGTAGTAATATTTTTTAAAAAAATTAATTGATAAAAAGATTGACATATGGTGTTTTTTTTTTTTTTTTTCAAATTTACAGTGAGTGAGATCAAATTAAATTTGATGTGGAGAAAAAAAAAGTGAATTGAATGTTGGATCTTGATATGGTATTTTGGTGATCCCAAAGAGATATGGGGTATAATGTCAGCTCAGCTGTCACATAATAAAGTCTCATAGCTTGATGCAATATTCTCTATATGCTTTTTTTCTCTTTTCTTTTTCTTAATATATTGTTGGGTAAAAATAAAACAAATAAAAATTAACTTTTCGGTTCAATTTAGGTTAAAAGAAATCTCCCTCCATGTATTGATAACTAAAAAAAGATAACTTCTGAAATTTAAATTTTAAGGGATTGTTTGGAGGGCGGGAATGTAATCAGGATTACTAGAAATTAAAGGGGGTGTTGGAATGCATGTAGAATTGAGGACGAAATGAAAATGAGATTGTAAAACGTGAAAATGATGAAAAAGAGGGTTAGATTGAAAACTGCTAAAACGAAATGAATTTAGTATTACAAATAGGGCCCAAAACGCTCAATCAAAATATGGGTTTTGGATTATAGGTTTTGGATTACGTTACATTACAAACTCATTATATTACGAGTGTCCAAATGCCCCTTAAACATTCGGAAAGATGTTGTTTTTCTATTTGAATTTTAATATGGTATCAACTCTAACCTTCAACTTAAGTAATACTTTAAGTTGCATTCATCTTCATGCATTCTGTACAATTATAAAGGAAAAGAAAAATAAATAAAATAATATTTTTTTAAAAAAAAAGAAAAATTTGTCGTGTAACAATTTGTAATTGAACACTTAGGTGGACGGCACAAAGATTGCAGCCTAAGATGCAACCCAATTATTTTTCCTTAAATTTAGAATTCAATATTTAATTAACTAATTTTATTTTCTTACATGAGTGCTAGGTTTTGTTTTGTGTTTTACATTTGATTTGATTAATATTTTTTTAGCTCAACAAGGGATGAAACATTTGACCCTTGATTTTTTAAAAAAGTAGGTAATGGTTTGACAATTTTACATATATTTTGGGTTGAATATTGCGTGTGTGTGGTGTCATTAGAGATGAGTTTAATTCTTATTTATTTTATTTTTTAAAAAAATATATAATATTACTTTGGAAAGGATGATGGGATTTAAACTTTTGAATTATAAAAAAAACGTTAACGGTATCTTAATTTTTTTTATTTATGATTATGTTTTTTCTAATATAAATTTCACAAAGTAGAATATTTTTAAAGCTAAGAAACACTTTGGCTTATTGAACTTTCATGAAAGTATTAATTTAGTCTATGAACTTTTGTAGGTAACAAATTAATCGCTGTATTTTTTAATTTATAACAATATAGTCTTTCAACTTTAACATGTAAAAATTTAGTTCTTATATTTTTAAATTTGTACAAATTTAGTCTCTACTAACCATGAATGAAAATCACATCAAAATTAATTTTCAATTTTTATTATATATGATTTAGTTTTTATAGTTTAGGAAAAAATTTGATACCCAGTCACTTCACCAATCAACGACATTGGTAAAAAATCTCATTATTAAATCTCAATAATATTTTTTATGATCTGTATTATCTAAAAAGATTAGGTAGAGAAACTTTTGATTTCCTCATTTTGCTAATTTTGATTGATAGTTATAGGGATATATTAGGTGATTAATTTGGTTTTAGTTTTAAATTTTTGTTTGAGATTTGAATTAAGATCAAATTGAATTTAAATTTTCTCTATAAATTGATTAAATTACACTCTCAATTTTCAAAGGCAACTCACTTTCTTTCATTTTTCTCCAATTTTTCTTTTGTTTGACATATCTACACCAGTCCCCTATGTTTGCTTGTTTGTTTTTTTACTTTCTTTTTCTTAAACTTATAGATCTATGAGCTTGTTGTTGTTCATCAAATTTTTAAATAAAATTAAAACAATTGTCACTATCAATTAGGTGGAGGAGAATGATCATTGCTCTCGAGGTTCAAGCTATTCAAAGTGGCAAATAATAGAGTGATTTGCTGTAATTTGTTTTATTCACTCTTCAATTTTGTAAACATAGCCAGTGATTTTATGTACTTTGTTATTTTTAATATGCTTTTGTAATTTTTTCTTCAACTTCTAACTTTTGTAAACCCACACCAATGACTTTAGGGGTTTATACTATTTTTTACATATTTTTGTACTATTTTTTCTCTGTTTAAATTTATTATAAATACACACCAATTCATTCTTGAAAATTTTGATTGACAAAAGGATAATATTTTAGGGTTTATGTTTATAAAAAAAAAAAAGTAATATTTGTTCGAACTAAAGTTTGAAATTAAGAAAAATATCATTGCAAATCTGAGAAGAATAAGTTTTTAGGGTTTATGTCTTCATAAAAAAAAATATTTTGGTATAAATTAAAAAATAAAGAAAATATTTTAGTTTAAATTAAAGTTTAAAATTAAGAAGGAAATCATCCAAATCAAAGTATTTTTTTTTTTACTAAGAGAGAATTATCACAAAATTGAAAAAATAATAATTTTTTGGTTTAAATTAAAGTTTGAAATTAATAAGATAATCAAATCATTTTTTACCGATAGACTACCATCAATATAAAACTAAGAGTTCTAAAAAAATTTTAAAATTAGGTCGATAATCAAATCATCTAAATTAAAATATATTTTTTTAATAAACCGAGAGAGGATTCCCACAAAATTAAAAAAAAAAAACATATCTATTTTTTGGTTTAAATGAAAATTTGAAATTAAGAGGTAATTAAATCATCCAAATAAAAATAAAAAAGAATCTTTTTAACTAAGGCATGATTATCACTAAATTTTAAAAAAAGAAAAGAAATATAAATTTAAAGCCAAAACGGAAATAATTTAAAAATAAAAATTTGGAATTATTTTAAAAAAGAAAACAAATAAAAAATTTGAATGAGAGGTTATTAGTTATATTCATAAATTTATATAGTTTTCAAATAAATCCTCATCAATTCACTCCTAATTGATTTTTTTTTTTTTTATAATTTTGAATAATCTTAAAATTTAATTCAGTAACAAATCTTTTTTATTCAATCAATTAGCTTGAATTTTTGTAAATATTACATTTGAAACAACCTACACTTTATTATCATAACAAATTTTAAAACTTACAAGTTATTCATGAGTTGACATTTAGGTTTCAACTATCTAAAAATAGTAGATCTCCTCTATACATTAAATAATTATATTTTTCTTAAGTTATTCAAATATTTATTTTATTTAACCTTCAATCGTATACAAATATTTCTCTTCAAATTCAACTTGGGTTTGTATTTTTAACACAGACAATACACGTAGTACTCAACATGGTTGAAAAATCAAACTTTAAATACTAAATTCTTACTTCTATTAACATTTAAGGAAAATTTTAAACCTAAATTTAGAATACATTCTAAAACATCTCAAACTTTTCAAAAAAAAATTCCAAATATAGCATACTTGGGGTTGCCTTGAGATTGTTATTGAATTGATCGAGTGGCTTGATATATAGCTTAATTTTGAGTGATTTATTAGTTGACTATCCGCACAAATAGCTTGGTTTCTAGAGAGTGCCAATATCACTAGCTATTCATGAGTTGTAATCTCTAAACTTTCACATTTATTTTATTTTTTCATCATCCTTACCAAAACAATTTGTTTCTTTCCCATACTTAGATAAAAATTTACATAATTTTTTTTTTCATTTTATACTTAACAAAAAAAAAAAATCAATCTTGTTTAAACATGATATACGACGCAATGCATATGATCTAAAATACAAGCTCACGTGATTCAACTTAAAAGTTATCCGGATTCGGCACCTGATGGCCCTATATTTTCCATTCCTCTAAGTCCCAGCTACATTATTCTTACTTGTCTTGAATGGCTTCTAAGAGTGAAAGTTGTGGTAGGAGGTCACCCAACATAAGAAGTTGTGGTAGGAGGTCACCCAACATAAGAAGTGTTCCAAGCTAGCGACACTTAACTTTGGAGTTCTTAGGATTGAGACACCAAAATGGAAGGTGCATCTTGTTGGTATAGGTAGTAACTTTCAATTCTTTTAAACCTTTCTTAATCATATTTTCATTTCTTTAGGATCCCTCTCATTTAGATGTGATTTCGGTTCATTCATGTCTCCCTCCTAAACTCGAGACGTTATAGAAATGCAACCACAAACATCTAGCTAAATGTCTAAATATAAAAAGTTAACAATTCATAGAAAGTAAAATTAAAAGTAGTAATGTAAAGATGTTTTGATAAATGATACACATGGGTAAATTTCACCCATTTTTAGAAGATCACTTTGGTTTTTGGTAGTATTTTTGGTGTTTTTAAAACAAATTATCAATAGGAACAAACATGGGGGAAAGAGATGAAGGGGAATTGATTTGAGTGAAGTGGTCCAATTTTCATATGTGGATATTGGGATTAGCATTTCCTACAAAATAAATAAATAAATAAATAAATAATAAAAATTAGGGACCACCATGGAGTTTGTCATTTATCCCACAGTTATAAATTAATGTTGCTAGAACGTTCACTTGTTTTAGTTTTCATTGCAACCCACCCAAAATTCAAGCAAATTAAATGATTTTCCAGATCTTAAAAAAAAATAATAATATAAATAAATAAATAGTTTTCTGAAATCATTTAATTTTTAAGCCATTACTAATATTCGTTGCAAATTTGAGCATAACTTTATATTTTCGGACATTATATTCTCAATTAAAATATCAGAAGTTTGAATCTCTAAATCTAATGTCGTAGAACTCTGGAACAAAAAATTTACACCTCAAGTTATTATATATAGAAACTAATTATCAAATTTTCTATATATTTATTTATATTGATGTCAATTTTGGGGCCAATATTTAAAACTCTAACCGTGGTGAAGGCCTCAATGGTAAATTTGTGATTTTTAGGGAAGAGACCTTTCCTGCAACAGAAATAAAGAATTGCGCACCGGTGTGGTGTAGGCCACACACTCCGATGCCTAAGTCAGTGAGTGTATTAGAGAATTCAACCTAAGTTTCAGTCGAAGTTACTAGCTTACCTTCCTTCTCATTCTTCCTTCTTATTTATAGTGGTTGGTTCTCCCTTTTCCTTATCAGCTTAGGATCTCTTTATTTGGCTTGGTTTACCCACATCGCACTCGGCCCGTAGCCGACCCAACGGACATTCTCCCTGGTTTGGTTTGAGTTTCTTCTCATGACTCTGATATGTTGGGTTGTTTTGCCCCCCTCGGCCTCTGGCTCGACCGACCAGGTCTATTAGGCTCTTCTCGATCTTCCGTTTCTCTGTAGTTGACACTTTTGTCCTTGACCTCAGAATCCACCTATAACAATTTAGTATTATTATTTTATGAGAGAAGACTATACTCGAAATGAACAAAGTGCTTAAAAAAAATCGAAATGAGCAACATTTTTAAGAGTGTAATTATGTAGTAATTTATCTACCTTTTCTTTTGAAGTTAGATGATGTTTTTTAAATCTTTACCGCATGTTTATATATTTAAAAATATTAGCCCGTTTTCCCAATATATGAATATGTGGTTTGCAAACATGTAAAATATTATGGTCTTAAATAGTTTTTTTTTTTACAATCTTAAATAGTTAATTCTCTATTTAATAATTATTAGCTCGGTTGGGTAATCATTTGATTGGTTATTTTTTTTAAAAAATGTCTTTATAAAAAATTAAGCTAAAATTTGAAAACTAGAAATAAACTAATTTTTTAAATTTCTTTTTATTTTTGAAATTTGACTAAGAATGCAACTTTTATAATTAAAAAAAGATGCAAATCATTGTAAGAAATTGAAAGAATATAGACTTAATTTTCAAATACCAAAAACAAAAAACGAAATATTTTTCAAATTGGACCAATTTTTGGTTTTTTTATTTTTGAAAAAAGTGCTTGTTTTCCAACAATTTCTATATAATTTTATCATTCTTAACTTACATTTCAATTCTTAACAAATTCTAAAAACAAAAACAAGTTTTTTAAAACTATTCTTTTAATTCCCAAAACTTAGTTTGGTTTTTTAAAACTCTTAAAAATAGATAAATAATAATAAAAATTTTGATAATATTGTATTTATAAAGGGAAATTTTCACATATGGAAAAATATCAAACTATTTACATAAAATAGCAAAAAAGACACTGATAGACATTGATAGACTTCTATCAGTATCTATCAGTGATAGAATTCTATCATTTTTATTACTGATAGACCCTGATAGACTTCTATCAGCGTCTATCACAACTATCTAAAAATTTTGCTATTTTGTGTAAATAATTTCCCTTATTTTTCTATTTTTAAAAACTCCCCATTTATAAACTTAATGTTTTTCCTTTGATAATAACTTTTTGATTAAAATATCATTTTGATTCTTAGACTTTTGAGACTTATTCAGTTTAAGTATCTATAATTGCAATAAAACTTAAATTTACTCTTTATTACTAGTTTATTGTTGTTTTTTTTCAAAAAAAAATTATTATCTAATATCGTATTTATTACAAATTTAAGAAACTTAATCACATGACTCACATACTATATTTTATTGCATAAAATTAATATTATCATTTAACTAATTTTGATAAAAATTAATTTTGAGAGACTAAATTTAAGATTTATTAGGATTAAAATTAGATATATGAAAGTATAATGACTAAAATTCAAAAATGATATTTTCATACCTCTTTTAAAAGAAAGATAAATTTACTTTTTACCGTGGAATTTTTTACTCAAATTTAGTCATTTAAATCTTTAAATACCATATTAGTGCACGATATTTAAGCAATAGTCTTAAATAATCCTTCTATTAGTGCATTAATAAAAAAAAATTGGCGTATTGTTTTGGTTTATTCAATTTTTAGTCCCTCTTTCAATAAATTTTAATTTGAAAATATATTTGCATATGGTATTTTATTACATAAAAATTATTATTATTATTGAACCAATTTCAATAAAAATTAATTTTGAGAGACTTAATTTAAAATTTTAAAAATGTATAAAGATTAAAATTAGACATTTAAAAGTAGAATAACTAAAATTGAACTAACTTCAAAATATAAGAATCAAAATGATATTTTAAAGATATTTAAACAATACTTTAAATTAAATTTAAAATAAAAAAATTTATCTTTCACGCGTCTCTTTGTAACGTCAAAGAGTGACATCAATAAACTTCCTCTCTCATTACTATTATTTAATGTAAAGAAACTTCAGCTCTTCATGAATTACAAGAAAACATAAACAACTTCATATCTCACTACTTAAATGTACAAGATGTCATTTCTTCATAAATTAGTGAGAAAAAAAAAAACTTACCCATCATATCTTTTTTATTAAATTATAAAAAAATGCCTTTAAACTTTATCATTTGTTTCAAAATTATCCGTATACTTTAAAAAATAGCAATAATATTACCTAAGAACTTTCACAAATATTTTAAAAATACAATTGAAGTAGAAATTCTTTAGAATTTTGGATAGAAATTGAAATATAAAATGGTGCGACAGTGACCTAGAATGAAAATTTAGATCACCACATTATTTTAGGTCATCACCACATAACTCTAAGTCTCGATCTGTATTTTGAAACGTTTATGAAAGTTTTAGAAGTATTTTTTAAACAAAAGAAAAAGTTCAAAGATATATGTTATTACTTTGCCTATCTTTTCTTAAATGTTGAAGTGCGACATCAAAAGCTCCATAGTTCACAATTAATCAATGTAGAAAACCTCATCCAATGACGTATACATCATCACTTGCAAAAACAACTTCATATATTTAATGAAATATACTTGATATTATTTTACTTTATCTGATTACATTAGCCCTTTGTTTTTTTCAAAAAAAGTTAACCAATTATAATTAAGTGCTTTTGTCTCATATATGAGTCAGCCATAGCAAATAGCATGCATGACATTTCCTTCTAAATAAGCAATTCAATTAAATCCAAACAACCTCCAACCTATTTATTTTTAGGAAAATCTTTAATTTTACCCTAAACTTCTAATTTTTTCGGATTTTACTTTAAATTTAGACAAATATTACAATTTAAACTTTGAACTTTAAAAATTATTGTAATTTAAACCTAATAATAAGTTATCATTAAAAAAAAGTATTTAAATCTTATGTGTGGCATATCATGGTTCGTTTAAGCTCATTGTGCGTCGCATGGGTTGAAATCTATATTTTGTAGAGTTTGAGTACGTATTTAGAAAGTCTATTCATCTAGATCTTTGTCCTAGTGTTAGCAGGCCATCCTTTATGTTCTAGATAGTTTGCATCTTTTAGTTTTGGTTCTCTACTGAGGATGGTGGGGCGTTGGTTTGAACTTTGGTTAAGATGGGGCCCTATTATACTATTCGATATTATAGTACAACGATTGTTTTAGGTGTATTAGGTGTAGTTAGTTTCTTTCATGTCAACGTTTCTAAATTTCTCCTTATGGTTGATTCTTGATCCTAGCCTTCTAAGAGAGTTGGAAGATCTCTTTACGAGTACATTTTGTGGTGTGGTAGAAGTCGACAGAGGTTTCCTTGCCATTTTGGAGACTTTTTGGTCTCCAGTATCTAAGACTCATTGCGTTATGCATCCAAACGTTTCCAAACATTTTTTTTAGGGACATTAAGCGCACAAGTACAAAAGCAAATGCTTGAGGGCTTATTTGAGGAGGTTGTGGAGCCTAAAAATAAAAAATACATGTATTTGGAGTATAAGACTTAGAAGCATATGTTTCTAAAGCCTATGTATGAAGTGCAGGTTACTTATGCCTAGTTTGAACAATATGTTTTTTTTAGTGGTTGTTTTGTGAAATGTATAATCTCTTGTGTATCAATAGATCAATTTTTAAGATAATTTTGAATGAAACAAACCTATTCATTTGAAAATAAAATTTATATTAGCTATGTTTGTTGTACTCCTAAATTAGTTCATTTGCCCTATTAATTCACACGACAATAACGTAGGAATGATAATGATTAAGTTATTTTTATAACATATTTAGTTTTTGTTAGCAAAGTAACAAAGTTTTGAAATTTAGTTTTATAACAAATTTAATTTTATTTTAAATATAGCACACTGATAGATAGTGACATTTTGCAATATTTAAAAATATTTTCAACAATTTTATCATTTAAAACAATTTTTAAATCTATAATATCAAACAAAAAAATTTGAGGCAAAATTTATTTAATAAGTTAACCCCTCATATGTAGTTGTTTTTATTGACTGAAATGTTAATTTTTTTTTTCTTTAAAAAAAGGTACCCTTAGGTTGGTTGGTTGTGAAAAAATTATCATTACACTAAAAAAGAAATTATCATTACACCATTGTAACAATAGATCATTGCACTTGAAAAAGATAATAAACTCTGCCCTGAGTTAAATTTTATGTGCGTATATATATATATATATATATTGGACCAACCATTGTGGACATATCAATCTAAACATAGCTTAGTGGATAAGACATTCATTATCATTCCAAAGGTTGATGGTTCGATCCTCCACTCCTACAATTGTTAAACATTTAAAACAATTACTTAAAAGTAGAAGGTTGAACCAACAATCTTTGAGATGGTAATAGATGTCTTATTCATTAAACCATATTTAGATGAGGGCCTGCCTTTGATATCTTTTCACTATTACATGAGAGAAAGAGAACCCCTTGAAAAACTCATTGCTTTCATTTCCAATCAAATGCAGAGACAGATCAACAGAGCGTATATTTCAATTGAACAAAACAAACACTTACCTGAATGCAGTGCAAGCAATGAAATAAAAAGATCCAGTTAAACTTCATTCCCTCTGCGCCATTTTATAATTGTCTGATATCGAACGTTAACGAACTTGGGGCCAACAATAGTGCAGGCTGGAGTTATCGAGCTCCAAGCTTGGGGCAACCCTCAGCAAGAGGTAAAGATAAATTTTCAGCTGCTCTGAATGTTCGAGGCACCATCTTGTCGACATAAAGAGTTCCGTCCAAATGATCACATTCGTGCTGTAAGATTCGAGCCTGCCAACCTGAAGCATCCACCTTGATAGGACTCCCATTTCGATCGAGACCGGTTACCTCAACATCAAGATAGCGCTCCACCACTGCTCTAAATCCATCAACACTACAAGGTAAAAGAATAAAGGAATAAATCATGGATGACATGGAAGAACACACACAAGCAGAGGAAGAAATCCTTAAGTAAACAACAGCTATTTCACCAATGACTTCAGGTACAGCTTTAACTGGAAACGATCTGTTAAAAAGAAAACTTATCTGAATGAAAGAAGGGACTAAACAGTTCACATTTCTCATAAACTATAATATCAAAGTGTAGATAAACAACACTACTATGGCATCATTTTTATTATGATGGAACATGTATTCAAAAGCATATGGATTCCACTCGCTACACATGTTTTCTAGGATAAGGAGAAAGTATATCTTTGAGAAATGATCAAGCTTTTACTTTGGAATTTCATGTTACATTTCACAAATTGGCAAGATGGGGCTTGAAAGCATACAAGGGAGAACGGGAGAAAGGGAGATAAACAAACAAATTGGTTGCAAGCTACTTCAGAGAGAAAAAAAATGGATTGCAAATCTGCATCTTACCTTAGGCACCCTTCAAAAAACAGTGCAGTCTTGTTGCTTTTACTTTTTAGCCTTGGGTTTATGATCACCTGGCTCAATAGAACTAACAAATTGTGAAGTGAAAATTGGTGAACATAAAAAACATAGATACAAATTCAATTTTCTTTCTCATTAATATATAACCATACCAGAAGATCAAAAGGGCGCCTATCTTGTGCTTTGATCTCCTCCTTGGGTGCATAACTGATATATTCCTTAGTGTCTTCCAAAACAATTATCTGCAACAAATGCGCAACAAAACACTTCATATGGAATCTAAATCACAAGGTTTTTCAATAAGATTTCACATTTGGAAATCTCAGAGAAACCAGAAACCCCATCTAACACAGCCCTAATAACAAGAGAAATGGAGAAATCAATGACCATTTCAGCTACCAAATATCACATTTCCAATTCGCACAGCAAACAGATAATCAAATAACAGAGTGACGATTAAACCCACAAGTAATTTCCACTGACCCTTAACGGAATTCCAATCTGGGGAGCTGCAAGACCGACTCCAGGAGCCTTTCTCATGGCTAGAACCATATCGTCGATTATCTTCTGAATCTTCTCCGACCCTATTTCCTTAGGATCAACCTCACGAGCAGGCTCGTGCAAAACTGGGTCTCCGGCCTTCACAATCGTCGGTAAGCTCAGTTTCTTCTGCTCTCCGAGACCCAGAAACCAACCGGCTTTCGCAATTGAAGTTGAAGAGGAACTGTAGGTTTTTGAGGCCGGAATGAATTTTGGAATATTGTGCAATGAAGAAGTGGCTCTGTAAATGAGTTTTCGAAAATTGGGTGTGGGTGAAGAAGGCTTGAGACACCTTTCGGCAAGAGAGATTGGGAAGAGACGGAAGGAGAATCGGTGAATGGTCTCCATTTCAGTTTTCACAGAGCTCCACCTCCGGCGACGACGGTATTCTTCCGAGTTCAGAGGGTTTAAGGTGTTAAATGGGCTTTAGTGGTGACATTGGATTGGGCTTCAACCCTGATTTCATTTCATTTTATTTTAGGGTAATTGTGTGTGATGAGTAGCACTCTCAATATTAATATTTAATAATTAAGTGTATAACAAATAATTTTTAAAAAAACATAAATATATCAAAACCTATTCGTGATAAACTCTATAACTAATAGACTGAATTAGCGATATGGTCTACTGGAAGACTCCTTTTAGCAATCTAATAGTACTAGTAAAAGAGATGAATCTAAATGTTGTTATATTACAAATTCTTTTACGTTGTGTTATATTTGCCAATACTACCATAGTCCATGAACTTGGAGATTTGTGTCTATTTGATTCCTAGCTTTGAAAATTACAATTTTAATCTCTAAAAAAAATTAAAATCTACTAAACATAAATTTGAAGGTTTCAAAGTTTCCTTAGACATTAAATTTAGTTTTTAAAAATCTTAAATTTGACATGGACCTATTAGATACAAAATTGAAATTTCAATGACCTACAGTTATTTTTAAATTTAAAAAAAATGAGCCAAACTATTTACAAATATAGCGATAGACCACAATAGACTCCTATCGTTTGAGAGATAGACTAAAATTTTTCTATATTTGTAAATAGTTTAATATTTTTTCTACTTATAATAATTTTTCTTTTAAAAACTTGATTCAGAATGATGAAAATCATGGAAAAAAATAAATTTAAATTTAAAAACTAAATGATTAGCAAGACTTTAGAAATACTGTTTCGAAAGCTTGCGAAGTAAATATACAAAAACTTCACAAAACTTGTGATTTAACAAGAGAAAGAAAAGTTAAAATTTCAATCTTTTAGTTTGATATCTTCAATTTAATCCATATTTTAGTTCTTATGAATTACAATTTCGTTAAATTTTACACTTATCATCTTCAAATAAAAAGGGCTCTGGGATCCCTTGAGCCACTCCTGTGAGACGCGTAGAGCATGCTCTCTCTTCGATCCATTCGAACTCGAAGAGCCTTCTCCTCCAAATTCCAATTTTCAAGAAAGAATGCTGACGACAGTCCTCTGCAACCTTGCTCTGTAATGGCCATTAGAGCCTTCTCCCCCAAATTCCAAATCTCCATTTCACTCTTCTGCTCTCTCTTAAAAACCAATCCTTTCCCTCACCAACGCCCATTCACTTCTCTCGCTACAGCAGCACAAGCAGGATCAGACTCACTGCTTCCATTCCTCGTCAGTGAGATATCTCGCATCCTCAGCGATCACAGAAGCCCTCACCATGACTTGGACCTCGGCCTCTCTTCCTTCTCCTCCAATGTATCCACTGACCTCGTCGAGCAGGTTCTCAAAAGGTGCAAGAATATCGGATTCTCCGCTCATAGGTTCTTCCTCTGGGCTAAAAGAATTCCGGGTTTTGAACCCAGCGCCGACAGCTATCGCATTCTCGTTGACATCTTGGGAAGCAGTGGGCAATTCGCTATCTTGTGGGATTTTCTTATAGAAATAAGGGAGACTCGGTGCTCTGTGATCACACATGAACTTTTCTGGCTTGTATTCAGAGCTTATAGCAGGACTGACTTGCCTCAAGATGCTATTCGGGCCTTCAATCGAATGGGGGAGTTCGGGATGAGGCCTGGTGTTGATGATCTTGATCAGCTCTTGTATATTCTATGCAAGAGGAAACATGTGGCTCATGCCCAGCAGTTTTTTGATAAAGTTAAGAGTGGGTTTAATCCGAGTGTGAAAACTTACAGCATTTTGACGAGGGGTTGGGGCGATGTGGGTGACTCAAACAATGCCCAGAAGGTGTTTGATGAAATGCAGGAACGAGGTTGTTTGATTGATGTGCTTGCTTACAATAGTCTCTTGGAAGCTCTGTGCAAAGCTGGGAAAAGGGATGAAGCGTACAAGATGTTTCAGGAGATGGGTTCGAATGGCGTCGACCCAGATGCCGGTACGTATTCGATTTTCATCCGCTCAAGTTGTCAAGAGAATGATTTGCATACGGTTTATCGGGTCCTAGAAAGAATGAAGAGACACAACCTTTTCCCTAATGTGTTTACTTATAACTGTGTTATCAAGAAGCTTTGTAAAGATAAAAAGGTAGAAGAAGCCTACCAACTTTTGGATGAAATGATTGAGAGAGGAGTTACTCCAGATACATGGTCCTATAATGCAATCCAAGCTTATCATTGTGAGCACAGCGAGGTTAATAGTGCTCTTAACTTGATCAAGAGAATGGATAGAGACAATTGTGTTCCTGATAGACATACCTACAATATGGTTTTGAAATTGCTAGTAAGGGTGGGAAGATTTGACAGAGCCAATGAAGTCTGGGAGAGTATGGGAGAGAGAGAATTTTACCCTTCTGTTTCAACTTATGCTGTCATGATTCATGGTTTCTGCAAGAAAAAATGGAAGTTAGAAGAAGCATGCAAGTACTTTGAGATGATGATTGATGAGGGAATACCTCCATATATTTCTACTGTTGAGTTGTTGAGGAACCGACTTCTGGGGATAGGCTTCAAGGATCACATTGAGATACTTGGTGACAAGATGAGACGAAGCACTTCTTGCTCCATACAAGAGCTGGCAAACGTGATGAGTGGTGGCAAATGTCATGAGGTTCACCGCAAGTCCAAAAATGAAGAGACAGACTTTGAAAGTGACTGAAGAATAGAGTGTCAGCCAGAGGCATCTTCTATACAAAAGATGAAGTTGCATCAGTCTTCCAAATACAGCCTTCTTGTAATTTATTTACGATTCAGTTTCTCGTAAGGACAGAGCAAGTTTATGTGTTCTCGACTTGCTACAATTTTGTGCTAATATACTAGCCGTTTATATAAACAGTGCTCGGCCAGTAGACGAAATTTTTTACTCTTTCTGGGGTAACACCAAGAGAGTATGGAGAGATCCAGAACTCTACACCAAACTCCTTTCAAAATACAATGAATAAATATGTGTTTTTTAGTTTCTCCATGCCTTTTACCAAGAACGTTCCATAATCCAGAAGGGTAATTGAAAAACAGTTTACACAAAAATTCTCCTATGTTTCCAGCTTCCCAAACTCTATAATCTGGATTTTGATCAGATAGCAACCTCCCAGCAAAGTAGTCAAGAGAGTCAATCAGATATCTTCCATTCACTCAAAAATCCTCTGAACATGAAAATTAAGTCCTTGTAATCTAAGTTCCAGACATTAGAAACAGTCTTGCAACTGATATGACCCACCAAAATAAGCCCGACTTTAGAAAAGTTTACGTCTAAACAATGTAGAACCCAGAAATGCTTGGACTTGTATCCTCTTAGAAAGTCATGCTAGGCTCTCGGCTTTTATGTTGCCAATACCTATAAGCCAGGATGTGAAAATGGGCTGTTACTGCTGCCATCTAACTATCTGAGCTACATCACTGCTGAAACCCAACTCACAGATAGGGCTAGCACGAAGTAGTTCAAATTTCTCTCAGTTGTCTAGATTGAACCATCTCAGTTCCTCACCATTCTCTATCTTTGTGGCTCCTTCAAGTTGTTCAATCTTGATTAGGAGACTCGTAACCCTTAACCATAGCCTGCAAAATGCCTGAAGCCTCAGAAATACCTCCCTGAGTTATGGACTTATCAAGTTCAAGTGAGTATTTCAAGGCAATTTGAAGTTCTCCTTCATTCAAATCACAAGAAATAATGTTCCTCCATTCTTTTGAGTTTCCTTCCAAGCAAATGCCATGTATCAATGCAACAAAAGAAACAGCATCAGGACAAAGTCCCAAAGCCAGCATCTTATCGTGCAATTGTAAGGCAGTTTTAACCATTCTGTGCTGACAAAGACAAATGAGAATACAATTGTAAGCTGCAGCCTTTCGAGTCCATCCATCACCGATCATTCTCAAAAAGAAGTCCTCAAATATCGATCTAGAATTCTCATGAAGATTATTTGGTCCTCTTGAAACTGCAGCAGTATTTGTATTTATAAACCCATTTACTAGATAATGAAATACAACATCATTAGGAGTGCATTTGTTAATCAACATTAGCTCGAAATATGATGCAGCCTTTCCCAGCTTAGCTTCTTTGCAAAAGCTTCGTATAAGTATACTGTATGTGACGACACTAGGCTCCAACCCATGAGATTGCATCATGCTAAAAAGTTTTTCAGCCATCTTAATTTCTCCCTTTTGGCAATATCCATTGATCAAAGATGTGTAAGTGACAACATTAGGCTTGCAGCTCTGCTTCACCATCAGTCCAAAGATCTTCAGCACAGCATACATGTCGTGTTGTTTTACGTATCCATCAATTATGGTGGAGAAAGTAAATACGTCAGGAACATGGTGTGCACTCCTCATTCTATCAATGCATAAAATTGCATCGTCCATCATCCCAAATTTAGAGAAACCTTTGATCATGACATTATATCCCACAACACCGGGGTCTATACCCTTTTCAATAGTGAGCTGAAAGAGTTTCTTGGCCTCATCAAGGTTGCCATGCCTAATGAACCCATCCACTAAAGTAGCATAAATAAATGCATCAGGTGCTATATTTTGGTCAAGCATCTCAGTAAGCATCACCTTGGCCATGGAAAGTTTCCCTTTCTTGAAAAGTCCATTCATCAAAACATTGTAGATATTGGCATCAGGGAAGACTCCTCGTTCCATCATTCTGTCCCAGATTGTCAATGCAATATCGACTTCCCCTGCAACAATAAGTCCATGGATTAAAGCTCCATACGAAACCATATCCACTTCATGCCCTCTTGTTGACATCTCAATGAGCAAATCTGAGGCCCTAATATATTCCCCTTGTTTACAGTAGCCATGAACAAGAGGAGTATAAGTGAACTTATCCGGTGCCAATCCGCTCTTTATTGTTTGTTCCAAGAGCTTCTCAGCTTCCGTGACCTCCCCCCTGCTGCATAAATAGTTTATTAGAGTATTATAAGTCACAAGATCTGGTTGACAGCAATTCTCAGTCATTTCTTTAAGTGTATCCTTTGCTTTAATATCGTAACCGAGCTTATATTGAGCGTCAATAATGTTATTATAAATTTGAACATTAACACTCAAGCCCCTATCTTTCATTTCCGTCAAAAGAAGATCAATAGCTTCAAAGATTCCCACCTTGCAAAAACCATTTACCATGGAACCAAAAGTTTCTATAGTAGGTATAAATCCTTTCATCTTCAATTCCTTAAAAAGTTCGTACGCACTTATAACCTCACCTTTCTTGCAATATCCATCAATGAGTGTATTGTAAAACACAATGTTGGGTACACAGCCTTTCCCCCATCTGGATTCAATCAGCTTCCTACCATCCTCGATTCTACCTTCCAAACATAAGCCTCTCACCATAATACAAGTAGTATAATTATTCATACAAATGTCATCACCATTATCTCTATCAACCATTTCATCATACAGTTGGTGTGCAGTTTCAAGCCTACGGTGTTTAACGAGCAAATTAAGCAAGGAATTGCAAGCATACATACTTGGAAGACTGTTGTGCAACTTGATGACGCCATGATAGAACTCAAGAGCTTTATCAACCGACCCAACATCCGCATATGCGCAAAGTACATTACTCAGCGCTTCACGGGTTGGGATGGTTTCTTTAGTTTTCATATCTTCGAGTGTGAATTCAATCTCTGGAAACACTCTAAACCTCGATAGAAGTTTTAACAGTGAAGAATAGGCACTCCCATTTAAAGAACTGGAGGGGGAATTCTTTGACGCCCAATCGAAGAACTTCAAACCCAGTTCTACATCATCAATTCGGTCTAAAACGAAATGGGCAACGTCTATAACGGGTATATGGGATTCAGTAAAGTGGGTTTGAAGGGATTGTTCCCACTTCTCGTGGGACTTGAGAATTTGAATGGTGTCATTAACAAGCCTCTTGATATCGCATCTGAGAGGGAAGGAGAAAGGGGAAGATGATTCCGGCTTGAACTTGCGGAAGGGTTTGATACGAGAGAGAAGGGTTATAGACATGTAAGAAGAATCGATGATCTGAAGGATTAGATTTATGGGTCTGAAGACTAAAGGTGATCGCTCTGCACAAAATGCAGTTTCTGTGGAAGGGACGATGGATAATTAGACTTGTCTAATAAGTACTCTTGGAAATCCTTTTTAAAATTAATGTCTCTATTAACTACCAAATTAAAAACTACATAAAATTAATTTTTTTCCTAATAAAACTGTTAATTTTTAAATATCATAAAATTAAAAATTTACATTTTAAGTGATTTATTAGAGTCAAAATTAAAACTTTATGAATTTAATTTAGAGGAAAAAATCTTTTTAGTCATTAGATTTTGAGTCTAATTTCTATTTTGTCCCTACATTTCAAAGTGTTACACTTCTAGTCGAGTTTGATTCCAATTTAATTTCTAGGTTTCAAAATATTACAACTTCATTCTTGAGATTTGAGTTTTGTTTCAATTTTGTTTCTAGATTTTAAGATTTACACTTTTAATCCCAATTTTTCACTAAATACTCACTTTTCGTTTTTAACGGTAATGTTTATTAGTTAATTTAAAAGAATCACAATTAATTAAGTTTCATTGTTGAGCATCTCCCAGGTTAGGATAAACTTGAGCCTACAACCCAAGTTCCTATCTTCTTGTGGCCTAGTATATCCCTGGACTTGGGCTTTTGGCCTCATCTCGACTCTTCCTTGGCTTGTCTACTATCAAGCCTCGTTAAATGTTGAATATGTATTTAAGTCCAATAAGATTAACCTCCACTCAAGTTGAAAACCATGGTTCAACTAGTCACTATGGCAATCTAGATGGGGATTATTCAACTTTGGAGTATTGTTTTCTCTTTCATTGCCTGTTTACACATGTTTGGTATTGTGTACCAGTATATATAATTCTTTTAGCGAGATTCATTTCAGACTTTTGGATCTTCAGGACAATCCAGTCAAACCAGTTCGAGGTCTAACTAATTTTTAGGCACGCCTCTACACTCATAGGTGAAGTTATGTGCAAAATCTTGGCACGCCTCTACACTCATAGGTGAAGTTATGTGCAAAATATTGCCACACCCTCTAATAAGTTTCAATTATGAGACTTATTTGGCTTTAAAAACCTAAATTATTGGATTATTTTAGCATAATTTTGGTTTAATTTATAAATGAATCTTGTTTAGTTGGAAAGAATTCTTGTGAGCTTGTTAAATAATTTTGATCCTTGATTTTTGGGAGTTCTTTCTTATAATTTTTGTGCTTTTATGAAGATCAAGTGTGAAAAATCCAGAATTACAAGTCTAATGCAACTAAAATCTTGGCCAACTTTGCAGGATTTCAAATAAAGTAAGAGTATCAAATTTCAACAATTTTTGAAAGAATTCTCTAGCAATTTCGCCCCCGATTTTCAGCAATTTTGTTCACCAAGTTTTTTCTCCAAGAAACATAAGTAACTTTGTTATTCTCATATTACAGTTTGTTTTTATTTAGTTTATTTCCTTTAGTAGTCTACATCGATCACTTAGATTATGATACAAAAGTTGCGTTTAATATTGAAAGAGTTACGTAAATCTTGGTTTTCATAAAAGACATCTAGGAAAATAGTTAAATTTAAGACATTGTTTTTTACCTTAGACATAGGGTACAACCTTTAAGACCTTGGATTATGTTCTCATTTATCTAAGTTTGCATTAATCATACAGATATAGATTGAACGACTTAGACTCTTAAAGATACTTCATAGAAGGTCGATTAGGTATTGAATCTGGTTCAACATGTCTAAATTTGAGTCAAAATTGCAATTGCATAAAAGGTTACATTCTCCAACTGATGGGTATAAACATGTTTTTTGAATCCCTCCTTTATTTTCATTACATTTTCTTTTACAAACACAAACATCCCTCCAACTTATTTTTGGTTACATTCAATTACTCTACTTAGAAAAATCTTTGTTTCATCATAGAAAATTTGTTACATTTATTTCCTTGGATATGGTACTTGGAATATTTTCTACTTATTATTTGTTGACGGTGTACACTTGCACTAGAGACTAGAAGTTGTTATCTTACACATGGTTTAATTTTAGGCTCGCGCTTTGGTCTTCCCATCACCCAACCATACTGATAGGTTTAGGCAACAAAACATTGTTCTCCTAATCCAAAGTGGGCTTTAGATCATGATGGAGCTAACCTGAACTATTTTCTGACTAAAGCGTTTAGAGGTCCAACCAACTTTTTGGTATCCTTCTCCGAATGTAGGCAGGGTTATGATTACTTCGTCCACCGCTTCAAGTGATGAGCCATAGCTTCTAACCGTTGCTTTGGGTATGCCCCCAATTTTTTTTATTTTGGTTTTGTATGACCAACTCAATTCTCAAAGCGTTTTTTTTACCATTCAACCTTTATAACTCTCATGTAAAGCTTCAAATGTTGTTTTACTTCATCTCAATTTTTTTTTTTTTTTTTTTTTTTTTTTTTTTTTTAACAGAAGGAGCCACACTAACCTCCCTATGACCATGATTGGGTCGGTCTCCATGTGATTAGGGTTGGCCCTAGTTTCTTCAACCTTGGGGTTGGCCTAGATTAGTTCCTCAATTGTTCTCTATTATGTTAAGTTTCTTTCTCGGTTTCTTAATCATTGATTGTCATTTAAAAATTACATTGAGTAGTGAATTTGCGATGGTTGCCCTCAACATCTTTAACCTTAGCCAACCCCCAATTCTCTGTCATTCTATCATTTTCCTTATACTCTCCTTTAGGAAACGTACAAGTTGGTTTTGGTCGGCTTCTACTTCTTTAGGGGAAAATAATATTTAGGGAAAAAAAGACAATTGAAAAAACATAAATAACAATAATATTTAGGGAAGAAAATCAATTTTGACTCCAAAACTTGTCAAGTTGTATCAATTTTAACCATAATATTTCAATCTTATCAAATTGCACTTCAAACTTAGACTAATGTGGCGATCTTAATCATAAACTTTAAAGAGTGTTACAATTTAACCATTTAATAACTTGTTGCTCTAAATATTGTGAAACAAAATTCTCTTGTGCATTCAATGAATTATAAAACATACGTATAATTTGCCAAAATTAGCATAATTCGACTGATATAAATCATCTAATCCCCGTCCTCATCCTCATTTAACCAACGGTAAAAAAAGAATTCTCTCCACTCCCTCATCTATTCTTTGTCTAGTGGAGGATTCCCTACCTCGATTAGGATAGATCCTTGCGAAGCTCCGATCTTGAAAGTTGAATGGACATCTCTACACTAGCCTCCCAATAGATTAAATTGAAGACTTATTAAAAATACAGTAGAAGTAGAAAAAGGGAAATTGCTATTTTTAACCTAAAAAAGTTTTCACCTTTCAAAACCTCATTTTTAAAATCTATTTTTTCTAACCTCTTTTCAATTAAATCACACTTTAAGTGGAGGGCCCCACAACGTGAATATACTATTTTGCCCTCCACCTCATTAATCCTCATAAATACCATCCTCTTCCCGAGACAACCAAACCTTTCCCCTTCCCGAAATTTTATTCTCTTCCCGTTAAGTTAGGGCTTGCCATATGAATGAATGCCCTTCCTTATTTTTCCCCAAATTTTCTTCTCGTTAAGTTCTTCTCTCCAAGAATCCTCACGAACTCGCCTGAATCTTCGTTGGTTCTCCATTGATTCGTTTTAGTTTTTCACAAAGGTACACAAGTACCTTCCATTTTACTGTTTTGTTCCAGTTTGACATGCTTCGGGGTGGGTTCTGTGTGATTTCTGGTAGGAATGTAATGAAAAACTGAATTAGTGTCTTGTAAAATGTAAATAAACTGAAAAAATGTGTTCATAAAAATGGAGAAAGTTGGGGTTTCGCATTCATCTGAGTTCAATTTCACATGGAAAGCCTGCCTAAAACGTCTCTGTGATTTTTTCCGTAAGTTTAGTAAAGTTAATGGGTTTCGTAAAGTTAATTTTCTCGTAAAGTTAATGGGTCTCGTAAAGTGTATTTTCTCGTAAAGTTTAGTCTTCTCGTAAAGTTTACTTATCTCGAAAACTTTACGAGAAAAAAGATAATGTGCCCAACTTTCAGTTATTTTTCGAATTAATGTGTTTGTCATTCTTCTCGTAAAGTTTCGGGGTCTCGTAAAGTTTGTTAGACTTTACGAGACACGCAAACTTTACGAGAAGAATGACAGAATGCAGATTTCTTGAAAAATAGCTGGAAGCTAACCCATTGTCTTATTTCTCGTAAAATTGGTGACTTTACAAGACAAGTAAACTTTATGGGACAATTTACAGAATCTTATTTTCGTACATCTTGCAAACTATAAGGTCTTTGTCTGTTTAATATTGGATCAGGATTGTATTTTGGCATGCATAGGTACTTATTATGGAGCCGAGGATTGCACCGGAAGACTACTTCAAGGCACAATTAACATCCTGTAGCCATCTAGCTAAGACCTGTATCAAATAAGTGGGAACCTTGGATCCAAAATTATATAAACATCGGAGGAGGAGATCGTATTGGGTTGGGTTAATCCCACTTAGCTTGTACAACTCTAACAAGAAGTCATCAAAACGTATGTCACTTCTTACATCCAAGCCCCCTAGACTACCGCCTATGTAGTCTCGTTCATCATCTTTCCAAAAACCTCCATAGCAAACAAACACGCAAGGCATTCTGCAAATGAAGAGAAAAAAAACTTATTGGCCAAGTAGAAGAAAAAAAATAGAAATAAAAGAAAATAATAGAACTGAGATTTAGTTGGCCAAGTCCTTTCTCGTAAAGTTGACTTGGCCAACATTACGGGATACAATGTAGGATACTGTCAAACTTCCCGTAATATTACGAGACATAACTTTACGAGACATACTTCAAGAGACATACTTTACGAGACAAACTTTACGAGAAAGTTGATTTTCTTGTAATCTTGGTAAGTCATACATGTCTCGTAAAGTTGACTTTACGGGAAAATTCAAAGAATGCCTTTACGAGACATATTGGTAATTTTTTTTTCTCCTAACCTTTTTCCCAGTCATCTCACATATGATTTGTAAGGTAAAAATTTAAAAATGGAGTATTTAAGAATTTTTTGGTAAAAGTTTTACAACGAAGTAAGGATTTGGGATAATTTACAAACTTTCTGGAAAAAGCACATTTCTTATTCGTTTGCATAATGAAAAAAAATAAAACTAGAACAAACAAGCTGTAAATATCTGATTATTTTGGGAAAAAAACTCTTTTCCACTGACGTTGGGACCCTCAAAAGAAATTTTTTCCAATGAAATTGGGACCAAAGGGAGTTTTTGCTCAGATGTTGGGACCCTTCCTTTTCAGTGAAAACAAGTTGTAAAAGTCAAGTTTGAATTTTTTAACTATAGGTTCATTAGTTATTGAGGTGGAGGGTAAAATAGATATTCATGCTGTGGGGCCCTCAACTTAAAGTGTGATTTAATTGAAAGTAGGTTTTAAAAATAATCATCATGGGTTAGCCTAGTGGTAAAATAGGAGACAAAGTCTCAATATATGCCTAAGAGGTTATGGGTATGGGTTCAATCCACGAGGTGCAAAAAAAAAAAAAAAAAAAAATTTAAAAATGAAGTTATAACAATTTCCACTGGGGGTAAGAGTGGATAGTTAAAAGGACATCTCTACACTCAGCTTCCCAATAGATTAAATTGAAGACTTATAAAAAATACAGTAGAAGTAGGAAAACTAGAAAGGAAAATTAAAAATACAAACACGAAAATCCTATTTTAACAAAAGGAGAGAGGTAAGAAGCAATGATCTCCCCGCCTATTTGAGGAGAGCGCACAGAGCTTATGGTGGACCTTCATCTCTATAATTATGAGTTAAAAAACAATGGCAATTTGCAATACAAAACCTAAACCCCCCAAAACCCCACCAGAAAACGGAGCCCATAACAAATCTCCAACCTTCTCAAATTTCAGACCTTTCCTCCGCTTGGGATCCTTTACGCCACTCCTTCCATTCTTCAAACACCAATCTCAATTCTTTCCACGGCACTGCTTTGTCTGAATCGCTCCCTTTCCTTTTCTTTTTCAACAAATCTTATTGTTTCTATTAGTTTTTGGATTATTGCATCACTGTTCTTCCCATTATCGCTGTTTATGCACAGATTAGTGTTCTTCGAGTTTATTTTATCGGATTTCGCTTCTGGGTGTGTTCCAATTTTGTCAAAATCACTGCTTCGTTATTGAATTAGCAGCCGCTTCTCGGTTTTCCTGTTTGTAATTGGGGACACTGCCTATTTTTCTCAAGAACATGACTTAGATCTTGATTTTGATGGATGGGTATGTTTCTTCTTCCTGAGGAAACGCCTAGAACATGCTCTCTCTGCGGCCCATTCGCAGATTCTGCCATGCTGCTACCGTCATTGCATCTACAGACACAACTGCTGCTGTATTGAATCACGTTCAGAACTCGAAACTTGTCGAGGAACCTGCCCTTGTAAAGCTTAAAGCAGAACGGGACCCCGAAAAGCTTTTCCATCTCTTTAAAGCCAATGCGCACAATCGGCTTGTGATTGAGAATCGATTTGCTTTTGAAGACACTGTGTCTCGACTGGCTGGAGCTCGTCGCTTTGATTACATTGAGCATTTACTTGAGCATCAGAAGACTCTTCCACAGGGGCGCCGTGAAGGATTCGTTATAAGGATCATAACGCTATATGGTAAGGTTGAGATGATCAAGCATGCCCTTGACACTTTTTATGATATGCACTTATATGGATGCCGTAGGACTGTTAAGTCTTTTAATGCTGTTCTTAAGGTTTTGATGAAGACCCGTGATTTAGGAGCCCTTGAGGCATTTTTAACAGAAGCTCCAGAAAAATTCAATATTGAGTTGGATATTATTTCTGTTAACATTGTTGTTAAGGCCTTTTGTGATTTGGGTATTTTAAATAGAGCTTATCTTCTTATGTTAGAGATGGAGAAGGTGGGAATAAGACCAGATGTGGTTACCTATACAACGTTAATTTCGGCTTTTTACAAGGTTAATCAATGCGAAATTAGTAATGGTCTGTGGAATCTAATGGTTTTGAGGGGTTGTTTGCCCAATCTTGCTTCTTTCAATGTGAGAATTCAATATTTGATTGACAGGAGACGAGCATGGGATGCTAATAAATTGATGAATGTGATGAGGAATATTGGGATTGTACCGGATGAGGTTACTTACAATCTGGTAATAAAAGGTTTTTGCCAAGCCGGGTTTCTTGATATGGCCAAAAGGGTTTATTCTGCTTTGCATGGGAGTGGATATAAACCAAATGTCAAAATTTATCAAACCATGATTCATTACCTATGCAGAAGTGGGGATTTCAACCTGGCATATACAATGTGCAAAGATGCCATGAACAAAAATTGGTTTCCAAACATTGATACAATTCATTCATTACTTAAAGGCCTTAACAAGATGGGGCAGCCTGGTAGGGCTCAATTGATCCTAACATTGGCAAGGAAAAGGGTACCTCCTTTCTCTACAACTCAGTTGGAAGCTTTGAAGAATAGCTGAAAAGCGATTTGTAGAATGGTGCTAGATAAAATGTAACAGAAAGCTCAAAAGGAGCTCATATTCTTTCTTTTACTTCCATTTGTAAATTACGAAGCTAATTGGACACTGATTTTTTATGGGGTTACATCTTCAAAACGTTTCTCTTTCTCTCAGTAATTTATTCTACCATCTCAATAAAGTCTATCCCAAGATGAGAGTTCTGAATGGAACAGCTGACGTTTACCATGTTCTCTGTGAGTTACTGTGCAAATCTCTCTCTAGTAATCATATGCACACATACTTGGGCAACACAAATGCATTCCCAAGTACACAGAATTCTATCCTCAATTCAATTTGTTAAGTTGCCAACTGTTAGTACACATAATTTGACTCGTACTCATATTTTCTTTTCAATCTCTGTCTCTTGGAATTCAATTTGGTTTTTAATAATTACAGCCAAGAGGCATTTGTTGATGAAATGCATATCTTCCTGTGGATTTTATCAATGCTTTTATTGGGGTAACATCAGCATGTGTTATTTGTTATAGCTTTATTCTTTTGTTAGAAGGTTGATTCTTTGTTCTGATCCTGTTTATGATATCGCAGAGATGTCGCAACTGTGTTACAAATCATGCATGCATCATTTTTTTTTTTGGTGATTGCTTTCTAAGTTCTAATAATCTTTGGTCATTTCAGCATCGGTGCTCTCAAACGTAATGGCAATGGGCATAAGGGCAAAACCTTTCCCGTTGGATATTTTTGAATGTGGTATAGGTAATTTCAAATTTTGTTTGTCATCATTTCTGAATATCATTTCCAAGTATATGTATTTATAACCACTCCTTTTGTAGAATTAAAACATTAGTCAGAGACTCAGAAAGCATTAGATCATACTTCGTATTGACCTATTCAGATATAGCTTCTGAATTCTTTTCGTATGAACCATTTGTGCTTATCTTCGTCTTACCCTTGCTTGAATTCATACACTGTTGGAAAAGCAGGGGAACTTGATATTCACCCAAGAGTTTTATTATGACACTTCTATCTAGTATATAGACAAGAAACTTAATCTGTAAAAAGACAAGGATAAAAGTAGATTGTTAGAGATAATGTGAAATATGTGTGTATGCACTGTTTCACTGTTTCTCTGCTGTATGTTGATGATACATTTGGTGCCTTTTTTCTTCTAGAAAGCCAATGCATAATATTTCTGAAGCTTCATCTGTGTCCAAATCTATCATCTTGGAGTCCACCATTCGGATTGGGTGGAGAGAGTAAAATAATAACTGTGTGATACAACTTACAGATGGTTGCATATCGGTGCATTTTCCCTTTCGAGGAGCTAACTAATATCTATGAACAATGGGGAAGGTTCATTCTGTCTGCTCTGTTGGTTTGACAAGGTTTCTTAAGGTGAGAGGCTGTATTTGAGTTTCCGACTGAGGAACTCGATTCCACTTTTTATCCCTCTCTGATTAACTTATGTTACTTGCAGTGGTTCATGGACTGATATTTGATGCAAAACTCGGCGAAAGCTTTTAGTTTGGCGAGCATCTCGATTAGTCATTGGTTGATATCTTGAGTCTTGACTATATCTCCAAGGAATTAGGCAGACAGCAAGAAGAGAGACATATCATATCAAGTTAAATGGAGTTGAAGAACATACAGGAGCAGTGGTTGTCTGTTCTTTGACTTGAATGGTTGTTAGATCCTTTATTTTTCACTTGGGATCTTATTTTCCTTGAGGAGAGGACGTTTCTGAATTTTGGTACCTATGTTTCTCCTGCCATGGATTCTGTTCTTGTCTGAACTTTTTCCTTTGTATTTGAATATCATTAGGTGAAAGGCAAATGCTCAAATGCAGACTACAGCAAGAGTCTGCCATCTTTTGGGTAACGGTCTGATGTAAATATTTATAATTGAAATTAGTTAATAAAGATACTGCTAAATACCTTTTTAAAGGTATTGTTCATACTTTTTTTTTTCTTTTTCTATATTTCCTCACCCTTAACTATTACATATGGACTTGATAAAATAGGTTAAAAGGCCATGAAAGGACCAGAAAAAATAAGTCTAAGATAAAGTGAACTTGGACTCAAATAAGTCCATGTCATTTAATTTAAGAAAGATTTAGGGAATTAGCCTACTACATAACTAGTATCTCATCAAATTTATAAAATTTAGTAATATTTCATAAGTCATAACTAGATTTTAACAATATTTTGAGACATTTTTAACCTTTTGATAGATTCTCTCATCTTTTAATTTTACAATATTTTAAAATAAAAAATATATCATTTCTGGATTTAGTATTAATTATATAAGAATTTTTTTTCAATATCATTAGTTACATTATCTCTCATCAATAATTTTTTAAAATAAAAATTTATTTTTGTTATTTATTAATTTCGATTGATATTACAAGATATTTTAAATTAATGTTTCCTTTATTTTAGGAGAACTTTTTTAATTTTCTTCCATATTCTTAGTTTAAAATCGATCTTTATTTCTAGAAAATTCAAATATATAATGTTGTACATATCAAATATACATTTTCTTGTCGATTCTTGTTTTCATTCATGAGGTTTCATTCATGAGGTCAACAGATCTTTTAAAGAAACTTTCCTTACTTAGCGTTAAAACTATAAATTTAGCAATAGTTGATTTTATTGATTCAAATGGTTTTTATAAGCAAATTCGTTCAATTACCATTGTTTGATTTTGTTTTTGTTTTTATTTTTTCTAAAATAGCATTGGTCAAAACCAAGCCAATTACATCCCTACCAGAAATTGACAAGGCATTTGCATCAATCCATTCTTCCTTTCAATTGGCAACAAGAAACTACAAATCCATAAGCAAGAAAAAGTACAATGTTTCTGTAAGACCATTTTTCACAAAAAGAAAATGATAAAGGAGGAACCAGAATTCAATCCCCTGAATTCTTGATACAACAACTAGCTTGAACAAATTTGATTTTCCTATCTCAAGTAACCAAACACATCCTCCTCCAAAATCCTTTGTAATTCTCATTCTTAGTTCTAGTTTCAATTCAGTCAACCACAATCCAAGTGGGTCATAGTTGGCAAGACATGCTCATCAAATCAATAGAGAATGTAAAAAGCCGAACCGAGTTACAATACAATTCTAGTTCTAGTTTTCCATGAGAAACGCGGGTGTAGTAAACAAAAACAGGACTAAAAGAGGTTAAGGGCTAACAAAAGAAAAGTTGGATGTCCAATATACAAAGGACAGTACTTGTGGAAATCTTTCTGTATTACCTAATCTTTGCTACTTTAGTTTGCTCTTAGTCCTTTGAAGTTATGACAAGAAGCCCCAACGCTCCAATGAGAATATACTGCGAACGAGAAACAAAATGAAAATTATTTCCAACTCTTCTATTGTACCAAACATATGCATGATCAAATATGAGTGGCTATTGTAAGAAGGGCGAAAATTTGTATCCAGTGAAGAACACTAATTTCAAGCGAAGGCAAATGCAAATAAATCCATCCCGTATTCGGAGTGCAGAGAGAGATTATGTTCCGAGGAAGGGTGTCATGTATGCAACTTGTAGGGAATTTGAAAACATATAATTGGAATGCATGCTAATATAGAGGACAGCTACCTTTATAGTAGTTTTTCAAAGAAAGAAAAAAAAATTGTTCTTCAATAGCCAAGATGTCAAAGGTCTCACTCCTTGCATTACACTCATCTCGGAAAAGGTTTTGCCCATCTCAAGAAGATAACATCGTTTGTAAGTTATAAAGTTTTCAACCTAGAAGCTTGAACCCAGGACCCTTGGAAGGTAAATCCAAAGTCCAAACACTCAAGCTCAGGTGCCTGGTGATCAATATGCTGAGTTTCAAATTGTTTTTAAAACGTGGAAATGCATGTGATCATGTGAAACCAGAAAACTTTTGGGAGGAAGTAGTCAGGCATGATCTACAAACCTTAATGATCGGCTTCTCAGTCATAATAATAGTCACCCAGCCAACATAAGGTAAAAATCTGAAGAAGACAACACAAGCATTAGCATAAATGTACCTATTCATACCCTAGAATGGCAGAAATAAATGAATTCAATGAGACAATAAGTTCATATTCATAGTTCTCACCCAACAGCTCTTCCCATGATATGATGTCGCTGAAGCCAAAGCTGACCTTGAGCATATAAAAGCCTATCATCCCCATAGTTATTGTCCCCTGATAGAAAATATAAGAAAGGGTGAGTACTTTAAGGTAACAGGAGTTGGATTAGATTTATGAAACTTTGAGCATGCATATTTGAAATTGTGAATCACAAAAGAATTAGGTCAGCTTCATATTTTTATTTTACCTTATAAAAGAACAATGCATATGTTCATGCATAATAAAACGTACTATAAACTACTCTATTTATTGTAATATTAAGAGCGGGCACCTTTGGTAAGAACATCAACTTCTCCTGTATCTGGTCGCTCATGAACCTGAGAAAACAATTAGATTATGGGTAAACAAAGCAAAGACTAGATTACTAATTAATAAGGTTTAACCAAATAAAAGACAAACAAAAACTTGAAATAATGTCTGGCAGCAGGTATATGTTTACAGTTGAGATAAGAAAACGAAAAGTAATATGAAATTTCACAGAGGAAGATGCAAAGAACATAACATATATTACTTGTTAGGAAGTTTAGTTTCTTAATCTGTAAAGTGCCAGATGACTATTTATTATTATTTTAACTTCTATACTTTTCGATCGAAATGTCATTCATCTATTTCCAACCGCCAAAAACTGAAGTAGATAAATATAATAGAACATAATGCTACCCCAAATAACTAACATAAATTACCCAAAAATACGTGCAATGCATATCGTTGATTGATTAAATGTGAAGACAGGGTACAGAAAAATGGTGTAACCAGTTCAGAATGGTATTTAAGCGACAAAAGCATCTTTAAAAGATGCTTACCTTAATTACACGATGAACAATTGGAATTTCACGACCCTACACATGATAAACAAGAACATAATCCTTTTAGAAAAATGTTAGAAACAAAAGTGAAACAATAAGAAAATAAAATGTACACAGATTTCAAATATAATCACAAGAAGTATACCCCTTCAGAGCACTGCACTTACATCAACATTAAAGACAACAATCTCTCCTGCACGGATAGGATCCTTACTCATGTGTAAGAATAAGATATCCCCCTGCATTTGATATGAATGATGAAAGTTACATAATAAAATCAAACGTTAACTGATAAAGCTAAAATGCAGCCATTCTATAATGATCATTTTATCTTTTCATTTAACCAAGGGAATCAAAAACTATTAGTTTAGAAATAAGACACTTCATAAACTCAAGAATACCAAGGAGTCTTAAAAATGCTATAGAACCACCAAAAGATGATTGGTAGACATGCAAACATCACCATCTTAGAATCAATATTACACCGCAAAAATGATAGGCCGATGTGCTAACATAACCATATTTAGAATCAAAATTACAGCACACTTTTCCGACTCTGTAGTCAAACTAACCCAAGAAGCGAAACCCTTAGATTTCAATACTTGGAAACAAGAGAATTGAATGTTTAGTAAACCATAATTAAAAATAAAATTTACAAGGAAAATAAATCTCAATGGACAAACATATTCAGAAATTATTTCAATGGAGAAACCAAAAGATGTTCCATGAGCAAACTTATAAAGTCTGTCACAGCTATCATCATCTTACCCTCTTAAATCCGGGTTCCATGCTCCCAGAAAGAACAACAACAACAGGAGACTCGCTACCAGTAATGCACATCAATGCCTTCCATATTATGAGGGCAGATGTTACAATCATGCCTGAAAAAAAAATTACAAAACTACTCATTTACAACCCATTAAAAGTTAATTAAAATCAACTGAGACTGATTAAAACATGGGTTTATTTGGTATCAGGAACCCATTTAGTCTAATAATATCCTTCATGTGAAAAATCAACTTTCAGAGACTAGCACAAACCAAAAGCAAATAAATTTAAAGCAACTATTAATCTCCCAAGACATATGAACTCCTTCAACGAGACCTTTAATTATACGATCGAAAATGAATCTTAACACATATTCGTGAAAATGACAACAATTCGCTTTCGCTATTTCTTTCGGGAAAACAAAATTCAAAAACCAAATTGGACCAGAACCACTAAAAATCTGTTCATTGATATCACAAATTAGCAGACAAACTAAAACCCTCATCGACCCAATTTCAAATTTTGCACGCGAATGGCAGAGAAACCAGCTAGGTGTGATTTGTGAAACTCTTATTCTCTGAAGATCCAAGCGCCAAAAGCAACCAACATTTCAAATTTCAATCACAGCCCACAATATCATTTCTCCCCAGAAGGACTGAGATCTGTAGAACAACCGCGAAAAGCTCGTACTAGAGAGAGAGAGAGAGAGAGCTAACCGAGACTGACGGCCTGGGAAAGGACCTGACGAATCTGAAGGGATTTGATGGAATCCATAGTTTCTCCGATCCACCCCATTGGGTACTTCCTCTGTTTGCTCGAAATTCTCCTTCCGGTTTCGCTTTTTGCTTCAAAATCTCTCCGCCGATCTTCAAGAAGACAACCCCGACCGAAATAAGGAGACTCGTTTTCTTGCAGCGTCAAATTTCTTAAATATATATTAATTAAGGCTAAACTATAAAAAGAAAAAGAATAAAAAGAAATGTTTGGTTGGAAGTGTAGAGTTGTGAACTCTCATTTTTGTTTACGGTTTGTGGACTCTACAACTAAATAACATCTTATGAAGACTTTACATTTGTGTTTATGATTTTTAGGAGTTCACAACTTTTTAGATTTCAAATTCTATTTCTTACCTCAAAACGTCTCATGCGTTCCAAATTTTGAGTTGGAAAAGTGGAGTTGTGAACTTCACCCCTTATTTTGTCCAAAAAAATTGGTAGACCCCAACTAAAAAAATTAACGGTAATGAGTAGCAATTTAAGGATAGCAACATTAATAAAAAAAAAAAAAAAGTGCAAATATAACAAAATCTATCCGTGATAAACTTTGCTATATTTGCAATTTTTTTAAAATGTTGCTATATATCCTAGTACTTTGAATCTGATTGTTATATTTGTAATTGTCACAAAACAAATTACCTTTTTATTCCTTAAAGAATATATGTGTTTGGTCTATGAGTTTTTGAAAGGTGTCTTATGAGTTTTTGAAAAGTGTCTATTTAGTTTTGAGTTTTTAAGAATAGGTTTGAAAGATCTGAAATAATTTTTTTTTTAACTTTTAGAAAAGAATTTTATGTTATTTAAAATAAGAAAAATGTTTTTAGAAAATAATTTTAAAGAGAAGAGATATTCTTAAAAATTATTCTTCTAATTTAAAATGTCTTATAATTATTTAAAATCATAATAAAAAAGTTCGATTGAGGGACCTTTTAATACTATTTTTAAAAATTCGAAGACTAAAAATGTATGTTTTGCAATCCTAAAGTTCAAACACACTTATTCTTTAAAAGTCGGGGACTAAAAAGGTAATTTTTGCACTGTGGACCTTGACAATTCTTTAGATTTTACAACTTCACTTCTTACCCCTACTACGTCCACAAAATTGCAATAGTACTCTTGATCTTTTATAAATGTTAAAAAGTCTATGCCTAAATAGCAACTTCAAACCCCCTTTTGATAGAGCTTTGTGGCCAAAATTTTGATGATGTGGCAAGCAATGTCAAACAAAATGCGAGTGCTACAACTAAGTATTACATGCATTTACATCTTGGATATGATCCCAAAATAGAAAAATACGGGAGTAGAAATTAACTTGAGTGTTGGGCGAATAGGACCTCGAACAGTATTCGATAATTTAGAATGAAAAATTAACATATACGCCGTCACACTATTGCAATTAACCCTTCACTTGTTCCATATACTAATTTGTATCTAAAATTATATTACATTTTTATTGAAGAGTAATTTTGAATTTTTGAAACTTTTATGAAAGTCAAGAACTCACAGGCAATGTTATAGCATGTGAAAGAATGCAATATTTTTTTATATATAAATAAACAACAAAATTGATGAGTATTTTTCGTTTGAAATGGATCAAATATGAGAAATAAATTTGAAAATCTCTTTAAAACTAAATTATTAGTGAAATGCGAATTGTCGCTTGACCATATTGAGTTGACTCAGTTTTCACTTAGTTTAAGGTTTGTAGTGTCTTTTCTTTCATTCTTAATATAATAATTGAGAAGATGTGAGATCGACTCTTCAACTTTGAGAGAGAAAATATATGCCAATTGTAGTAATTTTTATGATTGAATACAAACTTTTAGCCTTTAAAATTAGTTGAATACAAATTATATTTGATAAATATGGACTTAACTCAAGTTGTAATGGTTGAGATTTTTTAAAACTAAGACAATAAATTAATATAGTCATGCTAGCACGATCAATTTTAAATTCAATTGACAAAAAATCTAGGTGAGTCAAACAATTACTAAGTGGATCTTAATTCAATTAGGTACGAGAGGAAAAGTTTATTACAAAAGTTACTATGTACACATAATTTTATTGGATGAAAGGAGGTTGAATATAGTTCAACTAAGATGAGATTAAAAGAAGCCACCTAATTAAACCAAGTGAGAAATCAGATATGGATAATTTGTTTAACTAACTAATTTACCAGTTAAATATTTTAATACTCTATTTTTTTAAAAAAAATAATATTTTAATAACATAATGATAAAAAAGAAAAAAAGAAAAAAAATATTTGGGAAAAATACCTTTTTGGTCCCCGAGTTTTCAGGTGCGATTGGTCCCTCAAGTTTCAAATTAAACTAACGAAATTTTCCAAGTAGATTTTTTTTTTTTTGTTGATGTGGCTTGCTGACTAAGTTAGTTGAGATATGATTATTTATTTTAAATTTTATTTACAAATATCTTCTAAACAATAGAAAAAAAAAACTAATTTATTATGGTCTAGATATATACAATCCTACCCACCCACACGGTTAAGCGGAAGAAAAAAAACTCATCTACGCGTGAAGAGTCAACCACTTGGATCATATTCTCTTTGCTTGCGAAAAAAAATTCGTTCATCTCCATGTAGTGTCAAGTTTTATTTGCAAGAGGTTGGAACTATAAGAAGAATCGAGTTTGTCCATCAACCATCAAAAAGGATTCAACCACCGGCGAAGCTTCAACTGGTTCTAGTAAGAAGCATCGTCAGTCTTGCGGCAACTAATGTTCTTTTTTTTTTTTATCGCTCATTTAGAGGTAAATGCTTTTTTGAACCCCTTTCACCTTTGGTTCTTCATTTCAGCTGAAATTGACAATTATGTGCTAGAGTGGAACTATGATATTGCTCAATGCATCTTAACTAACTCTTGTAGTAGTATCCATGAATTTGGTTTGTGTTTCTTTTTATAGTACAGTTTGGATATTAACTTTTTTCTGACTTGGCATAGAGTGTCACTACCATTAGTAGGCTTCTTGGCATTATTTTTGCAGGACTTGAAATGGTCTGATTAGATATTTTATATTGTCTAGTTCTTACTTCCAAACTGTCATTTTTCTTCGAAAAATTTACATTGTATTAGGAAAAGTGTGGAAAGAGAAATTTAAATGATATTTTTTTTTGTCTATCATAAGTTATTTTAATTGTAGAACCCTCATTCGATATTCTCAACTCTTCAACATAGTCCCATAGTCTTTTGTATTGTTCAAAGAGGTCCCCATTGATCTTCTTCAAAGCTTTGCTTCTACCCTTATACGCTTGAGTCCTCGAAATCCTAACTTGATAATCATTCTTTACTGTCTCAATAAATTCAATGAGACTCCAATTAGGTTACCTTCTAATACGATCAATGCATTTCTCGGCCAACCAAGTTGAACTCATATTTCTGTTTTGAAACATTCTAGGACATGTATGTTCACCAATCAATGACTTAATTTGAAATGTATTGTCTGCCTCTACAATGCTTGCATGCAATCTCCATTTACACCCATCACAACATACTGCAGTGAGCCTTTTCTTGTCATTCTTTCTTAACTTGACATTGTAGGACTCCTTAAGTGCATAGTTCTTAATAGCATCTTTCAATATGTTAGGACCGCAAAATTTCATGCCAACACAAAACTGAATATGATCCATATCAGTCTCAGCTTTAAATTCTGGTGCTCCATCCACTTCCTCTCCATTAGAATTATGTAGACTATTTAGAACATCTTTAGACCCATAAACAGACTCAAGATCCCCTTCAATCTGAACTTGCAAATCCAATTCTTGATTAAATGAAATTGGTCTCCCATTACTATCATCCAACCCTCCATCACCTTCCACACCATCAGACACATCACTAGAGTTATTGTGCAAATCAATTAAGTTCTCTCTTCACCAATAGGTTGTTCAACATCTAGGGCTACTTCATTTGGATCGTGTTCGATATACACATGCATCATCCTCTTGTCTGTAAGTAAAGAAACCATCTCCAAAATATCATTGTCAGTCACTATGGCTTTCATTTCAGTTTGAAAAGTAAACCCCGGTTTAACATAATAAAACTTTTTTGAGTTGTATATCTCCATTTCATTCATTATTGCCTTCAACTCAATAATTGACAACATATCAGTTTCTAAATTCTTCACAATTAACTCTTTCCCCCAATGTACTCTGTTATAGGATAAAAAATTATTTTGCCATTGAAGTAAAATATGATATCGAATAAATCACACACCTGCAACAAAAAATTCAATTATCAACAAACAAGAGAAAATTATCGGCACTTTTTTTTCTTACTAGATTCTACACACTACTTAAGAAAAATATACTATATGATAAATAATCAACTAAAAAAGAAATCAAATATTTATTCAGGTTTCAAGGTTAAAATAAGATTTCAAAAGCATCATGAGTTACTGTAAAAGTTTCATCCAAAAATTTTGTTGCACCAAAAGTGGAAGCAAAATAAAATTGCAGCAAATTTACACTTGTGTCAGTTTTCACTCTATAATCCCACAGACTATTGAAATTCTTCTCTAAATTGCTATATGTTTGATAGTTAAATGTCATGCACTTGATAAGAACTACAATACAGTTAAGAATAAAATTTTATGTTAATTGTACTAATCTCTAAATGAAGTGATTGATGCTTTATAAAACAAAATATGGGTCTAATGATTCTTCTTCCAATATAGTTTCAATCTCTTGCAAATAAAACTTCACTTGGACACTACACGGAGATGAAGAACAATTCTTTTTTCTTAACAACCAAAGAGAATCGATCGATGATGCAGGTGGTTGAACTTTCGTAGATGAACCATTGTTCTTTTTTTTTTTTCTTTTGCTTAACAATGTGGATGGGAATGATTGTGTATATCTAGGCCATAATAAATTAAGTTTTTTTTTCTATTTTTTTAGAAGATATTTGTAAATAAAATTTAAAATAAATAATCATATCTCAACTAAGTTAGTGAGCAAGCCACATCATCAAAAAAATCTACTTGGAAAATTCGGTTAGTTTTAACCATTCTATTAGTGAGGAGGGACATTAAAACTCAGGGATCAAAAATGTATTTTTCCCAAAATATTTTAATAATTTTTTGAGCATTAAATTATTATTTTTTGTAAAATTGGCATGGTCGATTCCACAAGCTCAGGTGGACTATGAAATCCCACGCAGCCCAAATAAAATCAAAATACTACGAAATCACAATAATGCCCTCAAAATTACTATCTATATTCGGGGTTTTTCCCGTAATTATAACCAACAACAAGGTTAAATTTAACATAATCTCTTTACAATTTTATAGTGTTTCAAAACAATTAAAAATTTCCTTCAAATTGGTGGAGGAAAAGCCAATCTGCAACTGCCACTGTCTCCAATGGCGCTTCCACTTCCCGGCGGAATTCCGGCACGTTTTGTCCCGCCGTCTACGGCGAAAGCTAGACTACCGCATCCAACTACTTCCGCCTCTTTATCTCCGATAACCAAAGACGAAACGATAGATTGGGTCGAAGCAACTTTCGACTTCTTCGAGAAAGATACGAGACCGATTATGCTATTTGACGGTACCGGCTTCTTTTAGTGTTTCGATTGCTGTTATTTCTAAATTAGCTAACATCTGATTCCTGATAGAATTGAATTGAAGTGAGATGGTTGTCTTTGGTTTTTCTGCGTTTTTTGGATTTGCGGTGAAAGTGAAGTATCGATGATTTTATTACTCTCTCAGGTGTGTGCAATTTGTGCAATGGAGGTGTAAGATTTGTTCGTGCTAATGATCGAAACAGGTGGGTCTCTTTTTCTTTTCATTTTTGTCTTCTATAGAAATTCTTGGAAAGGTAATTAAATTTGGAGCTGATTTTTGAGGCCCCGTACAGCATGGTGAATGACATTGTATTTTCAGGATCCATGGTTTATATGCTTTGATACCTTCATAATCTTATTGTCATGATTGAATTGCAGCCGCCATAAATTTAAGATTATGTGTTTCTGTAAATGGGCTATCATTGCTCTCTAAGGAGAAGTTAAGATTATTATTGTCGTTACCTTGGGACCTTATACTCCCTACCTTTGTGGATTTCCCATTGACATTTACAGAAGAATACGATTTGAGGCTCTCCAAAGTGAAGCTGGTACGAGGCTGTTAAGAAGGTCAGGAAGAGCACCGGATGATTTATCGAGTGTTGTAATTGTTGAAAAGGATAGGTATATGCATGCAGCTCCTCGTTTGAAGTTTCTCATGAGCTAGATTTGCCTATCTTATCCATGATCTATGGATTTTCTGATCTTTCTTTAAGAAACAAAAATCATAAATACGGGACAATAGATTTCTCCAAAATAGCAATCGTTATTACAGGACGATATGTTTCTCATAGTTATTGATTTCCCGGAAAAGGAAAGAAAGAGCCCCTGTTTTACTGAGAAAAAAATTTCTCTCAACTTCAACTATTGCCATCTTTTCAGTTAAAGATGTTGATGATAAATTTTAAATGCTGGATTGCAGATCTTATATCAAGTCTGAAGCTGTTCTAAGAATAATGGAACATTTAGAGTTACCCTTTCCTCAGCTTGCACTTTTTCTCCAGTTTGTGCCTCTGTAAGTCCTTCCTTACTATGTAAAGTTTTTCCCTGCACCACACATCTCTTCACAGAAAAAATCTAGTTTGAGCATATCTCTCTAATTTGGATTATTAATTGGCTAATTGCATTGCAGGTTTGTTCGAAATATTGTGTACGACAATATTGCAGATAATCGCTATACACTATTTGGACGCTCGGAGTCATGTGAAATATAGAATTACTTGTATTATTAGGATTTGTGTATAATACTTGGGAATTAGAAATTTAGAAGTTAAGATCTTTGTTTGGTAATTAATACTATCAGGAATTGGAGCTGATATCATGGCAAGCATAATAGACTTGCAGGGTCAACCTTTGGTATTGTTATCTGTTGCCTTTAAGAATTCTTAATGTTTGCTTAGTCAGTTCCTTTCATTGACCTTGGCATCACAACATTTCTAATATCTCCTTTGAGTATAAATATTTCTTCCTTCATTCACCTGAGTTTAATAAACTTCCAATGCAAAAATACATGCATTGTCTGTATTTCAATTGTTACTCCTATAATACAAATCTAAGGAAATTGGCCAACGTAATAGTGTTTATCTGTTGAAGTTTCTAGTTAATATTCAACTGGGATTGTACTACCTGTTGCAATATTGCAATTCTGAATCTGAACATCAGTCGAATAGGAAACATCAATACCATCAGTGTTGGGACTATCCTCAGGTGCCAGTATGTTCAGTTTAGAGATGGAAGCATGATTGCAGCGAACTATGTGCATATGGCTTTTGGGACTGTTAATGTGTGTTAATCCAGAAAGCTGTAGGCTGTCACAGTCGTGAAATGCCAACGCCTATCAAGCACCATGTGGATACGATTGAAGCATTGGTAAGAGAAGCATATAGAAACACTCCTGCATAAACACAGTCACAGACAAGTGAGAATCGGAATGGTGATGGTAACGGACCGTGGGTCTTTCGTCCGATTTCCGATCCCACCAAGCAGCTCCTTGCCCATCAATTTGACCATTCCCTTGTATGACAAGTCCGCTCACATTAGAGAACAGCAACCAATTTTCCGCATCAAAGTCTTTCCAGGCATCAAGGTCACTTGGAGCCACAATTTTCCCAAGGATCTGCACTTCCCAAGTAAGTTACCAATTACCATTACTATATGCATTTTACTCATTAATAAGTGTGAGATGAGAACTCTTTTGAGACTAGAGAAATCCTAGGTTACAAGGATGAAAACTTAATAACTTGAAACCGTAATTGTCTAATGTTACTTGGGTTGAGGTTCCCACATTGTAAAGATGGGGAAACCTCACAATCTTTATAAGAAACATGAGTTACTTGAGATGGAATCACATGTTTATCTATTAACTTGTAGCTGACTTAGAGGGGTGAGCTATGAGCATAATGTAATGAGTTGGACCTTACTGGTTATCACAAAAAGAAAATAAAAGAAAAGCCTAATTACTTTAACACCGACACTGGAGGACATGCACGGGCCTTGAAAGTTCAATGGGTTCAGCAAAAATGTTCTGAGAGATGGTACTAGCATAGCTGAGGGAGTTGCAGCTTCACAAACAGCCATCCAAGCCTTTAGAAATGCCTTTGAATGATGAATTATATCAGAAACACTAGTGCTAGATACGTAACTCAAAAAGTCTGAGGGTGTGAATATTTACTTGTGAATCATCTGTCTTTCCATCCCCAGCGGCCCCATAATGGACCACATCAATGATCTTATAGTTTATAATGATAGGATCATTGTTGCTTTTTGGATGATGATGTTTTCCTAATGCAAACATCAGATAAATCACTAGTATTATAGCTACTACAAAACCTACCTGCAAGTAAAAAAAACAGTTCTAAGTTGTAAATATTACAAACAAACAAGCCTTGATAAATAAAACACAAAACAGTGACTTGTAAGTGACATGAAAATCTTGAACCAAAAGCTATCAAGAACAGTAAACTTGGTGAGGGAACAGATCACCCTGGAAAACTAATTAAGTAGTGTTTGGTTTGCTGGTTAAGAAAAAACAAAAGACCAAAACGCATTAAGTTGTTGGATTTTGATAGAAATAACTCTGAAATGAGTGACAAAGATGAACCCCAAATGAGAAAAAATACCATCAATTTCTTAATCATTGTAGCAAAATGCAAGTAAGGACTCTCAAAATTGGAAGTTTGATAGAGGTCTGTCTTATAAAGTGCAACATTGGAATCCATGCTTTATTTTATACACAGATTAGCGGCTATTGGTTTGATAAATCAGGCATATTAATTGGATTGTGTTCTATGATTTACTAGTGATTCCGTTCATATTCAATGAGATTATTTTTGGAGTGGGAACTTGTAAATTAGGGTAATCTTTTTTCCCTTTCACGCATGCTTGGCAAATTGAAGATTACCACAAATAGAACCACATTAATTATTTAGGCAATCTTTGTTTTAATGGCCGCAATTCTCTCCTTTTTTTTTTTGGGGGGGGGGGGGGGTTTACACAAGAAAAACAAGAATTTTGTATCATGTCAAATAATAAATTGTTCATTGTGGCCAATTCTAAAACGAAAAAAAATATATTTTGGGGATCTGGGTAATAAATGTAAAATATGGCTGAGAATATAAATTGTATTGCATTGTTTGTGGCCATTCTAAAATGCTGTAGAGACCATTATGGGAAGAATTTACTCCTTTAAAATGCATATAATATAATGTTCAATGTGCTAAAAACAAACTTATGCTCATTTTCGCTTTCATCCTTGACTTTCAATAAACTCGAACAACATGTGTTGTAATTTTTCTCTTATTTTTATATTTAATTTTTGCTTGTTTCACTCACTACTTTTATTAACCAAACATTAAGTAAAGATTTCTTAGAACTCATCAATTTCAATGAAATCCAAGTCGTTCTATGAATATTTATAAATGTAGCAATATGTAAAAAGTCTAAAAAAAACCACTCAATTAGCACGCGAGCCGCCAAAATTGGAGGAGCAATCCAGGGGTTAAGAGAAGGGAAGAACAGAACCGGCAGAAAAATGGGACCCGAATCCACCATTATTATTGAGGGTCTGTGTGTAAAGGAAATGAGGAAGGAAGATGTGGAAGAAAAGCATCGGAAGATGTTGACAAAGGAATGAGTTGGAAAGCTGATGGTTAGTGAATGAAGTTATTCAGATTCACCATTTTTTTTTTTTTTTTTTTTTTTTTTTTTTTTTTTTTTTTTTTTTAAATGAGTGGGTTTGCCTAATTGCATTTGCCTTTAGAGGAGGACCAGAATCGGATGGTGTTGGTTTAGTGTTCAATTGGGGGCTGCAAAACGTAGTGATCGTTGGCTCCAATGTTACGGAAAATTTGTATGGATGACCTCCCAACTGAAATTTGGCCCAAAGTTTAAAATAATAATAATAATAAATAAATAAATATGGTTTTTTTTGTTGATGTCAGCTACATGTAAAAGTACCCATTTGACTTCCAAATGTATGTGGGGTTTGACTCTGGCTTCTCGTTCCTTCCTCTTGTTCCTCATTAGACACAAATGTAATTTTTTTTTTCGATTTTTTTTGTTCGGATTCTTCCTCTCGCTTCTCACTCTTGCATCTAGTTTTTCATCAGACACAATTGCAAAAAAAAATTGCAAAATGAAGTAGGAAGGGAAAAGATGCACAAAGGTAAAAGGGGATGTGGAAGGAAAACGAACTAGTAAAACACAAAGATGAAAAAAAATAGTGAGAAGGATTTTTGTACAAGGGGTGAGTGAGGAAAAGAACGGTAGATTAGAATTTTTTATAAAAAAAAGCAAAAAAGAAAGAAGTGCATTTAGGTTAATGTGGTAATTTCTTATAATGCTGACGTAAGTAAGTAGAGTGTCAAAATTTATTGATTTTCTAACTTGGGAATAATTTTTATTTGGGCTTATATAAAAGGACCTTCTGTACAATTCTTCCCAAAATTATCGGAAGTGAATGAAGCCAGAGGCAAAATTAGAATTAACAAAAAGAAATCAAATTACCTTGCCACATTTGCAATAACTTTAAAAATTTTGCTAGCTCGATTTTGCTGTTTGTAGCACTTGCGCTAAAAACTAATACAACTTGCCAAATTAAGGGAAAATATGGATATTTTCTCAATACTTACTACAAAATTTAGGTATTTATTTGCTTTCTTAAAAATTATTAAATTACATTTTTGATTCACAAGTTTTATTTTATTTTATTTTAGTCTGAACTTCCAAATTTTCGTGTTTCGCATAATTTTACCTTCAAATGTTTAACAAATTAATGCCATTAATTTAAATGTGTAGTTACTTTCTAAATTTACATGTATTTAAAAATATAATAATAATAAGATTAAAATATCATTTTGGTTTCTATGTTTAAAAATTTGTTCAATTTTAGTCTCTATACTTTTAATTACCTAATTTTAATCCCTATGCTTTAAGAAAAAAAAATCTTAAATTTAGTCCTCAATGCTAATTTATTGTTCATGTTTTTTAATTTTTTTTTTTTTGTTATCTATATCATTTTTATTATAAATTTTGAAAACATACTCACATATTTTATTTTCTTGCATGAAAATTATTATATTATTTAATTAATTTCGGTAAAAAATAACTTTGAGGGGCTAAATTTAAGATTTATTGAATGTACGAGAACTAAAATTAAATAATGAAAGTATAGGGACTAAAATCGAACAAAATTCATAGTATATGAATTAAATTTGAACAAACTTCATAGTATAGGAACAAAAATGATATTTTAACCTAATAATAATATATAATTGACATGACATGACATGCATTGAAGTCCAGGTGGACAATTAGTCTTTGTCTTTATTCTGTCTTCAAATATTTTTAAAAAAATAAATTATATCTTCAAACATTTGACAAATGAATGACATGATTTTGAATGTTTATTAAGATCCCATTTTCAGATAGAGTATCATCTGCTTTATTTTAAGACGTTTTCTGTATCTAGTTTGTTCTTGGTTTAACATATTTATTTTTCAAAATAAATAAATCAGTCTTTGTCCCTATGATTTTGAATGTTTACTAATTCTTGAACATTTAAAATGTATTATATTTAAGTTAGGAACTTATATAAATAATTAAATTAGTTCTACTCTAATTATTCTACTTCCAAATGTTAAGTTTCTCACACTAACATGTTTCATGTTTGAAATCCATTTGATGTAAAGACGAAGTTCAAAATATATCTCAGAGTTTAATAATCGAGTTAAATCTTAAATAATTAATCCTTAAAACAATGTTTAAATATTCTTTCCCTGCATGCCAAAACAACATAGTAATCATCAAGAGTAACGTTATTACTTAAGAAGTGATCAAGATAAGATAAGAGACAAAATTCAAACGCTTGAAAAAGACATTGTTTCTCATGTCTTGCTCCATATTTTTCATTCCTACGTTTGTCCATCGTAAAATCGCGACATTATCGTCACCTTTACTTTTAAAGCTCTAGTTTATCATCCTGGTAAGATATACAATAATTTTGAAATTAATACCAGCAATAGCTAAACCATCAAAGAAAGGGAAAAAGAAACCTTAGTTTGCTACAAAAGATGTCATCACTTTATTTAACTCAGACAACTCTAACCAACAGTTCCAAGTACACAACTCATAACACTGCATTACTTAATTCATAGCTCTGACTAAAAGCTTGGAATTTTCAACTCAGTCTTTTACATTGCTGCAGTAGATTCCACAGCTTGATACCCAGAGCAGAAATTAAAACCATACCAAACATTATTGGGGATCTTTGAGTTGTAATTAAACGTAACGGATTTTGAAGAATAACTACTGATGGTTACTCTGTCCACTTTCCATCCATCGTATCCGCTCCTGTAGAGGTATACGTAGCATATCTGATATGTGCATGGTCCATTTAAGTCATATCTGTCTGTAGAGCAGCGCTCGAATGCCCTTGAAGACGGATCATCGATCCTTGGTACGTATACCTAATTGGTAACATGAGATAAGTGATGATGAAACAATGGTGATAGATTATGTTTGTTATGAGAAAGAAGAAATGGATAAGAGAAGTTACTTCTTCAAGTGATTGGTCATTTTAAGAAAGAATATTTGAATGTAAGGTTGTTTTGGGAAGATGCTGCACTTTTAGAATGATGCAGATGACTAGAAGCAAATACCTTGGCTGTTTGGGAGGCTGGAATGTAATCAGGATTACTAAGAATTAGAGGAGTGTTGGAATGTGTGATTTATAGAGGGCGAAACAAAAATGGGACCGTGAAGCGTGAAAACGGCGGGAAAGATGGTTAGGTTGAAAACTGTGAGAACGGAATGAGTTAGGTATTACAAATCGGACTTAAAACGCTCAATCCGAATATGAGTTTTTTATTACATTTCAATCCAAACCCATCCCATTCCAGTAAAACAAACAGGCCCTAGAAAGAATTAAGTCCAACTGTTGAAGAATCCAAAACCTAGAACTATATGCTATATCTAGAAGAACACAAATACAACAAATTTGTAACACACTCATTTCTTAAGAGTTTCTGGACCAAGTTTGGTCTTATAATATCCACTGTTTCTCAAATTTTCACTTTCCAAAAACTTTTCTGAACCTACCTACAAATCTTGATAACAAAAACTTAGTTTTATCTCTGTTCTTTCAAAATGTTAATGAAACTGCTATTTCGATCCTATTTTAGTCCATAAAAAAGGTATAAACTCATAACAAAATTGACTAATCCAATTAAAAATCATCCAACACAATACCTACAAAAGTAGCAACAACCAACCACAAATCTTAAAGAGAAACAGAAGCTTAATTGAGAGTATGGATGAAATTAGCACACTGTTCATCAAACAATCACCTGGTTTCTATAGCTGATATTTCAAGCATATACACAACTTGCAACAAAATAGCAAAAAACAAACATCAAACAGTACTGATTTCATTTTGGGGAAGCAATTTTATTACAAAACCAGAAAGTACCTGATTCCCATATGCATCCCCAAATGCAATACTGATATGGTCTCGAGTATAAGCAGGCGATGAACAACTTGTTTTTATTGTTACGGTATACGAACAGCTCCTTGCATTCTGTAATAACACAAAACAAGAAGAAACTACGAGTCTAAGTCTAAAATTACTCCGATTGCTTTAATACCCACATCATTTTTTTCTCAGAAGAACAGAAAATCAGACCACATACTGAAAATTCAAACGAAACAGACAAATGGGTGATTACAATTTGGGCGATTTAACACACTCTTGATGGGTTTTTACCCCGAATGAATTAGAAACCCTTAATAAAAAATAAAAAAAAATGCGACTGTCTTTCACGTTCTTGATCGTATGCACATTTTGAGTAGATACAAAAATCGAAAATTGCTCACCTGGGTATTGTTGATTTTGAAGGATTCAAGAGGCTGAGGCTGAGGCTGGTGAAGGATGGATCTAGAAGATTCTGAGAAGCTGAAGAGGGCAAAGAGGAAATAAAGGGAAATAGTTGCTTTCTTCCAGGTTTCCATGGCTTTTTTGCTCTGTACCTGAGATTATTAAAGTGTTCTTTAAATATAAAGCTAAACTCTTAACTATACACTATACAGCATGAGAATCACACGGGGAATAGAGACTTTCTAGTAGATCTCGTCCTTTTTCCTTTTTCACTTTTTTCTTTAAAAAAATTATGATTAAATGTCAAGTTTGGTTGATGGATATGTTTGTGTTAAATAAGTTTCGAATTTGTTAGACATGAAATTAAATTTAATATGTGTAATAACTAATAAGACAATAAAATTATTATTTCATTTCTAATAAATTTATCAATTTTTAAAGATGTGTCAAAGATCTATTTGACGTAAAATTAAAAGTTCAAGAACTTATTAAAACGAAAAGTGAAAGTTCAGCATTTATTATACTTTTCAAAAAAAAATTAATAACTTATTTGACCATTTTGAAAGTTAAATAGACTTTAAAAAAATGAGTATTTTCAAATATAGAAAAATGAGTCAAACTATTTACAAATATAGAAAAATCTCACTGTCCATCAGCAATAGACCAATAAATTTCTATCGCGGATAGATAGTGAAATTTTTCTATATTTATAAATAGTTTGATATTTTTTTTTGTTTATAATAATTTTTCTTAAAAAAATGAGAAAAATATTTTAAAATAAAAAATAAAGAAAAATATTTATACAAAATAACAAAATTTTTAGATTATTGTGATAGGCGTGGATAAAAGTCTATCAGAATCGATTAATGATAGAAATTATAGAAGTCTATCACTAATAGATGCTCATAGAAGTCTATTAATAATGTCTATCCGTTTTTTTTACTATTTTCAGTAAATAGTTTGACATTTTTTCTATCTGTAATAATTTTTTAAATAATAATAATAATTTGTTGCGGAAAAAATATTGAATTTTTACTAAGTTTCTAGAAGATTTGGTCCAATCTACACAAAAAAGTCTTAGTCGTTAAGGAAGATGATCTATGAGCTCTTTTAACACCATATAACTTAATCGTTAAGTTATTTATGTACTGCACATTATTGCTTCTATGTACGGTATGTTTGTACTGCCTAAGAAAAATTATTTTACAAAAGCAATAATTTTCATATTTAAAATGAAAATACTAATAATTTTGTACGTTACCTTTTTTTTTTTAAGAATATTTTTATATACAAATTTGTTTAGTTTGTATTTAAAAGTTCTAAGATGAAATGTACTTTAACAATATAATTGAAAAATAAATGAATTCAATATGTAACAATACAAGTTATACACAATGTTGTAACAATAGAAATGACAAAAAGGCAAACTGAAACAAAACAGAGAAGTAAAGACACAAAGATTGGTAATCCAGTTTGGTGTAATATCATCTAAGTCTAGGGAGAGTGGGCTCGATGAAAAGAAACTTCTCTGATAAAGAGTTAAGCAATGATATACTAATCTGTTAGAGATCTTCAAAAGTGACTTTCATATAACCTACTCCTAAATGAATATTTGAGTCTCTTCCTAAGCTTGAGATTCTTACTCTTGTTGCACTAACACTTTTTTCACTTCTTGTTTGAAACATATTTCAAACAAACTTTTACTTAGACTCTCCTAAGTATGAGATCTCCTCAATATAACTAAACTTAGACTCCTCTAAGTATGAATCAATTTCAAACTTCCTCACAGAAGTAACCAATTCGAACAATCTCTTTAGGCGAATCTCAAAGAAACTTAGCAATAGTCTCACAGAGAGGTTCACACGATATATTTTTTTCCAATAATTCTCTTGCACCACGTTCACATGCGTACAACAAATGGGCTAACCCTAAATGAAAGCAAACACTCAAATATATATGAATTGCGACAAGGAAAACATTTGAAAGGAAGAAAATCTTCATCAAGAATGATAGGGAAGAGTGCGCCTGCAAATCTGTAACAAATAAGGAAAAAATTATTTTAAAACAAATTAACATATTCATTATTTATATTATATTTACATTAGTGACATTTTGTTTGCTTTTTTTTAATGAATTTTCTACGATATAATGAAAATGTTGATTTACTCTCATGTTGATGTCAAACTCATAGAATTGAAGAAAATATCGATGAAAATATTAACTTGTATATATGCGAAAAATGAGAATTCAAACTTATCAATGAGCTACTTTACTCAAATTGACCTTCACCCTCCAAGAAATTAACTTCAAGGCTTCACTTTATTAATGTGTAATCAACGTATAACATCATGAACATAATATTAAAATTTCTTTCCTTGAGTGTCATTTTATAAAGAAAAATTACTATAAACAAGAAAATATATCAAACAACCCTTTTATAAATGTTATAAAAAAATTGGTTTAAATAATATTCTTTGTACTTTCGTCTATAACTTATTTTATAATTACTTTTTAGAAATACAAGAGCAACAAAATTACAAAAAAAATTCTAAAAAAAAAAAACCCACGTAATTTGGCTTCATCCTCTTCCTCACCATGATCATGAACACAGATAAAATAATCTAATTGTAGATTAATCATTTCTCTCACATAACAAAATAGAGATATGAGCTTAAACAAAACCTGTCAAAGCTCTAATCTCATTTTTTCAGACTTATTAGGCTCATAAATCTAAGTTATTGATTTTCGCATACTTTTGGTTTTAATATATTATTAGTGAATTTTAGTTAAGTTGAAGAAAAATTGTTAAAATAGACTTAATTCGAGAATCCGGTATTTATCATTGTGTTTTTCATGTTATTATGTAGGAGGCAAAAAAATTTCAAATGGTATGCACTTTTGACTGGAAAAGACATCATTTTTGTCCTAAATCGAATAATGTATGTTTAAGAATAATTTTGAAATTGTTAAAATCACTTTTATCTTATTCAAAATCACTCTAAAACACAACTTTTAATCACTCGAAATCAATTTAATATCATCAATTGGGGTCGGGGCGGGGACCCTAAAAAGGACCCCGATTTGACCCCCACTTCCAGTCAAACTGGGGATTCCTCGACCCAATCGGGTCGGGGCCCGTGGGTTTTTTTACCATCCCTAAAGGAATCCCACCAAAAATTTGCACAACATTGGTCTATATGGTTCATATACTTTTAAAAGGTTAATTTTGGTCTCTTTGTATTTTCAAAAAATTTATTTTGATCCTCGTATCTTTTTTTAGTACAACAACTGCAGGGTAGGGGATTGAACCTCCAACCTCTAAGAATGAAGGTCATGTTAATTACCATTGAGTTGAGCTCACTTTAACCTCATTCACCAAATTTCTTAAAAATGTAGCAATCATAAATTTGTACTAAATGGTTTTCATTATGTAAGAAATTTTAGGTTTTATTTTCTTTTTAGTACCAACAAATGAGAGTATGAAGATTTAAATCTTTGACCTCAATGATAGAAATATATGTAAATTATGGTTGAATTGTACTCACTTTGGCCGTAAGAATTTACAAAGTGACTATCTTGATCGGATCTATTTATAAATTTTATGTTAAAAGTTTACAAATAAAGATTAAAAGTATAATAACGGCCAAAATAAACATTTTGAAAGTATACAAACTGAAATAAACAAAGTATAAAATATAGGGACAAAAATGAATATTATAAAACTACAAATCTCAAAGTGAAGCAAAAAAAAAAATAGAGGGACTAAATTAGTGTTAGTATTTAAACAAAAATGAAAACTATTTAAAAAAAATTGGTATGTTTTCTCAATACTTCCTTTACTTTATAATAAATTAACAAAAAAAATATTTGTTATGTAACACTTCAGGTCCAGGATTTCGATCGGAATAAGATCGGGGGTTATCCAACATAGGATTGCTCCAAACTAAGCACGGGCTTAAGTTTGGAGTTCCTATGATTCAACAACCGAAAAGAAATATATACATTGTTGGTAAATGTAGTAACTTCCAATTCTTTTAAGCCTTTCTTAACCATACTTTCATGTACTCAAGATTCTCTCTCATGTAGATTTTGGTTCATTCATGTCTCATTCTTAAACTCGGGACGTTACAAGTTAAAGCTCACCCTCTCTCTCTCAGTTAAAAACTGTACAAAATCAACAATGTCCTAATTTTCATTGCTACTTCTCACATGCATAAGGAGAATTTTCTATAGAAGAGAACAAATTATTGCAACATATTCTTTAGCACATGGCTTCTTCTTTATACAAAAACTCAAACAAGAATGTCTTCAATGCCCTCATGAAATTTCTAGCATTGATTGAAAGTTCCTAAATATTAATGGAAATTGAATTTTAGATTTTTTTATACATTTTTGAGCTAAATGTATAAGCTACTTTTCACAATGCATTGAGTTTTTATGCATATAAATATAAGGTGTGAAATTCATAAATACTTTTTTCCTTTCGAATTATTATTATTTTCTTGTATAGCATCTAATATATTGTGTATTTCCCCCATTTTCAAGTATATATATATATATATATATATATATATTTGGTTTTTTAGTACAATATTTGGTTAACTATCATTTTTCACTTGTATTTTGAAACTTCTACTGTTTTAATTTGTGTAATTTGAAATATTTAAATTTAGTCTATACGTTTTCGATCTTAGCATTAATCTCTACTATGAGTTTATAGTTAACTTTAAAAAAAAAAAAAAAAAAAAAAAAAAAAAAAAAAACTCTCAATTAATCTTTCCCTTTATAAACTTTGAATATATATTGACTCGTTTTTTTGAAAAGAAATAATATCATTATTTTATCAAGGATGATAAACATTAATTCTAAATTAGTAATATTATTATTTGTATGACGTATTTCAGTTTCTTTTCACACTAAATTAAAATTAAACATTTCGAGTTGGATAGGGTCGTAAATTTAAAGTGAAAAAATAAAAAATTGATTAAAAATAGGCTTGCAAAGCAAGTTTATATTTATTGATCCTAGCATAGCTTAGTTTTTTTTAGTACAACACTTACGAGGTGGGGGATCGAACCTCCTACCTCTAAAGAGGAAGATCATGTCAATTACCATTGAACTAGGTTCGCTTTGACCAAGCATAGCTTAGTTAGTGAAGCCATAAGACATGCACTAATAACCATTCTAGAGATCAATGTGATATGATTCCTTACTCTCTGTAATTGTTCTACTAAAGAAATTAAATTTCGTGCATTAAAAAAAAAAACTATAAAAGTAGGTCTCTACCCATGAACTTTTATTGTGTTTATGTGTTTTTATAAAATATCAAAATTAATGACAAACAACGCATCAATGTAGGGAAAAAAAACTTAACTCAGTAGTCCGAAATTGAAAATCCTAAAATCAAATTGTCAAAAGAAGTATATAAATTACTAGCCGAATATAATATGTGTTAACGGCCATAAAGTTAGTGATTCGAATCTCTCTGTTCTATTATATTAAAAAAATCATGAAATCAAACTAAAATAAAAAATTGACTTAACTAATCCAAAACCAATCGTCTTCGATTTTGTATTTTAGAAAACTTTTACCCGATTGACAACCATGTATATTTTTTATTTTATGTGTAATAGAAAATTTGAACCTATATCTTTTGTTAGAATACATATACCTTAATTAAATGATAAACTATGATTTTTTAATTCATTACTCATAAAATGGAAAAAAAAAAAAGACTGAAGTAATACGTAATACGAATAGTAATACCCCATGTTATGTTTTATAAAATAATAATAAATAACTTCATGCATGCAATATATTTATTTAATATTCATGATATATACGATGGAAATGATATCTATAATTCAGAACAATACAAAGGAACAATACAAAGGGCAGATGTGTAATAATTTAAGTTTAGAAATTCTTGAAAAATCTGTATGAGTCATATCTTGTTCAAAAGTTCTTCAATCATTTGTAAAGCAGCTCTTTCTTCCTCATCTAAACTTTGTGCCCCATTTGAAAGTCTGACCTGATCTTCCACACCCTTTTCCAACGACTCATCCGTTACTCGGAATTCGTCGTTGTTCTTCTTCTCAAGCTCCACCATCATCACCCAGTTCGAGTCGACCACTCGACAACGTCCCACACGTCTCTGCCAAACGCCAATGCGACAACTTTCGGTGTCAAGACGAAGGCAAGTTAGAGAAGGAGGAAGAGATTTCCAACACTTTCGAAGTTTAGCGTTGATAATTGTCGACAACGACGAAAATGGAGCTAAAAAAGGAGAAAATAATTACAATCGGAAGATAAAATTTAAATTTATATCTAATTTATAGATCATTTAATTTTAAAATTTGTTTGAAATACTTATTATACACTTTTGAAATATCAGAGACAAAAAAAAATACACGTTCATACTTACAAATATTTCTATCTTCCCTTTGGACCATGGCGGTCGATATTGGAAAGTTGGTTTTTGCAGTTCGACCGCTCATGAGAACGGCGGCCTCATCGTAGGCTCGAGCTGCATCTTCGGCCGTTTCAAACGTTCCCAACCAAACCCTTCTCTTCCTACAAATTAAATACAAAAGAAGAAACAAACATTTTGGTTTTAGGGTTTAGTGAGAAAAAAAAAAGTTAGAAAATGAAGAAAGAAAGGTAGGGTTAAAGGAAAAAAAAAAGTTATATACAGAAGAGGATGACGAATCTCAGAGACCCATGAGCCCCACTGCCGTTGCCTCACTCCTCTGAATTTCTTTTGTTGTTTCGCCATATTGTTTCAAAACTATATTCAACCAATTCATTATTGTATATAATATATATACTATACACAATATTTAGGGTTTTACTCTTGTTTTGCAATACATAATAAATATTTACTGATTTTTTTTAATTATGGGTTAAAATATACCATTCTCATAAATACACATTTAAATGTCTATATTTTGTTTTTGTATTTTCAGTAAATTTTGAAAATATTCTCTACTATAACTATTGCTAGTTTTTGGTCCTCTAGATCAAAGTTGTTTGCAAATTAGTTAAAATTATTATTTTTGAAACTTTTGGACTAATTTTAAGATTTTACTAAAAGTGGAAGGTCTAAGTTTGGACATTTAAAAACTACATGTACTAAAATAAAATGAAACTCAAAGTACAAAATTTAACTTTGAACATTTAAAAGTATATAATAACGAACTAAAATGGAATGAAAACTCATAGTACTATAAATAGGACTAAAATAATATTTTAACATAAAAATTAATTCCAATTTTTAATAAATTTTAGAATAGAGGGAAATATAGAGAGATACTACACATAAAATACCAAAAAACAAAGAAGATTTTAAACAACATAGTCACATGTTCTTTCAATCGCTTTGGCTTAAAATACTTTCATGTTAAATCTATAAGCCAGACAAAATAAAATTTAATTAATATTAATAACTTTTTGTTAGGAAAATTTTCACCGATAGAAAAAATGTCAAACTATTTACAAAAAATAGTAAATAAAAAACAGTGATAGATATTGATAGACTTCTATCAGCATCTATAATGATAGATTCTATCATTTCTATCACTGATAGACCCTAATAGACTTCTATCAACGTTTATCATAACTATCTAAAATTTTTGTTATTTTGTGTAAATAATTTTCTTTATTTTTCTATTTTTAAAAATTTTCCAACTTGTTAACTCTTGTTAATATACACTAATTCAAGGCAATTAATAAGTACTAAAATTATACATAAACTTAGATAATGTGCATCCGTTTGACATAATAGATGAGTTCATCATTTTTATAAATAAACTTTTTTCATAATGTTAACATGAAAATGGAAATTGACATATAGTTCTTTACCTTAAAGTTGAAGGTTTAAATTCTCATATCTCGTATTTGTTTACTTAAAAAAAAGTTTAAACAAAAAATTGTCACCCACGTTTAATTAGCCAGGTTCGAGCCAACCCAAACATTGAGTTTCAGAAAGTTGTGATGTTTGAAAACTTAGGAATTTATTATTATTATTATTATAAATATTATTTGAATGGAAAAATTAATTAATATATGGAAATTGGGTATTTTTTTTGATAGATGGAGATGGCCAAACTCTTTGTATTGTATCGTTTGGATATGGATTTTAAAGCCTTCCATCCAATTATTTGAAAGCCAAGTCTTTATATTTATTTCTTACAACTACTCTCTATGCCATTTTCAACTCTTTTTTAAACACACTTCCAAATATAACTTATTTCTTCAACCATTTCTCTTTTATTATTATTATTATTATTATTATTATTATTATTATTATTATTATTATTATTATTATTATTATTATTATTATTATTATATATTTTACCCTTCATTTCTTGAAGAAAATGTATTGATGAACTTATTGAAATGTGTACCTAACTAGATATATACGTCAAATAGTTGTTGTTTTCTTTATTATTATTTCAAATTTTTTGTTTAATAGATTTTTTTTCTAAACCTCATTAATGATTTTTTTAACTTACATGACAAAAAATATATATATATATATATTCATCTTTAATTGGTTAATCTAAATTATTTTAGTTCAAAAATGAGAGATCAAGGCAAACCAACGTGGAGATTCAAATCCCTAACCTTTTAGGTTATGAATACATGATTAATTGTGGTGTATTTTTACTTGTTGTCATATTTGAAACTTTTTTTCCCTTATTATTCATGTGTTGTTGAAGTAAAAATATATTTTTTGGGTCTAGTTTCCATTTGGTTCTCAGATTTCAAAATGTTACACTTTTAGATCTTAAGTTTTAAATTTGATTTTAATTTAGTTTTCCTCTTGAGATTTAAGTTTTGTTTCAATTTGGTTATTAGGTTTCAAGATTTACACTTTATTAAAATCGATCTTTCATTAAATACTCACTTTCAGTCTTTATTGTTAACGTTTATTAATTAATTCAAAAGAATTAAAATAACTATAATTAATTAAGTTTCACTATTCTTTTCATTTATGTTAAAATAAATTTAAAATTTTCACTTCATAAATATTTTAAATTAATTAGTATACATTAACGTCAAAATTAGAAAGTGAGTATTAAGTGAAAAATCGATATTAAAAGTGTAAATCTTGAAACTTAGGGCTTTAATCAAAACAAAACTAAAAACTTAAAGACTAAAAATGTAACATGTTAAAATATAGGGACTAAATTGAAATCAAACTCAATAACATCTTATAACCTAAAGACCAAAAAAGTATTTTTTTTTCTTTTTTTTTTTTAATTATTTAGTATATATTTGTAATAGTCTTCTCCTACGACCAGTCCAAGGGTTTTGGGCTGTATAGCCCTCAATAGGCCCAAAAAATCTTCATGGATGCTTTTTGAAGCCTCTTCCTCTTTCGGGTATCTTCGGTCAAAATTCTGGATTCACATCCGTGGACATGGTCCTGACAAGCGTGCATAAGCTTTAGACTGTGAAGGGCGCTACTTAGGAGAGTACAAAAGCGCGACCAAAACGGGCCAAAAATGGGCCTTATATTAGCCCATACCAAAAGTGACCAAAATTTTACCTCGGTCGAAAACTCAGGAAATTTGATATCTAACAAACAAATGGGTCAATTTGAAAGAAAGTTGAGGTTCGTCCCAAAAAAAAACTGAAAAACAGTGGTCCAGACTCAATTTTTTTCCTAGGACCAAGCTAGTTTCTCTTCGGCTTTTTAGAAACCTTTTTTGGTGGTACACCCCTTTAATTTGGGTATTTGGGGCCGAAATTCCGGATTCACATCCATGGACCTGGTCCTGACAAGCGTGCATATCTTTAGACCGCGAAGGGCGCTCCTTAGGGGAGTACAAAGGCGCAGCAAAACGGGCCAAAAATGGGCCTTATATTAGCCCATACCAAAAGTGACCAAAATTTTACCCCAGTCAAAAACTCACGAAACTTGATCTCTAACAAGCAAATGGGTCAATTTGAAGGAAAGTTGAAGTTCGTCAAAAAAAAAAAACCTAAAAAACAGTGGTCCAGACTCAATTTTTTTTCCTAGGCCCAAGCTAGTTTCTCTTTGACTTTTTGGAAACTTTTTTTTGGTGGTACACCCCTTTAATTCGGGTATCTCGGGTCGAAATTCTGGATTAACATCCCTAGACATGGTCTTGACAAGTGTGCATAAGCATTAGACCGCGAAGGGTGCTCCTTAAGGGAGTATAAAGGCGCGACCAAAATTGGCAAAAAATGGACCTTATATTAGCCCATACCAAAAGTGACCAAAATTTGACCCTGGTCGAAAACTCAAGAAACTTGATCTGTCACAAGAAAATGGGTCAATTTGAAGGAGAGTTGAAGTTCGTCACAAAAAAAACTGAAAAACAGTGATCCAGACTCAGTTTTTTTTCCAGCCCAAGCTAGTTTCTCTTCGACTTTTTGGACACTTTTTTTGGAGGTACACCCCTTTAATTCGGGTATCTCGAGTCGAAATTATAGATTCACATCCCTGGACATGGTCCTTACAAGCGTGCATAAGCTTTAGACCGTGAAGGGCGCTCCTTAAGGGAGTAAAAAGGCGCGACCAAAACGGAACAAAAATGCGCATTATATTAGCTCATACCAAAAGTGACCAAAATTTGACCCCGGTCGACAACTTACGAAACTTGATCTCTAACAAGCAAATGAGTCAATTTGAAGGAAAGTTGAAGTTCGTCCTAAAAAAAACTGAAAAACAGAGGTCTAGGCTCAGTTTTTTTCCTAGGCTTGAGCTAGTTTTTCTACGGCTTTTTGGAAACTTTTATGGGTGGTACACCCCTCTAATTCGGGTATCTTGGGTCGAAATTCTGGATTTAAATCCTTGTACATGGTCCTGGTGTGCATAAGTTTTAGGCTGCGAAGGGCGCTCCTTAGGAGAGTACCAATGCGCGACCAAAACGGGACAAAATGGGCCTTATTAGCCCATACCAAAAGTGACCAGAATTTGACATCGGTCAAAAACTCCCGAAAGTCGATCTCTAAAAAGCAAATGGGCCAATTTGAAGGAAAGTTTAAGTTCGTCCAAAAAAAACTGAAAAACAATGGTCCAGATTCAGTTTTTTTCCTAGGCCCACGCTAGTTTTTCTACGACTTTGTGGAAACTTTTTTGGGTGGTACACACCTATAATTCGGGTATCTTTGGTCAAAATTCTGGATTCACATCCCTGGACATGGTCCTGACAAGCGTGCATAAGTTTTAGGCCGCAAAGGGCGCTCCTTAGGGTAGTACTAAGGCGCAACCAAAACGGCAAAAAAATGGGCCTTCTATTAGCCCATACCAAAAGTGACCAAAATTTGACTCCAGTCAAAAACTCACGAAACTCGATCTCTAACAAGCACATGGGTCAATTTGAAGGGAAGTTGAAGTTCGTCCACAAAAAAACTGAAAAACAGTGGTCCAGACCCAGTTTTTTTCCTAGGCACAAGCTAGTTTTTCTACGGCTTTTTGGAAACTTTTTTGGATCGTACAACCCTCTAATTCGGGTATAGTGGGTCAAAATTATGGATTCACATCCCTGGACATGGTCCTGACAAGGGTGCATAAGCTTTAGGCCGCGAAGGGCGCTCCTTAGGGGAGAACCAAGGCGCGACCAAATCGGGTAAAAAATGGGCCTTATATTATCTCATACCAAAAGTGACCAAAATTTGACCCCGGTCAAAAACTCACGAAACTTGATCTCTAACAAGTAAATTGATCAATGTGAAGGAAAGTTGAAGTTCGTCCCAAAAAAAAACTGAAAAACAGTGGTGCAGAATCAGTTTTTTTTCCTACGCCCAAGCTAGTTTTTCTACGGCTTTTTGGAAACTTTTTTGGGTGGTACACCCCTCTAATTCGGGTATCTTGGGTCAAAATTCTGGATTCACATCTCTGGACATGGTACTAACAAGCGTGCATAAGCTTTAGGTCGCCTAGGGCGTTCCTTAGGGGAGTTCCAAGGCGCGACCAAAACGGGCCAAAAATGGGTCTTATATTAGCCCATACCAAAAGTGACCAAAATTTGACCCAGTCAAAAACTCACGAAACATGATCTCTAATAAGAAAATAGGTCAATTTGAAGAAAAGTTGAAGCTCGTCCAAAAAAAAACTGAAAAACAGTGGTCCAGACTCAGTTTTTTTCTAGGCCCAAGCTAGTTTTTCTACGGTTTTTTGGAAACTTTTTTAGATCGTACAACCCTCTAATTCGAGTATATTGGGTCGCTTTAGGCCGCGAAGGGCACGCATTAGGGGAGTACCAAGGCGGGACCAAAACGGGCCAAAAATGGACCTTATATTAGCCCATACCAAAAGTGACCAAAATTTGACCCCGGTCAAAAACTCATGAAACTTGATCTCTAACAAGCAAATGGGTCAATGTGAAGGAAAGTTGAAGTTCATCCCAAAAAAAGCTGAAAAATAGTGGTCCAGACTCAGTTTTTTTTCAAGGCGCAAGCTAGTTTTTCTACGGCTTTTTGGAAACTTTTTTGGGTGATACACCCCGGTAATTCGGGTATCTTGGGTTAAAATTCTAGATTCTCATCCCTGGACATGGTCCTGAATGGCATGCATAAGCTTTAGACCACGAAGGGCGCTCTTTAGGGGAGTACAAAGGCGCACCACAACGGTCCAAAAATGGGCCTTACTTAGCCCATAACAAAAGTGACCAAAATTTGACCCCGGTCGAAAACTCACAAAACTTGATCTCTAACAAGCGAATGTGTCAATTTGAAGGAAAGTTGAAGTTCGTCCAAAAAAAAACAAAAAAACAACGGTCCAAACTCAGTTTTTTTCCTAGGCCCAAGCTAGTTTTTCTTCGACTTTTTGGAAACTTTTTTTGGGTTGTACACCCCTTTAATTCGGGTATCTTGGGTCAAAATTCTAGATTCACATCCCCTGGACATGGTCGCGTGCATAAGCTTTAGACCGCGAAGGGCGCTCCTTAGGGAAGTACAAAGGTGCGACCAAAACGGGCCAAAAATGGGCCTTATATTAGCCCATACCAAAAGTGATCAAAATTTTACCCCGGTCAAAAACTCACGAAACTTGATCTCTAACAAACAAATGGGTCAATTTGAAGGAAATTTGAAGTTCGTCCCAAAAAAAACTGAAAAACACTGGTCCAGACTCAGTTCTTTTCCTAGGCCCAAGCTAGTTTTCTTCGACTTTTTGGAAACATTTTTTGGTGGTACTCCCCTTTAATTCGTGTATCTTGGGTCAAAATTCTGGATTCACATGGCTGGACATGGTCCTGATAGGCGTGCATAAGTTTTAGACCGCGAAGGGCGCTCCTTAGGGGAGTACGAAGGCGCGACCAAAACGGGCTAAAAATGGGCCTTATATTAGCCCATACCAAAAGTGACCAAAATTTGACGCCGGTCGAAAACTCACAAACTTGATCTCTAGCAAGCACATGGGTCAATTTGAAGGAAAGTTGAAGTTCTTCCATAAAAAACTGAAAAACATTTTTCCAGACTCAATTCTTTTCATACGCTCAAGTTAGTTTTTCTTCGACTTTTTTGAAACATTTTTTGGTGGTACACCCCTTTAATTCGGATATCTTGGTTCGAAAGTATGGATTCACATCCCTAGACATGGTCCTAAATCGCGTGCATAAGTTTTAAACCGTGAAGGGCGTTCCTTAGGGGAGTACAAAGGCGCGACCAAAACGCGCAAAAAATTGGCCTTAGATTAGCCCATACCAAAAGTGACCAAAATTTGACCCGTTCGAAAACTCACGAAACTTGATCTCTAACAAGCAAATGGGTCAATTTGAAGGAAAGTTTAAGTTCGTCCCAAAAAAAATTGAAAAACAGTGGTCTAGACTAAGTTCTTTTCCTCGGCCCAAGCTAGTTTTTCTTCGACTTTTTGAAAACATTTTTTGGTGGTACACCCCTTTAATTCAGGTATCTTGGGTCGAAATTTTGGTTTCACATCCCTGGACATGGTCCTGACTATCGTGCATAAGCTTTAGACCGCGAAGGGCGCTGCTTAGGGGAGTACAAAGGCGCGACCAAAACGGGCCAAAAATAGGCCTTATATTAGCCCATACCAAAAGTGACCAAAATTTGACCTGGTCGAAAACTCTCAAAACTTATCTCTAACAAGCAAATGGGTCAATTTGAAGGAAAGTTGAAGTTCGTCCCAAAAAAACTGAAAAACAATGGTCTAGACAAATTGAAATCAAACTCAATAACATCTTATAACCTAAAGATCAAAAATGTATTTTTTTTTTTTTTAATTATTTAGTATATATTTGTAGTAGTCTTCTCCTACGACCAGTCCAAGGGTTTTGGGCTGTAAAGCCCTCAATAGACCCAAAAAATCTTCATTGTTGCTTTTTGAAGCATCTCTCTTTTTCATTAAGGTTAGTAATTACCCACATAGCCTAAACAATAAGGGGCCGTTTGGCCCGAAATTGGTGTGAACAACTCAACTTCGATGGTAAAGATTATTAAAATGGCACATTTATCAAGTAACTCCATCTTCTTATTTTTCTTTATATTTTTCACACATTTGTTGAGGGACTTCATCTTTCTCTCTTAATTTACCTTTCAAAATTATTGAAGAACTTCATCTTACAACTCTACGCCCCAAACACAAACGTACTAACTCCAACCTATTAACCCAAACTTATTAATTTCATCTAGTGGGCCAAACATCCCTTCAGTCTGAAGACTTGTCACTCGTTGGGTGCTGTTGGAAAATAGACGATAAGCCATCTTATATTGAAAAAAAAATCACATGGAAAAAACATTTTGTACAAAAAAAAAAAAGAGAGGAATATATATATAGGGTATGGAATGAATACGAATCGTTTTATAATTTAATATATAGTAAATATTTGACTAACATAATATATGACGGGTATGACATGTCTATATAGTTGTGTAAAATTATCAATTAAATTTAAAATCTAAAAACTCAAGACTAATGACAAATGGAAGAATCCATGAAATCCACAATTGATAAAATAATTTATTAACTTTGAACCTTATTAAATTTATAATTTACTAATAAACCTGTAAATATCTATCTATAATTAAGGATATCATAAAAAAAATTCAAATTTTTGGACATTTATGAAATTATAATTTTTAGAGTAGCCTATTTACCTAAATTTTCTATATAAAAAATGAAAATTTTTAAAAATAAAAAATAAGAGAAATTATTTACACAAAATAGCAAAATTTTAAGATAGTTGTGATAGACGCTGATAGAAGTCTATCAATGTCTATTAGTGATAGAAATGATAAAAGCCTATCACTAATAGATGTATCAATATCTATCAGTATTTTTTTTTATTATTTTTTATAAATAGTTTGACATTTTTTTTTAACTTTAAAAATTTTCCCAAAAAAGTATTAAAAGAAAAGTTGCAAATAGAATCTTGTAATTAAATAATAATTCATAAATAAAAACAGCTCACGAAGCATATCTTCCACAGACCACAGCCCCACCCCGCACCAAGCCGGCAAGCCCAGTAGAGTAGCGTGATTTCATAATTGAAAATCTGTTTTTAAAATCGACTTTCTTTTTTTCGTTTTTCATTTTTTTATTCAATTCAAAAACGTTTTTCATTTTTTAAAAACAAGAAAATGAATAGGTTACCGACCGACCACACTATTTTTTAAAAACAAAAAAACAAAAAATCAGTTAGTTTCCAAACACGATCTTAATTAATCAAATTGTTGTCCAATTAAAGTCTAAGAATATTCTCTCTAATTCTCTTCCCTCCTTTTAAAGATTATGCAAATAAAATTAGACGTAGTAACTATAATACTCAATCAAACTTAAAAACCAATCTTAATAAATATTTTAACCAAATAAGTAATTGAAAATTTTCCTCATAAAAGGTGTGTATGAATAAAGGGAAAAAATTTTAGTAATACGTACGTGAGCATCATACTTCCTTTGTTCGCATTAGAAATTTGCCTCATGAATATCTTGTTAATATTAGTGGACCTCATAGTATTTTTAAAAGCATATTGATGTGGCAAAGGTAGAAATGAAGGTAGTATGAAAAATCTGACATACTCTTACTAAATTTTTTCCTGGTGAGTTGTTGTGCTGGGCACAATTTTCAGTACATCGTAGTAGGAAAAATATTTCAACTACTTCAATTTATTGCTTTCCACGATAGTAGCATTTAAGAATAATGTAAAGTCTACAAAATAAATTAGTATATCATTTGATGATGTATCAAATTATATTCGAAACTAATAGGTACCATCACTGTACTAAGAGACTATTTGGGACTCTGAGTTGGTTATTATAGTTTGTGGGTTATAATAGTTTGTGGCTTCTAATAGTTTTTGTTGGGGGTGAAGATTATTTTAGGTTGGATCATAATAACTTGTGTTTAGGGTTCAAACTATTTTAGTTTGGATTATAATAGTATGCGTTTTGAGTGCAAGTTATTGTAGTTTGGGTTTAGGTTTTTTCTACTATTTTTTTATTATATAAATAATGGTACATTAAATATCCTATTTTGTTAACTACATAAATTAACTAAACTTATTTCTTAATTTGTGTATAGTTCAACTAATTAAAACATATATTTGTAATCAAGAAATAACAAATATTAGGATACTCAAACTTATACGATTATGAAAACATTAGAGGAGATGGTCATTGTCGAAATTGGCTACCAAAGTGATTGCCAGAGTTGGTCGTCAGAGTGATTTGTTAGAGTCGGTCGCATAGGTGGTCATCGGAGGTGATCGTTGAAGTTGGCAGCCGAAGGGAGTTGTCAAAGCTAATCGTTGGAGGTGGTTGTCAATGAAATTGAGAGTCGAAGGTGGTCTTCACGGGAGTTAGTTGCAGGAGACAGAGGTGATCATTGGAGTTAATTGTCAGTGAATGGAGTTGTTGGAAACATTAGAAAGAAGAAGAGTTGATTATTTTAACTATTAAGTTGTAAATGGTTTTACTGTAACAAAATAGAAGTTAAAATAACTTGTACTCTTAATATTTTAACACGCATCTTAAATGCTAAACGAACTATTATAGCGCACGTAACTCAGTCCCAGTTGTAGCACCAAACATCCCATAAAATTTTTTGGGTTGCGTTAATTTTAGTTAATTTGTAGAAAAAAAAACACATGGAGAGAAATGATTTGATGAAAGAAAAGAAGAATGAATAATGGAGGAATGGTGGGACATCCCTTCTCATCTCATTTTGACAACATCATAAATGATTGGTCTCCAACATTTTCATTTCGACCGTCCGATGCTCCACACAACTGTCGGCATCCTCTATCTTTGTGCCACGTTCTTTGAAGCCTAGCCAATCACGCAAACTCAGTATTTCACAAAGTAATAATAATATAAAATTAAATAAATAAATAAGAAATAACGGATACATTCAAAGTTTCGTATTAAAGTTTGAGGTTTGCTTTTATTTAGATTTTAAATTTCTAGATTTGTTTAATAAATTTTTAAACTATTAAATTTGTCTAATAAATTTATAATTTGAACGTTGTGTACATGTTTGATAATTTTAAATTCTTAAAAATTTATTGATCTAGTAAATATAAGTTTAAATTTTAATGTTTATAATAGAATTAAAAATTTTAATTTTGTGTCTAGTAAATTCGTTAATTTTACAAAATTCAAACTTTTGCAAACACTAAATAGATATAATATTCAAAGTTCATGAACTAAATTTATAATTTAACAAAATAATGATAATAATAATAATTTGACCTCTCTTTATAAATTTAAATATAATTCACATGTTAAAGCTTTTTTTCATGAAAATTATTATTATTTAACTAAATTCGAATAAGTACCAATTTTTAGATTTATTGAAAATATAGTTACTAAATTTCAACATTTAAAATTATGTAAGCTAAAATAGAATAAGACGCAAAGTATAGAGATAAATTCGTATTTTGACCAATCTGTTATCATTCTATTCATGATTTATTATTATTATCATTTTATTTATTTTTAAGAAAAAGGGAGTCAAGAAAGGAATATGGTTATTTTTCTCCCTTTTTTCTTAAGTTTGAAGAAGGGATCTAAAGCACTGATAGATGCATTATCTCTTGAGTTATCTTCGAATGAATACTTTTTGATCAATTTAGCTTTTATTAGTTATACAACTGTAAAAGTGAGAAATTGTTACGGACCTTTTGGATGGTAATTAATAATTTTCCCACTATGTTAATACATACATATATCGACTTTTCAGTTTAATTTTTACCGTTTTAAAATTTCTATTTTGGCTCGTACAATTTTGTCAAATATATTTCTTCGAGAGTATCTATGATATCACCAAAAAGTTGATGATCTCATGACATATTGTTTCTTTCACTACAATGGTATACAGACTAGAGAGTTGATAAGTTCACATCTAATAAAGAAAATGAATGTAAGAATATTATTAAGTACAAAGTTTTTTTTTTTTTTTTTTTTTTTTTTTTTTTAAGGAATCTTTATATTTTGAGAGATTTAAGAGCCCACATTGAAACTTTTCAAAAGACAAAAAAGTTGAATATATAATCAAAGCACATGTTATGGGGATTAAAATAATAATTTTACTAATTAATTGATTAAAAAGAAGACAATTTCTAAAAATTGTTTAAAATAATCGTTATTGGGGTTTATATCCATATACGTTTATATTTTTGTGACGTCTTAATAAAAAAAAAAATCTCCTCAATATGAGCCTTATTCAAAAGAAAGAAAATATTAAAATATTATAATTATTTAAAGATGGAGAATTTTAATTACCAATATATAGATCAATTGTTGGAAGTACCACTCTCACGTATTGTTTTATTTATTTAGTTCAACACAATATTTGGAAGAAGAAAAATCTTAATTGATAGTATATATTTTAATTAATTGGATTATACTAAAATTAATTGAAGCTCACATGTTTAAAAAACACAAAACATGTGGATGAAGATTTTATTATATCTATCCATCATCATCATAATTATTATTATTATTTACAATACCTTCATCATAATTTAGTGTTCGTGCATAAACTTAACTAGTGTCAGGATGATTAAAGCATTATGAAAAAAAATATTTTTCGAGATTTAGCTATCATTGTCAAGATTATTCAATTTAAAACACATCAAATAGACTTTTTTTTTTATATTCTTTAATTATTCTGTTGGAATACTTTGAATTCATATTCGTATTTTTCATATTTACATCATTTACGTTTTTTATTTTAGAATTTAGAGAAGTGCGATATATTAAACTTTCTAACCTCACAGATACATTTGATCTTAATAAAACCACGTAAATCTCTTTGTTGATTCTCTATTTGCTTTACGTTTTCTGTCATTTTTTATTGTCGATCTCTTAAACATGTTCCTTCCTAACCAAACCCTTTTTTTATTTATTTATTTTTTTTTGGATGAAAGAAGGTCAAGCAACTCGGTAGGAAATCTGAAATAGAAAAGATATTCAATGGGGAAAATTATTTTCAATTAAACAATAAGACTAATTTGCCCCTACATTCAACCAATGAAACACTCTTAGGTAGATTTTTTTAATTATTAAAAAAGAAAACCGATTAATCTTGGAGAATATTTTAATCGGAATGTGTTACAACAAAATATGTCAATAAAATTGAAAAATTTTAAATATGAAAGACCAAATTCAAGGGAAATGCGAAGATTGGGGAAACAACGGTAGAATATATAATTAAAATTATGTTTCCTTCTTACCCCTTACACATGTGTAAAATTAATCTTAACTATGGGACATATTTGACTGTTGAAAACATTTTCGTACACTAGTTGATATGTAAACCGTAGTTAAATCTGAATTATAAATTTTTTTATCTATTAGTAGGGCGAAGGGAGTGTGTGGTAAAAAGTGGCAGCTAGGTGTGGTGTGTTGTGATCTTCTTTATTTGACATGAGTGAAATCGTTGGCTTTATGGTGGTTCTGCTCAGCCTCCTCATGTTTTTGTGCATTTTCCTTTGGCTCGTTATCCAAGTTCGGTTGTCCTTTTGGTTGGGCAGTCATGTTAGCCATGGTTTACTTTGAGTGTTTATTTGTTGTTTTTGGTTTTCAGTTGGTTTTTTGTGTGTTTTCATTGTTTATTAAATTTTTCTATGTTTACATTTAGTTTTGTCTTGTGTTGGTTTTGTTACGTTTTGTGGTTTTTTCTCTAGCCTTAAGAAGTGGGGTCTTCCTGGTTTGTTTGCTAATATATTACCTTTTGAAAAAAAAAAAAAACAAAAACCAATCACTGACGATTGATAGTGAGTGATAGACAATGAAGAAAATCTGATGATCCATAACTAACACAATTGACACCACACTTCAGCATTGAAGCTCTTAGAACAATGGAGTTCCTTTTTGTTTCTTATTTTTTTTGAAAATAAAGAAGGGGAAAGAAATGAGATATCTAAGGGCGGTTGGTGGACAACAATTACCAACCATTCCGAGCAGCCAACTGGTGGCATTCGCCAATTGTCACAGTGCTTGGTCGTCGATGGTTATGACAGTCGATCATTAACGATTACAACAATCGACTAGTTGTCTCACGGTTGTTGTCAATAATTTACCTACGACCACTAATAAGAGGTGAGAGATGTAAGGAGATTTTTCTCAAACCCATGACATTAATTTAATAACCATATTCCAAATTGATGATTTAGTATTTTAATCCCAAAAACTATATTCCAAGAGTAGAAACAAGGTAAGCAAAGTCCCCATTAATTTCAAATCCATGGGTCAAACACCCTTTTAAAGTGTAGAAACGCATTAAAAATAAAATTGAAAGTTAAAACCAATTTAAAGAGTTGAAATTATAGGTAAAAGTTAGGAATTGAAACAAAATTTGTAATTTAGTAAAATTTAAACCAAATTACTTTATATGCAATTTATTTCATTAGAGTGGACATTTGGCATCCAAAGAAGGGGAAGCCTCTCAATTTCTTTCATTTTCCCTCAAACTCTTCTCTTCTTCTATTATCTTCTTCTTCTTCCTCTTCACTGAAGCTCAATTAAACAAAATCTGCAACAAACAGCACAGAAAAAGCTTCGAAAAGGTTTTTAACTTCCTTTCTATCTACTTATCCTTCTTCCCAATGTTTTTTTACTCGCTTTATGAGTTCACTCAACTACTTCAATTTTTCTATTCTCTCAAATCTGTGCTCTGCGATTACTTCTCGGATTTTCTTTACTTTTCTCTTAAAAATCAATAATCTAAGAGGATCGATTAAGTGGACCTTGCTAATCGCCGGGATTCTGTCGGCGTCTACGACGGAGAAGACGAATACGACAGATCTCCACGGTGGTTAGTCACCGTGTGAATCCGGCGGAGTTGGCGCTCTGTAAAGAGGAGATCGGATCTCCGACCTCCAACCTCCGACATTGGAGAGTTGGATGGCTGTGTACGGCGGAGATCCGCCGTGCGAGGTGGGGACCGCGTAGCCAATAATGTTTGGATGTTATTATTATAATAATTATTTTGTAGTTGAGGTGAGGCGCCACTGTTATAGCGTTCGCTATTGGGGCTCCATAGATCCAAACCCAATATGGAATGTTTTAAACCTTTTTTTTTTCCTCATCATTACCATTTTTTAAAAATATTCTTTTGAATCATACCTTTTTTTTCTTCTTTTCTTTTGAGGCAAAATTTGAATCATGCTCTGAATCGTCGTGTATTTTTACCATTTTGTTACTTTTGAGTTTTTTTTTTTTTTTTGGTAAAGTATAACGAATGCAATCGGGGGATTTGAATTGCTGACTCTCTGTCATTGTACTATGTTTACTTGGTTGGATATCTCTTCTTTTAGTTTGAATATTTGTAATGAGTAACAATTTTAGGGATAATAATCAAGTGTATAGTATCATTTTAAAAAATTGCAAATATAGCAAAGTCTATCAGTGATAAGCTTCTATTGCTGATAGACTCTGTGATAGACCACTTAGACAATAAAAGTTTATCAACAATAGAAGTCTATCACTGATAAACTTTGTTATATTTACAATTTTTTAAAAATGTTATTATATATGTTAATATTTTGAATTTGATTGTTATATTTACAATTGCTTCTTTTAGTTTTGTTTATAATCATTTTATTTTTAAAAATTAAACTTATAGACGTAGCTTTCTTTATTTTATACCAATATTTTAGAATTCAAATGAATGTTTCATAAGAATGATGAAAATTATTGTAAAAAATGTTAGAAAATAAATACAATTTTAAAAAACCAAATAAGTCATCAAACAAATCCTTTGCTTCTTTTTACTTAAAAAAAATGTCTGTTTAAGTTAGGGTACTTTTTTATAATAACTATTTTAGTTCATTTATTTTATTTTTATTTCATTTTCGACATTATGCTACATTTAATAATTTTTTTAAAATACTGTCATAGTTTTGTATTAAATATTAGTTTTTTTCTTTTATCTTAATTATAAAAGACTAGTTTTGAAAATTAAAAAAAAAAAACTAAAATGAATAAAAATATAAAGATTAAGGTGTAAGTTGATAATTATTAATTTCTCATTTGATAATGATTTCATTTTTCAAAATTGTATTTGCATACTCACAATTTTTTTATTTTAGATTTTTTATTTCTTAAAAAAAACATTTGAATTCTTAGTCGAATTAAAAAACAAAAACATATTTTTGAAATTTACGTTACTTATTTAAAAACTTGGCTTTGATTTGGAAAAAAAAAAAGTTTTATAAAACAAAATAAAATTTTATGGCAACCATGAGGGAAGAAGGTTTGGAGGAGGGAGTAAGAAAGAAATGGAGAATGAAGAAAAAAAAAAGACATAATTATTTTTTTATTTTAATAATTAAAAAAACTAATAAAAAATATTTTTTTAAAACAAAAAATAGGTGTCATGTCAATTTCATGTTTGTAATTAAAAAAAAAAAAAAAACAAAACAAATGAACCTAAGCGTTACCAAAAACAAACCTTAGCGGTAAAATTGTTGAGTTTAAAAAATTCGGAGACCCAAATGCAACTTCAACCAAATTTTAGGAATAAAATGGGTAAATTTTTCTATAATTTGTAAATCTTACTAATTCTTTCCCATTAAATTCATACATCGGAACCAAAGTATTATAAATTAAAACTAGGACAAAATAGAGATAATACTTTGCTACTTTCATTACTAACCCTTCTCAAATATAATTATTGACATGCATAGGAATTTTCGTGTTTTTTTTTAATAAGTGGTGTATGAAAATTTAGACCTTCGACCTCAAGAGATATATTACATGTCAAATGTCGTTAAACTATGCTCACTTTAACTATGTCGTGCTTCCTTGATCGTTCACTCTAGTTGATTTTCATATATTCATCATGAATGGACAAAAGTACTTTTATTTTTAATTTTAATGTTAGGAAATTTGTTTGGGTCTAATTCAGGTGGGTCACGTTAATTTTCTCTCCCACTCTTTTTATGAGTTTAATAAATTGTGATCAAAACTACCGATCTTTAAGATAATAATTTATGTCTTATTCATGAGCTATAATATCTTTTTTGTGAGGGCAGTTGAGAAATGGCGCATATTCTGCTTCATGGCACCCTTCATGTCACCATTTATGAAGTCGACAAGCTTCATTCCAGTGGTCGCAATTTCTTGAAACAGGTTACCTTTTATTTTATCTCAATACCTTTTTAGTCTTAGATTTTTTGTTTAATTTTTATTTAGTTCTTAGGTTTCAAAATGTTACCGTCCTAATTTTTTAAGTTTTGAATTTGATTTGAATTTAGTCCATAGATTTCAAAATGTTACAATTTGGCCCTTATGCTTCAAGATTTACATATTTCACCTTAATGTTTCACTAAATATTCACTCTCAGTCTTTATATTAATGTCTATTAATTAATTCTAAAGAATTGTAAAAAAATTATATTTAACTAAATTTCATTATTTTTTTTCATCTTTATTAAAATTAATTATAAAATTTCACTTTGTAATTATTTTAAAGACTTAATCCATTTAAGTATGTTTAGGTTGGCGACTTTAAAAACGAAAGGAGATAGTATATAAAACAATACTAATTGGATACATCTTAAGATCCACTCATCTTTATGCATCTCATTTATCTGCACACGTAAAAAATGAATTAAAATATTTCAAAAAAGAAGTAAGAATTTTTTTGTCATATGACAAGTTATGATTGGATGTTTTTGGTAGGATGTATAAACATAGGTTGCAGTATGAGATTTACCTAAATTTTTTTCTTAAAATATTTAAGAAATATGCACAAAGATGTGTATAGCGAAGTATTTTTGTTATATATACTATAAAGAAATTGAGTAGAATTTTTGTAGTGCAGTTGGTTGAAAACGTAGAGGAAGCAGTTGGGTTTGGGAGAGGAGTAACGAGGCTATATGCAACCATTGATCTTGAGAAAGCCAGAGTTGGAAGAACAAGAAGGCTTGAGAAAGAACATTCAAACCCAAAATGGTACGAAACTTTTCATATCTACTGTGCTCATATGGCTTCCAACATCATCTTCACTGTCAAAGACGACAATCCCATTGGAGCAACCTTAATTGGCAGAGCATATTTGCCTGTTCGAGAGATTATACATGGTGAAGAAGTTGATAAATGGGTTCCAATCTTAGATGAACGTAAGAATCCCATTCGTGGGGAACCTAAAATTCATGTCAAATTACAGTATTTCGATGTCACTAAGGATCAAAACTGGGGTCGTGGCATCAAAAGCCCCAAGTTTCCTGGTGTTCCCTACACTTATTTCTCCCAAAGACGAGGTTGTAAGGTAACTCTGTATCAAGATGCTCATGTTCCAGACAACTTTATCCCTAAAATCCCTCTTGCTGGAGGCAAGTTTTATGAGCCACATCGATGTTGGGAAGATGTTTTTGATGCAATTACTAATGCTAAACACTTGATTTACATTTCTGGATGGTCTGTTTACACTGAGATTTCTTTGGTGAGAGATAGAAGAAGGCCAAAGCCTGGTGGAGATGTAATGCTCGGCGAATTGCTTAAGAGAAAGGCTGGGGAAGGAGTTAGAGTTCTTTTGCTTATTTGGAATGATACAACTTCTGTTCCTATATTGAAGGAGGAGGGTCTAATGGCAACTCATGATGAAGACACTGCTAAGTACTTTGCTAATACTGATGTCCATTGTGTTTTGTGTCCTCGCAATCCTGATGATGGGGCTAATGTTATTCAGGACATTGCTGTTGGGACAATGTTCACTCACCATCAGAAGATTGTTGTGGTGGACAGTGCTTTGCCTAGTGGGGATCCTAACAGAAGGAGAATTGTTAGTTTTGTTGGTGGGATTGATCTTTGTGATGGCAGGTATGATACGCCATTTCATTCCCTTTTCAGGACTTTAGATTCTGCTCATCATGATGATTTCCATCAGCCAAACTTCGCTGGTACTTCCATAAACAAAGGCGGTCCTAGAGAGCCGTGGCACGACATCCATTCCCGCCTCGAAGGACCTGTTGCTTGGGATGTTTTGTACAACTTTGAACAGAGATGGAGGAAGCAAGGTGGAAAGGATTTGCTTGTGAAATTGAGAGATTTAGACGAGATCTTCATCACTCCATCACCTGTCACGTTCCCCGACGACTTCGACAGTTGGAATGTTCAAGTTTTCAGGTCTATCGATGGTGGGGCGGCTTTCGGTTTTCCTGACTCGCCTGAAGAAGCAGCAAAAGCAGGGCTGATAAGTGGAAAAGACAACACCATTGATCGAAGTATTCAAGATGCTTACATTAACGCCATTAGAAGAGCAAAGAATTTCATATACATTGAAAATCAGTATTTCCTTGGAAGCTCGTTTGAATGGAGAGGTGATGATGTGAAGCCTGAGATGATCAATGCTCTGCATCTAATCCCAAAGGAACTTTCACTTAAGATTGTGAGTAAGATTGAAGCCAGAGAGAGGTTCACAGTGTACATTGTTGTTCCAATGTGGCCTGAAGGATTTCCTGAAGGAGGAACAGTTCAAGCAATATTAGACTGGCAAAGGAGGACAATGGAAATGATGTATAAAGATATAGTTCTAGCTCTTAGAGCTAATGGCATAGAAGAGGATCCTAGAAACTATCTGACATTCTTTTGTGTTGGGAATCGTGAAGTTAAAAATCCTGGAGAATATGAGCCATCAGAATCACCTGAAGAAAATTCTGCTTACCTTAGAGCCCAGCAATCTAGGCGCTTCATGATTTATGTTCATGCCAAGATGATGATTGGTAAGTCTTGACTTTCTGTTTAAATTCTTTTTAGTAGGTTTATATATTATTTTGGTCTATATGTCCTCGGCTTTAGTTCATTTTAGCCTTTATACTTTCAAAATATCCTTCTTAGTTCCTATATACTTTCTACTTTTGTTCATTTTAGTCCCTTATAGTTTCAAAACGTCCGTTCTTATCCCTATACTCGACTATTTTGGCCCCGACTCCTTCACTTTCATCTTTATCTCACACAGGATTCACTAAAGTGACCAAATAAGACGTTTTGTAAGTAGGAGGACTAAAATAAACCAAAGTTGAAAATACAGAAGCGAAGCCGAAAGTAGAGTGGCCAAAAATGTATTCAGACTTTATCTTTTTGTAAATTTCTTTTGAGAAAGCTAAGGATTGGTTTGCAACTTTTGAAACAGTTGATGATGAATACATAATAGTGGGATCAGCCAACATCAACCAAAGATCAATGGATGGTGCAAGGGACTCAGAGATAGCAATGGGAGCTTACCAGCCATATCATTTATCAACTAGAGAGCCAGCACGAGGCCAAGTCCATGGCTTTCGTTTGGCATTATGGTATGAACATTTAGGATTGCTTCATCAATCCTTCCTCTTCCCAGAAAGTATTGAGTGTGTTAAGAAAGTAAACCAACTTGCTGAAAAATATTGGGATCTATACTCAAGTGAGAGCTTTGAACATGACCTTCCTGGCCACTTGCTTCGCTACCCCATCGCCGTCTCCGCCGACGGTCAAGTTACTGAGCTTCCCGGGTTCGAGTACTTCCCTGATACTAAGGCGCGAGTTCTAGGTAACAAATCTAACTATCTCCCTCCAATCCTCACTACTTGAAGGGGAAAACCTTTATACTAACTGTTGTAAAAATGAAAAATGCTGGCTTCTCTTCCTTCAAGTTTGCCTTTCATATTCTCTCTGTTGTGTGATGGGAAGGCAAGAAATCATCATGTGTTTTATGATATGGTTTAATGTTATGAATGTGACTGAAGTTGCTTATAATAAAATGTTGGGTTATTTGTTTGTATCATTTTGAAGTAATTTGTACTCTTCAGTGGTTCATTGGTGTAGACCTCTAATTTGCTTTTCAATTGGAGGAAAAAAATGTAGTTGAACTTGTAGACAAGAAATGATCACATTAAAAAAAATTTATTATTGAAATAAAAAAAATAAAAATAAAATAAAAAAGAGTTATAAAATAGTGAAAATAGAACCAAGTTATTAATTAATTTCTCTAACATGTACTATCAATTTCTTTTCCATCAATCTCTAACAGGTCGTTTGGATTGATTGGAGAAAAAAGTATTTTTCAAAAAACTCATTTTTATTTAAACTCTTTTGATAAAAACTGTTTAATATACACTTCAAAATCTATTTTATGTGGCTGCCAAACACTCCAATTTTCCTAAAATGACTTATGTTTTAAATTAAACACTTGAAAATTTCATACAAATAATTTTTTACTTAAGTATAAAGTTTAGTTGCAACATCTTTTATACCAAAATTTGGTCATGAACTTTTAACTAATTGAATTATACTCGAGTAGATAGTTATAGTTTATTATTTCTTTGTACCCTCAAATTTTACATCTACAAAGTCTTTTATATTCTAATTATATAAGAAAAAAAATCATAAAAATTTTAATCGTAAATCTCTAAAATTTATCAAAATAAATTTAGCTTAAATGTGTTATTGACCTAGAGGATTTGAATCTCTCACCCTATATTGCATTTTTTTAAAAAAAAACTTTCAAACATTTAATGCTAAGCACTAAAAAATTTGCATACAAATTGATATGGTGGAAACAATTTTTTTAAAAAAAAAAAAAATTACAACGGCCAATTATTGGAGCCAGTGGTTAAGGCATTCACGTGTGATTTATTTGATTCATTCTGGTCTCTATATTATCAACTTTAGTTCATTTTGATTTCTATACTTACAAAATGTTCAATTTGGTCCTTGTACTTTTAATTTTGATTCAATTTGGTCCTTATACTTTTTGAAAAGTGACTACTTTGGTCAGTTCATTTTCATTTTTATTTTATTTTTAAGAGATCAAAATAGTGACTTTTTGAAAGTTCAAGGACCAAAATGAATCAAAATTGAAAGTACAAGGACCAAAATGAACATTTTGAAAGTGTAAAGACTTATGAACATTTTAAAAATACAAGGACCAAAATTAACCAAAGTTAAAAGTATAGGGACCAGAGTAGCATTTAAACATTTTTTCTAATTTAATTCATATTAACCTATATCATCACCATCATCATCATCATTTTTTAGGGTAATTATAATGAGTAGCAATTTTAGAAATAATAACTAAGTATATAATAACATTTTTAATAAATTACAAATATAACAAAGTCTATCAGTAATAACTCTTACGGGCTATTAATGGTAAACTAAGGTTTATCAGTAATAGACTACTTAGACTATAAAAATCTATCAGTAATAGATTTTTTAGGAATTTTCTACGTGGCTGAATTGGAATGGTGGAACGATGGTATAGAAACACCTGGCAGAGAGAGGAAGACGACACGTCGGAAAGAAGTGGAAAATTTAGATACTGTATTGTCCAATTGGCCCACTACTATTACGACATGTTGTCCAATACTGCTTGCCGACATCTGTGGTAGTTGCCTACTCCAACTGTCAATCATGCATCTCTCCTATTGTCTCTGTTTGACTTAAAATCTATTAATTATCCCAAATTTCTAATTCCATCCCTCATGTTTAACAATTTCCATTATGGTCCCACGAAATCATACCTATTTCAAATTTAGTCCTTTTGATAAACTTATGTTTTCTAACAATTCATTTGATAATCATTTAATTCCTTTTTTAAAAAAAAAGTTGTATTTGTTTTCAGTCATCTTCATATTTATCCAAATTCGAATTTTAAAAATGAATATTTAACAACTTCTTGACTTGAGAGTTGTAGAACTCGTAATTGTATCAATTTAAAGAGTTATTTTCAAATATAGAAAAATGAGGCAAACTATTTACAAATATAGAAAAATTTTACTGTCTATCAATAATAGATCGTGATAAAATTATATCGCTTAAGCGATAGACCACGATAGCGATAGAAGTCTATCGCGGTCTATTATTGATAGACAATAAAAAATTTCTATATTTGTAAATAGTTTGATTTTTTTTATAGTAATTTCCCTAATTTAAACCCTAAAATTTTGTAATTTTATCAATTTACACCCTCCTTCAAACTTAATGTGAAAGATAATGAGCTAAACATATAATTGTTTCGATTAAACTTTTAGTATTTATAAACATAATTATTAAAAAACCAAAAAATTAAAAAATTAAATGGTGTTATAAAATGGGACCTTAATTATTAAGTCTCTGTTTGGTAACTATTTTGTTTTTAGTTTTTAGTTTTTGAAAATTAAGCTTATAAACACTCCTTTCATCCCTAAATTTCTTCTTTTTTTCATCTACTTTTTATCAATATTTTAAAAACTCAAATCAAAATTTGAAAACTAAACGAAGTAATTTTAAAAAACTTATTTTTGTTTTTGAAATTTGGCTAAGACTTCAACTCTTATATTTAAGTGGGATGCAAATTATCGTAGAAAATAGATAAGAAAATTGGCTTAATATTTAAAAATCAAAAATAAAAAATAAAATGATTACCAAACCGAAATCAAACTATTATCTTTCAATTGAATTACATGTGAATAGCAAACCATTACAATAGAATATTTCATGTTATTAACAACAAAAACTACTACGAATAACATCTATTTATGTACCATGAGAATTCTAATTTAAATAAAATTATTAGCTAGAGAGAAATATTTATTTAATTTCTCTCCTCAAGTAAAGTCCCTTCCTTGGAAAAAAAGAAAAAAAAAAAAAAAAACCAAAGCCATTTGTACAAACAAGAGAATTACGTCTAATTTTCCAAATTGATTATGCACGTATATGTGATCATATGTAATTTTAAATTTGTACCAATATATGGTCTTTTAACTTTAAAATGTGTATAATAGATCCATACAATTTTTATTATGTATTTGATAGATTATGGTTTCAAGTTTATAAACAATAATTCTCTTTATATATATATATATATATTCGAACGTGTTAAAAATTGATTATTACACCATATATAAAATTTAACTTTGTGAATAGGTCCTATTGTACATTTTTATTTTTTTAAAAAAAGTTTGATGTAATATTTATTATTTACTAAATTGAAAATCTAAGGCTTTGTTAGATACAAAATTAAAACTTTTTGTCCATTTAAATAAATTATTTTAAAAAAATTTGAATGTGTTCAAAGCCTATTGGATACAAAATAGAAAATTTATGGATATGTTAGATATTTGTGACTTATTTGACATGAAGTTAAATGTTAAAAATTAAATATTTAATAGACATGAATTTAAAAATTTAGAAACTAAATTTGTAATTTACCATGGTACTGAATATAAATTACATTGATGTATCTACACTAAATAATATTAATTAAAAATATTAAAAATTAAACAATATATAGATATACATGCATGAATGAAAAATTTGAAAATTATAATAATATATATTAAAACTAAAAGAAAAGAATCTTAAAAAAAAAAAAAAGTGAAAAAAATACTTACGTTTCGCTGGCGTCAAATCCAAATAATCTTAGAAAGAAAAAAAAAATATTTATAAATATAGAAAATTTTTACCACAACCCCTTACTATTTTGATTTTTTTTTTATGTTCCCACTACTACTAGGACTACCTATGATGGTTTATATTTGTAAATAGTTTGATATTTTCTTTCTATTTATAGTAATTTCTCATAATATATTGAATAATATTAAATTCAATTTTATAATTGCATTAATTGTTCTCCAACATTTAAATAAGTAATTATTTAATTTTAGATTTTATATGGAAGATTGAATCAAACATGTATATTACATTAATTAACTTGAATATCCAAACACATACCTTAAGTATTTCGGACATCTTCTCTGAAGAGACATCACACTTTTTATAAGATAGATGAGTTATTTCTCTCATTGCCAATTGATTTTGAGATGAAACTTCATTTATTTAATATGGTATAAGAGTCCATAAAATCTAAATGGGTATTCGGTCCAATAAAAAAAATTGAAATCTGATAAAAAATGGTGAACCCAAAAAACATACTATCTCGAGAGGGCATGTAGTCCACATTGGAAAAATAAAGGGATCTCACACTCTTTATAAGATATATGAGTTACTTCTCTCATTATCAGATTTTGAAATAAAATTTCATTTATTTAATATAGTATCTGATCCATAAAGCTCAAACGCATGTTGAGGGGCATGAATTTGATAATAATAATTTTGCTAATTTTCAAAAAAGAGAAAGCTAGTGGATGAAATTAAAGTGGAAGGGTATTATTGCAATTATATAAAAGATTGAAGTATAAATACAAAAAGTTGGGGGGGGGGGGGGGTAAAGAAAAGAAAGTAATGAATGAATAGTGATAAAGGTGTGGAAGGCAGGTGTCAGGTAAGAGTTGGAAGCAGTTTTTAAAATAAAGAATAAATAGGAATAGGTAGTTTTAGGGTTATCCAAAGTGGGTCCCACATGAATTGACTGTTCTCTGAGAACTCTTCTTTTGGGGGTTTGAATGAAAGTTGACTGCTTACCTCATACGCCTCTCTGCCACGCTTTGCCTCCATCACCATCACCAACAATTTATTATTATTATTATTATTATTATTTTGTTAAAATAACTAACTTTTTTTTTTGTTTATATACTTTTAAATGTAAATTGAATACGGTCTATTTGCATTTTTATTAGGTTTTTTAAAAAACATATTAGAGTAGCAATGGTCCCATATCTAAAAAATTAAAAAAAATTAAAAAAGTGATAGATATTATTTCAAATTGTTTCAATTGAAAATGCTAATTTAGTTAAATTTATTTTTCTATTTTCTAATTAGTAAGTGAGGTTAAAAGGTGTAAATAGTACGAAAGTTTTGAGAGTGTTCTTGTGTAATTAAGATCATGAGAGAGAATTATTCTGTCTGATTCTAACAAATTTTCACACAATAAATTCCTTCTTTGTGGGTCATGAGTTTTCTCTGAGTTTGAAATTTTTTCCGTAAAGTGTGTTTTTTTAGTTTTGTTGTCTTCTTTTAATTTATTTATTATTATTTTTTGTTTATTCTTATGGTACATCACATATGTTTGGCAGATTTGTAGGAATTTGAGGAAGATAAAAATCATTTAAGATGAGAATGTTGTTATTTTTTTTTCGAATTTCTAATTAATTCTTAGCAATTTCAAAACTATAATAGCATCCCAAGCCTACTTCTATGTTCTTATTGACTAACATAAATTTTCCTTAATTAAAGTTTAGAAATCTCACTCCAACATATATTTCTTAAACGGGAAATGATTATTGTTTTCATACTCTACCTTTCTTTTATTCACAAAAGAAAGCTTTTTTTTTAAAAAAAAAAAAAAAAATTGTGCCACATGGTACAATTTCGTCGAGTGTTGGTCAGGCTGTCCGAGAGGGTTGCACCCAAGTTTTTTCCTTCTTACACAAACATACTTCACATATCCTATCATTTGTGACTTTTTAGCACGTAAGACTTCTTTCTTTCTCTACGTTTCTCTCCTTTTCCTTTCAGTCTCGACAATGAGTCAGTAAATAAGTATTATTCTTTTTTAAACTATCTAAGTTGTATACGATGTCAAATCTACATTTCAAAGTTTTCTTTTTTACTTTTACAAAGATATTAAATTGGAAGAAAAAGAAGTGAAGTTCACACATGAAGTCATGATACAAACAAAACTCAACCACAAGAATTACAACATAAGAGAAAGAGAACAAAACAAATTCACCAAAAAATATCTCTAAAACACACCTCAAGTAAATAGATTCCAAGAAGAAGAGTTTTCACGAATTTCCTCAAGAAAAGTCTCAACGAAGCTTAAACAACAAAGGAATACATCATATAGAACAAATAAACAAATCATCTGTGAGAGTCGTCGCAAGATAGCTCCATAAATCCAAAGATTACGTTCTCTATTTTACCGAGATAATTATTGTTACACTAGAACGAAAAATCTAATTTTATATCCTCGAGAAAGATTCTACAAGAACACCCAGCCCAAAGTTTTGTGTGATTGTCTTAGCTTCATTAATTTTGAGTCAATCTCTCTCTCTCTCTAGAGAAGCTTAGAGGGCCACGCATATAAATAAAATCTCCATCTCCTTCTCCCCCACTTGTGCCAACTAAAAACTTTCCTTTCCCAAATCCCACTTCAAAAAAAAAAGAAAAATTCCTGCATCGATTTTTGTTTCTTCGATTCGTCAAAAGAAAAGGCAAATTAAAGAGAATCAACTAAACTTTGGGCTTCCTTCCATTTCCATCCGCCATGTCTTCCATTTTGAGCTCTCAAGGTCTTGTCATTGCCACTGCCATGGTCGTCTCCTCCACAGCTCTCTTTCTTGCCTTCTCCAACCACCACAAGATCAATCCAATAATCCCTTCCATATCCCTCCTTCCTTCTTGCTTTTCTTCAGGTAAATTCAATTCATTTCCTTCCAACACTTTTTTCTTTTCCTTTTCATATCATTTCTTCAATTACTTGGTGGGTTTTTTTATATTATTGTGTTTACATGGTAAATTTGAAGATTTGGAGGTGAAATATTGGTGGGTTTTTTTATGTTTTATTATGTTTAGATGAAAAGAAGAATGAGAAGAAGAAACAGAGGAAGAAGAAGAAGGTGAGATTTGCAGAGGATGTGAAAGAGCCAAAAGGGAATGGAGAAGAATACAGAAGAGAGCACGATGAGAAAATGGGTATGGGGGAAAGAAGAACAAGAACAAGAACAAGAAGAAGCAGTTGTAGAAATGAAATTCCTGCAAATCGAGTTGCTCTGTATAATGGAATTCTTAAAGACCGATCGCAAAGAATCCAATGTTCCTTTTGATCATAACTCTCTGTTTTTTTTTTTTTTTTTTTTTTTTTTGGGGACCTTTTTCTTTCTTTCCCTTTGTTTTTTTTCTCTTATTTTCTCTGTTTTGGGGGAAAATTTGAGAAAAATCTAAGTTTTTCTGTGGTTGTCAGTGGATGGTGGAGTTTCACTCCCATCCACTTCTTTATTATTATTATTTTTTTGGTTAAAAATAAAAGGAGGTCATGAATGATGTATAGAAGTTTTTAGATTTTAGGGTTTGTTGATACACTTTGAAAATGGAAATTAGAAAGGAAGGGAAAATAGAGTTATTCATGTTTTTCATATATGTGTTTATCAGTAAATTTGAAAATTAAAATATCATTTAAATTTGGATGGTTTTTAAATATAGTAAAATAAGTCAAATGGTTTATAAATATAGAAAATTTTTACTACTTATAAGTGATAAATCGCGATAGAATTTTAAATTTTTATATATTTATAAATAGTTTAATATTTTTTCTCTTTATAGTAATTTTCCTTTAAACAATGGTTTAAAATATAATATATCTATAAATTTGTAAAAACTAAATCTAGTTATTTAATACACACTAAATATCAAATTAAATACAGACTATTATTAATTAATTTATAAACACATTATGTGTTGAAAATTTTTATATAATTATTATTTTGTAATATCATATAAACGGTAACATTATATAATACATATTTTTAAGTTAACAAAAACGAATTGAGTTTATAACTTAAAATACTAAATTTTCTACCAATTAACATTCTAAAGGTCGATAATCGAATCTTTCACTTTTATATATTGAATAAACGTATATGTATTCTCAAATCTATTTATACGAATTACAATAATGAAATATGATACAAAATAGATTAGACGTTAGAAAATTTAACGAATTCAATTATTTGATGGAACTAAAAGTTGAAATTTAAAATTTGATCACTTTGTCTTGTTTTAGAGGTAAGAGTTGGAGTTAGGGTAAAGAATTATTCCTTACCACTATTAAGAGAAACTTTTTCTTTTCCTTTTTGGTCCCTGGTTTTGACCATATTTAAATATAACTCTATGGTGATGTGGGCCAAAAAGATTGTTGCCATTATCTCTAATAATGAAGATATAAAATTATGATTGACCAGCTTAAAAATTCCATTACTTTTTTTTTAGTCCAAAAGCTATTCTATTCCAAAAGCCTTCCAAACTACTACTTTAGTTGCATACACATCAATATTTCTCACTTTAGAATATTAAAAAAAAAAAAAAAAGAATCCCCATATTAGCCGAAATAATGAGTAACGTTTAGATTAATTAAATTTAAGGTTAAATTATGAATTTGGTCTAATAGTTTGGAAAAATTTAGAATTTAGTCTCTTTGATTTTAGAAGTTAGAATTTGGTCCCTATGATTTAGAAAAAGTTAGAATTTAATTCCACTTTAGAGATTATTTATGAGGATTTTATCAAACTATAGGGACTACATTCTAATTTTAAACCATAGAGACTAAACTCTAACTTTTTTTGAACCATAGGGACTAAATTTATAATTTAACCTAAATTTAATTTGTTGATATAAATAAAATTAAGGATCTGTTTGAATTGACATTTTAAGTATTTATAAGCATTTTTTTACTTATAAACACTTATTTAAATACTTAAAAAGTCAATCCAAACCCGCCTAAAATTTCTTTTATATATATATATATCAATGGAATACATTTTAATTACTCTATTACATTTGTAAAATATATTAAGTAAAATTGTAATTTATGTATATGTCCTATTTGAGCTGGAGATTTAATTTGTTAATGTGAGTCTAAAATTTTCTCTGTTAAAATTATTTTATGTCAAAGTAAAATTGTATTGAGAAAATCACATAAAAATGAAAAAAATAAAATTTAAAAATATTTAGAAAAAAATTCAAATCTTTGAATTCAACAATTCTATACCTTTATGACTTTAGCAAACAATATCTTTTACGTGCCTATTGAGAAATAACTTTTATAATTCGGTATTCTTATAGACCATAAATTATGGTCACACATTCATTTATGACTTATATTAAATGAATACGTATTTGTTTTTGCTAGTTGATCCTTTAAAAAATGAACACGAGATTTTAAGAAGAGTTATATTTATCAACATAATATTTCATTTTCATAAAGTAGTACTTTTAACGATGTTAGATCTAACAAGTCACATGTAGCAACAAAAAAAAAACATGTTAAGTTTAATCAAGAATTTGAATATGATATAGAGATTTCAATTTTTCAGATATATTGATAAAATTAAATATAAACATCGATAGATATTTTTGTAAATTAAAGTAAATATAAATTTTTTTAAAATCAATAGTTAAGTTCTTTTTACTTTGAAACTATGTTAATTATAGATCTTGTTATAAGTGTAAATTTTTCTATTGAGATTAATAGATGATATTCTTTTACGTTTTATATGAGTACTTATCAAAGATATTGAAAATATTGGTTAATCCTTAATATTAATGTCGAACCATTTAATTTACAGATATTGATTTATGATATTTCAGTCTTTAGGTTTAATTAAAATATTATTTTAGTTGGAAAAAGATGGTCATAACTAGTCTTAAAGTACAATTAATATTGAGATTTCACTATTACATCAAGAATATTCAATAAGGTTTAACTAATCCTAAGGAAATTTAAGAAATGATTTTAAATTATGTAGTTTGAAATTCAATTTTTTTTTAGAATTAATTACTTTGTTTGGAACGAAAAAGATTTGAAATTGATGTATTTAAAATTTTATATTTAGATGATAACCACGAGGGAAAAGAAAGTTAAGCATTTACTAATATAAACTTTTAACTATAATGTGTTAATTGAAAATTAACTAATTTAATTTTAAATCTTTTAAAATATACTAATACAGACTTTTAGCCATGATATATAAGAGACGAATTTACTAATATAGTTTTTTTTAAGTAAAAAAGGATTTAAAATTACTTCGAATTTCAAAATTATTCTTTATTTTAAAGTAACAAACAACTGAATTCATTTGAAATATGTTGTGAATTGAAATCCCCCAATATTACGAAATTCCAAACAGATGAGACGGTTATGAAATTTTAAAAACAAAAGAGGATAAATTGGAATTAAGTACTTGACCAAAATTCTTTTAGAAAAAAGTACTTTGAACCAGAAACTAAAGTATACTTTGACTTAGTATCACCCAAAGAGACCATACCTTACTAAATAAGACATTGATATTGATGGTTGGGTCTAAATTTAGAAATTCAAAATTTTTATAAAGATTGTTTTGCTTATCTTCAAATTTTCTTAAACTATAAAGTAGATAAACACAACTTACCTAAAATCCAAATTTTATAATGAATCTTTTTTTTTTTTTAAAAAAAAAAGTTAAATATTGAAATATCCAAGAATCCATTTCTTCACAAAATTCAAACTTCCCAACTTGGAAATATACAAATCCACAAATTATCCCAAACATTCCCTTAATCCATATTTAATCATACAATTAGGTTTCATTATTATTTTAGAAGATAATTACAATTTACAATCCATTTCCTTATAAATAATAATATTCTATATTTCCACTATTTTCCTCCCTTTCCTCTGTTGCCATTGCCCATTAGTAATATATCCAGAGAAGAAGCGAAGGTAGAAGAAGAAAGGGAGAGGAAAAGCTGAGCTTGTGAATCCTCGAAGAGGGCATTTTCGATTTCAGGGGGCACGAGAGAGGCGACCCGTGATATTGTTCATTCAAGGTCGACCACTTCTTCTTTTCTTTTTTTTTTTTCCTCGAAAGTTTCAATTTCTTTTTCCCTCAATTTTTTATGTTGATCTATCAATTTCTCAAAATTGCTTTTGATTCTGCTTTTATCTTTACACCCGTGAATCTTTTTTGGTTTCTAGAAGCGGTTCTCTGATCTTTTCTTCCTGGAATCGGATTTGGTGCTCTGTTGGATCCGGTTTGGCCTTCTGGGTTTGCTTTATATACTTTGCCCTGTACATGGGGTAAGTTCTTTTTTGCTGTTTTGGATTCTGAATGTATTTGATTGATGTGATTGTCATTATGTGTGGCTTTATTCTGTGTGCGGAATGGGTTTTTGGGTCTGTGTTTGATAAAATTAAAGGAGGGGTTTCGAACCATTTCTGCTGCTTTAATATTCATTTGATTTTGTTTTTAATGGTGTTAATGATAGCATGGAAATCAAAGATCCTATGGCTTAATGGATTCTATCAATTGTAAATTGTAATGCACATATGGGAAGATATGAATAACTACTTAATGAGCATCATGGGAAGATTTCTTTCATGCTAGAATCAATGCCTCTTCTTCTTTTCTTTTCCTCCTAATTTTCTTTTTTCTATTGTTCACTATAGTTTGTAATAGAGCATTGGTTGCCTTGATAACCATATCAAGCCTAAGCTTACGACTGCGGTAGTTTACCGATCCGCGGCTTCTTGTAACATATTTTGGAAATCTTGAGCACACACGATATGGACAACATTGCTAACCACTCACAGGGAGGCGATTCATCAATTATAACCAACCAATTACAGGGGGACTCTAGTGAGACTAATGTTCCTACTGCATTTGAAAATCACGGTTAGTTTTCATTTTATTAACTTGTGTTGCTATAGCATTAAAGCCCAGAGCAAAGGTTCCAACTTCGTTTTCTATTCTTAAATGTCAAGTCTCAATCCATGTTTGAGTTGATGCAATACAACGACTAATACATAGTGTCTCTTATTTGTTTGGATCCCTATTACGAGAAAATGACAAAGTAACTATATTGCAATATGGCAGTATGAGGAAATTATAATATCAATAGCTTTTCGAGATGGCTATCTCTTTCCACAATGCATTCACTATAGACTGATTTCACAGACTATTCTAAACTCCACCCTCTCTAACTTTCTCTACTTGTAACCAACCCCACCCAAACAAACTATCAAAAATTACAATTATGTCACTACTACTAATATTCTCATATGACCCTCTTTTTTTTATAAGCCTTTCATTGAGAATAAATGAAAGAGTACACTGAAATGAAAAACATCAAGCTCTCAAAAGGAATTCCCATTAAAGAAATGAACTCCAATTGTGCAACATAATACATATGAAATAGCTACAAAAGACCTTCGAAATTGAAGCCTAAAGACAAATGTGAAATCTTACAAAGAACAAAATGTTACTTGGATCCCTCCCCAAACCTCTAAACACTCTATTATTCCTGCATAATTATTCTATCTCTTTTGCATCCAAAAGCTTACCGTTCGGGAGAGTTTCTATGTTCAACAATATTGTCATTCTATTAGCCATTAGGTGGTGGTTTGACAGTTTTAGTTGTAGGTCTTCTTCTCTGGAATCAAAATAGGCAGCATTGGGTGCAGAACAGAAAGTCCAACAACAAAGAACAATTGATTCGAGAACCCAAATTAAAGTAAGTTGGTCGCTATTTATGGGAAGTTATTTTATATTCATAAATCCATCAGGAACATTTTGATTTATACTTATAAAGCTGTATTTAGGTTCTTAACAAACCATTTATTCCAGTCCATGCTGAAAATAATTTACTAGTGACATCATCTAGTTACTCTCACTGACAACTTCTAAATTATGTCCCTTTTTTGGAAACATTTATGCGACTTCTGGAAGATCTTGTATTCCGTACATTTGATATATTTCTTTCCAAAAACATTATTACAAGTTTCTATGATGGTTTTCTTCTAATCTGGTTTACATTAGATCTTGTTTACGGCTATGAGATGGTTAAATCTTCAATATGGCAATTTCACATCCCTACTATGTGGTTTGGTCAAGTGGGCCTATGAGAAGGTTATATCTTTGGAAAATTTCTATGGAGTTTTTCAGTGAAAGCACCATGGATAGTAGTCCATCATGCAATCTTAAATGTTTGCCTGCAGTCGTTTAGAGCAAGACCATCGTGCTACAAGTGTTAGATTTGTATGGAGAACTGTTTGCAAGTTTTTTTTGTGTTTGTTTGTTTGTTTTCAGAAGTATTTTTAACAACTATGATTGTATGACAGGTAAAAGGTTAACGATATCTCACATTCAAATCACCATTTTTAAAAGTGCAACTTCATTTGTTTTGGCCAAAGTGAGCATAAGTCAACTCGTATAAAATGTGTACCCTCGACTAAAAGGCCCGAGATTCAATTACCCAATCCCATATTGGACTAACACAGAAATAATAATAAAAAGTAAAGAACTTCTTTTGTTTTGAAAAAAGGACATTGTTTTAAAACCAGTTCCAAACTAGTCTAGTTTCAAGCATCAACACATGTTGTAGTGAAATGATTCACTTCAAATAAGTCTTGATATATTATATTCTACACTTCACATGTTGATGCTATGTCACATCGAAAGCTTGCTGAAGATGATAAGAAACCAGAAAGTAAAATCCTTTTAACACTCTGGTTTCTCTGAATTGGGAGTTAATTATTCTTGAACTTCTTTTGTTGCATCTTTTTTTCAGCACTCATTGTCTCTGCATGCCTAAATCGTTCTGGCTTTGCAGTTGGAATGCAACATACGACAGTTTGTTGGGAAGTAACAAGCCGTTCCCACAGCCTATACCACTTGGTGTAAGTGTCTGCCATGTCGAACCAATACACTTCATTGCCAATCAAATTTTCTCATTAATCTTGCCTTTTTCTCTAACGGGTCGGTCTAATCTTGGAATCTACAGGAAATGGTTGATTTTCTTGTGGATATATGGGAGCAAGAGGGGTTGTATGATTGAGCATCATTTATGGAATGAAAGCTATTTTGAAGGTTGTGTTAGACTTTGGAAACCCTCTGGACTGCTGAATTACAGCTATTACATCAACAGGTTCAATTGCTAAATTGGCCACTTGAGCCAATACCCAAAATGTAGTTTCATGCAGAAAAAAAAAAAAAAAGGAAAAACAGAACATTAATCCATTTTAGCATTCAGTTTGTTGTACTAGATGTTCTGTGTTCTTCCTTGGGTAGTTTTTGTCGAGTTCTTGTCTGAAACGTTGCTTCCTTCTGTTCTAATGATGGATTCTGTGTAGAGAGAGACACGGGGAGTTGATTGTTCTCATTTTTTCTCGTCGATAATTTGTTTTATAATATATAAAGTTTTGTTCCCTTCTGCCTGATCCTATTTATGAAAAATATTAGTGTCACGTTGATTGATATTCTTATTTGGATTTGATTCTATTATTCTTTTAAACTTATACTAGTGGCTGGTTCAATTGCGATCCACTAAAAGTTTGAAAATAGTCTTCTTCTTCGAACATAACATCACAAGTCATAAGTGAAAAGGATGAGAAAAAAAAAAAAAAAAAAAAAACTGTGTTTGGATTTTAGATTAAACCCTTTGTTCTCTGTGTTGGTTCTTATGGTATATTTGAGAAACAACTGGAAGCTCTGTCTAAAACATGCACAGGACAGGACTGACACTTGTTTCCGCCATGGACTAGCACCTGCCAGAAACTCCAACGACACTTCTGGACTCATCTTCCAAATTCTCTCCCACCCTCCATGTCTTTATATCATCTTCTTCTTCCATCTCCATCTTTACACCAAAACACATCACAAGCAGAACCCACTTCACATCTCTCATTTGAATAGCCATTCCACATGGCTCTGACCCGTTTGGCTCTGAAGAATTTGCAGCAAAGGGCCCTTGTTTCCTCTCCTGCTGATGCTCTGCTCCCCAGGCAAACTGAATCCCTTATCAGAAGGTTGTGTGAACAGAGCTCAGAAGGCAATCCCAAAGAGGTCGCCGTTAATAATGAAGACAGAAACACCAAAATAGTCCCGAAAAGGGAAGGCAAGAAGTGGGTACCATGGAGGAAGAATGGGGGAGAGTTTCATCTGGGAAATTCACTGATGCAAGCGGCAGAGAACCTAAACAGGGTGTTGAAGAGCTTGAACTTGAGTCGTCCATGGTGGGTCTCCGGTGGCCATGTGAAAGAGCAAGAAGATTGGTACAAGCTGCGAGTGGAGATGCCTGGGATTGCCAAGGAAGAGGTGAAGGTGACAGTGGAGGGTCGGATTCTGAGCATCAGAGGAGAGCACAGGGAAGAAGAGGAAGAAGAAGAAGAATTTGCTGAGAGTTATGGTTACTATGAAAGCACGGTGATGCTGCCGGAAGATGCGGTGGCGGATGAGATCAAGGCGGAGTTGAAAGATGGAGTTTTGACGATCACCATTCCGAGGACTGAGAAGCCCCCAAAGGATGTTAAAGAGATTACTGTTGCGTGAAGTGTTGCTGAGTTCAGCACACTTTGTAGTTCTTTACTTTGGCCATTGTAATTCTATAAAACATGAGTGAATGATCAACTTAGTTTTATAAACAGGATAATTAGAAATCATGTTTTCTGGCTATAAATATAATCATCGTAGACGATGTTATAAAATATTTTGCTTAAATTATAACCTCTGAGCTTCCCTTCTGTTAAAGTTATATTGTTATTCTTTGAATCGCCATCCTTTTTTAGGTAACCATAAATTTCATTAAAGAATTCAAAGGAAGCTCCTGTTTTAGGTACAAACTTTCATTTCGAATTTCAAAGCCTTTGGTGGGCAAAGTAGCTTAAGGAGTAGAACTGGCTGCATCTCTCTTGGATGCACCATTCTTCATCTCTGAATGATGTTTGGAATTTAAGTTGGTATCTTAATTAAGTATTGAAATGAAAACTTAAGAGTATTTGTTTTAACATTTTTTCTATTTATGACAATTTCCTAAAATTAAATCGAATTAAAGCTACAGAAGATTGATGTAAAAGATTGTGTTTTGTTGCCGTCAATCTTGTCGTTTAAAGATTTCATTGCAATAACATTTAATAAAGCTTTAATTACAACCATTAAGGGGTTCAATTTTTTAATTTTTTTAAGTATTTAATTTTAAAAAAATATATATTTCCAAAAAAATTGGAATGTTTGACACCTATGACTTTATGAAATAAGTTAGCTTAGGATAAATAATACTTAACATAAAGTCAACTTAGGATAAATAATAGCTAATTTTCTCTAATTTGTATAATTCTGAAAAATTACTACAATGTAATCAAAAGTCATCTACCTCATTCTATTATGGTGTCAGTTTAGGATAAATAATTAACTATAGTTAATTTTTCCTAATTTGTATAATTCTGAAAAATTACTAAAATGTAATCAAAAGTCATCTATCTCATTCTATTATGGTGTCAGCTTAGGATAAATAATAGTTAATTTTCCCTAATTTGTATAATTCTGAAAAATTACTAAAATGTAATCAAAAGTCATCTACCTCATTCTATTATGGTGTGGTTGTTACCATCACCCTTTGCTAGTCAACTCTAGCCACCACCACCTCTAACGTTTGCTGTTGGCAGTTAACTCCGGTCAACTTCGGCTACTATCAGTGATCAACTCTGATAATCTCCTACTCTATAGTAGTATCATAAGATTATGGATAAAATGTCATTTGGGTCTTTAAACTTTAGGTTTTATTTTATTACCTTTAATAAAGCTAAAATTTACTCTCTACTTTTAGTTTTATTGTTGATTTTTTAATAAATTTTTTTACTATGTATTAGGTAATATATTTACAGGGTGACTTTTCTCACATGAAAACTATTAATTATCATTTTACCAATTTTAATAAAAATTAACTTCAAATAACTAAATTTAAGATTTATTGTGTAACGTCCGAGTTTAGGAGAGATACATAAATGAATTGAGATCACATTCGAATGAGAGAGGTCATGAGAATATAAAAGTATAGTTAAGAAATGCGTAAAAATAACTGAAAATTGCTACCAATACCAACAAGGTACACATTCCTTTTCGATGACTCAATCATAAAAACTCTAAAGTTAAGCTTTTTTAGCTGGGAGCAATTTTATGTTGGGTGACCTAGAAAATTTCCTATGAAGCATGTGAGTGAGAACAAAGCATCCTAAAAGAATCAATGTTAGTTTGTGGAGATAGTCTTCACTCTTAGCGGCAACTCAAGACAAGCAAGGATGACCTTGCCAAGGGCATTAGGTGTCGAATCCAGAAGGGGCTCATCAACTTCACAAGTCGGTGTTAAATAACTCAACTCCATCAACTTCAATAGTGTTTACTATTGTAGTTTACACATTTATCCGTGAACTTTATCTTCCTCTTTTTCTTTATCCTTCCCTCCAATGTTTCTAATGACTTTACCTGCTGGCCACTATCGACGACCAACTCCAGCGACAATCATTGCCGACACATGCTCCAACGACTACCTTTGACGGCCAACTATGGCAAAAACGCACCATTGGCTACAACTATCGCCTCACTCTGGCGACCACCCACGGTGGCCAAACTTCAACAAACACCTTCGACGACTACCTCTAATAAAGAACATCTTTGACAATCATCTCTAGCGACCACTTTTGACGTCCAACTCAGAGTGACTATCACCTTTGGCGGCCAATTTTGATGATTACCTCCTGTAACCCAACTCCCCATCAATTCCATCGATCATCCCTAACAACTAACTCTAGCGACCAACTCATCCGATCACATACTGAAAAAGAATCATAAGAACTGGGTCGATAAAAATATTTTTAAATACAAAAATAAAATTATTAGTTCATAGTGATTAATAATCATCCTATGTAGTAATTTAACATTAATATAAATACTTTGAGCAGGTTAAAATTTTGTAAAATGTGAGTTTTAAGTTAACATTTTTAACTAAATGTTAAAAGTTTGAAAAAATATGCGTTCAATTAAATGTTATACAAAAAGTCAAACAAAGAAGAATAAATTCCCAACTTTGTTTATTTTTGTTTGCATTCTTAGGTGACGGGAATCAATTGAGGAACAGACCAGTAGGCAGAAGCCACGTGTAAGTAGAAAAATTGAAGCAACAGATGAGAGCACCAATAAAGCGTGCTACTCAATAGTCTTGTCAAAACTCTACTTTTATTACCGTACACGTACACTCTCATTATTCAGAGGAGTACAATAGACCGTTCGATGCCGTCTGATCAGACTACCAGAAAGCGTTGACTTTGATTGGCCACCGTTGATGATAATCAGATGGTGTCAGTTGGTGGTGGTGATGTTTTTACATCAGTCAAGTGGTTCTTAGATACTATATATGCTTTCTTACTCAACTTTCTTTGTTTTGCTTTTAATGCCAATTCTTTTGACTATGTTGCTATGTAAAATTAAACCTTGTCTAATTATGAAATTGTTAAAATACTTTGTTGTTTTGTTATGTTTAAATTCGTTTTTAACCCACATGCTTTTAACTGTTTAAAATCAACTTACTAATTGGTTTTACACTTTTAGAATGCAATTTACATATTATTAAAATTAATTTTAAATTATTAAAGAAAGGTTAAGGAGTGATTTACAATTTGTTAAAAAAATATCCTGAAATACACTTTTAATAATTTAAAATCAATTTTAGTGATATGAAAAATTATGTTTAAAAGTGTGATTTTGAATATGACATGTGTTTTACCAATTTTAAAATTACTTCAAACATTCCCTTATTCAATCCACTAGTAATGTATGTTATAGCTTATACTTTTTGTTATATCCATTAGAAAAAATTTGAGGTACTAAAAAAGTGTAAATACTTCACCAATATATTGTTTGCCACATCAACATCATTCTAAAAATGAAGTAGGGTCTATCAACATTAAAAAAAATACTTATAAAGTAAAATCATATAGGAGTGCTTGGGCCATTGATTTGGGTTGAGTTGAGTTGAGTTTTTAATCCAACTTTGTGTTTGGCCCACCAATCTCACAAATTGGTGTTAAATAACTCAACTCCACCAACTTCAATAGTGTTTGCTATTTAAGTTTACACATTTATCGAGAAACTTTATCTTCCCTCTTTCTCTATCCCTCCCTCTAATGTTTCCAATGACTCTACTCGTCGACTGCCACCGACAATAATCATCGCCGGTGACATGCTTCGACAACCATCTTTAGCAACCACCTACGACGTTCAACTATCTACTTATTTTTTCGAGCCTGGAGCTTTAATATTACTTATTAAGGATAATAGACCTCTAAATATCTCCCCAATGATATGATATTGATCAACTTCAAGCATAAACCCTAATGATTTTACTTTTGATTTCACCCAAAAAGACCTCGTACTATTGGAGATAATTGCCATCATTTATATACCCATCATCATCCCGTTATATAGCCAATGTGAGACTTTGATCACATCCCAACACCAACACTCGAGGCTACAGGGTGCCAAACTGAGGGCAACTCAATTATTTTTTGATTGATATATATTTACAAGTTCGACTGGCCGACCTAAACCCCATGACACTAACTTCTTTTCTTTTGGGATAAGCATTTGCTTGTGCCACCTCTTGGTACCCTATATGCTTGGGCTCGCCATTTGAATCTTGCCTTAAGCAGTCCCCAACACTTCAACATTCTTGACATTGTTTCTATTTGAGATAAAAATGGATAAGCGATCCGAATAGAATCTCTAGCTTAAAAAAAAAGTGTTTTATATTTTAAGTTAACATACCATTTTAGTTTTTTTTTTCTTCTTTTTGTCTCATTTCATTTTATTCATTATTTTCAATTATATTAATGTGTATTTTAAATATATCTTGAAACTAGTACTCATTGTTAAAGTACATTTTTTTATTGAAACTAGTTAAATTATAAGAAAAATTTTTAAAAATAGAAAAATAAGGAAAACTGTAAAGAAATAATGTGAATATTTTTCATAAAAATTGAAAAGATATAATGTGAATATGTTTCCAAAAGTTATCACAGAAATGCAAATATAGATTTATTTTCTATTTAAAAAAATCAACAATAAATTAACAGTAAGAATTTATTTTAAGATTGATTGAAATTACACATATTAGTTTTAGATTAAAAATAAAAGGACTAAAATGTAATGAATCAAAACGATATTTTAGTCTATACTTAGGATATCTTTGAAATGAATTAACTTTGCAATTTAATTAAGTAGTTAAAAATAAAATTGTGGCCTTAGTTAGGTTGGACATTGATTGATGGAGTAAAAAGAAGGTTAAGAAAAAGAGTGAGAGATCAAAAGATTTAACCTTTTCAACTCCAATAAAAGAAAAAGTTTGTTGGTAGGTTTCTCCATTTTTGTTTATTAAAAAAAAAAAAAAAATTATAATTTCAATTAAAAATGGATGAGGGTTATGTGAAAAAATAAAAGCTTTCCATCCCTCAATCATCCTTTTATTCACTGTTTGCTTTGCAGACTGAAAATCTATAACTATTTCTCATTGATTCCCCCGCTTTATTTGATTCTCTTAACTCATCAATGCTTTATGTTTTCAATATTTTTTATGGAAGTTTAACAATATCTGCTTTTTTTTTTTTTTTTTCTTTCTTTGAAAAATACTCGGATGAATCTCCGGTCTATCATACTAAATTGTCTCATCATAATTTTACATGTACCAAATTTTATTTATTTATTTTTAAAATATTTTAATAATTTTTTTATGTGAGTAATAGAGTGGGATGCATCAAGATGGGTGCTACCCGAGATGTACCTGAGTATTACCAAAATTACTTCACTTTTGATAGCTTTGAACAAACTTTTTATTTCTCACCCTTTCAACAGTGTTTTCCACATTAAAAAAAAAAAAAAAAAAAAAAAAAAAAAAAATTCCCTCTATCATTCATTTTTTGGTTAATATACTTGTCAATAAATTTAATAGAAAGGTCTAAAATGAACTCTTAAAAAATGTTTAAGCCAAATTAAATTTAAACCCAAATTTGCCCATTAGTATAAGACTTAATTTGAGATTCTTATAGATTTTAAAATAATTGCTAGTAATTATGTTTTTAAAAAAATCAACTAGGAGATGGAAGTAAAATAATGTTTGATAAAATTTAGATTTAACATTAGGGAAAAACTAGTTAAGGTGTTTGGTAAATTAGTATTAAATTTGTGATGAACTAAAGTAGAATATCATTTCAATTATTTTTATATTAATATTTAATTTATAATTTTTTAATCATTTATATAATTTGAATTGTAACTAATTTTATTTAACCTAAATAGTTTGATAAAAGTTTTTTAAAAAATAATTTTTATAAGAATTGAATCAATTAAAATTTGAGAATAGATGTGAGAAAAATAAAGGAAAATTTTTAAAAATAGAAAACAAGATAAACTATTTACACAAAATAACAAAATTTGTAGATAGGTGTGATGGAGGCTAATAGAAGTCTATTAATATCTATCCGTATATTTTTTTTTTTGCTATTTTCTGTAAATAGTTTGACATTTTTTCTATCTGTGAGAATTTTCCAAAAATAAATTAATATGGAATGATAAATTTGAGATTGGTAAAGAAGGTATCAAATTTTTATTAAAAGCTAAAATCTAAAAATTGCTATCTAATAGCTTTTGCATGTTTGAACAAATTAAAAAGTGATTATGTATCTTATGCAGTATTAAGATTTTCTTATAATCGCTTTGTATGGTTGTAGATGCAATTCTAAATGAATTTCGACCTAAATTATTTTACATATTTAATTATCAAATTTATATCACATGCAAAATTCAAAATTTTGATGATCTTTCACAATCCCAAAAACAGTCAAAATGACCCCAACCCACCCAAATACCATAAAAATCAGTCTCTTAATAAATTACCATTTGCAAAAGATAGTCAAAACACCAATTTCCCAAAAGTGCCTAACATAAAATTCTTTCTTTGGCTTTCCCCCATCCACTTTTGAAAAGCACTTCCATTGGTTAACAGCCCATAAAATCAGCTTCATTATTTACTAATCAATTTCTAAATTTCCCACTCCTATGGCAAATATTTACTCTCAGGGTAAATATCTAACCCGTTTAATAACTATTTGGTTTTTTTTTTAATTTTTGATAATATATAAACTATAAAATGATATTGCTAGTGAAATTACAAGATGGTCAGGATTGGTGTCTAGATCACACATGTGTGAAATTCAAAATTTTCTAATTGATTTCTTATGCTTGTTGAACAACATAAGTAGTTGCAATGGTTGTGTTCAGATTTGTACTTCTCAAAAAACGATAAAAAGCATATTCCTATTAAATTATAATTTTTACCAATATTAAATAAGGGTGACCAATTCGATAAATGAGTGGATAAAACACTATTATCATTTTAAAATTTGATGATACAACTCGTCACTTCTAAATATTAAATAGAGGTGTCCAAAAGATTTAAGGACCCGAAGACCTCAATCTATCCGTTGCAGTTTGTACAATTTAAATTATATATATATATATGGAGAATTTTTTAAAATAGAAAAATAAGGGAAACTACTTACACAAAATAACAAAATTTTTAGATAGTTGTGATAGACGCTGATAGAAGTCTATCAAGGTCTATCAGTGATAGAAATGATAGAAGTCTATCACTGATAGATGCCGATAGAAGTCTATCAATGTCTATCAGTGTTTTTTTTGTTATTGTCTGTAAATAGTTTGACACTTTTTTTATCTGTGAAAATTTTCATATATATATATAATTTTATATAATTTCATATATATATATATATATATATATATATATATATATATATATATTTAGATAATTCAGTGCTCAAACAATCTTTTATTTTTTCTCTGAACAAAATTTTGAAAAAAAATGATCCAAACAACCCCAACCAACTTGACACAAATGTTACAAGGTTAGGGTTTGGACTATGTTTAAAAGTATTTTAATTCGTTTTAACTCAATCCATGACCATTCATATACTAAACTTTTGATATTAAAAAAACATAAATATCAATTTATACTCTATAACTTTAAAAGTTGTATCAATTAAAATCTCAGACTTTTGTAACTGTATCAATTTACACCATTTTCTAGATTTCGTTCGACCAATATCGTGTGAAACTTATAATTTGAAGTAATTAAATTCTTAAATTTCCTTAAGTCAATCTATTTAGATATTTCATTATGATTACTTTTGAAAAACATCCATGCACTGATTCTCAAACATGTGTAGATTATTCCATATGTCAATTTTACAAAATGGACGCTTAGAGTAAATACATGGAAGTAATTCTCGAAGAAAATGATGACTAAGAGTCTAAATTGATTTATTTAGGAAAGTCTATAGATTAAATTAATACAATTATAAGTTTCACACAAAATTCTTCCAAATAAAACGTAATAGAAGTTATAAATTGATAACTTATAAAAGTTCACGGTTTAAATTTAAATTGATTTTTTCTTTTATATATATATATATATATATATATATTACTACTCTTTAACTATGTTTAGATCATTACCTGATGTAGCTCCAACATTTAAATAGACATGTCATGTCAATGTGATTATGAAATCATGAATAGTGATTTAGAATCTTTAATAAGTAATAACTTTTATTCTATAAACCCTCCAAATAAAAGCAAAAAAAAAAAAAAAAAAAAAAAAACTATTAACAATAATAACTCTTTGGGATGAACACATTACCACAACTCTCCATTGAGCTTTATTTCTTCCTCTCATAATTCACAGAGCTTCTCTCGCAGAGCTCCAATGGCTTCCCCAAGCAATTTTCTGAAACTCGTCATTGCCGTCGCCGTCGCCGTCATGTTTTCCCTTTTGCTTCCTCTTCCCACATCATCAGGTAAATAAAAAATGACAAAAACAACCCTTTTAGCCAATTTTTTCTTTTTTCAGCTCAAAAACATAATGCAGCCATAGAAATGATATGCATTTACAATTTTTGTGTGTGTTTCAGCTGTGGCAGATGTTGAGATTTTGCAAAAGAAGACGGTGCTGGGATCGAAACCGCCACGATGCGTCGGAAAGTGTTTGAATTGTCGGCCTTGCACGGCGGCGTTGGTGGTGCCGGAGCACCGTGAAAGGAAGGGATTTGAAGCAAATTTGAATCGTAGAGAAGAAGATGATAGCTATTATCTTCTGCATTGGAAATGTAAATGTGGGAATAAGCTTTATCAGCCATGACAGACAATATATGATTATGATGTTTTTTTTTCCTTTTTTCTTTTTTCTTTCCAATAATGGCTGGCGTTGGTTTATGTACAAAATTGAACATGTTTTAGCTTCTTTTGTACTCTGTTTTTCCTTCTCTGTTCTTTGAATTTCTTGTTCTTCTATTTCATTTTTGTCTGGCTTGCTTTTTTTTTTTTTTCCAAATTTCTTAAATTGGAATGAAAATTTGAGTGGATAAAGTTTTGGGGAAAAATAATTTTTCTTATAAATTTTTACAGTAAACTTTCAATTTCATCTATAGCACCTTAAACTTTAGTAAGCGTGTGCAAATTTATTTTTTCAAAAAGTATCCAATTATGTCTTTAGTAAATTATAAAACATATAAATGATACAAAATTGACATATAAAGAATTTTCCATTATATTATGTTAAAATTGGTGGGTGAATTAGTAAAAATGGAAAAGAAGGTAGAAATTGTAACTCTTAAAAGGAAAGAATATATAGAATTGTCATAATTGTGTAAAAGAATTTACCTTTATCGATCAATATCATTATAGAAATATCTTATACATCATAAATATAAATACATGCAAAAACATTTAAAAGTAAAAATGGAAGAAAAAAATACAACCAAATCTTGAGCAGCTGTTTGTCTGTTTGTTTTTTTTTTTTTTTTTCCATAAGAACTTGGATTTGTGAAATATATGAGGTATCTGACATAATTTCAGTAATATAAATCTTAAATTTGGGCGGTGTGTCAGGTTGCTTTGTTCTTTGGGAGCTTCTATGTGTGCACGTATGATAGAGATGCTCTATTATGTACTTAATAGATTATTCGATGCATAGTATGACAGATATTTGCTCTGCTATGTGTCTGGAGATTTCTTGATGCATAGCATGATAGAGATGGTTTTGTTGTGCGTGTTGAATTTACTCTACGCCACTATGACATAGATTTTGGTACAGATTTGGTGATGATTTATACTGATGATTATGTTTTCAAGAGTTATTTTTATGAAATTCTATATGTTTTAAAATTGTTTCGAGTTTCACATTATTGCATATGTAATTTGCTTTTGTCGTTTTGGCTTGTAACTAGAGTGACTAACTTTAGTTTCAAATGGTTTGTAAAAGAAAACTTGTATGTTTTTTCCTTACTAAGTTTTCATGATGTGGTTGGAGCGTTGTGATCTGAATTTTATTGAAGAGTGTGTGATGGGATACACTTGGTGGTTGATTGAAATAAATATTTTGGGAGTGTTTATAAAGTTTTCTTACGGTTGTGCATTATCCAATTTTCAGGGAAAACTTTGTTGAAATTTTTAAAATTTTATAAAGAAAGTATTTGTTAGCCATCTATTTTGAACAAATGTTTTTAGAGTTTGATAATGGATTTCATTGTTTAATTGGAATCTATTGTCGTCATGTCATGTCCTAGGTTTGGTGGGGTAACTTGGGATGGGGTGTGACAGGCACTATGAACTAATAGTTTCAATTTTGTATTTAAAACCAATTTCACCGACTAAGTATATATATATATATATATATATATATATTTCTTAATATATGATCGATTGAGTTGGTTGTTAGAATTAGTCGTTGAAGATGATCAATGAAGTTGGTGGTTGGAGTTGATCACCAGAGGTGGTAGGCGCGTAGAGTTGGACATCAGAGGTGGTTTGTTGGAGATGATTGCGGGAGGTGATTGTCGAAGTTTGGCCACAAGAGGTGGTCGTTGAAGCATATCACCAGAGTGAGGCGGCATCATTAGTCGCTAACAGTGGTTGGTGTTAGAGTTGGACATCAGAGGTGTTTGTTGGAGCATGTCACCAATGATAATTATCGTCAAAGTTGGTTGTCGGTAGTGGGTAACGAGTGGAGTCAATGGAACCATTTGAGGGAGAGAGAGAAAGAGGAGAAGATAAAATTCTTTAATAAATGTGCAAACTTCAATAGAGAACAAAGTTTGTCGAGTTGAGTTATTTAACATCGACTTGTGAAATTGAGTTTCGAACTAAGTTAATGTGTAAACATACCTTAAAAACCGAGTAGAAAGTAGACCTAAAACTTAGAGATAAAAAGTATTTTTCTCAAATCATTTTCTTTAATAAGAAGTTATACATAATTTTGTATTTCATTTCATATTCCATCATGATTCATCTAGGTCCCGACAATCGAACATCAGACAACCTTACTTCACTAGAACACCCATTGAAGTTCAACCCCACCAATCCACCACTACTCCACCAGAAACTCGCCCCCATCTCCGCCGTACATGGCAGTATTGGCACCGGACATACCCCCTCCAGCATCTGCACCACCTTCCTCATCGGCGGCCGGAGACTGGGCTCCTCCTGAACGCACCACACCGCCACCTGCACTGCCGCCTCCACCCGCCAATCCCCATCCGCCTCCGCCGCCACTCTCGGATCCAACACCCGAAACCCCTTCTGCTCCACCACCATCCTTGCCGCGTAGGAGGGGAGATGCGCCATCTCCGGCGGATGATCGACGTCGTAGCTTTTCCTGCCGGCGATGATCTCGAGGAGAAGCATGCCATAGCTGTAGACGTCGCTCTTGTCGGAGATGGCGAGGGTTGTGATCCACTCCGGTGCGACGTAGCCTCTGGTTCCGCGAAGCTGAGTGAAGATGGAGGTGTGTTGTTTGTCCATTAATTTGGCCATTCCGAAATCGGATAGTTTGGGTGTGAAATTGTGATCCAAAAGGACATTCTCAGGCTTTATGTCGCAGTGGATTATCTTTGATTCACATTCTTGATGCAGGTACGCTAACGCCCTCCCTGTACCTGTTTGATGAAATGCCACTATCAATTTTTTTTCAACTTTCCTAATCATATACCCAAAATTCAAACCTCCCACAAAATTTAGAGGCTAAATGTGTAATTTAATAAGTTGTGAACTGTAGAGCTAGTTTCGATTATGTTGTTTGAACTTTGAAAAGCTTTCTTTTAACTTTTGAAATTTGAATTTTATTTCTAAACAATCTTCTAGTCTTTTGTTTGTTAAATTATTGAATGAAAGAGTTTGTGTCTATGTTGTTTATGTGCACAAATCTAAATACATATTGAAAGTAAATTATAAGTTAGAGTTAGGAAAAAAAATCATAAACAAAAGAACTAAAAATTGAATGTGTGAGATTGAAAGAGGAAGAAAACATCATGGATGAAACTTTTCGCCTATAAAACCTTTGACTTATCTGTATTGTAGACTCAACTTTTCTCGCCTATAAAACCTTCAAGCTTCAAGCTTCAAACTTTACCGTTTAAAATGAAACTTTTCGAAGTTTGGAGCTATAATGGAAACCATATTTATAAATTTACCACTTAGAAATTTGAGAGTAAATTTGACAGAAATGCAAAATATTAAAAGGAAATTTTTAAAAATAGAAAAACAAGGGTTTGTGATAGACGCAGATTGAAGTCTATCAGTGGTGGAAATGATAGAAGTCTATCAATATCTATAAGTGTTTTTTTTACTATTTTCTATAAATAGTTAGATACTTTTTTCATTTGAGAAAATTTTCTAATATAAAAAGGGCAATTCATATAATTTTAGACTTTAGAGATTACCCAATGCAATGTTGAATCTTGTGTCCCAATCCAAAAACAGAGTATCTTCTTTCCTATTGAAAATCCACTTATCCAACGATCCATTGCTCACATACTCATAAACCAGAAGCCTATGGAGACCTTCAGAACAGAACCCTTTGAGCTTTACCAGATTCACATGGTGGATCGCGCCGATCAAACTCACCTCTGCTCGAAATTCTCTCCCCCCTTGTCCAATTCTCTCCAATTTCTTCACTGCCAACCTCGACCCATCTCCCATCTTCCCCAAATAAACCGACCCGAATCCGCCATCCCCAATTTTCGTTGAGAAATTCCTTGTCGCTCGCCGGAGCTGCCGGTAGCTGTATCGTATCGGCCCACCGGATATCTCGTTAAGAAACTTATCTTCCTCTGTTGCTTCATCAATGGAGCTTAACAATTCCTTCATTTTCCGGCGGTAAAACAAAAAACAGAGCAGCCCCAAGTAGGCCAGAGCCATTGCAGCCATAAGAATACTCATAAGCACAATGTGCTTTCTTCTGTCTGGACTTGGGTTCGTTTTGCTGTTGTCGCCATTGATGGGGAGCTTCGTTTTCATATAAGAAATGTACCCACCAGAGCTCCCTTCCGACCGCTGTAAACTTCCGATTTCGTCGAAGAAGAAGCAATTTCTCGAAATTGGTTCGTAGAACATCACATTACAAGAGCAATTACGGGAGCAAGCCGTTTTGCAGGAGCTCAAATCGGAGTTGAATGAAGGCGTTGAGAAACGAAGAGCGAAATAATCTAGATTTTCCCCTAAATACAAAAGTTCGGTGGAATTGGAAGTGCCATTACAGGGAATTGAAGGGAGTTTACAGTTGAATTTCTCGTGGAGATTCGTCGAAGGGCATTGGCAACGATTATCGAAGTAACAGATAAAAAGAGGATCACAAGGCTCCGGAACACCGCAGGTTTCTGACGGAATTCTAACTGGCTCCGGCTCTGCTAATTTTCCGCTCTCCAAATTGAGAAAGGAAATCGATCCATCGGTATTTAAAACAGAGACCCATCTGTCTTTCCAATTCGATTGCCAGAAAAATTTGAAACCCCATAACAATTCCCCTTTCTTGCCGTAGAATTTCCAATAATTCGACTCCAAAATCGCAAACAGAACATACCCACTGCCACCGGCGGTGGCCCTCTGGATTTTCCGGCTATCATTTGAAAGAGCCCAATAAATTTGGGGATTCTGATAACCAGCGGAAAGAACCAAATCACCCTGTTTGAATTCTAAAAAATTTGAAAGATTATTGTCATTTGGGTAGCTTTTGAGCTTCAATCCTTCCCAAAAAACCTGGCTGGGCAAAAGGGTGTCGGTCGGAAAATGGAAGCTCTGCCAAACAAAACTTCCATTTTTGCTCTTCAAAACCAAATTCCCAGAATCCAACAGTTGCATTGAAACAACGCCGTCACGAGCCGTCTCAGTTGACCAAATCCGATTCTGATTCCGGCGGGAAACATCCAAATAAACATCCCCTGTTTCATTGAACACGAAAAAGGCAGAGTCATTGACCAGAAAATCTCTGTTGGCTGTCCAGATTACTCTTGAACTGAAAATGTGTGTGATTCCGAGTGAGAATGTGTTGTCATTGGCACCGGCGTAGAAGCCGAGAGCAAAAATGGAGCTTTTAGAAAAGAGGAAAACTCCATTTGTATGGTTGAATTCTGATGCTGAAGCTCTGAAGCCTGGATTGATCTGGTCGATCTTCTGGGATTTGACAATTCCATTGTTTGCTTGAATGAGAAGGAAAAAGAAGAAGAGGAGGAAAGTTGTAATTTTGAAAAAACCCATTAAGAATTAGCTTGAAATTTCATGGATTTCATTGGGAAAAGTTGAAGATGAAGAGAAGAAAAAGAGAATTAACTAATGATTTTAGAACTTCAAATTGGGGAAAGCTGCTTCTGTTCTTTGTTTTTAAAGAGTGGTGAGAATGCACGTCGTCTATTTCTTTATGACATGAAGAACGAATTAAAAAAAAAAAAGAGTATTTAACAATATAATACATGGTAGAGAATGGAATCTGTCTGTATACATATACACTATTAACAATCTTGAAATAAGTTTATGGGTAGTTATAATGATTAACAATTTTAGTGATAATAACTAAGTGTATAGCAACATTTTAAAAAAATTTACAAATATAACAAAGTCTATTAGTGATAGACTTTTATCGACTCTTATGGTCTATCAGTGATAGACCTAGACTATAAAAGTCTATCACTGATAGATTTTTTTGTTATATTTGCAATTTTTTTAAAAATATTGCTATATATGCTAATACTTTGAATCTGATTGTTATATTTGCAATTGTCTCTAGGTTTAATTATTCAGTATTATTCCTAAATTTGAAATTTGTTCTAAAAGAATATATTGGCGATTTTTTTCTTCATTAAAATAAGATGAAAATTGACACCACGACTGCTATGAAAATATGTTACATCATTTAAGCACCATCATATAAATTGACATGACAAAAATTGATTATGTAAATTATTTTAATGATATCTTTTAAGATGGTAAATGCACTCTTAATTTTCTTTTGTAATTGCAATTAATACTGCATACGCCTTTTAGTTCTATATATTACTTGTCACTTGCCACATCAGTTTTCATCTTTTATTACAATAGAAAAAATATTTAAAGTCTCTAAGAAAGAAGATCAAGTTCATCAGTTTACTATGGAAGTTTGCATATTTATCGAAGAACTTTATATTTTCATATTTCTCTATTTTGCACACTTATCAAATAACTCATCTCATACCTTTTTAAATATATAGACTTTCTAACTCCAAAATATTAACTTCAGATTTCATAACTCAACTAAGTGCTTCAAACATCCTTATTTAATTTTGTGAACGATATAATTGAAAAAGGTCAAAACATAACAATTTGTATCAAAATTTTAATTTTGTTGATGCTTATTTTGACTTTTTAATTGACCAAAAAAAAATAAAAATAAAGATATGATAGTTTGCAAATTTAATAATAAAATATGGTAAGTTTTGTTGATGCTTAATTTGACTTTTGAATTAGACAAAAAAGTTTGACTTTAATTCCAGGAAATATTCCGTTATTTATTTATTCTTTAAAGTACTTCGTCATGTCGTTTAAATATTTCATTGGCCGAATTTTTAAAATTTATTTTATGCTCTCAACAAAATCTAGTAGAATTATTTAAAATTTGAAATTTGGATGAAATAGTGTGATGATATGTCGATCTGATTTGGTGGTTTAAGAGATTAATTAGATAAATACTTACTTGACTGACTGAATTCATTTTCCAAATCTTCATTTTTAAATATTTGGTTAAATTTTTGTAATGATAATTGAAAATTTTTATCCTAAGGGTATCAAACCATAATGAGAAATTATTATGTCAACTTAAATGAATTTTAATGTTTCATTAATTGTTTATTAGTTAACAATTAATGTTGTTTGCTAAAAAAAGTTGCTAATGACATGCCACGATGTGCATGACGTATACTATATTTAAAATTTTATAACAAATAATGATATACAAAATAATAATTAATGAAAGGTGGGTGTGGAGAACACAATCTTTTGTTAATTATAAGTTTATACGAGAGAAGTTTATACCAAACAAAAAAAAAATCTAAAAAGAGATCCTATGTATATTTAAAGAAGCTAGCTCATAATTTAGTAGAAAAAGGTTTAAAAAAAACTAATCAATGGAATAATATGTTATATTATTTGTCTGGTTGAATAGTTGTAACGGTTTAAAAAGAAAACAAAATAAGAATTTATGAAATTTTAGAAGACAAAGTACGTATGTCTGGTAAATCATGATGTTTCATATCTATGGTTTAGATCACATCTACACATGAAAGGATATACTACTTTGTTGTCTAAATACTTCAACCGAAATATATAACAAGACAAAAGATGTTATTGTCCGTTCAAAAATATCTCCACAATTATTCATATCTGTGGTCTAAATCACACCACTACTATTTGAATAGTTGTAATAAATGACAAATAGAAATTTATAAAAATTCTAAGGAAAAAATAGGAATAAAAATTATCCTCCCTATCGTCATTTATATATATTATAGATTATAGATAAAGTATTTTATTACTGCCTACACAAACATTTTGTTAAAATTAGTTGGTGGATTAGTAAAGATTGAATTGAGAGTAAGAATTGTGACGGGAAATTGTTGTTTATAACCTAAAAAGTTTTTGAGTGGACAAAAACTAATTTCTTTTTCAAAATTTTTTTTTTAATCTTTTTCTTACTTTTTCAAATTTTAAGTGGATGGCATCACATAGAGAAAAGTCCATTTTATCTCTCATTAAGTGCTCATTTAATTGCTTTCAATTTTATTTTTACCTAACATAATTTTTTAGATCCACAACTTCAGTTTGAAAGCCTAAACTTTAGTTTTTCATTTTTGTTTTCACGAAAAAGTATATACTTGAGGGTTTCAATTTCAGAGAATCTGTTTTCTTTCCTTTCTTTTTTTAGAGTGACACCAGGTATGTATATGTATGTTGTTTGTTTTGCTTTTTTCATTCACGTGGATAAGTTGTTTTCTATTTTTGTTGTCCTTAAGGAAAAAAAGTTTGAAAAAAACGACGTTGGGAGGGAGAAATTTTGTTGTACTTCTTTCCAAATTACTAGAACTTTATCCAAGATTTACAGGAAATGTTTGAAAAAAATCACAATTTCTCGTATGAGGTGGAACTAAAAAAAAACTAACATTCTGTGATATTTTTCGTTCGTTACTAGGATTTTCTATAAAGTTGACTAGTCCACCTTATGGGAAATATCACATAATGTTAATTTTTTTCTCTCTCTTTCATACTTTTCATTTATGAGTATTCTATTATTTACTTGTAGGATGTCTCGAATTTGTTTGCTACAGTGTTATTTAGAATGGGGATGAACGAGATTATTAAGGGATAATCTTGGGGGCTTGGAAGTAATATGTGACATTGGGTATGAGAAATTTTTGTTAGAGTAGTTGTATAAGTTCAGTGGGATTGACTCAAACCATCGCTACCTTATCCTAAGATGTTTATACAATATTGGATCTAGAGTTCCTTTATTTGATAAGGAATGACTATGAACCAAGTTTCTTTTTAAATTGTGATGATTCATGTAGGGTCTCTATCTATTTATCAACGAGCCCCAAACTTATATATGGTAGTGGATTGGGAAGTGACATTAAAGATCCTAATTGCTCATACCAACCAAACTTTCCATACAGCTTAGTGCAAGAAATCCCCACCCCCTTATTACCCTGCACCACCCTCCGTTTAACAAAATTTTCCATCACATGTAGAGTTTTTTGGGGATGTATCATCACTAACCCCCTTAACCAATAACATAGCCCGATATGACCTAATTGATGATCCTTTCTATGTTGACACATACAATTTTAAACAAGAGGGTCTGTCTTCCTCAAGATATGATTGGAGGAAAAATTTGGTGTAAAAGGGGGCTCGGAGACGAGAATGCAAATGAAGATGAAGATGATGATGAAGATTATTAATGTGACTTAGAGGAGGAATTAGATGATGGGTCTGATGAATCGAGCGGGGGAGATGACGTTGATAAGGGTGTTATGCTAGTGCGAACTTAGTGGATGGGAACAGTCAGATATACCCGTTTACATTTGCCATTGTAGACAGAGAGACAGAAGATGCATGGACGTGGTTCTTCAAGAGGGTCAAGCAGGTCGTCGGGGCTGTAATAGAACTTTTCATTATGTCAGATAGGAAACGGAGCATTGACAAGGCAATTCGTAAGGCCTTCCCGTCTGCTTTTTACTGTTTCTGCATTCATCATCTATGGATGAACTTGACTAAGAATTTTAAGAACGAAATTGTTATCCCCGTGTACTTTCTAGCATCCAAGGCATGTCGTGAGACAACTTTCTGAGTACATTAGTCTAAAGATTCTTTCGTTCAGAGGAGTTGTCCAATACTTAGAGGATATGGGCTTTCCACGATGGGCTAGGGCATTTAAGGATGGTCGAAAGTTTGATCAGGTGACGACTAATGCGGCTGAAAGCTTGAATGCCATTTTGAAGGACCGAGATGTTGTCTATTACCAAATTTCTTAACCATATATAGAGTTTGTTGCAAGATTAGTTTCACTAGTGACAAACTTATTCATCAAGTTGTCAGACTATGTTATCGAACTATACAAAGGAAAAAATGGCAGCGACAGAGGTTAGATTGATAAAACATGGAATTAAGCCAATCGATCTTCACATATATGAAGTCACCGATGGTCACCTAGGTGGAGTTGTTGAGTTGCAAGCAAGGACATGTAGCTGCAAAGAGTTTGATTACTACGAGATCCCATGCTCTCATGCAATAACAGTAGCCCGTTACCGAAACATCGATCCATATACCCTTTGCTCTCCTATATATCACATGCAAGTCAAACGTACCTTAAATTTTCAATTTTGTATCCAATAATTTGTAAATTAAAAAGAAATTCAAATAGGTCAAGAACTTATTAGACATAAAATTTAAAAATTTATTAGATTAGGCACATTTTAAGTTTAGAGACATTAAACACAAAGTTCAAATACTTATAAGAAATTCATCTTTTGTGAAGATGTTGGTCGAAATTTAACCACTAGAGAGAAAGATTATACTAATTATCACGAACTAAGTTGGTTTTGGCTAGAAATTCATTTTAAAAACTTAGAAACTACCGAACTAATAGAAAATTCAAGAATAACTTGTAGTTGTAATTGGATTGATATTCAACTTTCTTAAAAGACTTTAAATAAGCTCATGAGTTGACTTTTTTTTTTTCCCTAAATTTTTATATCTATATACAATGTGGATAGTTAGTATTTGGTTTTTCTCCACCCAAAAAAAAAAAAAAAAAAAATCAGTAGGTAATTATTGAGTCGCAAGTTTGATTTTTAGTTAAGATTTTTTAGTTGAACAATATATAAGAGTTAAAAAATTCAAAACAATTAAGTTGAATTTTACGAATATAAATTGATAAACTTTCTTAAACACCAAATATGGTTATAAACTATAGAAAGTGAACTGCTACAAAATTAAGAAATTTAGATGATTATTTAAAATCAAGTACTAAAATATTAACTTTGAGATTAATATCAAAATTTTAATTTTATAGATATCAACAAAAATACTAACAGAATTATTGATTGCATCACATAACAAAGTACTAATTGATAAAATTAAATTTTTAAGTGTAATTATAACAATATTCACAGTCGAAGGGTGATGATTTTTGCAATTTTTCTTACAAATTAAGGAGTAAATTATTACCTAATAAAAGTAGCAAAAATAAAACTTTTTTTATTTTTCATTTTTTTTGACCAAAAAAGAAACTTGAAACCTAAGTCACATTACATACATTTACACAACACCGTCAGATTCGGACGTGAAACCCACATTTAAATTCACTTAAAAGTAACGTTATCCAAAAGCCTTTGACGTCCAGATTGACAGGTGGCTGCACGACCGTCACCACGACCACCCCACGCTCCTTCTCTTTCCCATTTCTCCAAAACAAAGTGCGGGAAAACAAAAATTCCTTTCCATTTTAAAAATTTTATGGATAGAAAAGAAAGAATGAAAAATAAAAAAAGGCAAAAAAGAAAAAAAAAGAAAAATGGAATTTTGGAATCTTTTGATTTTTTTTCCTCTCCAATTCACCCGCGTTGAGGGCATAGAAAAAAGAATAAATAAAAAGATAGGATTTTTAAGCTTTCCCCCCAAAAAATAGTTAGTCTGTCACTGAGTACAGTCCCCAATCCCTGAACTCGCTTCTCTGATCTTAACACGTGGATTATCAACAAAGGAATTGAAGATCACCCTTATTCTGATTGGACCAAGTGTCAAATGGGATTTTGGGTTTGAATTTAGGCTCTGCTGTGATGGTAAGTTTAGCAAAGCCGTTTTGGATTTTAGGACTAACCACCAAAAAAAGCAGACCTCATAGACTCTCTCTCAACGGTTTATGTGTTCTATTTTGGCCACACAAGAATAAAAACTGGAGAGAAGAAAAGAGAGTTTTTAGAGGGAGAAATAGGAAAAATGGAGAGCAAAGAGGAAGTTTTGATGGTGGAAATTGAAGCTCAAACTGAAACTGGTGTACCCATGGATGAAGTCATTTCTGTGGAGCTTCCTGCACCACCTACTTGGAAGAAACTGGTCTCTCTCTCTCTAAAAAGTTTGAAATTTTTACTCAATTTAGATCTTTTTTTGCAAGAAAGAAACTTTTTTCTACTTGATATTGCAATTTTTGTTTCTGGGTCTTGTGAATTTCATCCCAATGTTGTAAAGTTTGTGTTTTTTTGGCTTTGGAACTCTGTTTTAGTTTTAGGGCTTGTTTTGTAAAATTGTGGAAGGTTTCAGCTTTTTGTTGAATAGTTAGGGTTTGTTACAACCTTAATTCGTTGTTTGTTTTTGTTCCCTGAGAAAGGACATAGAAGTAGATTGAATTCTTTTGAGACCTCTCTCTTTTTCCCTATTTGTTGGAACAGTCATCTCATTTTTTTTGTTCCTTGAGTTCTTTAATTTTTGAAGATGGGATATCAAATTTAGGCTTATGGGGAATGTTTGGAATTTTGAAGTGAAGAATTAGTTGTATGAAGTTCTAGGTTATTAATATGAATGTAAGGAATGACCACCTATGAAAGAGCTACTGTCTGATTGAAAAGAGGAAGTTGATGATGTATATGAGACCTGCAGAAGGAATGTTAAAACTTAGGAGAGTGTAAAGTTTCCGGAGTTTATAACAATGGCCTGTGGCGTCTTGTGATGTTTTGTGTTAAATATCTCTGATATTCATGCTATAGGAACTTGAAGCCTGATCTTGGGAAGCACTTTTGATCCATCTACTTACTGTTGGTGTCTAAAGCAGTCTGCTCTTCAAGGCTGCTATAAAAAAAAAAAAACTGAATTGAATGCTTTTGATCTGTGACAATAAGACCCGAGGGCTGAAGTTTGGGCTGTATTTGCAGTGTTATATAAATCATGCTTAGGAGTTATGTTGCTATGTGCTATGGTGTTTAAATGATTGTATGATCTTTGAATCTTGTCAGTTCTCTAATGTTTTATGAAAAATCCTCCTTTTGTAATTCATTTCACAGTTAGAGTTCGAGAAATAGCCGCCGATTCTTCAAAACAGAAAAATCTACCAAGATATTTTTTTTCACTGTCTTGTGGTGTCTCGGTTAAGACTGATGTCTATGCAACTTGCTCCCATCCACCCCCACCATCTCTTCCATGTTTTTTGTTTTCCTGAATTTTTGAGTTTAATGCATCTGCTCAGTTATTTGATGTCCTTTCTGAGCATTTTCAGGTTGCTTGCGGGTTATGTATGTTGTATTTCAAAGTCTCTGTGCCAAACTCTCGACATTCAATGCGATTTGGATCTTGGAAGATTTTAATATTATGATTTCTATATTAGAAGGTTCTTGATCATTTCTACTAAAACGAATTAGCGGTTTTTTCCCCCTTGTCTAGTTCATACCCAAGAAGTCAGGTACACCAAGAAAGAGTGAGATTGTATTCATTGCTCCAACTGGTGAAGAAATTGGTAACAGAAAACTGCTGGAGCAGTACTTAAAATCGCATCCTGGTGGCCCTGCAATATCTGAGTTCGATTGGAGCACAGGTGAGACACCTAGAAGATCAGCAAGAATTAGTGAGAAGGTCAAGGCAACTCCACCTAAAGAGGAGCCTCCGAAGAAACGGAGCCGGAAATCTTTGGGATCTAAGAAAGACAGTAAGGAGGAAGCCAATGCAGCTCCCACAGGTCCTGAAGAAATTGAAATGAAAGATGTAGAGGGGAATGAGAACATTCCTGTTGTTGAAGAGGATAAAGACAGTTCTAATAACCGTCAAGCTGAAAATGGAGATAATCCCAAAGACGAGCCCAAGGAAATCGAAAAAGTGGATGCTGATCCAGACTTAAGCGGTAAAGATAAGAGCGGTACCGATGCTGGTGAAACTGAAAATGGTCATACAGAAGCCTCGGCAGCCACCGAAAACACTCCCCAGGTGAAGGAAGGTGGAAAGCAAGACCATGAGGGAGGTTCAGATGTAGTTGTTAACTCAGAATTTGTCGGTATGGACGAAACAAATAAGAATGGCAGTAAAACCGACGGTCAAGATGCCATTCAAGATAAAACTGAGGGTTCGGAAGTAGCTGAAACACAAGGAAATGAAACAGCAGAAACAGTCACACCTACTGAACATACTGTTGCTATTGCTAGTGAAGTTAACCAATCCGAAAAAGAAAGGGTGCAAACTGAGATAGAGCAAGAAAACAGTTCTACTGACAAGAAAGAAAATGACTCTCAAGACAACAAAGAAAGCAAGAAAGACCCTGGAAATGTTGTCATTGAACAAGCGAACGGAGTTATGGAGGGTGAGAAACAGAATGATCAGAATGAAACTGCAGCCGCTCCAGATAATGAGGTTAAGGGTAATCAAGATGTTTCAATAAATGGTGGAAAATGTAATGTTCAGGCTGAGGACAGAAGCATCAAACACGATAACTTGGTGAAAGAAAACGGTAAGCTTTAACTAGGACAACCGGTGGATCGGTGCAGTGCATATCACAACTGTCTGCTGACTGCTGTATTATGCCTACTTCCCATCACCTTTTGGCGGTCTCGACAACCCGGTCTTTGTTTCTCTGCAACTGTTTACGCTCTTCCACGATGACGGTAGCTTTAGTTTTACGAATGTATTTACCAAAAAGAGAACTTGTAGTAGTTAGATTTAGATTTTAGAATCTGTAGCTTTTGTTGTTTTTGCTCACCAGACTTCTTTTGACTGTAGAATGGTAATGTTAATCAGCCTTCAAATTACATTGGGTGAGAGATGTTTTTCTGTTTTATTCTGCTCTGTTGTTTTCTCCCCACTGACTATGTTCTTTCTCAATGATACAATAAATTTTTTCACAATGTGTTAAAAATTCTGCAGTGGAAATCATTGTTTTCTTGCATTTTTTAAGGCTGAATTTGAAAAAACATACCCTCTTTTAGACTTAATTATTTGTTTAAAATACCTCTATTCTTCCAAAAGATGCAATATTATTCTAAACCTTTCATCAATATCTCAAAAGTATCTTTGGAGTAGATATCCGTTCAAGTATTGAAGAAAAATTGGGGCTTGAAGTGGTGTGACAATGATCGGAAATAAAAATTGGTACTTAGATTTCTATTTTAAGAGTAGTTTTGAAAAATTTATGAAAGGTTATAGGGAATATTGTAACTTGGCTATTGTTTTATAATTTAGTCCATTCTTTTCGTTTACTCTAAATACTTAAACATCACACTGAAATAAAAGCCTTTCAAAGATCAACCTTTTGCTCAATCTTTCTTTTAACATGAAAATGGAAATAGTTCCCAATGCAAAATGAATATTCCAAACCAAACCCCATCAAACATCTGCAAAAAAGAAAAACCTTAAAACAACACAGAAAAATGGAGATTTTTCAAGAAAAGTAAGAGATGAAAAGAAAGTGAAAAGAAAGGAAATATTAGAGAGAAGAGAGAGATAAAAGTGTGAGGAAAGGGAAGAATCTATTCTATGCCCCCATAAAACAACTCAAAGTCTTTTAAATCATAGAACTAAGAATAAAGAATCTTCTTCCTTCTGATGAAAATTTGAATCATCTTTGGACAAAGGCTAAGAATCAATCTATTTTTGTAATGCCATGGCCTCAGGAAGAAAAGCATTGCATCATTCAAATGATCTCCTGCTCCTATTTTTGGCCTACAAAGTATTACAATATCACATAAGGCCACAACCCCACCCTCTTTTTCTACAAAAGGAACTCTCTTTTTCTTCTCCTTTTGCCCTCTATCACAAATGACCAATTATTCCTTTTTCTTCTGCTTCTTTTTTCCCTTCTGTGCCATCTTCCTAAATGGTCTGTTCCTCTCTCTTTACTTTCTCTCTTAACAGCTCATTCCATTGAACTTTGGAAGCTAAGGGGTATTGTCTTTTGTTTCTCTAATATTTAGGTTTGAATTATGGCTAACTCTGCCTTTTTCTTTTACATTTTTACAGCAGTGGATGCAACTTGGACATATGGAGTGAATTATGGAAGAATAGCAGATAATTTACCACCACCTGAAAGTGTGGTCACACTTTTGAAAGCTGCAAAGATAAAGAACATCAGAATCTATGATGCTGATCATGGAGTCCTCACGGCCTTCAAAGGTTCCGGTATCGAGATTGTGGTTGGGCTCGGGAATGAATTTCTCAAAGACATAAGCGTTGGGGAGGATCGCGCTATGAACTGGATTAAAGAGAACATTCAGCCGTTTCTCCCAGACACTCATATACGAGGGATCGCAGTCGGGAACGAGGTTTTGGGGAGTGCTGATGTTGAGCTGTGGGAGGTTCTTGTGCCTGCAGTTAAAAATGTTTACAATGCTCTTTATAGGCTACAACTGACAAACATTGTGCAAGTTTCAAGTCCACATTCAGAAGCTGTTTTTGCAAACTCATTTCCACCTTCATCCTGCATTTTCAGGGAAGATATTGTTCCATTTATGAAGCCTCTTTTGCAGTTCTCCTCCCTCATTGGCTCCCCTTTCTTCATTAATGCATATCCCTTCTTGGCTTACAAGAATGACCCTGAACATATTGACATCAACTATGCACTCTTCAAGAAGAACAAGGGGATCTTCGATGCGAAAACCAATCTGCATTACGATAACATGTTCGAGGCTCAAGTTGATGCAGCTTATGCTGCACTCGAAAAGGCTGGCTACCCTAAGATGCCGGTCATTGTCTCGGAGACTGGTTGGGCCTCTCACGGGGACGAGAACGAAGCTGGTGCTACCTTGAAAAATGCAAGGACATACAATCGAAATCTACGAAAGAAGTTGATGAAGAAGAAGGGAACTCCTTTCCGGCCAAAAACCGTGGTGAGGGCTTACATTTTTGCTCTGTTCAATGAGAACTCCAAACCGGGGCCAACGTCCGAGAGGAACTTCGGGCTGTTCAAGCCGGATGGGAGCATTTCATACGATATTGGCTTCACGGGCCTCAAACCTTCCTCTGCAGGACCCTCATCTCTTCTCTCTTTCAAGGTAAGATTTCTCTTAAACGGTTAGATTTTTCGAACTGATTTCTATCATTTAAGCTAAGCTAATTTGAGTTTCTTCTTCTTTTGGATATCAAACAATGGCAGAAACATGGATTTGGAGGCTGGTTTGGCTGCTCATATTCTATGGTTCTCACAGCATGTGCTGCTATTCTGATGATGATTCTTGCATCATAGAAAAAAGCTTCAATGACATCAAAAACCAGCTCAAGATCAAGCAGTCTGCAAACAACTTACCGTTACAATTCATCTTCAATTCTTTGAGTGAACAGTGATTATTTAAATTTTTTAAAATACCAACTGATTGATTTTTCTTTTTCTTTTTCTTTTTCTTTCAACACAACATTTCAGCACTGTAACAAATTCCACTCTCTAATACTATATCTGGTGTTCCAGTTAAGCCTTTGTTTGGTGATATTCATATTCCATTTATACACACATTTGGTTTAAATTAAATCTGAAAAAAAAAAAGAAAAGAAAAACTATAGACAAGATATGATCAAAACCAGCAAGATCAACCAGTTTGGATGAAATTACAATTCATCTTCTATTCTTGAAGTAAACTATGATGATCAACTGAATGATTTTTCTTTCCAACACAAGATTTAAGCAAATCTAACAAATTCTTCCATTCTCTAAAACTGTGTCTTTATTGTTCCTCACAATCAAGGCTTAGTTTGGTGATATTCAAATTCCATTTGTTCCCTTTCAGGCTGTAAATGGTTAGATATACACATTTATGAACATCAAACCCCAAAAAGGCTATAAACAAAGACATAAAATTTCCATCAAACAGATGGGAAAGTAGGGAAGCCAATGGCCCAAACAAACAAACAAACAAACAAAGAAACCATCAAAATCAATGAACCGTCCGATCTGGGTCACCACCAGAATCAACCCCTTCACCATTAATCCGATCAAGAACAAGCACCAAAGCCATAGCGAAAGCCCCATCAAAACCAGGATTTAAATAAAGAGAAAAAACGTCTTTTCCAAGTAAGACATTAGTTGAAGCATCAACTTTCCTTCTAATCGTAGCCACCGGCTCTTTCTTCTTATTCAAAACTGAGCATAAACGCTGCCCAAAGGATCCCTCGATTTGATACTCCTCGCCGGGATTTCCGTACATTTCCACCGTAAAACTCGACCGTCCCATGATCGACGACCGCCGCACTCCGAAAATGGGTTTCTGCCCATTGATCCTCTCCCGGAGATACCCTTCCCAGCGTTGATGCAAACTCGGCCTCTGTTTTCGCAGAAAAAAACAGAGTCAAGAACTCGAAACTCAAAATTCGAACAAACAAGAGGTCGAAATTCAAAATTAGAGAAAACCCAGTTGAAATAAAGGAAATTAGGTGTTACCTTGCGACGGACTGTGAAGAGGCAACGACCATGAGGGTCCATGAGAACGAGTTCATCTCTGTAACGAGAATCAGGGCCATAGGAATCGACTCGAAAGACAAGTTTGCCTTTGCAATCATAGACAGTGAAGCCATCGCCGGCGAAGAAGAGAGATGTTTTCATGACAGTGAAATGAGTGGTGGTTGTGGTGGTGGTGGATCCAACTCCTTTGCAGGAAAACAGAGAGTCATCAATGGAAGAGACCTTCATTGAAGTGGGTTTTTTGTGATGCAGAGAAAAAAGGAGGAATGTTTGTCCTTTTATAAAGAAGATAGAAAGTGAGTGAGTGGAGGAGAAGAAGAAGGAGAAGGGGACAGAGGTTAAAGGGTCGGCATATGACGGCTCAGAAAGAGGAAAAAAATGGAGAGTGAGAGTGGTGGGTCTGGTTTGAAAAAAGTGAACGCGGAGGATAAAGTTTGACGTGTTCTAACTTCTAAGCTTTCATATTGTCTCAGGGACAACACTTACACTTTTAAACATTTTTATTTTTTTCCACTCCACCACAATATTCATCCACAAAGCACAACAAAACGTGAGAAGAAATGAAATCGTGATACACATAACCATTACATTATAGCTACAATAGACATGACTATTTATAACGTAATAGTGTATGAAATACGGTAGTGTGCATAGGTTAGATTTCATTTGTTTGTGAGATTTGGGTCATTAATCATTTGCGTAGCTGAGAATGGATCATCAGTACAAAAAAAAAAACAAAACTCACACTTTTATAGTTTGGTTAACTTTCTAGGCTAAATTATATATATATATAAAAAAAATGAGCTCAACTTTGTGCCTTGTATTATCAAAATTATATTTAAAACTTCTCAAAGTTTCTAAAATACCTTTGAACTTTTAAAAAGAGTTAAAAAATGTTTCTACTATGAGTGTATTGTTTCAAAAGTATCTTTAAACTTTTAAAAGTTAAAAAATATCTTTAAACATAAAGAAAAGTTAAAAAATACTTTTATGGTTAAAATATAAAAAAAAACTGTTAATACCTCGTTGCAAAAATAAGCATTTTTTTTTGTAAGACTAAGAATATTAATACAACTTTTGAAAATTCAAATATATTTTTGAAACGAGTATTAATGATTTGTTTTCATGTACAAACCGTATGAATTTTTTTTAAACAGAACCCTCATAGATTCCATCCAAAACTAATGGTAGGAGTATAGATATTTTTGAAACCTTTGAAAGTTCAATAATATTTTTGACACAAAGTACAAAGTTTAAGAGTATTTTGTATAATTTAGTCAACTCTCAATTGATAACTATCATGTTTTTTGTATTCTGTTTTTTAAAATTATGCTTATTTTTTTACCTTATTTTTTTAAGTATTCCACTTTCTTTAAAAATAAATTTGAATTCTAAATAAAATCAAATTTTCGAAAACTACCTTCTTATTAGTTAAAAAATTGTCTCGATTTTTAAAGTATAATAGTGATGGTAAGCTTATTTTTCAAAAACAGTAAATAAAACAAAATAGTTATCTAATTGGGTCTCTCTCACGTTTAAGATATATAAATTTAATTTCTCCAAAGAATTGACATAACTGAAAAGTGACATGAAAAAGATCACGTGAATAACTATATAAAAATTTCAAATTATTCAATGTCATTTAAAATTGAAACATAACTACCACATCACTTGTCAGTTAAGTCAATTTCAATCTTCTCAAGAACCATTCAGAATTTATTTCAAAACTTTAAGGACTAAAATGTCACTTTTAAAATTTCAAAAATCAAATGGAAATATAAACCAAACCTTAAGGACTAAAAGTGATTTAAGAGTCTTGCCATTAGTTGTGTCGATGTTTGAAGATCGTGTCTCGAATATAATCAATATGGTATTAGCATCCTATCCTAATTTAATTGTGTTTACTTAACCTTAAATTGGATCGTAGAGATACCAAGTAGTCAAGTTTGATTATCTAATATTAAGAGAGAAGTGCTTTGAAGAAGAGAAGTTGAGAAGGAACAAGACTATGTTGATTACGTAGACAACATTATAGTATCATGAAAATTTAAAGAAACAATCTCTCCTACTATTAGTTCTAGCTAGTATTTTGGTTCTTATGAATGTTTTAGCCATCATCCCTTAAGTCTAAGAGGCTCCATTTGACAATACATTTTTTTTAACCATAAGTTACATATATATTTTAGTCAAATTTTTTATAATATATTTGTAAATAGTTTGATATTTTTTCTGTTTATAGCAATTTCTCATAATTAAATTTAGACATCTTAAATTATTACAACTAAATGGAAGAAACATACATTTAGCATTTGAACATATAATATCTCAACAGGAAAAAAAAATAAAATAAAATAATAAAAAAATAATAATAAAGTTGTAAAGGAAGGAACCATAGAGTATGAGTATGCCGACTGAAATTGCTAAGTCTAATTTTTATGTTTATTTTTTGGTTTATATATTTTTCTAATATTTTGTTTGATTCTCCAAATCGCATGAATATTTGTTTTGATATCCTTTGTTTTGCTGTCGTTATTCTTTTAATTATTTCATTCTGAAAATTCAAGTTATTTATCCTCAATTTCGATACTAAAATTTGGTTTTGAAGATGGCTTTATAAATACAACTTTGATTTTATTTTTTTGTTATATAATTTCTAGAAAAGTTTTTAAAATCTAAACTAAAGTTTGAGGAAAAAAAACTTCTAAATTTTTTTAAAAAAATTAATTAATAATTCAAACATTCTTTTTACAAAAATTATTGTAAAAAAATTAGGAATAAAGAAGTATAAATTTTAAAAATAAAATCAGACTTAAATTATTGATATAAAATATTAATTTAAATAGATAGTGTATGAAAATATGTATAAATTTAGAATACAAAATATGATGATTTAGAAAATACGAAAAAAAAGAAAAAAACCATTGTTTTACCATCAACTTTCATTTTCTATCAAACCGCCCATCAAATTTAGATGAGATGTGACAATAATTATAGTTTTTTTCTCTGGAAAGAACAATAATTGTAGCTTTGAACTTAAAAAAGTGTTACTATTTCCATCATTTCTATTTGAAAATTCATTAAAAAAAAAGTTTTCATATGCTTTTCAATAAATTTAAAACATTTGTATGATGCAAAATTGATAAGAAATTTTTTTTTATTATTTAAAAACAACATTAAAGCGCTTAACTTTGGTTAAAATTTATGAATTTTAGCAAAATTATTTTAGAATTAATTAATTTAAACAAACTTAAATATGTATAAACTTTGATACCATAGAATTTCGCTAAGAATTTTTAAAAATAAAAAAATAAGGAAAATTATTTTTAAAAAAATAGTAAATTTTTTAGGTAGTTGTGATAGATGCTGATAGAAGTCTATCAGGATTTATTAGTAATAGAAATGATAAAATTCTATCATTGATAAATGCTGATAGAAGTCTATCAATTTCTATCAGTGTTTTTTTTTTTTTTGCTATTTTATGTAAATAGTTTGACCTTTTTCTATGTGAAAATAAGAAGATTAAAGGTTAAGTTAATATTTTGGTAAGTTAGAATTTTAATTCCTATAATTTTAAAAGTTAGAATTTAGTGCCTATAGATGGATAAAAACGTCCTCATAAATAGTTTCAATATTTGATAAAAAAAGACTTTATACTGTAGACATTATTTACGAGAGTTTTATAAATCATAAGGACTAAATTTTAATTATAAATCATAGAAACTAAATTCTAACTTTCTCTAAATCACCGAGACGAAATTTATAAATTGTAATTTAACCGAAAAAAATGTTAAATTCAAGTAAAAATTGAGTTTTTCTCTTCTAGAAGATAGGATGCTAAATATATTTCCAAGAAATAAAATAGTATGTGGAATATTAATTGGTAAAGTTGATAAGATAACGATGTAAACGTGATGGATATGAAAAAGGAAGATATTTTAAAAGTCACTCTACATGGACACATGAACAAATTAATTATTATATGCTTTTTGGCGTGTTATATAACCACATGACTTTATAATAATTTTTTCTAAATAAAATAATGTTTACGTACTATTTAATAATGTATTCTTTTCTTTGATCTTCATAATCCTTATATTCTTAAATTAAAAGGAGTTGAAAAAATTCAAGAAAATAGCCTCATTCAAAATCAACCTGAGACTATTTTCTTAAATTCTTTCACTTCCTTTTAATTTAAAAATGTTAAAAGAAAACTGGAATATGATTCCATGGTTAAAAAGTATTATTAGGTAATGTTTATATTATGCGTTAAAAAGTTATTTTTAATTGAAATGTAAGTTTTTTTACCCTTCAAAGGGCAAAACTAACCCTAGGCTATGTGGTTATTGTGATTAAACCATCAGATTAGGAGAATATTATAATTAATTAAACCCAACAACTTAGTTACAATAGTAAAATTTGATTGTCACGATTTATCATAAAAATTGAGTAATAATGACTCATATCATTTTCGTACAATATTTATAATTATTAGGAGAAATTTTTATGTCCTTTTTATAATTGATAAAATATTTAAAAATGAAAAAGAAAAGATGTTTGTTTCTAATCTCGTCTAAAACTATTTTTAGGAAAAATTTTGGTTGATAATAATATTTAGATGTGACTTTAAGGGCTATATTTTTGTCACATTTTTACATTAAATTGATACCTTAAATTTAAGACATAATTTGATTCTTACAACTTCCACGATTTAGTTGAGTCCATTACAAGGAAAAGCAATATTTTAAGACATTTCAATACTTATTTTTGGAGGTATAAGTTATAAGCATTAATAAAAAGAAGAAAAACATTTATCTTGTATAAGAATAATGTTATTTTCCCTTTTTTAAGTGAAGAAAAATAACCATATTCTCTACGTAATTGCATTTTATTTTCAAAAAAGGCAATTCCCCATTATCCTTGTGAAACATAAGTTGGATTATTTATATTAAAATGATAACAAATTCATTTAACGAAGAATATTACCATGGATAATTTTGGAAATTACCATATTGGTTCCTAAATCATTTTACTCGTTCAATTTTACCACTTTCAAAATGATAACTTTTTTTCTACTTTTGTAAAAGTGGATAATGTTAAGATAGTACTCGAATTTAGGCATTGTTCATAATTAACGATAATTTTCATGACTTTATTGTTTTTTATTTCATTCCAAATGTCTTGAATTAATGGAGATGTTCACTAATATATCACTGAATTACTTTTCTTTTCAAACCAACGTGTGACTTTGCTCTTATTCTCAAACAACCCTCTCTCGACGAACAAAGTATTTAACCAATCTTCCTTTAAATCGCCATCTATCCTATCTAACACTTATTTATCTTAGCTCATCTTCTTCGATTGACTCACAACATTTTTGTTTGATACTAAAGATTATGCTGACATATGACTAAGTCACATAACCCTAATAGTAATTGCTAGAATAACGATCCTTCACATATATTTAAAGTGGTATGATATTATTCACTTTCGACAACTTTGATTTTGGTTTCACTTAAAAGGCCTCAAACACAATGAAAATATTGTTTCTCAAATATATACTTATGTACTTCCTCTTATTTAACCAATATGCAACTTTGGTCTAATTCTCAATACGAAAAGATATAATATAATTTCTCCTTTTTTTAAGTTTGAAACAAAATATTGAAAAAATGCATTTAACACGTTAGGTTTTTTAAGAAAAGAATCTATGAAAAGAAAAGGCCACATGGGGACATGGCACTTTCTTGGCAATGAGGCTCCGAATTAATAGAATCTCTAATAACGTTTGCTGCCAAAAGAAAAAAAAAAGTGATTTCTATATATACTTTTTTTTCGTAATTTATATATATATAGAATTTTATCACAATCTATTGCTGATAGACAGTAAAATTTTTCTATATTTATAAATAATTTGACTCATTTTTTTATATTGGAAAACAACCATTTTAAAAAACTGCTATTTTTTATTTTAAAACTTGACTTGATTTTTAAAAATATTGATAAAAAAATAGATTCTAAAACAATAAATTTAGAGGTAGAAAAGATGTTAATAGGCTTAATTTTTAAAATCTAAAAACAAAAGAAATCAAATAGTAACTAAATCGGGCTTAAATATTTTTGTTATTTTGTTGCTTAGATAGATGAAATGAAATGTATAATATGAATTTATTAATTCATTTATGAAAACTAATTTTAGAACTTTTAGAATAATTAAATAAGGTCGATGATTTTTCCTATTCATAATCATCTTTGTGTCAACATAAGTACTATAGATAACTCAAATTATCGAGTATAACTAGTTTAAAAATAACTAGCTTGAACATACTTCAACTAATTAATTCATATAACATCAATTAAGAGGTCAAATATTCAAATTTCTCACTCTTATATTATTCAACAATTAAAGAAAAAAAAGTAGTTTAAGAATAAGATCAATGAAAGACAAATTCCTCATAGATAAAAAAAAAAAAAGTCTTATTTCCTTCCTTTACTACCATTTTTTTTCTTAATTTCATACAATAATAAGGTTATTAGTTTCATCCAAAACTTAGTGTCACTATTTTCATTATATGTATATAACTTTAGATGATGGAAATCGACGGACATAAAACTTATATTATCAACATTAAAATAAGAGATTCAATTCTTCCACTCAGGTAAACAAATCTCCACAGATTTCTTAATTTTTATTAAAAATATTAAAATACTTTGAATATGATATTTGACGCTTTGAACGATCAAGTATATGACAAAAACTCATTTCATCAAGTTAAGTTGTGTTCATATTTATATTTATGTTATTTGTGTTATTAATTATGATTTCAGCCCTAGAATTTAGAGAAGTGCGCTAAGGCGCCTCTTGATCTGTAGTATGAATTTTTCTTCTCTAATAATAAAACTGCTCTCTCACTCTATCCGTGAACGTAGCTAAAACGCTATTAGTAAACTACGTAAATTTCTGTGTTGATTTTCTATTGGTTTACGGATGGTAGATTTCATAACAATAAACATATCTTTTTTTCTTTCATTTAAAAAGTAATCATATTCCTAATTTTATAAAAAAAATGTCAAAATAAAACGCACACACTTTCTGAAAATAATAATGAAATTAACCTTCCGATAAAGAAGTTGACATTAGGAATCTAATTTTGTTAACGTAATCCCTAAAGCGACGTTTCTCTTTGCCGGGCGCATTAAGCTTAGAATAATGTTTTTTCTTAAAAAAAAAAGTAATATTATAAAATATTGCAAGTAAGTCACATTTTATTATTATTATTTTAGTAAGTAATTCTTATTATTATAATCTTTTTAATTTGTTATTTTGTCGGTTAATAAAAAAGTTACAACAAAGAACTTTCCGTTATCAATTTGGTGAACAACTTTAATCGATTCTCTACCAAAAAGAAAGCGAATAAAGTTTCCATTTGTCCTCTTTTCTCAATATTATCTAATTTTTTTTTAATTTGACTTAATCACTTTATTTATTATGCCATTTACCTTCAAAATTTTATAATTATGAAAATCATTTCAGAGATTTATCTGCACATCTAACACTATTTAAACGAAGGTTGAGTTCTGAAATCTGATGTTAATATATTATAAGAATGTTTTGGGTATTTGGTTAAGTTTAGAAGTCTAATGTTAATATGTTTATGGAGTTAATATATCTATGAAATTAGAAAGTTTGTATTTGGGGTGCATAGTTGTTTAGTCTAAAATTAGGAAATCTGAGTTTAGTAATTAAGTCAAGAGTATTTGGTGTAGTTTTTTGTAATCTAAACATTATGATTTTCTGGTGGTTAACTTTGTTTACTTAACTTTTTGTTTAACCCGTCAATTGCACATATATTTTTCTAAATTTTTAAAACTCAATAATGGAGATGTAAACTTCAAACCTTCGCATATATTTTACGATTTTTTGCATATAACCATTATACTTGAGGTAGACAAAATATTATTGTTTCATACAAACAACAAAATTACAATATACTTCCACATTAGTGAAATTTATTAGTATAATATGCAAGAAATTAAAAAAAAAAAAGGTTATCAACGGGTTTAGAGTTTTTTATGGCATCTTATGTCAAATTGTAGGTTAGGGTTTATTATGCATATATGTTAGTGATGAGAATGTGATGAAAAAGTCTCACATTAAACTAGATAAGGGAATGATCATGGGTATATAAGAAAGATAACTAAACCCTAAACTATTAACAAAATGAACTAACAACAAGAAAAATTACCACGCAACTCTTTTTAAATAAAAAAAAAGGGACAAGAAGATGAAAAGTTGCTATCTATTAGTTCCTACATTTTTCTTTAATTTATATCCGTTAATCCAACATTTTTACACTTTAACTATTCTAAAATAAAATTTGTATAAAGAGTTTAAATTGATTCACTAATAATAAAAATTTAGAATTTTAATTAATACCGAGTGGTTAGCTATTTTTTTATGTTTCAAAATAGCTATTACGTGGAATTTGAAAAAAACAATCAAATTTTTCTGACATGGCAAAAATCAAAATAAAAAATGAGACCTAATACTTTTAGTTATCTAGTCCAAGTATTTTTTAGACACACTTTTACGTAATCTTGTATATTTCTCACATCATTATAATTTCAAGTATTTTTTTGGAACAAAAATGATACGACTGTTAATTTGAAATTTTAAATGGTAGGAGGTGATCGCTCGAGATGATTGCTGGAAGTGGTATTCGCCATAGGTAGTCGACAGAGGTGATCATCTAAACTTGTCGTCGGAGTGGGTCAGTAGTAATCGTGTGATGATAGTTGTTGCTGGAGTTGATCGTTAGAGGTAGTCACTTAAGTTGGCCACTGTAGATGGTTGTTGGAGCATGTAGTCGGAGTTGGTTGTTGACGATGGCTGGCAGGTGGAGTCATTGGAGATATTGAAGAAAAGGAGAGAGAAAAAGGGTAAAATGAAGTTCCTCAAAAAATGTGTAAACTTTAATAGTGAACACTTTAAAGTTACTGGAGTTGAGTTATTTAATACTGACTTGTAGGGTCAAACACTGAAATGATTATTTTAACCAACTCAACTCAAGTTTGTGGACCAAATAGCCTTTATAGAATTTATATGAAGAGTTTAAATTGATTACTAATAATGAAAATTTAGAATTTTAATTAATACAAAGTGGTGAGCTATTTTTTATGTTTGAAAAGGGCTATTATGTAAAATCTCTGGCGTGAAAGAAACAAATCGAATTTTTTCGTACAAGAGCAAAAATCAAAATAAAAATTGAGACCAGATATATTATGACTATTGCGGCCTTTTAGTTATCTAGTCCAAGTGTTTTTTAGACACACTTTTACATAATCTTAATTATATATTTCTCACATCATTATAATTTCAATAAAAGTATTTTTTTTTTTTTTTGAACAAAAATGATAAGACTATTAATTTGAAATTTTAAATGGTAGGATGCTAAATGAAACTGGATATTTGATATAAATGGGTAAAAAAGAAGTATATTATTCCTACCGACAGCTTTTATTTATGGTTCAATGTTCCATCTTAGGATACTTTAATTAGGAGATATCAATTGAGGGACAAAATAGACCATTTACAAGCTTTAAAGCAATGGTGGCTTTATGGTGGAATTTTGGAGACAAAAAAAAAAAAAAAAAAAAAAACCTATTTAATTTTGAAAAAACTTTTTTGTTTGCAAATTTTGAGCCACAAAAACCCTAAACTCCACCTCATTTTTTAATTTGCTAACCCTAAGTTGACCCTTCTTATACCCTTTGAAACTTTATTCCCTCCTACCATATTTTTGGTCAAAAAGTCTAAATAAGACCACTAAGAAAGTAATGGTTTGTAAAATTTATTTAAAATCAAATAATTAATTTAGATATTAAGGATTTCTAATATTGAATCAATTTAATAGTTGACTTTTTTTTTTTCTTTTTTAAAAAATTTATATTATATAGCTCTAAACTATAAATGCTACAATTTAGTCTTTTTTTTTCTTTTTTTAAATAAGATAAGAAGGAAGAACGATTAATAGGTGCACTAAGATATCTCAACTAGATTGATATATGTTTAGCATCCTTATCATACCCCAACATTAAAAACGCATATATTATCATAAAAAAATTAACGAAGGAGAGCTGGTGAGAAGCTGAAAGTTGATAATACAAAAGGGGATAAGCTATAGAAAGGTCATCTAGTTAAGAGGGATTTGTAGAGACGTTGTAATTATGGAAGAGAAAAGATTTAGTACACCACAAAGTAGCTAAATATATAATGTCTTCGTAGAGGTATTCCATCGGTTTAACAAGATTTTGAAAAGTCTGATTGTTGCGCTCCAAACAGTACCGACCATATTAGTCTTTTCTTATCAACATCAAGTGACATATTATACCATGTTTTACTAGTCTTTTTAACTATTTAAAGTGTTGTACTGACTTAGCTAAAATCTTTTGAAAATGCGAGAGTTCTTGTTATAAGATAGGGAATAATTCTAGTATTAAGTAAGTACAATATCTCTAATATGATCAAAAGTGATTTTATGTAAAAGAAAAACTATCTGGAATTAGGTTTCACAATTTATTTTAAGAAATGTCTAGACGTTGAATATATACTCTAGACTTATTTGTATTATGGAGAGGCTTGGTTGTCCTAACAAATTTATCTAAAAGATTATAGGATAACAAAGTTTGAGTTTTTTTAAGCTTGAGATAGAAAATCCTAGATTTTGTGATTGATGTTTAGTTTATAAACATGAGATAATAGTGCTATAAAAAATCATATTTGTATCATTTTTATTTATTTTAAGTACAACAATTATGGGTTGAGAGATCAAATCTCTAACTGTGAGAGAGAAAGTAGTGTATGTCAATTACCATCGAGCTAAGTTCGCTTTGGCAAAAATTAATACCTTTGAGTGCCTAAACAACAATACATATAGTTAAGACTCAGCTAAATGGAAAATATCCGCTCATTACTATATGTCCATATGGTAATTGTAATTAAAGATAATTGGTAAAGTTAGACTAAAGAATTTTATGAACTAAATTACAATTATGGCCTTTTTTTTTAAAAAAAAATACGCAGTGTGAGTCAGTGGGTGCACCCGAGTATCTCAAATAGGTTGACCCACTCTTAACACCCTCATCATATCCCACTTCTCTTCGTTAGTATTTAATGCACGAGAAAGGCAGGAGAGAAGCCCTCAATATAAGAAAAGCATTACATAAAAGTAGCTAAGTTGAGAGCAATGTAGAAAGGCTATAATCTTGGAAGAGTTTTCCCAATTATAGCCCAACCATAGAGGCTATATTCTTTAATTTAACTATAAATTAACTTCAAATGCTTAACACCAAACTATAGAAGTCAACTAGAGAAAAAAATATTTTTGAAAAAAGTTATTTTTATTTAAACTCTTTCGATAAAAATTGTTTAAAATAAATTTTGAAAGTGTTTCAAAAGTTATTTTGAGTTAGTTGTCAAATATTTTATTATTATTTTTTTAAAATGACTTATTTCTAAAATTAAATTGTTGAAAAGTTATACTAAATACATCATAAATCAAATCAGTGTACTCAAAAGTTTAATATTTGTACTAGCAATCGTCAAAAGCGAAAACAATGAACAAGTACCCACATTATTCAAAGTGATAGGCATCCAATGGGACCAAATATTTATTAGAATTTAGATCACGTTCAACTGGTGTCTTATATATTATAATTAAATTCGTATCTCTATTTTCCAAAAAAAAAAAAAAAAAAAAAATTATATTCCCTTTTTAAAGGAAAAGAAAAAAAAAAGTTTCTTTGGACCCACTTTCGTTCATATATGGTGTCTTTCGGTCACCTGTTTTTATTTTTTATTTTTTCTATTTTTTGAAAATAATATTTTATTAGAAATATATGATAAATTACATATTAAGAGGAATATTATAATTAAATAAAAGTAAGGCAATTCATAACAATGGAAGAAGTATTATAATTGTGGAAAGCTTTCATTTAGATGCGCAAAGACAAGAAGGATAACAATATTCTCTCCCAGTTAGTTTGGTTCCTAAGGCCAGTTCTAGTTTCTTATTTCTTATTTCTTATTTCTGTTTTTCATTTTTTAAGACACAAATTTATTTGATAATTATTCTAGTTTTTTATTTTTAAAATTTAAAAAACATTTCTTAAAATTGAGTTAAATTTAAGAAACTACAAAATTCTTTATTTCTAGTTTATATATATTGTGTCGCAAGATAAACCAAAAATATCATTGTCTTTATTTGTATCAATGTGTGTGATGAGGGAGATCGTGTCTTCCATAGGTCATGGGATTAAATCTCAGCTGTGACTTTGATATATATATATATATATATATATATATATATATATATATATATATATATATATATATATATATATTATTTTTCATTGAATTAAATTAGTAAATATTTATAATGAGCTGAAGTAATTAAATAAAACAGTATTTACAACTATGTATTTATTGTTTTAAGTTAATTTATAATGTAAATAAAATATATTGGATGTGGTAAAAACTTTGAGACATAATTTTTTAACATGGAAATAAGATTTTAAATTTAAAATATTTGACATGAAATTTAAAAGTATAGAAAGATAAAAAAAAAAAAAAAAACTATAAAATATATGGTTGCGAATAAAATAAAAGTACATATGATGTAGATTGGAATAAAATTTAAAATTTGGAGACAATAATGCTACCTCTTTATCGATGAAAATAAGTTTATGAATTCTCAAAACTCTATTTTGACATGATTTAATATTTTCTTTAGGATAAAAACTTTTAATTTTTATTCTCCTTGAGAAACTTTAATACAATCTCTTTGACATTTTGAAAATGAATTTGAAAAAAAAATGATTTGGTATTTTATTTATTTTATGAAATGGCCGTGTGTATAATTTATATGAAATTGTATATGCGTGAGTTAAAAAATTAAATTGCTAATACTAAAAAAAAAAAAAAAAAATAAGAGATACATATTTTTTTTTTCCGTTTTTGTGTTTGAGGGAAAGGTCTAAAATTTAAAAAAAACTAAAAGATAAAAAAATATTAAATGAAAAGTTAAAATTACATTACTTATTCTGAAAAATAAAGTGATACAAAATTTGTTTACGTTATTCTGTTAGTTGGAAAAGTATAATATTGGAAAAGAAAAGTTAAAAAGATAAAAAAAAAAAATCAAATGGTAAAAATAAATTTATTTTTAATTATATAAAAGGGTGTGAATGTAATTTACGTTTGACTTACTTTTTCCTCTCTCCTCTCTCTACTCTTCCACGTTTGTTTTCTCTCTCTTCCCCTAATGTGATGTACGGATGTTCATAAGTTAGTATGGATTGAGTTAAAACACTTTTAGATTCAATCCTACATCAAATATTTAATTTGAGTTGAGTTGGTTTGGATTAATCAGGTTATTTATTTAAATTTTTATTTTAAGAATAAGTAAAATTTTAATAAGTATAAATTTTATTTAATTATTTTCATATATTTAATTAAAATTAATAGCTCAATTTCAATTTATATTATAAAAATTTTCTTTTCAAAGTGCTAAAAATTATTTTTAGGAGTCGTTGGATAATAAATTAAACAAAAAAAATCATGAAATAAAATAAAACAAAAATAAATATGTAAAAAGCAATTTTATCATAAGTGAAAACAACATACTTTTTAAAATTAAGTTTTAATTGGTTTGGATTATTTTAGGTGAACCCATAAACCAACTCAACTCAATTTTTATTTATTTATTTAAACCCTAAACCCAACCCAAATGAATTGATAACCCAACCTAAATCGGATTGGGTTGGATTGATTCGTTTTTCGGATCATCTAATTTTTTAACACCTTTAATGTGATGTCTTTGTAGGAGGATAATTTATTAAAAACAAAAATCTAAAAAAAGAAAAAAAAAATGAATGGCAAAATGGGGAGAGAAAAATTCTCCCCATATACAAATCTTTCCGTTATGGTTAGATCTAAGAAAATACCTCTCTTACAACACTTCCCAACAAATAAATACACTATTTTTTTCTCTCTCATATTTTCTTTCATTTGTTATTTTCTTTTATAGCCAATTGCCAAAACAAAAAGCATTCATTGTTATGGAACTTTAAACTCAACATAGTAATTTGACTCACACAATATTTCAATTAGTTTGTTGTATCTTGAAAAAGTTAGGCCAGAACATACATGTTGCACTTGATTAGATATAAAGAAATACATACAAGAGTTTGAATCTACTCAGGAAGAGCGAGATACATGTTTCTTAACCAAATTGTTTTTGTGTTGGTATTAGATGATATGACATTAAATTTGACTTTACCCACTAATGGGATTAAAACCCAAAACGCAGCGGAAACGTATCAGAACCGTATCTCAAAATTAATTTTAATAATTTTGAAATACTTTTACATTGGCAAAAAAAAAACCTTAAAAAATTTAGGTTAAGCAAAAAAAAAAAAAATTAGAGAAGAAAAACTTACGTGTCGCCACTACTTTGACACCTTCCTTTTCTCTTGAGGAAAAGTTTGTGGGAACCTTTTGGTAAAGAAAAAAAATACAGAACTCTTCTGAGAGGATTTTTTGTGGAGAGAACGCTACCAAAAGAATTTTTTTGTTTAAGCACTATATAAGGAAGCGAGAGAAAAATGGGAAACGTGGGTGTTATCCCACGTATTAAGTAACGTGAGAGTTACAACTAATTTAATTAATATTAAATTAATAATTAAATTAATAATTAATTAAATCTAATTTAATTAATCAATTCATTTAAATCATATTTAAATGAACATCTCTCACATAACCTATAGTTTTAATTCAATTAATTTAATTAAATCAAATTTAATTAAATTAGATTAAATTAAATAACTAATTAATTCTCCAATTAATTAATTACCAAAATAAATATCAAATATTTAATTTTAACTTGCATTTGAATCAAATTCAAATACATTTCTCTCATAACCTATAGTTTTAATGTACATCTAATGCACATTAATTTTAACCTATAGTTTTAATATAAATCTAATTCATATTAAAATAATATTTGAACAATTTCAAATATTTAATTCTCTTACAAATTAACTTTGAATCATATCCAAAATTATATTTATATTATAAAGTTTAATTTGTAAAATAAACTTTATATTATAATGTATCATTATACATTATACTTTTCTCTTAGTAAATTTGAACTTTTCAAATTTCATCCAAGAATAAATTTCCTCAATATTCTTTACGAGCTAGGAAGGGGACCTAATGGACCTACAAATCAGAAGCTCCAACGATATGAGATTAACGGGCTAAACTCATTAACCACATTAATCAATATTCGTTAACTGTGGGTGCACTCCACTAAAGACCCACAACTGCACTCTTCTCACTGTAGATATATTTCTGTGTCCATGGATATAGACCAATAACAGCAAGTTAGTCCTTCACAAGTGTTCGTAACACCAGCTGGGTCAAATTACCGTTATACCCTTGGGTTACTTCTAAATCCTTAAGTACCAGTGCTCCTCTAATGAACAACCTGTTTATGGTCCAACCATCAAACAGAAACCCCTCTCAGGCCAGTGAGAGGGTAGGGCCCTTTGTTCAAGTCCTGGAGACACCACTTAAGGGAACACTTATCTACTTACCCTAAAGTCGGGAAGAAGTGAAATCCATCTTGTATAATTATGTTCCCAGCTCCCCACTCAGTCTTGTCCCCAAAATGGTAGGCATATCGAGTCGGCAAACGGACCACTCTCACCCATACAAATCAAAGGACAATCCCTCGTGAACAGGAGTTCATAATATACTCAAGATTAAGACTAAGTTGCCTAGGTCAACCTATTGAAATAGAAACCTAACCAGTCAATGGAGTTATATCTAGTGGTTACTATTTCGTGGTCCAGTCTTATGCAAACTCATTGCATAGGATACCCCCACTCGCACGTCTCCTACACGAACGCGTTGGATCATTGCGTTTGTATCAAATACAAAGTGGGCCGGATCCATAGTGTTACCAGGATAAGGTACCCAGCCCTATCCTTATACTATAGACCCTTTAGGCTGTAACTTGAACATTGATCTCTATATGTCTCTACATATTGTTCAAGACTCATAAAACAGCCTAGGATGTTAGTTTATTGGATTTTAGGGTTATTAAAACAAGATAAAATAATCAATAACATTTATTGAATAATAATGAATAACCATTTATTAATGGCGGTCAAAATACAACCTTTACTATCTACGAGTTTTAGGGCATAAAACCCAACAAACTTAACCTTCAAGCCCTGTGATATTATTTCCTTCCCAATTAATATTCATTTCCACTTGTTGGGTTGAAATATATTATTTCCTTCCCAATTAATATTCATTTCCACTTGTTGGGTCTTATTCATATTTCAACCTCACAAGTGCGGGGGAGAAAATTGCCTTAACCCACAAGGTTTTGGGTCGATCGACCTTGTTTGCCAATATTTACTCTAATTTCCTCCATCATTTGTAATTCTCTAAGTAAATACTTTTGGCTCTTTAAAATTATTTAAGAAGTCTAAATATCAAACTCATGAATCACGAGACTATCTCTTAAAAGTATGCCAAAAGATCATATTTTTCCAACTTTGTTTTTTAAACATTGTAGGATAATTATCTTCATTGGTACGAGGTCTTTTGGGTGATACCAAAAGCAAAACATATGTGGAAGTCCATTGTCCTTATCAAGTGAAACCTAGCTGTGTAGGTGAAATCCTCAGATTATGGACAAAGAAATTTAAGGATCCTATTGTGCTTTATTCGAGTAGCCTTGTTGGTTTCCTCTACCTCGATAAGAGCAATTGTGATCTGTACTCGTGTTAGTGTGCTCTATTTGGATATTAACCTGAGATAAACGAGACGTGTCTCAAGATGAAGAGCAATTGACTCGAGATGAATTGGAGGTACCTTAAAATTTAGAGCAGACTCTCATTGTTGGGAGTAGATGGATTTGTTTCCAAGGGAGGTTAAAAATGTACTTTGTTCGAGGGAGGTGAAAAAGGTTCTACTACAAATCTCTCCGCAAATAGTCCAGTGCAATTATTTGATTTTTTATACCACAACCTAATATATTGGAATAACGATAAAGAGAAAAAACCCAAAAACAAAGAGAATACTTGGTCTCGAATACCCTCACTATCGCACACGAACTGCAATAAAACAAAGAGAAAAAAAAACTTCTTCACGACTGAAAATTTTTCTTCTGCCCCACGTGTGTATATATATATATATTTTCTTTTTTACTTGCCGAAAGACCTAATTAAATGAGCATATGGGCCAAGCCCAATTTGTAATTCACAACAAAAAAATTAGGCCTTCTTCAAATTTGACTTTTGGTATATATATATATATTATACTGCAAATTCTTGTAGAGAGTTCTTTGTTGATTGAAGTTCAATGTATACATTACACCCGAATGAAGAACAATGGTAAAGATATTTATACTGACTTTAATTAATTAAATGCCTTTAATTAATTATTCTTGATATAAGCATTTCATTAACCCTTAAACTTCTTGTACAAAGGTGAGGTGAGATTTTGCTCCAACTCAACCTAAACTATTTAGCAGATCTAGAATTTTGTCCAACCATAGAAATAAAATTTTAACTTTTTACAAACTATAGTGACTAAATTTATAATTTAACCGTTAAATTACATGTGTTTCAATTCTTCACCGTTGTTTACGGAACTTTAATCTCAATCTTTGGAGCCCCATTTGATAACTATTTGAATTTTAAAAATTATGCTTATTAACAATATTTCCATTAATTGATTTTCTTGTTTTGTTACTTACTTTTTAGTAGTGTTTTAAAAAATTAAGCCAAGTTTTAAATACTTAAAAAAGAAAAAATAGTTTTTGTGTTTTGAAATTTGGCTAAATATTCAAATGTTAGTAAAGAAAAAATAAAAATCATAGTAAATAAGTGGTGAGAAAATTACAAATTACTATTTACAATTTTCAAAAGAGCAATGATTAAATGCAACCTAATCTCATGTTCCCTCTCTCCTTTACTCACAAAGAAAAATCTAAAAAATTATTTTAAAAAAAATGTGCCACATGGCACCTTTCTATTGGGTGCTAGCCGAGCTGCACCACAAAAGATTGGTGCAGTCCAGCTGCACCCAAGTCTTTTTCCTTTTAAAAAATCAAACAATTATGGACTATTTTTTAGTGCATCTCAAGATGCACCCATTTTTTCTTTGTGATCGACGGACTTCCAACAATTTTTGATGTCCCTATTTGAGTTATAAGCTCGCATTACTGAACTTGACAAGATGCACTCATTTTTATGTCTCTCACTCTTATCGCACATGTAAACAATGAATGAAAATATTTCAAAAAGAAAAAGTAAGAAAGAAATTTTTTATATAGCAAATTATGATTGAATAATTTCGTGAGATTCACAAAATAGGTGCACCCGAGATGCACTAAATATTTTCAAATAATGATAAAAACAGCAGGTTGAGAAATTAAAATTGAATTTTGATGAGTTGACTCTTTGATTTGATGCTCTTTTCAAGGGTCATTTCTTCTCGCACCACTTGTTTTCCCTCGAATTAATGCTTCAATGGTTACAATTCCCAATCCCATATATGCTTGTCTTTTGTATTTAACTTTTCTTCAAAGCCTTCAATCTCATGTTCATTTGCATAGCAATTTTGGGAAATGAACTTTTCCCAATACTAAATAAAATTTAAAATATTCATCGATAAAAAAAAAAAAAAAAACTTTGAAAGTCAATGGAAAAGATCATATGGGAGGAGGGCTTACTTAAATCATTTTGATACACATTTAACACTCAAGTTTCATATATATAGGGTGCACACAATAGAGTTGACATATAAATTTTCATTTAGGATATTGAAATTGATTATATTTATTTACTATGGTAATTGATGTTGAGTTTAACCCTTTGGAACAGTGATATTTTGCTCTCCTTTATTTCACATGATAATCCAAGTATTGGACCTTAGGGTTAACTTTTTTTTTTCGAACAAGGAATAAATGGGAAAGAGCGGTTCGTATGTACATTTAGATATCTCAACTAAGTTGACACATTCTTAGTACCCTCATCATGTCCCAAAACCAAAAAAAAGAGAGATATCACTGCCACAAAAATAATTACAAGAGAGTTCGTGAATGCGTAATGACAAACCAAAACAAAAGTTTAAAAGGATAGGTTAGAGAAAAGTCTTGCAAATTAAGAGCAATGATAGAGCTATCATAATTATAAAAAAAAATATGTTGTAATACACCAAGAGGTTGCCAATTGCCATATAAAAAATATCTTCCCACAGCTCTGTAGAGAGGATCTTTCCAAAGCCTTTAAAAGTTGTGTTGTTTCTCTCCAACTATAATTCTCATAAGCTTGCACCCAGTAGATTGCATTTGAGGAACTTTTTTCAGAGGTCTGAGGAGGACTCATAAGTTGCTCCAAAATATACTATCAAATGAAGTGGGTTAATTTTCAAGCTCAAAATAATACATTAAGAAGATCAATATTTTTTTTTTAACAAGATACTAATGGAGATAGGGATCAGTAGGTGCACCAAGGACACCTCAACTAGGTTGACACCTCCATAGCACCCTCATCACGCCCTAATTAAGAAGATTAGTATATACCTTCCCAATTACTTATTAACGTTTTACATTTTTTGGTCTTTGGTACTTTAAAAAACTATCATTTTGCTCCCTTCATTTTCATTTTTATCTCATTTTTAGAGACTAAAATGGTCACTTTTTAAAAATTTACCAAAATTAACCAAAGTTGAAAGTACAAGGAGTATGCAAAATGAACCTTTTAAAAGCACTCAGGGTCCAAAATGAACAAAGTTGAAAGTACATAGATCAAAATAAACATTTTGAAAGTACATGGACCAAAAGAAATAAAAGCTAAAAGTACAAGAACCAAAGTAGTATTTAAACCAATTATATTTGACAAACATGGAATTTGGAATGCCTTGAATCTATTGTCAGTGAGTTGGAGTCAAGGGGTGACGTGCCTTAGTGGGGGCTCGGGGGCAACGTCTCCGAGACCTAAATTGTATATACATTATATGTTACTTACGATTTTGAACCTAGGGTTTAGAGAGGTGCTATATATTAACCCTCTAAATTTCATTGGCGCATCTACATCTATATTATCTAATACTTCTTTCTAATAATAAAACTACTATTTTTCTCTACTACTGAATGGTTAACACACTGTTAGTGAACCTCGTAAATCTCTATATCGATTTCTTCTTTATCTTTTGCTTGTCGATTGTGTTTCTATCATAAAGGACATAATAAACGATAATTTTGGTTCCTAAAATATTATGAATTTGCCCTCCAAACTATATCATCCGGCATCTCCCCTGTTTGAAACTACTTTTAAGAGGAGGAGAAGAAAAGGAGATAGTAAAATAATGTCAAACTTGATGAGGATATCATTAGTTTCAATCTAAAGTTACAACTAAAACTCAACCCTAAAAGAAAGAAGAAAACAAAAAGCAAATAAAGAGAAAAGAATTATAACTCTACAAAAGAAGTAAAGAAAAGATGTTTCAATTGAAGAGAAAAAGTAGGGTTTATCAATGGGCCATCTGCCATTGTTCTTTTTTGGAAACAGACGAGAGCTTTTCTTTCTTTTTTGGCTTCTCCCCCAAAATCACACCCTTTTCTTTTCTTTTCTTTTCTTTTTCTTTCTCTCATTACTATCACTTCTTAGTGCTTCTTTTTGCCTTTTTGTTTTTCCTTTTTTTCTTTTCAATTCTGCTGCATTGGGTACCTAACTCCTGCACCCAAAACTCTTTGCTGCTCTATCTGTATCACATGCAAATTACCAAAAAAGAAACAAAACAAAAAAAAGACAAACTTTATCAATTCAAAAGCTGCCTCTTTGTGTAAAATTTTAAATCAAATCTAATCAATCACTATCTTTAATTCACCTGAAACAGCTCGTGAAGTTTGCTCTTTAAATAACAATACTCGTGTTCAAGAACCTCCAATGCTCTCAAACAACTACAAAAGAAAGAAAAAATAAAATAAAATCGAACACATGTTTAAGAATTTATATATAAAATTTAGGGTATGTTTGGTAGAGACTCCAGATTCCATTTCATGTTTTCAGATTCACAGAGTTCAGTAAATATGTGTTTGACAAACAACCCAAATTCTGTTTCTGAAAACTATTTTCGGATTATGCGATTCACATAGTGCAAATTCTGAAAAACAACATTTTAAAATGCATAACTATATAAAATAAAGATAAAAGTATTTAGAAATACAATATGTCAGGTTATAAACTCGATTAAAAATATAATATGTATTATGTAATATTATATAAATTCTGTTTCTGAAATACAATATGTCATGTTATAATTACATATTTGAAAATATGAAATACAACTTTATTTCATTGAATCCATTATTTTCATTTTTCTGCTTTCAAATTCTCTATCAAACAGGCATTTAGATTTCCAATAACCCACTCACTTAATTTTTTTCTTTTTTTGTGTCGAATCCTGATTTAACATGTTATCAGAGCAAAAACTCTAACACACTCACTAAACACAAAACCCACAAATTTAGGTCAAAATCTAGGGTTTGTATTGTACGTTTGTCCTTGTGTCTTGTCTGAGTGTGTTTCAGAATCTCAAAAAAGGGTGACACAGTTGGGTTTTTCTTTCTTTTTTTCTTAAAAAAGGAAAGGAAAAAAGGGTATTTTTGGATGATGAAAAATAAGCATAAGATAATAAAAAAGATTAAAAAAAAAAGGGGTTATTTTAATTTACCCAGCACGGTTGTTTTGTTCAGAATTGGCTCGAAATGCAATGCAAACATTTCTGACTCTGTTGGCTCCTATGCTTGAGCTGCTCCCCATCAGCTGATTCAAATGGTTTCCCATTTTCTTGTAGTCTGTTAAATCTCTGTCAATTCTGTCCAATCCAAACAATAAACCCTAACCTTTATCAACAACAAACTAAACTTTTTCTTTCTTATGTTTTTTTTTTTGTATGCAATTGCATGAAGAACTCAAAAAAAAAAAAAAAGTTTCATTTTTGAAATAGTGAGAGATTAGAATAAACTTACAATAATGCTCTGAGGTTTTTCAACAGTCTCTCTGATTCTTGAAAGTAAATGTTGACAACTTCTAATACAAAATTTGGGGAGCTCTCATCTTGGAGCTGTTGTAGTTGTAAGAATTGCTCGTCCAATACTCCCTGCGTTAAGAATTTGAATAAATGATTAAATCTAGAGTTTTCAAATTTATAATAATAGTTTAATTAAATAATATAAGAGCAGGAAGTCATGAGATTGAATCATTCCTACATCGTTTATTGTCCTTCGCCCAAATTCATGTAATAGTATAAATTGATTGATGGAGGATAAGATTCTAGGGTTTAGTGTTAGTTTAAGACCTTTCAATACTTCTCTACTAAATAAGGCAATAGGAAGTTTCTCTATTTATTAATGATTTCATTTTTAATTTTATGTCTTGGTTTTCTTTTAAAATTTCAATTATAGTTTTCATCTCTGTTAAAAGAAAACGTTTGAATTTCTAGTCAAATTCGAAAAACAAAATCAAGTTTATGAAATTTGGCTTAGTTTTTTTTTTTTTTACTAGATAACAAAACCTAGAAAGTGTTTATAAACTAAACTTTCAAAAACTAAAACTAAAAAATTATCAAAGAAACTTTCGACAAATCTAGAGATAATAATGTGCAAAAAGAGAATAGAGACTCGTTTCTTCTAAAAAACCAAATACATGTAATAAAAATTTAAGCATACCCACTTAATTCTTTGGTTTTAGTTCCGAATGCTTATATTCCTTGCACTTGAATTATCAACCAAATTTTGAAAAACCAAAAACATAATTTTTTTTTTTTTTTTTTTTTGAAAAAAGAACTACTTTTTCTACAACTTGGATTTCGAAAAAAAAAACATTCCAAAAAATAGATTAAAAAAAAACCATGAAGTAGAAGTAGCATTTAAAAATCAAAATTTCAAAACAAAGAAACTAAAAACTATCAAATAACATAAGATTAAGCAATCCAAAAATGAAACAAACACATTAAACTAACCCATTTAACACAAAAAAAGCCCTCATTTTTATGAGAAAATGAATGAAAGAAGCCATTGTTGAAAAGAAAAGGAAAGAAAGACACAAAGTGAAGAAGAAGAAGAGAGTTTGGATTGATAAAATTTACTTGGTGGAAGAGTAAGGCAAGTAAACGATTCATATCGGCTCGCAACCTGTCGGCCCCGAAGCCAAGCATCCACAAAGGCACACCCGTTTTGGCTGATAATCACTTTATTCAACAAAAATTGCCTTAAACCTTATTAATTCACTTCAAAAATTCAAATGGCTATGTATCAACTATTTAAAGCCAATTCTCAACACAAAATCCACCATCCATTCCACCACAAACACAATGTAGGCGCGTGGACTACACTACCCAATCATCTTCCTCCATGTGTACAGAGTGTAGTTCACGTTTTGAATTTCGACAAAACTTATGAAATGGGGTGAAAGCGTGCTGGGTTTTGGGGACTTGTTCGAGGTGAAAAATGTGGGGTATCAACTAGACAAAAATGTAAGAGAAACAAACAATGGTTGTGGTGGTAGTGGTGGTGGTGGAAGAAGAAATGGGGTTGAGTCTCTCACCTGCTCCGCCAGTAGCCAGTAAGCAAGCGTGCTGTCAGAAGGAAGCGGCGGGGGGAATTAACTCACTAACTCCCATCCGACACACATCTGCAGCCGGTTGCCTGTCAGGTTTGTCTGACTGCAGTCGCCAATTTCACAACAAAAATAAATAAAATTCTTTTTTTTTTTTTTTTTTTCCTTTTCTTCCACGCTGGGGAGGGAGGTGCAAAACACATATTCTCGAGGGGTTACATTGTTAAAGCCCAAAACTTTTTGGTTGTTGCCGACTTTTCTTTTGTTTAGTGTTTGTATTGGGAAAATCGTTTTTAGGAGGGGGGCGGCCTAGGAGTTTGGGGCTTTAGGGTTTTTAGTGCCCGATAAACAAGGTTGTGTGTGACAGATGGCTGAAGCTGACTATCTATAATAAACATCCTTCTATTCAATTTTTTTCCTTTAATCTAATGGATAAGAAATAACTACTATTACAAAAGTTGATGATTTGAAACTTTTACTCTAAATTCTTTGAAATGAGTTAGCTTCTCTAATATATTCAACGAGAAAGGATTATTTTCAAATATAGGAAACTAAACTAAAATATTTATAAATATAGCAAAATTTTATTGTCTATCTGTGATAGACTGCAATAGAATACCATCTGTATCTATCTATAGTCTATTGCAATTTATCACAAATAGACAGTGAAATTTTATTATATTTATAAATATTTTCAGTATTTTGTTATTTAAAATAAAGTTTCTAAATTTTTTTTTGTAAAATTTTTATTTTTAAATAGAGTTTGTTTGTATAGTAAAGGACAAGAATGGTGCCCTTAACTATTGTGTCTATTTACTTTTGGAAGTTGTTAATAAGTTAAAAACTTTTAAGAATGAGTTTATTTAGATTAAGGTTACGTTTTTTCTTTTTTGAAATATATGAACTTAGTAAACATTATTCTCAAAGCTATACACGTACATTTCTTTTTCCTAGAATATGTGAAACAAATAGATGTAATTAAATGTAATTTAGATTGTAGGTGTATTTTTGGAATTATAAAGAGTAATATGTGTCCTATCTACAAATTAAGTAAGTTTTTGAATTGACAAGTGCTGAAAGAGAATTTTTAAAGAGATCAGAGAAAAATAGGATTTGTTTGTAAGTTATTTTTTCTATTTTAAGAATTAAGGGAGTGTTTGTTGAGTTTATGTAAAATATTTGAAACGGAATTGTCCTACATTGGAAAAATTTAATGAAGTGATGAACTCTAAACATTATAAAAGAAGCATATGCTTTTGGTTTCAAATCATTCCAATTTGAACCACTCTACGTTTGATATACTAGTTCAATTGTATGAGTGGTATAATGTGCTTTGGGAGAGTGCTCTTATAATTGAGGTCGGGGAGAGATTTCTCTGTGAATGTAATATTTTTTCACATAGTGAAAATTTTCTTGTGCGTGATTTTTTCTCTGGTTTGGACTTCTTTCTTGTTAATTCTCATGTTTCCATTTTTATTGCTTTCTTTTAATTCCACTGTTGTTTTTCTACTTATTACTGTATGTAGCAGCATGAGGTTTTTTTCCAACAGCATTTGAGGCGCTGAGTTGGTTATTATTGTATGTAGGTTATAATAATAGTCTGTGTTTGAGATGTAGACTCTTTTATGTTGGATAGGAAATAGTAAACACTAATAACAAAGAGGGGATGAGTAAGAAATAGTAAACATCGTAACAAAAAGGATTTGAAAATAGTAATATTGTAATTAATTGTAGGTTATAATAGTTGAAAACACAAACTATTATATAGCAAAATCTATCCGTGATAGACTATTTCTAATAGACTTCTATTATTGATAAATTTTGTTGCTGATAGACTTCTACCAGTGATATGGTCTATCAATTATAAAGATTTATAGAATTGGATTTAAATTTTGCTATATTTACAAATTCTTTTATACTGCGCTATATTCACTAATACTTTGAATATAATTACTATATTTACAATTTCGTCCTAAAATAATCATTCAAATCATCTGGAAAGGTCAAAGATTTTTTAGCGAGAATGTCCTATATGACATTGTGCCTACTCGTTCCAACTTGGAGTAGAAGAGAATAATGTTCTACTAGTTATTATTATTATTATTTTTTTTGGGGTGTAGTTGTGTTCTGTTTGTATGTTTGTTGCTTGTCTAATCTATTTCAAGACTACTTACCTAACTATATAATATATGGATGAAAATAATACTTTGTTTAATTATATAGATGGTACTCATCAAAATTTTGTAAAAGAATGTGAAAACTGATTATTTTATCAAGCAATTGGACATACCGTTTAAATCTCTTCAAAGATTATAATCTCTCTGTCATCTCTTTAAATCTAATAGTTTTCGTGAAACTTCCTTTTTGAGTGGGGTTAACTCTAGCAAACTCTTTTGTTTATCTATTTGTTCTTATTGTCTTATCAATGAAGGAAAGTGAAATATGATCACGGTGCTACGAATGTGTCAACCTATAATTGATATGTTTCGATGCACTAACTGACCCACATTACATATCTTTTTAAAGTTAGAAAAAAAAATTTGAAGTTGAAAACCATTTTATATTTGGTTACTTTGTAGGGGTATGGAGTTGTGTGAGGCTGTAATTAGTGGTGGGGTAAAGGGAAAAAAGAAATAACAGAGAAGTTGAGAAGAGAGATGATGATGAAAAGGGGTTTTTGAGTTTTTCAAATGGTGATGATGGGCACTTCATTTTACACTCTCTTCATTGGCATTTGAAGAATCACTGAATTACAGGTTGATAGAATAATAATAACTCCATTCATTTCCTTTCTTCCAAGTTGGTGATGTGACTCATTTTCTTTCTTTTTCCACACACATATATAAATTTTCACATATAAAAAAAATTCTCAAGCTATTTACAAAAAAAAAAAAAAAAATAGCAAAAAAAAAAAAATGATAGATATTGATAGATTTCTATCAGCGTCCATCAGTGATAGACTTCTATCATTTTTATCACTGGTAGACCTTGATAGACTTTCTATCAACGTCTATCACAACTATCTAAAAATCTTGCTATTTTGTATAAATAGTTTATCTTATTTTTCTATTTTTAAAAAATTCTCCCATATATAAGTGAAGTATAGTATCCTTGTAACTAATTATTATATGTAGATAATTTGTTAATTGAAAATAAAATAGATCATATATAACTTTTAACTCACATTTTAATAGTAGGGCAAAAATTATTTCACACTTCATTATTGGTGGAAATTGAACTATCAATCTTTATAATGATAATTAATGTCTTATCTACTAAAACAAAATACTAGGTTAAATTATAAATTTAGTCTTTATGATTTGACTCTTTAAAAGGGTTTTATCAAATCATAGAGACTAAATTCTAATTATAAATCACATGGACTAAATTCTAATTTTTTTTTTTTTTGATTATAGGAACCAAAATTTTAATTTAACTAAAATAGTATTTACCGTGGAACCGTGTTTTGAATAAAGAGTAAAGTCTAAAAGTTAATATTATTAATTAGGGTTAAAATAGATAATAATAAGATAATGTAATGTGAGGATAAGAAACATGGTGTTTTTGTCGAGTGGGAGAGGACAAAGGTCTGTCAAAGAGCATGAATTATAAGAAAGGTGATAATGATTCAATCAAAATATTAAAAGAATAATTATGTTTTGAATGTAAGTAAGAAGCAAATGATGGTTTAAATTATGTAAGCAAAAAAATATTAATTATTATAAAGTTATAAAAAGAAGTACTTTTTGGAATGCATTATTTAAAGTGAAAATTGAATATTAAAAAAAGTGGGCAAGGGAGAGCATAACTCGGATTATGGGTTAAGAAATAATTTAATTAACCCTTGTTGGTGAAGCATGTTTCATTTCTTAATAATTACCTCGACTTCCTCGCAAACAAAATGCATGCTTCTTACATATGCAGTCGTCACCAAATACACAATTCATTTTCTCCCATTTATATTTTGAAATAATTACCTCTAATTCATCAATCTCATATTTGGAAATTAATTTGTTGGGATTTTTATGTTTTGAAATGTTTAATCGAATACCTTTTATGGTTTTTTTTTTTTAAAAAAAACCAAATACCTTTTATGTTATTTGTTACTATGATATGATTGGTTGAATTTATTATAGAAAAATTTGAACAACATGTTTTGTAAGTTGGCTTATATTATGTCAATAACATGTTTTCGTATCATACAGATTCTACCTGGAGATGTTTTCTTTATATGTTGATATATGTAATGCAAATTTGTTGGTTTGCTTTTGTATCCTCATCAATATATTTTGCAATATGTCATGTGTATAATGTCAAGCATAATGTTACGTGACGGGCAGATTCTGTCAAAATATTTTTTTTTCTTTATCTGTCAGCGTGTATTGTAGATTTGGTGACCTGCCATATATATTATGGTATTGTTTATTTTTTTAGGATTAGCTCATTTGAATAAAAGAATATGTGTTTAAGTTTTGCTAATAACATTCAAGCCAAATATTCTTATGTACCGATAGAAAATCTTATGCTCCTTGCTATTGAGGGTATTGTCTATAGTCGTTTAAACTAGGTTATTTGCTTATGAGTATTGTAAATCACTTTGAATGAAAGGTGAGAGGATCTCACACTTAGGGGAGTCTAAGTACGTTGTGTATTGATGGGATCTCATACAAAACTTGAGAGTTGTGGAAGTGAGGGGAGTTAAAACCGAAAAGTAAGCTGTATGTGAGTTAGTAAAGAAAGAGTCTATCAAATAAGTACTTTGTTGTAATTGTTAAACTCTTCATTCAATGAAGTTTCTTTCCACCAGGCACACAAACCTTCCAAACATAGGTGATATTGCACCCAACTGAGTTACCAATTCTCTATGTCTCACCATCTTTGCTGTTATTATTTGATATTATGTTATTCTATTTGTCCATTATCATGTTACAACAACGTGCTTGACATTTGTACGCATTCTATGTTAGATTCACTTACAATACATGTGATTAATGAGATTCGTAAATTTTAAGGTTGGATTTTTTTTTTTTTTTGTTTTGAAAGAATGAGATGTTTTGGTGTTGGAGGACTATATATATCTAACTATTTACAATATATATTGTCGAAATGATCATAGCCTAACTGACACAAAACCTGTACTTTCGACCTTGAAGTTAGAGGTTCAATGCTCATATTACACAATATTGTCAAAAAAATAATAATATTCATTCTTTTCAACATTTTTTCAATTTTATCACACAAGGTTTGTGAGTGTATGGATTACTAACTTTTCTTTTTTACCTATTAGACTAATTTAATTATCAATTAAGCTATATTTAATTTAACTACTGCTTTAGTACTCTAATACGTTTTTTTTTAAAAAAAAAAAATTATATTGTCTATAGATTTTAACGTAGCTATATATGGGAGGTTATTCTCTTTTATTTGGCTATTTTTCTATATCGTTCATTTATCCATGTAAATGGCTGTATTTTTAGTATTTGGAATGTTTTCATTAAAATCTTTTATCATTGAAAAAATGTATAACATACGTATGCCCATTTAAGATATTTTAATTTATGTACACAAATATAGTTGGAATTTTTTGTTTAGAAGCGTTTTTTTTTTTTTAAATATATTTTTATTTTTTCTTTTATCAAACCCATTGGGCCATTTCACATCAAAAAATTAAATAAAAAATAAAAAAGTTTTCCCTTCAAACTTCAACTCTTACGTCTCAAAAGATTCATCCAACTCTTTATATATTTAGAAATTGTTTGAATTTTCTATTTGGGAAGTTTTGGATGAAAACCATTCATAGTTCATTTCTTTCCTTTCTTTCTTTTGTGTACCATTAATTACGAATCCACCAATTTTTAAACAATATTTTAAGATATATAAAATATATAAATTTTATATAACATATATATAAAAAATGGTAAAATTAAGGACGATTTTTAAATATAGAAAAACGAGCCAAATTATTTAAAAATATAGAAAAATTTTACTATCTATAGCGATCTTGAACGATAGACAAGGATAGAATTCTATCGCGATCTATTACTGATAAACAATAAATTTTTTCTATATTTATAAATAATTTGATATTTTTTCTGTTTATAGTAATTTTTTTAAAAATTATTAAGATATATAAAATATATTAATTTACCTTTATTATTATTATTATTTTTTTTACAAAATTAGGTATCGGCAGATAATGCAGAAATACGGGAGTGGATATTTGAACTCATGGATTGGGAGTAGAAATACTTAAACCATTAACTAAAGTAGGTTTTTTTTTTTTTTTTTTTTCTTTTTTTTTCTTTTTTTTTTTTCCTTTGGATTCTTTCAATTTTACTGATGTGTTTCTAGAAGGAAACATTTTTACACATATACTGGATTGAAAGAATTCTTTAATTTGTCTGTATCAGAAAACTTTTTATCAAGAACCTTTTATCATTAAAAAATAGCATAGGTAAAATATTATTTTTAGGTTAAATTACAATTTTTAATCTATAAACTTTAAAAATGTGCCTACAAATTTGCATATGAACTTTATAAAGTATTAGAATTTTAAATAGTCAATATTTGTATCAACGACAGTCCATAAAATTTAAAATTATCTAAAATTCATAAGTGTATTAGACAAAAAATAAAATAGGATATAACTTTTAAAAGTTGTTAGAATTGAATTGACATGAGCTTATGGGATAAAAAATTGAAATTAAATTTACGGATTTATTACAAATTTTTAAACTTCTTCAAGACTTAATAGCAAAAACTGTAACATGAGAGAGATATAAAAGGATATAATTTTAAAAGTTTAGGGGCAAAATGTACCGTTTAACCTTTTTTTTTATTAGTTAGCCTATATTATAGTAATTATAATGTAAGAAATGTTATGTACAAACAAAGTTTCACACTGGTTAGGGAAGAGAATGATCACGAGTATATAAATTAGGATAGTTAACTTCATTGGTATAAAGCCTTTTGGATGTTTTTAAAAGCAAAATTACGAGGTTTTATGCCCAACGTGAACAATATCATACCATTGTGGAAATAGGTGGAGGTTCCGTTGTTCTTATCAAAATATTCACCGAAAAGGACCTACTTTAATATCGGTAAAGATTAGAGTTTCTACTCAGTTAGGTTCCATGTTTTGAATTGTAATATTAAAGAAAGTGCAGATCAAAATCAAATTGGATTGTTTTTTTTCTTGATCATATGTGAGGCTAATGTATTTTTGTAGGGAAAAAAAAATGAGATGTTCATATTTTTGGGTAGTTGCTAATGTATGAGTTTTTTTTGTTTGGTTAATGGTAAAACTTGTGAAATGTCTTTATCAACTAATTTGATTATTAGTTTACTTTGTATTTAGTTTCTTTGTAAAAACTTGAACAACATTATCATGTATATGAAAGTTTTTTTTTTTTTTTTTTTTTTTTTTTTTTTTTTTAATTAATATTTGGACCTATTTTGTATAAAAAAATTTAATTAACTTATTATGGAAAACATATACGTGTAACCACAAGTGTATCAAACAAATTATTCTCCAACATTATTATAAGTGTTTTTTTGACATTTATCAAATTATCATGAGATGTATTTAATTGACAATGTGAAATTGTCATCAACAAAACTTTTATAACAATAAATAAGTGCTATGGTATGACGTTTCTCGACTTAACAAATTTTGACAATGACACAAATTATATCAACCTAAATGCTTTATTGATGGGGTTTCAACGTCGTTAATATCCATATCTTGACAGAAACGTCAATTTCCTTAATAATTTATGACAATGACAACTTATCATAGTAGATTCGACAGTAACATTTTATCATTTTTAAGAACCGATTTGTTGTTGACGGTAGTACGAAGTCATTAAAAGTTTAATTATGAGAATTCTTGAGAAGTGTCATTCACACTCTTTTCTTGGATGGTCAATTCAATGACTATAAAAAGTAGGTCACGGAAAGGTAGTTGCGACAATTTTTAGGTCTAACAGAATCCAACGTTTATCATAACGACAACTATGAGAAATTGTTCGCTTTATCTCCTTTAATTAAACATTTCATAAAGCACCTACAACATAAATATAACTATATGTATATCTTTATTACCTCATCAACCACGATTTGTCGAAATGAAAGGAACTTCTCCAAATGAAAAAAGAAAAAGAAAAAGAAAAAATAAAAAAGGAAAGGAAATTTATATATTGAAAACCATGCTTTGTGTGAGTGTGGTCTCGTGTGCACATGTAGAATGGAAAGTATTTTACACAAAACAAAGCATTCTTTTCACTGTCCTTTTTAAAGGCATAATATTATGAACTTTGTTTTGTTTGGTTTTTCTTTACTATCTTTCTCTCCTCGTTAGCTTCGAAATTCCAAATGTCGGGACTAACACTTTTCTTCTGTTCTTCTTTCCCAAATTTCCCTACAAAACAAAAAACACCCTTTAAATAAAGTGGTTCCAATTGGCTTCTTTTCGTTTTCAAATGCCATTTAATTACCTAAATATTGCTCATTCATGCCTGCCTTATGTTTAATTTCTATGTCAATTATGTTTCAACATTTCTATCATCCTTCTTTGCCCCAAACTTAAATCATTTATATCTTTTCAAGTTTTAATACGCCTAGCTTGTTGAAATTGATTCATGGAAGTTATGGTGTGTATTATTTGAAGTGTCCTATGATAATACTTTCGTATTAAAATTATTGTGGCTAATCATGCATTAAATACGCTTAATTATTGAAGCCTAACCCAAAGTTTAAACATGTCCATGTCCATGTCGATGAAAATGTCAAGGTCTCAATTATACTAAAATATTGATGGAAATATCAATAAAATTCAATGTCGATTACCAATGTTTCTAGAAAAATTATAAAAACTAAAAAATATACTTAAATTAATAAATAAACATTTCTGGAAGAGTAGGAATTAGAACAATACCAAAAAGCCATACACATCAATAAAAAAACATTAACTAAGCCAAAATCTAACATTTTGAAAGCTAACCACTAAATTGAAATTAGATTACAAACTGTGCATATCTCGCTGTATGGGATTTTGAGATTTGGCTATGGCAAATTAGACCTTGCTAAAACTTGAATATCTTGTAAAGTGTATTAGTTTTTTTGATCAACGGTCTTGAAGTATTCTCTGAACTATCTTGATGTGAAGTAAAATTATAGTGAGAAGGAGTCTCACACTTAGAAGATTAGCCTTAGCTTTTTGTTTGAAGGGTTTTTTCTTACGTAAGATAAAGACTAGGCTATTTTCGTTAATTCCGGTAGAGGATCTTTTCAACATATAAGTATTACATTGTAAACTTAGGTGATATTGTGCAAAACTGAATTACCAATTTTTGTCTCTTTTATTATTGTTTTTCGTTCTTTATGTCGTTAGTCATCTTATTACAACATGGTGAGTGACTTGTGACAATCTGTGATAGATACACTTATTTTTATTAAAAAATAAAAGTATAACATTTTAAAATTTAGGATCAAATAGAAATTAATCCCCAAAACTTAAGGAGCGAAAAAATATTTAAAAAAAAAAATTAATATGTTATAATCATATTCTTTTGTGCGTATATTTTTCCAGCTTCCAACAATCCATTCTAAAACATATAACTTCAATTTTCATTTAGAAAAACCAAGTCGAACCGTATCGAATTAAATTTAGAAAAAAAGAGAGGAAAAAACTTTTGCTAATTAAATTAGTGAATACATCATATATATATGCTATGTAAAGTTGAGTGTATAGAGAACAATTCCAATGCCTCCCAATTGAAATGCTATCTCCTCTTTCTATATATTTTTGCCTTCAGAAACCATCTGAATGTCAAATTAAAAAGACATACAGATTTTAGTTCTGAGATTTGCATACCAAAAAGTTAGTATAATACATCATCTAGTGCTGATAATAGCCAATTTTTCTTTCTGAAGTTGTGTTGGTAACTTCACATCTGTGGCCAAACCAATAGCTTGAAGAAGCCGGACGACGTACCATGTCATGTCGAGCTGCCACCACTCTAGGCCGTGTCGGGCCGAGAACTCGAATGCATGGTGGTTGTTGTGCCATCCCTCCCCAAATGCAAGCAATGCCACCCACCTTCACCAACAAACATATTATGTATCAGTTCCTCAAATTTACTATGAATCAAGTTTCTTCGTTTCATGTTATCGTCGTTAGGTCTTATAACAAAATTTTCAAGTATTTAGCAATGATTTTTAAAGCTTTCATGACATGATATAAGAACAGAGAGATTAAAACTCATACCGATTTAAGATCGATTATCAAAATGAAATTTTTATGACATGAGTGAAATGGGTCAATAGAATGATAATCTAGGTAGTGAGGGTAGAACGTTAAATCCATTTGTCGACGACGAGGATTATCCGATCAGTTGAAATTAGTATACAAAAGGAGAGGATGGGAAATTTAAAAATTACCAATTGTTCCTAGATAAATCCCCTGTTTTCCAAGCTTGATTTCCCCAAACATGGCAAGCTGAATTCACCAGCCAAGTGATGTGGTACACCCAAACTATTCTCACACCCTGTAATCAAGAATCAAACACAAGTTTTATAATTGGTTAATCAAAATTCAACCTTTGTTATTAATAAGGATTGCTTAATCTTTCCATGGACCATGGAGATTCACAAAAGCCCACAAGAGCCCATCTGGGTATCCCAATCCATAGCCCACCTTTAAACACAAGTCAACTCTTTTTTTTTTTTTCTTCCCTTGACAAAGACAATTGAAATAAGAATGTTTAAACCTAAGTAAATTAATATTAATTGTCTCTGTCATTCAAAGGGTCAAATCAATTATATATTTACTCCTATATTTGGACTATTTGGCTTAAATCCTTTAAAATACACACAAATGTGAGAACGAAAGAAGAAACCCACAACCAAAAAACAACCCGTTCACCCAAAATCAATACATCAAAAGAGAAATAAGTAATCCAACTTACCATTCCCCAAACAATGAAAGGAAATCCACCCATTGCATAGAGCAAAGCACCAAGAGCAATTGGATGAAGAAGATAAGTACTCTGAATAAACCTGTAAAATGGCTGCTTTTGCAAATCCCCAACATTGTTTGGCTCTCCACACTAACAAAAAGAAAAAGGAAAAAGAGAAAGAAAAAAAAAAGGCCTAAGTTAGAACTTAGAACACATTAATTTTTGGTAAAATTGAAGCCATTGAATTGAATTCTCACCCTCTCAACCACAGAATTGGTATCAAACAACCAACTCATATGACTAAACCAAAAGCCTTCAATTGGGCTATGTGGGTCTCTCTCCGAATCGCAAAATTGATGGTGATATCTATGCGTACTAACCCAATCCATCGGATTTCCCTAAAAGAAAATCAAAACAACCTAAACAGAGTAAAAACAGAGCATAATTTTAAGAAAGGCTATAAAACAGCGGATTTTTTTGGAACCTGAAGGGCTTGAACTCCACAATAGGCGAAGAGATATTCGAGCCATTTGGGAAGTTTGAAGCTTCGATGAGAGAGATTCCGATGAAATGAAAGGGTTATGCCGAAAAGACCAGTGACAATGTATAAAGAAATCGCCACCCAAAATGCAGCCCAATTGAACTGAAATGGAGCCAAAAGTGTGAGTAAATGCGTCGCCACCACTACTCCAGCGGTTCCGATGTCTAACGACGTCCATTTTCTTCCCCAAAACACTTCCCTCCGCCGCTTCACCACCACGTCCGACATCAAAATCCTCCTCCCATCCGCCGACGGCTGTGGTAGCGATGACTCTGGCTCAAATGCCTCCGCCGGCGGTGAAATTGCTCTGTTTTGAAGATGAATTGGTGAATTCAACCTCAGGGATTTGAAATCGCGATGACCCACAAAATTTAAGGGTAATGGGTTATCGGAAATGGGTAGAAAACTGAGGGTGGGGAGGCGTGGACGGTGGATTGCGCGGCGGAGGGATGGGAAGCGGTGGAATTTGGAATCGGACGGTGGAGAATTGAGAAGGGCCATAGGGAAAAAGCAGCCGACTCTGAACTGACCGACCCTTTGTGGGGATTAATATATGGAAGGGGAAAAATTGTCAGTTTGTGAAAGATTTTGAGGCGATTAGTGTTCATATACAGTCGTGGTTTGTGTTCATTTTGAAATAAAAAAGAAAAAAAAAATTAAAGAAAAAGAGATAAGGTGGAAATGGAATAATGAGATTTCTGTGTTTTGTGAGAGAAATTTGAACCAGATATTTCGATCTCTTTAAGATAACCCCAAAACCCAGTTTTTGTTTTCTTTTCATTTTCATTCTTTTTTTTTTTCTCTTCTTTTTTAATTTTTAAAAACATTAAAATGAAAAATATTTCATATTTGAGATAATTTCTTTCTTCTTTACGTTTTTACTCTTTTTCACACCATCTAAATGGAAATTTTATTTTTGCTCTTACAAAATTATGTTTCTAAACCTTACTTTCAAAAACTTTTTATTTCAGCAACGAATTAAATGTTTGTTAAAATTTAAAATTTAAGTAAGTATTTAAAGCGTTAGATGATATAATATTAAATTTGTCTCCATTCAATCGATTTAAACTTTTGTTTCAATAGGTGATTTAACATAAAATTTGATAGATTGACCTTAAAAAATTAGGCTAAAATATTATTTGACTTGATTTGTTTCCCAATAAAGTTTTATAACCCTTTTCAAACTTTTTCTTAAGGTCTCATTTTCTTCCATTCTCTCTCTAAAATCTCCCTCCTCCGTCATTTTCCTTTTCATTCTTTTTTTTCCCCTTCAAACCCCTCTCTCTGTTTTCTTTCTCTAGATCACTTCTCTATATTTCATCTCTAACAACAAGAACGACAATTCTCTATTTCTTGTATTTCGTCTTCGACGATGGCAATGACAACAAGACCAGAGTTATGTCCTCTTCCTCCAACAACGTGTTACAATTAGTAGCAATTGATTTATCCGACACGAAAATGAGGACGTATTAGGCATTTTTTTAAAAGTTTAGAGATGAAATGGATACAAACTTAAGAGTTTACAGTAATTTACCAGATAACTTTATAAAATTTAAAAACAAACTAGACACAAACATAACCATTTAGAGATTAAACTTATATGTGCATTGAATACACTAAAATTGGCATCATTTCTCCATACATTTTGTGCTATTGAATTCCAAAGACATCAATTCTAGGTCTTTTCTAGCATCATTTTCACGCATTCTATTTCTTTTGTTTCTCAAGTTTGCCAAGTCAAAAAGTCTATGGCTGGTGGGTTGCTTTTTTTTTTTTGCCAAAAAAGATGGTTCATCACTTTATAATAATTTTTTTTTTTGATATCCGTGAGTGTCTGAGTCAGCTTACGCGCAACCTCGACTAATCTCACGGGAGTGCCCACCCGACCCTACAACAGGCGGGCTGCCAACTTCCCGCAGGATATTAAATCCTAGGTAGGTGGCCACCATGGATTGAACCCACAATCCCTTAGCCCACTTCCCGCAGGATATTAAATCCTAGGTAGGTGGCCACCATGGATTGAACCCACAATCCCTTAGCCCTTTGACATTCATCACTTTATAATTAAATCAGCTAATAGATCATCCAAATGGATATGATTGGTGGCATTATCAAGTCAAACATTTTTTTTTTATATTCGTAAGTGTCCGGGTCAGAAATTTATTCGTAGGTAGGTGATCACCATGGATTGAACCCATGACCTCTTAGCCATATATTGAGACTTTGTCTCCTTTTTTACTACTAGGCCAACCAATTATCAGGTCAAACATTCAATATTCATGTCATACTTTGAGAAAAATTATGTTAATTGTAAAAACATGTTTTATTTCATAATTTTCAAAGTTTTTATGGTTGTGTTTATTTGAAATATGTTTTTGAATTTTAGACTGAGCGATAGAAATCTATCGAATCTAGCTTATCGACACTGAAATTTTTTCTATATTTGTAAATATTTTGACTCATTTTTTTATATTTGAAAACAACCATTAAGTTTAATCATATTTTCAACTATTGGAATCAACACCGACAAAATTCTAGATATAACAAAAGTCATCAAAGTGTTGCTGTTGAATATTTTCCTTGGTATAGACTAGTTGCCATTTTAATGTTACATCGGCCCAACTATTGACAATTAAATTTGAATGTTAAGTCTAACAAATTGCAGTTGCTCGTATAGGACAGTATAGTTTTAATGCAACTTGTTTTGCTTTAAAGTACAAGCACAACAACATTCTCATCCTGATTTAAATAGAATTTAGGAGTATACTTTTTTTTTAGGAAAAAATACCTTTTCGGTCTCTGAGTTTTGAAAAATAGGTGCATTTAGTCTATCAGCTTTTAAATTGACCAATTTAGTCCATAAATTTTCAATAATAAGTTTAAAAGTTCATTCTAATAAAAAAAAATTATTAAATTTGAACAAGATGAGTTGTGCTTCTTCCAAAATTAAAGAAAAAAAATAAAAAATATTTAATTCTCCTCTTGTTCATATTCTCTCTTCTCCTATACCATTACTAAGCTTCAACAAACACTAAAAATAAAAACACAAATAAAAAATCTTTCAAAAAACAAATTGACAGTGTACACCATTTGTTTGTTTCATAAATCACTCTGTCAATATATTCTCAAAAAATCAAACCTCTAACAATGCGTTTCTCCACCTGTATAAGCAGCATTTTTTTTTTAATAAAAAAATTATGTTTTAAACATTTTTCAAGTGTTAATTTTTATTCCCATGATAGCTAATATCTATCGTTTTGATTGCAATCCCATATAAGTTCCTTATTATTCTCTCTAGTCAATTTTGAAAATCTCATCTAATTGTCTAATCATAATTTTAAAACTAAAAGCGTTTTTAATGGATCAAAATAAAATTTTATCACATCTACTCGTCAGCTCAAATGAATTAGAAAAGAGTTAGGGAAAATTTATGCACAACCTTGTGAAATTGAGGGGAAAAAAAACAGAAACCTTAAAAAATAGGTTCCACTTCCATTTTTTAACTTTATTGGATACGAAGATTACACCAAATCTGTTATGAAAAACTATAAAAATGTCCTAACCAAAACTAGAAAAGATTTAAAAAACTAACCTCTCAAAAACCATAAAAATCTATGTAAAAAGAGAAACAAAAAATCTCATATACTAATCTAATATTTGGTTTCATATTCTAAATTTCAAAAAAAATTCAAACAACACTGAAATATTTTTTATTTTTTTTCTTTCGTTTTTTTTTATTAATGTAATGATATTTTATTGATAATCTCACTTTTACAATGAAGAATACATTCTTAAATATGCACAAACGGTAAAATAATCAAGGAAAGTCTACATCTAAACTTCTAAATTAGCAACCTCTAAAATAGCCTAAAATTAAGGATATGTTACAACAACGCATAATAACCATATTTGGATTTGTTTTTTTTTTTAAAACATTTGTTAGTTTACCATGGACGGTGAGGAGAGAGAAAAAGAAAGAAGAGGATGTGAGAGAGGAAAGAGGGAAGACGAAGGGAGGGGAGAGAGAGAGAAAGAAGAGAGATGAGAGAAAATTAAAAAAAAAATAGTATTTTTATCCAACTCATCTTGCCATTTAAGCATATAGTTTTTTTTGTTCAAATTTAATGATTTTTTTAATTAGAGAGACATTTTAAACTTATTCTTAAAAACTTGACTAAATTGGCCAATTTAAAATATGAGGGACTAAATGCACCTATTCTTCTAAACTCGAGACCAAAAATAAAAAAATAGGTGGTTCAAATCTACGTAAGAAAAAAAAAAGGGCAAAATACACTTTTGGTCCCTGAAGTTTAAAAACGAACACTTTAGTCCCTGAAGTTTGAAAAATACTTCTAAATGGTCCCTGAGTTAATTTGACTGTTAGTTGAGTAACGTAAAAGTGATGTGGCACATTTAATTAACAATTTTTATTAATTTTATATTATTTTTTTATTAGGTGGATATTTTCTTTTTCTTTTTTCTTCTCTCTCCTCCCTTCTCCTTTCTTCCTCCCTTCACCCCTCCCTTGAAACTTTCCTATTTGTTTATACACTGATCACACCCATCACTAAGGAAGAAAAACAGTCAACTTATTATTATTTTTTATTTTAATTTTTTTTTGAACAATAAACAAGTGGGGGACAGGATCAGGAGATGCACCAGGATATCTCAACTAGGTTGACACATCCTTAGCACCCTCATCATATCCCTTAACCACAATAATCTCATTCCATTCACAAAAGAATTACAAGAAAGTTGGGCAAAGAGCCAAGTGCCAATGGAGAGGCTAGAGAAAAGCCTTCCAATTTAAGGCAATGGAGGAGATATCATAGTTACAAAAGAGAGGGACTTTTGAGCACCAAGAAGCAGTAAAGTACAAAATATCATCTCTAATTTGTGAAGCATCTTTTTCCACGGAAGAGAAAATTCTGTTATTTCTTTCCAGCCATAAGCACCAAGCTATCGCTCCAATTAAGTTGCTAATGAGAATTCTTCTTGTAGAAGATTGGGGGGAGTGCATCAGTACATTCACCATGTCTTGCAGAGAATTAGGGAGCCTGTCCATAACTGATCCAATGATAAAATAGGACCAGATGGATTTAGAAAACTCACATTGATATAGTAGGTGTTCCATAGATTCATTCTGATCTTTGCAGAGGATACACCAATTTGGATTGAGACACCTTCGGGGATTTCGAGTTTGGCAAATGTCCATTGTGTTTAGGCTTTTGTGAAGGATAGTCCAGATGAAAATCTTGCATTTTTTCGGCAAGTAGTTAGACCACAAATTACCCACCATCAAAGGTTGAGTGTTGGAATTGTAGTCCAAAAGCCTCTGTTTGAGGGATTTGACGTTGAACATTTTATTTGCATTAAGAAGCCAATTGATTTGATCCTGGCCATCCAATGTATCAGGGGGGGTCCAGTTAGCCGAGCATTCAGTCCAGATTGAAGCTTCCCTATCTCTCAAAGGTCTTCTGTGAAGGGGGTTCCATGTGTGATTGGTGCTGTTCCATGCTTCTTTAACAGTGATAAAAGGATTTTCACTGATCGCAAAAAATCTCGGAAGCTGCTGCTTTAGAGGCCCATGACCCGTCCAATTGTGATACCAGAACAAAATGTTTCCACCACCAGAAATACTCCATATGATGTTGTTGATAACATTTTGTTGAAGCTTGATTATATTATGCCAAGGTGATTTGGAACTGTTATGACATTTCACAGGTAAAGTATATGCCGAGTCTGGGAGGTACTTTGCTTCAATGACCTCTCTCCACAAGCTTTTGGAATCAACCATATATCTCCAAATCCATTTAGATAATAGGGCCTCATTTGTGATTTTGATCTTGTTAATGCCCAGACCCCCTTTATCTTTGGGTAAGGTAACAATGTCCCAACGGACTAAGTGAGATCCCCCCAATTTTTCAGGGCCTTCCCAAAGGAAATCTCTCATATGTTTCTCAATAATATTGCAGACAGCGATCGGAGCTTTGAAGATGGAAAGAAAGTATGTAGGAAGGTTATTGAGAACAGCTTTAGTAAGAGTTAATCTTCCTCCTTTAGATAAGTATGTGTACTTCCAAGTATCGAATTTTCTCTCAATCTTTTCAATAATAGGGGTCCAAAATGCTTTGGATCTAGGATTACCACCTAAAGGCATGCCCAGGTATGAAAATGGGAGGGCGGAGTGTTTGCATCCCCACAGCTGTTCAATGTCTTGGATCACAGACTCATGAGCATTTATGCTAGCAAATGTTGATTTTTGCAAATTAACCTTTAGACCAGAAGCTTCCTCAAAAGCTTTAATAATGAAATGGAGATTTGATAGGTACCTCATATCTGCAACAGAGAAAAGAACAATATCATCTGCAAAGAGCAGGTGTGAGACTTGTACATCTTTATGCTGTCCCGAGTATCCCAGAATTAAGCCTTTTTGTTGAGCTTTATCAATCAGTCTTTGATAAGTAGTCCATAGCAATAACAAATAGAAATGGAGAGAGAGGGTCACCCTGCCGAATGCCTCTTGTTGCTTGGATATAACCTCTTGGTTTACCATTAATTAAAATGGAGTATGATACTGATAATATACAAGCTTTGATCCATCCAATCCATCGATCCGGGAAGCCTTTGAGGTATAGGATTGATAGTAGGAAGTCCCAATTGATTTTGTCGAAAGCCTTCTTGATGTCAAGTTTAAAGATAATTCTCTGTTTCTTACTACATCTCCAATGGTCAACAATTTCATTGGCATTGAGGATAGGATCAATAATTTGTCTATCCTTAATAAAAGCAGATTGATTCAGAGCAATAGTGCTAGGAAGTACCTCTTTCAAACGCTCAGCAAGCACTTTAGCCATGATCTTGTAAATCCTCGAAGTCAGACTAATGGGTCTATACTCAGACACCTTAGTAGCATCTGCTTTTTTGGGGATTAACGCAATATAGGTAGCATTAACTGATTTATTCACAATACTTTTCTCAAAAAAATCTTGGAACAACTCCATGATTTCGGCTCTGAATGTGTTCCAGTATTTTTTAAAGAATTCAATGGTGAATCCGTCGGGTCCAGGAGTTTTGTTGCTACCAAGCGAGTTGAGACAATTTTTTACTTCCTGCTCATTGAATGGCTTTATAAGATTTTCAGCCTGTTGAGAGTTGATCTCGTTCCAGTCCAGGTTGCCAATTAAACAACTGCCACCATTATCAGCTATATAAGTATCTTTGAAGTAATCCAGAAAAGCCTTCTCAATTTTTTCATCGGAGTATAAACTTTCCCCCTGAGTATTTTTAATCTCAGATATGAAATTAAATCTCCTTCTGGCCATACAAGTTTTATGAAAAAAGGCTGTATTTTCATCACCTTCGTTAAGCCATTTGAACTTACAGAGTTGTCTCCATTTTCTGGCATCCAGTAACATTATATTTTGTAGATCCACTTTTAAGGATAATCTCCTATTGATATCAGCTTCAGTAAGAATGCCCTGCTCTTCAATAAGATCGATCTCTGCAATCTGTTTTGTGAGATTTTCAACGTGCTGATATTCCAAGATTTGCATTGTTGAGCCAAGCCTTTAAGCTTTTTCATTATGATATATCCCGGATGACCAGCTTCTTTATAGAGAGGCCAAAAGTTATTTACAACCGAATCAAAGGATTTGTGAGTCAACCACCTATTGTCAAACTTAAAGGGGCAAGGTCCCCATTTTAAGCTTTTAGATTCAAGAAGCAATGGATAGTGGTCGGATGTCTTCCGATGAAGACGTTGCACTTGATGAGATTGAAACTCCAATTCCCACTTAGCATTATAAAGAAATCTGTCAATTTTGGACATAGCAGGATCTCTTCTTAAATTAGTCCAGGTAAATTGGCCATTCGGTTGGGGGGGCTCCATAAGGCTGACATTTTTTATAAAATTGTTGAATTTCCTCATCGAATTTCTGGAAGGGTTACGCGAGGTCGTTTCGTGAGCCCATCTATAAACATTGAAATCTCCTCCTAATATCCAACAAGTGGAGCATATATTGATAAGGAGGAGCAACTCATCCCAAAAACTTTGTCTATTCCTTCTGCTAGCCGGACCATAGACACCCGTGAGCCACCACAGAAGATCATCAGTTCTTTTAATCTGAATAGAAAGTGTGAAATTTTCCACAATTGAATTGACAACCTCAATATTTAAAGAGTCCCAAAGTATGAGTAAACCTCCAGCCGAGCCGTTTGCTTTAATGAAAGCCCAAGCAATAGTTCCTTTGTGGGATTTTTGTTTTTTCACTCTCTTCTTGAGATTTTTGTTTCTTCAACCTTTCTTTTCTTTCAGAAAAAGTCAAATAACAAATATGACATTTAAGAGAAAGAGAGAGGCATGGAAGAGAAAAACATTTTAAAGATTTTTTTTTTTATTGAGTTTGAGAAAAGAAGATTTTTCTATATGCCTTATTTTCTTTGCTTTTGGTCTTCTTGCTTCCTTCTTGTTTTTCTTGCGATTGGAGATTTGAAAAATTAGGGTTTTGTTTCACAATGTTTTTTCCTCTCTTCCTCTATAGGTTGATGGATGGATCGATTAAAGCTGAAGGAGTGAATTTTTTTTTGTTTTATTTTTTATTTAAAAAATTAGAGTTCATCCTTCTAGATTTTTGTTTTTCTTATTTTTTTTTGTAAAGAATGTGAAGGGACGAGAGAAAGGAAAATGGAAAGAGAAGAAAAAGAAAAAAAGAAAAATATATCTAATTAAAAAAAATAGAAAAATTAGTAAAAAAATTTCCACCTCATTTAAAGTTTGTAACTCAACTTGCCATATCACTTTTCCGTTAGTCAACTAACGGTCAAATTAACTCAGGGACCATTTAGAAGTATTTTTCAAACCTCGGGACTAAAGTGTTCGTTTTTAAATTTCAAGGACCAAATAGACAACAACCCCAAACTTTATGGACCAAAAGTACATTTTGCCCAAAAAAAAAAAAAAAAAAAAAAAAAAAGAAAAAAATGCAACATTGCCATGTTTGAGCTGCATATGGCCAATTTTCTTGCGTAGAGTTTCAAATGTGCAGGTGGGATTCTTTTTTCTTACCTCTCGTGTATATAAGAGAGTTTGATTTCCATGTGTAACAAAAATTGTATAATATTGATTTGTCATTCTCTCTTTAATAATCAATTACTCTATATTATTCTTACCCGATTTAAAAGCAAGGGAGGTTTACATATATACTAGTAACATTCATGCTAATTTTACTGCACATATTGAGAATATTTGGGGCTGCCCGCCAACCACACTACCTATCTCTTATTTGGGTAAATCCCAAGTCTCATGCTTTCTAGCTCCCCATAATAGAAAAGATTGAAAAGAAATTAGAATCTTGGAAATTTTCATACATCTCTAAAGGTGGACAATTAACGTTGCTACAAGCCGTCCTTGGCAACCTTCCAACTTATTATCTCTCGTTATTCCAAGCCCCGGTATCCATATACAAAAATATTGAGAAGTTGATGAGAAATTTTCTTTGGGAGGGTTCAGAGAATAATGGTGCATCACATCTTGTTCGATGGGATATTGTTACCTCTCCAAAATCTATGGGCGGATTGGGCTTAGACAACTTGAAAGTTACTAATTATGCTCTATTATGCAAGTGGATATGGAGATATTTAACAGAAAAAGACAATCTATGGAGAATCGCTATTGATGCCAAGTATAAAGCTGAACATCCGGTCTCCTTTCCGAACATGTGTAACCACAAAAGTTCAATATCCCCCTGGCATAACATAACCAAACTCCAGCATTATGTTCTTGACCACATTGGTTGGAATATTGTGGGGGGCAAAGAAACACTTTTCTGGTACCAAAATTGGACTAATACTGGTTGTCTCTATCAAAATGCCAGTAGATTTTTTGCAACCAACAAACCGCGGATGTCTAGGCTTGGGACACAGAAGCACAAACTTGGAGATTATTCCCTCGGTGACCCTTACTACATAGGGAATTGGAGGCATGGAACTCCCTTTCTAGAGCTTGGAGACAGCCATCCATTTCTACCAATCCTACTGATACCGACAAGATTTTCTGCAATATATCATCTGATGGTTATTTCTCCGTTAAAGCCATGAAAAATCAGCTTCGTGAAGCTCCTGCTAATTCGCATATTATTAGCCCCGAAACCTTAAGGTCTTTGCTCGTCCCCAAAAAATGTAAATTCTTCCTTTGGAGCATTCTTCACAATGGCCTCAACACCTTGGATAAATATCAAAAGAAGTACCCATCTATGATTCTCAGTCCTAACTGGTGTGTCTTATGCAGGAAAAATTCTGAATCTTTAGAGCACATCTTCATGACCTGTAGTTTTACACGAATCATTTTGAACCACATTATCCAAGAGACCAACATTCGAACCACATTATCCAAGAGACCAACATTCAGCCATTGTACTCCATAACTGCATTTCTAGATCATCTTCTTCAACTCAAAATGACCACAAAAGATCGTATCTTGAAGAGCAACATTTTGATGACTACTTTATGGTGTATTTGGCTTGAGCGGAATAGAAGAATATTCCAAGGTGTTGACCGAAACCACAGCCATCTCGGGGACGATATCATCTTGTTGGCGGCCTTGTGGAGTACCAAATCACCTCTTTTTTGTAATTATGATGTCTTTTCCATTGCTATGAACTGGAAGTTTTTTTTTTAACCCTTTGCTATTGGTTTATCGCTTTTCATCTAGAGCTTTCCTCTAGCTCAATGTTGATAACTCTCATTTTGATTGAATGAAATTCGCTATTGGCATTGGGGCATGATGAGGGTACTAAGGAGGTGCCAACGTAGTTGGAATGTCCCGGTGCACTTCCTGATCCTAATTTCCTCTAGTTTATTGTTAAAAAAAAAACAACTTTGAATAAACTACCAAAATTGATTGTGATAATCCTTTATAAGTTTAAAATAAGAGAAAAACTTAGGTGCATTCCAAGTATTGTCTAATAAAATATTGCTATGTGACATTTTTGTTTTTTTAAAAGATAATTTTTTTTTTCTAATTTTATTTTTGTGTGGTTAATAAGTGAGAAATATAAGAGTTGGGTACGAACGAAGGGGTTGTTTGGGAGTTTGGAATGTAATCAAGATTACTGGACTATTAAAATGTGTGAGATATCGAGGGCAGAACGAAAATGAGATCGTGAAATATGAAAACGATGGGAAAGAGGATGTTATATTACTTGATTCATATGATAGAATGTAATATTACGACATTTGGATGAACATCACAAACTTTAAACCATTTCAACCATAAAGGATTCATCGACGTTATGAGTTTCGACATTCATCGCTGAAAGTCAGTTGCAATGAATTAAGAGATTTAGAGAGAGATTCTCCTTTTCGTCGTTAATAATAAGTGATGGTTTTTGTGGCAAAGGCAAAATATATAATGAATACCAAAAACCAAATGTTCCTCTACAATAATATAATGAATGCAAAGCATTACCCCTAGAATGGCTAGTGATATGTGGGTGCTAAATTTCATATGTAAAATAATGGCTGGTTAGTAATTTTTTGAAAACATATAATTTTAAATAGGGGCGTTTAAAAAATTGACTCCAAAAAATCCCATCAACCTGACCCAATTTGTATGGTTTGGGTTATGGGTTCAAAGGGTTATGGGTTCAAATAAATGAAAATTTTATGGATTGAGTTAGTTTATAAGTTCACTTAAAATAACCCAACCCAATCCCAACCAACCGAACTTCTTATTACTTTTAAATAGCATGTCTTTTACCTATAATACAATTATATATACATAATTTATTTTAATTTTATTTAATTTCATGAATTTTTTAGATAATTTATTCTCCAACAACTACTAAAAATAATTTTTAGCACTTGAAAAGAAAAAAAAATCATAATATAAATTGAAATTGAGTTGTTAATCTTAATTCAACATATGAAAATAATTAAATAAAATTTTGGAAAATTTTCACACATAGAAAATATGTCAAACTATTGCAAAAAAAAAAAAAAAAAAAAAATACTGATAGACATTAATAGACTTTTATCAGCATCTATCAATGATAGACTTCTATTATTGAGTCTATCACAACTATCTAAAAATTTTTCTATTTTGTGTAAATAGTTTTCTTTATTTTTCTATTTATAAAAATTCCCCTAAAATTTTTACATATTAACATTTTACTTATTGTTAGAATAAAAACTTAAAAAAAAAATGACCCGCCTAACCTAAACCAACCCAACCCAAATGTTTAACTTAAAAAAATGACCCGCCTAACTTAAACCAACCCAACCCAAATGTTTCATAGTTGGGTTGAGTTTATTATTTAATAAGAGTTATTTGGGTTGAAGAAATTTACAACCCAAACAATCGGGTTGGATCTAAAACGTACTTTAACCCAATCCAACTCAATCCACGAACATCCCTAGTTTAAAAGCTAAGAAAGAGTGAGAAAACAAATGGTCTTAGTAGATTAGAGTGTGATAGTCATATCATATATTTTAAAAAATAGATGGAAGGTCATTTATAATTAGGGTAAAATAATAGGATATTAGTGTAGAAGAGAGAAAAGAGGAGAAGATAGTTACAACAGATTTTACAATTGACTAAGTAATAATATTGACTGAGTTCTAATATTCTCAAACTCTACAAAGAGACTAATTCACACTTAAAAAGCTTCTTAACAGAATGAAAATTTCACACAGAACACACTTTCATCTCTCTGAAAAAACAAACAAAAATTGCCCTTTATTCAATTCCATTCAAACTCTCGGCCCTTAATTTTCTCACAAATTATACAATTAATAAAGCCATTCAAATTTCTCTCTTTCAACACAAGGCTTTAGATCTCATTTCTATAAACCCTAATTATTCTCTCTCTTTTTCTCTCTATAAAGCTTGAGCAATTCCTTATATCACACAATTATTCTACCAATATTCACACCATCATATCACTTGCAATGCATAGACTTCTATTGGGTATGTTTTTTTTTTCTTTTTCTTTTTCTTTTTTTTTTTTTGAAATTTTAGTTCAATATTCATTGATGTTTTTAATTAACATAATTTTATTTTAATAATATTATATATTCCTTGAGGTTTCCTAATTAAAATGCTTTGGTATAAGTGGCCCTTTTGAACAATATTGTTGTAGATTTGTAGTGTAGAGACGAATATTGCAGACAGTTTGAATGAGACTAATTTTCTTCAACTAAACACATTGTATATATTTGATATTGAAAGTTAAAAAATTTAACTGTCTGCTTTCTTTATAGCTCTAAATTGGAAGACTTTTCTTTAGCCTCCTCATTTTTCTCTTTTGTATTTTGAGCTTCTTGCTTTTGGACACGGGAGATGATGAGGGTGTTACGGATGTGTCAATCTAGTTAAGATATCTCGGTGCACTCCCTGATCCCACCTCCTCGAGTATCTCGTTAAAAGAAAAAATATTGAAAGTGTTTGATCTATAGGTAAGAATTCTTATCAAACAGTCTCCTATTCCATTAGGACTCTATGAAACAAAAATCTATGAATCAAATTAAGTGAAGAGAAATTTTTAAAAATAGAAAAAATAAGGAAAAATATTTACACAAAATAGCAAAATTTTTAGATAGTTGTGATAGACGCTGATCTATAAGTGATAGAAATGCAAGTCTATTACTGATAGATATTGATAGAAGATTTTTTTTCTATTTTCTGTAAATTGGAAATTTTTTTTAAGTTAAAAGTATTTAGATCTTAACTGTTATTTGGTTTTTGAATTTTTTTTTCCTTTTAAAAGTATTTGAATTCATATTCAAATTAAATAATAAACAAAATAAAAAGAAATTAACTTTCAAGACTTGGTTTAGATTTTAAAAACATTTTAACTTAATAGAGTTAATTCGTTATGATCTATATACTCAATTTCAAAGCTTTAAACTAGGTAAATTTAACTCATAAACTAAACAGCCCATCTATTTAACTAAGAAATGAGATCTAGAGACATTATTTTATTTATAGATTAACCAAGTTTATTGCAACTAATTAATGAACTCATGATTTCAACATATGCCAGAGAAGGAGGTGAAGCCCCATGAAGCACATAAGCCTTTGCTAATGGATGAACCAAAACAAGAACCAAAGGAAATGGTTAAGCCTCCAAGATCATTTTGGAGGAGAAAATGGACCAACTTAGACAAACGTGTTGCTTATATTATTTTACTAGTGCATCTACTTTCTATTTTTGCACCATTCCATTTCAATTGGTCTGCATTTTGGGTCGCCGTTGCATTACAAATTATCACGGGTCTCTTTGGAATGACTGTATCGTATCATAGAAATCTTGCTCACAAAAGTTTCAAACTTCCAAAATGGCTCGAATACTTATTTGCTTATTGTGGAGTTCAAGCTCTTCAGGTATACTCATTTTTTTTTTATTTTGACGATATTCACTTTGTTTTTGAGAATTTGTATTGTTTTATGAATTTTAGGGTGACCCAATCGACTGGGTGAGTACGCACAGATGTCATCATCAGTATGTTGATACCGAAAAAGATCCACATAGTCCGATTCAAGGATTTTGGATTAGTCATATGATGTGGCTTTTTGATTCCTACACTTTGACTAACAAAGTTTGTCCAAAGTATTCTAGTAATCTTCAAAAGATAGAGAGAAATATGTTTGTATTTTTCTCAAAGCATGGGAAACCCGACAACGTTGGCGATTTGGAGAAGCAAAGATTTTATAGATTTATCCACAAAACATATATTCTTCATCCAATTGCTCTTGCAATCATACTCTATAACATTGGAGGAGTTCCCTTTCTTATATGGGGAATGGTATGCTATTAAAATCACTCTTCCCCCCCCCCCCCCCCCCCCCCCTTTCAATTATTGATCTATAAATTATTGATGAAAAATATATAATTTTATCTATGTTTTCAGGGTGTGAGGATCGTAGTGATTTTTCACTCTACATTTATGGTGAATTCGGTATGCCATATATGGGGAAAGCAACCTTGGAGAACTGGCGATTTGTCAAAAAACAATTGGTAATTTTTTTTTCCATCTCTTTCTCTACCATATATTATCATGTGAACAATATGATTTGTTTTAGAAGTAAGAATACAAGGATTTGCCGATACTTATTTGCGTCGAGCTGCTCTAAAAGCGTTGTCACATACATGAGTCAACAATAAATGCCAAAAAAATGTGTTGGGTCATTGGAAAGGTTAATTGCGAGTGACTCGTAGGAAGATCCTTTGTCAACATGAGTGAGAGGGAAGAATTTGAATGACAAGTAGGTTCATTACTAGTTGTCAAACCAGTATTGATAAAAAAAAAAAAAAAAAATAGGTGCATTCTAGACCGCACTCATTCTATCCATTGAACTATAATTGGTCATGTGATACATTCTCACTTTCTTTTTTTAACAAATATTTTTATATTTTCCCTCCTTTGTGGTTAAGATGGACTTCAAAAAGATGGTGCAATGGTGATTTAACACGTGGAACCAAAGGATAATTTAAATACTTGAATTTTCTTTCTATTCATAATATTTCTTTCAATTTAATATTATCCTAATTTAGACTTTAAATTTAATGAAATGGAGTAGTAGGTCATCATGGTTGTTTCAAACTCATCGTGTATGTCATTGGCATCATATTATTCATCCCATCATGACCATAACTTAATTATTTACATATGACTATTTATGTATTTTTCCTAAGTACTAGTTTGAATTTTTGTTCTTGAGCATTTATATTATCTTGTCAAATCATCTATTAATTTAAAAGCTTAAACTGATAGATTTCAAGTTCAATGATGATTTAACATAAGTTCTTACATTTTAGTAAATAAAGTTCATAATCAATAACAAAACATTATCCAATTTTTTTTCTTTCATTTAAGTTCAATATTGTGTGGTAGAGAATCAAACCATTAATCCTTTGGAATGATAAATTGACGTAGATGAGTGTTTCTTTAATTTATGTTCAATATTGAGCTATACTATGTCAAAGTTGGATAAAAAATTATCTAATAATTTAGGTCCCGTTTGATGATTATTTAGTTTTTGATTTTTAGTTCTTTAAAATTAAACTTAAAAGCACCACTTGCTCTTATAAATTTCTCTACTTTATTATTTAGTTTCTACCAATGTTTTCAAAAATCAAGAAAAAAAATAGTAGTTTTCAAAAATTTATTTTTGTTTTTAAAAATTGACTACGAAAAAAATACAAAAAATATAGTATGAGAATTGAGCACTAAACAAACATAAATTTCAAAAATAGAAAATTAAAAAAAAAAAAATTACAAAATGATACTTTAATAAATAGGATTTTTTTTGCGATATTTATCCTGTTTATATAAATAATTAAACCATATATATTTAAGGACTATTTCAAATATAGAAAAATAAGTCCAACTATTTATAAATATAGAAAAATTTAATTGTCTATCAGCGATAGACCACGATAGACTTTTATAGCTCAAAGTTTATCGTGGTCTATTACTGATATTTTTTTATACTTGTAAATAGTTTGATATTTTTTTTATTTATAATAATTTTATTAGATTTAACTTTGTATTTATTATAATATTTCGTTATTTCGTTTAAAGGTGGGTGGGTTTAACTTCATTTGGAGAAGGATGGCACAATAACCACCATGCTTTTAAGTATTCAGCTAGGCTTGGCCTTGAATGGTGGCAACTTGATGCTGGTTGGTATGTTATTAAATTCTTACAAATCATTGGATTGGCTACTGATGTAAAATTGCCCTCTCCAAGCCACATGCAAAACCTAGCTATGGACAAAAACTTCTAATTAAATTGATATTTCACGTTCAAAACAATTATATGTTTCCATAAAATTGTTTTGAAATGTGGAGATATCAAATATGATGTCTATGATCTTATCAATTGCTGTTTGATGGATGTGTGATCCAAATATATATGTTATCAATTGCTATTTGTATTAGATAGTCTAGATTGTTCGGATTATCAAGTCATCAAAACACCTCTAATATGATAAATTTTGTTTGTAAAAAGAAAAATTTAGAAAGCTCTTAAATCTTGTTTTTTTTCTTGAGCAATATACGGAGAAGGGAGCGGGAGCGGGACCAGTAGATGCACCTAGATATCTCAACTAGGTTGACACATCTTTAGCATCCTCATCATGTCCCAGAACCACAACAGAAAATCTCATTCCACAAAATAATTACAAGAGAGATCAAGGAAATTTTTTAAAAAAATAATGTAATTCGGAAAACAAAATACAAAAATAGGGTGGCTTCCAGACTAATTCTAAAAATAGGGTAGGGAAACAAAAGATCTAGTTGATGAGAAAATAATCTTCATAGGCCAACCCATGATGATTATTTTGTAATAATTCAATGAGACAAAGTACTTTAATAACCGCCTCAATAAAAAAGTTGCTTTGAAAACATAGTAGAATAAAATCATAGTCATGAAAAAAAAGAGTGTAGCATATATATTTTATTGATTGATGTAATTTCATCTAATTTATGCTCAATTTGCAAGCTAATGCAAAAACTTCGTTTTTTTTAGAGCTTTCCCACAAGAAACTCTAATTGTTTTTTAAATCTTTTTAAAAGTTTCCATTAAATTCAAAATCAAATCATCAACCTATATATATTAATAATATATAGTAAATTTTGACTGTGATTTCTTTATAAAAATATATAAAAACAAATATTGTTATTTTTATACCATTGTTTGAATAAATATTTAATTAATAAGATTACATCACAATTCGTCTAAAATGTTTTAATATTCATATAAGAATTTTTGTAATATTATAATTCTAATACTTTTAATCTTTCGTCGATTTTCATAAAAGTATTCATTTAAATGTACTATGATTACATTCATAAAATGTATGTAAAACATTTTATATACGGCTCTTTTCAAATATAGAAGAATAAACCAAACTATTTACAAATATAGAAAATTTTTACAGTCTATCAGTGATAGACTGCAATAGAATTTTATCGTTTTCTATCGCTCAAACAATAGAATTCATTTGCTTGAGCGATAGAAAGCGATAGAATTCTATCGTGATCTATCACGGATAGACAATAAAATTTTTCTATATTTGTAAATAGTTTGATATTTTTTCTGTTTAGAGTAAGTTCCCTTTTATATACTATCAAAACAATTAACTCTCTCAATATTATTGCATCCAATATTGCACGATAATAGTTTTTTTATAATCAATATCAGGTCTTTGTAAGAATTCATATGCAACAAGTCTTGCTTTAGATCTCATTATTTTCATCTATTCTTCTTATAAATACTTGCCACATGTTTGACACTTTTTGGTATCTGAACTACTTGGTAAAAAAAACTCAAATGTTTTGAAAAATAATTTTCATTATTCTTGGATTACTTCTTTCCATTTAAAGTGGAATTTGTATATGTCGACATTTTTTTATAGATATAGGTATAAAAAGATGTTGCCAACTTAAATAGCTATGGTTCCATCATTTTCATGTCATGATACATAATTTATCAAGATCACATTACTATCTTTATTTACTTCGATATTTTTACGAGTACTTTTATTCAGGTTTTCTTCTAGAATATCGACATTCTTAGCCGAATTATTTTCTATATTTGGACTTTATTACGGTGGATGTTTAGATTATGGTGACTATTATTTTGTTTTCCCATTTTTACATGAAGTTGTCTTTCTTCAATGAGTTCAATTTCAATAGTCTTATTTAAAATTTCGCATTAAATTGTGTTATGTTTTTGGGAGGACATTTTGATTATTGCTTTGCTTTGGTCTACAAAATCAAAACTTGTCACTAAGTTCTAATGCTTCCTCAATTACTCTTAGTTAAGTATGCACCTTTCTAAAATGAAAAAAAAGTACTAATAACAAGTACCAAATTGACAATTACTACAAGAATTTCGGTCTCTTCCGACGAAATCTTTCTCGACACCAAAAAAAAATCCATCTTTTCACCTCCATCAATGACTTAGAAACTTCAAAAGGCAAGATATTCTTCATTTTCTAACCGAGTTCTTTCTGTAGAAAGTACAATGTTTATTAAGAAAACTATTTGCACCTTTTATATACTATATATATATATACTTAGACTATGCAAGGTATGGATCATCATAATTAACTTTATCCACGAAATGGATATATCTATACCCAACTTGGCCTTTCATTGAAAGTACATTACCCTCATAATAACAAGGAGGTGTTTCTCTAATGTAGATGAATAGAAAACAGTAAAATTCTGTTGTACAAGAAAATCTTCTTCCTTTTCTGTGTTTTCATGATGGCTCTGTCCTACCTAGCTAATAAATAGGAATAGAGAACAAGTGAATTGAAGTGTAATAATATATTGCATTCAATATCCTTCAATTTGATTAAAGTTATTGCATGATGGTATAAGTTTGATCTTGAAATTTTAAACTATACAAATCCAACTTGTTAACTAAAAATTCTCTTAGAACTGAAAGAAAAAGACCAAAAGACATTTATGGATCAACTAAGGACCCGTTTGGATTGATTTGAAAAAAAATGTTTTTCAAAAAATTCATTTTTATTTAAACTCTTTTGATAAAAAAAACTGTTTAAAATACACTTCAAAATCTATTTTGAGTGGTTGTCAAACATTTTTTTTTAAATGACTTGTTTTTTAAATTAAACACTTGAAAATGTATTCCAAATGCTGATATATTTCATTCAATAAATGTGAGCTAAAAATTTTAGTTGGAACACGAAGTTATTGCATGCCCTCAAAACTCAAAATGCACTATAAATACTTATGCTAGAGGAAATGGTGTAACACTAAAGCTAAAGCAAGAGTTGCCAATAATGGAGGGATCCAAACAAGAACCAAAGGAAATGATGAAGCCTCTAAGGTCATTTAGGAAGGAAAAATGGGCCAAGAATGACAGAGACATTGCTAGTTCTCTCTTTTTTGTGCATCTACTTTGTATTTTTGCACCCTTTCATTTTAATTGGAGTGCATTTTGGGTTGCATTTGCATTGTACGTTATTACAGGTCTGTTTGGTATTAGTGTTTCTTATCATAGAAATCTAGCACATCGGAGTTTTAGCATTCCCAAATGGCTTGAATACTTATTTGCTTATTGTGGAGCTCATGCACTTCAGGTTTGTCTTTAAATCGAGCATGTGATTATTAAAAGTTGGTGATTAAGGCTATACTCAGTAACCATTTTGTTTTGAAATTTATGTTTATTTTCTCCTAAATTTTTTACTATAGTTTTCATATTTTTGGAAGAATCACATTTAAAAAATTCTTAGTCAAATTTTTTTTTTAAAAAAACAAAAGTTTGGAAAAACTACTCTTTTAGTTTGACTTGATTTTTGAAAACATTAATGTAAAGTTGATAACAAAATAAATAAACTTATAGATGAAATTACTATTGACAAGTTTAATTTTTAAAAACTAAAAACTAGGAAACAAATGGTTACTGCAAAGTGGGGCCTAAATAAATCACCTTTAAATTAGTGTTTCGATATATCCATTATAATTTAAAATTTTTCATTGACTTTTTAATTTTTAGGGTGATCCAATTGATTGGGTGAGTACGCATAGATGTCACCATCGATTTGTTGATACTGAAAGAGATCCACATAGCCCTATTCAAGGATTTTGGTTCAGTCACTTTAGTTGGATTCTAGATACCTATGTTTTGACTAAAAAAGTTTGTCCAAAATATTTGGATGATTTTCAAAAGATAGAAAGAAACATGTTTATGTTGTTCATGAAGAAAGGGAGACCAGAAAATGTTGGCGACTTGGAGAAGCAAACATTTTATAGGTTTCTTCACAAGACATATTTTATTCATCCCATTGTTCTTGCAATCGTACTATATGCATTGGGAGGAGTTCCTTTTCTTATATGGGGAATGGTAAAATAAAAGCTCTCTTATCTTATCTCTCATATTGTTTTGTTTCCATCACTAATCTATGATATGAAGTGTAAAATAATTTCATTTTATTTATATTACAAAGAAAAGAAGGATTTTTGTTTTTTAGTCCAAACTATTTACGAGTAGGGTATTCGAACTTTTGAATTCTTAATCAATGACAAATACGTTATACTAATTGAGTTATACTCATGTTGGCAAAAAAAAAAAAAAAAAATTAGAATAAGGTTTGACCTTCAACATCTTAAAGGTCCAACTATCCTCCAATTAGTAGCTAAGAATTGAATAAATCAAAATTTTAAACGTTGTTTTCGAAAATCATAATTAGATTTGAAAAATTACTATAAATAGAAAAAATATCAAACTATTTACAAATATAGAGAAATTTCACTATCTATAAGCGATAGACCGTGATAGAATTCTATGGCTTCAGCAATAGACTTCTATTGCTATCTATCGCTCAAACGATAGAATTATATTGCAGTCTATCGCTGATAAACAATAAATAGTTTGACTCATTTTTCTATATTTGAAAACAACGATTTTGTAGGAAATAAAAATATGAGAAATCAAATTATAATTTGTCCTGCAGGCTGTAAGGATGGTAGTAGTTTTACACATAACATTTATGGTGAATTCCGTATGTCATATGTGGGGAAGACGACCCTGGAAAACAAACGATTTGTCAACAAACAACTGGTAATTTTCCTTTTCTTTCTCTCTCCCCCTTTATTAAGTGAAAAATTACTAAAATTGTTCAATACATTTTTTAGTGTAAATGTTTTAAATGACAAAACTATTAAAAATACTTTTAAATATAGCAAAATGTCACTGTCTATCCGTTATAGACAATGATACATTAATAGACATCTATCAGCGTCTATCGACATTTTGCTATATTTATAAATAAGTTGGCTCATTTTGCTATAATTGAAATCAACCCTTTTTTTTCATTTATTTATATTGTGGCGAAGTAATTAAAAAAAATATTGGGAGAATTTTAAAAATAGTTATTGAAATATTACTCAATGGTTTTGCAAATTAAGTTCAATAATTAAAATATATAGTTGATATATAGTTCTAAACACAACTATTGTTTTTGTAATTAATTATAGAAAAATATTTTGGTGCTAGCTCGGTTACACCTATCTTTGTGCAATCCACTAGTTAACCAATAAAAATTTGTCATGTGGCAAGAAATTTTGACTTTTAAAAAAAAGCTAATTATTATTTTCTTGTCATGTGATAAATGAAGCAGTTGTAGGGAGATAATTGTAGCCAAGATTGCACCTAATCATTGCCCTTTATTATAGGGTTGTTTTCTAATATAGAAAAATGAGTCAAAATATTTACAAACATAGAAAAATTTCACTGTCTATTGCTGATAGGACAGTGAAATTTTTCTATATTTGTAAATAGTTTGATATTTTTTTCATTTATAATAATATTATAGCTGTATTTTTCTATTTGTTATTATAATAACCTCTTCTCTTCTTTTAGGTGGGTGGGTTTACTTTCATTTGGAGAAGGTTGGCACAATAATCACCATGCTTTTGAATATTCAGCTAGACATGGACTTGAATGGTGGGAAATTGACTTTGGTTGGTATGTTATTATGTTTCTTGAAGCCATTGGATTTGCCACTAAGGTCAAAATACCCTCTCAAACCCACAAGAAGAAGTTGGCGATAATAATGGATGAAAAAATTCATATGAAAGCCTTCTAATTAAAGTCATCCTTTACATAGAGATTAATATATACACTTCATGAATGTTTTAGAACGACACAAAATTATGGAGTTATCTCAAAATAATGAATAACTATAATGTTATTAATCGATGAGTTAGCTATGCTCATATGCACACTTATATAAAATAGTTACAATCTATAAACTAGATAAAAGTGTTATAACTTATTATTATATATACTTCAATAATTTCTTGCACTTATTCCTGAGAAATCCTAGTCATTGATTTGATGGTTTATTTACTAAACTAAATAAATATGTGTTTAGTTGGATTCTGTTTTGGTAATTATTTTTTTTATTTTATAATTCAAATAATATAAATTCTAAATACAACATGATTATGTTTTCAACATATTCAAATTTTGAATTTTAAATTTTAAAATATGAAAATATATTAAAAAAGATTAAAAAAAATGTTTAAAAATACATTATTCATTTTATAAACTCAATTCATTTATCTCCACACTATCTACATACTACAAGAAAAGGAAACCATAGCAGCGGTATAGCAATGGTCTCACAACCCTTGGCAAAACTAGTGTCAAGAGTCAATTGCCGCAATTTTTAAAAGTGTTGGAATCAAAATACAAACCACTACTATATCCTCTTCTATTGCAGCACTTGTTGTTTTATAGTGACAAATGTTTCATTCTACTACTTCGCTTTTGGTTTTTTATAGCAACAAGTGTTTTAATCCATAGCAAACACTTTTTTTAGTTTATAGCGACAAATATTTCATTCTACAACACTTTTGTACGTATTTAACTAACAAATATTTCATTTTATAGCAACACTTTTGTTTGTTTATAGTAACAATTGTTTCAACCCATAACAACAATTTTGACAGCAACAAATGAATTAATTTATAGCATCACTTCGCGTGATTTATAAAAACGACGAAAAGCTTTTTATTGTAACAATATTGAAACCATCGCTAGCAATAGTAGCATTTAAAAAAAAAAATTTGCAACAATTTTGTCAAATAATTCAAAGTGTTGTTATGGATACATTTTTTTAGCTTTATTTTTTACAAAATATATTGCAATATTTTTTTTACCCACAAGTTTCCAAAGTATCATTCATAAAGTTTAAATAAAAAAAAAAACATTCGAAATAGAAGAATGTTCTAACAAATATCTAATGTCATCGAAATAATACACCACAAACAAAAAACAAATAACAGTATTTAGCTTTTGAGATATTATTATAATATTGCTTTACAACTACTAACTATGATATTAAGTTACTATGAAAGATGCTTAGTCGACTTTACGAAATTGGATGCATCATTTCTTGATTGTTACCTCCCTGATCGAGATGAATAATGATAAAAATTCAAAATTTATTTAGAAAAAGACAAGTTCAAATGTATTAAAAAAAAATTATACCTTTAGTTAGTGTTGCGTGAAACTATATTCTTGAAATCTACAAAGAACCAATTTAGACGGAGAGATATTTGGTTTCCACTTTTACCATTTTTAATTAATAGTTATAGGGATATATTAGGTAATTTGAGTAATAAAGATTAAACAATTTATTTATTTATTTAAAAATAATATCATCATTGTATTTTTTTTAACCAACCCTTAATTTTAAAAGCATCTATCATGTTAAAATCTTGATATTTCTTCATATTTATTTCAAAATAATAGCACCATCAAGTTAAAAAAAGAAAAATTGGTTTTAGTTTTGATTTTTTCTTTTAAGATTAGATTTAAGATCAAATCAAATTAAAATTTGAATCTAAACTTTCTTTATAAATTGATTAAATTATACTCTCGATTGTCAAAGTTATCTCTCTCTTTCTGTTTTTCTCTTCTCTTTCTTACTTTTATATTAGGGAAATTTTTAAAATTAGAAAAATAAGAAAACTATTTATACAAAATAGTAAAATTTTTAGATTTTTATGATAAACTCTGATAGACTTCTATCAACGTCTATCAGTGATAGAAATGATAGAAGACTATCATTGATAGATGCTGATAGAAGTCTATCAGTGTTTTCTTTGCTATTTTCTATAAATAGTTTGACATTTTTTCTATCCGTAAAAATTTCTTTTTATATTACAATTTTTTTTGTAGCTTCATACTTTCCACTAACTAGTTTGATACTATGTACATTACACGTGTTGCATAAAGTTTAAAAAGAGAATTTAATTATAAAATTTTAATAATACAACTTTAATTTATGAAGGAGAGAGTTTTATTTTTTAAATAAGTCATGAAAAAAGTTCATAAAAATTTTGAAAGTTGGGTGAGGACCAACCACAATTATTTTAATTAAGTTTTAAAGGTATTATAAAATAATATATAAATTAAACATGTATAAAAGATTATATAAACTAAAATATTTGTATAATTTTTTTAAAATTTTGTGATAATAAAAAAAATCTTTCTTATTTTAATTATGATGATTTGATTATTTTCTAATTTTTTAATTTTAATATGAACAAAAATATTATTATTATTATTATTATTATTTAAAATTTATACTCGCTTTAAAAAATTGTATTTGATATTTTGATTGGGATGATTTGTTTATCTTTTAAATTTTTTAAATTTTTTATTATAATTGTCACTTAGTTGGAAGTTTTTTTTTTAAAAAAAAAAAATTCGTGACAATCCTTTCTGTTAAAAAAAAAAATCATTGGATGATTTGATTACCGTCTTACTACTATATCTGCACGCAAACTTTAATCAATATATTTAAAAGGGAGGTCAGGTGAAACTTTATATTCTATATTTCTCCCTAAGTTATAGTATTCATTAATGAAATTTAAAGTATCTTATTATTTGTTTTAATAAAAAATTTAAAGTATCTAATAACACTAGGTCCAGCCTCTAGGTTATTAAGACTACTAATTTCTAACTACTATTATTATTTCAAAATATATATATATATATATATATATATATATATAATTATGTTATAAAAATAATAAAGATTTAATATCTCCGTTATTTTAAGATAAAACAACAATTATCCAAGGATTTTCTGAACCAACCTCCTCTAATATCATTTTAATTGTCTATTGACCCACAAACTTTAAGTAATGGATGAAGACAAATTTAATATTATATCTCTAACAAGGCTTGATTTTTATAAAATGAACGACTAAACCTTCGTGATTGAAAGTGGAATTGCAGGGTGTTAGTGTTTGTATCCTTTTATTTGATATCTTTCCTTAAAATGAAAAAAGGAAAAAAAAAAACATAACAAATATTGATAACTACTTGATTATCACCTAATATTATCGATACTTGCTCTATTTGTTGTTTATTATTGTTATTATGTCTACAACTTAGCTGTAAAACTGGGTGTATTTGAATTATTTTTAAAGATAAAAAATAGAAGGGAAGCTTTTCAAATCATTGATATGCATATACTTGGTAACTAATCTCAAAGTTGTAAGATATTTTGAATAATCAAACCATTATTGAATTGCATTAACTTAATTAGTTGTAATAATCAATTCTATTAAATACATGACTTAGTCATCTTTTCTCTTGTAGTAAATTCATAATAAACTGCTCATTCAATGCATTATATTGTTGATTTTTTTTTTTTTTTTTTAAAAAAATATTAATATTCAGAGTTTGATCGAAAGTTCATTCTCTCCAAAAGAGAAGATCATGAATCCATAAGTAAAAAACTACATCTTGGTATGAAGTCTATGGGTGCAAAATTAAAATCATGAGAGCCATTTATATCAAAATAGACCGTGTGTTGCAACGATTATAGGATATGTGGAAATATAAGTTGTCCCTACCATTGGTATTATAGTCATGTCCTAAATTTTGGCTATTAGTGGTGGAATCTGTGCCAAATAATGAGGTGACTTATGAGTTTCAATGACTTAATTAGTAATTTTATTTTTTTAAGCTTTTTTTAATCGTACTTTCATATTCTCATGATTCTTCTCATTCGAATGTGATCTCGATTCATTTATATACCCGTTCTACCTTCTAACTTTGTTTTTCTTTCATTTTCTTTTGATAGGGTGATTTTAGACCGAAGTAGATATCAAACATGAATAGAAGTCGACAAAGTCAAAGAAATAACAAGATTTATTTTGCTTGAACGATAAAAAAAAAAAAAATACGAAAAATATAGCTAAATCGATTTCACCTTTATAATTTGTTGGTAAATTTATCCCCATTATAGCCTTGAGACTCACGTCCACCTTAGAAATAGGAAATAAATATATATACACATATATATTTTAGATTTCAATTTAAATGAAGTTGCTGCCTCCCACCTTATATATAGGAAATTAAAAAATATCTATCTTTTGTGATTTTTTTAATTAATATTTCAATTCGAGGTAAATTTCAAAAAAAAAAAAAAAAAAAAAAAAAGACGGGAAAATTAGATATGATTGTTCATTCACGGTTTGATAAAGGATTTGATCGCACTCAAGCTGGTTGTACCGGATTGAGATATTTCATTGACTGCGAACAATGTTTTGTATTTTAATAGGTATTTTGCACACATATTTCTCCTTCCATATCATTTTTGATTTCTTGTTTATAATCTATGACAGCTTGTTTGTTACCCTTTTTTTTAAGGCTAGATGGCTCTTCAACTTGTGACCATATATATGGTATAAATGATGGGGATTGAGATGATAGTAATCATTATGGATTGTTTGGGCGCTGAATAGAGATACGATGTATGGAATTCATATGTATGTGTTGGGTGCAAAGTTATTTTGTTTGAGTTCATATGTCTGTGTTTGGGGTATAGAGTTGAGTTCATGTGTCTCGCGTATTGGGTGCAATTTTTTAAACTCTAAATAATTTGCTTTTATGATTATTATTTTTGTTTTGAAACTTTTTTATTCAATAATTCTACCTATATTTATTTGAATAAAATATGGATGAAATTGTTTTTTTTTTAATTTTTAATTTTTTTTGGAAATGAATAACAATTAGTCCACTGCATTTCTTGCAAAAATATGGTTAAATAAAATGAGAAACCAAAAAGAAATTAAAACTTTTGATTCCTAATTTTTCTCCATGAATTTCATCATAATCATCTTCTTTTTTTTCTTCTTATTGTTGCTCTGTATTTTTACTCTTGTCATGATTTTTCTTTTAATTGAATCTCCCCCATCATCTTAGCAGCCAATGGAATGCTACCACATTTCTTCAACAATTTCACTTTCATTAAAGAACAAATCTCCATTTTTCACTAATTCTTGCTAGAAAATGTTTTAGGAAAAAAATCTTCATTATATACTTTTCAACTACAAAGATAGTTTTCCAAATATTCTTAACACTCATTTCATATGTGAATTCAATTAAATAAAAATATATTTTACAAATTTTTGCGTATAAATATTGCACTTAATGTAAACAAAATACTATTATTTATATAATCAACAATCGTACAATATACTTTAACAGTCATCAATCTTTATAATAGTCGAAAGTGATTGTCAAAGTAGTTTATTGAAGATGATTTTCATTGGAGTTTGTAGTTGGAGGCGACTTTTAGAGCTTGTCGGAAGCAGTTGCTGGAGCCTGAAATTGGATGTTGGAGTCGGTCGCGCGAAGATGATCGTCGGATTTGGGTCATCGAAGTTGGGTCACTGGAGTTTTCATCGGAGGTGGTTACTGGAGTCCGGAATTGGTCGTCAGAGTTGGTCACATGAAGGTGGTCGCCAGGATGTCATCAGAGGTGGTTGCCTGAGCCCAGAGTTGCCATCGGAGGTGGTTATCGAAGCTCAGAGTTGGTCACCGGAGTTGTCGTCAGAGGTGGTTGTCGGAGCCGGAGTTGGTTCCCGTAGTGTGACAGCGGTTGTTACCGACAGCGGGCATTAGTGGAACTATTGAAAATATTGGAATAAGGGAGAGTTGGGGTGAGTTGGTAAAATATACCAACTCAGCTCCACCAACATTTGAAGTTGGTGGGCAAAATATTGGGTTGGTATATTATACCAACTCAACTCAATTCATGTTGGTGAGCCAAACACCCCCTATGTAAGCAACTATCTCCTACGATTTTGCATTGCAACAATTGAGTTGATATAGGAGTAAATTTAATTTTGAGCCATCATGCAATTTTTTCGGACATAAATAGTATGTTTTTATAGTGATTATTTTTGTATGGAAAACTTTTTTATTCAATAATATTCTACCTATATTTTTTTAATAAACTATCCAAGGCACTTTGTTTTATTTTATTTTATTTTTTTTTGTAAAGTACACATGTATTGTTGGAGGTTTTGAAAAATGAAGTTTAGGGTTTACTTTTGAATTTTAAGTAAACATTTTAAAAATTATGTGTGTTTCTACTTAAATTAGACAAAATCATATTATATTTTGGAACAAAATGAATTTAGATTTATATTGTAAATGAAGTATCCTCAAAATGTAATTGTAATATAATGACTATAGTAATGATCATGTTACATGGTTGGGACAAAAACAAACTTCTGTTTGGATTAATTTGGAAAAATATGTTTTTTAAAAAATAATTTTCATTTAAACATTTTTTATAAAACTCTTTCTTAAAAGTGATTTTATATACAAATCAAAATAAAAGCACGTGTGTTTGGTTTGTAATTATATGATAAAAATATTTTTATTAATGTCAAATTACTATAAAGAATGACTATAAAATACTATGAATTAATAGAAAATCGGAAATTCATTGTTTTGACGGAATTTACGTACTTTTGTGCTATTTTATTGACGTTTTTGTGCGTCAACTTAAATATGACCACTTATTGAGGTTCTATAACCATCAATATATGTATTTTTAAATTGGTAGTTATTTTTATATCACGAACGCCAACAAAACAAAAAGCTCGTGTGTCAACAAAACCCAAATTTAAAGTAGTGATAATATAAAATAATAGTTGTCAGAGTTGGTGGAGGTGGCCGCCATCAGAAGTTGCCCGTCGATAGTAGTCGCTGGAGATGGTAGTTGGAGTTGGGCTATTGATGGACATGATATAAAATACCATTCACATACAAAATTGGCCTCTCAAATATTGAGTTGAGTCATATCTCAACTCATAGCAATTCTTTTGATACACGATATTTGAAAAAAAAAAAAAAATCTTCTTTGGTATGTTGCTAAAAATACAGCTTTAAATGTGGTAATTATTTTTTGATTTTATTTAATTGAGTTAGATTTAGATTAAAAGATTTGTTTTGATTGATTTTGTTTTGAATCTTTTGATACACTGTATTAGTTTTTTTTCACCAAGGGTAACCTTGCTGCACGAGAAAGGTTTCACTTTCTTGTAGGTTCCATTCTTTCCTCATTTAAATAAATTTACGTTGCTGCAGGAAAAGGTCAAAGTTTTTTTTTAATTATTAATTTCATGGTTTAAAATCATTTTTAAAATACAAAAGACAATAATCATTTAAAAATATTTTTAATCACTTTAAAATTACTCTATAGTATGGTACCATTAACCCATAAAATAATGAAAAATTTTCATAGATAAAAAAAATGTCAAACTATTTAAAAAAAAAATAGCAATATATATAAATATATATATATATATATATATGATAGACATTGATCGACTTCTATCCGCATGTATTAGTGGTAGACTTCTATCATTTCTATCACTGATGACCCTAATAGACTTCTATCATCGTCTATCACAACTATCTAGAAATTTTGTAAATAATTTTTCTTATTTTTCTATTTTAAAAATTCCCTTAAAATAATCTATTAATAAACAATTTTGAAAATTAATTATAGTTCAATCACTTCAATAAAAACCGTATCTTCTTCCTTTGAAAAAAGAAGAACAAAAAATAAAAATGTATCTTATTAAATATAAGCCTTTTATTCATTTGGAGCCTTAGATTATTAATGTGGAGACTTTAAATGACTATAAATACAAATGCTTGATGCGGTGGGGAAAGCCTAAAAGTAAAGAAAACCCTTTTCAAATGGATGTATCAAAACAAGAACCAATTGAAATAGTGAAACCTCTAATGCCATTTGAGAGGGCAGAATGGAGTAACATAGACAAAACCACTGCATTTGTTATATTCTTTATACACATACCTTGTATTTTTGCACCATTTCAATTTACTTGGGGGGCGTTTTGGGTTGCCTTTGTATTATATGTTATCACAGGTCTTTTCGGCATAACTATTTCATATCACCGACACCTTTCACACAAGAGTTTTAGGCTTCCTAAATGGCTTGAATATTTGTTTGCTTATTGTGGCGCTCATGCGTTACAGGTTTGATTTTTGTCATCTTCTTCTTCTTATTATTTACTTTAAATAATGTCAACTTATGGAAATTGTATGTTGAAAGTATTTATTTGTTTTCAATATTTTAGGGTGATCCAATGGATTGGGTGAGTACGCATAGGTGTCATCATCAATTTGTTGATACCGACCGAGATCCTCATAGTCCTATTCAAGGATTTTGGTTTAGTCATATTACTTGGACTCTAGATTCTTACCGTTTGACGAAAAAAGTTTGTCCAAAGTACTTTAGAGATTTTAAAGGGATGGAAAGAAACATCTTGATGTTGAATTTGAAGCATGGGAGACCAACTAATGTGGTTGACTTGGAGAAACAAACTTTTTATAGGTTTATTCAAAAGACATATTTTCTTCATCCAATTGCTCTAGCGGTTGTGCTCTATGCCATCGGAGGAATCCCTTTTGTTATATGGGGAATGGTAAAATACGATAACTATTCTTTTTTTTTTTTTTAATTATATATAGATAAGTTGTTTTTAAATATAGCAAAATGAGCCAACATATTTACAAATGTTACTGATAAACACTTGATACACTTCTATCATTCTATATCACTGTCCATCAGTGATAGATACTATCTAGTAACATTTTACTATATTTGAAAATATTACCAACAATTTTGTCATTTAAAACAATTATCCTATATATAGAATATGTATACATATAAACATTCAAATTTACTCTCCGGCCATGCATATGTTTTCTAGATATTTTGGTTTGTTTAATTTATGTAGAATGGAAAGTGAATCATCAATCTTTAAAATGATAAATAATATTTCTCATATTCAATAAATTTATACTCAAATTATATTTTTCATCTCCATTAAATTGTTCAATTTTACTGTTGAACTATGTGTATGCATTAAATTGAGTTAGGCAACAAGATCAACATGTTTAGAGAAGAATAAAGAAGCAATAAAGATATGTCTATTTTTATGCATTTTACACTAGTCACTATATATATATATATATATTAATAGACGTTGATAGACTTCTATCAGCATCTATCGGTGATGGACTTCTATCATTTCTATTACTGATAGACCTTGATAGACTTCTATCAGCGTCTATCACAACTATCTAAAAATTTTGTTATTTTGTGTAAATAGTTTCTCTTATTTTTCTATTTTTAAAAATTTTCCATATATATATAAATAATGAAGTAAGAAAAGTTTATTATATTACAAACTATGATTGAAAAATTATATGTGATATATAAAAATAGTATAATTTAAGATGTAGTTAAATAATTTTTAAAAGAATATATTTTAGCGAAAAAAGTAATTCGATTGTAATAAGACTTTGACTTTCTTTTTTTTTGGCACAGTTCGTGAGGATCACAATATTCGTACATGTAATGTTTATGGTAAATTCAATAGGCCATAGATGGGGAACACGACAATGGAATACATGTGATTTATCTACAAATAATTGGTAAGTATGAGTGTTGTGTCCTTTTTTTACTTATCAAAAGGAAGGAAGGATATGGAAATGATTTTGAAACTATTAAAAATTACGTTTCTCATTTTCAAAATTACTCTATAACATGTTTTTAATAATTTAAAATTAATTTTTGATGATATGATAAAATTTTATTTAAGTATAAAATTAAATTTTAAATTAATTTTTTTTTATGATTAAAGTTATATTTTAAAATGATTAGAAACCTCACGAAAGTGATCTTAACAATTTAAGAATAATTCTCAAACATCATAATGTCAAAGCATGATTTTTATCGTGGGTCTTTGTTTCAAGTATAGCAATAACCCTTTATATTAAATTTAATATATAAAAATATTTTGAATTATGAATTTGAAAAATATTATTATAATTGAATTTAAGATAATTCATTATAGGAGTTCAGATATAAGATTCCATACTTTTCAGATACAAAATTCCATACTTTGATATTATGTTAAATGGATTACCAATTAACTTAAAATAATTTGAAAGGAATTCAAAAGTTCAAGATGATAGCATTTAATAAATTTAATTATATCATAGAGTTGGACATGACTTATTAACAAAGTTTTATGGTTATTTATATGTTTTGTTGTTTATCAATATGTAGTAGAAATCATCTCTTTTTCCAAATGGAAAAAATTGTGGCGGAGAATTTTTTTTTTTCTTTAATTAGGGGAAAATTACTAACATGTCATAATTCATACATACAATTTGAATGATTTTTTTAAAAAGAAATTAATAAGTACCAATTTAATTGCTTTAATTATAATTTTAGTCTACAATATGGAGATTTTTAAACGTCTGACTTCAAAAAAAAAAAAATAAATAAATAAATCAATACATATCAATTACAGTTAAGCTTTTGATTGTTTATACAAAAGTGAAATTATTTAATTTCTTTTCAGATAATACTTTATTGATGTAGGTGAGAGAAAATTAATTTACTATTTTGTAGGCATTTGACAATGCATTTGTTATGATATCCCATACACTCTATAATTAATTTCATAATTAATCATTGTAGTATTCAGTAACATGATAAATGGAATTCAATGCTTATATTCAATGTGCCAAAGCTCAACAGTAATTAATATAACTTTCATCTTTAAAGGTTGAAGATTCGGTCTCCTATCCTCGTAATTGTTATATTAAAAAAATAATAATGATTATACTGAATGTGTATTTATAAACTAACAGTGTGTTTGGATTGATTTTCTAAGTGTTTATAAGTGCAAAAAAAATGTTTATAAATACTTAGAAAGTCATTCCAAATGGGTTATAACTTAAGTCTTTATAATCAATACTTTATATTATTGAACTAAACAAAAAGAAAAAAAATCTAAATCTTTTTTTATTTACAACATTATGTGTTTTTTTTTTCCGAGGTGGTTGAGTTTGCTTTCATTTGGAGATGGATGGCACAATAACCACCATGCTTTCGAGTATTCAGCTAGACATGGACTTGAATGGTGGCAAATTGACTTTAGTTGGTATGTTATTATGTTTCTTCAAGCCATTGGGTTGGCCACTGATGTCAAATTACCCTCCCAAAGTCACAAGGAAAGATTGACTATGGACAAGCTAAAAGAAGAAACTCCAAAATGATGTTTTACACATGGATATAGCAATGCTTCTAATAATGCTTCACAATATGGAATATAACTAAATAAAAAAATGTATTATGTTTATATAAGCTATTACACACACATATAATAAGGAAATTGTAATGGGTAAAAAAAAAAAAACATAAGAATATTTGCAAATATAGCAATGATGTTCTAAAATTGCAAATATAACAAAAAAAAAATCTAAACTTGATTCCTGATTTTTGTATTTTTACGATTTTGCCCTCATTTGTGTATGAACAGGTATATCTGATATAGTTTATATATTGATATATCAGTTGACTGATATACATTATATTTGGTATATCAATCCATTGATATATTTTATTTAAAGAATATCATTTATACAACTAGTATATCATGATTTTAATTGTGTTATGGTCGACATTGTTTGTTCGATTATGCTAAATATTATTTTTATTTTTTATTTCATGTTGATGTCAAGTTATTTTCATTTGATTAGTTCAATTTTGATGGTATATGTTAAATGTATTAAATTTTTTGAGTGATAAATTTGTTGAGTGATATACCAAATATGAATTATATTAGTTAACCTGTTTTATTTTCAAATTTGTTGATATGATTTTAATGGTATATAAGTTATATTTAATTTGGTAGATGAATTGTATAACAAATATTTCATATTTCATTTATTAATTGATTGATATACATGATTTAGAAAGAAAAAAAAAACATATAAATGATATTGTTAATGTACCAAATATAAAGTATAGCATATAGAATGATAATTAAAGTTTAACATTGGACTTTTAATTGTATATTAGTACTAATTCATAATGAATTGCAAGTAGATCATTAGTGTATCAATGGTATATCATAATGTGAGTTGAAAATACAATACTAAGTATTTGGTGTATCAGTAATTAATCAATACACATTCAAATTTTATTTAAATTGTAACATAGATGTATCGATAGTATGTTAGTAGTCATTAAAAATTCATTTCATATACATTTTTAGTGTATCAATACTACACTCATGATCTAAATCCATTTTAAGTATTGTATTGGTGTATCAGTAGTATATCAACACTCATTCAAAATTTAATTTCAAGTATATATATTATTAGTGCATTAGTAGTTATAGTTAGGCACTTTTATATCAATGCTCATAAAAAATTAATTTGAAGTATATCATTAGTGTATCAGTGGTGTATCAACATTTCTTATAAATAATAAATTTTAAGTGTAACATTGGTGTATTAGTTATATCAACATTAACTCAAAATTTATTTCAAGTATAACACGTTGGTATATCATTAACATATCAATACTTCTTAAAAATACATTTGTTCATGTATATCAATCATATATCAATGCATGTTCAAAATTCAATTTCAAATGTACATTGGTGTGCCAATAATTTATCAATATTCATTCAAAATGGTTACTAATATAATGAATTGAACCATTATAAGCTGATTATAATATTTAGAAACAATAATATTTTATAATTGACAAACAACTATTGAAATTAAAATTAAGTCCATGAATATTAAATGGACGAACATTTCTTAACTGATAAATATGATTTATAAATTATAATTTTAGTATATCCATTGTATAAATTTTATATATATATATATATATATATATATATATATTTTTGTGTATATGAGATATATTGGGTTGATACACAAAGTTAAATTTGGAATTATAAAAAACAAAAATATCCTTTTATGTTTTTTTTTTGGGTGATTTTTCTTTATTTGAAACGGCCCAAATAATAACAAACATATAATTAATATATTATAATAAATATTCTTCTTGTTTCAATTTTAAATTTGGTTTTTGTTATCTAGAAGTAAAATAGTGATGAAGCATTAAAAATATTTTTTAATTCAAGTGAATCATTTTTATAAATTATTGTAGAGAAAGAGAAAAGTATCTAATTGCTTGGAGATTCATTCTATATATTGTAGAGCGTTTATTTCTACTTCTTATTAAAAGAAAACTTCTGGATTTATAGTTTGATCTATACTAATTAGGCTTCTGATTAAAAAAAAAAAAAAAAAAAAAAAAAAAAACTATTTAATTGATCTATAAACTTTTAATTTCAACTTTTTCGCATTTTCAATTTAACGGCAATAAAATTAAAGAAGGGGAAGTTTGGGCACTTAATAAGAAATTTTCTTATTTATTATTATTATTATTATTATTATTATATATTTTTTTTTAATTTTAGGAATCTTATTCTTAATCCTGGTAGGGCCAATTTGGATTTTTCCTAAAAACAAATTGATACGGTATCATATTTATTATTTGAACACGACGGAATTAATATATACAGTATTAAAAAATGCTACCTCGCGGCGAATAAACAAGTATAATTTAAATAGCATATCATCACCATGATTTCATTAGGAGAATTTGCAATTAGTAGAAGAAGAAGAAAAAACTATTAGATATTCGTAAATCTAACCATAATTTTTAAGTTAATATAGCGAAAAATTTTAATTTAATTCTATTAAACTATAATCGCCTAATAGTATTATATGGATGATTAGTTGGTTAAACTTATTTATATGATTAAGCCAACTAGCATTCTACCATGATAATTAGATATGAAATGGATTATATAATGAGTTGACTAGAACTGTCTATTTGTTTACTTCTCAACGTGGAAAACACGATGGTTTTCTATATATGTATATAACAACAACACCATTTAATATAATTGTTGTAAATAATAAGAGTATTTATAGAGTAATACTTGGGTGCAATTCATGCTACACCTATATATTTTCGTGCATTCTCTTCAATTATAAAAAAAAAATATATTAAGAAAATATATTTTCTTAAAACAAGAAAATTATTACGTGACAGCTTGTGACCATAGTATTAAAAAAATATATTTTTGATGAATGAATATCACTATTGGCATTAGGGTATGATGAGGGTGCTACGAAGATATCAACCTAGTTAATATGTCATGGTGCACCCCTTGATCTCACTCACCATTAGTTTTTTGTTAAAAAAAATGTCATCGATATGTCGGTGTTTTCACGTTTTCATGGGTTCGATATCGATATAATGAGTGAATTGATATTTCTATTATATCGTAGAAAAATCCACGAAACACAAAAAATAAGTATCAAAATGGCACAAATATAAATATAATATAAATAATAGACATGTGTTTACTTATTTGAAAATAATAAAATGTTTATTTACTAATTTAAATTTATTTTTTTTATTTATAATTTTTCCAGAAATATTCATCGAATTTATCGATATTGCCATCGAAATTTCCGTAAAATTAAGACTTTGATATTTTCATCGACATCGATATTTTAAACCTTGCTTGTGACTAGATACTTAAATGGACCGTACAGAAATGAATGGAGCCCAAAATGCACTTAAATATTTTTCTTTATTTAAACATGTCTTGATAGATTGATGATTAGTTGGAAGAGGGCAAATTATTATTACATTATGGGACTAAGAAAGCACTATAAATATATACAGGCTAGAAACTAACAGGTGAGTAATTAGCTTGAGCTAGTGCAAGGCCTTTCTAATGGACAAATCCAAAGAAAAATCAAAGGAAATGAGGAAGGTTCAAATGCCATTAATTTGGAGGAGAAAATGGAACAAGAGAGACAAATATATGGCAGCTCTCTTTTCATCTTTCCATATCCTTTGTATTTTTGCACCATTCCATTTCAATTGGAATGCATTTTGGGTTGCCTTTGGATTGTATATTATCACAGGTCTATTTGGCATCTCTATTTCTTATCATAGAAATCTTTCGCATAAAAGTTTTACACTTCCCAAATGGCTCGAATACATATTTGCATATTGTGGAGCTCATGCACTTCAGGTTTGACTTTTTTGAACTCGGCCTACTTTTGCTATATTAGATTTTTTTAAAAAAAAAATAGAAATGTTTATATTTAGCATTTCGAATGTATAAAAAGATGAAAAGTTAATTCTAAAGCATATATTATTAGAACATCAATTATATATAAGTTTAAATACTATACTTTGGTTTTAGTATTTTTGGCTTTGAGTCATTTCCGTTCTTGTACTTTCAAAATTTTCATTTTGGTATATGTATATATATTTTCAACTTTTGTTCTTTTTGGTCTCTGTACTTTTAAAATATTTATTTGGCATTGTACTTTTAACTTTTGTTCATTTTGGTCCTTTTTTTTTATTGAACATTTTCAAAACACAAAGACGAAAATGAACTAAAGCTAAAAACTAGTATTAAAATCTTACATATATTTTGTCAGCTTGAAGATATCTCAATGGTGAATGACATTTCTTCTTTCTTTTCATTGGTCATTTTCTTAAATCTCGTACGCCCATAAATGCGATCTATATATATTCTGAAAAAAATGAAAGATTTCTATGGTGTTCTTCGAATTATTTATTTATTTATATTTACTTTAAACATTTTTTTTTAACATTAGGGTGATCCAATCGATTGGGTGAGTACACATAGATGTCATCATCAATATGCTGATACCGAAAGAGATCCACATAGTCCTGTTCAAGGATTTTGGTTCAGTTACATCGCTTGGGCTTTGGATTCCAGTACTTTAACCAAAAAAGTTTGTCCAGAGTACTTTATTGATTTTAAAGATAAAGAAAGAAGAGTCTTTACAATGGTTATGAAGTATGGAAGGCCAAATAATGTTGCTGATATGGAGAAACAGACATTTTATAGATTTATTCATGATACATACTTTCTTCATCCAATTGCTCTTGGAGTCCTTCTCTACATGGTTGGAGGAACACCTTTTTTAATTTGGGGAATGGTAAATAAAATCAATCTCTCCAACTTGTTTTCTTTTTCTATTATCAATCGATACATCATACAAAAAAATTTAGTTTATTTTTATAATTATTATCAATTTTAATTTATATATAAGGTTTGATATATATTGATATCTCTATTCATTCTGCAGTGTGTGAGAACTTCGATGTTCTTACATGTAACCTTTATGGTTAATTCAATTTGTCATTTATGGGGAAAACAACAATGGAACACTAGAGATTCCACTAGAAATAATTGGTAAGTGCTTTATTGTGAGTTCTTGTTCTTGTCATTTATCTAGCTCATTGTCAAGTGAAAGTTGATTAAAATAGTTTAAATCTTTATTTCAGTTAGTAATATTCTTTATGTTGATAAAATAATTTTTTATCAAAGAAGTAACATCTTAGTATACTAATTAATGATTTAGTTGCTTTATTTTGATCAAATTGAAACAATTTAGTCTATAAACTTTAATAGATTACATTTTAATCCCTATATTTTACACACTTTGTAACGATTTACGTCTCTATATCGTAAAAAAGATTATTATAATTTAATAAAATTTCTTATCCACATGGAGTGATAAATTGATTAGAAATCAAAATTGTTTATTAAGTAGGAATGAATGTTTATAAGTTGAACTTTTGAAAACCAAAAATAAAATATAAAAGGATTATATAAGCTTAATTTTATATATATATATTTTGCAATCTCTATATATATATATTAAGATTGTTTATGTTGCATTTTTTAGGTGGATTAGTTTGTTTTCATTTGGAGAAAGTTGGCACAATAATCATCATGCATTTGAATATTCGGCAAGAATGGGACTTGAATGGTGGGAAGTTGACATTGGTTGGTATGTTATATTGTTTCTTCAAGCCATTGGATTGGCCACTGATGTCAAACAACCTTCTCTATCTCACAAACAAAGGCTAGCTATGGACTTCAAATCAAATCAAGCCTTTCCAGAATGATGTGTTTTTACGTACAAATGAATGTTAATATCTTCTATGAACTTCTTAGAATGGAATATTAATTCGAGGCAATTTGGTTTGACTTTTTAACGTCCAATTTGGTAACATAATTTCTAACTAAAAATAGATTTAAAGTTAATAATAAAGCAAAGAAATAAGATGGAAGGAGTGTTACATTAGGCTTAATTATTTTCATAAACCAAAAGTCAAATAACGAGGCTTAAGTGCTTAAAACTTTGTTTCTCATACTTAAAAATATTTTTTCAAGTATTTAATTATAAAGTATTTCAAATAATTGCTTGCTTTAAATATTTGCTTTGAAGAAGTGTAATTCAAATAATAATACATTAATACAACATAAATGTATTATTATTTAATTGTACTTATTATCCAAAGTTGAATTCTCATCTTACATTTCAACTTTATATATATGACTTTAGGTGTCAATTCATTTTATTGTATTTCTAAACTTCCTCCTTCAAAGTAAAATAAAGGACTATTGTTAAAAATAGGAAAATAAGAGAAACTATTTATATAAAATAGTAAAATTTTTAGATAGTTATGATAGCACAGATAGAAGTCTATCAGGGTCTATCACTGATAGAAATGATAGAATTCTATCACAAAAATCTAGTTTGTCGAAAATAAATTATATAACAAAACCTCGAAAATTTTAAAAATTGAAAATTATTCTTAAATCACCAATTGACCCAAAAACTTATATGGACTTAAAATATGAAGAAGAGCCAAGCAAGTGGAAATGAATATTAATTGGGGAGGAAACAACAATGCAGGGGCTTGAACCTAGAACATCTTGAACCAACCTACTCTGATACCATCCTAAATCGCCGATTGACTCAAAAGCTTAAGCTCATAAGTGAAGACAAGTTTAATATAATATCTAACAATTATAAATACCCAGTAAGTAATCTCACTATCAGGGTCATGATATGTAAACACACATAACATGTGTCGTGCTACTTTAACTATTAGAACCTAAAACTTCTCATATCTTTTAAACTTTTAGAGCAGTTGCAAATGTAGAAATTAGATCCAAAGTATTAGAAATTATTGCACAATGCAAAAGAATTTGCATATATAATAAAATTTAGATCCAGCTGTTGGAATCTATCAATGATAAACTATATCGTTAATAGGAGTCTATCACAGATAGATTTTAATTTGCTATATTTGCAATTCTTTAAAAATATTGTTATACACTTAATTATTAGCCCCAAAAGTGCTACCCACTGCAATTACCCTTTCCTTCTATGGCCATATGTGGACAATTAACCTATCCTATTATTATTATTATTGAAAACTTTTTGACCATATAGGGATGGGGAAGTACAACTGAATATCTCAACTAGGTTGATAATTATTAAACCATCCTATTATAATTGTCTCAACTTCTCGGTATACTAGCTAGACTACTCTTAAGACTTTACTCCCAATTGATATAATGAGAAGAATTGGATCCCAAACCTTGTACTTACCAAATTTTAATTCATTTTATTCTTGATGTACATTTAAGGGCATGTTTGGGAGTGATTTTAAAATGGCTAAAATCACTTTTGTTATTTTCAAAATTACTATGAAATATGCTTTTAATCATTTAAAACTAATTTTAAGGATTGAAAATTGCATCTAAAAGTGTAAAATTGAAAATTAAATTATTTTTTAGTAATTTTAAAAATGATAAAATGATTTTAACGATTTTCAAATCACTCCCAAACATGCCCTAACTAAGAGTAATTGTCACAATTTTCTTTATCATTTTTATGAAAGCATACGATACATGAGGTCCCACAATTAAAACATCAAGTTATCATAATGCCAAAAGCATGGACTTTCAATAAACAGAAACTTTCAACTCTCAATAAACAACATATTCATACCTATCTTCAATTAACATACATTAACAATCTTAATTGTAAGAAACTTTTCGACCTAACTTTAAAGATGAATGGCTGAAGAAGGAGTCTATCAGTTAAGTTCCGTAAAAGACCTACCCCATAACAAGGGAACTAATGCTACATGATAGCAAAGAGGAGATTCTTCTTTTACTACGATTAAAAGCAATCACAAAAATCCACAAGATTATGCAATCAATCAAAGGATTCAAATTGATAATTTCATCTATCAAAATTCCTTTTTGGTATGATAATGCAACAGATTTTTATCAATCACCCATAACTTTGGTGATTGATTTGCAGAGACTTTCTCCCTTTGGTAAACTATTACCATTAATCTTCTCATCACTCTTTTGGTATCTCATTAAAGTTTTATTTCTTTCCTCCTTAATTCATTAATTTCCTACCATGTAAGATTCAATCAAGTTGTCTAGGTTTAATTATTTTCTTTCCTACCGTGCTAGTTAAATAGGAAAGACTTTTGTATACAGATCTACAGAAAAATAATAGAGCATTCTTTGATTATGGAATTTGCAGTAATTCTTCAGTGTATACAAAAGGTTTTATACGGTATCAGAGCCCATAAAACTCAAACAGGTATTTGGTTCAATAAAAAGAAATTGTGATCTGATCAAGAATGGTGAACCCAAAAGAGGCACCATCTTGAGGGGGCATGTTGAAGATCCCACGTCGAAAAAATCAAGGGACCTCACACTCTTTATAAGATAGATAGACTTTTTTTTTATTTTATTTTTTTAATTTGATTTCAATTTTTTAATTATACCAATTTTACTTTAATTGGTACATATCCAACAATAGTATATCTAATCTATTTTATATTTTGCACGCCATTCTTTCTAATGTTAAAATTTAGTATTTATACTCTTAATAAAACTTTAAAATAGTCTTTCCTATAATTTTATTATTAATTTTTTTAAAAAAAAACAAAAATTTATTAACTTCTAAATTTTGAAATCATATTCACTTATATGGTTTAACCACTTTCAGTAATTTAAAAAAAAAACCTTTAAATGACTAATTTTAAGTTTATTTAAGGTATGGAGACAAAATTTTGATATATGTAAACACATTGACAAAAATAAAATGTACTTTTGAAATACTGTGACCAAAATGATATATTACCTTTGATTTTTTTTTCCTCATGAAAACAAGTTTATTAATTATTTCTCTACAAGTTATTTATTAAACTATAATTCCCTTCCAGTTTTTAATTAATTATATGGATGATTAGTTGTTTAAACTTTAAATAAGATTAGGCCAACTAGCATTCTTTGATGATAATTAGATATGAAGTAATGGATGTTTTGTGCGAACAAAGTCATCTTACATTGATTATAGAAGAGAGAGATCGATGGTATATATGAGACAATTATCTCTATTGATATGAAATTTCTTCGGTAGTTCTATTTTTTTTTATATCCATGAGTGTCCGACCAGTTTAGGTGCATTTTGAGTCAATTTCATGGAACAACCTGTCTGACCCTACAACATTTGGCTGTCAAGGAAACTCCTTTGACCATTTTTTGATGTCTCATTGCTATTAGGCCAACCTATGATGGTTGATATAAGGAGTTGACTAGGCGTGTATTTCTTTAATTAATTCTCAACGTGGAAAACGATGGTTTTCCATTTATTTATTAAACGTGCATGATAGCTTATTTAGTTGGAAGAGGACATAAATTATGATTATAAATACACTGTCTAGAAAAGGTGACTAAATAGCTTGAAAACTAAAGCAAGACCTGCTAATGGACACATCCAAAGAAAAATCAAGGGAAATGGGTAATCCTCAAATGCCATTTTTGAGAAGAAAATGGACCAGGAGAGACATATATATGGCAGTTTTCCTTTCTTGTTCCCACACCCTTTGCATCTTTGCACCATTCCAATTCAATTGGAATGCATTTTGGGTTGCCATTGTATTATACATTATCACAGGTCTTGGACTCACTATTTCCTTTCATAGAAATCTTTCACATAAGAGTTTCAAACTTTCCAAATGGCTCGAATACACATTTGCATACTGTGGAACCCATGCACTTCAGGTTTGACATTTTGAAATTGATCTTGCCCGACTTAATATTTAAAACATCTATCTTTTATTTATATATATATATATATATATTTTGTATTTGACGTTAGGGTGATCCAATCGATTGGGTGAGTACACATAGATGTCATCATCAATACGTTGATACCGAAAGAGATCCACATAGTCCTATTCAAGGATTTTGGTTTAGTTACATCAATTGGATTTTTGATTCCAATACTTTGACCAAAAAAGTTTGTCCAGAGTACTTTAATGATTTTAAAGATACAAAAAGAAGTGTCTTTACAATGGTTTTGAAGTATGGAAGGCCAAATAATGTTGCTGATTTGGAGGCACAGACATTTTATAGATTCATTCGTGATACATACTTTCTTCATCCAATTGCTCTTTCAATTCTTCTCTATGTTGTTGGAGGAACACCTTTTTTTATATGGGGAATGGTAAAGTAAAATCACTCTCTCCAACTTGTTATATATATATATATATAAGTATGATATATTTAATCTTTATTCATATTATTGCAGTGTGTGAGAGCCACAGTGTTCTTACATGTAATCTTTATGGTTAATACAATTTGTCATTTATGGGGAAAAAGACAATGGAATACTAGAGATTCCACTAGAAATAATTGGTAAGTGTTTTATTGTGCATTCTTAATTCTTCCTTATTTCAATTAGCTAGTAATATTCTTTAGGTTTAAAACCATTTTTGCTATTTGAATGTCATGTTTGTTAAGTAATGAAGCCACTTCTAATTATCTTGTATTAAAGAGATTATCTATATTAAGATTGTTTGTGTTGCATTTTTTAGGTGGATTAGTTTGTTTTCATTTGGAGAAAGTTGGCACAATAATCATCATGCATTTGAGTATTCAGCAAGGATGGGACTTGAAGGTGGAAGTTGACATTGGTTGGTATGTATATTGTTTCTTCAAGCCAGGATTGGGCCACTGATGTCAAACAACCTTCTTTAACTCACAAGCAAAGTCTAGCTATGGACATCATCAAATCAATCAGTATTTCCAGAATGATGTTTTACACTTAATATATGTTATACGGTATTAAGCTCATTTCAATAGTAATTGTTTGCTTTAATTTGCTTTGAAAAATGTGTATCAAATAATATATGTTATATGGTATGTATATTTATGTATGTCAGTTTTAACATTATTCCCTAGTAAATGACCTACTTATTATTGAAGGATGTATTACAATAAAAAATCGTATTTGCCAAAACGAAAAAAGTAAATATTCAAAGAGACAAACAAAATCTCAAAGAAATTTAAACCATGTCCAATGAAAATATTAAGGTTGAGTATTATCAGTACTAGGATCAGCATATTACAAACACATGTAACATTAGCCATGTTACTTTAACTATTGAAACCTAACTTTTTTCATCTTTAAACTTTTTCCTCTGTGTCCTCATGTGTAGAAAAATAACCCATATCCTATTATGATTGTCTCAACTTCTTGGTATACTAGACTACTCTCAAGATGTTACCTAGTTGATGGGTAGTTGGCATCCAATCGAACAGAAGTCCTATTTTAGACTAACTTTCCTATATGAAATAAAAAGATAAATAAATAAGAATTATAGCTGATCATACGCTAGGAAGAGCATCATGATGATCTTGGGTTTTGCCATCTTCTTTCAATTATGTCTTAGACCGTCGCAACACTCTTTTGTAGCATTGTTCGCTACGATGCTCTGCCTCTTTTCGCTTTTGCATTCTTTATTTTACTTAGTTTAATTTTAGAAAAGCTCCAATTTATCCATGAATTCTTTTATTGAGCTCTAATGGCTCAAAACTTGAAATTTAATCAAACACACACGTGAAAGCATATCTATTCATAAAGAAACTAGCTAAATTAAAACTCAAGCTTAAAAGTGGCATCAATATACTACTTATCAATCTTTGCTGCGAACCTGAGAGAGGAGAATCTCTAACCTGTGAAAACTACAATTTCTCTTTACCATATGAATTAGAAAGTGTGGCTTTCATGGTTTGCCAACTATCAGGCAATGATCTTAACACCCATATCGTATTTACATCATCAATAAATTCTAATTCAACAACAACTAATTTGAGACGTACCATCAACCACTTTCAAATTAAAAACTTAGTTACGAGATACACCCTTATTGTTTATTGAAGGCTTTTCATACATGTTCAACATAGTCGTCATGAGTCCTACTGTCGTCATCTCCTTTGCCACACACTACTTTGTACATTTTTTTGTCAAAGTTAGGTGAATAGTCCCCAACACCTTTTTACAACGAAAAATCTAATTCATTAAAAGTTACTAATTTTTCATCTCTTTCCCGACATCGTTCTACAATACAATTAATCGACTCTGATACCACTTAATAGGAGATAACAATATAACAATCTAAATTAATCAACCCAACTTAGACAATATATATTATCCAACAATAATATATCTCAAATAAAATTCGAATTCAAAATAATGTAGAATAAATAATTAGAAATTTTCAAGCTTAAAAGAATATACCAATCAATCTTTCAAGCAACAAGAATAGTGATAATAAATCAAGTTTAAGGTAAGAGAGATACATTCGGTTTATACTGATTCACCCAGTGTATGGGCTACAACCTAGTTCTCTTTTATTGATACAAATTCTACTAAAATAGTCAGAGAGAAGAGTCCAAGATTTTGAAATGCTCAAGAATGATTTCTCTCACTTTTCTCTCAAGAAAAATGTTCACGAATCATTCTCACAAAGCTCACAAAAAAATGCCTTACTCTCGTATCTATTAGCAAAAATGTAAGGCATGCCCTTTTTTCTTCAACGAAAAAAACTCTCTCGGCACACCCCTTTTTCTATGATTTTTTCTTTTGTAAAATTAAACTATAAGTTTTCACTTTATATGATTGTACAATAAAACCCTAACATTGTATAAAATAATAAAAGTCAAGATCTTTGAACTATATGATTTTCCACAAAACATGAGTTAGATTAACATACTTTGATCTACAATATTGATCTTGTAAGGGATTGTGTGTTTCTCTTTCTTGGCCTTCTTTTAAGAACTTGATTAAGGTCTTCATAACCCTTAAGGCTTTAACTTTAGATAGACACTTCCCATCGGAATGTTTAATTAGAAAAATTATCTTTAACTTACTAGACACAATAAACTAATGGGCCTAAAAAATTAAAGAAAAAACAATCTACATAGATCACATTAATGACAATATTAAATTTAAATTAAATTTAACCTAAACCATCCCCTTCAATTTCTAAGTTTGATAACCCACCTCCACATTAACCAATCAAAACAAGAGTTGCTTATGGGTTAATTAGTAAATAAATGAAAATAGACCTTAGATTGGGCTCCAATTTTCATAGGGTCAATGCAAAAATATAGCAATAGGATCCAGACAATTAACACATATAGCACAATGAATTTTTTTTTTTTTTCTAAAGATATAGATCTAACTCTTGAAGTATATTAATGATAGACTATATCGAAGATAGAAGTCTATCAGCGATAGAGTTTATAAACAATAAAAGTCTAATAACAATAAAATCTATCATAGTTGAGTTAATTTATATTTTCAATTTTTAAAAACTATTGATATACTTAATTATTAGCTCTAAAAATGTTACCTATTAGTTATGATGTGAAATATATTTTTCAACTAGGCATGTTCGTTAGTCTGGGAATATAGGCTTTAGAACATAAATTATTCAGTTTTCAACTTTATAAACTAATATCGTCAAACTAATTAGGTACAAATTGATGAAGAGTTAATTTAAGGACCATTATTCTTAAGGCAAATCAATAGGTGCGAATTGAACAATTAATTAGATCGATCTCCACAATCACTTAAGCCAAACCCTATTAGCTATTGTAATGGATAATTAATTTTAAACCATGTGTTTCATTCAATGAAAAAGAAAGGAATACTTTAATATTTGTATTATTGGCTAAAGTTTAGAAAATATTCTAGAACTTTTGAATACTTTTTGATAGAAATGGTTACTACTTTATTTCAAAAAATACTTATCCAGCTTAAATTTTTTAAGTTTCAATAACACCACTAAATTTTGAAAATATATTTTTTTAAAAATTACTCTTATTGTTGGTATATAGACAAATCAGTTAATACTTCGTTTCAAAAATATTCTTAAACTTTCAAAAGTTGCATTAATACTCTTAACTTTTATATATATATATATATAAAAGTTTAAAAATGCTCCTACATTTAATATAGTCAGTTCCTATCTTAGATTGGAAAAGGAACCAATTTTAAAACAACTTATATATAGATATCCTAAACCCTAAACCCATATATATATCTATAAGTTTAAAAATGTTCCAACCGTTAATATAATCAGTTCCTATCTTGAGTTGGAAAAGGAACTAGTTTTTAAAACACTTATATATAGATATCCTCATTTTTCTTCATATAGATAGTCTCATTTAATTTTTCTCCAATTTGTCTAATTCTTACACCAATTTTCGTAGCAATCAAACATAAACCAAAACTTAAGTTAAAATTTAATAACCATCATGAGTTAGCCTAGTAGTGGTGGGAACATAAAAAAAAAGTTAAGGACTAAAGATTTGTAGATTCAATCTATAGTGGCCATCTACTTAGGATTGACCACTCACAGATATTAAAAAAAAAAAAAAAATTAAAACTTAATTAATGCATGCTACTAAATAAGATGTGGCTGCTTTATACGTTATGAATGATATCATCAATTTTTTTCTTATTATTATTACTATTTTTTAAAAAATATTATTATTACTACTCTAAGATAGGTCGTCGGCTTCTTACTTTTTTAATTATCTTTTTTTTTTTTTTAAAAAAAAACAAACTTCATATAAACTTAAAATCAAGGGGCAAACAAAAGGTCACCGATAATAACATTTCACACTCAGTTAAAGGAAGTTAGCAGCCCAACGCGTTTTCTAAAATCTTCCAAATGGAAAGAAACAAAAATAGAAAGAAAAAAAAAAAAAAAAAGAGCAAAATAACGAGCTATAATATGAGCACTTTGATTCCTATCACCGGGACAAAATGAGAAAGATGATTTTTCAAGCGCCTCGCCAACACGTAGATTTCATCAACTATATTCTTCACCTAAGTAAAGTCCGATAAGTAATTGTTTATCAGATTCACCACCTCTTTGGCATTAGATTCGACCACAATGCTTTATAGAGTTCCAAGAAGCATCGACATTCATCTTCCATTCTTCAATCAAGGGAGAGAAGGGAGGACACCATGAGATCTGACTCACTGAGCTCTCAACCTGAATAGCCGGTGAATTACCAAACCACACATAAGGCGAGTCATCAAAGAACATCTCTAACTTAATTTGAATTTGCTCCAACAAGGCTATAGCCCCGATAACTCTACAGTCACCACATAATGATCTTGCAACAATCTGTCTCTTCAAGCATATCCACCATCCACCTTTAGAATTCAGACGGAGACCAATCATCATTGTAAATAAAAAATAAAGGACTCATGTTAGGGAGATAGAGAAGCCAGATTCTCTTGATAAACTTACAGGACCATAGAACATGGGAAGTAGAAGTACAGATGTCCAAAAAACCCACGGCCCGAATACACGGGGAATCGAGCCTAATGCTCTCTAAAAAATCTAAAAACTCTGCACGCAAATCCTAGAATGAAAATGAGATATTTATACAAAATAGCGAGAGCACTGTGAGAAAAAGGCCTCTCACGTCGCAACGACGTGGCATCATGCGCAGCGTCTGCTAGAAAATATTGTAGTGTCATGACACCATAAGGTAGCACGGAGATGCTACTCTATTTTGGTGTCTCTGTATTGTGGCATCGCGTAGTGCCGTAGGGCTCTGCCTCTAAGGGCAATCTTGTCTTTTTACCTTCTTGAAGCCTCAAATGTTCGGTTAAGCTTCCAAAAACTCCAAATTAACCCTGAATCATCCATAATGCTTCAAAGTGTGCGTAATGCTGAAGTTCCTTCAAATATAAAAATTTAAGCTCATTAATCAATCAAAACGAGCGAGATTATAGGCACTAAGATAGCTCATCTAGAGAGGTATCATTGAGTCGCAGATCATGATCAATCAGGATGTGATTACTGTCCCCCACATTCCATCAATAACCTTTCAAGAAAAGTTCTCTTAGGTAGATAATGCTACTCCAAGTGATCAAGGGATTATTTCTAGTAGGAGCATTGAAGAAGTCTCATCATTAATAAAATGAACATCATCATGTATATGTACTCTTGATCAAAAGGTTAGAGATTTGAATCTCCTATCTATATATATTTTGACAAAAAAAATTGTTTAAATTTTCTTTAGTCCTTTATTTTAAAATAATTTTATTTATTTTTATCAACAAGAATTGAATATTCCAATTTTTATTTGTAATTTGAAGAATAAACACACAAAATCTTAATTTATATTTTTCTCACATATAACTGATTCAAGAAAAAGGAAAAAAGAGGAGCTAGCGATACACATCCGGAGACAATAATAATGCATCCCAAATTATATTTTTTTTCACTGCTTTACTAAATTATTTTAAAAAATAAACTTCAAAATATAGATTGTTATTAATGATATGGGTTTGTTCTAAGAAAATTAATATAGGTCTAAAATCAATAAAAAATTCTAACGGAATATAAAATATTATAAACTTCTACTTCAAGCATCAGTTTTTTTTTTTTTTTTTGACCGAACAAATAAGAAGCAACAACAAGAAAAACGAGTTAAGAAAAATAATGATCAACAATTAGAAGGGGATCCACCTATAGTGATCTTTAAGCTTAACAGATGTCAGTCTATGTTTGCAGACATCAGAAGCAAGTTCGTGCGCAACAGAATTGCAATTGTAATTAACAAAAGAAAAATTTTAGATTGGCTTTCAACGATGTAGATCCTGCAAAGAATCTACGAAATATTGAATCTCATTACTATAACGTGAAAATCCATTCAGAAGACTCCAAAGAATGAGAGAGACCACCTTCTGCCTAGAAAAGAAAAATACAAGCCTCAAGAGCTAATTTAAAAATAACTTCATAGAGAATTATAACTTTCAATGGAAGGTTGCATTTTCTCGAGCAACAGTTTTTTAAGTCATAATTTGCATTATTTAATCCTGATGGTATATTTAATTGAGTACAATTAATGATGTAAATATCTAATTTGTTCTAAAACAGATTACCTCCCTTCTACATTTAAAGCATTTTGAATTAGTCTAGAATATTACATCATATTTACAAATAAAGAGAATTCGACTCAAATTTTCCATGAGCAAATGGACATCACACTAATACCCACCCCATATATTGTTAGAAAAAAAATCCAAAGCTAATCTAAAATAAATATTACATTTTTTAATATTTATTTTAAATGTATAATAAATTATAATTACGGTTGTTATTAATAGTGGTAATATTATTACTTATAGGTCTGTTTTCAAATATAAAAAAGTGAGTCAAAATATTTACAAATATAGAAAAGTTGCACTGTCTATCAGCGATAGACCGCGATAGCTTTCCATCACTGGGCGATAGATTAAGATAGACTTCTATCGCGGTATTGCTGATAGACAATAAAAATTTTCAATGTTTAGAAATAGTTTGATATTTTTTCATTTATAATAATTTCCTATATATATATATTTGACCAATATTTTAGAGTAGGTATATTGCTGTTAAATAAGCTATACATTTAGTTGGAAAACCCTTCAATTATGATATTATTGTGAGTTAAAATTTCACAATAAATACATATGCAAGGGCCTCAACTACAAGGGCACAAACTAATGGATGCATCAAGAGAAACAAAGAGAATTGTGAAGCCTCCAATGTCATTTGGGAAGAGAAAAAGGATCAAGATAGACAAAAAAGTGGCTTGTGTGTATTTCTTTTTGCATTTGCTTTGTATTTTCGCACCATTTCAAAGCAATTGGAGGGCATTCTCGGTTTGTTTAGCATTATTTATGATCACCGGTCTATTTGGCATCACTATTTCGTATCACCGAAATCTTTCACATAAGAGTTTCAAAATTCCCAAATGGCTTGAGTATTTCTTTGCTTATTGCGGAGTTCATGCACTTCAGGTTTGACACTTGATGTTTGTATTTTTTACTCTTATAAGTGTAACTTTCATGTATTAATGATTGATTTAAAAACTAATCGATGGATCTTAAAGCATATCAAGATATATATGTTGTCTTTAAATTTTTTAATATATTTTTTTTATACATATTAGGGTGATCCAATCAATTGGGTGAGCACGCATAGATATCATCATCAATTTGTTGATACCGAAAAAGATCCACATAGTCCTGTTCAAGGATTTTGGTTTAGTTATATTATTTGGATTCTCGAAGAAAGAGATGGAAGAATCATTGAAATGGTTAGGAAGCATCGAAAATTGGATAATGCTGGCGACTTAGAGAAGCAAACTTTCTATAGGTTTATTCGCAAAACATATTTACTTCATCCAATTGCTGTTGCAGTCATACTTTATGTCATTGGAGGAATTCCCTTTTTCATTTGGGGAACGGTAAAAATTAAAAAAAAAAAAAAAGTTTAAAAATCTCTCTCCTTCATCATTTGTTTAATTCCTGTTAGTTATAATCTATATGTTATGGTAACTTGATTAATAAAACTTGATTTAAGTTTTTAAAAAAATATATTTCAATTATATTTAATGAAATAAGACTCCTGATTATTTTAATTTTAGCTTTCTGTTTTTGAAGACTAATCTGTTTATTTAATCATTTCTCCCAAATATGAATAGTTTAGATGCAAAATACGGTTCTTTTCATTTAAAAAAAAAAAAAAAAAAAAAAAATAATCTGTATTTTTGTATAAATGTATATATGTAGGTTAAATTACAAGGATGTTTAGTCTCTAAACGCTTAGGTTTATAAATTTTTAAAATGAATGTCCTTCAACTTTTAATTTCATGTCTAATAAGTTTGTAATAACTTTAAATTTTGTGTCCGATAAATTTCTAAACTTTCAATATTCTAATTAGTAAAACTCTAAAATGTTAATTTTATGTTTAATAGATATGTGAATAAAAAAAATAGGTAGATAGATTAAAGACCTATTAGATACAAATTAAGTTGTAAGATTTAGGTATATATGTTGGTTCCATGGCATCACGAGGATGTTAAGAATGTGTTAATCTAGTTTAGATATCCCGATGCACCTACAGATCTCCCTTCTAATATTTTTGAAAATTTGAAGATCTATTAGATATTTTGAAAGTCTATGATTTAATAAACATAAAAGTGAATGTTTAACAATCTATTAGATACTCTCTAAATTTTAGGTTTTTAATTTTGATTTTAAAAAATTTAAAAGTTTAATGACTTATTAGACAATCTTGATCTTGAAACTTTTTATTGGACAGTGTGTGAGAACCGTAATGCTTTTACATGTAACATTTATGGTGAATTCATTATGTCATTTGTGGGGAAAGCAACCATGGAAAACAAACGATTTCTCTAGAAACAATTGGTAAGTATGTTGCACCTTTCTTTGTATCAACAATGTTGAGTAAAAGATGATCAAATTAATTTATTGAATGCGTTTTTGCTTCCATAATAATATTCTTTTAGATGATAAATTTATGAAAAATTATTTTAAATGACAAAATTGTTAAAAGTATTAATAAATATAATAAAATTTTACTGTCTATCTATTATAGACTGCAATAGACTACTACTATCTATATAGCGATAGACTATAGATAGATACAGACAGTAGTCTATTGCGGTATATCGCAAATAGGCAGTAAAATTTTACTATATTTATAAATATTTTGGTTTATGTAGAGATTTATTATATATATAATATATATAATATATATATATTAATATAATATATATATTATCCATGATATATAACTATTGTTTTGCGAATAAGACACCAATTATCATCTTAAAAGGTGATACTATATATATATATACATATATATATATATATACGTACGTATATATAATATATTGTAACTTTTAATATAAAATCTATTTAATTTAATACATTGTTGGACCATTTTGTGATTCCTAAAATCAAAATCAAAATATCTATCGAATCGTTTCTACATTTCATACATGGATTAATAAACCTTGTGCTCTTGTTATATAGATATTACAATATAGATTTTTTTTTAAAGATTTATTGAAAGTATACGACTAAATTTAGGTATTTAAAAGTCGAGAAGTAAAATAGAACAAATCTCTACATAGATAGACTAAAATATTTTAAACTAAAAAAAAATCTATATTGTAAGGGACAAAAATCTACATAGATAGATGTGAGAGAAACAAAACCCCGAGTTTACTCGATAAGGAAAATATATTCGACTAGAATCAGCACTTTGAGAGACATCCTATGAAACATTTCAAGAGACAGACGCACCAACCTCTTAAGGGACAACTGTCAAAACAACTTTAAAAAATATAGTCAATATCAAAACTCTAACCATAATAAAATTCTTCAATAATTATTAAATTTTATGTTTATTAAGCAATTTACTTCAATATAAGTATAATAAATTTCTTTTTCTTTTCAAAGGTGGATGAGTCTTCTTGCATTTGGAGAAGGTTGGCACAATAACCATCATGCTTTCGAGTATTCAGCTAGGATGGGCATTGAATGGTGGCAATTTGACCTGGGTTTGTATGTTATTGTGTTTCTTCAAGCCATTGGAGTGGCCACTAATGTGAAATTACCATCTCAAAGCCATAAGCAAAAGTTGGCCAAAGATAAACTATTATAATAAGCCTTTCTTTTATAACAAGCCTTTCTTTAAGTGATGTTTTAAATGGAAATAATAGTAATGTTTCAGAATCTGGAATAAAAGAAATGCCAATATATATAATTTACTTGCTAATATTATAATAAAATTTTATACATTAATTTACATTATGGTTTTGGACGTTTTTTTTAATTTTAATTTTGTGTTAATATTATATTGTTCTATCCCTCTCGAAATATTCAACGAACGGTTAAGAAAAAGAGAACTAGCCAACAACTTGGATTTATATATCTTAATTAGACAGATCATCAATCCAAAAGTTTGAAGTCCGAATCTACAACTCGAAATGTTGTGTTGAGCTTATATATATGGAATTTGTAAACTAAAGAAATAAGTGGTGAACTTAATTACGAAGTATACTCATATAGTCATATTCATACTCTTATTTCTTCGCTTGTTAGGCCATAAGATGAAGTAGAAAAGGGAGAGAACATGGAAGAGAGAAGTGATGTGTTGTAGATAAACGGTCTCTCTGTCCTTTATGAGCATTTTTTGAACTTTTTTTAAGGGTACGATTAAGGGCTGTTAGGTTTTATGCCCTCAAACTCATAGATAGTAAATATATTTTTTAACCGTCATTAATAAAATGTTATTAATTATTATTCAATAAGTGTTATTGATTATATTCCTTTTATCTTGTATTAATACCCTAAAATCCATAAATAACATCTTAGGCTGTCTTATGAGTCTTGAATATTATGTAGAGACATATGGGGATCAGTGTTCAAGATACAGCCTAAAGGGTCTATAGTATAGGGATAAGGTTCAGTACCTTATCTTGATGACACTATGAATACGACCCACTTTATATTTAATACAAACGCAATGATCAAACGTGTTCGTGTAGGAGACATGTGAGTAGGGGTATCCTATGCAATGAGTTTGCATAAGATTGGACCACGAAATAGTAACCACTAGATGTAACTCCGTTAACTAGTTGGGTTTCTATTTCAATAGGATGACCTAGGCAACTTAGTTTTAATCCTAAGTATATTATGAACTTCATTTCACGAGGGATTGTCTTTTGATTTTTATGGGTGAGAGTGGCCGGTTTGTTGACTTAATACTCCTGCCATTTTAGGGACAAGACCGAGTGGGGAGCTGAGAACATAATTATACAAGATGAATTTTGCTATTTCCCGATTTTAGGGTAAGTAGATGAGTGTTCTCTTAAGTGGTGTCTCCGAGACTTGAACAAAGGGTCCTACCCTCTCACTGGTCCGAGAGAGGTTTCTGTTTAATGGTTGGACCATAAATAGGTTGTTCATTAGAGAAGCACTAGTACTTAATGATTTAGAAGTAACCCAAGGGTAAAACGGTAATTTGACTCAGCTGGTGTTATGAACACTAGTGAAGGACTAATTTATTGTTATTGGTCTATATCCCTTGACACAGAAATATATCTACAATGAGAAGAGTATAGCTGTAGGTCTTTAGTGGAGTGTACGCACACTTAGCGAACATTGGTTAATGTGGTTAATGAGTTTAGCCAATTAATCTCATATCGTTGGAGCTTCTGATTAGGTCCATGAGGTCCCCTTCCTAGCTTGTAAAGAGTATTGAGGTAATTAACTTAGGAATATAGTATAATGTATAATGATACATTATAATATGAAGTTTATTTTATAAATCAAACTTTATAATATAAATTTAATTTTGGATATGATTCAAAATTAATTTATGATTTATAGAGAATTAAATATTTGAAATAGTTCAAATATTACTTTAATACGAAATAGATTTATATTAAAACTATATATTAAAATTAATGCGCATTAGATGCACATTAAAACTATAGATTTTGAGAGAAATACAATTGATTTTGATTCAAATGTAGGTTAAATTAAATATTAGATATTTAATTTGATAATTAATTAATTAGAGAATTAATTGATTATTTAATGAAAAATTTTCACATATAAAAAAATGTCAAATTATTTACAGAAAATAGCAAAAAAAACATTGATAGACGTTGATAGACTTCTATCAGCATCTATCAGTAATAGAATTCTATTATTTCAATCACTGATAGACCTCGATAGACTTCTATCAGCGTCGTCTATAACAACTATCTAAAAATTTTACTATTTTGTGTAAATTGTTTCTTATTTTTCTATTTTTAAAACTTCCCCTTATTTAATTTAATTCAGTTTAATTAAATTTGATTTAGTTAAATTTAATTAAATTAAAACTATAGGTTATGTGAGAGAAATTCATTTAAATATGATTTAAATGAATATATTAATTAAATTAGATTTAATTAAATATTAATTTCATGAATTAGTTATTTTTTAATTAATTAATTTAATTAATATTTTTTTTATTATTTAACCTAAATTAATAACTTTCCAATTGTGGGAAGTTATTATACGTGGGATGAAATCCCACGTTCTCTTGTTCCCTCTCCACACTTCTCTCTAGCAATCTATCAAAAGGAGAAATTCCATATTGGTTCTGGATTTTTTTTTTTTTTTTTTTTTTTTTTTTTGCAGAAAAGTTCTGAATATTTCTCTTCTACAAATTCTCTCGCAAAATTTCCTATTCTCATAATTTTGGTTCCCACCAACCTTTAACTTCATTGCTCAGAGATTAGAGAGGTCTCTCATTGATGATGGTGTCGAAGTAGAATCTCAAGATGAAATCGAATTTCACAAATTCATCAAAAGTATTTTCTTTTCATTTTATTATTCATGTTTAACCTAGATAATGCAGTAGTTTTTTTCCTATGTAATTGCAGTGTATTGGTTTTTTCTAATTTTTAAATTATAAATCAAAATTGATTTTCTATATTTTTCCGCTGCGATAAGATTTTTATCCCAGCAAACGCATATATTAATGTAGTTATTAATGTAGCTAATTTTAAAAGTTTTAAGTTTTCAAGAGTTTTTTTTATCTGAGATACTGACCATTTCTGTCCATAAGGATATTTTGTACCTCATCTAGAAAAATTTAAGAGTAGTCAATGAAATATTTTTTTCAAAACCCTGAAACATAAAATTTAGGAGTATTTTCTATAATAGCCTAATTTTTTTTATCAATACCTTTTTCCAAAGATGCTCATAATACTGATATATGAATGTTCATATGTTAATTAAACTAGTAAAAAATTATATTGACAACCCAATCAACTTATGAATGTCGATTTTGAACATCATATGTACAATTCAAAATTTGAGAGTGATTTTAAAATAGTTTAAATCACTTTTGGTATTTGTAAAATCACTTCTAAACATATTGTTAATCATTCAAAACCAATTTTGATGATTTGAATTTTGTATTTAAAAGTATAAATTTAAATACTAAAATAATTTTGAGTGATCAAAATTGTATTTCAAAGTAATTTTATACGTAATTTTAACAATTTCAAAATTACTCTCAAACATATAATAATATTAACAACTTCATGTCCTAAGTATTCGCTGTTTAAAAAAAATCAACATCCACGACTTAGACATAAAGTTGTTAGTATTTAGTTTACTTTTATTTTTTTTAAAGATACTTTATATTAACTTCATTGATATGCAAACAAAAACAAGAAAAACAATGGACTTAGCAAGATGAACGAAGAGATTAGAGGAAAATCTTCGAATTGAGCAAGATATAAATTAAGAAGTATCATAAAGATTGGATTTAGTACTCTTCTTGCTAAAGAAGTTGATGACTGAAATTATTCTGTAAAGAAAAGAAAACATTTAAATTAATATATGTCTTATATATTTATCCTTCCTTCTTTCAATATTCAAACTCATGATTTCATAAAATAAGTCAAAAAAATTCATCAATTAAGTTATATTAGAATTTAAATAAAACTTTTACTTTAAGAATGTGAGAAAATATTATAATTTTTCAAATTCGTAATAGAACTCTTAATACACGAAAGTTTAAAAAAAAAAAAACAAAAATTATTTTAATGAAATTCTTTTTTTCTTGGGATCAAATCTCCAATTCCTAAAAATTATGATCCATCACCAAAGAAAGTCTAGAAAATTAGGTTTCCAAATATATTTAGCTTCGGTCTTAGAAACTTTCTTAAGGGATAACGGTCTTAAAACTAAATTGTTAGAAAGAAGGATTATATTTTTTTTTCAAATAACACATTAGTTTTCGAAGGTTCAAAAACATAAAGAAATGTAATTTTAAAAAAATAAATGACTTAAAAAAATTTAATCAAAACATATTGAGAATATTCTTAAAGAATTGACTCTTCACTTCAAGAATTTTAAAAAATCAAACTCCCAAATATTTTTAAATTCTGCGTTGTTGGATAGTTTCTTACCCAATGACAAGTTAATAAAAAAAAAAAACCCTAAAAATAATGATTAAATGTAACCTTAATACCCTAAAAATAATGATTAAATGTAACCTTTAAAATAAAATAGATAAATATAAATACAAATAAAGTAGAGAAATAAATATAAAAATTAAGAAAATTAAGGTCATGTTTGGTACCCATTTGATTTTTAAATTTCAGTTTTTTGAAAATTAAGTCTACAAACACCTCTACCACCTCTAATTTCTTACTTTGTTATCTACTTTTTACCCATGTGTTTTAAAAATCAAGCCAATTTTGTAAATTAAAAAAAATAGTTTTAAAAATTTGATTTTATTTTTGGAATTTAGCTAAGAATTCAACTTGTGTACTTAAGAAAAATGCAAACCATTGTAAGAAAATGTTAGAAAATAGATTTAATTTTCAAAAACCAAAAAATAAAAACAAAAGGGTTACCCGACGGAGCCTAAATAAAACAAAACAATAAAAGAAGAGAAATTTTAAAAATAGAAAAATAATAGAAACTAGTTACACAAAATAGCAAAATTTTTAAATAGTTGTGATAGACGTTGATAGAAGTTTATTAGGATCTATCAGTGATAGAAATGATAAAAGTCTATCACTGTTAGATACTGATAGAATTCTATCAATGTCTATCAATATTTTTTTTTATTATTTTCTATAAATAGTTTGAAAAGTTTCCAGAATCACATTAAACTAAAATTTTAAATAAAGAAAAAAAAAGAAAGAAACGGACACGACATGACACTTCACACAGTTTTCTTAATAAAAGAAAGAAAATTTTGAAAATGAATATATACTAGATTTCTACCATGCATATTGCAGGTGGTATTTCAACTTTTTTTTTATCATATAGTTAATTTAATTTTTTTAATGAAAATATTTAATATAAGTTCAACTATAAACTAGAGAAATGTTGTATTTTTTTTTTTAAAGAAACGTCATCAACTATAAAATAATAATAGCAAGTGATAAAATTAAGATTTTTACATCTATGGATAGTTTTGTGTAAAAAAAAAATTAATCCATACATTTTTCACTATGACAAAAACTCTAGATTAACAAATTGCGATGAAAGAAATAAAATTAATGGTGAAATTGAGAATAACTCAACTGACATACAATATGTGTTAGCGACCGAGAGATCTGTAATTCGAATTCTCTCGTTTCACCTATCTTGTACAATTAAGAAAATAAGATAAATGACTAGATTTTGTGATCAAATACATGAAAAATAAGTTTGTTTTTAAAACATAATAATAAACAAAACGTTTATGAGCATCTCAAACCCTGTTGCATTTCCATGAAGTATCAATAAAGTTTTATAAATAAATGGAAGGTCAAAATTATTCATATTCTACCCTTATATAAGTATTTAAGCACAGGAAAAGAAAAAGGAATATTGAAGAATTTGACTATCCATATGCTAATTTTGTTACAGTCAAATTTAATAAATTTTTATGTAAACTTTTATTGATTTAGAAGTTTATTTTATTTATTTTAATTTTGATATAACTATAAACAAAATATTATTAATCTTCATGTTAATGTGAGTGTGTAGAGTAATTTTTTTATTTAATATAATGTAATTAGTTTTTTTAATAAAAAAATAGGAACAATATATTTATGTATTATATAAAAAAAAGGTTGTTTTCAAATATAGAAAAATGAGTCAAACTATTTATAAATATAGAAAATTTTTATCGTTTATCAGCGATAGATCGCAATAGAATTCTATCGCTAACAGATAGTGAAATTTTATATATTTGTAAATAGTTTTATATTTTTTTTCTGTTTATAGTAATTCCCCCCTCCTCCCCCTCCCAAAAAAAAAAAAGCAAGGTTAATCTATATTGTTAAAAAAATATTTTATTTTAGGTTATCTAAAATATAATCATAAAATTTAGTGAAAGAGAGAATTTGGATGGATGATAAATATAAGAGAGATGAAGTGAATGAGAGAGCATGTAGAGTTAAGAAAAAGATAACATAAATTGTGTGTTATTTTATCAATAATATAAAAAAAGTATCACTAATTGACATATCAATGATTTATCGATAATATATACATAAAAATTATTCTTGGCAATTGATACGAAAATAGTATCTAAGTAAGTGATAAATATCTACTAGTGAGATAAAGGTTGAAATGGTCTATCGCTGATATATACAAAAATGATTTGTTGGTGATAGACAATTAAAATGGTCTATCCAATTATAAAAAGACACTGTAGCTTTGGTTTCTTTCATATAATAATACTTTTCATTTTGTACTAATAGTGTGACATTGTCCGTGTCCAAATTAAGTTTAAACTTTTGTAACTTTACTTTTAAAACTTCCCCAAAAGATCCCATATACCAATATAGATCATTGTTTTCACTTATATAAACTATAGATCTTTCATTTTTTTATTTGACTATAATCAATGTGGGACTTTGTTTGCACCGAACAATTTTCCTCTCGAATAAAGTACCACCTTCGAGTCTTCCTACATCCATTCATTCCCGACCGTCTATGAGAGCTATATCCCCATATATTTTAAAAATAATTGAGAAAATATTATTTAAAGAAAATATATATCCATCTATCAATATAAAAATAAAGCTGAAGATATTTGCGAAGATATGTTTTCTTGTCTCCCCAACTACTTTAAAGTTCGTGGATCTCATTGGTAGAAATTAAAATCAAACCTTTAACCACAGATGGGTAATAAATATTTTTATCTACCACCCTAGGTTTGTTTTAATAATTTTCTTTTCCTTTTAGTTCATCAATTAAATTTTACATCTACCACGTCCCCCATAAATAAATGTCGTTCTATGTAAGAAACTATAATTCTCAAGCTTGATATTCGATATAAATACATATGCCAGAGAGAGTTAGGTAATGAAAGCTTCAAAAAATTTGGCCATGGACATGCAAACTCAAGAACCAAAGAAAATGGTGAAATCCCCAAGGCCATTTATGAGGAGAAAATGGACGAAGCTGGACAAAATCATTTCCTTTTCCCTTTTCTTTGTTCATATCGTTTGTGTTTTTGCACCATTTCATTTTAATTGGCGTGCATTTTGGGTTGCTTTTGCATTATATGTTATTACTGGTTTAAGCATCAGTATTTCATATCATAGAAATCTTGCACATAAGAGTTTCAAGCTTCCTAAACCGCTTGAATACTTTTTTGCTTATTGTGCAGCTCATGCACTTCAGGTTTGATAAATAAATTCCAAAATTTCTTTTTTTCTCTATTTTTCTATTTTATCTACTTAATTATTTTTCTATTTTCTTTAGGGTGATCCAATCGATTGGGTGAGTACACATAGATGTCATCATCAATTTGTCGATACAAAAAGAGATCCACATAGTCCTATGGAAGGATTTTGGTTTAGTCATATTACTTGGCTTTTCGATTCGTATAATTTGACCAAAAAAGTTTGTCCAAAATATTTTACCAATTTTCAAAAGATCGAAAGAAGCATATTTATATGGTTCTCGAAGCATGGGAGACCCGACAACGTTCGTGATTTGGAGAAGCAAACCTTCTATAGGTTTATCCATAAAACATATTTTCTTCATCACATTGCTCTTGCGATCCTACTCTATGAAGTTGGGGGACTTCCATTCCTTATATGGGGCACGGTAAAGTTTCATATATATATATATATATATATATATTATTTGGCGTCCCAACTATTTACTTTTTAAATTAAATTCATATACATTTCATGTATTCCTTTCAATAAATAACAAGTACTACTCATTTCAACAATATGTAATATGATTTATTACGAAAAGACCAATGATATGATTGTAATGCCTCAAGCCCAACAGGATTTGGAATTTTGATTTAGTATCTAACAACCTTGACATTCTCTTACATCTCTAGTAGGATGTGGTTCAGCGACGAACCAATGTGAAAGTTGAGGGAAAATGTGACTTCAAGTAGAGTAGATTATTACCTATATTAACAATGTGCATCTTCATTTTCAGTGGCGTAATTATAAGAAGTTCAAAGTTGATTGTGTTTAACTAGGAACAATCCTATGTTGAGTGATTTTCAGTTTTTTTTAAAAGCATGTTAGTGAGGACATAACATGCTAAAAGGACTTATGTTAGTTTATAGAAATGAGGCTTCATGCTTACACACAATTCAAGAAAGTACGAATGATGTTGCTAGGGTTTGCAAGGGATGTAAGAATTGTCAGGGACCATCAGGTACCAAATTAGAATTTTGAATCTTGGTCACAATTTTTAGACTTGGGACATTACCAAGATTTTTTTAGAACAAGGGTTAGTAGGTGCATCCGAACATCTCAACTAGATTGACACGTTCTTATCACCCTCATTATATTCCACGATCTAAAATATATTCAATTATTTCTTAACAAATCATGGTAAAAAGAACATATAATTCTCCTCCAATCTTGCATTTTGATAGATGTATATAAGATTTTCATTGTGTACTTAGAAATATTAACACGTTAGCTTCAAATTATATAGTGTGTGAGGATCGTAGTGCTCTTGCACATAACATTTATGGTGAACTCGGTATGTCATATATGGGGAAAACGACGATGGAATACTAGAGACTTGTCAAAAAACAATTGGTAAGTGGTTCCATCATCCTTTATTTTCATTATTAAACGTAAGATATGATTTAAATAGTTAATTTTCATCCTTGATTTCTGTTTCACTATAGTAAATTGTAGCATGTTTGAAATCACTATTATTTAAGTTATTTTAACATCACTTTTTTAAGACTTAAAATATTTTTTTTAAGTACTTAGAAGGATATTTTAAATAGGCTTTAAATTGAACAATCATAAGATAGAAATTGTAAATTTTACAAAAGCTTTTATATGTAGTACATTATTGTAAATTAGAGCAAACTACTCTTTCGCTTTTTATATGTAGTATTATTTTATCAAACCAACTTAAATAATTTTTATAAAATTTATTTTCCATCAAACATATCATATAAGGGTGTTCATTGGTTGGCTAACATCGGTTTTAGGCTCAAACCGATGTCGACTACCAATAAGTCAGTTTTGAAGAGTTTGTGTTTGCCGATTGACTGAGGACCACACTAGCAATCAATGGTTTTAGTTGGTTTTGTGAATTCGAAAAAAAAAAAAGAAAAAAGAAAAGAAAAAGATCCCTGAGAATAAATTTATGGAGAGAAGGAGAGAGAAATGGAGAAGAAGAGAAAATTAAGAGGAAAAAAATACAAATAACTATTTTCTAAAAAGATAATCATAACTTAGGAAAAAAATGGTCGAAATTTTTTTACTTTGGGCATAAACAACTCTCAAAGTTTTGTTTTTTTTGTTTTTTTTTTTTTTTATCTCACACTAACAGAGATATTATCCCTCATGGATGGATAGATCTATAATCTTTTCTTTATTTAGCTAACCAATGTGAGATTTTGATATCACATTTTCAACTTTACAAATTAAATCTTGTTGAATAATTTCACACAACTCATTATTATAATATTATTCAACAACATATTCGACTAATATAAATATTCAACATAATCATATATAATGATTTTTTTTTGTCGAAGATAATTAATGTGTTTGTCATTTATTTATTATATTTCCTTTTTTGGTTTAAAGGTTGGTAAGTTTGCTTGCATTTGGAGAAGGTTGGCACAACAACCATCACGCTTTTCAATATTCAGCAAGGTTTGGACTTGAATGGTGGCAAATTGACTTTGGTTGGTTTGCTATTAGGTTTCTTCAAGCCATTGGAGTTGCCACAAATGTAAAATCACCCTCTCCAATTCACAAGCAAAGGCTTGTTATAGACTATTGAGTCTTAATGAAATTATTTATGTTTGGTAGTTGCAAGAGGGTAAATAAGGGTATAATTAGTTAATTAATTACGTTAGATTTTAAAGGACGGTATAAGCCCTAAGCCGTATTGATTATATAAAAGCTACTATTGATCTTTATTTTTGAAGTTTTAGAAGCTTCTCATAAATAATTGTCTATCGATATTATTTTGGATAATGTTTCTTAATCTGTAGATATTTTTATGGCTTAAAGTATATCGATATAATTAAATTTACTCTAAGTTTATGTTGTTGAGCTTAATTCTTTTTTATTTGTTGATAAAAAAATTTATATGGTATCAAAATAAAAAGTTAGATTTTCGAACATCTATTATGTCATTTTTTTTTCAAATAATATTATTTTAAACTCACGAGGAGTGATAAAGTAATAATATAAAACAATTCCTAATATTGATGTGAAGACTCAAAGCTGCATGCTTACCACATAATCACACTACCAAATAAAGGAGGGGTGACATAAATGTATGAGGGTTTTTTTTTCCTTGGAAGAAATGGAGATTTTCGTATTTTCATATATTTATGACGAAATAAATTTTTGAAATCAAAATGAAAAGTTTGTGTGCATGTCTCTTCTTTTTCATCTTTTCCAAAACATTTCATTTCTTTTTCGTCCAAAAAGTTCTTGTATGCACCTCTCATTTACACTATATTAAACAATAAAAAAGAAAAATAATGTGAACCTCAACTTGAAAAATGATACTATATTATGTTTGGGATTCTTTTTATTACTTGACATTTCGGGTTTGTTAAAAAAGAAAAAAAATTGAAATGCGAGAAATTATTATAAATAGAAAAATATCAGACTATTTATATATATATAAATTTCACTGTCTATCCGCAATATACCGCAATATACTTTTATCACTAAGCGATAGAAATCTATCGCTATCGCGGTCTATCACCCAGTAATAGAAGTCTATTACAGTTTTTCCCTAATAAACAGTGAAATTTTTCTATATTTATAAATATTTTGGCGTATTTTTCTATATTTGAAAATAATCTTTTTTTTATTGACTCATTAGACAAACATGGGGATAATTGCAAATATAGAAATTAGTTCCAAAATATTAGCAAATATAGTACAATGCAAAAATTTTACAAATATAGCAAATTTCATATCAAATTCTCAAAGTCTATCAATGATAAACTATATCACTAATAAAATATATAAGTGCTAGATTGAGTATCAGTGCTAGATTGTGATAGAGTCTATCATTGATAGATGTTATATTTGCAATTCTTAAAAATTGTTGTTATATATTTAATTATTAGTCTTAAAAGTACTACCCATTGCAATTACTAGTTAATTATTAAATTGCATTTGTCAATAACGTTGGATTTTATATTCTTAGATATGTATTTGATACCATATTTAGAACTCTTCCATTTTAAAAAATTGTTCAAAATATTGTTTGATAATATGTTTATAAACCATAATGTATAAATATTCGAGAGCTAAATAGTTCTACTTACTAACAAAATATTGAATTGAATCTCAATGACTATTATTATTAATTAATTAGTCAACGTATAAATATTGTATAATCATTGGTTTATAAATTTTGCTTTTCTGCATTTATTTTTTATGTTTTTGGAATTGTTGTAACATCGTAAGTAACAAATTTTGTCGTGGATTAGATAACCTTTATTTCCATTACATTAATGCATGTTTTAATTAAACAAAAATAAAATGAACAATTTACGACACGAAACACATATTTATTCATGTTTTTCCAATCTTTTTAATGGCAATTTAAAATTTAAAATTTCAATGTTTATCATAATTTTTACTATTCATATACCATAATCATCTAAAGATAGTTTCCAAAAACAAATATATTAAACAGACATACACTAAATCCATTTTAGTAAATATAATACAAAATTCAGATTGCCATAAACACATTTGAAAAGTCATATCAAACTTCATATACATATATATATGTTCATATTAAAAGGAAAAAAAACCAACCTAGAACAAAAACTAATTAATGCATAGGACAATAAAATACTGAAAAGGAATCATGGTGAAGTGGTTTTATATTATCTTAGATGGCCAACTTTTGCTTATGAAGTTGAGAGGGTAATTTCACATCAGTTGCTAATCCAAGAGCTTGAAGTAATAAGATAACACACCATGTGAAGTCAAATTCCCACCATTGAAGCCCATGTCTAGCTGAGTATTCAAAAGCATGGTGGTTATTGTGCCAACCCTCCCCACAAGCAATCAACCCTATTACCCTGTGTGTGTCAACATACATAAATAACACAAAATGTTATTTAATTAACAAAATATATAACATCCTCAACCATCGAGAGAGACAAAGTTAAATTACAAGTTTAATGCTTAAACCCTTTATGTTTTTGTCCAATAGGGACCATAAACTTTATTAAAAAAAAATTATTTAATAGATCTCTAAATTTTTTGTTCTATGTCAACATTTCGAATATGAACTTTTAAAATGTCAAATAAATAGAACTTAGGTTCGAAATTTAAAGTTTCTCATGGATCTCGCAAACACAGAACTTCAAAACTAAATGACTTATCAGACACGCATAATCAAAAGAATAATTGCAATTAGTAGCACTTTTAGGAATAATAATTAAGTGTACAGTAACATTTTTAAAGAATTGTAAATATAACAAAATCTATCAGTGATAGACTCTATCGCTAATAGACTCCTAGCAATGATAGACTCTACCACTAATGGACTCTTACCAGCGATATGGTCTCTTACGGATAGAATCTGAGAGTTGAATCTAAATTTTGTTATATCAACAAATTCTTTTATATATTGTTTTATATCTGCTAATACTTTGGGTCTTATTACTATATTTGCAACTTCCCAAAACAATAAGTTAGGCCCCATTTGATAACCATTTCATTTTTTGTATTTGGTTTTTAAAAAGTAAGCCTATAAACCCTACTTCTAGCTACCTAAAAGAATTTATTCTATCTAATACTTTTAAAAACTAAGTCAAATTTTGAAAACTAAAAAACTAATTTTGAAAACCATATAATTGGAAAATTGTAAAAAAAAAAAAAAAAAAAAACATAAATTTCAAAAGCAAAAAATTATATGAACAATAAATTATTGTCAAACGGGACTTACTTTTTAAATACTTTAATATTTAAAGGCATATTAAACGCAAATCTAAAAGTTTAGGAATTAAACTTGTAATTTTACGGAAAAAATAATAATAATTATAACAAGAAGAAAGAGAGAGACAACACCAATTGTTCTTTGACAAATCATTTGTGTTCCATTTTCTGTATCCCCAAATGTGGCATGCTGAATTTACGAAGAGTGTAGCATGCAATACACAAATCAGCCTCACTCCCTGCCATCACCAATTCACAATCAAATTCTCATTAATTTTCTTACCTTCTTCCTTGTAAATGTTTAATTGTCAAAACCAACAATGACCTTACCAAAAAGGATTAGTAATAAATGTTTCTGGACTCTACATTATTCTTGTCGGTGGATTCCACTTTATTTTTTCATATTTAATAGATTTTAGTTCAAATTTTGTTTTTATTTTTTTAAAAAGAAAATATGTCAAGATTACAAAATTTTGTTTGTAACAAAAAAAAATGAAAAAGAAACTAGTTGCAAACGAACATATAAGAACAAAATCTAAATATGATATGAATAGATCGTGCAAGCATTTTTTTAAAAAAAAAGTATTAAGAAATAATTTTATATTTTTCACTTTTAAATAGTATTTCAAATAAAAAAAATAATAGTTGCACATTCGAAAGGGATTATTATTAAGATTAAATTAAAAATTTTGTTTTATGGTTTAGAAAAAATTAGGATTTAATTTTAAAAAGTTAGAATTTAAAATACCATCTTTATAATTTAATAAAATTTTATAAATAGTCCCTCCAATTTAATAAAAGTATTTTTTATTATTTATTATTATAAATATATTTTAAATTGGATAATAATGAGAAGTGAAAGGACACACACATGGAGAAAAGTGCTATTTTTACCTTTACTGATTTGACAAGGGCGATTAGTTAAAAAAAATAAATAATAAAAAAAAACTTAATATGACAAATTATTATTAGCACTAATATTGATAGAATACACCTAAAATACAATCAGGATGCACCTAAATATTTTTCAACAATAAATAGGGTAGGTAGAAGCTAGAATATTAAAAAAGGAAGACAAATAAAAGGTTTTTTTTTTTTTCATGTTAAAACTTACCATGCCCCAAACAACAAAGGGAAGTCCTCCAAATTTATAGAGAACAATTGCAAGAGCTATGGGATGAAGAAGGTATGTTTTTCGAAGGAACCTATAGAAAGCTTGTTTCTGCAAATCCTCAACATTCTTTGGTCTTCCATACTTAAGAAAACCCACAAACCATTCCTCGAAGTTGCGTTTTGCTTCTCTTTCTTCAAAATCCTCGAGATTTTTTGGGTAAATTTTCTCAGTCAAAGCATACGAGTCGAACATCCAAGTCATATGACTAAACCAAAATCCTTCCAAAGGACTATGTGGATCACGATCCGTATCAACAAACTGATGGTGATATCTATGCGTACTAACCCAATCAATCGGATCACCCTGTAACAAAATAAAATGTTACTAAATCTTAATCACCCCAATAATGACTTTAATTAAAAGAAAAAATGTATGACACTAAGATGACAAATAAAACCTGAAACGCTTGCACTCCAAGATAAGCAAAGGTGTACTCGAGCCACTTAGGAAGTTTAAAACTTCTATGTGCGAGATTTCTATGATACGAGAGCGTTATCCCTAATACACCTGTAATAAAATATAATGCAAAAGCAACCCAGAAGGCTGCCCAATTGAAGTGAAATGGAGCCAAGAGAGAAAGCAGATGCAAGAACAAAATTCCAGCAGCAGAACGTCGATCTAAAGTTGTCCATTTTCTCTTTGAAAAAGCCCATTTAGGCTTTATCACTGAAAATGGCTCCTTCATATTATGTTTATCTTCAACCTCTTTTCTTGTGGCCTCCATAGATGAAAAAAAGTATAAGAAACAGCCAATGTTTAGAACTCTCTTAGCTTGGCTTCTTTAATTTCTACTTGTTAGTTTGGGTATTTATAGTGAGAGATTTTGCCTGAAGAATAGTTTATTTTTGGGTGTTGTTTTCAAAAAAAGATAATTATTTTTCTCTATTATTCTTGAAAATTATTTCTTATTCTTGAAACTCAATTAAAATCTCATTTTGGTTTCGTATTTGTTTTATTTTAGTTTTTATACTTTCAAACATTTATTTTATTTACCCTACTTTTTGAAATTAGTAATTTTCAAGTCCTCTATTGATGCAATTTATTCATCAAATTATCAAATTTTGGTTCTATTGTAGTTTGTAAATTTATGAATAATTATTAAAGAGAAAAAAAATACATTTTTGGTTCTTAAGTTTTGAGTCTTGTTTTCATTTAGTCACTGAATTTTAAAATGTTACCTTTAGTTTGGTTTCAATTTGGTCTCTAAATTTCAAGATTTATAATTTTAACCTCAATTTTTCACTAAATTCTCAATTTAGCATTTGACATTAATATTTATTAATTAATTTAAAATAATTATAAAGTGAAACTTAAAAATTAATTTAACTTAATTTATAGACATTCTTAAAAAAAATAACTATTTTGATTCTAGTCAAAAAAAAAAAAAAAAAAAAAAAAATAGCGTATAACAATCTTAAAAAAATAGCGTGATGGTTATGAACCGCTAAAAGACATATTTTGTCGGTTTAATAACCACTGGCAAAAACAGGTAGAAAGATGGTAAGTTCATAATGGGTACTGTGTACTACAATCAATAATACAAAGAAAGCCCTACGTGTCGAAGATTGATTGAACCAAAGCCCCACCTCGACAGACTTTTTGTCAATTTGTTTTTTTTTTTTCTTTTTTGCAAATGTACTATTGATCATAAGCGTAAAGAATCGCTGGAATTCATGATAGCACTGTAAAAGTGCTATTTAGCTGAGTTTAATTCGAGTTTGTTACTTGGTTTTACGTGTTTAAATAATTATTTTGTAAGTTTCGAGTAATTGAAAGGTAGAATTGGGCGCTAGTGTTGAAATGGAGCTAAAACGGATCAAAACGAACCTCAATTGCATCAATCAGGAAAGAGAGGGCAAAATGTGCACAAACAGCGCAGCGACACCGCCAAGGTGCTAGCTCGACACTATTTCTCGAGAAGCATAAGGTTGTGAAGAGCATGGAGCGTCGCGGCGTTGTCTTAGAGCATCGCGACGCTTCAAAGTCTTCTTGCTCGAGAAATCGAGACAGCACCGTAGCACCGCAACTGAGCGTTGCGGCGCTGTTACGATTTTATAAATGTTGATTTTAGCAGCTAGGTCAAACGATCTGTTGATTCCAGCCAACTCAATCCAACTTCGATTCCTCCCTCTTTTCTTCTTCTTTTTGGTTTGTTTATATTTCAAACTTTTCCGCATTGATCAGTATGTCGACTATGGGCCAAGGTACTCAATTTCTAACTTGGGTTTCTAGGGTTTTTTCCCATATTTCATGTATTTGTGAGATTTTGAATTGGATTTCATATTGTATTGCCGGTTTCAATTCCGTTTTAATCAAATTTAGATCATATTGTTGTACGCTTGGTGCTGTATGATTATTGCTTTGAGTTAATTTATGCATCGTGACACTTGTAGTATGTTAATTCATAAGAAGCAATAAGTTAGGTTGGCTTGCAAATCAATTTAGGTTAGTATTGATCCAGACCAACTTAGAATTGAACCAATGAATATCTAATTAAGGTTTTTTCTGTTGAATATTCCGCCAAATGTTCCCTAGACCTTAATGCAAGATTAGACCAAATTGAATTTGCATGTGTTCTTCTCATTCGAATTGGCCTAGTTAGTTGATTAGGATGAATCAATTGGCTTCTCCAATTGATTTGGTTAAGTTAAAGCAATCGTTTAATTCTATGGATGAGAAATTGATAAACAAATACTTGAATAGGAGATTCTGTTTGACCCAAGCTAGATCTTTTTAGATATTGAATTTCAACCATTTAATTGTTTTATTTACTTTTATGCAATTGTATAATTCTTGCAGCCAAAACAACTTCAACCCCCCAGTTACCTTGGGCTTTGAACCGTTTAATTGAGAAAATATGTGTGCTCCATGTGTTCGACTCATGCTACCACTAGTACAATTTAGTGAATACGGTTAAATTATTTAGTCCAAAATTGGACGACGAATTCCACTCGACCAAATCACATCAAAAACACCACCGTCGCAGTAGTTAACCCTATTGCGATGATTTTTTTCCCCTATCATAACATAAACTAGAATAACCGCTACTTAACTTGCAACAATTAGAAAACAGTGGGGAAGAACTATTTTTATTGTGTATATGCAACCTTTTTTCATCTATCTCAACCATTATGATCTCCTTTGATAATTATGTTGCAACAAATTTAGTAACCCCTTTGGCAACAAATTTAGATTGCAACTATAGTACATAAATTTTAAACTGTTCACATTCTTGTTCCACTTTCCTTAATTGAGTTCACTTCTAAATTTATTGAAAGATCTGTGAACAAATTCTTGATCAATGTTTTAGTAAGTTTTAAGTATCCTTGCACTTTTTAAATCATTACATTAGACTCGTTTTCCTATAATGTTGCTATTATTTTAATTTTAACAAATTAATTACTCGAGTATGTATACTAGTATGTGAGAAAGACTAACATTTAACAAAGTATATAGAACTAAATAGATTGCTAGTAAACTTACAAACTCAAATAGTTATTAATTTAAATGGGTTTGTAAAAAAAAAAAAAAAATACAATAATTGGAGTAGGGGTTATTTATGGTGTGTAGTTGATCGTTTTATGGACACCATAATACTGAATGGCAAGCCGTACTATAATAACTACTCTACCTATTAGCCTCGAAAAAACTCATACAATGCATTAAAAGTAAATGAATTATCCTCTTAAGGAATTTTATTAGGGTAGTTGGAATCACCCTACTAAATTTCTCCACGTATCAATATATTTTATTAACATTTGTACATATTTACTAGTTCGATATGGACAAAACAAAGTATTTCAATTTTTTTTTTTTAATATTAGGGGTAGGGAAGGAAATTTTTCAAGTACTACGGGAGTACCATATTACCTGTGTTCATATTATAAGTTTGTTTCCATAAATACTAGTAGACCCTACATTAATATCAGTGGATCCCCACCCTATTCTTAAAAGCAGGTTGATGTGACACACAATAAATGGAGGGAGTATGAAAAATCTTTCTTACTCTCGTAGTATAGGAAATCTATCAAATGAATCATTGGGAAATTCCTAGCTATTGTCAAGGTTAATTGGAAGGCACATATTGGATCGAAGTATGATGAGGGTGCTACAGATGTGGTACACCTACTAATACCGGTATGAATCAATATTAAATTTCCTCTAGCCGTCGGTATTGATGTGTTTGTGCGACGTTATTGGTATTAAGATGGAGGTGTTGTTTAATAATAATTTTGTGTTTTTAAACTGATAAGAAAATTACATATTTATAGACTACTTGTGGTTTGGGAACCATTTTATCTTTGGTTATTTGTTTTTTAAAATTAAGCTTATTTTCTTTCAATTTTTTAAAATAATTTTTATCTTTCTTCAGTAAAAAAAAAAATTGAATTCTTAGCTAAATTTATTAAAACAAAAACAATTTTTTTAAAAAAAACTCCGATTGATTTTTGAAAATACCGATAGAAAGTAAATATCTAAGCAGAAAATTTAAAGGTAAAAAGGATATTTATATGCTTAATTTTCAAAAACTAAAAATCCAAAATCAAATATGAGACCTCAATTTTAAGTATTGTTATCAAATAAATTACATAATGTCTGATCACTGGTTTAAGCATATTTGATATTATACTTTTATTGTTAATTAATAGATTAAAAAAAATAAGGGAAAACTCTTTAAATTACTAAATTAAAGGGATAGAAAAATCAAAATAATTATAAAACTAGTTTGCAACAACACAAATAACTGTTTAAATCAAATATTACATTAGTTTGGTCACCAATTCATTCATAACAATATATACTAAAACAAATATATATATATATATGGCAAAAGAATGTTAAGTAATTGTCCCAATTTAAACCTATAGTTCAATTAAATAAGGCATTTAACTATCGATCAAGGAAGCTTAAATTCTCTAAATTCACGAATCTTAAAAAAAAACATAAAATAAATTTGACATTAATTTTGTGAATACATAAAGAAAGATGATAAAGAAGAAAAAAAATTAGAAAACATCCCTACGAGCCAACTTTAGCAAATGCTCGCAAATAGTCTTAGATATTTAATTAGGTAATTCCTCAATTTTTCTCATCATTAGATGCAAAATTTGTCCATTTTGCAGAGAAATTATTCAAGGAGATGACTAAAATGTAGCTGTAAATTTTTGCACTATTGAATATGTATGATGTTAAAGTAGCCCATTGAGATGTAAGGCCCAAGCCCATTTAACAAGAGGCCTAAATATTCTAAGAGTGTGAGGTAAAATTTAGGGGATTTGAACTACAAATCTCGTGGCTGCTAGCGCACTTGAATGTCAATTAAACTATGTTTGTTTTGGCAATTTTAAGGTGTTAACAAGACATAAAATGTTTATTTTTAACTTTAATATTTTTAAATTTTTTTTATAATTTTTCTAAATTATTCAAATATATCGACATTTTATCGATATTTCTATTAACATTTCCATAAAATTGGGACATCATTCTTTCTAACTCCAAAAGCATTTATTTCCTTTTCTTGGAAAAAAAGCATGTATAATTTACTTTTCTTTGAGGAAAAAAAAGGGCTATGTATTTACTTTTAACTAGTCATACTCAAATATTTTGATTCAATTATTCAATTCACAACTGTAAAGCTAATAAAATCATACAATGAATTTGCTCCATAACAGTCTGAAAAATGGAATTTCACTCCATAACAATTTTTAAGGAAACAGAATAAAGACCCATTGCTTTGGGGTATTAATTAGAAACAGAATGCATTGAATTCAATTCAGCTCCTTTGAAATTCAATTTATTATTGATAATCCCATTGAAAATCCAACCATATATAAGATAAGAAAAATGTGTGCAAAAGATTTTTGGAGTGGTATCCCTAAAGACTTCGCAATCTTAATAAAGTAAATGAACTACTATTCTCGTTGCCAATTAATTTTTAGAAGAAATCTCATATTATTTAATAAGATATTAGAGTCCACAAAACCCAAACGATACTGATACAAATTTAGTCAGCTTTGTTGACGTTTAAGAAAACGCCAACTATCATTGTAGTTGATGTATTTTGAAAGTGAATTATACCAGTGTCAACTATTACAAAATATTAACTTTTAGGTTTTATTTGAAAATAAAAAAAATTCAACTATAAGTCTTATTTAACCCACAGTCCCAGGATCAAAACCTTACTCTGATAAAATAGTGGCTTCCATCTACTATGAAAAAAAAAAGTTTTTGTTGATGGTATATAGCCATCAACAAAGACAATGTTGACGTTTTTTGCGGTTAACTATAACCTCTTTGTTTACACTTTTCAAACATCAACCTAAGGTGATATTGATGATTTTTGGTCAATTGTTTTCCAAAACCGTCAACTTTACCCACTTTGTTGACACTTTGCAGCTGTCAATGAAGGGAAATATTGACATTTTTAGCTGGCAACTATACATTCTTTGTTGACACTTTTTTATTGTCAACAATTATACTATGTTTTGTTAACATGCATTAGTCATTATTATATATATTATTGACGTATTTTAGCTATCAACTACAATGATGTTTGAACAATACTATGGATAGATGCCAATATCGTTCACCAAACTGTTGCTTAAATCCAAGCTGGTGTGTACTCTCTGTCGGAAGAACCATGAAACAATTGACCACCTACTCATGGATTGCACATATACATGAATCTTTTATGGGAGAGGTTCATTGTTAACACAAGCTACAATTGCCCTCCGGATCTTTCGAACATCATTGACCCCTTGGTCCATCTCAACAACACATCCAAAGCCAACATACTCAAAGGAAACATCATTACTGCTATCTTGTGGTGCACTTGGTTAGAAAGAAATAGAAGAATTTTCCAAGATATCGACAAGACCCCAAGCCAATGATAGGATGACATCATTTCATTGGTTGCCATGTGGAGTACTAAATCGAACCTTTTTTGTAACTACAACACTTCCTCCATTGCTTTAAACTGGAAGGTATTTATGTAATTTGTACTTTTATCTGCTGAGCATTCCTCTTACTCATCTCTTATACTACTCCACATTTCATTTAAATGAAGATATGGATTCGGAGTATGATGAGAGTGTTATGGTTGTGTCAATCTAGTTGAGATGACCTGGTACACCTCTTGATCTCACTGACCTCTAGTATTTTGTTAAAAATAAAAGAACAAAAAATAAATCATGGCCATTAAGACCCTTCATATGCAACATGTTATTTACACTAAACAAATTTAAAGACCTAAACTTTGCATTATCACAACCATATATGGATAGCTAATAGTTCCAACTTGTATTTTACCCACAACTAACAAATATCGAAAAAGGACTTATATAAACCAAATTCTCACAATTCGGGCAGTAATATGATCGAGCCAAAACTTTTCTATTAAGGTCAATCAACTGCAATAAAAAAAAATCGTCATAAATGACCAATTACAACACCTATTCATAATCATAACCTCGACATAATGATCAAATTCTAAATTATAGTCATCAATTTGGAAACAATGCTAAAGAAGAACACACACAAGGTTGTCCTTGTTCACGTGCAATATTTATTTCCTTTCTAAAAGCTTGAAAACGTTTGCTATACTGATGTAAATAAGAAAATTTTTGTTCAATATTGATGGTGGTTTGATTAAATTTTGCGTCCAAAATGTTGGGTTTTTACCAAAATATTAAAAGTGTAATTGTCCCACATCGGTTAATTAAAGAATGTGATGGACTCCAAACCTATAAAAGGAGCCTATGCCTCTAGTTTAAAGTCATCCCAGTTAGAAACACTTTAAGTTTAGTGTGCTAACTCTAGTTAAATTTTTTTTTATGTATTCTCTAATTTGAAAGTGGAAAATGGTGTGAGTAGTATAAAAGTTTTGAGAGAGTATTATTGTAATTAAGATCGGAAGAGAGAATTATTCTGTGTGATTGTAACAATTTTTCATATAGTGAATTTTTCTTGTCCGTAGTTTTTCTCTGAGTTGGGAGAATTCTTATGTTTCAAGTTTTAGTGCTTTCTTTTTATTTCTCTATTATTCTTTTTGCTTATTCCTGCGGTAGGGGTGGAAGGTTTTTTCCCAACCCAAAATACTTTCAAAAAGATTGAAATTAGTTCTTTTTCTCATAATCCTAACTAAATACTGAATATACAAGCCACTAAAATGATTTTGTCATAAGAACAAGCAAACCAACAAGACGATGCAATAAAAGCTAAAAATGATTTTGTCACGAGAGACTACTATTAATTCATTCAATATATATGGGATTAAAAAAGAATATCATTTTTTTTAAAAAAAGAAAAATTTAAAGGAGATAAAGAAATTCAATCATTTCTCAAAAAAATTACATTTTTCTAGGGGTTGTTTTCAAATATAGAAAAATGAGCCAAACTATTTACAAATATAGAAAAATTTTATAGTCTATCACTGATAGACTGCGATAGAATTCTATCGCTCGCTCAAGCGATATAATTTTATAATCTATCACTGATAGACAGTAAAAATTTTCTATATTTGTAAATAGTTTGATATTTTTTCTGTTTAGAGTAATTTTCCTTCTTCTAAAGGAAATGAAGGAATTCAATTTTCCTAAATTCCATTTTTCTTCTCCGTTCTCAATTCCATTTTAAGAGTATATTCTTACTCATTTAAGCTCACAAATTAACTTCGATTGGTAAACATATCAACTTGTTGAAGTTGCTACAAGGACAAGGAAAACAATATGATCATTCATAATCGTAATGAAGTTGCGGGCATTCCGGCCAAAAAAAAAAATTAGAATCTAATACAAAAACGGTGGACAAGTTGAGGATCCTATATTGAAAAAATGGATGGAGTTACTCTCTTATTTCCAATTAATTTCATAATAAAACCCGATGTTATAGAATATGGCACTCCTGTTTCTGAACTTTGAAATCTTATTTCAGTTTTCATATCTTCTGTATTGACTTTTTTTTTTTAATTTAAAAATTAAATTCCTGAAATTACTAGATGTTCAAATACTATCTATACATGGAATTTGAAAATAGTATATATGCTTATTAGGTTATTAATGGCTAGATTGAAAAATATTGGTAATATATTGATGTATGGATTTGAAAGAAACAAGATTTGAAAGTTTAAAATCAAAATGAAACCAAGGTTTTAAAAAATGATATCGATTTTTCAATTTTACACAAATGTATATAGAAATATTGGTAGTATGTTGATGTCTAGATAAAATATATAAATAAAAATAGGTTGTTTTTAAATATAGAAAAATGAGTCAAAATATTTATAAATGTAGAAAAATTTCACAATATATCTGCGATAGGCTTCTATCGCTTGAGTGATAGACTGTGATAGACTTTTATTGTTCCTTCTATCGCTCGAACAATAGAAGTCTATCACAGAAAAATTTTCTATATTTGTAAATAGTTTGACTTTTTTCTATTTATAATAATTTTTCAAAAAAAATTCATAAACAATTTCTAAATCGATTAACCAATAAATATTTTATTTTTTCTAAATAAATTAAAACTTCTAATTATTAATATTTATATCTTCACTAATAACATTGATTTGATATTTAAGAGAAATCTTCACAAATAGAAAAAATGTCAAATTATTTACAGAAAATAGCAAAAAAATAATACTGATAGACATTGATAAACTTCTATCATCATCTCTTAGTGATAGACTTCTATCCTTTCTATCCTTATAGACCCTGATAGACTTCTATCAGTATCTATCACAACTATCTAAAAATTTTGCTATTTTGTGTAAATAGTTTATTTTATTTTTCTATTTTTAAAAATTCTCCGATATATATAATATTTTATCAAATTCTTACAAAATAATGAAAAAGATTAATACACAATTAATACGAAATTCTCTTTTCTTTTGATAAGAACTCTTTAATCTCACAAAACTTACCAAAAAACACTAAACTCACAGAACAGAAATAATTAAAAGACTTGAATATACTTTGTGGCCCAGCCCATTTAATATATATAAATAAAAGGTCTTTGCTAATAAATAATAATTATATGAACTTTAGTAGTTAAGAAGAATCAGGTTCGTTTAATAGCTTGGGCGAAAAATGTTAATTTCCAAGCCACCCCATTTCATACACAATAGATACCACGAAAAATAATAATAATAATAATAATAAACTGAAAACAGCATTTATAAATAATAATAATAAACTGAAAACAGCATTTATTAAATGGTTTTCAAACACTCGTACATATTTCACACAATAAGTTTAAAGCCAGGTATCACTGTTCGACATAATTTATGAAGTACATAATATATTCCTCTCCCTCTTTATTCAAATAGCCAAAAGATTCCTATACCATAGGACAAATTCTAGTTTTTTCCTTTGTTTTCAAACATTTTGTTTGAAATGACTTTAAAGTGTTTAAAATTATTATTTTTAAACTCTTAAAAAGTCATTTTAAACTGCGTTTTACTATCATCACTCGCTCTTAGGTTGAATGGCCAATTTCTGCATGTGATGTTGAGATGGTAACTTCAAATCAGTGGCTAGCCCTAGAGCTTCAAGAAACAAAATGACCCACCAAGTTACATCTAACTGCCACCATTCTAGGCCATGTCGAGCTGAATACTCAAATGCATGGTGGTTGTTGTGCCATCCTTCTCCAAATATAAGTAATGCCAACACCCTAAAAACCAAATTATTTCATATTAGCCCAATTGGCAGCAAAATTTTAAATATAAAAAAGGTCAAAGTTCTAGTTTAATGAAAATATTATTGAGTCACTATGATTGAGCTATATTTAATTCATGTATTTCTCCTAAACTCAAATGTTACATGTCCCTCCCTTAACCACATCTTAATCGAGAGTGGTTGCTCTTTTTAGTTTGATACCATCTTTAACGTACTAGGTCTAGGATTCAGAATTCGAATTTAGCATGCTTCGTGGGAAAATTTCTAGAAGGCCATGTGATAAGGGACAACGGAAACTCTACCTATCTTCACAATGTTGTGATATTGTCCACTTTTGGCATAAACTCTCATTGGCTTTGCTTTTGAAACCACCCACAAATACCTCATAATAATGAAGATAATTGTCCTCAGTTATATACCATGGATCACTTCCTTTCTTAACCAATGTTGGGCTTTGTTTGGACCCCACAATCCTCCCTTCGAACAAGTACCACATTGAGTTCTCCCCTCATCCGTCCACTCCCAACCACATGTGAGAATTTGCTCTTATCAAGGCCCAAAACAAAGCTAGATAGAGCATAACCATGAATTATTTTGTGGAATACACTTGGTGTCGACCACTTTTCGCACCCCTAATCTTCTCCCCTCGATCGAAGATATATTGTACTCCTCCTATCAGTCTACCCCAACCTGTTAGGTCTACTCTCCATCCATAATCCACTTGATTTGATAGGCATGTACTTGCTTGCCACATCCAACCACTTTAATATTGTTCGATCTAAGGAAATTCATCCACAAAAACCATTATTCTTGTTCAAAATTATTGAGGGTCTCAGCCACACGACTAGGTTTAGACCATAGCTCTAATTGATAAGGGACAATAGAACCCCCTAACTATTTCCATAATGGTATGATATAGTTTACTTTGGGTATAAACCCTCATGATTTTGTTTTTGGAATCACCCAAAAGGTCTCATACCAATGAAAATAATTGTTCTAACTTATATACCATGTTGCTTTTGGACTGGGGCGTGATGAGAGTTCTAAGGAGGTGTCAACTTAGTTGAGATGTTCTGGTGCGCTTACTGATCCCTCAACCCTCCAGTACTCTTTACAAAAAAAAAAAAAAAAAAAAAAAAAAAAAAAAAAAAAAGCCTTATATACCATGAATCAATTCCTTCTCTAACCAATATAGGATTGCTCCAAGCCAAGCACACTTAATTTTGGAATTTTATGGTTGAACCATTGAAAAGAAAAGTACACCTTGTTGGTATATAGGTAGTAGCTATAAATTCTTTTAAGTATTTCTTAATCATACTTTCATATTTCTAGGAACTCTCTCATTCGGATGTGATCTAGGTTCATTCATTTACCTCTTCTGAATTGAAGCGTTACAAAAGCAAACAAAATATCCGAGAAAAACAAATAGACAAACCTTAAAGCCAAAAAAAAGAGAAAAAAAGTAACGTAAAAATGAAAGAAACATGGCATCACCAATTATTTCTGGACTGATCCCCGGTGTTCCATGGTTGATTTCCCCACATGTGGCCTAAAGAGTTCACAGCGAAAGTGACATGTTGAAAGCATACAATTCTTACACCCTGCATCAATAATGCATTTATTCAATCAATTCATACCAATTTAATCCTTCCTTTTCTTGCCTTCTCCATCCTTTCAAACATTCTTTGTGATGTTAACATATGATGTTTTGACTGAAAATTACAAATAATTAATGTTCTTAACTCCCCTTCAAATATTGCATTAAAAAAACTATAGCTCAATTGGTTAAAAGTTTTATATCATTCATCAAAAGTTAGTGATTCAAAACTTCATCCATTAACCTTTAAAAAAAAAAAAAAAAAAAAAAAAAAAAAAAAAAAAAAAAAAAAAACTGCCATCAATTCATATAAATTAATATTAATGTGTTTTGACTCTAGTTATATTTGACAAAAAGAATAAAAAAAATCCAAGGATGATGTTTGGTATATATTTTAATAAGCTTTAATTTTTCAAAAACTTGTAGACACATGCATATTGAGTTAGATAATACGTGGAGTGCAAGATTCAAATCTCTGACATTTTGATCGATTATATATATATATATATGTAAAGAATCACAATAATAAGGGTAATAATAATAATAAGGGTGGTTTTCAAACATAGGAAAATTAACCAAAATATTTATAAATATAGCAAAATTTTACTGTCTATCTGCGATAGATTACGATAGACTACTATTTGTGTCTATCTATAGTCTACCGTAAAATTTTGTTATATTTGTGAATATTTTCAGCAATTTTGTCATTTAAAATAATTTTCCTAATAATAATAATAAGGAAAATTTAGAAAATAATGTCAAACTATTTACAAAAAATAGCAAAAAAACACTGATAAATATTGATAGACTTCTATAAGCATTTATCAATGATAGATTTCTATAATTTCTATCACTGATAGACTCTATCAGCGTTTATCACAACTATCTAAAAATTTTGTTATTTTAGGTACATAGTTTTCTTTATTTTTCTATTTTTAAAAACTTCCATAACAATAATAATAATTCAAACTTTTGTAACCCGTACAAACCCAAGTATAAAAATTTTTAAAACCTAATTAAATTACATCAACCTAATTGAAAGTCAAAGTTAAAAAGCCTCCATAAAGTAAAAGTAGAATGAAAAATTAGTGCTACGAGAAGAGATCTTACCATTCCCCAAACGAGGAAGGGAAGCCCTCCGACAGCATAAAGGACAAGTGCAAGACCAATATGATGAAGAATGTATGTTCTTCGAAGAAACCTATAAAACCCTTGTTTTTGTAAATCCTCAACATTGTTTGGTCTTCCATATTTCAAATATCCCACAAAAATATTACTAAATGTCTTTCGTTTTTTATCTCTTTCCACAAAATCCTCAACATGTTTTGGGCTCACTTTCTTAGTCAAACCATAAGAATCAAATATCCAAGCAATGTGTCCAAACCAAAACCCTTGTGTTGGAGTATGTGGATCTCTTTCAGTATCTACAAACTGATGGTGATATCTATGCGTACTCACCCAATCAATCGGATCGCCCTATAAAATATCAAAAATATAAATTATTTAAAAATTTCCAATAAAAAAATTAAAACGAAAAGGAAAAAAGTGAGAACGTTAGAATAGTAAATATAATTAACTTGAAAAGTATGGACTCCGATATAAGCAAACGTGTATTCGAGCCATTTGGGAAGCTTGAAACTCTTGTGTGTGAGATGTCGGTGGTACGAGAGCGTCAAACCGAACAAGCCGGTGATAATGTAGAGTACAAAGGCAAGCCAGAAGGCTGGCCATGTGAAATAAAATGGTGCCAAGAGACAAAGAAAATGCATAACCAGAAGAGCACCAGCAGAACGTTTGTCTACAGTTGTCCATTTTCTTCGAAAAATCGGCCTATGTCGGGGCCTCACCCGAGCTTCGTCTTCCACCGCCATAGCCTTCTGATCATTATGTTTATCTTCCAGCTCTTTCCTTGTTCCCTCCATTTGGGGAGCAAGCAAAGATATTAATAATAAAATTTAAGAGCAAAGAAACAATAGTATGGGGCGCTTTGGAAGTACTACTGCCTCAGCTCAGATGCTAGTTTCAACCCTTGTTATGCCTTTATTTATAGTAGAATCGGCCTTCCATTTTTTAATACTAAATCAATAAATGGGCTGCTTTCGAATATAGAAAAATGAACCAAATTATTTACAAATATAAAAAAAATTTATAGACACCGATAGAAGTCTATCGCTCAAGTGATCGAATCTTATTGCGTCGTCTAACGCTAGTAAGCAGTGAAATTTTGCTATATTTGTAAATAATTCGATATTTTTTCTATTTATAATAATTTTCCTAAATAAATAAAAGAAAAGAAAAATTGGTTTTTTTCTTTTTTTTTTTTTTTTAAACTAATAATGAGTTATTTACAAAAAAAAAAAAAAAAAAAAAAAAAAAAGAAAAAATCAAAGGGCTAAGGGATTGTGGGTTCAATCCATGGTAGCCACCTACCTAGAATTTAATATCCTACGGGTAAGTTGGCAGCCCGCCTGTTGTAGGGTCGGGTGGGTGGTCCCGTGAGATTAGTCGAGGTGCACGTAAGCTGGCCCGGACACTCACGGATATAAAAAAAAAAGAGTTATTTAAAAAATCTAATGGTCATAAAAGTGGCAGGTCACCAAGATCAGTGACTACAATTAAACTAGAACTTGCTGGATATAGATGTAGTTGATTAATTATGTTTAATAGACATGAGTATTAATGAAATTTATTTATTTATAAAATATAATTGCATTAAATTAAATGATCAATAAAGATAGACAAGAATTCTCTAGAGGAAATTAAGATGTAAATAAAAGATGACAAAGATAAAAGGGATGAATCTTATTATTGAAGGAGGACAAACAAAACATGGAAGATAACACTAGTTAAATTCTCCAATTATCCAATCCAACTTAAATTACTCAATTTTAAACTTACTTGAAAAGGAAATAAAATTAATATACATTCCAATATCCAACCTGAGTTTGATAATCAGTACATTCTTACTTTCTCCAAGAAAGTGTAGGTTTCAGCTCTCAAATTTACATATTTTATGTAGTTCCATTAAAATTCACAAATCTATACTAGATACACAACTAAAACTTTAGGCTACTATTAGATACACAATTTAAAGATACATCCAACGAATCGATAAATATTTAAAAAAATTTAACTTATTTTTAACCTATTAAATATAAAATCGAAAGTTTAGAACATCGACCTTTTTGAAAGTTTAAGGACTATATAGACATAGAACTTAAAGTTCAGAGACTTATATTGGTAAGTTATCCCAAAATAAAGGGTGACCCTATACCATGTGACTCGAAAGGTCTAAATGATTTTGAAGTTATTAACATCGAATATATAAACCTAGTTGAGATGTCTTGGTGTACCTACTGATCTCACTCTTTCAGTATCTTGTTAAAAAAAAATATTGAATATAGTAGAATTTTTAAAAATAAAAAAAATAAGGGAAACTATTTACACAAAATAGCAAAATTTTTAGATAGTTGTGATAGACGTTGATAAAAGTCTATCAGGGTCTATTAGTGATAGAAATGATAGAAGTCTAACACTGATAGATTCTGATAGAAATCTATCAATATCTATCAGTGCTTTTTTTTTCGTCATTTTCTGTAAATAGTTTGACATTTTTTCTATTTATAAAAATTTCTCTTCAAAATATAAATGCATTCATTTTCTTCTATGTGTATCTTTTTTTCTTTTGCTATGGTCCACAATTGAATCGGAAAAAGAAGAAATATTGAAGAAGCTGTTTAAAGAAGATCTATCCACCCTAATGTTAGGTGGGAAAATTGGGTATATAAAATTGGAGGTGATCTAAAAATTAATAGGGCAACTGTATTTTTCATTATTACTAACTATCCGTTTATTTATTTGGACAACTTTTAGTTGATAATGAGGTCAAGTTGTTTGTTGAAAGTTGTACAACAATGACATTCTTACATATTTGAAAACGCATTGGAAACACTTTTATTTGATGAACACAACTTCTCCTTGTTTTCATTTAAGCACATATATAAAAATATATGTTAAAACGACCCTAGCTCAACTGACATATAATGTATTAGCGATTAAGAGGTGCTCACTTTCACTTTATATACATACACATATATACTAGGAAATTATTGTAATCTTATAAAAAGATAAAAAGAAGGTGAAGAAATCACTTTTCCCCAGCTTCTACAATATTTTACATTATGAAAAAAAAAATCTTCAATTGAATAATAGAGGTCATCTAAAAAACAAAACAAAAACATGCACTGAATAAAAAGAAAAAAAACTTTTAAAAAAAACAATTATACAAAGGAAAATTTTTAAAAATAAAAAATAAGAGAAATTATTTACACAAAATAGCAAAATTCTTAGATCGTTGTAATAGACGCTGATAGAAGTTTATCAGAGTTTATCAGTGATAGAAATGATAGAAGTCTATCACTGATAGATGTTGATAGAAGTCTATCAATATCTATCAGTGTTTTTTTTGCTATTTTCTGTAAATAGTTTGACAATTTTTCTATCTGTGAAAATTTTTCTAGGAAAAATCTGATTTATATATATATATATATATATATTAACATAATAAAAAAGAATGAATTGTTAACCAAAGAAAATTAATACCTTCAACAAAAGTTTCATAAATGCTTTTGTTTGGCTTATTTAGAATACCAAACTCTTCCATTCATAAAGTAAAGTTGTGTTGTTAAATTTTTATAATTAAGTTATTTTTTTAAATTTTACACAACACATGCAACACACGTAGTATGAAACTAGTTTTTTTTTAAAAGCACAGCTACCAATAATTATTAATTTTAAAACTACAACAATCTCTTTTTTTTTTCTTTTTTGAATAGTATAACCATCTGATCAAACTAAGCAAAAGTCTACTTTGGTTCATATAATTAAATTACACAAATTTAATATTAATTTATCAAACACTGTAACTAATTTTTTTCTAGTTTAAAATTAAAATTTACACAACGCTATTAATTTTTCTAATTTGAAATTAATTTACCTAACAGTGTAACTAGTTTTTACGTTTAATCCTCTTTAATAATAATTAATACAAGTCATAGATTGATGACACCAAAAACTAGTCATAAAAGTCGAAAATTTCAAATTTTCTCAATTTTTCCCACCAAAACTATTTTTTTATTTTTCAATTTAATAAGTCTAAAAAATTGTCGCTCTTTATTACAGTTAATTCTAGTCATAAATTGATGACACAAAAAATGTCAAAATAATCGAAAATTTGGAAAAAATTCACATCTTTTTCCACTAAAATTGCGCTTTTTTCGCTTTCTTACATTTAATGACTTATTTTCAGTCATAAATTAGTGATGCAAAAAAATTATCATAAATGACGAAAAATTCGAAAAATTCCATTTTTTCTCGTAAAAAAAGTGTGGTTTTGACTTTAATGACTATCGAAGGCCATATATATTTAGAAAGGGTTGGATATAAAGGGAGAGAAAGAAAGTGATGGGAAAGAGGGGGGAATTAAAGAGGATGTAGTTTTAAAGGGACGAAGGGTGAGTTAATGCAACAAAGAAGCAGGTGAAGCTGGTCGGTGAAGTTGAAGAAAAACCACTGTATAGCCGAGATCCATCTTGCCGTGTTCATACTTTTCTATTGCTATTAAAACCTAATATCTTCAATCTTACTAATCCCAGCAAAAGTATAGTAATTAAGGACCATAAACAAACTCAACATATGCATGTCTTTGACTCAAACTCATTGTTCTATAATGAAATTAAAATGTTCACATCTTTGCTACCAAACAATATGATGTTATTCGTCATCTAATCTGAATCTAAAGTGTTGTGTCATGAAAATACTACTGCCTTGAAAGCAATTTTGACACGACTTTGGTGTGGACCGTTTATGGCAGTTGGTTGGCAATTGCTCCCAAGGTTAACACAACACTCACCTCTTGAATGTGCACTTGTTAGAGAGAGGATTGGAATCAAGAGAAAAACTCAGAATCGGCGAAGACAAGAAGAAGATAAAAAAAAAAAAAAGTGTTATGTATCAATGGAAGTTCTGTGTGTATGGAATAACATAACGGTTTTAAAAGACATAAAATTATTTTATTCACGCGAGCACGGTTACTCAAACCCGAATCTACCCTCCCACTTGCCCAAATGGCAGCAACGACACATGTGTGGGGGGAAGATCCTTAACTACCACTCTAACCACTATTGCCAGTCTGTTAGAGAGCTCTCATATTTATACCATCTTTCCACCCCTTAATCTTCTAATGTTGGACAATGAATTCTCTTTTTTAAGTGTGAACTTGCTATGGGTCATGCGCCTTTGGTAGTCGTAGGTCATTCCCAACATATAATTCGAATTTATAAAATTGTAGATTTTTATGTATGCTCAAAATATTTTATTACATGTAGTGGCTAGACTTAAAATTTAGGGAAAATATCAATTTTATACCACTAAACTTTGGGGTTGTATCAATTTAAATCGTGAACTAATAATTGTACAATGGGCTACGTAGGTTGAAGGAATTTAGACGCAAATGAAGCTTTGAATCAGAGTCATTCAACAAGCAACACTCAGAAGGTAAAAAGCTCTCAAAGTTCCTCTCTAACGGCTATTCACAACAAAGAAGAAGAGTTCTCAGGTAAGGTTGAAGGAAGAAGGAGAAGACACAAAAGAATTACGTGGTTCAGTTTAAAACCTACATGCTCGAGAAGGAAAAATAGCAGATAAGTACTCTCTCAGTTTTTAAGATTTCAGTCATACGTAGGAGAAAAAAGTTACAGGAAAAGAGAGTTTGTGTTTAAGTCGTCGTTGGTTTCAGATTTACATCATTATTTTTGTTTCTTGCAAAGTTCTAATTAAGTAGATATAGGTTCAATTGTGATATTTGAAAATAATATTTTTGTTGGAAAACTTCTCACTTCTATTGTAGGAATAAACAGAAAACAAACTAGAAATTAAAATAAAGCAATAAAAGTGAGAACAAAAAAAAAAAAAAAAAAAAAATTGTTACAATCACACCCAATAATTTTCTCTCCTGAACCCAATTATAAGAACACTCCCTCAAAGCTTTTATATTACTCACACTCTTTCTCACTCTCAAATTAGAGAATAAATAAAAGGAATTTAACTAAAGTTAGCACAATAAACTTAAACTGTTTCTAACTAGGACGACCTGAAACTAGAGGCATAGGCTTTTTTTATAGGCTTGGAATTCATTCTCATTCTTGAATTTAACCAATGTGAGACAACTACACTTCTAATATTTTGCCAAAAATCCAATAATTTTTTTTTTTTTTTTTTTTGTAACATTTTGATTTTAGAAATAGAAAATCATTTCAAAAACTATTCTGCTGAAGATGCATGTGACCAAATCAAAATTTTGCCATGGATAAATAAAGGGAAGATCATGGGTATATAAGTGAAGACAATAATCTTCATTGAAATGATGTATTTTGGGTAATTACAAAAGCAAAATCATGGGACTTAATACCCCAAGTGAACAATACCATATTATCATACCTTTGTGGCGATATGAAGAGTCGTTATGTCCTTATCAAGTGGCATCAGAGTCATGATCCTCTGAAGATGTGTAGTCATGGTGTAATCCTGTGAATAAACTATTGGGAAAAACCTCCCACTACTACTGTAGGAATAAGAAAAAAAACATAATAATTAAAAAAAACAATAAAACTAAAAACACAAGAACTAATGTAAAAAAAAAAAAAAAAAAAAAAAAAAAAAAAAAAAAAAAAACTCTAAACTGGAGAAAAAATAACGAACCAGAAAGATTGAAAATTTATTACACTCACACAAAAATCTCTTCCCAACCCCAATTACAAAGAAAACACTCAATCAAAACATTATACCACTCACATAACTAAGTTAGTATACTAGACTTAAAGTGTTTCAAATGGGGATGATTTGAAACCAATAGCATAGGCTCCTTTTGTATTGCTTGGAGCTCATCTCTTATTTGAACTTTTTCGATGTGAGACAACCACTATTTGGTAAAACTCAAGATGAACTCTATCAGATAGGTGGTGTGTCTCGATGAAAGAAGAGTTGGTCATGATAAGAGTTGAATGGATAGATGAGTCTTTAAAGGGCGAGGTTGGGTTAGTGTTTTGTTCGAGTAGAAGATGGTTGAGAATGAAACCAAAATCACATTAACGACCAAATCAAAAGAAGATCATAGGTGTATAGCGGACAAATATTTATCTCCATTGGAACGAAATTTTCTTAATGATTTTAAAAAGAAAAACCATGAAATTTTGTGTCCGAAAATAAACAATATTGTACTATCGCAAAGATGATATCGAGGATGTAGTTGTAATTATCAACCTCATCAGTTGGGCATTGGGTGATTGTACTTGAGTTGTTAGTGGGCTACAAGTGATGGGGATGGCGTTGGGCATTCAGTGATTTGATGGAGGGATATTCAACTGTCCAATTGTTAACCAGCCTTTTAGGTAAACAGAAAGGGACCAAAAGAAATTAATTCTTTTCTGTCATAAATGTCAACCAATGATCAAAACATTCACTCCCTACTAAATTTTTTAAATATTTAAAATTTTAATTTTGTCTCTAATAAATTTTTAAAATTTAAATAGTATGTATTTAATAAGTTTTTAAGTTTTTAATTATACATTATCCAGAGAAATTTTTAAAAATAGAAAAATGAAGGAAACTATTTATAGAAAATAGAAAAATTTTTAGATAGTTGTGATAGACCTGATAAAAGTCTATCAGGGTCTATCAGTGATAGAAATGATAGAAGTCTATCAATATCCATCAGCTTTTTTTCTTCCTATTTTTTGTAAATAGTTTGATATTTTTTCTATTTGTGAAAATTTTCCTATTATCAATATGTCCTTGACATTTTCAATTTGGTTAAAAAAAAATAATTGATCATTGATCTACTAGATATAAAGTTGAATTTTATGTTTAACATGATTCTAAACTTACAATTTTATTCTTAGTAGATACATGAATTTAAAAAAGTATATCGAATAGGTCAAAGCCTATTAGATATAAAATTATAAAATAATAATAATCTATTAGACAGAAAATTAAAAATTTAAAGAGATATTACTAGACACATTTTAAAGTAGGTAATTGTAATGAGTAGCATTTATAGGGATAATAAACAAGTGTATAGCAATATTTAAAAAAAATTGTAAATATAACAAAGTCTATCAATGATAGACTCTTATGGTCTATCAATGATAGACCATCTAGACCATAAAAGTCTATCAGCCAAAGAAGTCTATCACTAATAGACTTTGCTACATTTGCAATTTTTTTAAAATATTGTTATATATGCTAATACTTTGAATCTGATTGTTATATTTACAACTGTCCATTTTAAAGTTTAAGAATTTAATAGACATAAAATTGAAAGTTTAATTGATTTAATACAAAATTGAAAATTTATGGATCGAATAGATACAAACATAAAAATTTATGAATTAAGACCGTCTAACTTAACCTTTAATTAATTAAGAAATAAGAATGTAAGATACTGTTTATTAAGTTTATTTTTATTATTATTGTTGTTGTTGTTTGCTCCCATCCAAACCACTCTTCATTGATATTTGGAATAAAATCTCTCCAAATGCTTAATTCAACTTCTTTTGGTCCACCCTATATTCTTACCCTTTTGTTTGAGCTAATTTTTTTTTTTAAGAAACAGAATAATTATTTAACTTATTAATTAATGTATATATATTAAACTTTACATGGACCATAAGTCATTGATTGTGAGATTTAATTTCCTGTCACGATTGTTGGGGAAGGTACTTAACATGCATGATTGAGTTAAAAGCTTCAAATTCAAATTGAAAAGAATGTGGATCACAAAGATTATCACACACCCACAAGCTCATACTTGACTTTTCAATTATTTGGCACACATAATGGCCCAACTCAAGCTTCTATAACAATAAAAATTCAAGAGATCAACATAAAAATCGTACACTTTAGTTTTTCTTTTCAATTTGATAATGATTTCGCTTTAAATTTTTTTTGTTGGTGAAATTTAGGTTTGGTTTCTCTCCATTTTTCAATTATAGATTCACTTTTGATTAAAGAAATATTTGAATTTCTAGTTACATTTAAAAACAAAAAAAAGTTTGTGAAAACGATTTTTTTTTTTTTTTAGTTTTCAAAATTTGACTTGATTTTAAAAAAAAATTATAAAAAGTGTAGATAGCAAAATTAAGGAGGAAAACAATGTTTATAAGTCTATTGTAACACTCATGTTCAAGAGGGATACATGAATGAACTGAGTTCACATTCGAATGAGATGAGTCATGAGGATATGAAAGTATGGTTAAGAAAGGTTTTAAAGAATTGATAGTTACTACCTATAGGAACAAGATGCACCTTTCTTTTTATTGGCTTATTCATAGGAATTTCAAAATTAAATGAGCTCAGCTTAGAGCAATCCTACATTGACTCGTATTGATTTGTAGAGAGAGACGAACTAAGGCAGGAGTTGGTGGGGCATGTAACCCCTAAGCTCAACACCAAGCAAGTATTAAACGATTTTGATAAAAAGAAAATGGATATGCAGAAAAATGAATCTCGTTTCTAAAACTTTTTGCTCACTTTACATCATGTACAAAGGTTCGACCTTACTTGTGTGTATAGAAGGAAAAAAGAATGCTCTCTATGGGTTAAAGCAAACTCCCACAACATAGTATGACCAGATTGATGAACACTTGTTGAACTTGGATTTTGTAAAGAGTTTGAGTGAATTCACACTTTATGTGACAGAATTCAGGTATTTATATTGTGGTCAATCATAATATCAATATTGTATCTCTATGTAGATGACTTGTTGGTGACAGGAAGTGATGGTATTCAAATACAAACATTCAAGTAAGAAATGATGATGGTATTTAAAGATTGTTGATCTAGGTCAGATGCATTACTTCCTTGGTATGAAGATTCACAACGGACAAAATGAAGTATTTCTTTGTCTGAAGAGGTTCAATATGGATGTGAACACTGTAATGATTTAGAAGGAGAGAAGTTGCAGAAGATTGATGGAGAGGAATTTGCAGATGAGAATGTTATAGAAGTCTAGTTGGATGTCTCATGTATTTCACATCCACTAGGTCTGATAGCATGTATAGTGTAAGTGTCTTATCTAGATTTCTTCACTGTTCAAGTAAGAATCACTTGGTTTTGTGTGAGGGTTCTTGTTATCTGAAAGACACATTGTCTTTTGGGATCAAATTTAACAAAATTGAGAGTTTTGAGTTGTAAGGTTTTTCAAATAGTGATTGGGTTGGGTCATTGGATGATATGAAAAACAATTCTGGCTATTGTTTCACTTTTGGCACTAGGTGTTTCTCATGGTATTAAAAAAAAAGATATAATGGTTCAATCAACTGCAAAAGCTAAGTTCATTACCGCAATTGCAGTAATAAAGTAAGTTGTTTGGTTGAAGAAGTTGATCGATGCATGATGTACATTTAAAGCCAGAAGAGAGTGTGAAGGTGTTTATGGATAAACAATCTACTTTAGCTATTTCTTTAAACTTAGGTTTTCATGGAAAGACCAAACATTTTAAGATAAAATATTATGTTTTGAGATAGATGCAAAAGAAAAGAGAAGTGCAGTTGGTTCATTGCAGTTCAGAGGAGCAAATAGCATATATTTTCACTAAGTCTTTTTGTATTATTCGTTTTCAAACTCTTAAGAGCAAGCTAGTTGTTTGCAGCATTTAAGTCAAGTGGAATATATAGGTTAATTAACTCAAATTGCAAGTCTAGTATTTATAATAAAGAGTGATAGAATAAAATACACTCTCCCAAATCTCCTCTCTCTCTCTCTCTATTAAGACCAATAAAAAGTCCACAAATAAGTTTTCTTTCTTTCTTTCTACATATTTTGAAGTTTTTCCTCTTAAATTTTCTTTTTAAAAAAATACTTTTTCAGCATCTAAAATCTTTCATTAAACTATATTATACCAACTTTAAATTTATTTATTTTTATTATTTAAAAAGGGTTTGTTTTTCAAAAATGGCTCTCGAGCCTATTATAATAATTTTATCACTTCTTAAAATCGAAACTCTCATAAATGAATCAAAATTTCTATTTATCTTTTTTTTTTTTTTAGAAAAAAATTTCAATTATCTAATTCATAAGAAAATGGATTAAAATTTGTTAGTAGAATACTTATATGTCACAAAATCATTGTTTTTGTTTTTAATTTATTATTTTGGTTTTATTTTATACATTAATTTCAGCTAAATTTATCAAATGGTTCTAGTTAATGTTCTAGAAAATTATCAAATTGCTACCTTAATATTTGAAAATTTTTAGTTACCCTCAATGTACTATTTTCAATGATGCAATTCCATAAAAAAAAATATATATTCATATTTTTTAAATGGCAGGTTGATGAAACAATAATTTAATAACACATAAGCCTTCTACTAAAAAGTTTTAATTCATTTGTTTTTTATGAAATTACCTAATCATAACATTTTTAATACATTAATGGTAAAATTTTAAAAGGTTGAGCAAACTAATTACCTAAAAGATGAAGGACCATTTGTATATTTAGCCCTTTAATTTTTGTATTGTTCGTTTTTTTCCTTAAATCATTATTTTCTTAGACATTAAAACATTATATTCTAATAGATATAAATATATAATTGGATGAGCTTTTTAATTTTCAACAAAATCATCAATAATTGTGACCATGTAAATAATTTTTACTTCCAATTTTTTTAATTTTTAAATTTTACAATCAAATATTATTTTAATTTCAAACATTAGTAACATGTATACTTAATGCTAACTAGAACACACATTTAATATAAAAGAACAAACCAAGTCCTTACTAATTGAAAATTTTCCAATTGGGGCACTTAGGCTCCATCTTAATCATCTCTCTTTTAGGGGGTGAAGCAATTAATTAAGCAAATGTTTTAGCTAACTGGTTGTCAAGGTTCTTCCTTAGGCTGGCTTCATAATATCCGGCAAGGGAATCGAAAAGAAATCCGGCCCCGATGCCGACGGCTAAGTCGATGGTATAATGACCTCTAGTACCTAACAATCTAATGGCTTGGAGGAGGTTGAGGAAGTCGAATGTCCAAGCCAACCCCCACCGTTGCATCCGCCGCATGTCCAGCGACGCTATCACCGATCCGGCCATGTGACCAGAGAAGAACAAGAAGAACGATACGTTTCCAACTGGAAAATCCATCCCCGATCCCAAGAAACCCTAAAACACATCACGGAATTTCTCATTTAAAAAACTAAAACCATGCCAACAAACAGAGACCGAAGATGTTTCAATTCTATTTTGGTCCTCTGTTTTCAAACTTGTTCGTATTAGTTTCGAAATTTTCAAAATGTCTATTTGATACGTTATTTTGCTATTTAATATTCTTTTATGTACTACTTATTTCCAACCTATGTGATTAGAATCTATCCTCTAAGTTAATAAGTTAATATAAATTTTGAAAGCAAAATAATTTAATGATACATAGGCATTCTACTGACATGTTCAAAGTTCGTGTTAAGACAGAATAAGTCTAAAAGTTCACGAACCAAAATGAACATTTTTAAAAGTCTAAAGGTTAAAATGAAACAAGATAACACGTGCGTTTAAGAAATAGGAATAATTTGGCTCAAATTATAAGTTTAGTCCTTGCACCATCAAGTTTGAGTCTATTTAGTCTCTAACTTTATAATAACTTTATAATATGTCTAACAAGTACATGAACTTTCAAGTTTGTTTCAAATAGATCCAACTTCAAAAAAAATGTCTAATTAGTCCTTCAACTTTCAATTTTTTGTCTAATTTAACCATAATTTTTTAATTTAATACCTAGTAGAACTATGAATTACAAACCAAAAAAAAACATTATTGAATAGGTCAATGACTTGTTAGACACAAAATTGAATATTTAAAGACGTATTGAACATAAAAATAAATGTTTAAAAACTTATTAGAAACAGTCTAACCGTTGTAGATACTTCATAGAAAATTTTAAGAAGTTAGAGATATATTTGATATGAACGTAAATATTCAAAAACTAAACTTATAATTTAACGTAATTGAGTAGAAAGTGCACCTGAGGGAGTGGAAGTTGGGTGGAGTAGCCTAGAATGCCACGGCAGGTGAAAGTGAAGAGAGCTGAAAGAGTAGCCCTTACTCTCCCTTCGAATAGCCAAGTCCATACTATATAGCTTGTTTGCATTCCCACGAACATCTACAATATACAACCCTTAATTCAATTAAATGTTGCAAATACAGTATATTTCAAGGGCATAAATGTAAGAAAGTAAAAAAATATAATTTAATCAATCCAAACTTTAAAGTTTCAATACTATAATTCAAACAACTAAATTGTTAAAAACAGAAAAAATTAATTAAAACTTTCATTTGAGAGATGTAAGTTAAGTTGAGAAGATACTTCCAAAAAAAAATTTTTGTCAAAGTCAACATAATTCTATAGTAATGAACCTACACTCATATTTTAGATGTCGAAGATTCAAATTCTTATGCCATACTTATTGTACTAAAGAAAAAGGCACATACAAGTTTTTTGCAAAGTTATTAAAAGTTTTAGTAATTTAGTTCCGGTTTGGTAACCAGTTGGATTTTGGTTTTTGAAAATTAAGTTTATAAACAAAACATATTTAACTCTAATTTTTTGCTTTGTTGTCTACTTTTTACCAATATTTTCAAAAACAAAGTCAAATTTTGTGAACTAAAAAAATTATTTTTATTTTTTAAGTTTGGCTAAGAATTTAATTTCTATACTTAAGAAAAGATGTCAACCATGGTAAGAAAACAAGAGGAAATAGGTTTAATTTTCAAAAATCAAAAACTAAAAACGAAATGATTACCAAACAGGCCTTAGTTTCCACTAAATTAATAAATGAGACAAAATTATGTAATCAGGACTCGTGAACAAGCATTGATAATTTATATTCTAAAAAAAGTATTGAAATAAATAAATGATGATTTTTCTTTTAAAAGATATTAAACCACATTTAAGTGAAGGGACCTCACAGTCTTAGGTAAAAATACAAACAAAACACAGCCAGAAGAGTTAAAAAAAACAAGAACAAAACACACACACAAAGATAGTCCAATATCAAATCACATGGGCTGTCTAGCCATCTAGAAAGGTCATAGGGTAGTACAGAAAAATATCAAATCGCACAGCCTATCTAGCCATCTAGAAAAGGTCACAAGGTAGTCCAATATCAAATCGCACGGCCTGTCTAGCCATCTAGAAAGGTCACAAGGTAGTCCAATAGATACAAAGATTACTAATAACTAATACGAACATAGTTCAATGGATATAAATACTAATTATCATCCCATGAAACTTTAATATGAAACTTTAATGTAAGCTAAAATTTGTTGGATTGTTGTCTCTTTAACCTCTATACTTCAAAAGGGGCTTGTAACAAGTTTCCTATACTTTATAGTTTTTATTTATTCTTTTTTTAGTTGTATCTTTAGACTCATTTGTTAATTATATGGTATTTGGATTTTAGTTTTTGAAAATTAAGTCTATAACCATTCATACCATTCTTAAATTCCTTACTATATAGATACTTTTTACTACTATTTTCAAAAACTAGGCCAAAATAGTTTTTAAAAATTTGTTTTTGTTTTTAGAGTTTGGTTAAAGATTCAACTATTGTATTCAAAAAGATGCAAATCATTGTAAGAATTAGAGAGAAAATAAGGTTAATTTTCAAAAACAAAAAAATAAAAAATGAAAGGATAATCAAACGGGCTTAGAAATTCTGTTTTTCCAATACTTTAGAAATTATGTTGCTTTAATAATATATGAATTCTAAAGAACTTCAAGTTAGGAAGAAGGAAAAAAAAAATAATAATAATAATAATAATACAAGTCATCAAATTAACTCAAGTACTTAACTAATTAAAGTCATTATCACTTTGACGTTCAATCCCTGCATTAAAAAAATTCTTAAACTTAAATATTTCTACAGCATTAAATTAAGAATTAAAACAGTGACAGAGACATTTTCAAAAACAAAAAATGACAGAGACAAAATAAAAAGTTCAGGACCTATAAATTTAATGATTCTGTTAATCAAAGTACAAATACCAAAAATTAAAATATTGGTTTGGTTCTTATATTTTATCATTTATTCAGTTTTATTATCTGTACTATTCAATATCTAATTTTAATTCAGATATTTTCAATAGATCTTAAATTTAGTCAATCAAAATTGATTAAATAATAATAATAATTTTCTGGTAAAAAAATAATGGATGTATTTTCAAAAATTATATTTAAGATGATAATAAATAATAAAAAATAATTAAAATCCACCATAAATAAATAGTAGTATGGAATAAAAAATTGGATATTTAGAAGTACAGAAATTAGATTTAGCACCAAAATAACATTTTAAACAAAACCAAATTATATTATACACTCTTAAATTGCTAAACCTCTATTTTGAAAATTTGAAATTATAAAAATAAATAGTCCCCAATTTTGAGAAGTTCGAGTGGCCAAAATTGTACATTTTTTTAAAAAAAATAATAATAATAAAACCATAGAAACATAAAACGTTTGACCAAAACTCCAAAAATAAAAAATTAAATAAAAATTCATAACATGCATTAAAAACAGGGAGAAAATTGATTGGGTGAGTAAATTTTGGAGGAAAAAAAAGGCTAACCGTATTGAGAGCCGCTAGCAGCGTATTAAGCTCTGGCCACGAGGACAGCACGCGATGAAGTGGGCGCGTGATCACAAACCCCAAATCGAACGGTGGAGAAGCCGCCGGAACCATCCGGAGCGTGTACTCCACGTGGATAAAGAATAACATACCCAAAGCGAAAACACAAGGTATCCAATGATGCCTCGCCACGTATACCACATCCTCCACCGTCCATCTCATACACGACGCCTTCCCGATCCCTTTGTAACAATATCCACCGCCATCGCCACCGTGGAACTCCTTATTCCCCATCTTCCCTCCGCCGCCTTCGTTGCCGTTTCCGTTGCTGTTTCTATGCCGGAGATTGGAGGTCACAGTTGCAGCACCGTCGAATGCCATCGGAGATCGCTGAGAAGCACATTGACGGAAGGATCGGAGAGATTTTATAGACCGGAGTTCGGTGGCGGACGTTTCGAGGAGGAAGTGTACCGGAAATTTCAGAGATCTGAGTATTTTTTAAAAAAAACTTGAAGGAAAAAAAGAAAGGGTTGATTCTTAATGAGAAGGTAGGTGAATGATGGGTGTACTGTGTGGTTGAGCGATTTGATTAAATAAAGCCTCCAATGAAAATTAATCTAAATTAACTTCTTCTAAAGCTTAAAAATTACTACTCCGTGTCCACGCTATAAATTTATTTTATTAATTTAATATTATAGTACTTTTAAATTTTATCTCATTTTTTAGTTTTATTTTGTCAAATTAAAATCTGGTTTCATAACGTTTTTATTTTTTATTTCTTATTTTTAATTTTCATTTACTATTTCTTGTGTTTTTTAAAAAATTAGAAAAAGAAATATATCTTGTAACTATTTACCATTTTACCCTCAACATTTCAAATAATCTCACTCTTTCTTCTCCCACCTTTTCACCTTCCTTCTCCACCTCTCACTTCCTTTCTTCTTACATTTCTCCAAAATCTTTGATCTCCAAATTCAGAAATCACTCACGATTGTTTCTTCATTTGTCATAACGATTTTTCAAACTATTTTGAAGGTTTCATTTACAACAAGGTACATTTCGATCCTTCTCATTTTTCGCAGGTTTTTTTTGTTTGATGATTTTTTTATGCATTTTTAAAAATGATGGATTCTTGTACTATTTAAATGAGTTTTGCATGTTTAAAATCCATGTTTATATTCACTAGGTTGATTTTTTCACTGTTTTGAGCAAGGATTTTTTTGGCATCTAGATTTTGACCGAGAAATCTTACTTTTTGAGTACTTTCTGCATTAAAATACATTTTCGGTGTTGTCTGAATACTTTGGTTGTTTTAGTTGATTTTTGCCGTGAAAAATGAAACCTTTTCATTCTGTGTATCGAGTAGGCCCGGCCGGGCTTCCTACGAATGTCACCGGGCCTGCACAGGGTGTGTAATTTGGGGAAGAAGATGGGTAAAAGCCTGGTCGGGCCTTCACCAGGTTGAAACCGGGCTGGGTTTAGGGTTGAAGCCTGGGCGAGCTTCACCGGGTGAAGTTCGGGTTTAGGGATTTTAGGGTTTAAGCCCGAGCGGGCCTTGGGCGGGCCATAACCGGGTTAGGTAAGAACGGAGAAACTGGATTTTGGCCCAGTCTTGGCCCTCGTCGGGCCTTGACCGAGCGACCTTGGCCGAGCAAGGACCGAGTGCACAGGGGTTTAGGGATTGGCCCGGTACAGGCCCTGGCCGGGCCCAACCGGGTTAGGTAACAACGGATGGCTACTGGACGTTGGCCCGGTCGTGGCCCTGGTCGAGCAAGGACCGAGTACACAGGGGATACTGTATGTTCGCCCGGTTCTGGCCCTGGCCGAGCCTAGACCGGGCGATCCTGGCCGAGCAAGGACCGAGTGCACATGGTGTGTTGGCGGTCAGGCCATGGCCGAGCTTGGAACGGGGGTTAAGTTTTTAGAGACTACTGGATTTTGGTCCGGTCCTGGCCCTGGTCGGGCTTAAACCATATTATATATATATATATAGAAAGTAATAATCAACTATTTATATTATTTAATATAAATATGTATCGATGCAAATATTTATATTAAATAATCACCGGGTGTTAGTGCTAGTTGCCATTCGTCGCCAGACATCCTCCCCAATTGGTCACCATCCACTGTTGATCATCATTTGTCGTCTGTCGCTGGTAGCATTCTCTATCGTTCTTTTCCTCTTTTATCTCTCTTTTATGGTTTTCCCTACTTTAATTTTTCTTTCTATAAACCCTCAATTCCCTCTATACCCAGTTCTTTGTTTTGGGATTTTAGGGTTCTTTTTTTGGTTCATTTTTATATATTTGTCCAGCCCCTTTCAGCGAGATCTTTGTATCCTTACTATAGTATTTCATATGGGCTTTTGCGTTTTATGTTTGTCTTGTTGGTTTTAATTTGTAGATTTGTGTCTTGAGTTTTCCTCTTTATGATTCAGTGGTGATGGGTGGTTTTCTTTTGTTGGGTTTGGGTTTGAGTTTTATTTCGAGTTGACCCGACCCAACTCCAGCCTACTTAAGGCCAAAATCGGACACTTTTAAGTTGGGTCGGATTTTTTCCTACAAAACTGACCGGGTTGGGTTGGATCAGTTTTTAAAGAAATCTGACCCAATTTCACTCCTGATTAATTAAAGAAAATAGAATATTGAAAAATATATTAAAATATAAGAAATTAGTATAAAATATTTTAAATGACTAAATTTAGAAAAAATAATCAAACGGTTATAAACTAAAATATATATAACTAGCCAAAATTAGACTATCAAAACTTACCTAATTCAAAACTCTATGGTTGGTTATAATTTTTAGTCCAAATATCAATTTATATTCTTGATATTCTCAAATTTTGGAGTTGTATCAATTAAAATTCAGAATAATAATGGTATAAAAAATTAATTTGAATATAAGTATACAACAACTACAGGGATAATGAGAGCGAACCTCCAACCTCTAAAACGGAAGGTCATGTCAATTACCCTTGTGCTAAGCTCATTTTGGCAATAATTATATCAAGTTTAACCTTGAACTTTCGTAACGGTATCAATTTACACCTTCCTCCAAATTTTATTTGACCAATATAATGTGAAACTTATAATTTGAGTCAATTAAACTCCTAAATTTTCATAAGCCGATCAATTTAAACCTTTCATTATGATTAACTTTAAAAATCATTCATGCATTAATTTTCAAACATGTGCAGACTTTTTCAAATGTCAGTTTTACAAAATGGACGATTAGAGTAAATGCATGGATGATACACAAAGAAAATTCTATCCAAGAGTCTAAATTGATTTATTGATGAAATTTTATGAATTTAATTGATACAATTATAAGTTTCACTCAAGATTTTTTCAAATAGAACGTAATAGAAGGTGTAAGTTGATATACTTACAAAACTTCATCAGAATTTAAATTGATACAATTTGTAGTTTAGGATTTAAATTGATACCACGCTTTAACATTGAAGCGTATAAATTAATATTTTCCTATTTCTTATTTCAATAAAAGCTTTTGCTTGTTAAAATATTTAGCTTTATCCAAATGAATATATATTTTTTCCGTTGTCAAAAGAGGTCTTTTTCCTTGCCTTTAATGCATCCCATGTGAAACTTTGTGGAAGAAAAGGATAGAAAGAATAAAAAGTCGGTTTCATATCAATATGAAATCAAGTTCATAAGCTTAAAAAACAAAACAAAACGAAACAAAAATAAAATAAACAAAAACAAATAAACAAAATTTTAAAAAAAAAAAAACAAAAAAAAAACTATTTTTTTAAAACTATTTTTTTTAATTTTCAAAATTTTGGTTAATTTTTAAAAATTATATATAAAAAACTAGATGATTATCAAATAGGACCGTATCAATTTAAATTCTAAACTTTCAATTTCATTGAATTGGATCTTAAATTCAAATATAAGTGTTACAATTTTCATCCTATGTCAAATTTCCATAATTAGCTTATTGATTTTAGTAGAAAACAATTTAAAAATATGTGTAAATTCATGCATTTCAATTAAATAAAGTTCTCCAAAAATATGTTTGACCATAATGCACTAATTAATCATAGAATAAATTTATCAAAATGCACAAATTTCAAAAACAAAACAGCTCTAATATCTTTTGTCCTCTCTACAATTTTATCAATTTCATATGAATACATATTTTTTTTATAATTTATTGAACTCATAAAAGAAAATCTTTTTAATGATATTTGGATTGAGAGTTTTTAAAGGGTTAAAATCGTAACGCTTTTTAAAGTTTAATGTTAAAAGTGGTAATATTTATCTAAACTGGGGTGCAATTTAATAAAATTGAAAATTTTGAGTTAAATTGACATAACTTTTTTAAATTTAGGATCAAAATTGATTATTTTCCCTAACTTAATAACTTAATTATATAACAAAAATATGTTTGAACTTTCATCGTACGTTTTGCTTTAAAAAAAATCCAACATTTTATTTAGATCTCGACCTTCTGTTATGGGAGAATTTAATGTATTGATTTTTTAAATGATATAATTGATGTTCTTATCTATAGAGTTATTTTTAGTTTGATAATGATCGACATGGTAAGTAACAAAAGAAAATTATCAATTGGTTTTTTTTTTTTTTCTTAATTTTAAGTTAAAAAATTATTTAGTATTATTATTAAGTCCTGGTTTTAGTTCATTTTAGTCTCTATAATTTTAAAATATTCATTTTAGTCTCTATACTTTTAACTTTTGTTCGTTTTGGTCACAGTATTTTGAAAATATTCATTTTGGTTCTTATACTTTTAAAATTGACCATTTTGGTCCCTCCAAAATGAACTAAAAACTACTACAAATTGGACTTTTTTTTTACTTATGAACAGTGGCAAAACTAGGAAAGAAACAGAAACAATAGTCATGAAAACCAAAATCACGCATTTTTTGCGGGAAAAAAACGAAGTTTTTCAGATTTTTCGAAATTTATTATCACAACTTTTTAGTGTCACTAATTTATGGTAGAAAATAGCGATCATCAAATGTAAGAAAATGAAAAAAGTGCGATCTTAGCGGGAAAGACGTGACATTTCAGATTTTTCGAATATTTTGACATTTTTCTTGTGCCACTAATTTATAACTAGAATTAACTGTCATCAAAGAGCGACAATTCTTTAGAGTCATTGAATTGAAAAATAAAAGAAGTGGTTTTCGTGGGAAATTAAGATGAGAATTTTTTACTTTTATGAATATTTTTTGGTGTCATCAATCTGACGTATATTAATTATCAACAATTATTTTAAAGCTACAACAATTTCTCTCTCTCTTTTTTTTTTTTTTTTTTTTTTGAACAGTGCAACAATCTCAAACAAAGTGAAAGTCTACTATGGTTCATTATAATTAAATTACATAAATTTAATATTAATTTACTTAATACCGTAACTAATATTTTTCTAAATTAAAATTAATTTACCTAATACCGTAACTAATGTTTGGCAGTTATGCTTTTAAAAAAACTAGTTTCATACTATGTGCATTGCACGTGTTGTGTAAAGTTTAAAAAATAACTTCATTATAAAAATTTAACAATACAACTTTATTTACGAATAAAAGAATTTGGTATTCTAAATAAGTCAAACAAAAACATTTATAAAATTTTTGTTGAAGGTATCACTTTTCTTTCATTAACAATACACTCCATAAGCTTCTCTACAAGTTAGTAAGAAAACCTAGCCTCTACTCTACTCTCCTCTCCTTCTCTCCCTCTTCTTTTTCTCTCCCTTTTCTTGCCATGAAATGAGACCAGCCTCAATCCTTCCCTTGTTTGTCCTTCACCTTCAACCTTCCATCAGTGAGCTTCAAACCTCAAGCAGTGCAACGGCTTCACCCGTGCGTGACGGTTGAAGATTCAACTCGTCTCGGTTTCAGTGTGGACTAACGACGGTGGCGCTTCCCTCCTCTAGCGTCAATTAGTTCTCGGCGTCCAGCAACTTGTTTTAGTGTTTTCGTCATTTTTTTTTTGTGAGTTTTGACACTTACCCGTTGTATTTCGGCATTAGTTTCTTTAGTACAACAATTACGAAGATTTGGGGATCGAACTTCTAATTTTTAAGGAAGAATACCATACTAATTACAGTTGATTTAAACTTAATTTAGCCAAAATAAATTAAAGTTTAAAGTATAAATATTAAAATGTGAACCTTTTGAAAGGAGACCAAAATAAACTAAAATTGTAAAAAAAAATAAAATTAAATTACAAAAACTAAAATAAATCAGAGTTGAAACTACGATAACTAGAGTAATATTTAAAACTTATTATTATTATTGTTATTATTATTATTGAGTTGAAGATTTATTGTGAGCAGAGGTAGGCTTTTGTGGTTGTGGGACCACCACTAGAGAAAATTGACACCCAAAATAGAATATGGTTAGGATTAACACTACAAAATTTGTCGTCATTGGTGGGAATAATAATGACACTCCCCATTTACGTGTGGGGAAATTTTGGAAAACTATTGAGCAAAATTTTTCTATATGAGTAAATAGTTTGATATTTTTTTTTTTTTAATAGTAATTTTCCTTAAAAAAAATCTAAGTTGGAATAATCAAATTATATTTTAGAATGTTACAAGACCGAATGGAAAAAAAAATAAAAACTAAGACTGTACATTTGATATATTTTACCAGAGTTATGATATTATTATTTATCAAAAAAATTAAAGTTTTGTTGATTTGCAATTTAAAAGTTTGTTTTTGAAAATAGAGAATTTGGTAGAAACCGAAAATAAATTCTTCATTTTTCACTATAGTTAAGAAAACATCTTTGATTTTAATTTAAATTTGAATTCAAAATTCAAAATTTGTGTTCGGTTCTGAATTTGAAAATGAAAAAAAAAGTTAATAATATTTCTTAAGTAGAATCTATTTTTTAGGACTAAAATAATTTACAATAATTAATTATGATGTGTAATTTATTTGATGAAACCTCTCTAACTGAATTTTTTGAAAAGGTTGTATATGGTGCTTTCTAAAATTTGAAAACATTAGAAAAATAGTGAAAACGATATCTTATTATTTTTTTTAACATAGGCCACTTTTTAAAATTGTTTTTAAAAATATTTTTTAAAAATAAGTGTTTCAAACACTTTTTCAATATTTTTATATTTTGTATTTTTGGAAATATAAAGACAAAAATGGATCATGGACATTAATGGTGCAAATTTTTTTTACTAGGTTAAATTATAAAAAATACACTTTAACTAATTCAACTTTCAAAAAGCTTCAATAACACACTTAATTTTTTTATAAAAAAATAAAAGAATACTCTTACTATTAGTTTCAGATGAAAAACTATTAATACATTGTTTTAAAAATACTCTTGAACTTTCACATGTTTCCATAAATGCCTCTAGACTTTAACAAATTAAAAAAAATGTCCTTAATATTAGTATATAGACGAAAATTGTTAATACCACATTTTAAAAATATCCCTAAATTTTTAAAAGTTGTAGTAATTTTTTTTTACTAAGCTTAGTTTAATAGTAATTAGTATGGTCTTTCTAGAGATTCAATCCTCATTTTGTAGTTTTCTTTTTTTAAAAAATAACTTATATATAAATACTATTTTTTTTTCTTAATTTGTCTCATTCTTACACTATTTTCTTATCAACCAAACATAAACCAAAACTTAAAATTTAAAAGCCTAAAATTCCACTAAATTAATCCATTTTAATATAGCAATGGCAAAGTTGACCAAATATTAATCCAATTTAATGGGTGGAAATTCCAAAGGTGGCACGTGACGAGTAATTATTTTGGTATTGAATTTTTTTTCCTTCTCTCCCTTTTTTTTTTTCTCTTTCCTTTTTTTTTTTTTTTATTGGGTGATAAACATTTGGATAAAGTCTTTGTATTGCTTGGCATACAACTTCCCAACAAATTTCTTCTATCCGATTTTTGGATAACATGTTATGAATTCCGATTTCATTACTGTTTTTTTTTTCTTTCTTTTGTTGTGTATAAGACAAAATACATATATAAATACAATATAGAGCTCTTTTCAAATATAGAAAAATGAGTCAAACTATTTACAAATATAGAAAAATAGTTTGATATTAGGTAGGCTGGATTTAAGAAAACTGTGTTTGGAGTGTACGTTTCGGAAGTCTAAAAATGTGTTTGGAGTGCAGGTTTTGGAAGTCTAAAACTGTGTTTGGAGTATAGGTTTCAAAAGTTTGGAATTAAGAGCCCTGTGTTTGGAGTGCAGGCTTCGGAAGCTTGGGAATGAAGATTTACTACTCCACAGGTCAATTTTTAGTTAATTATAAACAAAAAAGCTAATGTGACATAAAATATATTTAGGGAAATTTTCACAAATAGAAAAAATGTCAAACTATTTACAGAAATTAGCCAAAAAAAATACTCATAGACTTCTATCAGCATCTATCAATGATAGACTTCTACCATTTCTATCACTGATACACCCTGATAGACTTCTATCAGCGTCTATTACAACTATCTAAAAATTTTGTTATTTTGTGTAAATAGTTTCTCATATTTTTCTATTTTTAAAAATTCTCCATATATTTATTTAAATTTAAATTTTTATTATTTTTTTCTCTTCTCTTCTTTCTTCTTTTCCTTTTTTTTTCGAGCATCAAAATATGAGAAATTTTTACCAATAAAAAAAGTGTCAAACTATTTACAGAAAATAACAAAAAAAATACTGATAGACATTGATAGATATCTATCAGCATCTATCAGTGATAGACTTTTATCATTTCTATTACTGATAGACCTTAATAGACTTCTATCAGCGTCTATCACAACTATCTAAAAATTTTGCTATTTTCTGTAAATAGTTTTCCTTATTTTTCTATTTTTTAAAATCTTTCCTTAAAATATCGATATCAATATTAATATTTGTTTTTCAGTTATACGAATATATTGATGAATATATCGATATGAACATATATTTATGTCAATAAAAAAATATAAAATATTTTAAATTAATAATTACACTTTTCCCTGATCTTTCTTTCCAAAGGGGAAAAAAAAACGTTATTAGTAATCATATTTGACAAATATTTGAATCCTCTTTTCTTCCTTCTTTCATTAAAGAAAAAAACTGAAACTGAAAGAAATGTCTGAGGAAAATGGGGGTTTATTTAGTTGCTTTGAATCCTCAAGAAATCAAAGCAATCTGATAGGGTGATAAAAGAAAACTGATGTAAATGTGGGAAATTATATTCAAATTAGTTCAAAATCTTTGTACAAAAATTTTCAGTTTTGCTATTTAAACAGATTGCTTCGGCTTGGGAGAGGAAATAACCTATATACGTAAATTTAATAAAGTGAAAAAGGAAATTAAGGAACAGATTGCCTTAATTCAGATATGGAGTTTATTGATCATTTCCCTTATCAACACTTATTTCAGAAACAACGTTTCAACTTTTCTTTTTCTTAACCGACTGAAAGAAGGTGTGAGTTCATTAATTAAATAAATAATACAGTTGCCGGAAACCGACGGTGACGGCAAGTGGCGACGGCCGGTCTGAATGGAAGAAAGAAAAAGATGGAAGGAGGAAAGGGAGAAAGGGCGGAGAAAAAATATATATTTTTTTAAATCTAATAATTAAAAATAGATAAATTTATGTTTTAATGAAAAAAATAAGTGTTATGTCATATTTCCATTAGTGATTAATGGAAAATTTGACGGATAGACCAATGGTGCAACTAAAAGTTTAGTTGGTATTTGAGGCACTGAATTGAGTTATGAAGTGATCTCGAGTTATATGTTGAAGTTAGAAAGTTTATGTTTGGGTTACGGAGTTTTAAAATAAATTTTCTCGATAAATACATAAAATAAAAAAAAAAGAGGGAAAGAAAATGAAATTTATCGATAAATGGGCAAAATAAAGATATAGGGGAAGAAGAAGATAGAATTTCTTGATTGATATGCAAACTTCAATATTGTTTATTTTACTACAGTAAAATTGTTGAATTTGAAAATGAAGGAATTCAAATTCAAATTCAACTAAACTTACAATATTTCTTTTTCTAAATAACTCAAATATTTTGGTAAATTGTGACAAATAGCTGAAAAATTGTCATAATGAAAAAAGGCTAAAAATTAATGAAAATTAGATAAAGGTTTAATTATATAAAATACTACTAATTAAACTTTAGAGGATTACATTTCAATGGTATATCTTAGACTTTTAAAAATTTCATTTTTATCTTTGAATTTTAAAAGTGGTTTCAAAAACTATACTTTTGAAAGTTTTCTTATTAAAAATGTTATAGGTGAATTTGGACATGACAAAATAAGTCAGAAATAAGGAAAAGATAAGATAAGATAACATTTAATCTTACCTTGTTTGGTATTGAGAAAAATTCATATCCTAACTCTAATAGGACTAAATTAAACCTTAAATCAAATCCCTTATAAATACACCATTAAAGCTCCATATGAGATTATTTAGAAACTTCTTTGCCTTCTTCTCCATTATTGAGTTCTCATACTAATTTTGACATCAAAGCCCTTTTCTTTGTTTTCTAGGTGCTCTCTTCCTCAATTACAAATTATCGTTATTGCCATGTGAAGGTCAGTTGCGTTTATCAGAAGAGTGCATACCTGTCAAAATGAGAGCTTTCATATCATTTGTGACAAGACATTTGTCTTTAGAGAAGTAACATTTAAGGGCTGTTTGGGGTCCCATAATAGAATAGGTTTGGATTATAATGTAATCCAAAACGTATGTTTGGATTGTAACGTAATCCAAAACCTATGTTTGGATTAAGCATTTTGGCCCGATTTGTAATATTACACTAATTTCATTCCGACAATTTTTAACCAAACCCTCTTTCTCACCATTTTCACGCTTCACGATCTCATTTCCATTTCGCCCTCAATATCTCATATATTTCAACACTCCTCTGATTTTCAGTTCTCCTGATTACATTCCAGCCTCCCCAACAGCCCCTTACACCTTGGTCACTTATCTAAATTATGTTATTAAGATTAGCAATAAGCCCTTCAACAAACATGACATCGTTAAGCGATGGGAAACCAGGATAATGTAATTTTTCTTTTTCAGTGATCTTTCTAGTTGCACCATCACCAAAAGTCACTTAGCCAAATCCCACAGACTTGAGATCAATGATGTAACTCTTTTCTCCAATCATGTGTCTGGAGCTTCCACGGCCAAATTACCAATCATCTTTTGTGGACGATCGAACAGATGTAAGTACCACATTTGCATTGAACTCTTGTTTTAACCGGTCATTCCTGTTTTGACATAGAAGTAATAGCCCTTTGAACATTACCTCTTCTGACCTAAGTGTCAGACTCCCTCTCAACCAGAACTTCTATCTTTCCCGTTACAAATGAAGACTACTTCACTTGAAATACTTAGGCTCCCCTTAAGTATGAGAATCTCTTCTCAAGATGCATTAGACGATTCACTAAGATCTAGAAAAATACTCAAGATCAACAACAACAACAAACTTGCACAATCTCAATGCTAGATACACTTGTGTTTTACGGCACAAACACAAAACAATTGGCACAACAATTTTTCAAAGGCAACAACCTTAAAGAGAGTACATCATTCCCTTAAATATGCACAATGGAAAATGAGAGCCAAGCCCATACAATAAACTGCTAAGTCCATAGAAGGAAAAAATCCTTGAGAAGGAATGATTGCCCATAATTTTCCACATAAGAAAAATATAATCAGTTAGAAACAACAATGGCAAAGACATCCTTAAGGACAAGGGACAAACTACCAAACATCTCATGGGACAACTGCCACAACATCCAACACTTACCATACAAACTTAAAAGAAGTTTTCCAGTCAGTATTCGATGGTGAACATTCTAAAGAATGAGATTGAATGATTTATGGTTCAAATAAGCACACGAAAAATTGTTAAAATTTTAAGGGGCAATTGCAAATATTGCAATCAGACTCAAAGTATTAACAGATATAGCCCGATGCAAAAGAATTTACAGGTATAGCAAAATTTAGATTTAACTCTTTGAGTCTGTTAGCAATAGTCTATCACTGATAGAATTGCTATATTTGCAATTCTCTAAAAATGTTACTACACACTTTATACTATTAGCCCTAAAAGTGTTACCCATTACAATTACCCAAATTATAAGTATTGATGAACAATTACATCATTTATTTCTATTCCCTAAGAGAATGTTTGGACCAAGGAGTTGGAAAGTATAGAGTTGTGAACTCCAATCTTCATTTGGTCAAAAGAATTCGTAAATTCCACTACTAAAAAACACCAATTTTATATCTTATTAAATTCTTATATTATGAGCTCTAGAAGTTCACAGTTCCTTAGATTTCACTTAGAATTTCACACCTCATAATTTTATTTTTCCTAAATAAAGTTTTAGTGAGTTGTTTATTTTAGGCCTCATGAAGCTCCACTACACAAGGAAGAAAATCGACATATAAATCGATACTATAGTACAAGTCCACAAGAAATATTCTGTGGTGTGAATCATTCTGACACCTCATGTACACGTGAAGATGTTTCCATTATTTTGGGTATTTTCAAAATTTCAAAAATAATAGTTAATAAAAAATCAAATTCAAAATAACATTTTCATAGTTTGAGCAATATATATATAATTAAACTATTTTTTAATAAAAAATCAAATAGTATTCGAATTTATCTTTCCAAATATATATATATATTCGATGTAACGGGTGGACATTCCAAAGGGTGCACGTGAAGCTTGATTACTATTCAAATTTATTGTTTATTTGTGCTTTTTTTTTTTAATTAAAAAAAGTGGAACATATGGTACTATAAAAAATAAAAAATAAAAAAAAAAAAAAAAAAAGGTGGATGATATCCATGTATTGTTTGCTTTATCCGATTCTAGATGACAAGTTATATGTTTCGATTTCATCACAACATTTTTGTTTTTATACGTTGTGTTTTGAAAGGCTCTATGTATATAAATCAATCTCACACACATATGTTTTTATAATTTAAATTTATATGATTCTTGTATATAGCACTAATGAAATTGCGTGCATGTGAATGATTACTATAATGTTTTTTTAATGTTTTCTTTTATCTTTTTTTTTCAAATTCTCGATTTGACTCTCTTTTCCTTAAGAAACTCTGTCATTTACTTCCTCCTCTCTTGCTCGAAAATTTTTCTAGTACTACAAGATTATCATATTCTTTGTGTTCACACAATAAATCTAAATACTAGTGGACTCCACATCAATGTCAGTAGATCTCATTTCTTCCTCACTTCTGCTTTCGTTTTCCTCTTCTCATTTCTCATTTCTCTCTCACTTGTACTTTCATTTTCCTCTTCCCATTTCTCTCTCACTTGTGCTTTCCTTTTCCTCTCTCGCTCTCACACTTGTTTGCTCCTTTCCTTAAGAGACTCTTTCTCGTGCTCTCCCTTCATGACATTTGAAGGAAGAGACCCACTATTGGACCATTGTAATCTCACTTTTCCTTTGAAGGTTAATGAAAGACACTCCCCCATTATTAAATAAATTGGCATGACTATTTGCTTTAATTTAGCACCTATTTTCACTCCTCTTTCTTTTACTAAAAAATAGTAATTTAAAAAATTTGTGCCACATGACACAATCATTTGGTGCTTCCTAAAATTATTGCTCTGTTTCGACACATGACCTTCAAAACCTCCAAAAAGAAATGCCACCACCTCTTAAAGTATCCCTCAAAAAGCTTCAACAATGACAAACCCAAAACATAAATTAGCCTCAAAAGCCTAAACGATAAATGTGAACTGAAGCACCATTAATAAAGCAATATAATAAAAGATTTATAGAAGGGGATGTACTTGATCCAAAACAATAAACTAGACTCGAATATCACAAGACAAAAATTGAAATTAAAGACTAATCGAGACTCATGAAAATATTAAAAAGAAAGAAAAAGGGCATGTGGAAAAAAAAAAAAAATTAACGTGAATCCCCACGGAGTAAAAAGTAGAAAGGAAACTAATCACCTTTGTAATGAACCATGAAAATGGCAATGGATGTTTCAAGCTCTACCACCCACTTTGTTTGAATGAAGTAAAAAAATTAAAATCATTTCTCATATTACATTTCTTAAACTTTCTTGAGTGAGTGAACAAAACCATACAACATGGATGAAAACAAATGTAAACAAAACATACATGTGCAAGAACAAGGAACTACACACATTATCTCTATATATATATATATATATGGGGAAAAAGGCTTATTAGGTTTGGAGTTGTGGGAGAAGTGAAAGCCTTATCACTCTAATCATATCTGAGAGGGAGACTAGGCCAAGAAGCAAACCATGTTCATCAGTTACCCAAATTCTGTGCACATGTTTTGACACTACCTTCTCGATCATTTCTTCCATCGAACTTTCCGGCCTGCACGTGACCTGCTCTCTCACCCCCGCCGCTGCTGTCCCCTCGAACAAGGGACTCTTATGGACTGCATCGGTGAAGTCCAGCGCTGTCTGGTAAAGCCACGACTGCAGCGTCGCGAGCTGGCACCCCCTCAGATCTGTCGCTGAAAATGTCCCTACTAGTTTTTTCCCTCTTCCCTGAGACAAGTCGAGTTGTCTCATTCGTTAATGTTTCTATTTCTAGTTTCATGTTTAGAAAAAAAAAATCTATATAATTTTCACTAGTGAAATGCAAAAAAAAATAATTAATAATAAGCATTTGATCTTTAGAACATAGATTAAGGAGCAAATTGAAAATTTCACATTGAAAAGATCGAGAAAGATAAAGAAGATATATTGTTAGATGATATAATATTAAATTTGTCCACACCCTATTACCTTAAGCTTACTGCCCTAATACCATCTTAAATCATTAATTGACGGATCAAAAGTTTAAACTGATGGGTAAAAACAAATTTAATATTATATCATCCTAACATATCTCTCCATCTTTATAAAATAAATAAGTTCATATTAAGACGTTTTAGTGTTACGCTTAACTTTTCTACTCTTATGTAATTTGCCATATGTTTCTACTATCTTTTAAAAGAGATAGAACTCTTGTTTATCTAATATGGTATCAAAGCTCATGAAACCTATAAACAAGTATTCAGTTAAAAAAAAATTATCTAATATGGTATTAAAGCTCATGAAACCTAAACAAATACAAATATTTATTATTGCAATCTAACTTAAGAATGAAAAGAAATCGGACTTACGGTAAAAAGTTGTGCGTGGCTTTGTTGATCGCCGCCGAGCTGAGTACTTCCAACAATGGGAACTGCATTGAGAAAACTAGATTTCATGCATTTGATTGCTTCTATAACTTTGGTTTTATCTGTAATGGCCATAACATTCTCATTCATCATCCCTTCCATTTCCTTCACACTTCGCCTCATAATCCCTTCAATTTCTGGCACTTTTTCTCTTAGGAACCTCAACACATCCATCTGAGTCAGCATCCTATAACTCGACGCTGACTCGACCAACTCAACGCCTACGGCCTCCTCAACCTGCCCATCCACGGGAACCATTGCTCGGTGGATCCCTTTGCAGAATATCTCCATACAATCTAATATGCTACGAGAGCAAATCAAGAATAATCAGTGCGTTATTCAATTACTACTAGACGCTGTAAATTGCCTAGTAAATTTCTAATTGAAACATTATTTAAGGTTTAATGTATAGAAATAAACTTGAAATTAAGCAAGATGTGAAAAACAATAGTTTATAATTATTGATATTTTGATCTTTCATTTTTACAAATTTTAAATTTTACTCCAATGGATTTTCAAAATTCCCAATTTGGACTAGTTTAAAGAGATCAATAGATTTTAAATTTTTATGTTTGGATTTGAAAACTAATTGCGCTTCTTTTCATAATCATTGTCATTTCTTTCTAGTGTATCTTTTTCGTGCTATGAGTTTAATCATTCTTAAGAAAAAAAATTTGAATTCATAGCACATTTAAAAAAAAAAAAAAAAAAAAAAAAAAAAAAAAAAAAAAAAGTAAAAAGTCATCCAACAGGGCTATTCCAAAGTTTTATATATATATAGGGTGAGGCCCTCTAACTTTAAGGTCAATACTACGTATATATCCATGAGCAAAAGTTCTCTACTCCCCTTCTTTTAGCCCTAAAAGAGATATTTTTTAATATCCTTTTAGAAATTGACACATGTGAATGTTTGATTGGGTATTAATCATGTACACCTGCACCTAAGTTTTTTCATATATATATATATTATGATAGGACAATTTTGTGGAAGACATAATAATACGTACTTAAGTATTTTTTTTTTTTAATAATCCCCTAAAAAGAAATTAAGAAATTATCATTTCATATATTATCTACACATATAGTTTGAGTTTGTGTTAGCAACCTACCTGGTGTTGGGATTCAAAGTCCAAAGACTCAGACCTTCAACATTATATCCAATAATCGACGATACCGGAACTGCCATCTTGCGATCGAGATCAAGTAGATCACAATTGCCATCGTGATCGTGACCGTCGCCAGCAATATGAGCCAAGATATCAAGCATGGTGACCATCCCAATATAATGCTTTCTTAAGACCCCAGTCCGCTTATCAGACTCCATGATCATGGAACCGCCGGCGCCAATCCAATGGCCAGGCGGCGCCGCCACAGGGACCGCCACGACACGGTTGGCAACTAGAACGTTCATTGTGTGAGCAAGAGACGCGGTGTACGGCACCTCCACCAGCCGCCTCTTGTCCCCCATCAGATCTTTCACCTTCTTGTCTACCACCGCCTCAGCCTCGGATGTTCTGGCCGTCGGTTGCATTTCTTTTTTGTTTTTCGGGCGGATTTTTTTTCTGTTTTTTTAGTTTTTGTGTGGATTGTGATTTGAGAATTTGAGGGGTTTTCTTTTTTCCCTTGATTTCTGGTTTTTTTGTAATGTGTATGGATGGAAAGAGAAAGAGAAGGGCTTTTCTGAGGTGTCGAGCTTTGGAGGGGATTTGTTTGCATGGGGATGGTTTTGTTGACACGTAACAAAGCCTAGTACCTTTTTTTAATACCATTTAAAACTTGTGGGCTTAGTAATTAGTATCGATTTAAATTTTGAATTTTTGTATATGGATTAATTTACACTTTTGTTACATTTCATTCCTGACTTCTAATATTTGAATGGATCAATTTAAACTATTATCTATAAACATGTTAAAAAAAAATGGTGTCGAATCTATAGATGTTATATAGATGGATCAATTTAATATTTGAATGGATTAATTTAAATTTGTTATATAGATGTGTTAGTGACTATGATATCTATAGTTCGAATCTCTCTATTGTTATGGTATATTAAGAAAAAAAAAATTAAAACATCATCTTTAATAATCGTTCATATATCAATACAAGTGTAGAATTAATTCTTCAAATGTCTCTACAAGAAATTAAGCTTCTTCCAACGAAATCTTTTCCGACGCTTAAGATTTTGTCGGAATAGGTCATCTCTACCAATGCATTTTTTGTTGTCACGAAAAAAGACTTCTTCCAACGCTATATATAATAATTGGCGTGGCGTCGGGATAGGTCACATCTCCCGATGCACATGGTAGTTCCATCTAAAGAGGTTTTCACATGGAGTTGGGGGGAAGGGGAGAGTTTTCGAAATGGGGGAATTTTTTTAGAGAGATCTCTCAATGCCATAGAAAATGGTGTTGGGAGAGATGCCTTATTCGGACGCTACGTATATAATTTCGGGATAGTTAAAAAAAAAACAATAAGAATGACCCAACCCAACTCGAATTTTTAAGGGTTGGGTTGGAGACCTTGTTTGGGTCTTTTGAGTAGCAAACCCGACCAACTCAAAATTTTGGATTGGTCCAAAAAAGCTCTCGAATCCAACTTAGGTACACCCCTAACATCTCGTGCCGTATTCTTGGTTTTTTCTGAAGAAAAAAAATTGTATTTGGTGTCAATCCAGGTGATCATGAAGCAAGAAGTTTTGTGAATCTTGAGTTTGTTTCTCTTCATCATCTTGAAGCATCGTCTCTTATATGAGAAGAAATTCTCACAATTAGGGGGAGCCTAAGTATATCAAGTGAAGTGGTCTTCATTAGAAATTGAGAAAGATTAAAGCAATCTTTGAGAGGGAGTCTCACATTTTGGAGAGCCTAAGTATTCTTACAATAAGTTAGGTTGTTTGCATGCCATTGTAAAAGTAGATGTGTATTTACATAGATAAGTACAACCTTGTAAATGTGTTTAACTGTTCATTTGTGAAAATATTTTTTTCTCGACCTCTCTACCCCTAGACATAGGTGGTATTGTACTAAACTGAGCTACCAAACCTAGTATCTTGTTTTATCTTTTTATTATCCGTGTTTTATTTTATGTTTTTGGAATTAATGTAACATTGTATATAACTTTTACTTTGTGTGGTTGATAACTCTTCTCTTAGTTTTGTTTCATATTTTTCTAAAAAATTGTGATTTACTAATTGAGTTGAGAATATTATACGCTTTAATTCGATGCAGATATCTGAAATAACTTTAGGAAAATTATTATAAATAGAAAAAATATCAAACTATTAATAAATATAAATTTTTTTTTACTTTCCATTAGTGATAGACTGCGATAGACTTCTATCACGGTCAAATCTATCGCGATATGTCGCTAATAAACAGTGAAATTTTTCTATATTTATAGATAGTTTTGCTCCATTTTCTATGTTTCCAAATATGTTTCAAAATACCCATGACTTACATTTCCTTATTATTATTGAAGATTAATTAATATTATAATTCACACTTCAATTTCTCAACCTTTCATTTCTATTAAAGCAAAGTCATTTTATTCATTTTTGAAAATGCTAAAAAATTAAATTACCGCAAATGAGAAATATTCAAGCTTATGGCTTTTGAGGTATAAACCATCCTAATTCAACTATTATACAAATGTGTTAACAACTACAAGGTCAATAGTTTAAATCCCTCTACTCCTATTATACTAAAAAAAAATTATAACGGTTGAAAACAATTATCCATACCTTAATGAATTAACTATATATCCAAAACATTTGTACCTTAATCAATTAACTATATATATCCAAAAAAGCAAACTAGACGTCTTGTTCCAACACATATCAAACTTATGCCAAAACTTTAAAGGATCCATAACCTCAACCTTAGAGGTGAACAACATTACTCTGAAAATTGACCCGACACTGACTAAAAACGACCAAACCAACGACAATTGATCGATTTTAACTGAATTTGATCGGCACTCAATTTTGACATACATTATTTATCTCTTCAAAGTTTAGACATTCAAAATCCCAACTTTAGGTGCAAATTATTAGATAACATATAGAGTTCCATCTCAAAATCAATTAGTAAAGAGAGAATTAGTCCTCTCAAAATCAATTGATAATGAGAGAATTAGTCCAACTATATTATAAAAGAGTGTGAGGTCGCTTAATTTTCTTAATGTGACATCCTCAATATACTTCTCAAGAGGATGTCTCTTTAAGTTTATTATTATTTAATCAGATCTAATACAAATTAGTAATAGGAGGAATAATCTATTTGTCTAAAAGCGAAGAGTGTGAGGTCCCCCAATGTAGAATTTTTAACCTAAACCATTAATTAATAAAATAATATAAATAGGAGAAAAGAAAGGGAACATTTACACCTCCACATTTCCATTGGTTTAAGAATGAATTAAAGAAGATGAAGTTGGACCCACGTGCAGAGCCCACTTCATCAAAGCCCAAAGGCCCAAACGCGAAAATCCCGTGACCTCCATAAATACAAATATTAATAACATTCCTCTTCAAATTCTCGTGACGCAATAAATACCCTCACTATCATTATAAATACTCCACCCCCCAAATTTTCAAATCCCTAAATCCCCAAATTCCTCATTTCTCCTTCTTCAACCTCTTCCAATGGCGGCCTTCATTCAATTCTCCCATTTCCTCACACTCTTAACCCTTCTCCACTTCCCTTCCCTCTCCGCCTCCTTCACCGTCATCATGTCCGACTCCGGCTCCCCCTCCGCTCTCGTCGACGGCCCCCAATCCGGCTTCTCCCTCCACAATGCCGCCGTCCGTACCGACCCCGCCGAACAATCCGCTGTCTACGACATCATGTCCGCCACCGGCAACCACTGGGCCACCGAAATCTCCGACGTCTGCGGCGGCCGTTGGCACGGCATTGAATGTATGCCCGATAACCACAATCTCTTCCACATCGTCTCTCTGTCATTCGGTTCACTCTCCGACGACACCGCTTTTCCCACGTGCGACCCGACCCGATCCACGATTTCCCCTTCACTCACTAAACTCCCCCATCTTCGAACGCTATTCTTCTACCGTTGTTTCTCTAATAATCCCCAATTTATCCCTTCCTTTTTAGGGCAGTTGGGTCCTTCCTTACAGACATTGGTCCTTAGAGAGAATGGGCTCATAGGCCCAATTCCGACTGAATTGACCAATTTGACACGGCTCAAGGTTTTGGATCTTCATGGGAATAACTTAAACGGGTCGATCCCGGTTGGGTTAAACCGGCTTCTCGGTTTGAGGTCGTTGGATTTGAGTCGGAATAAACTCACCGGTTTGATCCCAAGTTTAAGGTTGTCTAATTTGAGAATACTTGACATGAGTCAGAATCTTCTTACCGGTTCAATTCCGATAGGGATTATCACATGTCAATCTCTGATTAAATTAGATTTTAGTCGTAATCGTTTGACAGGGGTAATTCCAAAATCCATTAATGGGCTTCAAGAACTTGTTCTTTTGGATTTAAGCTATAACCAAATCTCCGGTCCACTTCCGACGTCGTTTCAGCTTTTAAACTCTTTAGAGGTTTTAATTTTGAAAGGAAACCCAATGAATTGTGTTATTTCTAATGAATTATTTGATGGTATGATGGGTTTAATGACATTAATTCTTTCTAATATGGGCTTTCACGGCCCAATCCCAAGATCTTTGGGTCGGTTGCCCAATCTTAGAGTCCTTCATCTTGATGGTAACTACTTCAATGGTTCAATCCCTTCAAACTTTGAAGGATTGAGAAACCTAAATGATTTGAGGCTCAATGATAATGCATTGATTGGACCAATTCCATTGCGAAAGGATATGATTTGGAGAATGAAGCGGAAGCTTAGATTATATAATAACTCGGGGTTGTGTTACAACTCCAAGGGTGGAGTTGTCGATGTATCTGGTTCGCCTTATAATATCGGTATTGGCCCGTGTAACACCCCTCGACTCGAACCATAGGAAAATGTATGTTTAAATCGTCAAAATGTAGCTAGAACTAGTGTAAATGTGTCGAATGAGATCATTTCTAATAATAAGTTTAACTCTCTCATATTTATACTCATATGTAATTTTCTTAATGATCCTTCGTGTATTTAATTTTATTATTTTATATTAAAATTTCTTAATCAAGTCATTATTAATATTAAATATTAAAGCTCGCTATTAATAAATTTCTCGCTCAAGCTCGTGTCAAATAAAGGACAAAATTAATTGATTGATTTTTATTCAGTTCAATTTATTGTCGGTTTGGTTCTCATTTTTGGGCCTTTTCTTTTCTTTTTTCTGATTTTTCACTTTTATTTTTGCTTTTGATTTGAATTGGATTTTTTTTTATTTTTTTAAAAAAAATGAAAATTTTGGCCTACTTTTTTCTTAAATTGGACATTTTTGTTTCTTCTAAATAATAAACATGGATGAACCATAATAATTGGTATTTTTTTTTAAACAACAAATGTATATGCACCATAAGAATTAAAATACTAAAGTGACTTAGGCTTAGAGTTTATTATTAAGGGTTTATATATACCCTTGGTTCGTTCAGCTTCGAGTGGTCTTTTCAAAGAAATTATCCAAACTAATAAATTTTTTTCAGATACAAACTAAGATGTCCAATTTTAACTAAAAAATCTAACCAAACTAGTGAATTAGCTTCGTTTAATTTAGTTTTTCGATTTTTCGATTTTCTATTTCATTTGAAAATCGATCTCATGTTTTGATTTAATAATATAGAACCTGTTCACCTCTAAAATTAAAAATTTATGATTTTATAAAACTTCATAAATAATCTCTATAATTTGATAAAAAAATTTATGAATAGTTTCTCTACAGACTATTTAAAAGAATTTTATCAACTTATAGAAACTAAATACTAACTTTCTTTTCAAACTATTTTGATTGAATTTATAATTTTACCTATTATTTAATATCATAAATTCAAATTCCAACGGTTTAGAAAGAGAGAGAAAACAAACTCAACGGTCTCATTTATAATATAATATTCCTAAATGATATTTGAAAATAATGAAATTAATGAAGGGCTCAAAAAGTTTCATGTTTGAACCAACCCATTTAGCCAGTGCCATTAATTCTTGTCTCCATGTGAGAAAATAAAATAAATGAATTATTGTTTGAGCAATTAGCTGATCAATCATTGAATACAACTTTATATGCCATTTCATCATTCCAATCATTAATGCTCTTCTTCTTTTCTTTACATTTATTACGGTGAAGATTAAAACTCATCCATATATATTTTCGGGTCAATTAGAAAATGAGGGCAGTTTTAAAAAAAAAAATTGGTGAAAGTAGGTAGTTTTAAAATTATTTAAAAAAATAGGGTAGTTTTTTTTGTCTTTTAGTGAAATCTTTATTGAAAGTTAGAATTGATCCCACATAATGAATGAAATGATAATTATTGTGATTTTTTTTTTTAACAAATTCATTTACTTTAACTTTTTAAGGAAACATAATACCATTTTTTTTATAATTATTATCTTATTGAATTTAATTAAAAAAATATTATATATTTAATCATTTTATTTGTAAAATAATAAACTATTATCTATGGATAAAGATAATACCACTACTTTTTTTTCTTTTTTTTTTACATCATATTGTTGTTTTATTTACTAAATTTGTGAACTAGGTAATATTTAAAAAGAAAACTACAATATGATATAGTAAAATAAATTTATTACATAGATAAGTAAAATTCTAAAACCTTGCTACGTGAAAATATCAAAAGTTCTAATTTTTTCTAATATATTACTAATCCTTCGAAGTAAAATTAGTGGATAGTTATATTTTTCGAAAAAATACCTTTTGGTTTATTAGATTTGGATTTAATTTCTATTTGGTTTCTATGTTTTAAAATCTAACACTTTTGTCCCTGAGATTTCAATAATGCTCAATTTTAGTCATTTACATAACAGAACTGTTAGGGGCCGTTTGGTTTAAGAATTTGTAAAATTAAGTCTGACAATCTTATATAATTGTAATAGATTAATTAATTAAACAATAGACATCATTCAATACATTGATAAAAAATAATTAATTAAGAATCAATAATAATCTTAATTATAAATATTTAAAAATTAAGTAATTTATAATTGAAATTAACCAATTAATGTATTTAATGAACATCATATTAATTATAATATTATTATTTAATCATTTTTATAATTAATTAAGTTCAACACTAGTAATTTTAATATTAATTAAATAATATAAGAAAATATATTTTAATAAATAATATATTATATAAAAAGTGAAACAAACAAATAAAAATATGATATGTTAATAAATAATACTAATTTTTTTTATAAATATGATATATTAATAATGAATGAAGTAATAAAAATTAATCATAATAAATAATTAATTGATTATAAATAATCTATAATGATTATATATTCATAATGATCAATTTAAAATTAATCTCAATCAATATATCTTGTTGATTTTTTGGGTTTTGACAATTCTAATATTTGCGTGAATGAGGAGGAAGAAGAAGAAGGGGAAACTTGTAATTTTAAAAAAATTAATTAAAAATTAGCTTGAAATTTCATGGTTCAAGTCGGAAAAGTTGAAGATGAAGAGAAGAAAAAGGGAATGATGTAATATGAGCGAGTATAATGAAATCGAAGACTGCAACAACCAGAAAAAAGAAAAAGGAAAAAAAGAAAAAAAAAAAATGGAAACATGTGCTCCCTAACATACGAACAAGGACAAATTTAAAAGTTTTAAAAAATTTAAAAGTTGACTTGTCAACATTTGCCATATTTGCAAACATTTTAAAGAAGTGCTATATGTTTAGATTTTTTTCTTTGATTTTGCTATCTATTACAATTCTCCGTGCTTTAAAATAAAACTACAATATGATGTAAGATTAAAAAAAAATAGTGGTATTATCTTAATTTATATTTAATAGTTTATTATTTTACAAATAAAATGATTAAATATGTAATATTTTTTTTAATTAAATTTAATCTTGCTAAAAAAATGAAAGAAAATTACATGATATAATAAAATAACAATTATAAAAAAAAAAGTGATATTATATTTCCTTAAACAAAAATAAAGTAAATTAATTTGTAAAAAGAAAAAATCAAAATAATTGTCGTTTCCTTCCTGATGTGGGTCCCATTCCAACTTTCAAAAAGTGTTTTCACTAAAAGACAAAAAAAACTACCCTATTTTCCTAAATAATTGTAAAACTACCCCTTTTTACCAATTTTTTCTTAAAACCACCCACATTTCCTAATTAACCCTATATTTTCTTTTCCTTAAACGGTCAATTTCCTCAAATTTATAGAAAATTTTTTCTCGATAAAAAGAATGTCAAACTATTTTTTAAAAGAAAACAGTATTTTTTCTCGATAAAAAGAATGTCAAACTATCTTTTAAAGAAAACAGTAAAGAAAATACTGATAAACATTAATAGACTCCTAATAGACTTTTATCAGCGTCTATCACAATTATCTAAAATTTTTGTTATTTTGTGTAAATAGTTTTTGTTATTTTTCTATTTTTAAAATTTTCCCTACTTTATAATTAGTTTTTAGTTTTATAAAACTCTCGTAAAATAGTTTCTATGGTAGGAGACGATATATGAGAATTTTATCAAACTACATAGATTATTTATGAAATTTTATCAAACTATAAGAACTATATTCTAACTTTTAAAATTATAGAGATTAAATTCTAACTTTTTTTTAGCGAAACCATAGGGATCAAATTTGTAATTAAATATTTTCTTTTTAATTATCCAATTTTACAAAATTTAAATGGTCTTTAATTATCATATGCCTGTTTGAATTTTGAAGAGTTTAGAATTTGATGGATATGGATTGGTTCGTAATTTTGTTGGAAAAACTTCCCACTAATATTATAGAAATAAACAAAGAAATTAAAAGAAATCAATAAAATTAGAAGCACAAAAATTAATATGGAAAAATTTCAATCGGAGGAAAAAAAATCATGGAACTGAAAAATTTTCACTTTATGAAAAATTATTACAATCACACAAAATAATCCTCTTTCCACCTCAATTATAAGAGTACTTTCTCAAAACTTTTACAACACTCACACCTACTCATGAGTGTATCAATCTTTCTTCTTTTTTATTTGCTTCTTTTTCTCTCAAAATATATATATATATATATATATATATATATATATATTATGTCTTTAGTGCCTATGTTTTGCTAATTCATGAAGCAAGAATCCACTATTTGTTATTGATAGAGTCGAGTTGGGGAAAAAAAACGTAATATTATTGTGTGTAGGTAACTATGAATTTTTCCATCAAAATTTCTCTCTTTTCATTATGTTTTTTTCATGGTAGGATTCTATTGCCGTCTATCACTGATTACATTTTGACAGATAGACTTCTATCGTTGTTTATTGTTCAAGCAATAAAATTCTATCGCAATCTATCGCTGACAGTAAAATTCTTTTATATTTATAAATAGTTTGATACATTTTTCTATATTTGAAAACAACAATTCATTATTTTCAAGTATAGTGTCAACATTTCTAAACGAGTATGAGACCTATTTTTTTCTCAAATTTTTAGAACTTGACATAGACTATAAATATATTTGATAAATTAAGAATATCACAAATGACAACAATAATAATGACATAAATACACTATTTGTTTGGAGTTAGCGTGTCTATTTGATTTTTAAGATTTCAAAAGCTACATTTTAGTCTATGAGATTTGAAAAATAATTTTAAATAGTTTCTAAGTTAATTTAGAATCATCTTTCAAAATTCAGAGATTAATAGGTCAGTTAATTTTTTTTTTTTTTAAATAATAGGTCAGATAATTATTAATCACAACTTTTAAGAACTAAAAGTGTATATTTTGTTATAATAATTACTGGAAAAAAATTTATTTATTAGTAAGAACAATAATTCAAATAAAAAATCGTTATCTTGCGCGTTTTAAAATAATATTTTCTTTTTTGAATAGACGATGCTGGATGAGATAGTAGAAAAGTGGCAAGTCGCGACCATAGTATTAAATTTCCATCGATATATCGATATTTTCATCAATATTTTTACGTTTCCATGGTTTCGATATCGATACGAGGGATAAATTGATATTTCCATTATATTGTAGAAAAATCCATGAAACATAAAAAATAAGCATCAAATTGCCACTAATATAAATATAATATAAATAATAGACATATTTACATATTTGAAAATAATAAATTATTTATTTATTAATCTAATTTAATTTTTAAAATATTATATTTTTATAATTTTTCCAGAAATATTCATCGAAATTGATATTTTATCGATATTTCCATCGAAATTTCCATAAAATTAAGACCTCGATATTTTCATTGACATCAATATTTTAAACCTTGATCGCAACATACATGATTGAGCAATAAAATATTCATAAATATTATTCAGTCATGTAAAGATTAAATTAATCAACAAGTAAATATTTACCCTAACCTTTCTAAAGTCACCAAGTACGTCATTGATTTCAATAATTGGATACAAATTATAATGTATAATAGGGAAGATTACAAACTATACAAATGCAACCTTTTTTTATTTGTTTTGGTGACTCTAAATAAAAAATAGAACTCACATACTGCCAAATATACTATTTTACGTCATCGTCACATTCGTTTTATGTCAAAAATTTTATTAAAAAAATTTAAGAATTTCTACTACGATTATGTTTTTTTTTTGCAATAGTTAAAGTTAAAAGTAATTTTGTAACTTTTGAAAGAATAAGTTTTTTTTTCTTTTGAAATAAAGAACAAAATTTAAGAATACTTTCATAATTTAATCAAGATAATATCATACGTAATTGATTTAAAATAATATTTATGAAAAATATTAATTAAAAAACTATTGTTTCTTGGTTTATTGTGTGCGTGTAGATACAAGGTGCAGAAATTAACAACATTGTTTACAACAGGTTGATCTAGATATTGTATAATGGGTATGAAATATGAAATTAAAAGTTAAAAATTTAGAATCTAAAGCACCGTTTGGTAATTGTTTGGTTTTTAGTTTTTAGTTTTTTGAAAATTAAGCCTATAAATACTCCCCTCACACTTAAATGTTTCGTTTTCTTATATACTTTTTACCCATATTTTAAAACTAAACGAAGTATAGTTTTTAAAAATTTATTTTTGTTTTTGGAATTTGACTTAGAATTCAAGTCTTGTACTCAAGAATGCAAAACATGATAAGAAAATGTGCAGAAATAAACTTAATTTTCAAAAATAAAAAATAGAAAATGAAATGGTTACCAAACGTACCTAAATATTTATAATATTTGATTGTGCATGATAATTAGTTCTGAGTTAACCATTTATGTTTTATATATTTAAAAAAATAATTTAAACTATTAGATTTAATTTAAAATTGAACTAATTAAAATATTTATATTAAACAATTTTATAACAAATTAATAATAATCTAAAGCAATTAAAATTATAAAATACAAGTGGAGAAAATTTCATTTGAGCCCAATTTTGGGTCAACAATATAATTATCTCAAGAAAGTAATTATTGTCTTCTCCAATTCATTTCCCAAAGGAAAAAAAGAAAAAAAAAAGTCATAATCGAGAGATAGGTAATAATTATCTAGATTTAAAAGGTAAATATTCGTGAAACAAACATTAATTTAATATAAAGGATTGTCAAAAGTAAATAATTATGTAAATGTTTTTTCAATTAAGTAGATCAAAATGTTTATTAGTTAGATTAATCAAAATATTTTGAATGCTTACGAGCATAACTCAATATAACTGTTATATACTCATTTCTTTCCCGTCAGTAATTGTACTGAACAAATTGTTTTGAACACTTCACTAAATTTTAAATAGAAATGAGTATCGACAAATTAAAGAGAATCGTAATTACCTACCACTTGGATATTATTATTTCCTATTTATTTTTAGTCTCAAATGCATTAACCTTAGTCTCAAATTCTTAACTTTTTTTTTTTAAACAATTTCAATCAATATTTCTAAACTTTAGGAATTGTATCAATTTAAACTATGAACTAATAATTATATCAATTTAAACTTTAAACTTTTATAAATGTATCAATTTATATCATTTATTACGACCTCGTGTGAAACTTATAGGGCCATTCGGGGATGCGTATTAGAATGGATTTAGATTGTAATGCAATCCAAGTCCATATTTAAATTACGCGTCTTGAGTTTGATTTGTAATATTAAACTCATTCCGTTCTCATAGTTTTTAACCAAACCATCTTTCCCACCGTTTTTACCTTTCATGATCCCATTTCCATTCCGCCTTCGATACCTCACGCATTCTAACACTCCTCTGATTCCCAGTAATCTTGATTACATTCTAGCCTCCCAAACAGTCCCATAATTGTATCAATTAAACCTGTAAACTTTCATAACTTGATGAATTTAGAGTACTCTTAGTCAAAATTTCTTTTGAGGGAATCGTCCATGCATTTGCTTTATTTGTCAATTTTGTAAAATTGACGTTTGAAAAACTCTACAGACATTTGAGAATCAATACATAGATGATTTTCAAAGGTAATCGTAATAAAATATATAAATTGATTGACTTATAGACATTTAGGAGTTTAATTGACTCAAATTATAAGTTTCACACGATATTGGTCGAATAAAATATAGATGAATGTGTAAATTAATACACTTACAAAAATCCATGGGTTAAATTGATAAAATTATTAGTTTTTAGGGTTAATTAATACAACACTCAAAGTTTAGGGGTATAAATTGATATTTTGCCATTTTTTTCAATTTAATTAAATTTTATTATAATTCAAGCTTCTTGGACCAAAATTAAATAGGGCAAACTCCAACATAATTACTCTATTATAACTGGCTCTTTTGGGTACTTGAATATTTCTCAACTGTTCGGACCATTTACAATTATTGCTTTTATAAACATAGTAGCTAAATAATCCCAATGTATTACATAAAGCATATATACTTGATATACTTGATAATGATGCGCTTGACTGATATACTTGATATTCTTTTAATCATGTCCTCATTTATACTGCTGGTAAACTTGATACACTTGATTGATATACTTGATAATGATGCATGTGACTGATAAACTGTTGATAAATTTGTCAATCATCACTCATCTATAATGCTGATAATTTAATACACTTGATTGATATACTTCATAATGATATACTTGATTGATATACTTCATAATGATATACTTGATTGATATACTACTAATATACTTGATTGATATATTGTTGATAAACTTAATAATGATGCACTCATTTAAACTACTGATGCACTTGACTGATATATTATTTATAAACTTGAAAATAATGCAATCGTTCATACTGCTTGATATACTATCGATAAACTTGATACACTTGCAGTTGTTTATACTGATGAAACACTTAACTAATATATTGTTGATATACTTGATAATGATACATTGATTTATATTGTTGATATACATGATAATGATATATTAATTTATATGGTTGATATACTTGATATAAAATATATTAATTTTGGATTTTTTTTTTTGAAAAAAGCTAAACTTCTTCTTCTTCTTAGCAATGGGCCCCTCTACCCCCACATCTCTCCTTCTCCAACCAGCACTGCTCTACACCATTTACCGCAGTCACTACGCTGCTCTCCCTCGTCGCTTATCTCCTTCGACCGTCGCAGCTTTGCCGTACGTTCGGTTGTCGGTTATCGCTTTTCTCTCTCTCTCTCTATCAATCGATGTTGCTCCACACCATCTGTTGTCGCCAACCAATCTGCCCCCCGCTGCTTACCTCTGTCAACCGTTGCAGCCTCGTCGCACGTCCAATTTTCGGTCGCTGATTCTCTCTCTCTCTATCAATTGATTCTTCAGGGCAAATATGGTATAAAAAATAATTAGAAATCCAGATTGAAGCTTTTTGCCATATTTGTAAAATATCAAATATGAGTGACACACCTACAAAATAACATATTCAAATTATCACCTATTGCAAAATATGCAAAAAAGAAGAAAAAAAAAGCATATTGAGTTACAATTATCTTTTTTACCATTCATCAAGTATTAAATCACAATTTGTCATGTGACAAACTCTTTTTTCCTTATTTTTTAAAATATTTTTAAACTTTCTTTAGGGTTTGGTTGGAATGTACTTTTCCAAAGATGAGTGCAATAGATGATGCGTCCAAGTATTAATGTTATTAAGAACTTAGGACTTGTTTGGTTAGTGATCTAAGTTTATTTTTATTTTTTTAATATTTCAAATTCACTTAGTTCAACAAATATGTGTTTTTCAAATAATCGGATTTTTTTTTTAATTATTTTAGATTTTATGATCCAAATAGTTCAAGTTCTAAAAATAATATTTTTATTTTCTGTGTATTTATATTTTAAAATGAAGAATTATATTAAAAAAGATAAAACATTTTGGAAATATAATATTTTCATGTTATAAAGTCAAATAAGTTTTCTTAAAGTTGAAACATGTAATATAAATTATATAATATTACTAAATAATAATTATACTTTAAAATAATTTTTTTAGTACAATAGAAGTAGAGATATTCAAATCATAGACCTCTTAATTGTCTTACTTATAAATACCATATTAGACCCATATTTCAAACAATTTTGAAAACACATTTAAAACAATTACTTAAATTAGAATTCAAATTTTAAATTAGTTACCAAATACAGTACAACTCTATTTTTATTTTTTATCTTTTACAAAAAAAAAACCCATTTTCATTGCATAACTTATATCGAATTTCTATTTTCAAACAGGACTTAAAATTAAAAATATTATTGTTTTGTTCCCATGTTTATTTTTTTAAAAAAAATGGAATTGTTCTCTGAGTCGTTCCAGTTGGGAATTTGAACACAGCTGGAATATTTGAAATTGAAAATTACAAAACAAAAAAGAAAAAAAAAAAAACAGAGTCAGACATGGAGGCGTGAAGAAGACTACAGAAGGCCATTTTTCTCTCTCTCTTGTTTCTCTCTCTACAAAACGCTCTGAATCGCCTCTGTCTGCGCCTCTCTGTCCTCAAACAAAGCCCAACATTCGTCGAACTTCTCTTTTTGAACTTTTTCATACCCAAAATCAAAACCCCATCAAACCCAAAGCCACTCAAACCAAATCAAACCCCTTTACTTTTTCCTCTTTTTTCAAATGTTTGTTTCTTCCTCCATCCCCTTTACGCTTTGCATCTCTCTCTCTTCTCCCTTCTGCAACAGATACTTAACTCTGTGACCAAATTAAGCAACACCAAGCTTTGTTTATCTACGCACTAACTTGCCTCTGATTTGGCTCCGTTTTCATGGCCCTTCGCCCCTTCTTCTGCTGTGGAATTGGTTCGGATCGGTACGTTTGGACCATCTCACTGTAACTCTCTTGATTTACTTCATCAATATATTTGGTCTCATATTTTACTATCTGGGTTGCGCTTCTTACCTCTTTTTCTCTGCCCCTTTTTGGTTATCTGATAGATTTTGCTTCTGGGTTGGGCTTAAAATCTTTTCTTCTCTGAAAATCTGATGTGTATTGTATTGGGTTCCAATTCTGGGCTCGGGTCTGACTTTGAATTTGTGAGAGATTGTTTAAACTTCAAAGGGGAATTTTATCGAGCACTTGTGGGCATGATGTCTTTAGAGGGAAGAGTGATGGGTTTTGGATATTGAAGTTGAATTTGAGATAACATAAGAATTTTTTAGTGAACTTTACTCCTTTTTATTGATCTGGTTCCAAAACTAAATGATCCTTCTTATATGATAGAAAGATTTTGCAACTTTCTAGGAGGTTTTTGTTTGTTGACTGTTCTATTCTGCAGGAAAGAAAGAGGGAAGAAACAGCAAACATGGAGGGTCTTTTCGTTGAAGGAATTGCACTCGGCTACAAATAATTTTAATTATGATAACAAGCTTGGAGAAGGAGGATTTGGTAGCGTTTACTGGGGTCAGCTGTGGGATGGATCACAAGTAATCAATGCCTTAACTTTTCTTAATTTACAAACTCTAGGAATTATTTGCTCAATAATGATCAAAGGATTGCCTAACTTATCATATTTTATCCTATCATTTGATGTGACATACATTTATTTAAATTTGGAATATTCTTCTTCAATTTCTTTCAAGGAAATTGTGCCACCTTTCTTGGTTATTTCGAACTTAACGAGTCATTTCAGCTCCATTTAAATACTTGTTTTATTAGTTTTTAACTATGAGTAAGCTGACCAAGTTAAGATCTTGCCTGTGCCGAATAATCTATTGAATGTACTAAAATCTTTTGAATTCAAGAGGCAAAGTTTACACTTCTTTGAAACTTCATGTACATGCTCTGTATCATGTAAAATTTCTTTAAGTGTTCTTCACATGATTGTGAAAGGATGATGACCAGGGCTGTTTGGTACGGCTCAGCAGAATGTTACTATTTACGAGCGTAAAGCATCAGAAGCTTTTAATATTGAATTGTTATAGACCCTAACAATATCACTGCCCTATGATCTTGGGACTATTTTGGTTTTATTTCATATTCCATAGAAAATGTATTATAATTAGAATTGAAATAGTAACTTGCTATTGTAAAGTTGATCTGATTTGTTTTTGGTCTATATTGAAGCGCACATGGTAAATGGGTAATATGTAAGGATACATGTTCATTTCTTCTCTAGCCGATGTGGAATGTTTGAGGAGCCACTTGTGGAGGTTTCCTAGATTTATAAAGAATTTTTCCCGGGTAAATGCCAATCTGAAGGGTAACTAGCCTGGGTTGGCCTAGTGTCAATAAGGACCATGAAAATAATAAAGGGTTTAGAGAGATTGGGTTCAAACTATGATGGTCACCTACGTAGGATTTGATATCCTACAAGTTTCCTTGGAAACCAAATGTAGTAGGGTCAGACGATTGTTGCGTGAGAATAGTTGGAGGTGCTTGGAAGCTGATTTGACACTCGCATAGATTTCATCAAAAAAAAGAAAAAAAAAATCCTAAAGATTTGAATTTTAGATTTGTTGAAGCTAGGATTGACTATAAACGACCTTACTTGAATAGGATTTGTTCTATAGGTTGTACAACTGTATCCTTGAGTTCTAAAGCTAGGATTGACGATAAATTATAGCAAGTTAGGTACATTTTAGCGCTTTAAGGAGTTAATACCATAAAGTTCAAAGAGGGAATCTCGTTTGTAAATTAATCTTCTCCTTTGCATAATTCAAGGTTTGGAATTCCATGTCGTTTTGGTCTCATCTGTTGACATTATTTGTATTTTTGAATTTTAGAAACAGCAACCTATTCTGAAATCTAAATGGAATGTTTTTGCAGATTGCAGTTAAGAGGTTAAAGGTCTGGAGCAACAAAGCAGACATGGAATTCTCTGTGGAAGTTGAGATACTGGCTCGAGTTAGGCACAAGAATCTATTGAGTTTACGTGGCTACTGTGCTGAAGGGCAAGAGCGCTTGATTGTGTATGACTACATGCCGAATCTAAGTCTACTCTCCCATCTTCATGGACATCACTCATCAGAATGCCACCTCGATTGGAAACGTCGTATGAAAATTGCTATTGGGTCTGCTGAGGGAATTGCGTAAGTAAACACATCTTTATTTTATCTTGACATTCTCTTACGCATTTTGATCACTCCTTATTTTGTTTGGTTCAGCTATCTTCACCACCAAGCAACTCCACATATCATTCATCGAGACGTCAAAGCTAGTAATGTTTTGCTGGATCCAGATTTCCAAGCTCGTGTAGCTGACTTTGGATTCGCAAAACTCATCCCCGATGGTGCAACACATGTAACTACAAGAGTCAAGGGCACACTCGGATACCTCGCTCCTGAATATGCCATGTTAGGTAAGGCATCAGAGAGTTGTGACGTATACAGCTTTGGCATTCTCCTGCTTGAGCTTGCCACCGGCAAGAAGCCTCTTGAGAAATTGAGTGCAACAATGAAACGCACAATCGTAGATTGGGCACTACCAATTGCAGTTGAGAAAAAATTCGACGAACTTGCAGACCCGAAGCTAAATGGAGACTACAGTGCAGACGAACTAAAGAGAGTCATCCTTGTTGCACTCTGTTGTTCCCATTCAAGACCCGAGAAACGACCAACCATGCTAGAGGTGGTTGAGCTGCTAAAAGGAGAATCAAAAGAGAAGTTAGCCAAATTAGAAGACGATGAGCTGTTCAAGAGCCATCAAGTAGCTGCACAAACTACAGAAATACAAGCTGGTGAAGATAGCTCAGACTTCATATCAGAAGAAAAGGATTCAAAAGAGAAGGAGAAAGAGAATTCAACACAAAACCCCACATGAGAATAGTAGCAGAGTCTACTAGCTTAGAAAGAAATTTCAGACAGCTTCTTTCTTTCTTTTTTTTTTTTTTTCTTTTATTATTTTTATTTTCCTTTTTCTTTTGGGAAGTTGTGGGCTGGTGGTTATACAGTAGTTCAAGTTCCAGGTTAGCTCTGGCTGTCCTCTACAGAAGCATGCCAGGGTAGTAATTGCCTATTGATTCTCAAGCATTGTTTTATGAGTGCAGCTGAGATTGTATGATTTGTGGTTGCCCTTTTAGACTTTTTTTAGGGGTTCCAATTAATGTTTGGATATATAAATATATATACATATTGTAAGTGGCATCAAACTGTATCCAACCTGGTGGTGCTCTCTTTGCTTGTACAGATTAATTTTTGTTTTCATTTTGTTGTTTTAGTAGGAGGGAGAAGATTCTTTACACCAACTAGTTTCTTTATTACACTATACAATTGTTATTAGGTGCCCTGGAGAGAGAAGAAACCCCTCCCCAGTCCCCACTAGCAAAGGAGCAGATAAAGATAGATATGGACAAGAGAAGACAGTACTATTAAAATGATTATAATTTTAGAATTTTTATTCAAATATCATATAGGGTTTAACCTTTTACTTAATTGGTAGTACGAGACAAAACAAAGTACTTAAATTGGTAGTATCAAGCTTTAACCTTTTAGTTTGATGTTAATTATTGAATTATAAGTGTTTTTTTAATCAAACATTTAAACTACATTGGATTGTTATAATCAAACTCGAATTCTTTATGTGATTTTTTTAAAATAGATGTGGTATTTCTACATTGAATTAAAATTTTCTTTTATTGATTAATATTATAGTTTGAAATATAACTAAAAAATTGAATTAATTTGACAATCATGTAAAATTTCTTATATTTCTATAATGGCGTGTGATGTGTGCCTTTGTAATATTTAAGAACGTAGATGATGAGATGTTAAAAGGTTGTTTAATTACTTCCTAAACAATTTTTCCTACCTTATCTATATATAAACACTAATTTATCACGAATATGCAAGAAAAATACTTCAAATTGTTGATTTATTGTCAGAGATAACTTAAAACCAATAGCTAATATTCAATAGATTATTCATTCTAATACACCGTCTAAAAATTATTAGTGTTCAAATTTGTTCCTATCTAACAAAACACTATTGAATCTATTAGAGTGTGACCAAAGTTCTACATTGACTAGGTAAAGGAAAGATCTATGGTATATAAGTAAGGACACGTACCTCCAATAGTATGAGGCATTTTGGGTGAAATCGAAAGCAGAGCCATGAGGGCCTATGCTCAAAGTGGATAATATCATACCATTTTGAAGATATGTGGAGGTTTATTGCCTCTAACAAGTGGTATCAGACTATCAGAGCCATGCTCCTTACACTCAGTCCTGTTGGTGTATCTCAGTGACATATAGTCATTGTGATCTGTGGTTGAAGCTAATCGAACATGGAATGGCACCGATGAAGAGAAATTGGCATGGTTAAAAGTGATTGCTTTAATGGTCCTTCATTTGAGGAGAGGATTGTTGGAGTGAGAGCAAAATCCCACATTGGTTAAATAAAGGGAAGATCCATGGTATATAAGTAAAGACATCCATCACCATAGTTTGGGGCATTTTGGGTGGTCATTTTGGGTGAAACCAAAAGCAAAACCACAAGGGCTTATGCCCAAATTAGACAATATCATATCATTGTGGAGATGTGTGGAGGTCTATTGTCCCTCTTAGGATAAGATGACGAAAACATTATTGAGACAAATGACTTTTTTGAATAAAATGAAAATTGGCTTCATGTAACAAGTTAATGATTCTCCATTCCTTAGCTAAAAAACAATTAGCTAGAGCAGTAGACGTTGAAGTAAAAAACGATTAAAAAAGCATAAAAATCGACTACATTAGAATTGTATTACGTTCTACGAAGGTCTAATTGATATTAAAAAATTGCTCGACAACATTCAAACAAATAGCTCGAGAATGTTGGAGTAAACTAAAAAAGTTTGGGTAGAGCTATCTAAATATTGACTAAGTACATAAGCGTCCTATGGTAAAAAGAGTAGTCGAGGTGGTGAACTGTGAAGGAAGGTCCGAGAAAAACTCACAGCTCTCATTAGGATTATCATGTGCACAGTTGGAAGAAAAATATAAAAAAATAATAAATATAGTGATAATTTAGTTATTTACTACCATAGTATAATACTATAAGAGACTTTTATCTAGAAAAATTGTAATAGGTGGCAATTTTAAAATAATATTTTACATGTGATTTTGTAAATATGGCAAAATTGTAGAAATTAAGAGAAGGAAGAATGTCATCAAATTAAAACAGAAAAGATTTTAATTGCAATTTGAAGAAGAGGTTTTTTTTTTTTTCATTATAAAGTATATCAAATCAGTTAAGTGTATTAACAATATAAATGAGTGCATCATTATCAAGTTTATTAACAATATATCAATCAAGTATATCAGCAGTATAACAGTCAAATGTATTAGTATTATAAAAGAGTGTATCATTATCAAGTTTATCTTCAATATATCAGTTAAGTATATCATTTCCAAGTTTATCAGTCATGTGTATCAAATTTATTAGCAGTATAAACGAGTAAATGATTAACAAATTTATTATCACTATATCATATACATATTAGATGTTTATTTAGTTCATTTCGAATTCTAGTTAGTGATGCATATTAAATGTTTATTATCAAACAAGTGTATCATTTGAATTCTAATCAATTGATCTGTGATGCATATTAGATGTTTAATTAGTTTATTTTGAGCAATACTCTGCACTTAAGTTACATGTTTCCCATTCTCTAAACGCGCACATACACACATAAAAACAATCATTTTTTTAAAAGATTGACATGTGTCATTTTTTAATTGAGTGTAAGAGGGGTTGTAGAGTTGCACCCAATTATTTTGTTTTTATTTTTATTAGAGTATGAATTTTAGTGACAAAAGGTAATTTATTTCAATGTATCCTATATAAATATTAATTTATGCCTCTAAAATGTTGGGGTCGTACCACTGAGACTTAATTTGATAACTATTTGGTTTTTCCAATTTAAGTGTCTAAGTTTTGTTATTTACATTTTAGTTTTCAAAACCCAAATCAAGTTTTAAAAACTAAAAAAAATATATATATAGTTTTTTAATTTTTTTTTTATTTTTGAAATTTGGTCAATAATTCAAATGTTTACAATAGAAAAGAACCATGATTTAGAAAGTGTGACAAAAATAGAAGAACGAATTTTCAAAACAAAAAACAAATGGTTATCAAACGAAATCTAAATTTTCAAGTTTGTATCTATTTGATCCATAAATTTTAAAAAGTGTTTAATAGATATATAAAGTTTCAATTTGGTGTTCAATAGGTCTCTTAATGTTAAAAAGTGTAAGTAATATGTAATACGTCCAAAAACTTTTAATTCTTTGTCTGATATGTTCATAAATTTTTAACTTTATATCTATTAATAATAGTTCATTGACCTTTAATTCAATTATATATCTAATGAATCCTTTAATTTTTACAAGATTCAAATGTGTTAGAAATGGATTTGAGAGTCATTTGGATGGACTTAAGAAAAATGTATTTTTCAAAAAACTTATTTTTAATTTAAACTTTTTTAATAAAAACGGTTCAAAATACTCTTCAAATTTTAGTTTGAGTGGTTGTCTTCCGGTAAAATGGGAATGCATTAGGAAACGGGAAGATAGAGACTTGAAAAGCCCTAAACCCAAAGAAATCAAATTCTTCTTCTTCTTCTTCTTCCTCCTGTTTCCCAAGCAATCTTTCGTAACCCTAACCTTCTTCACTTTCTGTTCGTTGTCTCGGATTTGAAATTGGTGTTTGCTTCGGGGACGAACGTCCTTTTAGGAATTAGGTTCTGCAAGCCACAACCCGGAGACCATGTCTGCTGTGGTGTGCGGTACCAAGAGATCCTTCTTTGAAGAACTCCCGCCTTCTCCTCCCATTGCCAAGCGCCTCCGCTGCTCCACTTCTACTTCTCCCATTCGATTCGCTGCTCCCTCTCATATTGATCACCTCCACCATTTGTTTCCCCACATGGACCATCAGGTTTCTTCTTTCTTCCTTTTGCTTTTTTATTCACTTTGGTTTGAATTTGATAAGCTGTCCTACTCCGGTGGATGCTGATTCTTCTTCTTTTCTGCTTGTGTGTTATATGATATTTCTTGATAGGCTAGGATTATAACATGAATCTGTATAGATTTTTTTACAACAGTTGTAGACCTTGGGGGAATCATGTTATTCTCTTCTTCTTGTATATTATAGTTGAAATATCAACTAATTTGACTTGGTTGCGCCATGAAATTGGAGTGGTTCTATTCAGTTTTGATTTGTAATTCATCTATTCCGGTGTCTTGTTAGATAACCACTGCATGTATGTTATAATTAATATTTCAAGTTTGTCTTTTCCCCAAGGTTTTCTTTATCATGCTTTGATTTTTCCTTTCAGCTTCTTGTGAGAGCCCTTGAAGAATGTGGCAACGACTTGGATGCTGCCATCAGAAGTCTGAGTGACCTGTGTTTGGGGTCTGCTGTTGAGAATCCTGTTACTACTGCAGAACCAGAGACAAATTTGGATCAAGGTATCACAGAATGCTAAGTACTGAAGGAGATGCTTCATATGTAGTTTCCTCGTTTCTGTTGGCTCATGATTTAATTATATTATGACGATGAATTCATTGCATTCAAGATTAAATCCCCCCTTCAAGAATTTGATGCATGTTTATTTCATGGAAGAGATCTAATGGGTCCCCGCCCCCCTAACTTGCTGTCCCTAGGTTGGAATCCTAATTATACCCCTGCCTTGTGCAGGTTAGAGGAGGGGTTTAAGTTCTGATTGAGATTTGAAAAACAAGAAACAGAGTTCTCATTCAGAGTACTATGCATCCATTATATTAGAATGAGATGTATTCTTTTCTCGTGTAAGAGACTAAATGCTTTGCTACCTACCCTCCTGTTTGTAGTTTGGGTTGATAAGCTTATGTTTACCGAATTGAATTGGCTGGTACGTATACATAAACAGTTGGAAAAAAACCTTAAATCTGAATTACTGGAGATAAAGCTGTATGAGGAGTTATGATCTTCTTTAATTCTTTTCTCGTTGATGCTATATTGCCCCTGATCGTTTGGTAATGTGCTTCTTTTTTTGTAGTCTGGACGTTTATTTCTATGCTTTTCAGCACTATCTATTGTAATACGTTCTTTTTGGTTCTTTTGATGAATATACAACTCTATTTCTTATTTTAAAAAAAAGGCACTATCTATTGTAAGATTGTGGTATTAATCTTGAACTTATCATGCACTTTTTCTGCTGAAAGCACTATTCTTAACCTTTTGTTGTTAGCCTTGAGCTTTTATCTCATTTCTTTTCTATAAAGATCAGTAATTCAGTGCACATTTTATAAATTTGCAGGTTCATCTGCTCACGATGGAGAGGTTGCTGCTTCTGAGAATTGTTCAGTACCAAGCAGCATTTCTCTTGATGGTAGAAAATGGATTGACTTGTTTGTTGTGGAAATGATGAATGCTACCACGGTAGCTGATGCTAAGACTCGTGCAGCAAGAGCACTAGAGGCTTTAGAGAACTCAATTAGTGCACATGCTGGTGTTGATGCTGCTCAAAATTTCCACAAGGTACTTCAATTTTAGTGCCCACAACTCTAAAATATTTCCACATCCTTGGGGGACAATTTTTGGATACTAATATGTTTTCTCGGAGCATTCAAAAGCAGTTAGAGTTATTTTGGTCTTATTTGCTTGTTAAACATGCTATTGCTATAAAGTAATGAGCCAGGCTTGTAAACTTATGTTCTTTTCACTGTCACTCAGGAAAACATGCAACTGAAGGAACAAATTGATGTACTGCTACGAGAAAATACAATTCTTAAGCGAGCGGTTGCCATACAACATGAACGTCAGAAGGAATTTGAGGATAAGAATCTAGAGTTGCAGCACCTCAAACAGATGGTATCTCAATATCAGGAGCAGCTCAGAACCCTAGAGGTTAGAATAAATGTAGACCTTTTCTAAATTCTTGCCTAGTATTAACTGACCTGTTTTAAGTTCTTAAACATGTTCGTGTTAATGCAACTTTTCTGACCAGTTGAAAAAAATCCTGTCAATTTTGTTACAGATAAACAATTATGCATTGACAATGCATTTGAAGCAGGCTCAACAAAGCAGCTCGATTCCAGGACGTTTCCATCCCGATGTCTTCTAGCAATGAGAAATTTTAAAATCTAAATTATTGCTTGCAGAAAGAAACTAGTAGAGCGTGAGTGAGAGGAGGAAAGGGAGAGCAGGAGGAGAATGGAGCATGTTCATTACCGTCCTCAGTTTTCTATGAATAGAGGTACTGCTGATCAGTGTGTTTGTTTGTTTAGTTTGAGTTTGGTCATATCGTAGCTCTGTTGTGGAACGTCTATTGTTTCCCCCACAGCTTTCAATAAAAGTCTTTGTTCAATTAGGTGATTTCGTGGTTTTTATTATGATTCAATTAGGTGATTTCGTGGTTTTTATTATGATCTCGCAGATGAAAACATTGTCATATTTTTTATAAACCCATTTGCAGAGCAATATAAAATGAAAACAAAGAAGACGAGTTCAGGCAGCATAATTGGGGTGATTATGTTTACTCAATTATTCTGTCCGAAATAAAGAAGACAAGATGACATGCACTTTTGTCCTGGTTTGCTTTGGACATTGGTTTGTTCATATTATGCACAGCTCGAGGATTTTGGCGGCCTTGTGCCTTTATTTTAAAAAAATATGTTTTGGAAGTAACTTTTAATTTAAACTTCAATGCTTCAAATGGCTTGTCTGATGAAGGAATGATTTCTTAGTGTACTCTTTATACTGTGTGTGATCAGTAAGGTTTTTATTTCTTGCTATAAGAATCTTTTATTTTTACTGTTCCTGTGATCAAGAGACTTCTATTTTTGTGTTTGAAGTAAAGAAGAGGGATCATTCGGCTTGCTTGACAGTGGGTGAGTTTCTCTGCAAAGAACTCTCCATGAAATTCTATTCTTGTAAGTTGAAAATAATTGTATGTAATGATGAGTAATTATGAATGGAATATTTGAAATAATTGCAGATTTGATCCAAGACGACTTTATTTGGAACGAATGTGTGGTATTTGTGTGGAATAAACATTAGTGGCATATTTTAAGTTCCAACATTACCTTAAAAAATTAGCTATTTTTTATTTATCATTTATATGTTATAGGTTGTTTAGTGAAATAAAAGTGTTTTAAGTTTCACATCAAGACTCAAAGAGGGGAAACTTGATTTCTTTTCATAAATTCCCCAAGAGTTCCAAATTGCATAAATTGTTGATTGTTAGCGTTAAAAGTTATCATGTTCTAGAATTTGAGTTATGGACTATATAATTAGTGAAATTAATTCAGAAAATTGGGCCAAAATATTTTTTTAATTTGAAAAACATGCCCATTTTGGGACTGGCATTTAAGCAATCCGCCCAACCATTCGGTTGTTTGGGACTGGCATTTTGAACTTTGGTTGAGCTTTCATGTGTTTGTGTTTTTTAATAAATATTTATTATTATTTTTAATGTAAATTAACTTTTAATATAAATAGATTTCAAGAAATCACACAAGAAAGAATTTAAATATGTTCAAGAACTATTTGAATCACGTAATTGCATAAAAATGAATTTGAATTTTGGGTCAAAGAATTTTATAAATGTCGGCTAAAAGATTTATTTGAGTCCTTACGACCTTGATGACCTTGGTTGAGTCCAAGCTCTTAGGCCACAACCATTTTAATTTTTTAAGGGAAATTGGAATATATAACCAAAAAAAAAAAAATGTCGATGTCCAAATTGGAAAATAGCAAAGAAAAAAATTAGAACTGTTATGAAATTATGCCGTACTTCCAGTTTTACTCTTGCAATCAGATTAAAACGTTCTAATTTTACAGCCGATATATTTCGATTTTTTTTCCACACTTTTCGATTTTCATATTTGGTTTTAATATTATATTTTTATTATCTTTTTCATTATTGAATTGTTATTATCTTTTAGAATTTTCTCATGATATTATTTTTGAGACTTTGGACAACCCAGGCTAAAAAGTTCCCTAGATTTCATATTTAATTTGTCAATAGTTGGAAGGTTAGATGATTAACACGCATTACCGCGACTTCAAGATGGCTAATGCACAAGTTCAACTAGGGTCGGCAAAAATCATCGTTGGGACCTCCTCGCGGGTACTCTCTCTAATCGAGGCAAAGAATCTCCAGTTTAACTAGGGATGAGGTCAAATCAGGGACACAAAACAAATTTCCGATCAGAGACGGGGTGGAAATGGAGAGGGTATCCTCGACCTCGACCTCGATCCTGCCTCGAATATTTTTTTCTATATATGTATAAATATATAACAGTAGCTTTAAACTACTGTTTATTTTTTTATTTTTTTTTAAATTTCACTTCATTTCATAATTAACTTTAACTTATTATTAAGTTTACAATAAAAAAAAATCTAAATTGTTTTTTTTAATTGTTAATTTAAATAAATAAAACAATAATAATACTAATTTGTTATATAAAATATTTAGCATTTTAATATAAATACGAAATCTTATGAGTTTAAATAAAAAATAATTAAATATAACAATATAAACGATTTTTTTTCTTGGGACTCGATCTCCGAATGGGGATTTCTCTACCCCAACCTTGACTCTCCAAAACGGAGTGCATCTCTGGCCATGCTCCATCCCGCCCTATTGCCAACCCTAAGTTCAACCATCTCCTAGCTTAGAATAATTCACCAAGTGCATTAAGAGGACAAGTTTCACCTTAGCGGTAACCCTCTCTAACTACATTGTCTCTCGATTGGGAGATTGACATGGGAACAAGTCAAATAAATTCAACATCATTAGAATGATCAAAGATAAGAATGTGTTTATCTATCTATTATATTAGATGATATTTCTAACGATATTTGTATTATTGAATTATTGTGAGATAGAAGATGTAAATAATTTAATATTAAGTCTAGACACAAAATACAAGGATTTGTGGCTACAAAAATGACTTTTTATTAGGTTTAATGTGCTTGCAAGTCAAGTATATATTTTTTTTAGTCGAAAATACCCTTGTAATTTTAGGATTTTTGTTTGGGGTATTTAAGTAATTTAATAAAATATATTCTAAATAACATCATGCATGCTTTGTTAGACAAGAAGGTAACATATAGAAATATAAAGTCAAAATTGGAAGCTACAAAAGCATATATGTATTTGTGAGATAGAGATTCCACATAGCCAAAATCAAGCCGTGTGTTTGGAATTTAGAATTGAATTTGAATCAATGTCCTCATCAATTCCCTATTCATGTTTTATTTTCTTTAATAATTATGTGAGACGATGATGATTGGATGTCTACCTTTATAAAATAAGAAATAAATATAGGGATTATGATCATTTAGATTATGTTGGATAATTATTTGATTCTTTTTAAAAAATTAATATTAAACTTATAAGGTTAAATTATAAAAATTGTCCCTAAACTATGACACTTTGTGTCAAAAATACCTTTAAACTTTCAAAAGTTTCAAAAATACCCTTAAACTTTCAAAAAGAGTTCAAAAATACTCCTATCGTTAGTTTTAGATGGAAACTGTTAAAGTTTTGTTTAAAAAATACTCCTGAACTTTTCAAAAGTTTCAAAAATACCCTTTGCAAGTTTATGAACAAAAACCGTTAATACCTCGTTGCAAATAAAAGTTTAAAATTGCTTCTAACATTAATATAGTGATCAATTTGTTTGAAGTTTTCTTAAGTTCGAAAAAAATGAACTTTAAAACAAATTATAAAAATAGTCTCATTTGGTATAAGTTAAGAATTGAAAAATTAAGAGAAAATAAGAGTATCTATATGCAAAAAAATGAGGACATCTATATAATTTGTTTTAAAATTCATTTTTTTTCAAACTTAAGAAAACTTCAAACAAATTGATCACTATATTAACGTTAGGAGCAATTATAATTTTTTTTTTAATCTTAAAGTTATTTTTACGACGAGGTATTAACGATTTGTGTTCATATACTTACGATGAATGTATTTTTTAACTTTTTTTTAGTCAAGGGTATTTTTGAAACTTTTGAAAAGTTCAGGGGTATTTTTTAAACAAAACTTCAACGATTTCCATCCAAAATTAACGACAAGGGTATTTTTGAACTTTTTTTAAAAGTTTAAGAGTATTTTTGAAACTTTTGAAAATTCAAGAGTATTTTTTACACAAAGTACATCGTTGAGAGGCATTTTTTATAATTTAGCCAACTTATAAATACTATTTTCACCCTTAAATTTCTATGTTTTGTTTGGTACTTTCTACTAATAGTTTTAAAAAAACTGTCTTTTACTTTTAAAATTTAACTAAGTATTCAAATGAGTTGGATATGAAAAGATTATGAGTTCTTTTTAGCCCTTTGTTTGGGTCAGAATGTTGCTAGTTGAGAGGTTACTGTTTAATTAACTCAATAAAACTTGCTATATTAGCTGAGATATAGAAAACTCCAACTAGTTGTGAATACATGTTTTAGTTCCTAAACTTTTAAGCTAGCAACAATTTAGTTTTTAAATTTTTAGATCGTAACAAGTTAGTGTGCACTTTTAATTTGTAATAATTTAGTTTTTAAACTTTAATATGTTTATAATGTCGGTATTATAACCTTTTGTAAAAAAGATTCTAGTTTCTATTGCAAAATATATTTTATTGTTAAGATCTAATGAGCTTTATTATATATGTAGATTGATAGATTGATTATGAACCAAATATGTATATATTAAAAAGGAAAATACTAAGTCGTTTTATGTTATAAAAGTTGATACTTAGCTTTGATAGAATATTTTATATATGATAGGAACTAAACTTGTTTCAAATTTTAAAATATAAGAACTAAATTATTACATATTAAAAGTTAGAAACTAATTTATTACACACTTTAAGTAGGGAGAATAAATTGTGCTCTCCGGTTTTATCGCTTGTTTGTTGCATTTTGAGTATTGAGTCGTACGTTCTTGGTAGCATCTCAATGTTGTCTTCTTAGGTACTGTGATTGCATCCCCTCCTCTTATGAGATGCTACCGATATCCGAGGACAAACTAGCATGAATAAGTCGAAAAAAATAGTGCATATTTGTGCACTATCACACACAAAAAATTGTCTTAGTTAAATCCTGTTAGATTTACTTTTAAGTCTAATATTATTTAAAACTTTGATGGGAGGGGTATATAAAAACTCTAGGGATTGATCCTCTTTCTACTTCATTAAATAGTCTTTTCTCTCCGTCAAAAAGATTTAATCAAGTTCTAAAGGAAGACCAAGAAAGAGAAACACCATCCCTTACAAGATTAATGTAGTGGATCAAGATATATTATTCTAACTTGTGATTTTCAATTGATGTTTTAATGTATGAAGTTATATTTCCACTGCAAATAACTATATTTGGATTTTCTTTTTTTGAGGATGGAGTAATTACAAAAAAAAAAAAAATAAAAAAAAAATAAAAAAATCAATTGCAGCCATCAATCACCCAAATGTGCATGAAAGCAATTAAAAAAAAAATATGTATTTGTTTTACGTATTATGGATATCATAAATAGAGTATGTATTTATGTTTGTGATTTTAATTACACAATTTTGGAGGTATAAAATTTAACAAATTATGTAATGCAAATTATTTGTAAAGTGAGCTTAGCCCACCAGTAATGACATGATCTTTCTCTTTAAAAGTTGGAGGTTCGATCTTGATTCTTATCCCACAATTGTTGTACTAAAGAAAATGTCATGAATATATAATTTGTTAATTACTAAAGTGAACAAGTTAGTAAGTTTTTTATAGATATCAAATTAAAGTTAATTCAATTAGTTAAGCTATGTTAGTCTTAGGGTATATCCACAAGATCAAATCAGTTAAGAAAATTAGCTCATAAGTAAAGAAGAATATATATAAGAACACTTCATTGAATCAAATGTCATGAGTAACCATGTTACAAAATAATGAAATGACAGAAAAATGAAAAGAAAAATAGCAAGGAAAAGCAAAAGGAAGTTTGGAAAATTAGAAGTTGTGTACTTGAACAAATTAAAGCCTACACGATTAAGGGTCTCTTTAGGATCAATTCAACTTTTCTCAAGGTCAATCTCACTCTACAGCATGCTCTCACGGGTAAGATAGCCTAAAGAAATCCTACTTTTTAGAGGAACTCTTATTCTTGAAGACGATTAAGATTTGCTTCAACTAGTATAATATGGGTTTTGTCAATCTCAGATCTTCTCTTCACGACTAAATTGAAACAAAATTCCAAATATAAAAGCTAAAAAATAAATAAAAACTAGACCCAAAACTTAGACACCGAAAAGCCGTGTTTTTTATTTTCGAAAAGAAAAAGAGGGAGAGAGAGAAAGGTAATTCATTTTGTAGGGTAGGCGCATGGAAAGGAACAAAAAGTTAGCTATAAATTTCCATTATTCTCTCTCCCATTCTCATAACTTCCTCTCTCTCTCTCTCATTCTATAATGGGAAGACCTCAACAACGCTATCGAGGAGTCCGTCAAAGGCATTGGGGCTCTTGGGTTTCTGAGATTCGTCACCCTTTACTGTAAATTCTCTCTCTCTCTCTCTCTCTCTCTCTAAAATCACTTCTCCATCTTCTTCCAACCTTTTCTCTCTTTACTTATCAACACCATATTTCAAAGTCGTGATATAATTATTTGTTTATAACTATGCTTTTCATATCATTTCTCCAATTAATGTTTTATTTTTCAATCAACTTAATTTAGTAGTAATCAACATGCATTTCTTTTCGAAATTCTCATTTTCACAATTGTTATATATATATCATTTTCATACCATAAATATTGACTTTTGAGTTATCCAAAAGTTATTTGAGAATGAAATAACAAAATAAAATATAATTTTAACAATTTCAAAACTACTCTTAAACCTAATTCAAACTCCCTATCTAACTATATATATATATATATATATATATATATATATATATATATATATATATATATGTTTATGATCAATACTTAGAGTGAATTAATTCTGGACTATACACATCTTTTTGCATCCACCATAATCATATAGTAGATGAAAAAAAAACTTGGTCAATATTTTCTTTAAAAGAAAAATAAGAGTTTGTCACGTGGTCAAACGGTTGTTGGACAACTAAGTAAAGTTGAAAACATATGGGTGCAAGTGGAACCTAAGATGCATAAGTATATTTTCCTACCTTGAAATAACTATTTAGTACATCAAGTTTAGTACAAAACAATTATCTAGTTTCAAAATTCATAATGATTTAGTTCTTGAATTTTAGTATATCATTTCTGCGGTGAAAAAAATTTAATCAGGAGAAATTGTTATATGGTAAAGTTGAAAATTTAAAATGAAAAAGATGGAAATTAAGTCTAAATTAGCAAAATACTTACAAATAGAGAAAAATTTCACTCAATATCTACAATAAATTGCGATAGACTACTATTTGCATCTATCTATAGTCTATCACGACACAGATAATAGTTTGTCGCAGTCTATTGCAGACAGTGAAATTTTATTATAATTATAAATATTTTCAAAATTTTGTCATTTAAAATAATTTTCATTTAAATTAAAGAAATACAATTGTTGCTTGACAACATAAAACCACACAACAAAGAATTATTGATTTGTAAATCGTGAAAGTGTTTAAAAAAAATTATAATTTGTTAAATTCTGAATCAATATGATCAGGAAGACAAGGATATGGCTGGGCACTTTCGAAACGGCAGAAGACGCCGCCAGAGCATACGACGAAGCAGCTACAATTATGTGTTGCCCAAACAATCTCCCAACCAATAACAATGCGCCACCTCATCCCTCGTCGGCGCCGCCGTCCTCTAAGCTTCTAACTCCCACTTTGATCGAGAAGTTGCAAAGATGTCGAATGGCTTCCCTCCAAATGACCAAAACCCACTTCGCCGTCCGGAAATCCCCCGACCCAACTCACCGTCCGCCCACCAAACTCCACGGCAGTCACTGGCCGGAAACAGAGGTCAAGTGGGTCGCCGGCGGGGAGGCTGAGGAGGTCCGCCGCCTTGAAGATGACCACGTGGAGCAAATGATTCAAGAGTTGCTTGATCTTGGGTCCTTTGAGTTTTGCCCTAATGATAATCATAATTTCGGTTCTACAAAATAATTAAAATATATTATTTAAGAAATAAATTTGATGCTCTTTCTTTTTAATTTTTCATCTTTAATTTTTTTTTAAAAGTCAATTAGTGAAAAATTCCAAACTTTAACCTCTTATTCGATGGTACAATTACAAACTATACTTTATATATAACTGTCGCTGAACAATACAACAAAAAAAAAATTACATATATAATACATAGTTCTAGCTAGTTTACCATATATTCATATCAATAAGGATATTAGTATTACAATGTTATAGGGAACTTTTCAATACATTATATTTGTTGAGATATATCTCTATGATTTGAATTTTCAATGAATTATTTGTCGATGAAAATTTGAGAAGATAATTATTCTTGCCACATAAATAAAATAATTTAAAGTTGTGATTTATTCTAAGTAAATAACATAAAAAGTATTCACTTTCTAACTAATAATAAGTTTTATATGCTTGTTGTAGGATGGGTGGGTTGTCCGGTAAAATTAGTCGAAGTACGTGTAAGCTGGTCCGAACACTCACGGATATCAAAATAATAATAATAATAAGTTTTATATATACAAGGTAATAGTTTGGTGGTTACATCTCTTTCTCTTCTTAAAGTTATAACATTCAAATCTCCACTGTCTATATTTGTTATATTATAAAAAAAAAAAGTTACGTATTTACTATTTTTATTAAATATTAAGATGCCACGAACAAATATCTTTTGTTTCTTTGCTATTGGTCACTTGAAGAATATTATTTGATTGAATAGAAAGATGACATTACCTTAATTTTAGGAAATCTCAACACAATATGATTGTGTAATAGCGTTTAGTAGAAAATTCTTAGTTGTTCATACAATTTTTGTTTAATTTAAAAAAAAAAAATCAACTAAAAAAAAGTCAAAAAGAAATGTTTCTTTGACAAGTACATGATCTAGCTACAACCTTGGATCATGTGAAGGAAAAAAAAAAGTAAAATAAGGAAAACTATGAAAAGAAATTGAAGAGAATTGAGAAAAAGATATTAAAAAAGAAAGAATGAAAGAAAGAGAGACAAAAATCAATAAAGTAAGAGGAGACTAATGAAGCTTGATTTAGACTAGACAATATGTTTGTTTGTCTAGAAGAGTATGACAAATAAACTTTGATATATATATATCAAATACCTAACAAATTAATTGATCAAAAGTTTCATGTTCAATATTAAAATAGATAATTAATGAACTTCCTAAAAATAAATAAATAAATAACTAATGAACTTTGAAAAAATAAAATTATTTTTTGATAAATTTATTATTTTTGTTCTTAAGACATGTCTTTATAAAGTTATCTAAAAAAGATATCCCACATTGTTCATATAGTGCACTTTTCCTTAGAATATATTACTAGGTATTTATTCTTACTATTTAGGGTGTATTTTTTGTTTGTTGCTTGATAAGAATACTTAATTAAAACTATTTGACATTTTATAAATAGAATTGCACCATTTCAACAATAATATTGTCAAAATATTAAAAAACAAATTAGTAAATAAAGTCGTGCTTATTATAAATGTGAAAGAATGAAAAACGTGAATAGACAATTTATTTGATATATAAAACATTTTTTTAGATATTGAATTTAAATATATAAAAAGTTACTTGTAAAAGTTTCTAGTTAGATTTCAGTGTATGGTTTTTGAATTTGAAAAAAAGTTACGTTCTTTTAATTCAACAATATTTGAACGTTTGAATTTTTGGATAAAAGAAATACATAGTTAAACTATAATAAAGTCGAATTGTTGTCCTAAAAAAAATATAACTTTAAAAAAAATTAAAAAAGAAAAAAAGTTGTTTTTAAATATAGAAAAATGAGTGAAACTATTTAAAAATATAAAAAAAATTTATTGTCTATTCTTATATGTTTTTTTCCCAATAAGTTTTAAAAAGAAACTCAATTTTTTTATAACGTGTTAAAAAAATAAAATTTTATGAAGCACTTGATGGCAACCCACATAAAAAAAAACAAAGTGGAAATAATAGAGATAGAATGAGTATGTGGGTCAAAAGTGATGTTAAAAATGGGAAAAATATATAAGATGAGAGGGATAATAAAATAAAGCTGTCAAGTCTCTTATCAAGATGAAAAGAAAAAAAAAAAAAAAAAACGAACAAAAAAGCAAGTGAGAAAACAAAATGAGAATGTTTTGAAAGTGAAATTAATAATCATTATGATTTTTCGCGAAACATTCATATTTGAAAAAAAATCTGTCTTTTAGTGTTTTTCTTTTAGAACCTATGGCTTTTAGGGTTAATTATATATTAATTAAAAAAACAGAAACAGTTATAAATATAGCAATTAGATTTAAAATATTAACATATATAACAATATATTTTAAAAGTTAGGATAAAATACACTTTTGGTTGGTCCTGAAGTTTGAGGTTAGTGTCTATTTGGTCCCTGAGGTTTCAAAAGCTATATTTTAGACCCTGATGTTTGAAAAATAGTTCTAAATGGTCTCTAACGTCAGTTTGACCGTTAGTTGACTAACAGAAATTTGATGTGGCATGTTGAGATGACAAATTTTAAGTGAGGTGTAAATTTTTTACTAAATTTATGTCATTTGTTAGATTACATGGCTTTTAAATTATTATTTTTTTAATTTTCCATTCCTCTCTTCATCCCTCATCTTCTTTTCAACATCTCTTCCCATTTCTTCTGTAGTTTTTTTTTCACTTTTTTTTCTCTGTTCTCGAGCAAGATTTACTGTCGCCATCACCACTCCACTGTTCACAGTCACAGTCCGATGCTTGCAGTAACGCCACAGTTAGATTGTAGCTGTTCCAATAGAAATCAAAACTCCAATATATAACCTTTAAACATTTTCAATAGAGGCAATTGCTTGATGATATCCTTGAACTTATTTTGACCACTCAACAGATAAAACTACAGAAAAAATATATAAGAAAGAAATTCTACCATTCCAAGACCATATAAATTTAACCCATTAATTAACCTCTTATAGTTATGCAAGTTTCTTTTGAGTAAATAGTTTTTTCACACAAATACTAACATATATTATAACATATATTATTGCTGACAAGGGCACTTGAGAGAGACTTTCAAATTTGAGAGAGAGACTTTCAAATTTGATTGAAGCTTTAGTAATGGAGGTTAGGCATGGACAAAAAAAACTAAAATGGGCTCACAAAATTTAGCACAATAAACTCAATTTGAGAATTTGAAGTGTAGGAGTTTTAAAAAATGCCATTAATGGCAGCGAAGGTGGAGATTTGGAGCGTTTGGAGGAATTTGGTTGGATGGTTGGAAGGAAATTTAGGATTAAAAAAGAGAGAGAGAAAAGGGGAGAAAGGGAGATGCATGCATCACAAAAGATGAGAAAGATTGGACAAGATGAGGAGAAAGAGAGGGGAAAGAAAAGAAAAAAAAAACTAAAAAAATAATTAAAAAGAGATTTTGTAATCTAAAAAAATAATATAAATTTAGAAAAGTTGCTCACCTTATCTAGAATTGCTAGTTCAACATGCCACATCAAATTTCCGTTAGTCAACTAACGGTCAAACTAACTTTAGGGACCATTTAGAACTATTTTTCAAACTTAATGGTCTAAAATATAGCTTTTGAAACCTCAGGGACTAAATAGACACTCACCCCAAACTTCAGGGACCAAATGTGTATTTTGCCCTAAAAATTACAAATACAACAAAGTCTATCACTAATAGATTTTGGTATATTTACAATTTTTAAAAATGTTGCTACATATTTGATTATTATCTTTAAAATCGTTACTCATTACAATTTTCTTATAAAATATTATCATATTTAAGTTTATTTTTCTTTAAATTTTTTTTTATCATTTTAAAAAAAAAAGAAAAGAAAAAGAAAAACATCCATTTCTAATCTACTTTAGATTTTCGTTGAGAAAAAGCATTTGAAACCTTCTAGGTATTTTTATTTTTTTTATTAATCACCCTTAACTAAAGTTAATTTGTGTATAATTTGATTGATTCCAATATTATTAAGAGATGGTATTTTAATTTCTATTGGTTGAACATAAAATAAGAACAAAAATTATTACTAAGCAAAACCCAATATTTTGGATGAAAAAAATATTAACTTTTCCTTTTCCTCCCCCTAATGAATCAACCTATGTTTTTTTCAAATAATAATAATAATAATAATAAAAGTAACTATTCTATGATCAAATTTTGGTTATAATTATATATTAAAACAAAATATAAAACAGTTTTAAAAAAATATATTTATTACGAGTGAGAGGAGATGAAAAAACTCTTCTCATAATGAAGTATAATTATTTAATCACTCAGACTAAAAGAAAAGCAACAAATACTAAAAAAAATAGTAATGAAGTCATTATCGAATTCGATTTTTAATTATTGCTATATATAACAAAGTTAATCTTTAGATTAAATGGATGATCATTTTAATTAAGTAATAATTTTTTATGGGTAAAATTAAAGTTATGCATGTATAATAGAATCCATCTATTAGCATACAAATTCCAACAAATTAAGATTTTTTTTTTCTTCATGATTGGCTCCCCATTTTTATATTCGTGTAATAATATTTGCTTTTTCTCCATCGAAATTTTTTCTCTCTCTAAGCTCATCAATAATGATGATTTGTACATGTTGTGAAATTGATTGTGTTCCCCATTACAAATTTTATACTTCAATTTTTTTTTCTTGTTGAAATGATGATTTCTTTATTTATTGTTAATTTTTTAAAATATTGATAAAAAGTAGATAATAAATTGTCGATACCAAATTTGGATAATGTAAATTGAGTTAAATTCAAGATGGTGCCAACCATAAATTTATATCAGGAAGCCTCTACCTGCAAATCAAAAGAAAGAATTGCAGGTATGGTGTAGGCCACACCCACTGATCTAATGCTTAAATGAGGATTTAATGCTAAAATTGCAGGTGTGGTGTAGGCCACGCGCACTGATCTGATGCTTAAATTAGAAGAGGAGATTTAATGCTAATAAAATTCTTCTAAGTTCACTTACGTATTTTCATTTGTTTTTCCTTGTAAATATAGGCCATGGATCCTTTTCGTTTTCCTTCTAGAACTTTCAAGTCCTCTCGGTCTCCTCTCCTTTTAGGGTTTCAATCTTGGTTGCAGGTTCAACATTGAAGGTAAGTCTCGGAGTCGAGGCTGATGCCCCATGTGACCTTTTGACTTTTGACTTTGATTTTCTCCCAAAAGTCTTCATATGTCCTGGTCAGGCCCGTGCACCCAAACGGATGGGCTCGACCTTGACTTTGGTGTCAAGACTGATCGGGCTGGCTTGGCCCGAATTCGCTTCGGCCCACTCCTTTGCTTGTCCTTAGTTGCTTACACGGCTCATTTTTTGTTATGTCGCTTTTGCCCTTGATCCAAAATTATCCATAACACATATCAAGAAATTTAGAGGTGAAATGAGTGTTTAACAGACTTAGTATACAAATTGGTATATGCAAATTACCTTTAGATCTAACTCTTCCCCTATTTCATTCATTAAGAAGATCACAACATAATGCATTGATATTATTTAATTAAAAAAACGAAGAAAAAAAGAAAAAGAAAATAAAAATGATACAAATAATGCATGCTCCAAAATCCAACTTATTGATAATATATAAAAAAATTGGGTTTAGGTTCAATCATGAGTTTGAAAATTGTGTTCATGTGAATCATATAGATAGATAGTGATAACTCATCATTCCATCCTTTTGCCTTTTTTTTTTTTCATGAGTTTGAAAATTGTGTTCATGTGAATCATATAGATAGATAGTGATAACTCATCATTTTGATCCTTTTTGCCTTTTTTTTTTTTAAATTTCCATCTCCTATTTACTTTCTTTCCACCCTATATTCTATTAATGATGATAGGGCTAAATTATTTTAGAATAACTTAAAACTTCACCATCTATCATAGGTTTAATTTAATAAAAAATATCACACTGAGTAGAAGTATAAAGTTAGTTTTTTTTTTTTTTTTTTTTTGTCTACATTAAATTATAATATGTACATGATCTTATGCCGTCTTTAAGTTTGAATCAACTTTATTCTTGCAGCTCATATTACTTTGGGTCAATTTCATCTTTACAATAAAATTAACTTTTGTCCTTAAAATTTCAATATTATACCTATTTGATCCTTCAAGTATGTGATCTCAATTTGATTTGAGTTTTATAAAATAGTTCTATTTAACTCTTTTTTTAAGCACTACACTAATAATAATTTATTTGTTAAACTTTATTATATTAATAATATATTTTTTATCTATAAAATTTTGAATGAGAAAGCACAGTGTATAAATGCATTCTAATGTCATGAGTGGAGATGATGGCAATTTTGGAAGAGATACATATAGAGGTGATGCCAATATTTGAAAGGGATCGGTCCGATTGTTCAGACCCACCAAAAACAATATCGATTCCTCCCCTCTAACTTGTAGAAATAGTGGAATTAAGTCGAATGTTAAAAGAGTCGATTTGGTAATCATTTAATTTTTTATTTTTTGTTTTTAATTTTTGAAAATTAAGTCTATAGATACTACTTTCATCTCCAAATTTCTTCATTTGTTATCTATTTTTTACCAATAGTTTAAAAACTCAAGCCAAAATTTGAAAACTAAAAAAAAAAGTTTTTAAAAACTTGTTTTTGTTTTTGAAATTTGACTAAGAATTTAACTCTACTACTTAAGAAAGATGTAAGTCTTTATAATAAATAAGGAGGAAATAGGCTTAATTTTTTAGAACAAAAAACGAAATGATTACCAAACGAGGTCTCGTTTTTTGTTGTTGGTTTTTGAAAGTTAAGCCTATTTCATCTCATTTTCTTACTACGGTTTGTATCAATCCTAAGTAGTAGAGTTGAATTCTTAGCCAATTTCCAAAATCAGAAACAAACTTTTAAAAACTACCTTTTCTTTTACTTTTTCACATTTTGGATTGGTTTTTTAAACTATTGGTAAAAAGTAGAATCATGGTACGTAAAGGAAGTTTTCTTGTAGTTATGAGAAGTTTCCCAAATAGTTTTCTTTTCAAAACATATCAAGTAAGGAAAATTTCTCCAAAAATTTGAAAACTTTTGTCATCATAAATGAAAGCAAGAATCGGTAAGAAGCTTTGAAAGAGAAAACGAGGTATATTTGATATATACAACATTATATATTTGAATTTTCTAGAAATAAACTAGTTATATTTGATAAGTGCATGAATAAGACAATTTGTACAATATATGGTCTTATATACCGAACAATATATGTGTTGTATATTTATATTTTCTAGTACATTTGTAAACACACCAGAAAAATAAACCATGGTATATGTGATGTATATTTACATTTTCTAGTATATTACCAGTATATATTTGAAATAAATTTGAGATCTCAATGGAGATGTGATCAATTTTCAGCTAGAAAAATAGAAGAAAATAAATTAAATCTCCTAAAATGAAGGAAACATTAATTTGAAATATCATGCATTAAATGAATATCCATCAAAATTAATTAATAATAAAAACAAAGTCAAAATTCAAAAATGATGTTAATAAGGAAAGAATTAAATATTTCAAAAATTTATTGATGAGAGATAATATATGTAACATCTTGAGTTTTCGTAATTTCGAAATGTAATGACCCGAATTCTCAAGATCTCTAACTAAGGTCATTATTACTATGCATGCAATTTTGAAACCAAAATTTGAATAACCATTTAGACTTAAAATAAAATTTTCTAAATAAATAAATATTTCAAGAAAAAATCTAAAATAAAGTTTAATTTGGGATCCCTAAAACGTTGAAATAAATAAATAAATAAAACATTTAAAAATAAAACTACAAAACTCAAATGTTCTCTTTAACCATCCAAAACATCTTTTAAAAAAAATATGACATGGCACCCTCAATAAATAAAACATTTATGTTAATTAATTTTTTTTATAAAAAAAAAAAAAAGAAAAAAGTCCAACAAGGAAAAATTCTATGCAAGAACCCTGTCCCTGCGAATTCTCCGCGAAAAATCCCCGCTCTGATCCCGTGGAAAATTTGGCGGGGACAGAGAATGAAATGGTGAACGGGGATAGGGAGCAGGGAAGCCATCCCCGCTCCCGCCTGCCCGTGGACATCCCTATACACAGGTCAACTTTTAATTGGTCCCAAATTTGATGATTTATAATTTCGTCGTTAATTTGGTTAACGACGTGACAATTTGTGATTGGTCCAAAATTTCTCATTCAACATAATCAATGATATATCAAAAAGTCAAATCCTTATATAATTTATAGTAAGTCAGGAAATGATATATTTTTATTTTAAAATATTACGAAATTAAAAGATGAAAGACAATATCAAAAGATCAAAATATTGCTAAAATTTAGTTATGAACTATTATTAAATTTTAAGACATTTGTGAAATATTAATTATATAGTAGATTAATTTCCTAAATTAAGTATATTTCCTTTAAATTTGTTTAGCAATAACACTCAAAGGGCCTGTTTGGTGCGTCAGTTGATATATGATGTCTGTGGGTTCACTTTTGGCTGTTTGAGTGCTGAGTACATATGTTAGGGGTATCTGGTGCAATTTTCTTTTTTACATAAATAATCTATTTTTATGATGATTGTTTTTGTTTGTAAACTTGATAAATGGAACTACCTCAATTATGCTTGAGAACTATTCTTATTCCTGGTGAACCCCCACAACAATAATAAAAATAACTCTCATTAACAAATTTGATAGACAACCCAAGAAAACTAAACAGATTTGGCTTGGAAATAATTTATCAAAGATCAAGAAGAAAGAGAACATGTTCCTAACTTCAAGATTTCAAACTTTCCACAATCTAATTGATAAGATTAGATTGAAAATTCTAAAACATGCATTCTAACAAAAGAATACAAAGAAAGCATAAAGCTAGAGATTAAACTTTGAAAATTTCATTCAAATTCAAAATCTTCTTTTAAAATGTGGAAATTACCGCCCTATTTAAACTAATTAAAAAAGCACTATAAAAGGACACAACATTTCACCAAATTGTCTAAATTCATCTACACCCTTTTAACTACCCTAATAAATATAAATACATGAAATTAAATTTGATCCAAGACATTAAATATGTGAGTGAATATGTAATTTTAGATTCATTACAACTCTTGGATGAAAAGGTGTATCTTGAAGCTAGAATGGTTGCAATTTTTCACCAAGGTAAGAACCTTAGCTTGGAAGTAACTCTTTAATGCTGATGTCTACTTATTTTCTTATTAAACAAATTTTATTCAATAATTCTATATATTTTTTTAAGCATACATGTATTGTTGGTAGTTTTGGAAAATGAGTTTTAGGATTTACTTTTGTATCATGCATTTCAATTTTTTTTAATTTAAGTAACCATTTTACAAATTTGTGCATGTGACATTTCTAGTTAAGTCATTTTTATTTTAATACTTTTGATAAAAACTTTTTAAAATAAAAACCATTCATATGTCTGATAATTTTTTCTCAATAGTGTTTTTATATACAAATTGTTTGATTCTTTACATGATTAAAGTGATTGTATGAATGTTCAATTACTATAAAGAATGACTATAAAATACTAATGAACTAATCAAAAAATCGAGAATTCAACATTTTGATGAAACTTACTTACTTTTATGTCAACAAAGGTGTTTTTATTGACAATTTTGTGTGGCAACTTAAATATAAACATTTAGGAGAAGTCAAGGCACTGAATTGGTTATTATAGTTAGTGGGTTATAAGTTAGTGTTTGGGTGTAAACTATTTTTGTTTGGGTAGAAAAGAGTAAACACGGTAACAAAGAAAAAAAAAGGAGGATGAGTGAAAAATAGTAACACTGTAGCAAAAAGAGTTTTAAGTAGTAGTCATAATTTAAAAGAGAGGATGTATCAACAAAGTTCAAATTTGTAGTAGTTATCATTTAAAATAATGGTCGTAGGAGTTGGTGGAGTGGCCGCCATTGGAGGTCGCCAGAGTTAGTCGTCAACAATAGTGGTTGATGTTGCCGGAGTTGGCTACATGTGGTGGGTTGCCAGAGTTGACCATCAACAATGGTGGTTGGATGTTACCGGAGTTGGCTGCATGCCGGAGTTGGTCGTTGGAGGTTGTCGCCGGAGTTGGCCATCGCATGTGGTCGTCGGAGGTGGTCACTGATAATGTGAGCTGAGTGCACTGTTGGTAAACATGGTATAAAATATCGGTAACATACGAAGTTGACCTCCCAAATGATGAAGTTGAGTTTATATCTTAACTCATCTCATCTCTATCTCATCACCCTAAATACTCCCAAAGTATAATAATGCTATGATTAATGAGAGAGGCGGAGGATTTTAATGGGTGGGGAGAGACTCAAGAGTTAATAAGGGAGGGAAAAAATCAAGGAGGCGAGGAATCGTGGAATTAAAGCGAGAAAATTATACATTTTTCACGAATAACAATAATCATTTCGTGATTAATATTCAAATAAACCCATAAAAAAAAACAATTTTTAATAACAAAATTATCCCTAAATAAATAGTGAAAAAATTTATAATGAAATATAAAATGAAAAAAAAAAATCTTTAATAGTAGCTTTTTTACATATAGATGGGAGAAAGTGTAACAACCAAGTTCAACGCGAGATAAAAGTAGTAAAAATTATTTAAATTTCAGGCCAATTTAAGATAAATTATGGTCTTGGTCTAAAATTTGCCTTTTAACTTTTAAATTTAAATTCAAGCTAAATATATGCTTTAGTCCCAAATGTTTAAATTTCTTTTTTCAATCTAGTTTTTATTTTTTAAAAGGTTTAATTTAATCTTGCATTAACATTTTTTTTAATATAAGTCATGATAATAAAGGTTAAAATTGATAATAAATATTGTAGATAAATTTCAACTTGAAGTAGGTCACATATCGAAAAAAAATTAGGAAAAAGAAGTCCAATATAATAGTAGACCTTAACTCATTTAAGTTAGGATCAACTAATCAGTAGACCTAACCTCATTTAAGTTAGGATCTACTTCATCACTGATCTAATCAAATCTAATCCTAACTTGTTGAAAGCCAATACCATAATTCTTAAAATAATTAGGATGAAACTTAGGACATTTTTCCTGTAATTATGTTACTATAACTCTATACGAGATAAGTTAAACTTGACTTTTCCCACTTATTTGACTTTGACGTAATAACTTTTTATTTGGTTTTGTAAGTTACTTCTATCTTCAAATTACAATTTTACTATTCAACTACGTAGACACCAACAATAAACTTACATTAATATAATATTGAACTTAAAAGAAAAACAGAGAAAAGTAACCTAAGAGACCAAGATTTCTAATTTCAATGCCTAAAACAATTACATAATTTACCTATACCAACCTACTGAATAATGTCGGTAAAAACTAATAGAAGTATGAGAGTAGTTTATGGTGATAATTAATATAATTTGCTAATTCGATTAAAAATAAAAATATAACATCTAATGAGTTTTTTTTTTTTTTAAATAATAATATCTAATCAATTTATCAAAAATGTCAATAGAGATATCTATAAAATTTTGATCTCCAATGGATATTTATGGAAAGCAATTCAAAAAAAATTCAAAAAAGAATATTTCAATTAGTAAATAATTATTCTACATTTTTTTAAAAAAAATTAAAATATTCATATTATTTCTTAGGGATGAATTTTAACGTGACAAAATAAAGCCAAAAATCAAGATAAAATCTAGTTTGATTGGAATTAGGAAAAACTAATATCATAATTCCATGACGGTTAAAGTTAAACCTTAAATCAAATTCCCTATAATTACACTTCATATGGATAATTAAGTTCTTTTTCTACCGTTTTTGTCACGTATAAATTTCTCGATCAAAAATTTGACATCAGAATTATTTATATGTGGAACCCATGAGATTGTGGATTAAATTTCTTTTTAAAAAAAATTCAAGGTTGAGAATTATATTTTAACCGTTTGAGAGAGAGGAAAAAAGGAAAAAACTCGTAAATAATAAGTAATTAAAATACTTGTAATTTGAATTGATGGGCATAAACGTAAACTTGCATCTTCCCTTTCAGTTGCAACAGATGGCGCAATATTGAAGGAGAAGAAAACAGAAAATTGCAGTAATGGCGGTACTACACTCCCTTTCGACGACCGAGCTTACAGGAAAACCATAGCTCTCGCTCCTTCGTTCATTCCCTCCATAAACTTCCCTATAAAAACACCATTCTCCTCCTCACTTCAACATAACAAGAAAAACAAAAAAAAAATATTTTACCATTCTTCCCCTCGCCGAACCACGATTTGAAGGAACCCGAAGGCGCTTCACTTACCATTCTTTATCATTACAATGGCAAACTGAAAAAATATATATATATATACTGATTTCTCCAAAAACCCTTTTGATTTTTTTTGCATAATCTTTATATATTTCTCAAAATGACGGACATCAGCTTGGAGGAGATCAAGAATGAGAACATTGATCTTGTAAGTTCTTCTCATTTTCTTTACGGTTTCTGTTTTCGATTCTTGTGGATTTTCAAATTATTGTGTTGTTAAATGATTTACAGGAGCGCATTCCCGTTGATGAAGTGTTTGAACAACTGAAATGCTCCCGAGAGGGTTTATCCTCAGAGGAGGGGCGTCAGAGGCTCCAACTCTTTGGCCCAAATAAGCTTGAAGAGAAAAAAGTGAGTTGAAAAATTAATGAGACCAAACACAAATTTTCTCCACTTTTGAGGATTTTTGTTCTAACATTTTCAACTCTTTCAAAAATTACAGGAAGATAAATTTCTCAAGTTTTTGGGCTTTATGTGGAATCCACTTTCATGGGTTATGGAAGCTGCAGCTATCATGGCCATAGTTCTTGCCAATGGAGGGGTAACGTCTCTCTTTCTCTCTTTTTTCCTGTGTTTTTTCAAATGAGATTCTGATATGATGAGTTCAATAATGGATAAATTTCAGGGGCAACCACCGGACTGGCAAGATTTTGTGGGGATTACTGCATTGCTTATTATCAATTCCACAATTAGTTTTATAGAGGAAAACAATGCAGGCAATGCTGCAGCTGCACTTATGGCAGGACTTGCACCAAAAACCAAGGTAAGTTAATGATTGTTTGGTTTTTTGAGATATGAATATGAGTAGCTTTTTACTGATTTGTTTATTTATGGTAGGTCCTTCGTGATGGAAGATGGTGTGAGGAAGAAGCTGCAATCTTAGTTCCGGGAGATGTTATCAGCATTAAGTTGGGAGATATCATTCCAGCAGATGCTCGTTTGTTGGAAGGTGATCCTCTCAAGATTGATCAATCAGCACTTACAGGTGAGTCTTTGCCAGTTACTAGGAGCTCTGGTGATGAAGTGTTTTCTGGTTCCACTGTCAAGCAAGGTGAGATCGAGGCCGTTGTAATTGCCACTGGTGTCCACACCTTCTTTGGGAAGGCTGCTCATTTGGTTGATAGCACAAATCAAGTGGGGCACTTCCAAAAGGTAATGGTGCTAACTTTCATACTCTCTTTCAGAGTTCAAGAGAAATGAAACTGATGATTCTATTGAATTCTCAGGTGTTGACTGCCATTGGAAACTTCTGTATTTGCTCGATCGCCGTGGGGATGGTGATAGAGATAGTAGTGATGTACCCGATTCAACATCGTAGATATAGAGATGGGATTAACAATCTCTTGGTGCTTCTCATTGGGGGGATTCCAATTGCCATGCCCACGGTGTTGTCAGTCACAATGGCTATTGGTTCTCATAGGCTGTCCCAGCAGGGTGCTATTACAAAGAGAATGACAGCTATTGAAGAGATGGCTGGAATGGATGTACTTTGCAGTGATAAGACAGGAACTCTAACTCTCAACAAGCTTACAGTTGACAAATCCATGATTGAGGTCACTACTTTACACACATTAATAAAAGATATCATGGAAGTGAATGAAAAATGGTACTCATGAAAGTGAATATTTCATTTCAGGTGTTTGTTAGGGATGTGGACAAAGATACTTTGATTTTGTTTGGAGCTAGAGCTTCCAGGGTTGAGAATCAAGACGCTATTGATGCTTGCATTGTTGGGATGCTAGGTGATCCTAAGGAGGTATTCTTTTTAACTCTATATAACAAATATTTCCTTAATAGACAGTATCTGGCTTCATTGTTCTCATAGATGATATTCTAATGTATTAAACCCTGTCATGATTACCTTACAGGCCAGAGAAGGCATTAGAGAGGTCCATTTCTTGCCCTTTAACCCAGTTGACAAGCGTACAGCTATTACATATATTGACAATGATGGCAACTGGCATCGAGTTAGCAAAGGAGCACCAGAGCAGATTATCGAACTTTGCGACCTCCGAGATGATATCAAGAAGAAGGCACATTCAATCATCGACAAATTCGCCGATCGTGGTCTTCGTTCTCTTGCTGTTTGCAGACAAACTGTTCCAGAAAAAACCAAAGAAAGTGCTGGAGGACCATGGCAATTTGTTGGTCTCTTGCCTCTCTTTGATCCTCCAAGGCATGACAGTGCAGAGACTATCCGAAGGGCACTCAATCTTGGTGTCAACGTTAAGATGATCACTGGTGACCAATTGGCAATTGGAAAGGAAACTGGGCGTAGACTTGGAATGGGCACAAACATGTACCCATCTTCCTCACTTCTTGGACAAAGCAAGGACGAGTCAATCGCTTCTTTGCCTGTTGATGAGCTTATTGAGAAGGCTGATGGATTTGCAGGCGTCTTCCCTGGTAAATTCAACTTTCTTAATAGCGTAATTATGTTTGTGCCTTTGCTTTTACACTAAATGAATGATGTTGTTGATGTTAAATGCAGAGCACAAATATGAAATTGTGAGGAGGCTTCAAGAGAGGAAGCATATCTGTGGAATGACAGGAGATGGTGTGAATGATGCTCCAGCTTTGAAAAAGGCAGACATAGGAATTGCAGTTGCTGATGCAACTGATGCTGCAAGAAGCGCTTCTGATATAGTTTTGACAGAGCCAGGACTGAGTGTGATCGTGAGCGCTGTTTTAACAAGCAGAGCCATTTTCCAGAGAATGAAGAACTACACCATCTATGCAGTCTCAATAACCATCCGTATTGTACTTGGTTTTATGCTTATTGCACTCATTTGGAAATTTGACTTCTCCCCTTTCATGGTTTTGATCATAGCCATTCTCAATGATGGCACCATCATGACCATCTCTAAAGATAGAGTAAAACCCTCTCCTCTTCCTGATTCATGGAAGCTCCGTGAGATCTTTGCAACTGGCGTTGTCTTGGGCTCATACTTGGCTGTTATGACTGTTGTTTTCTTCTGGGTTGCTCACGCTACCGATTTCTTTACGGTACGAAATTTACAATTACAACTAATTGGGCTGCTTTTAATTACATAATACAATTGTTTGTGCTGCTGTATTCATAGATTTCTCTGTGATTTTTGTTTAGGACAAATTTGGTGTACACTCCATCAGAGGAAATGAAGGTGAGCTCACAGCAGCTGTGTATCTTCAAGTCAGCACAGTGAGTCAAGCACTCATCTTTGTGACAAGATCTCGAAGCTGGTCCTTTATTGAACGCCCTGGTCTGCTCTTGGTGTTTGCTTTCTTCGTAGCACAGCTGGTAACAACACTCACAAATATATATATATATACAAACAAACAATCAATGAGAGAGCTTAATACTAATTAATTCAATTCTGTTTAGGTGGCTACCCTGATTGCTGTATATGCCAACTGGGGCTTTGCTGACATGAAAGGAATTGGCTGGGGATGGGCAGGAGTGATCTGGATCTACAGCATAATCTTCTACATTCCTCTTGACGTTCTCAAGTTCGCTACTCGATATGCATTGAGTGGCAAGGCTTGGAATAATATGATCCAAAACAAGGTACAGTACATAATATAAAACAAACAAGGATAATCTTTCACTTGTTGCTGCTACCTGCTATCTCACATTCTCATTTGCTGTCTCTACCATTTCAGACTGCTTTCACATCAAAGAAGGATTATGGCATTGGCGAGAGGGAGGCTCAATGGGCTGCAGCTCAACGTACTCTTCATGGCCTACAGCCTCCTGAAACATCTGAACTCTTCAATGACAAAACCAATTACAGGGAGCTGTCCGAAATCGCTGAGCAAGCCAAGAAACGTGCTGAGGTCGCAAGGTATTATGATAACAGCAAAGACTCTGGTGTTCGAACTTCTGTAATGTCATTTTCTTTTAAGTGTTTGGATTATAATTGATTTGACATTTTTGAAGGTTGAGGGAGCTTCATACATTGAAAGGGCATGTTGAATCGGTGGTGAAACTAAAGGGATTGGACATTGAAACTATCCAACAACACTACACTGTTTGAAGACGAAGATGGAAGAAAGAGAATTTTCAGGCGGCGGAAAAGGTGGCCGCCAGCGACAGCAACAAGGCACAGAAATCGTAAAAGGAAAAAAAAATTGAGATATTTTTTTTATTATTTCGTTCATTGGTTCAATTTATTACATTAGGCTGTGTCTTGTTGTTAGATTTTTGTAGTAGGAAAGTAGGAGTGATGGCAATAAGTCGCCAGCACGTGTGATTGTGAATTTGCAATCCTATGTTGGTGTCAACCCGACACGTGTCAGCTGTACGGGACTTATTATTCCATTTTTTTGTTCCTCTATTAAATTATGAAATAAATAATAATAAAAAAAAATCGTATTTTTTTTCCCATTTCTATCTGGATCTTGGATATTCTTTGTTTGATGGATTCCCATATTAATTATGTAAATAGTTAAATGTTTATCAATTTATTATATCATAAACTAAAATATTAAAAATTTAAATTCGGCCCATATGAATTAATTAAAATTATAATTAGGCTAATTATTAAATTACATTAAAAATTAATTAAGAATTAATATTATATATTAATAAAATAAATATATAGTTAAAATTATTATGTTTTTTCTCCTGAAATGTTAGTAAGTTGAAAGTGATTAATTAATATAGAGAATTAACGGTAAGTAATAAGAAATAGTTAATTACTTGTTACAATAATTTCATCTCAAGAAAGGATAAACTTATATAACTATAAGTTTATGGTAGACTTTTTATTTTAATTTTAAGATAATAAATAACACCTAAATTTCTTAAAGTAAAACAAAAAAGTGTTCATATTCTCGAAAAGGCTTTGACTTAAGAACTTAGAGGAGAATCAAAGACTAAGGATTAAAAGAAAAAGCAAAATGAAAAACTAAGGGTCAAAAGAAAAAGCAAAATGATAAATTAGTACAGTCTAGAAGCTAAAAAATTCGTTTAAAAAATATTTACTCAGATAAATAAATAAAATATATATTTTCTTTTTTATTGAAAAAAAAATTAAAGTATTATTTTAGTCCACTTTCATATGTCCAATTTTAGTATCTTACTTTCAATAAATCCTAAATTAGTTCCTACTACAAGTTTACTGTTACATTTTTTCAAAAACTTTTAATTATTTCTTAACATTTATACTAAAAATATGCAATGATTTCATTTAAATCTTTGAAAAAGTAAATTATATTTTTGAAATTTGACTAAGAATCTAGATGTCTAATTAGGAAAGATGAAAATTATGGTAAAGAAAAGGTAAGAAAACAATCACAATCTGGTCACTTTCAAATTTGTAACACTTTAGATAATATTTAAATCTCTACCGTAAAAGAAACTCCTTCAAAATTAAATGTCATTTTTTATTATATAACAGTTTAATATTTTGTACCTTATTATCACATTCGGTCTCTATTTAGTTTATGGATCTACATATATAAGGAGTTTCATTAAATCTTAACAATATTTTTCACTTAGGGACTCAATCATTACAAATTTAGAAGTAGAAGTACTAAATTGTTAAATACTAACATTGTGGTGCTAAATTATTACTTCTATGGAAGTTTAGAGGCCAATAGTGATTTTTAACCGGGGTGTGTTTGAAATTAATTTAGAAAATAAGTCATCTTGGAAAAATTAGAGTGTTTGGCAACCACTCAAAATAGCTTTTGAAGTGTATTTTAAACAATTTTTGTCAAAACGGTTTAAATAAAAATGAATTTTTTAAAAACATTTTTTTCTCTAGTCAATCCAAATGGGCTATTAGTCCATATGGTTAGTTTATATGATTAAACTATAACAAACTTTTACCTCTATTAATCTTACCTTTGTAAAATATGAAAGCATCTATTAAGATTGTTTCCTTTTTTTTTAATGAAAATAATTATAATTATTTTACCTAGTTTGATTAAAATTAATTACAAACAAACGATAAGGACTAATTTTAAAATTTATTAAATGAATATGGACTAAAATGGAATTTGAGACTCAAAGGTACAAAAGAAAAATATTTTTTAAACTACTGTTTTACTTGTGTTATTATAATAAAATAATTGTTATATGAGAATAGCTCAATTTGGTCTTCAAAGTTGGACAATAGCTCAATTTTGTTCCTTTCCACAAATTTAGAAAATATTCATTTTTACCACATTTATCTATTTATAATTAAAATTGGTGTAATAGTAACGGCATCTAAGGGAAAAAATTAGAAAATCATTCAAAAGTATTGCATTTCATTACGATAACAGAATGCAAATAAACAACAAACAAATGCTAAATGTAATCAAATGGAACCCATTTCTCAAATTACATTGATAGTTTGATCATAGTATTGAGCCTTAACTCGTGAACCATGTTTGGATCAGTTACAAAAGTGTGATATAATATTACAATTATGCTATTAAATTCAAAAATAGCTTAAATATATGTTTTAGTTTCTCAAATTTTAATATTATTTCAATATAATTTTAAAAAAAAGTAACAATTTGGTCCATTGTATTTCAACATCTTGCAATTATATCCCTGCCTCTTGCTTGTGATAAACCTACCTATATCGTGGATAGACATCTAAGATTTCACCCCTATTGCCATACTTAATGGATGATTTAACCTAAGAGAGGATTGGTAGGGTTTATAAAGATACAAGAATATGGATTTCTAGCAATTGAAAAGTACAGATTAAATTTTCCTCTTTTTTATAAATAAATAAATAAATTAATATTATTTCCATGACATTTAGAATAATATATAGTCCTTCGATTTACGTAAATATAGACAAAAACCTTTATAATGTGTTTGACGCATAGAATTTAGAAGTAAGAGTGGGAAAGTAGAGAGTTAAACTCAACTCTTGTTTGGCCCAAAGAGTTGGTAGGTCTCACTACTAAAAAAGCATCAATTTTAGATCTTATCAATTAGAACTCCCTAGACACTCCTAACTCCTCACTATTCTACTTCTTACTCCAAACACCCCTTAAATATAATTTGAGACATGATTAAAATCACTTTTGACATTTTCAAAATCACTCCAAAACATATTTTTTAATCATTCAAAATCAATTTTAATGATATGAAAATTGCATTTTGAATATGAAAAAAAAAAGTAATTTTAATTTTAAAATCACTTCCAAACATGCCACTACGTGTTTAATAAAAATTTAGATGTCAGGGTTCGGAAATTATTTACTCATTTCCCAATTGTAGTTCTTTACAATTCGGATTCCTAATTATCGTTTAAAACAATATCCCAAATGCTTTAAGTACCATAATGCTCCTTCTGCTGCATGCTCTGCTGCTACTTTCTTTCTTGTTTGAGGGTTTCCATAGCATTCCAAAATTGTTCCACAAGCTCCCTTCATCTCAACAGTAACCTTGAATTTGTACCTGAATCATAATAAAATTTTGCATCAGTTGCTAAGAAGTAAAATCCCATCAAATAACGGCTTCATTTAACCCTGTTTTCAATCTATATTCTTTCTCATGTTTGCACACAGATGACCTATGGACATGTCAAATCCAAACAATGAGGAAATTTCTCAAAGTTGAAGCTAAAAAGAAACCTTGATCAGCTCTCTCTTGGCTAGCCTTCACTTTCCCGTAGACATCCACGGTGACATATACTTCCCCATTTTGAATACAGAAGGCAAAAACGATAAGGACGAGTTTGGAAAGAGTTGTTTAGTCGTAGGCCTTCCCGAGTAAAGAGTTAATAAGTCATGGAATTGAGGTTTTTTAGTTGGGATCACAAACTCTTTGAGCTATTAACAACTCCACTCTCCCCAACTACTACTCTTTTGGCCAAACATGCCCTAGAAGCTTCAAAAAGTAGTTGCTAGAAAGGGCAAGTTTTCAGTTTTAGCACGAGACCAAAAGGCAGAATAAGGATTACATCTTTAGTTAAGTATTCTAGAGATATCAGGGCGTTGAAAGTTTGGCGCTGACAAGTTACTTGAATGAAGAGTTTGTAAGTTTATAACTTATGTTGATGAGAGTGATTGAGCTTACTTTTTTGCATGGCTTGGACCTTCTTCCTCGCAGCATTCAAACAGAGGAGGCTGCCAGTGATTTGCAGTGCATATCTCAAACAGAAGGGACTTTGCCGATATCTTTTCTGAAGTACCTAAAATGGAAAGATGAAGCCAAACCATTAAAGCAAACTTTCGAGTGCCCAAAATGGAAATTTCTGAAGCATTTACCGTGCTTTTCAGTAACGCCATGGCAATGCTTATGGGAATCAGAAAGTCGGTATACTCAAGTTGCAATAGAGAAAGCAAAGAGTCACACCAAAAAAAAAATCGTCAATAAAGTGAGTAGTCTTCCTCATCCAGCTTAAACGAGGATCAAGTAAGCCATCAAAGTGAAAGAGCTTGTGTGCATTTTGCTAGTTGAGTTGCTAGTCTTCCTCTTATTTTGTTCTTGTGAGTTTTTCTTTGAATTGATAAATGGAGAATGAGACTCACTCCTTGTATTTTGCTCATGACCCACCCCACCAATCTATAGAGAACTCAACTCCAAAGTCAACTCTAAAAGACGGCAAAGATATTAAATTACTTATTCTCCTATTTACATATTTGAGGTGGGATTTTGGGTTTTGAATTTTTAGATTTTGAAAATTAAGCTCACAAACACTACTTCCACGTTCCATCCATAAGTTTTTGTTATCAACTTTTTGCTAACATTTTAAGAAACCAAGCTAAATTTTGAAAATTAAAAAAAAAAAAAAAAAGTAGTTTCCAAAAACTTTCTTTTTGTGTTTTTGTTGAAGTGTTTCTTTAACCAAGATGAATATTATAATTAGAAAATTGAGAGGAAATAAATATAAATTCAAAAACAAACAACTAAAAGCAAAATGGTTATCAACTACAGCTTAATTTAGAAAACTATTCTCACAACTTTCTACCACTAAGGACTATTATCGAATAAATTATAAAGTCTAATGTTACTGTTTTTATGTGGCTTGGAATACACCATTCACACACAACATTCATTCATTATTGAAAACAAGTCATCCTGAGAAGAATCGAAAGAGAAAACGAGAAAAGAAAAATAGAAAGTAATGATACTGTTCAAAAACAATCAGGAAAATGATCCTGATCCAGAGTTCTGCTTTGGAAAGTTTAGAGACCAAATGCTTACCATAGACAACTTCTTTCTCTTTTTTTTTTTTTCTTTTTTCTTTTTTACAACTGCACCTTGAAATTAATGGACGAATATTAATGACGAAGTGGGAAAGGGATTGGGGTTTAATGGGCGGTGAAGACAGTAATCTGATGAAATGCATGTGAGTTGAACAATCAATTGTTAGAAGAAAACCACAAAATCACGAAGAAAAGAACAATCCATGAAAATGATGAAACATAACAGGAGTCGTCTATCTCGAATTTCAAACAGCAATCAATGAAGTTAAGGAACTAGGTTTAAACCGGTACCTTCTTTGGTCGAGCCATGTCTGCAACAACAGCACCTCGAAGTTATTTCCTTGCAATTGTCTTTCTTTTCAACGAAGGAATCCGACGGAGCCTCTGGAATCGTCTTCGTATTCAGAGCTCGAGCGGAATCAGAACACGCTGGTTTGATCGGCAAGCCAGAATATTCGTTCGGCCTTATTTCCGACCGGTAATTAGGCGGCATAAACTGAGGAACGCGCCTAATATACCTTGATTTCTCAAATTTAGCCTGAAACAAGTCAGATCAAAATCAAAGTCCTTTCGAATTTTCTTTATACAATCGCAGGAAATGAAACCAAATTTTACCGGAATCGAGGGGTGATTTTCATTTCCAATGCGCGGGTTATTAATTGGAGGAAGATTTTTGAGATTGACATTCAATCTTCGAGGACAGGAACGAGTGTTCTCCATCTGCTTTCCTAAATTCTTCCGCTCTGCTTCGACGATCTCTGTGTACTGTCTCATACATCAATTTTCACAGCGAAATCAGTAAATGGAAGATTCACAGCAACCGAAGCATAATAATCCTAGAAATGAAAGAAAGATTAGAGCATTAAGGACTGTTCTCATACAAGAAATGGAAAATTTAGTGTAGATTGAGCCTCTGATAATGTCCCCTTCGGAATAAATTCTTGTTTTCTTTCTTCTTTCTCTTTCTCTGGTTTTCAGTAAAGTGATTTCATTCCTACGAATACTAAAGATTGCGTTTGCAAAAGTAATTTAAGGGAAATCTTAACCGCCCTTTTGTTTAGTAAAACAACTTATTTATTAATTTACCATAATCACTTTAATCTTAACTAACCTATCAAAGTTTGTAAATGCCAATTTTTAAATTTAGTTTTTCTAAAATAATGTTTAATAAACAATTTATATTTTTTTTTATGTTTTTAGATTCACAATTCTGTTTTTAAAAACTATTTTGTTTGGTGAATTCAAATTTTAAGTTTGAAATTTTAATATGCACAATTATATTAAAATAAATAAAAATATTAACAAATATAGTATTTCAAGTTATAAATTTAATTATTTTTATTAAATAATTATATATTATATAATATTGTATAAATTATATGATATTAGAAAATAATAGCTATATAAAATTTTTACCATAAACCAAGTTCATAAATTAATTAATAATAGTTTTTATTCCATCTAATATTCAGTGAGTAACTATAATTAATTTTATGAATTATAAATATATTATCAAACACATTTTGAACAATTCTTTGAATTAGAATTTAGTTTTTCCTTGTAAATTTTGGTTTTCAGACTGGGTACCAAACTGGTCCTAAATTTTAAGCTTCCGTGTATAAGAACGACGAAATATCGCGATATTTTGGTGTAGAGATGTTGGTAACATCATTTTTTTCAAAAATCTACTATTTATTGATTATATGTCGTTTTATGGAAATATCTCTAGTAGTTTAAAAAAATCATTGTTATACTACCAAATTATGGTGGATATATTAAATATAGCCCCTTATCATAATTAAAAATAACAAACGAAGACGAAGAGAATGAAAGATAAAAATAAGAGAAAAATATTGCACGGAGGATCTAAGAGCTTCAATTGAATTCTATATACAATGAAGTGGAAACATTACAAGTATTTATAGGAAAAATAAAAACTAACCACTCAAACACTAACTTCTACCTCTAACCTTGAAATTCTCCTCTCACTAAGTCATTAGGTCACTACCCTTCTAACCTAAATTAAAAGTAAAAGCTAATTTGATTACTTGCGAACTGAGTTTACACTAATTCTTAATACTCCTCCTTAGAACAAACATACGATCAATCACACTAAGTGCACTCCTAGTTCTTCAAACTTGAATTTACCCAAGACTCTTGGTAAATATATCAGCAACTTGCTTCTTGGAATGTATCTTCAGCAATTAGATGTCTTGAGTCAAGACTTTCTCTCAAAGAAAGTGAAATGTAGTTTGTGTCTATTTATGGAAACCTATTATGGACCTACACATTGAAACAATATCTTGTTATGGAAAATCTTTCATTTACGTTCCTAACCCAACATGCATCGACAAAACCACTTAAAAAAATGTAGTTTGTTTATACAACAAGTCAGGACATAGAGTGTTCTTCACATATCGTAGAATCCTCTTTGTTGTAATTAAATGAGCTTCACATGGTTTATCCATAAACTGAGCAATAACACCAACAAAGTAAGAAACATCAGGCCTTGTGATATTTAAATAAATTAAACTACCAATAAGTTGTCGAAAAAGTGTTGCATCTGTCAATCGTTTTCCTTCTTTCTTAACCAACTTCAAGGATTGCACCATAGAAGTAGTCATTGGTTTTGACTCCTTCATGTCAAAAATATTCAATAATCTTGCAGCATACCCTTCATGTGAGACAAAGAATCCATTTGACCTTTCAACATCCAAGTGAAGTAAACATCTTGTTTCACCCAAACTATTCATTTCAAAATGAATAGACAAAGCATTTCCTACTAATTTCAACTTTGTCATCACCTGTTATAATCATGTCATCAACATAAAGTAGAAGTTTTGTACATCTTGGACTTGTCTTTTTAACAAATAGATTGGAATCCGCATTTGAAGATCTAAACTCACCAAGTTCAAGATATTAGGCAATTACCATACCAAAATCATGAGGTTGTTTCATGAAAATGTCTCCATTCAACTCTCCATAAAGGAAAGCATTCTCCACATCTTACTGCCATAATTTCCAATCTTTACAAGCAGCTATTGAAATAATTGTTCAGATAGTTACCATTTTTGCAACAAGACTAAATGTGTCTTCATAGTTGCGAAAAACTATCAAGCTACAAGACAAGCTTTATATCTATCAATAGTACCATCAAGCTTTTTGTTTAACTTATAAACTCATTTACAAGTAACTAACTCGGCATTCTTTGGCTTTGGAATAAGTTCTCATGTGGCATTCTTGTTTAGAGCCAAAATCTTCTGATGCATTGCTTCTTCTCATTCAAGAACACCTTTAACTTCATTATAAGACTGGGGTTCATTTACACATATCACTCATTAAAAAACAAGATACAAAAAAATAACTATTTTGTTGTACCTCATAATCAGATAAATAACCGGTTGGTCGTGTTCTCTATCTAGAAGACCTGCGAACAACAATTTCAGTACATTCATCTGCCTCATCATTTTCTCCAAGATTAACATTAATCCTCATTTCATTCGACACATCACTAGTAAAGAAAGGTGGCAAATCAATTATGTCTTTTTTTCTTTGAATTTGCATCCATTTTGTATGAGAGACTTCGCCAAACACCACATTTCGAAAAACAAAAAATTCTCTTGTCTTTTGATCTATACATCTTCATCCTTTTCTATGAGTATCATATCCAACAAAAAACCAACGTTTTACGTTTGGGTTAGTACGTTTACTCTTTGAAACAGCAACATAAAAAATTGACCCAAAAACTCGAATCTAACTCACATTAGATTTGTTATGATATAGTACCCCAAAAGGAGATAGATTCTAACCTCATCCATGGAGGTAAGCGATCTATGACATGTCAAGCTGACTGAATAGATGCTACCCAAAGCTCCCTTGGAAGGTTCTTTGCATGTAGCCAAAACAAACATATGGAAGTAAGATGTGTTGATTTACATTCAACAACTTCATTGGAGTGTCAAAACATGTCATTTAGCGTTGAATGTCATGCTCTTTGCAATAATTCTAAAATTGATCGGACATATATTCTCCCTCATTATCTGTACGAAAACACTTCATTGGTAATATACATTCCTTCTCCATTTGCTCCTTGAACTGGATAAACTTGGAGAAAGTCTCACTTTTAAGCTTCCAATAAGTATACCCAAGTTAACCGAGAAAATCGTCTATGATGACCATAACATAATGACAATTAGAGTAGTTAGGGTGATCTAGTTGATTCCATCAAATTTAAATGAATTAATTGCAATACACCAATAAATCTGTAGTTTGAATTTGGGAAAGGAAGACGATGTGACTTACCAAATTGAAAACTAAGGACAAACCACATTATGATGTATTTCTTTAAAGAGAGGGGCACCGTCAAGAAGCTTTTTCATATAATTTTTTTGCAACAATGGATAACCAGCATGGCCGAGTTGAGCAATCTACGTCATCATCCAAATGTGATTCTAAAATAGAGTTTGCTTGATCACCAAGCTTTCCATGTATATTTTCAATCAACTCTTTCTTGAAAATGAAAGTTATGGTAAAAAAAAAAACTCACATCAATTCAATTTAAAAGTAAAATTATGTGAAAATTCAATGGAAAATATTAGGTTAAAAATAGATATATGTTATTTTTCTCAAATTTTGTTTCTTGGAAATGAAAGTTATGGTAAAAAAAGTAAAATTCACATCAATGCAATTAAAAAGTAAAATGATGTGAAAATTCAATAAAAAAATATTTGAATGAGTTTAAAAATGTATATATGTTATTTTTCTCAAATTTTGTTACTTGGAATTAAAAGTTTTGGATGGTAAAAGAAGCAAGCTTGAGGTGAAATGATAATAAAATTTAATGAAAAAAAATTAATGAGGTTAAAAATAAATAAAAGTTATTTTCTCAAATTTTGTTTCTTGGAATTGAAAGTTTTGTACAGTAAAAGAAGCAAAACTCGCGTCAATTCAAACTTGTGAAATAATGTGAAAATTCAATAGAAAAAAGATAGAATGTGGTTAAATCTTTTTTTGTGATTTTTTTCAAATTTAAATTCTTTAGAAATGAAAGTTTTGGATTGAAGATAAAGTTAAAATTGAAAAAAAAATTGCACGTTAGAAAAAGTGGCACACCGGTAAAACTAAATATTGAAAAAAGATAGGAAAAATGGCATGCATATATATCAAAACGACATGTCGGTGATATTTCCACAATAAATTGCCATTATATACACGATTTTGTTGAGGATATTTTCTTAAAACAATATATCGACGATATCGGCACTAAATTATGGATTTTTGAGAAAATTGCTATAATTCCCCAATATCTCTATCAGTTACTTGATTTTATGGATATTTTGACAATATTTTGACGAAATATCACAATATTTTCATCCTTGAATGTAATATCTCAATCTATACACGGGGACTACAACTTCTTTGTGAAAGTGACGAAGACTCAGACCCTGTGTATTATCTACATTCTTCATAGCATCCTCATTTGGATTAAACATCTTTTGATCTAAGGCATCCGGCATACTTCCAAGTATATAAGAAATTTTGAACGTACTATGACTTGAAAGCAATACTGTCACTATCAAATGAATTAGCTACGATTGGATTAGTACCTCTTAAGTCTTCTTCTTACTATTGAATCTTGTATTTGAGCTTCTATGTGAATGACCTAGATTTTATCAACAAAATATTCAATTCCTATTCATTTTGGATCTTCATTATTTTCTATTAATTCTATAACTAATTATATTTGGATTCTAATTATTGATTGAAAACATACGAGTTTTTATGAGTGAAAAACAGAAATTTGAAAAGTGATTTTGAATTATGATGGCCATCAAAGGAGAGACAAAAAAAAATGCCTGTCAAAAAAAATAACACAACAATTCGAGTGAATATTTCTAGTGAAAAAACAAACAAGACTATTAAAATTACTAATAAAACTTACTCCAAAAGAGTAAAGAAAATTGATGTAGCAAAATTAAATTGATGGATAAATTTGAAACGTTGATTCTAAAATAAGATCAAAACAACAAATTGGTAAAACCAAAATAAAGCTTATGTACCACCATAGTGGGAGAAATCTAAATCAACTTCTTGCCACCTTGTTGAAAATGATTAATTTCTTGATAAACATAACAAAGATTGAAATAATGATATCCGATGCGATTTTTTTAAAAAAAAATTGATATCCATTGCAATTTTAATTAAGAATTTATCGATAAAATAGACAATATTTTTTAAATCAAATTATGTCGATCACCGAGTTATTTTTATTCTAAATAAACTTTCAATTTTATCAATTTAAACCTCAAACTTAATACTCATCCAATATATTAAAAAAAGTGAGAATTAATTAATGTTTTAAAACGACACACATCAACAAATATATTGGCATATACTTCAAACCCCCGATTCTAAATTTCTTCCCCTCAAAAAAAAAAAAAATACATCCTTCGATAGAAAAATGGCACTTCAATCAAGACAGCCCTTAAGGATGAGTCAGATGAACAATAAATAGCTTACCCTTAAAATATATTTCATAACTTCAAAGTTACCCTTCAGGAAAATAATATTTTCAAAGTTATTTACCAATGTAATGTTGTGATTTAATATCACAAATCATCATTAAATACAATACAGACTTGCCTTCTTTTCCTTGGTCAGCTGTATAAAATCTCACAATCCAAGTCACCATAAATGGTAGAGAAGACTTGCCTTCTTTCTTTCTAACTTGCAAGTTTTTCAACTACTCAGAGAGAGAAGGGGAAGCTTTCTATGCAACTTTCAACTACTCAGAGAGAGAGAGAGAGAGAGAGAGAGAGAGGTATTTATAGACTACTTACATAAATTGGCATTGGAAGTCACAAATTTGAAGGTAGCAATCCTTGCTTCCCACTCTTCTCTCAGCATTGAGTGTTGTGTCTATTAATTTGCTGTGCATTCAAATCCTTCCAGCTATCTGACTTCTGCTCTTTGAAACTCAACAAGTCAAAGCATAAATGGTATAGAATTCAGCATCATCATTGCAAATTTCAAGGCAAGGTCAAAACAAAACCAATCTATACCATGCCCTTCTATATACATAACAAATAACACCACCAAGATTCATACAAGATTGTGCAGAAGAATCAGAACTGAAATGAAGCTTACAATAGTAATAGCATCAGTTTTAGCTCTGCTGTTGATCTCCCAAGTACTTGTAGAAGCAGATACCGAACGTAAGCAAAATCAACATGAAAGAAAAGGGTGGAAAGATGAAGAAAAGAGAACTAGAAGCAGAAGTAATGGAAGAAGAAGACGAAGAAGAAGATCTGACTGTGATCCATTTTACCAATACTTATTTGGAGCCTGTGGCCAGTGGCCTTTCCCAACCTCCCCTTCAGATAACCCATTTTTGGCACCCTCAAGACCGCCTCTGCCCCCTTTAGTTTCTTCTCCTCCTCCTCCAGTTTATCAGCCAGCTCCCGTAGTTCCTTCTCCACCTCCTCTTCCTGCATCACCGCCACCGCCCTTGGCTTCACCTGAAACTCCATCTCCACCTCCTTCATCTCCCCCAACACCCTTGGTTCCTTCACCGCCACCACCGCTGCAATCTACTCCAACTCCTTCAGAAATGGTTCCACCACCTTTGGTGCCTTCACCACCACCATTATCATCTACTCCAACACCTTCAACCTGGTTTCCACCACCTCTAGTTTCTTCACCACCACCACTATTATCTACTCCAACACCTTCAACCTGGTTTCCACCACCACCACTATTATCTACTCCAACACCTTTAATAACCTTCTCACCACCTCTGCCAGAATTTTCACTACCTCCACCAGTGCCTGATCTGTCACCTCCCATTGAATTCACACCAGATCAACCACCGGTCATCCCTATATTTCCTTCACCACTGGTATCAATCCCAGCTGAACCGCCGCCTTTCACAATTCCACAGCCTCCCAGAACCTTTCTCCCGCCTCCCCTGGTTCCTGAAGTTCCAGATACTGCAGAGGAACCATTGCCCTTTGTGTCTGCACCGCCAGCACCAGATACTGGTTTTAGTGAGCCATTGGTGCCACTGCCACCTGAACCACCCTTCACATCTCCATGATTCTATCGCCATTTAAGGAGCTGAATCCTTCTTTTTGAAATGCAGCAACTAGTAACCAAGCCATCAACTATGTTGACCAGAGTTTTTGACTATCTTAAGAGTTTTGTAATGTTTGACTTTAAGCGTTTGTACCCTGGATGATTACATTATGGATGGCAGTCTATAAAGTATACAACTTCTACAATCTTTAACCTCTCAAAACGTTCAAAACTAGAACAAATTAGCCTTGCTCTGATAAATAACTTTTTTTAAAGGCGTAATATTTTCTGTATTCTTAGATGGTGTAGGCCAATGGAGAGTGGTGGGAAGTTTGATAGAAGTGTCATGATTCAACTTATCTTTCCTGACAATAATCACATATTGCTTCATAATGTCTATAATGCTTGAAAATTAAAACTTTGTGAGAAAGAAACCCCAAATTAAACCTATATAAATGTTCAAAGAAACATAAAACATGCAAGACAAGCCCCCAAGTTCTAAACATGTTCGAAATAAACACACTAGGGGTATGGGAAAAAACCCCTTTCAATCTTCAGAAGAATGCATCAACTTGACCAAAGATGGGAAAGAGGTTTCCCATTTTGGCATCTCTTGACACAGTCCAGGACAATCTCTTGTAGGTCTTTCTCAATATCTTCCATGGGTCGGCAAGCATCAACAATCTGCAATTAAATCAAAGGAAAGCTCAAAATACAGTCAGTCAATTCTTTTGTTCCACCCAAAAAAGGAAAAAAAAAAAAAAAAAAAAAAAAAAAAAGAAACAAACAAACCAGCTTAAAATAAGACGAAGATAAAAGCCCAAAGCATTGATTCCTTGTGAATAAATTCGTTGAATATTATTGTTTTGATTTGCTTGCAGATAATTTTGATCATAGATAGGGAGATAGACAAACAATCACCGAAGGTACTTCCTATCTTGGTTAAATATATCTGAAACTCTCATCCATTAGCTCCACAGGACCCTACAGGTGAAATCGTCATATGCAAAGTGATGAAACTAACTTCATAGGTTTAAAATCTTTCACATTTCAGCCACCCTCTTATTGGGATAATTTTAATTTATGCTTCCATTTATGAGACCATTTTCAAACAACTCTATAAACACCTCAATCATATTGATACTGATGATATTCCAAGCTTTTTAAAAAAACTTCTGCTAAGAAATCATCTCGGTTACTATCATCTTACCTTAACCACTCCCGCTATTTACACATCCACGAAAAGTCTTTCAAGCCATCAACTCCAATTACTATTTATATGCCAATCTAGGCCTTGGACCTGGGACTACCATCTGCTCTAAAAAAATTGTAGTAGTTTATCTCTGTTGATTCAATCTCTCCCTCAGCATTCAGGGAGGTGCCTTCACTGTATCATGCCCTTCCTATTCTTAGTTGGAGCCCATCTATGTTAGAAAATGTTGAATATTCATCCCCGTTGATGAACCAATGTTGAGAAGTTTTAACACTTGGGACTACATTGTCGAGGAGTTTTGAGACTTACGCAAAATGACCTCTACTATTGATCTTGGAGATTTTCTGATGCCAAGTGTGGCAATCGTCATTCTTCACCTTTTTAAAGAAGTTTTGACTGAGACGTGTATTGACAAAAGATTTTCTACTGCACCTTTTGTAGGATGGTTCAAACCAGTTAAAGTGGCATCTTTTAATAGAAAAGATGACGTCGGAAGAATAAGGTTAATTGAGTATATTCTAGGTTAATTCCCTTTTTACCCCACTTATAATAAACTCTAAGTCTTTTCCCTCTTGTATGGAACATATTATCATTCTAATAAAAGATTCACAAGCTTGATTCTTGGAGGATTACTCCTTGAGGCTACCTAGCCTATATCAATTTGGTATCAAATCAGCAGCCTGAGTCAACGTTGATTGCCGTCAATGGAAGACCAAAAAACACTTACCGATGCCGATTGCAAGAGGGAACTTTGAGTGTTGTGCTCATTGTCAAACATCTCATATATTTAGGAGACCCCTTTAAAATTCAAATTAAGAAAGAAGAAAAATTAAAGAATCGGCAAGAATGGATTTTTACAACCCAAGAACATTTAAAGCTCAAAATTACTCTTTTGATTATGAAACACGACCAAGAAAGGTTGATTCCTATTCAAGAAAAACAATGAATCGGTCCTATACCCACTAGGAGATTGAAACATATTCAAGAATCCAACAAAACGACTAATTCGATCCCGTAGCATTTGAGAAAATTAAGAAAACAGCAAAAGAAATCTGACATTCATTGGGAAAAATAACACAAAATATAGATCAACTATCAATTCATTTGCAAGAGTTCAAGAAAGAATTGATTTTGTACACCAAAGAAAAAACAAAGGTATCTCGGTTGGAAACTTTTCAAACAAAAAAAAAATCTTAAGGATAAATCTAGGAAAAATCTTGTTGAGACTCATGTAGTTGATAGAGATGATTGGGGCAAACATCATGGAAACAAAGTAGAAGAAAAAGAAGAATTTGAAGATGTTGACTCAGAAGTAGTCTCGAGTGAAGAAGAAAAATCCAACGAAGAAGATGAGGAAGAGATATCGAACACCGAAACTCTAAACGTCAAGGTGGAAGTCAAAAAGACCTTTCTTGACAATTTCATATGGCCCAAATTCTTTTCCACACATTTTCTTGAAGGGTTCTCTTCAATAGGTGATTTTTTGGTGATTGGTCCTCTGATTACAGATTTGAATGAGCTTGATGGAAACCTCTTTTATGGGTTTATGGCCGATGTAGAATATTTATCTCTTTGATCAGAATAATTTTGTTCAAGATGTAGGAGGTTGGTTTGGTCATACTCTATTGAACGAGTTTATTTCATTTCTTGTTTGCTTCATTTCTTCTCTTTGAAACTGATTTCTTTTTGGAGGGGTAGAATGATGTAGGAAGAATTGGGTTAATTGGGTAATATCTAGGTTAGTTCCCCTTTTACCTCGATTTACAACAAACTATATAAATATGAGTCTTCCCCTCTTGTATGAAACACATTATCATTCTAATAAAAGATACATGAGCTTGATCATTAGAGGATTGCTCCTTGAGGCTACTTAGGCTACATAAAAGGATCTTCCTATACTTAAATCTACCATTATAGTCAATTGTAAAGAGCTTGGATTCTACCCTACACTTGAACACAAATAGTCTCTTCATACTTGACAGCTTCAAGCAGCAGTGTCGGGTAGAAAGGAGAAGATCATTTGAGATGAGGGGAAGGAAGTGAAAAGAGGAGCCTCAGCAGCCATTGTAAATAATCTGTGATTACCAAATATTTTAATGCAGCTCCTTTCAAAATTTATCCTTCATTTTTCAGTTTGAACTATAAGAAGCACAAACTAGAACACGAGAAGCAACCAACATACAGCTGGTGCTTAAGTTAGGTTCCCTATCGTACATATGTATTAAAGAAAGGGAAAGAAGAAACCTCCTATTATGAATAGGTATGTGAAGAGGTACAAAAAGGAAAACTAAAGGGTAGTAGTTAGTTAGGGTGGGAGACCCTTATTAGGTGGCAGAGGGGACAGTAGGGGGGATCAGTTATTTGGGAAAAGGGTGAAGATGTTCTGGGAGAGAATTCAGCCCTCTCAAATTGGCTGTGGAAGTTTTTGTAAGTGGATCAGTTAAGGCTTCTCTTCTAATTTATCTAACTTCCCCAAAAAGTGTTCAAGCCATGTCAACCAAGTTTGGGGAAAAAAAAATAGGTAATTATTTAGGCCCCGTTTGGTAACCATTTCGTTTTTGGTTTTTGGTTTTTGAAAATTAAGTCTATTTTCTCACATTTTCTTACAATGGTTTACATCTTTCTTAAGTATTAGAGTTAATTCTTAGCCAAATTCCAAAAATAAAAACTACTTCTTTAGTTTTCAAAATTTGGCTTGGTTATTGAAAACATTGATAAAAAGTAACAAGAAATTTAGAGGTGGCATAGGTATTTGTAGGCTTAATTTTCAAAAACTAAAAACTAAAAACCAAATGGTTACCAAAGGAGTGTCCACGTCCAGGCATCCTAGACCATACCACACACCAATCTCAAAGTCTTGGAGAATCAATGTTTCCAAGATACAAATGAAAAACAAGTTACCTCCCATTTAGAATCAAGCAAAACTTGATAGCTCCTAGCAACTTTGTACTGGAACTCAATCTGCTCGTATCTCTCACATCCATAATCTCCTCTTTCTGCAGCCATCTGATCATTCAAATTAACTCTTTATTCACTAAGCAATCATAATACAGATTTGAACGGTTTAGAACTTGAGAATTCATCTGGTTGGTGAGGGTTGTAAATCAAAGTCAAGTTTCATCATTAACATAAAAAATGGCAGTACTCCTGGATAAAGTCAAGCAAATAGTATAATCTTTTGATATCATAGATTGTATAAAAGAAACAATTATTCTCTTGGGTATTAATTTATTGTTCTTGTATCCATCATCATCAGTGACATGATAGAACTTTAAAATAAGTCTCTAATAACATCTGCTCTACCTGAACAATGGCTTACTGTATGCTACAAACCATATATTGATTGAGTTCCATACAAAAATCCAATACAAAATTTACAATTGCTTCTATGATATGTAAAGACGTGGTTAAAGTTGCCATATCATCTACGAATAGAAGAGTCCCAAACCAAAAATGTCAATATGTAGCTTCAGTACATTTACAAATTGGAAAAGATGAATCACGGTAAACCATCCTAATAAATGCATTTAAAATTGGTAAACCATCCTAATAAATGCATTTAAAATTGTTCCAGAATGAAATGATATAATGATTTAACCGACCTCTGGAGATATGTCTAGGTACAGTACTAGGTCTGGAGCTAGCAAGCCAGCCTCCGGTGCCTACAAAGGACAAACATAACATCAACATTTGTTTTTTCTTTTCTTTTCTTTTCTTTTTTTAGGACACAAACAAACAAGTATATATTGTTTTTTAAAACCAGAAAACAATTTTTTTCATTGGGCAATGAAAGGAGACTAATGCTCAAAAGATGCAAACCCCATTAAGAAGTAAAAAAAGAAAACAAATAAAAAGCATGAATTACGAAGGAGAAAGAAAAGCATCTCACTTATGAGATATATCATAGGAAGAGTAATGGAGTAAAGAATTTGGAAAGGGAACACCATGTAAAGGCTTTTTGTAATGCCTCGGTTTATGGGTTTAGAAGGGGTACATGAATGAACTGAGATTACATCCGAATGAGAGAGATCTTGAGAATATGAAAGTATGATTAAGAAAGACTTTAAATAATTGAAAGTTACTACCTATACCAACAAAGTGCACCTTTCTTTTCGGTGGCTCAATCATAGGAACTCCGAAGTTAAGCGTGCTTAGCTTAGAACAATTCTATGTTGGGTGACCTAGAAAATCTCTTAGGAAGCATATGCGTGAGGACAAAGTATGCTGAAAGACCCCATGTTGGTTTGTGGGGATAATTTTCACTCTTAGAAGCTCTTTAAGACAAACAAGGATGACATTGCCAAGTCAAAGGGGATGCAGAAGAATATTAAGGTCATCAGATGCCGAATCCGAAATCCGTTTATATGTTAACAAAAGCACAAAAAGAATCAAAAGAACCAAACTTATCTTCGGAAATCGTGTTATTTCTTTCTTCTCATAGACACCACATTAATCCATAATAAACTTGATTTTTTAGCTAACAATCAGCTGAAGAAAATTTTCAGTTAAGACACGTGAAAATTCCCACTGGATGTAGAAATAAGAGAGGAGCTTGAACCAACACTTTGACGAATAAGAGCAGCTAAGGAAAAATGAGAAAGATAATCTCCATCTGCATAACAAAGAGGGCATGCCGATGACTTAAAATAAAATGACAACTTTCTTTGGAGGTATTGAGACTACCATTTAGACTGATCCACAGCAGCACATTTAAACGTTTTGCAGAAGACTTCCACCCGAACAACCAAAAATACCAACCCAATTTACATCTCTTAAACTCCACAATGATTTAATATATCTTCTATAGAAGGACTTTTTGGTTACTTTAATACGAACCAACTTAGAACAAATATGCAGTAAAAACTTCTTCAACTAACTCTTTTAGATAAATCTCCCAAACCTCTAATATTCCAACAAATCATTTTCGTTGGATCACCAAAACAGAAAATCCCAACTTAACTTTATACTTTCTGACAAAGCTCTTTTGGGATTGGAGGATTAATTTCTTAAAATTTTAAACCACTGGCCTCAATTAAAGATGAAAATTTTACCAAGCCGAAAGAGTAATTTTGTCTTGAAAACTTGGCTATCACTTGGGAGAACTTCTTAATCTTTAGATACCAAAACTTAGACTTAGATAATCTTGGAACTAGACATTAAAGAAATAATTTTGACTTCCATATCTCTGAAAAGTACAATGTGAGCAAATTACCAAAGAAAAAACCAAACACGTTCCAGGAGATTAAATCGTTGACTGGAAGCCAAAAACATAGGCAAGAGGAGACCAAGAATGATATTTTTTAAGGCTAGAGCTGACAAGCTGGGAGGAGAGGAGAGAGCATCCGAGGGGTCTCTTCAAACTCCAGGAATATATTACTATAACCAAAATCACTTAGGAGCTATTTCGGGCGCTGAGTTGAGATATAATGTCTGGAGATATGATGTCTGGAGAGTTTATATGTCTGTGGGGTTCATATCTCAACTCATCTCATCTCATCTCCTCACCCCAGACACTCCTTAGGGATAGGGGAATGAGAAGGCCCCCTCACAAAATATAGTGAAGCAAAGCCTTCAAACATGGAGGTTCAAAGCTAAGCCATAATCAGAATTTTAGCATCCCACATTTAGAAAATACAAATAGAAACAGAACATTCATATAAATAAACAAATGATTCATCCAAATTGTTTATTTGTATTTTTACCTTACACCATTCAAAGCCAAGTCCTTTGGCATACGAAAAGGCCACCCCTGAGTAAGAATACCGATCAAGAATAAGAGTGGTTCCACCTTTCAACTTAGTGTCCATTAAGGATCTGCATAGACATTATAGTAAATAAACACAAATCACATACTCTTGGGGTAGAAATATACTATATCCTCACTATATTACATGCAACAAAATGGTTTTGGGCCACAAGTTTGCAACTACTGTTGCTTGGAACTTCTAAAACCAGGTATCAATATTTTCATTTCAAAGCTTGCCACTTAATAACAATATAGAAAGCTCCTCACTTGTTAGGAGCTGAAAATTTATCAATATAAAAGACTAATATGCAGGTTGTATAAAGAAAAATTAAAAACCTCTTCTCCCATCGGTTAGCACTGAAAAGAAGATGTATTGTGTGGTCATCCAGCTCTGATTCGTTAGAAAGATAGGAAGATATCATCTGTCCAACACTAGTGGTTCTGTCAGGAAACCGCCATAGTTCAGCAGAATGGCCAAGTCCTTCTAAGTACTGGACTAATCTACTGGACTGCGTAGTCTTCCCACATCGATCCAACCCTTCTAGAACCACCAAGGCTCCTCTAGAGTTACTGTTGCAACCCCTTGAGATGGAATTCTGATTAGTTCCCATTTGGATCTTCCGGATAAAATTCTTATACGGAACTTTTAGTAGAAAACTCGAGGATATTCTAGTTGTTACTACTTCAAAACTCCTAAATAGGAAAAACAAACATCAGAGAGGTCTCCTATATCAATCATTTTCAAAAGAAATTTGTAAGTGATCGTGATTGAAGCAGAAACTATATCTTATGCATATTTGATTTTTCAGGGAAAAAAAATACACCTTCAAAAAAAAATTCAAATGTATTTCTAACACATCATAGCCCACCAAAAACAAATATATAAGGGAAAATTTCTATTTTTACCCCTATACTTGTTATGTTGTATCAATTGTTACTTTAAACCATCAAATTGCACCTCAAACTTAGGTGAGTGTTGCAGTCTTAACCTTGAACTTAAAAAGGTGTTATAACTTTTCCCTATGATAAGGTTAGGTTCCAAATATCATTAAAATATTCTCAAAAGCCAAAGTGAGCGTAGCTGAGGATAATTGTTATGTACTCCTTACCTTGAAGTTGGAGGTTCAAAAAATAATTAAAGGATAACAATAATAATAAATGTATTCTCATAGACATCCCATGAATTACAAAACACATATATAGTCTAAAATTAACAGGATTTCATAGAAAGCAGACATGAGAGCAATGTTTTCTGTTAAAGTTTTTGGGTTTTAATAAAGCTATTCAGTGGCTAATTTGTGCATTAACTAAACTAAAATTTGTGCAAAATTTAATATTACTGAAATTAGTGGGTATTTGAAGATTTTTGCCTCGTCTTTTTGTTGAAATTGGTGATTGAATTAGTGGAAAGTGAATAGATGGTAGAAATTACAACACTTATCAAAGTCTCGAGTCCAATAAGATAAAATAAAAATTAGAAGTTTATGGTGAAAATTGATAAACTTGACACTTTTAAGGGTAAAAATTGAATCTTCCCAATATATAATAATAATTATCTAAAGAATAAACATCATAAATTCAAGGTAAAACAATAAATTAATCTTACAATGGCTTATAGAATGTGGAAGCAAGCATGGATCATGTCCTGACCTTGAAACTGCGTAAAATTGTATGCTCAAAAGCTTTATCCCAAAGTCAATTAACTACCACAAATAGAACTTAAAACTACCACAGATGCAGACGACCCTGGTCCTCAAACCCAAGCTAAAGTTCCGGCTCACATGAAGGAAGGCTGCTAAATTCAACATCATAATAAAAAAATGTGAGTAGATCTTACAACCAAAAAAAGAAAAGGAACAGTGGTATGGAAAATGAAATGGCATAACCAAATGAGACATAAGTGATTCCAACCAACTGGATTCAATAGGAGATAATATATTTTGGACTAATCTTTCATTTGAAAACATTTTGGAAAAACAAAGCAAAAATGAGTACAACAATACTCCTCAATATGCAATTCTCATATCAAGTATTGAAATTGATTTTCTTTTACAACTCCTTGCAAAACTTTCTAAAGCAACTATCAAACTTTCAAAAAAATCAAAACTTCTATTTAAAGCTTTGTTGCAAACGGAGCTTTCAAGACCAAAATCCTTCAATCAAACAAGCTTTCAAAACCAAACGTTTTGATTAACCAAAACTTTCATTTAACCAAAACTTTCAAACTAAAACTCTCAAAGTGTGAAACTATTGGTTCTTCAACATTTTAGAAGAACAAAACTTTCGAAGACCTTCAATAAACAAGGCTTTTCAAGACTTTTAATAAACGAGAACGTTCAAAACTTCCAGTTTCAGTTTCAGTAAGATAAAACTTCCGATCGATCAATGCTTTCAATTCAAATAGTGCTTCCAATCTACCAACACTTTCAAATATCAGAGTGGGAAAATGCAAAATTGGAATAGCCAAGACATATATGGTAACCCGTCGGTAACATCAATCAATCATTTATTCCATTACAAATGTCGATTGGAAATCGGATATATATGCTTACGTGGGTGCTGAAGGATAAGAATACACTGGTGACGACGACGCCAAACTCGCCGTAACAGGGAATATTACGTCCTCGGAGGCTGTTCAGATTGGATCCGCGACTGTGAGGGTGAGGGAGAGGAAGAAGGAAATGATGAGGGTTTCTCATCTTTTTTTTCGTTTTTATAATAGTTTTTCTCCCTATTTTCTACTCTATTTTTTCAATTTTCTTAAGAGACAATTTTTCCAATCCCTTTTTTTAAATAAACAATTTTGACAATTTTTCCAATCTTTTTTTGAAATAAACAATTTTTTCCAATCTTAAAAGTTAAAGTTCTAATTAGATTTCTAATAAACCTTGGGAAAAAAATTCTTTGAAGCTTTAGGTTTTCTTGATAAAATGTAAATAAATAAAAAAAAAAAAAAAAAAGGTGTTTTCTCAATAACATGTACTAAAAAAGTTTTCTTAATAATCTAATTTTTATCTCTTTTTCAAATTTGAAACTCTAACTCAGCATTCAAACAATTTATATATCTATATACCTATATCTTCTTACCATATTTGAAAGAAAAAAAATCTCACTATTTTTCTTTTCTTAAGTGAATATTTTAGTTTTCTTTTTTTTACAATATGTGGGTGTGAAGATCAAACCTCTCACTTCATAGTCGAAATTATGTTGGTTGGGCTATGGCTTACGGGGTGTTTAGACCAAGGAGTGGAATAATGAGCTCTAATAGACCGTTTGATTTTAGACCGTTTGATTTGAAGTTTTGTATATGTCTGATAATAGGATATATGGGAATCAAAGATGATTGTGTTTGGTTGTGCATAAAAATGCTATCAAAATTTCATGAACAAAAATTATATTTGTATTTATTTGTGAAATTAAGTATGACAATTTTATATAATTGTAATAGATTAATTAGTTAAAAAAATATGTATCATTCAATATATTAATTAAAGTTAATTAATTAAGAATCAATAATAATTTTAATTATAAATATTTAAAAATTGAATAATTTATAACAATTAACCAATTAATATATTAAAAGAATGTCATATTAATTATAATTTAGGATTGTTTTTAAATATAAGAAAATGAACCAAAATATTTACAAATATAGCAAAATTTCATTGTCTATCTACGAAAGACCGTGTTAAACTACTATTTTTGTCTATCTATAGTCTATCGCGACACGTATAGTAGTCTATCGTGATCTATCACATATAGACTATCCTAACACATATAGTAGTCTATCATAGATAAATAGTGAAATTTTGCTATATTTGTAAATATTTTCAGCAATTTTGTTATTTAGATTAATTTTCCTATAATATAATACTTAGTCATTTTTATAATTAATTAAGTTCAACATTAGTAATTTTAATTTTAATAAAATAATATAAGAAAACATATTTGATATTATATAAAAAGTGAAAAACGAGATCAAATATGATATGTTAATAAAGAGTACTAAAAAAAATTTATATGTTTATAATGAAAGATCAAATTAAAATTAATTTTAATAAATAATTGCTTGATTATAAAAAAATAAGTAATCAATTCTTATTATTGAAAATAAATTTTTGTACTAATTAAATTTAATTAATTATAGTTTACTAATTAAATATATTTGAGATATTGTTAGCTAATTAATTAATTATTTATGTAAAAAATAATTGCATTCATCTAATACAATTTTACTATAAAATTAAGTTAAGTAAGTATTTTAATAGATTATTATTGATTTATTAAAATAAATATTTATATTAATTTTGTTAAATTACTATTAATTAAGTAATTAACTATATTCAAAACGAAAAACAGATGGAGAAGGAAAAAGAGAAAACTCACAGTTTTGGAATGGAATAGAAAATATTTGTTTGTCAAAAATGAGGATTCCTAGGAATAACTTATTCTCAAGCAAAGTGTTAAAAACCGTGAAACAAACATGGATTTTGTATGCATGTGTCCATTTTCATGTAGAAAACTCTCCAACCAAATGACTCGTAAGGAGTTATGAAGTTTAGGGAATTGTGAATTATTGTGGCCCTGATAAGGTATTAAATTGATGTATTTTAGAAGTGGGATTTACAAACTCTTTGGCCAAATAAAGAGTGAAGTTTTACTTTCCAACTCTTAGGTCAGACACCCGGTAAAAAAAAGTATTTTTATTATTCATTTAGTTGCAAAACTTTCATTCAAATATAAATTGTTTTTTAGGTTTATTTATTAATTATTTTTAGGTTAAAGAGAATTTCAATTGAGGTGGGAATTAAAGGCTTATTTGGATTGATTTTCTAAGTATTTATAGACATTTTTCTGCACTTATAAATATTTAGGGGGTGTTTGTCTTACCAACATGAGTTGGTAAAAATTACCAACTCAATGTTTGGCCCACCAACTTTAAATGTTAATGGAGTTGAGTAGGTTTTTTTACGACTGATCCCAACTCACCCCAACTCTCTCTAACTCTCTCTCCCTCTAATGTTTTCAATGGCTCCACCCATCGGCGACTACCGCTACCACACTCCGACAACCTTCACGTAGTCAACTCTAACGACCAACTCTAGGCTCCGACAACTACCTCCGACGCCAACTCCAGCAACCACATTTGCACAAAACAACTCTGGCTACATACTCCAACAACCACCTTTGTGCGGTCAACTCCGACGACCAACTCCAAGCTCTGGCAACCACCTCTGATAACAATTATGACAACCACTTTCGCACAAAAAGCAACTCCGGTGACATACTCCAACTACCACGTTCATGCGGTTAACTCCGGGTTTTGGCAACCACCTCCAACGACAACCTTAGCGAAGGAAAAATCATTAACCATAAAAACTTGAAATTAATATTTCATAAATGGGAAAAAAATAAGATAAGAATTTGTTTTTTAATCAATATTTATGGTTGAATTAAAATTAAATTGAGAGTTAAAAAATGATGGTTAGGGAGTAAAAAAAATGTTTATTTTATTGGAATATGACATGTCTTCGGGATGTGAATAAAATTATTATGCAATTAAGTGTTCAAATTGTGTGATGAAAATATGTTACATTTTTCAAGAAAGAAAAACAAAAAGTTCGTTCAATTTTTAAGTTTTTTCAGTGTTCATGTTTAAGAGATAAGTAGTTGTGAAATTTTTTCATTTGTTTGAAATATTTTTGTTATTTAGGAATGAAAAAAATATGTTATGTAATTGAGTGTTCAAAAATTAAATTCAAAATTTGTATCGAGTATATGTTTCCTTTGAATTTGTTATGTTTTAAAAATGGAAAAAAAAATTAAGCATTTTTTTTTGTTAAAAAATTTAGGAAAATATGTATATAGTTGGAAACTTAAAAAAAATAGCAAACAAAAAAAATCCAAGACAACATCAATTTTGTTTAAAAAAAGTGCTTCAAATACCCCAATTCATGATTGAGTGTTAAAAAATTACTGTCTAAATTTATGTTTACGATATGAATTTGTTATGTTTTAAGAATGGAAAAAAATTAAGCACTTTTTAAGGTTAAAAATTTTATTCCAATAAAAAATTATACAAAATCAATCTGTTTAGAAAAACTGCACCACATATCCAACCTAACTGAACTCAACTCTGTCTCCAAACATATACTTTATAACTCAACTTAGCACAACAAACACAAACATTTCAACTCAACTCAATTTAACTCTACACTCCAAATACATATAATCTAACTTCTCGTATAATTATTATCAACTCAACTCTGCACATCAAATACTCCCTTATTTAAATATTTAGAAAGTTCAAAGGCAACCTAAATGTCAATTAAATTGTCCCCAAACTAAATGCAACGTGGATTGCTTCAAATAAATCGGATAAATAATTCGTTAAATTGAGCAACGGTTTAATAGTTAAATCGTTTGAAATTTTCACTATTTTGTCCTTTCCAAGTTTCCCTTAATATTTTTAAAATCTCAAAGACCAATATGTATTAATTTTTTTTTTTTTTTTTTTTTTTGGATAACCGTGAGCAATATGTATTAATTATTGAGCAATATGTATTAATTATTTATATTTATAAAAACTACAACAATCAATTTAGACTTTGTAGCTAATAAACATATTGAGTTACTAATTAAATTATTGATCTACTTATATAAGAAGTTCCATTAAAACTTAACAACAATTTTAAAGTGATTTAAAATTTCTAATTGTTTTTAATGAAAAACCAACTTTCGTGAGAGGATTAATATCACTTCTTTATCAACGGATGCTTTGTAAACTTTAATCAAAGATAGAGATAATATAGGATTAAATAAATAAACAATAAAGTCGAACTACAATTTACAAGGTCTTTAAAGTAATCAAAGGTTAGAATAATTTTAAAATTATAAATTTATAAAAAAAAAAAAAAAAAAAAAAAAAAAAAAAAAAAACCAAAAAATTCTACAACATTTTCCAAACAGAAGGGAAAAATAATCAATCTGGAAAATAAAGTGAAGGTTTAGTATAAACAGTATAAGTAATGAAATAAAAATGGTTCAACTGCAGACTCAAATTGTTGCAGACCACTTTACTTGCAAATCCATTATTTGCCAGCAGGAGCAGGGCAGTTCATTTTGCAGCTAAAAAGAAATTAATTCCAAAAAAGTATTAAATCAGATCAGAATTTGCTAACACAATCTATTCAAATAAAACTTGAAAATTCTGCACTTAATGAACTATCTGACATCTCCAAGCTTCCAATGCCATTTTGCCTTTCATGCCAACAAGCTGAAAACATCTCTCTTCATGATATGATGATATGAATGAAATAAATTTTAATTTCACAGAACTTTCTCTTCAACAAAACTGAGTGCAAACCTCAGAAAAGAGATTTGAATGCATGCAAGAGAAGAACAGAGATCCACCTGACCTCAGGTCTTGTAATCCGGGTTGTCTCGAAGACCAAGTGTGTTAAGAACCATACAGTAGGATTCCCAGTCGGTTCGTCGAAGATACTTCAGTAGCTTTTTCCTCTGTTGTACCATTGCAAGAAGACCTTTCTTAGAATGCTTATCCTGAATCATAATTGACCAATTTTTCACATTAGTGATCGATGAAGATGTGACCACACATAGTAAAAAGAAACGACTTCAGAAACCATCTGGGACAAATGGCGTGTCTGTAGCAAGCAACCCTTTTGGTAGCACAGAATCAGATGCAAAAAGAATTTTGCAAATTAGTAAGGGAGAGACGTGGTTCCTAAAACCAGATATGAAAATTCAATACAACACAAAATGGAATCAAGAAAAGTGTAACTACGATCTTAAAATGTGTAGTGGATCAAAGGAAAATACGGTTCCATTTACCTTCTTGTGCAGGACCGCAGTTAGATGATTGATTTTAGTGGTAAGTTGAGCAACTGCAGAGTACATAGAGGACAAAATTAAGCATTATTTGAATCAGAGATAAAAATAAAAGGCATGTCAAAATCTTTACTATGAAAATGAAACCTCCCAGTCTCCTATTCTGTTAAATTACACAGCCTTAAGGGACGACAGAAATCTATTGCAGTCAAAAGATATACCTTGAACTCGGGCAGATCCACAGTCTGACTCTGACATTTTAAATTCATCTCGTACTTTTGCTAACTCGATTTTCATCTTTTCAGCAGACGACATGTTATCCGGATGGAAATACTGCATGAAATTTACTGACTTGAGGAAATGACAAACAAATCTAAATCAAGTAGTTCAACTTTTACACGAAACAAGCAGAATGAAACTGCAGTGTGAAACTACGAATGCAACTTTAAAAATCAGGAAAGCAATTACCTTAGGCGATTTGCAGAACAGAACAGGAAAAAATGAATACTTTCATTACCGTCGGAGAATCCAAAATGTAATAATGAACAAGTGCTGAGCTAGAATTGTAGCAAACAATAGGACAACCAAATATGTGTAGTCCAGCATCCATTACTTTCAAGGGATATGCCAGTTTTAAATTGTTGATGGAAAAGGAAAGCTAAAACTAATTAATAATACTTAATGGAATCTCATACCTTTTCAGTAAGATGTTCCTTTGGAGGTTGTAGCATATAGTTTGGTGATCGAACCATCTGACCCAAGATATTGAGCCGCTGGACTGAGCAACCAAAACATGAAACAATTTCAAACTTTCAGTGACTATAGTAAAAGTGCATCACTACCCTGAATAGGACCAAGATAACAGTTCTAGTGAATTAAGTCCAAGAGAGATACTTCATTATGAAGATGTTGATTTAAATTAGAAAGGGATGGTTCATAGACTTCCTCTACAAAACCAAATAGTATAAGCATGTGAAGATTATATTATCTCAATCTCTCCATTTTATAAACTAATAATAATAATTAGAAAAAGAACTAAAAACAGCCCTTAATAGATCATATGCTCTACATATCTTCCTTACTAAATAATGCACTTAAGATGGCTTCTATTCTTCCTTTTTAAAGTGCCAGAGTTTAAATGGGCATTGTTACAAGATTTTTAGTCCACTTCCTCTTCCAGACTAGTTTCAATAACACAAGCAAATTTCTTTTAACAGTTCTAAAGAAAACTAGTTATAATTCATAATCATACACAAACTTGTTTACTCACTTGTCGTTCTCTTTGCCTTTTCATCATCAGAAATCTTCATCTGAATCAAGCTCGCTCTCAAATCCTGAAATGAAATCCCCCCAATTTTCGACTCAGTCTCCTTCTCCTCCATTGTCCTAAGCTTCATCAACCTGTCATTCAACTCCGTCAATGAAAACCAATTTTTCCCTTTTGCTTTATCTGGCCTCAGAGATCTTAACTTGTTCCCCAATTCCCCATAGCTATACATCTTCACAAAGTCCGTCTTCATTCCCTCGTTATCCCCATCTTTTCTGTCCCACATCTCCTTCCCAAAAACGGAAGCTGGTAACCTCTCTGTCCCATCCAGCACCGGCGTGGACGACGGGTCCGGTTTCAATTTCAAGCTGTTCTTAAACGCCGATAAAGACATTGGATCCCCACTCTTTCGTTCATTTTGCATCGCTCTCGCTGAACTCGCCTGCCGCAAGCGCTCCCGAATAGAATCGAATTGCACCCTGTTACGGTCACCTCCCATCGAATCTGCAGGTGCATTACCATCCTCGCCCTTTCTCATCGCATTTTTCTTGTAAAGCTCTTGAAACGAGGTTCCGCGCTGCCAAGACGAAGAAGCAGAAGAGGAAGGTGTAGAACCGAGGTCGGAGGGAGAAGGCACAGACGATCGACTGCGAAATTCAGAGAGATTCTTCCTGATTTCTTCCAGTGAAGCGGCTTTCGAAGCTGGAGAACTCGACTGATTTGGAGAAGTGAATGGGTAGGAAGGCCTTCTAGCACTGGGTGAAGAAGAAGGTTGCTGCTGCTGTTTGAGGCGGGCTTTGAGATCGCTGAAATAAGAGGACATGGGAGATTGAGCTGAGCCAGTGGAAGTATCGGCGGTGTCGTCATTTGGATCAGATGGGGCAGAGGAATTGGAGGAGAATGAAGAGAATGAGAGAAGGATTGGTGAGACTTTTAGGGTTTTTGGGTTTGAGGCTTAGTTGAAGCGCCATTGTAAGAGAAACTGAAGAAGGTTTAGAGTGAGAAGAAGAAGAAGAAGAAGGCGCCCAACTCTGATTAGGGTTTGAGAAATGAACCTCTGGAAGTGAAGTTGCCAATCAAAACCGGGTCGGGTCGACCCACAACAATATAGTTTGGATTATTTATTTATGGTTTAATTACAAGTTTGGTTTCTGAATTTTAAAAATTTATAATAAATTTTTAAACATTTTAATTTTGTAATAAACTTTCATTAAATATTAAATTATACTCCTATACTTTAAGAGTTGTATCCAAAAAGTTAAATTAATAATTCTATCAATTTCAACCCTCAATTTTCATAACTGTATCAATTAACATCATCCTTCAAATTTCATTTGACTAATATTGTGTGAAACTCATAACTTAAGTCAATTAAACACCTAAATTTTTTTAAGTGGAATAATTTATACCCTTCATTACGATTACCTTTGAAAATCATTCATTCATTAATTTTCAAACGTGTGTAGACTTCTTCAAATGTTAGTTTTACAAAATAGACTATTAGAGTAAATACATTGATGATTTTCAAATGAAATTTTTTTTAAGAGTCTAAATTGATTCATTTATGAAAGTTTAAGAATTTAGTTGATACAATTATAGGGTTCGCACGAGGTTTTTCCGAACGGAACATAAAGGAAGGTGTAAATTGATACATTTACAAAAGTATAGGATTTAATTTGATACAACCTTTAAAGTTTATGAGTATAAATTGATATTTTCTTCAAATTTTTAAAAAAGTAATTGATTTATTAAATATAATTTTGAATTTTATATCTAATCTAACCACAAACTCACTTATGTGCGTGAGTAAAACCGTGAATTTTAAAGGACTTAAAAGCTCAAGAATTGAATTTGTAATGTTAAAAATGTATAGACAAAATAGACATCAACTTCAATGTTTAGGAACTAAATTTGTAATTTAGCATTTATTTATTTTCTATTTGAGCACCTTTTTAAATTTTTTAGGTTAAATCAGATGTTTAGTCTCTAAATTTTCATACGTATGTAGTTTGATTCTAAACTCTATTAACAATATACTTGACAGGGGCTATTATAGCCTGCCCAATGTTTAGGGCTTTATTATAATAGTTACTATTTCCAACTATTATAAGTTACAATTGCTGGGATTAAAACTCTAGCGCAGCGAAAACATATCAAAACCCTAACTTAAAATTAATTTTAAATTTTTTGAAATACTTCTACATTGGTAAAATAAATCTAAATAAAATAGGTTAAGTATATTGAAAACAAAAATATAGAGAAAAAAAAAACTTACGTTGGATCACCACCACTTGGAGTCCTCCATTTTCTCTGAACGTTGAGGAAAGGTTTGTAGGAACCTTTTGGCAAGGGAAAATTGCACAGAACTTTTCTGGGAGGATTTTTTAGGGAGAAGGAACGATTCAATTTTTTTCGTTAGACGCTATATATGGAAGCGAGAGAAAATAGGAAACGTGGGTGTTATCCCACGTATTAAGTAACTCACCTACGTGGGAGTTACAAAATATTAAATCTTATTTAATATTAATTAATTAAATATAATTTAATTAACCAATTCATTTAAATCATATTTAAATGAACATCTCTCACGTAACCTATAGTTTTAATTCAATTAATTTAATTAAATCAAATTAAATTAAATTAGATTAAATTAAATAACTAATTAATTCTCCAATTAATTAATTACAAAATTAAATATTAACTTGTATTTGAATCAAATTCAAATACATTTCTCTCATAACCTATAGTTTTAATGTACATCTAATGTGCACTAATTTAACCTATAGTTTTAATATAAATCTAATTCATATTAAAATAATATTTGAACAATTTCAAATATTTAATTTTCTTACAAATTAACTTTGAATCATATCCAAAATTATATTTATACTATAAAGTTTAATTTGTAAAATAAACTTTATATTATAATGTATCATTATACATTATACTTTTCCCTTTTCAAATTTCATCCAAGAATAAATTTGCTCAATATTCTTTACGAGCTAGGAAGTGGACCTAATGGACCTACAGATCAGAAGCTCCAACGATATGAGATTAACGGGCTAAACTCATTAACCACATTAATCAATATTCGTTAACTGTGGGTACACTCCACTAACGACCTACAGTTGCACTCTTCTCACTGTAGATATATTTCTGTGTCCACGGATATAGACCAATAACAGCAAGTTAGTCCTTCACAAGTGTTCATAACACCAACTGGGTCAAATTACTGTTATACCCCTGGGTTACTTCTAAATCCTTAAGTACCAATGCTCCTCTAATGAACAACCTGTTTATGGTCCAACCATCAAACAGAAACCCCTCTCGGGCCAGTGAGAGGGTAGGGCCCTTTGTTCAAGTCCTGGAGACACCACTTAAGGGAACACTTATCTACTTACCCTAAAGTCGGGAAGGAGTGAAATCCATCTTGTATAATTATGTTCTCAGCTCCCCACTCAATCTTGTCTCCAAAATGGTAGGCATATCGAGTCGGAAAACGGGCCACTCTCACTCATACAAATCAAAGGACAATCCCTCGTGAACAAGAGTTCATAATATACTCAAGATTAAGACTAAGTTGCCTAGGTCAACCTATTGAAATAGAAACCTAACCAGTCAACGGAGTTACATCTAGTGGTTACTATTTCATGGTTCAGTCTTATTGCATAGGATACCCCCACTCGCATGTCTCCTACACGAACGCGTTGGATCATTGTGTTTGTATCAAATACAAAGTGGGTCGTATCCATAGTGTTACCAGGATAAGGTACCCAGCCCTATCCTTATACTATAGACCCTTTAGGCTGTAACTTGAACATTGATCTCTATATGTCTCTACATATTGTTCAAGACTCATAAAACAACCTAGGATGTTAGTTTATTGGATTTTAGGGTTATTTAAAATAAGATAAAATAATCAATAACATTTATTGAATAATAATGAATAACAATTTCTTAATGACGGTCAAAATACAACATTTACTATCTACGAGTTTTAGGGCATAAAACCCAACAACAATTAACTACAGTATCTATTTCAAATCCATATTTGTTATAGTGTTTATTATTTCCTATTCATCCTTTAGTATTTACTATTTACTATCTAGACTAAAATAGTCTGCATCCCGAACATAGATTATTATAATTTAGACTAAAATATTATTTCTTCAAACACAACTATTATAACCTACAAACTATAATAAACTATAATAATCAATTCAACGTCCTAAACACTCATTTGATAGACTTCTAATTATGAAGTGACCCACTCGTGCTTAGACTTGTTACATTAGAAAAAAGTTTAGAGTTAAGACTATATTTACAAATAATTTAAATTTTATTATTTTTGCTATTAATTTAGTTGATTTTGCTATGCATAAAGTACTTTTTAAGCTTAAACAAAGTTAAGTTTAGAAACTACAGCGAGAAGGGGCAATTTTTCACTTTTTTTTAATAAATAAATAAAATTGATCTTTATACAATGGCTCATGAAAAATATAATAATAGTAACTATAAGTTTGCCGAGTAAGCTTAACTCAATAATAATTGTCATAACCTTCTCTCTAAAGGTCGAAAATTTAATATCTCATTCCCACAATTGTTATACTTTCTTAAAAAAAAATAGCAACTATAAGCTTTACATGAAATCAACAGTTTATATTAAGTCGTGCTCTTAAATAGGTCGAGGTCACGTAGATAGGTTGTTGGCTGTGAGACATAGCGTAATCTATAAATTTAAAATGTTTTGTTACAGATTCAAAATACTAAAAATCGATAACGATTTCATTTTAAATTTTTTGTTTTGAAATGTATACTTGTTATCAATTTTACTTTTGACAGATCTTAAAGAAACACTTAAATAGTCAAATTCAAAAAACAAAAAAACAAAGTTTTTGAAAAACTACTTTAGTTTAATTTTTCGGACTTAGCTTGAATTTTGAAACGTAAGTAGAAAATGAATAACAAAACATAGAAATATATGAACGAAAGTAGTGTTTAAAGTTAATTTTCAAAATCTAAAAACTAAAAACTAATACCTTATTTGGTCACCATTTGATTTTTGAAAATTAAGCCTATAAATATCACTTTCAACTAGTGATTTATATGTTTTGTTGTCTAAATTTTAAGAGTATTTTCAAAAATGAAAACCAAAATTTAAAACTAAGATCCTATTTTGTAACCATTTTGTTTTGTTTTTGTTTTTGAAAATTAAGTCTATGTCCTCCTCATTTCTTACATTGGTTTGCATCTCTCTTAAGTACAATAGTTGAATTCTTTGCCAAATTCCAAAAACAAAAACAAATTTTTAAAAAACTTTTTTGTTTTCAAAATTTAGCTTAGTTTTTTAAACTATTGGTAAAAAGTAGATAACAAAGGAATAGATTTGAAGGTGAAAGTAATGTTTGTAGGTTTAATTTTCAAAAACAAAATGATTACAAAACGGGACCTAAATAAAATAATTTTCAATAACTTATTTTTACTTTTTGGAAATTGGCTAAGAATTCAAATGCTCATATAGGAAATATGAAAACCATGAGTAAGCAATAGTGAGAAAATAAACACATTTTTCAAAAACTAAAAACAAAATAGTCATCAACAGAAGCTTAGAGATCATAATACATTTTTGTTTCTAACATTTACAAGTGTTCAAACAAACTCGCATGCACAAACAAACTTTCAACTTTAGTTTTTTTTTTTTTCCTGGATTGTTTTGGTCCTTAAAAATGAAATAAAAGGACAGAAATTGTCACTTTCTACGAGTAAAGGAACCCAAATGAATCAAAGTTTAAAGGAACCAAGATGAATCAAAGTTTAAAGTAGACTAAAGTTGAAAATACATGCCTCAAAAGTACGTATTTAAACCTTTTGAATTATATCTGTATGAAGTCTATCTGACTAGCAGAATTCCGACTTGCAATCTTCATTCCTTCCTGGTTTCGGTCATTCTGGCTCTGAACTTTTCTGTTTCAAATTTAGTCAATGGGAATGGAAAACTGGGAAAGAGGCAGCAAATTGGCCTGACAAGTAATTTGTTCTTCTTATTGTCAAAAATATCAAAATGTTTACAACCTAAGATGACAGTTATTTATAGTTCTGGAGAAAAATGAAGACCTTAAACTCAACTTGTTCATACAAATGCAAGGCAAATTGTAAAGAGAAACAAACAATATTGAGAGCACCTTAAGTGTGAATTGAAACCGGCATCAGAGTGCATTTACATAGCAACGCCAAGAGGCAAACAAAGGATCCCTTGCCCGTGTTCGACTCAAAATGTAGCAGGTTGATAGGACTCTATTGACTTTAAAAGCTCCTCACCTATCTCTTTGCATCCGACTCGTTTCTGTGCAGTCAAGCAAATCATTATAACGATGACCACGAAGAGGAATTAAAGATCATAGAGATCAAAATTGGCAGTAAAACAGATCATTTAAACAACCCCAACTCTGCAATACTTTGATCATATAAGGGATGCAATTTGAAGCCCAAAAGGGCTAATGAAACCAATAAAACCAACTCAATTTGATCAACATAGGGACAAAAACTACCTACATGATTCATTTTCATGATATTAAAAATATATATTGGTTGAGGTCATTTGATTACTACTCGACAGTTCAGTCGTTAACTCATTTTTCCCCCCAGATGTTTTGATCTTGTTGATGTCAGTTCGATAGGGCATTTAGCTATACTTTTACATGATTCAAAAGACTAAAGAAAGAGAGCGAGAGAGATTCTCTCGAGAGAATACATACACATCCAGCTGAGTATATGTCACCGGTTCTAAATCCTCTGTCTAGAGTGTCCAAAACTGCAGCCTCAATTCTTTTGGCAGCATTTTCTTCACCGAGGCCATACTTAAGAAGCATAGCAGCACTGAGAACTGTTGCCAATGGATTTGCCTTATCCTACATATAAAACCATGTCATTTCATAGCATGAAACTTTGCATCCTTACCGATATGATTTTGATCTTTTAACAACACAAACCTGTCCAGCAATATCAGGAGCTGAACCGTGTATAGGTTCAAAAAGTCCAGGTCCCTGTGCAAACGATTAAGAAGGGATTGAAGAAAATTTAGATCACAAGATGAATGCACAACTTATTCAAAAAACCAGAATAACAGTGCAAGAGAATAATTTTGACTACCGATTCACGAAGACTTGCAGATGGAAGCATCCCAATACTTCCAGTAACCATGGATGCGGCATCCGACAAAATATCACCAAATATGTTGTTCGTCAAAATTGTATCAAACTGCAAACTTCCACATTCAGTCCAAACAAAACTCAACTATCCTATCACAGGAGCTATCAGGCTTCACTCTAATAGCCCCCCTTCAGGAAATAAGACTACTTTTCAATGCAGACCTGTTTTGGTTCCCGAATTAGCTGCATTGCAGCATTATCAACGTACATGTGCGAGAGTTCGACATCAGGGAATTCTTCAGCTATTGCTGTCACTCTTTTCCTCCAGAGTATCGATGCCTACAAAATAGTCAGTTCCAGTGTAAGGTTTTTATAAAGCACACATGACCACCGTTTCTTACTGTTGCAAATCTCTTACATTCATGGACCGTAAGTAACATACCAAGCTGAAATGTATGACTATATTTCAATAAAGTAGGGAAATCCTGAACTGAATGAATCTTCAGCAAAACTTAAACGAAATCTGGAGGTCACAGCAACACATTCTCAAAATTCAACCTATTTCCAGCAAAATAAGGGAATGGTCTGAGGTTGTTCTCTCAAACTTCCTAATAACTTTTTCTAAGAGAGAAACAACTTTTTCAGTGGAGAGAAATGAAATAGACGAGAAAGATTAAGCCCTAATTTGTTACAGAAAGCCTTTCTAATTGGCACGATGAGAAAATTGCTACAATTACAGAGAAAAATAAATTTTAAAAGAAGTTGACAAAGACGACCAAGAAGAAGAAAGAGGCATGATATTATCCCAAACTTCCTCCAATAACAGATTCCGTAAAAGCTCCCACCATCCTTCATTAAGTAGGAAATGCTTGATATGGGATGACAAGGTTGATATTATGAATTAATATAACCACAATATCAATCAATCAAGAAAAACAAAATATCAAAGTTTTAAGCACCTCCAACACATTTGCTTTGTCTACGGAGCAAAGTCTTCCTTGCCGCTTCCGAGCATTCTGAAATGCCACTCGAGCAACACGATCAATCTGACATAGAAGCCATTAACAAACTGAAACACAATCGTTCAAATAGACACAATATATAGTATATAAAATAAAAGAGGATTATTCTAGATATAGAAACAAATTAAGCATGTAATCTTAATTTCAAGAAAAATGAAATATGGAACATCTTAATCGTTCCAATTTAAGATTTATATAAAATAGCAATGCCTTTCATGCTAAAAAAAGGGGGGGAAGAACGAAGGGGAAAAAAGGGGACAAAAAGGTATAACTTTTACATGCATGCGTGAATGATCACTTTGAAAAATGGATTCGTAACTTAGCAACGAGGAATGCTGATCTCAATATTATTTAATCGTTTTATAACAAAAGATAAGAGCATCTCGTATAGACTAAAGAGTTGAATACTTTATATGCAAATTCACAAGGAAGTGGAATTAAAAATAAATAAATTACCTCCTGTGCAGAATACACTTCAGTATTAAATCCAATTTCTTCCCCATTTTCATTGGTTTTAAAACCTCTTGGTTGCCCAAAATAAATACCTAATTCAGGTGGAAGAAATCATGGCACCTTTATTCAAAACCCCAAAATTGAGAGATGGAAAAAAATCAAGACATGCAATCTCATTTCATTTGGGAGGGGAAAATTATTTACCTCCGGTGAGTTCCCTTACGACCATGAGATCAACACCTTCAGCAACCTCTCTCTTCAAAGTTGAAGCATCCACCAACTGAAGAAGTAAGAAATGGAGTAATCAATAGGCAATAGAGTACCACATATAAGAATTCAACCTCATATTCACAGGTGTATCTTCATGAACTCACAGGATTGCACATGAATTTATGCATCTCAATTTAAAATGTTACAGGTAAATTCTTTCATGTTTCATTTAGGACCCATGCAATTTGAAGGCAGACAAATTGAGATGCTTTTTAATAAGCAATGCAAAATGCAATTTGAAGTGCCACCCCACGCTTCTGAATATAATGCAAACCATTGAAAAAGTTAATCCTAACAAATTGACCACTGAAATTACCATCATAATTTTCTCTTTCTTTTTTTAAGATCTTTTTTTAAGATATCCGTGAGTGTTTGAGTCTTCATCCATGCACCTCAATTATTTTCCTAGAAGAACCGTTTAGTTCTACTACATTTGATTACTAAGGTAACTCATAGAAATTAAATCTTAAGCACGTGGAAATCATGGTTGGAACCATTCCTTCTCCGCCTTTTATTATTTACATAACCTTATTGACTAATAGACCAATCCATGGTGGTTACAAACATTAAGTCATGCCGTATTAATTCAGATGTTTGAATTAACATGAAACTAAGCTATCTATAGGGATTCAAACAATAACAAATGGTGGTTACGAACATAGTAACTATCCTAGTTACCATGAGGCTAGTTTAAGATTAACATGAAACCCGGCTATCTATCGGGCTCCAAACCAAGCAACTTTCCCCTGTCTTCAAATAACCCAAACACCTACTCGTTGCATCTGGGACTTAACAAGACGCCTACCCGCTATATGGAATATTATTGATCACAGGCCAAAAAAAGAAAAAATGAACCTTGAGCTTGCAATTTCTTTTTAAATAGTTTGGTGTAGTGGAGGGAGGATATTGTAGAAGTTCACCTGGGGAAAGACAGTTGCAGGCCGCAAATTAGCAAATACTCCAAGGCCTTTCCGGAGTTGAAGCAACCCAGTCTCCGGCTTCATATGTTTTGGATAGTCATCCCATTTGTAACTTGTAAACGGAATGAACAATGAGATTATTCAACAAACCACACCATTTAAATAAATAAAAACAAAAAAAATTAAGGAAGAAATCAATGTGATAGCACAAGCTTTAAGTACAGATACCCTCCAATTGCGCCAAATAGAACGGCATCAGATTGCTTTGCTGCTAAAAGCGTCTCATCTGGTAATGGAACTCCGGTTAAATCAAGCGCAGCCCCGCCCACAGGCATCTCTTTGTAATCAATTCCAATTCCTAACGAAACAATATCCAATCTCGTCAAAAATCAAAACGAAATGTACAAACTCACCAAAGAATTCAATATTCCTTCAACAAAACATAAACCCCACCTCAGCCATATATAACAAAAAGGAAAAAAAAAAAAACGTCATAAATTCTTTTCTTCGTTCAACACCAGCAGCGTTCCAACAGAAAAGAAAAATAAAGCGGAAGAAACAGAGAGGGATTAGAGGGACCTTCGAAAGAAGCAGCAAGGTTGAGAACATCCTTCGCGACGGCGATAACCTCCGGGCCAATGCCATCGCCGGGAAGCAGGGCGATATTATAACGCCGGGAAGGGGAAGTTTGGGCAGAGCACCTGACTCGGAAAAGCGTCGGCGATGGCTTTGAAAGGCTGATAGATCGGGAACAAAGATTGAAAGGCTTTGCGTTGAGATGCATAGTCGCCGCCATGGATAAATGCAGCTGAAAGCTTGAAGTGTGAGAGAAATTTATGTGCTTTAAAATTGCTGCGAATTGCCAATGCCGAATTTCCGAATGGCTATGGCTTCTTCTCTTTTCTTATTTATTTGCTTTTGGGCAACATTCCATCCATTTCGCCAAAACGCTGTTTTAAAAAATCCAGTCAAATTTTTTGTTTTATTTCCTCTTTTTGCTCAACAATTTAGAAAATTCCTACTAATAACCCAAAAATTAAGCCTAAAATATCAAATGATCTCAATTTTAAAAAAGAAATATCAAATGACCTTTTGCTCACGTTAAATTCTGATAAAATTACCGAAATGAACTCGTGCACGCAGAAAAGCTCATCTCGCTCTCGCTCTCTCTTCTTTTTCTCACTCACATCTCATCAGAGTTAGTCACGTCGGAACTGCTCGTGTGGACTTGTTGTGCTGGAGAAGAAGAAGAATAAAAGGTGTAAGAAAAAAAGAGAGAGGGAGTCCAACGCTAGAGAAGAAGAGGAAAAAAATGAGTCGAACGCTCGAGAAGAAGAAAAAAAATCAAGAAGGACAATATCATAACTTCACATGGTCATAACATCATCAAAGAGTCATTTGACATTTTTTTTCAAAAGTTGGGTCATTTGTCATTTTGGACTTTTAAAATAGGGCTTTTGTGCAATTATTCCCTACAATCCCCCTCCCCCCAACCCATATATTGTCCACACAAAAAATGCAACAAAAAATAAAAAAATGAACATTTTTAACTCTCCGTGCTGATTCAAACACTTCGTTCGGTTTACATTCTTCTTTTGTCATTAATCTTTGCACTCTCCAACTTGCCCACACTTAACATGATTGATGGGTGTGAATGTGGGGTAAAATAGATATTATAAAAAAAATTGAAAGCAAAGAGGAAAGTTAAAAATTCTCCGTCAATTTAATATAAATTTAGTATATATTATATTTTAAAAAAAATAATACTTTGTACTTTAAAGAATAATATTCTTTTCAAAGTTGGTATATTTCTTAACTTTTTTTTTTCAATAGAGATATTTTCTTTAACCTATCACATGTATTCTAAGAAAAAATCATCAAAATTTAGAAAAAAGTTGAGATCTAAAAATGTGTGGGAGTAACGTAGGATAGATGACAATTCTGTAACATAATTTTAGTCCACAATTTTCGTTCAAAATTCTAAATAATTTATACTAGTTTTAAAACATTTATAAAAGGTCAATACTTTTGAAAGATGACAATCCGGTAACATTGCTCATCGGAGTTTTCTAGGCGTTAAATTTACATGGCTTTGTAATTTTTCGAATTGGTTGCTTTCGTGTTATAAACATGATGTAAAACATTTTGTTACACTTCCTGAGATGGGGAGTTGCTAATTATATGGTTCATTTTTCTCCAAAAAAAATAAAACTTTTGAAAGAATAAATATATTTTTGTTCAAAAATTGCAATAAATAGCAAAACAAATTAAGAAATTTGCAAATTTAGTGTTTTTGGAGTTGTAAATTATAGGATTGTTTTCAAATATAACAAAATGAGCCAACTTATTCACAAATATAACAAAATATCATTGTTCATTACACTCATAAATACTATCATTTCCACTGTAGATGTCTATCTGTGTCTATCACTATTTATCACTATTAGACAGTGACATTTTGCTATATTTGAAAATATTTACAGCAGTTTTGTTATTTTAAATAATTACCCTAAATTAATAACAAAAATTTAAAGTTATCATTATTTTTTTTCTATATTTTGCTATCAGCCTTTTACGAGTGTAGAAAATGTAAGAAGGAACAATATACCTCATATCATAAGCATTTAATTTATTTAGAATTAAACCAAAAATGAGGTTAATCAAATAAATAACTAAAATATTATAGAGAATTGTCATCTTTAATATCTTGTACCAATTCTAACTACAATGAGGTATTTCTAGTTATGACTCGAACACATGACCAAGACTTCTAGAAATCTCCTTAAAAGAAAGAGAATGAATAAAAAATTCGATATAACTCTTTTTCTTATACGAGGAATTATCATCTAATTTAACCCACAAAAGTTTGCTTAAAATAATAACAAAAATAAAAATAACCTAGCTAGCTAGGACAACCATAATATATATTTAAATATCTTAATCTCATTCAAGTATTTTAATTCTCCTAGTATATACTTTTTTTCATTTGAATCTTATTCAAATTTTATATGAGTTACTTTATTTAATACATCTCATTACATTCCCTTAAAAAATATATCTTAATACATTAACAATTATGTTCTTAAATTTTTTCAAAAAGAAAAAATTATTATTATGTTCTTAAAGTAGTAATAATATATTAATAATTTTATTTGATATTTAATATATTAAATACAATAAATATGTTTTCCCTTGTATAATATATCGAATATATTAAATATTAATGGAAAGTTTCAATAAAATTTTAATTAAATAGAACTATAATTGTTCCTATGAATTAGCTAGGAACCTTATGAACTTACATATTATAAACTTGAATGATACAAAAGTAATCAAACAAACTTTTTGATTAATTAATTCGAGTTCATTGACGATAGGTCACTCTCACTTCACTATAAATATACTTGTAGGATGAGTTGTGTTCACGAATTTAATCATTATGTACAAGTCAATCATTCACAAGTTATTAATAATCATAGTTAGGTCAAATGTATGTTATACCTCTATAATTACACTTGCTCCTTAATTACCACTAATCCTCTGATGAACATTTAATTTATAATTCAACCATAAACTAAGTCATTCTCGGACCAATGAGATGGTAGAGCCAAATGTTCAAGTCTCAAAATCAGTACTTAAGGAACTACTAATCTATTTACCCTATGGGAAGAAGTGAATTTTATCTTGTGTAATTATGTACCCAACTCCCTCCAATGGAGGCATGTTGAGTTGGCAACAATGACTAGTTTCACTCATGTAAATCAAATGACAAGCCCTTATAAAATGAAGTTCATCATTCATTCATAATTAAGATGGAGTCGCATATGATCATCTTGTAAAATATTAATTTTCTCAATTAACAAATTTGTAAAGAGATATAAAATATTTTGCAGTCCAATCTTATTAAAACTCATTGTATATATCCATACTTGCATGTCTCCAGGTGAACGCTTTGGATAAAATTATTTGTAACTACAAAGTGGGTTGTATGCATACTACTATTTAAAAAAAATTTTTAAAATACCTAACTAATATAAAAAGAAACATATTTATTAAAACGGGGGCCTAAAATGACTAAATTGAAACTTTAGGGACTAAATACACTTTTTATTAAAAACTTGTGACTAAAAAGGCAAAATTTTCAAGAATTTTAAACTATAACCTCTCGGTCAATAAATATTTATGTCACTTGAGTTATTTGCAGGTTAATAAATTGTTGAGCCTTTAAAACCTTCTAGATGTAAAACAATTTAAGTTTTGTTCGGTAACTTTTGTTGGTTCCAATTTTTTAGAAACATTTTCAAACGGTTGCAAAACAGTTTTATTTCAAAACATAAATAAAAACATGTCATTCTTGACTTTAAATTTATGATAAATACCTAAAAGTAAAAATCTCATAGAAACTTAAATATCTTAATCCAAAAACTAATTTTGTAGTAAAAATAAAATTACGCTTTTATTAAAAGTTTAGAAAATTAAAACCTAAAAATTGTAGGATCCGCTTAGTTGGCAATTTAGATTATGTTTTATTTTTTCAAATTAATATTTGAAATGTCTAGAAATACCATATGTCATGTTATAAATTTAATTCACTTTTTATGTATTATGTATTGTATTATAAATTATAAATTATATAATATTACAAAATAATAATTATACAATTTTTTTAACATGTTTATAAATAAACTAATAATAGTTCATTGTCAACTAAAATTCCGTAGGTAATTACAACTAATTTATAATTTATATGTATAGTATCAAACACATCTCAAACACAATCCCATTTTTAAATTTGTTCATAGCACATATAAAAAACATAAGAGAAAATTTTCACAGATAGAAAAAATGTCATACTATTGATGGAAAATAGCAAAAAAAAAAATACTTATAGACATTGATAGATTTTTATCGGCATCTATCAGTAAACTTTTATCATTTCTATCATTAAGAGACCCTGATAGACTTCTATCGGTGTCTATCACAACTAAATAGTTTTTCTTATTTTTCTATCTTTAAAAATTCCCAAAACACAAAATAAAACTTTGTTTTAATTAAATCCTTTATTTTCAGATTTTAAAAGAGTTTTTTGTGCAAGGTAGAGAGAACTATGGAATTAGGTAGCAATTCAATCTTACCCAATAAAATTTTAAATTCTAAAACGGTTTTTCTGCAAACTCCCTCTTCACCTAACAAAAAAAAAAGAAAGGAAAAAACTCCATCTTCACTTTAATGCTACAAAGAACGCAAATCCATCAAAGAAAGCAAACCTTCATGATGGAACAACGCTTCCTCTGCACTCGACAATGGCATCCAATTCTTCGTCTTCGACCTTCGACGAGCTCAAATGGGTCATTCAAATTCGTCGGACCCTCGAAGAAGAACTCGACGACGACGACGGGGGGATTCCAGTAACAATCTTCAAGGTCCCTAAATTGTTAATGGCGTCCGATCCACATTCCTACACTCCACAATTGGTTGCGTTGGGTCCTTACCATTGTTGGCGTCCGGAGCTCCGTGAGATGGACAGATTCAAGCTCTCTTCTGCTAAAAGGGCTAAGAAATTCAGCCCTATAAACCTCCAATTTCACGATCTCGTTGAACAATTGTCGAAGCTCCAGCAGAAGATTCGAGCGTGTTACCACGGTTACTTGGATCTTAATGCCGAAACTTTAGCCTGGATGATGGCCGTTGATGCCTCTTTCTTGCTTGAGTTTCTCCATGTCTACGCGGGAGAATTGAAGAGTCTCCGGCGAGTTTCTTCTAGAATGTCGCATTTGATGGATTACGCCGGGACGAAGCCGGCACATAACGCTGTTCTCAGAGATATAATCATGCTCGAAAATCAAATTCCATTGTTCGTATTGAGGAAGATGATGGAATTCCAATTCGAATCCTCTGAACAATCTGATGAGATTTTGCTCTCCATGATGAACGGTTTCTTCACAGAGCTTTCTCCATTCAACACCACGGACGGGATTCCAGATATTCAAATTTCAGATTGCGCTCATTTACTGGACTTTTTATACCAAATGATCACTCCTAAATCGAAAGAACCATCAGAAATTATCGAAATCCCTAATGAAATCGAACAATCTCCCCAAATTTCGAGTTACAGAAAACGATTCGCACACATATCCAAGCAATTCCTCAAACACCTAATTAGTTTCACAAAGCGAGCGATGCAATCTCAACATGTGAAGACGATCGCGCGGCTGCCATGGACGATTCTCTCCACGATCCCTCCATTCGCAGTGTTAAAACAGATTCTATTCTTCAGAGAGCAACAAGAAGCCAAGGAAGAAACAGAATCTCAAAACCCTAATTCAAATCCAAACGCAAATAGACCGCCATTAACAGAGGAAATAACAATACCTTCCGTTTCGGAGCTCTTCAAAGCCGGAATCCGCTTCTCACCCTCCCATGGCGGAATCTCTACAATCACCTTCAACGCCAAAACCGGAATGCTGTACCTTCCAACGGCGAGACTCGACGTGAACACACAAGCAACGCTGAGAAACCTCGTAGCATACGAAGCGTCAAGCGGATTAGGGGCGCTGGTTTTCACAAGATACACGGAATTGATGAACGGAATCGTGGATTCCGACGAGGATTTGAGATTGCTAAGAGAAGGAGGGGTGATTGTGAACCATCTGAAGAGCGACGAAGAGGGTGCTGCGATGTGGAATGGGATGAGCAAATCGATCAGATTGAGCAGAGTATTGGAGTTGGACAAGGTGATTGAAGAGGTGAATGAGTATTACAATGGATTATGGAGAGTGAAAATGGGAAGATTTGTGAAGGAATATGTTTACAGTTCTTGGCCTTTGCTTGCTTTAATGGCGGTCGCTTGGTTTCTGTTCTTGATCGCTCTCCAAGCTTTTTGCTCTCTGTTTGGTTGCTTTCGCGCCCTTCCTCGCAAGGGTTCTTGAAACTAAGGGTTAAATTGCAATTTGGTCCTCGTTTTATTCAAATATTCAATTTTTCATCTTTATAGTGTGGTTTCTATATTTTTGTTTGAACAATGATTAGACGTAGCTTTAATTCAATATTTTCTTATTTAACATAGTAAAAATAAAATTTAAAAATCAAATGAATTTTTTTTTTGTCCCATAGTATATTTTTATTGGATGCAACTTAGGTTGTAGACTTGTAGCTGCATCCAAGTCTTTTTCTTTTTGTCTTCGTGTTTTTTTAGTTTATATCTATGGAGGCAAGACCAAACATTGATTTTTTCACCTTTTTTTTTTTTAATTAACATGTGAGGTATTAGAATATATGAACTTCCCGTGTACATGGGTTGGGTTGAACCCAAAAGATCCAAATAAAGTCTCCAACCCAGCTTTAAAATTCGGGTTGGATTGGGTTGTTGAGTTATAATTTTTTTCTTTTTAATTAAAAATATGTAAATTTGTTTGCAACATACGACTAATAACTAAAATCTCATAAAATTTAAATGTTAAATATCAAATATCTATGATATTTATTACGACCTTTAAAGAAAACCAAACATCATAATAATTTGAACAAAAATTAAAAATTCACAAATTAATCGATACAAACTAATCAAACTTTAAACAAAGAGAAATATATATAAAGTTCGAGTTAGATTGGATCTCAATTTTTTTTAGCCAACCCACAACCCAACTCAACGAAACTAGGAAAAGTTTAACTCAATTCAACCTAAGAACAAAACTAACCCAACCCAAACCTTACACTTTGGGTTGGGTAGTTAGGGTTGTTCGGGTTGTCTAGTCATTTAAACAGGCTTACCTCCAATTTTAAGAGAAAGAGTCTACGATATCCACTTTGAGTCTTTGACATTTTTTAAATGATTTTATATTTGAATATATTATCTACTTCTTTTTAATAAAACTAAATACATTTTTTTTTCTAAGTATGCTCTATTAAACTAATTAACTACACTTTTACAACACAGATAATTTAAGTTTATATTCATGCAAACAAGTTTACCTCAAAATAATTAATAAATTAACAATAACAATTTCAAGCACCCGATTTAAGTCTTATGTCAAGATAGGTAACTGAAATGACAATTTAAAATTATACCAACCTAAATAATTAAATACAGGCAATTAATTTTAACACAAAAGTTATAGCAATTTTTATCATGAATAAATTAATTGCAACATTAAAATAGGATAGAGATAGAAAATGTAACACTTGAACATGTGGTTCGACATAACCCACCTGCTTCACTTCAAGCTCATCTTGAACTTCAAGCTCATCTTGAATATTTTACTAAAAACTTTGACACTTTTCGCGGCTCAGAGTTCAACGGCTAAAACATTATTTTTTTCGAAAACAAGAACAAGTTCAACCTTTTTGGATGAAACCTTTACAACTGCTTGTTTTTTTTTTTCTTTTTGATCAATAGCAACTCTTACCCGATAAATTTGAAATGAATAATAAGATGAGAAACTTTCTCAAATAGTAAACATACAAAGCTCAACACTTAATAAGAAATAGCTTATTGAAAGTAAAAGCCTTTTAGTGACTATGAAAAATACAAAACTTGAAGTTTATTTATTTATTTTTAAAAAACAGAATACGCTGTAGGATTTTTACACCTTTTTAGAATCTTTTTCAACTTTTAATATAGAGAGGAAGTGCGAAACTAATTGTTGACTACCACATGTCAACTTCTAATTAATTGAAATAATAATAATACGGTTTAAATACTACTTTGGTAAAAAATTATTAGGGCAAAATACACTTTTAGTCCATGATGTTTGAGTTAGGGTCTATTTAGTCCCTAAAGTTTTAAAATGGGCACTTTTGGTCTTTGAAGTTTGAAAAAATATTTTAAGTTGACTAACGAAAAGATGATGTGACATGGTACCATGACACATTTTAAGTGATGTAACAATTTTTATTTAATTTTATATTAATATATGTTTGATTTGGATCAACTTTTTTGTTTTCATTTTATTTTATTTAGCTTTTTCTCTCTCTTTCTCCCTCATCTTCTACCAACGTAGATTAATATAAAATTAAATAAAAATTGCTACATCACTTAAAATGTGCCACTTCACCATGCCACATCATCTTACCGTTAGCCACGGTCAAATAACCTCAAGGACCATTTAAAACAATTTTTCAAACCTCAATGACCAAAAGTGCCAATTTTAAAACTTTACGGACTAAATAGACACTTAACTCAAACCTGAGGGACCAAAAATGTATTTTGCCCAAATTATTATTATTATTGTTGTTGTTTATTGTCAAAAATACTCTTTAAACTTTCAAAAGTTTCAAAAATACTCTTAAAATAAAAAAAATAAAAATACATAACACCCTTACTGTTAGAACAAAAACAATTAATATAATCTTATTTTTCTATTTTTTTTTTCTCTTCTCTCTTCTTCAATACCTTCTTATTCCTCATTTTATTAAACATTTGACGTTTATTTATCTTTAAAAAATAAAAAAATAAAACGTCCCACTATGTAGACTATTGCAAGAAGAAAAAGTATAATAGAAACATCAGGTGATCTTACGACTTAAATATTTTAACAAAGTTGTATGTATCGATTATTTTTTTTAAAGAGTACATGTATACATAGTTTTATGTGTTCTCTGTATTTGGCTATTTATCATCATAATATGTTTTAAAACGAAATTTTGATTTTAGAATTTTGTAGGATTTTACGTTTTAATTTAAAGTTTTGATATGTATTTTTGCTGTTAAAGAAAATTGGTATTAAAATGGAAGAAATAGGAGAAAAATGAGAGTAACTATATAAAAAAAATGAGGACATTGTGTTTTAAAATTGATTATTTTCAAACTTTATAAAACTTCAAACAAATTCATCATTATATATAGATTTTTTTGTTGTTAGAAAATTTTAAGTTACTTTTTCAATGAGGTATTAACGATATCTATTCATATACTAACCGTATAAGTATTTTTTAAATTTTTTTTATAATTTGTCCCATAAACATAAATCTACATTTTCATTTTGAATTAAAAACTTCACGCGCGTGTAGCACACATCCAGAATGGGCACGTGAAAAACTTTATTCAGTTACGAAGGCCCACGGCTATTATACACACTACTTAAACCCAACCTGTTATTAATCGATCCCACGCACCCAATGACGGATTTACATTAGGTTAACAACTAATATTACCCAATTACCCTAAACAATTTTCTTAATTACATCGCTACCCTTTTCCCCCTATAAATACCTCATTTGATCACTTTATAATCGGTTTGCTAATTTGCGGCACTGTGAAAAAACTTTGGCGCCTCACAAATATCAAAACCCTTCGTCTCTAACCTTTTTCCCTCTTCTCCAAAACCTCTCTCTCTCACTTCACCGCCTGCAAATCCATGGCTTCTCCGTTCGGAGCCAAATCTCGACAATCCGTCTCATCCTTCCCGTCGCGAGGCTACCTTTCTTCTCCGTCGGCTTTCGCTTCGTCGAGTACGGCTTTCGTGTCTCGACCGTCGTTTACGAAGCCTGTGGCAATGTCTAGAAAATCGTCTTCTTCGTCTTCGTCTACGTCGTCGGCGGCGGCATCGTCTGTGAGATTTCAGATTGATCAGAGGTCGGCATCTCCTAGTCGTTCGATTTCGGTTCAGAAGAATCACGACAGGAATGCGAATGCGGTGTCGTCGAACAAGAAGAAAACGTGCATGTGTTCTCCGACGAAACATCCAGGCTCATTCAGGTGTTCTCTCCACAAGAATTCGAGGTACTCTGTAAATGTCGTAAATCGCAGCCAATTCCAGAACGGATCGTTGAGTATCCGGAGATCGGCAATGACGAATTCGCTAGTGAGAATTGGAGGCGTAGAAGGTGCAGACCTCGTGAAAAGAGCTTTATCGGCTTTAACTAGGCCTTCTTCACATCAGCAGCGGCGGCGATCAGCTTTTCTGCCTAGACCTAGCCGTCTATCAGTCATGTCAAGAGCAGAGGAGGAATAGGAGGACTAGCGGCACATTTTCCAACCCAAATTAATCATTCCGAACTGGTTTTTTTGTCCATAGCGACGATGAGAGGCTCACCAAAAGAAGGTCACTATTTAGAATTCTGTTTTCATACTGTGATTCACAAAACATAGAAAAAAATCAGTTATCGTGCACAAATTCATCCATACAGTGACTGAATATTGGTGTTGATAATCAGAGTCGTCTGTTTCTCCTTTATTCGAGAAGTGTTTCAACTCGAACTGCCGATTGGATGGTGTGATTAGAATTGGGGATGAATTTCGAACTGTCTTTTGAAGAAGGTTCTGAGTGATTTGTTTCTGATTCCTCATTAAAGATTCTGTTTCTGAATTTTTTTTTCTAATAGGGCTGAATATGATCAATTCTTTAATTCCTTATATACTTGTATCAGTATTTAACAAAAAATTTTACTTATAAACTTAATAATTCATTTACACTCTTACTTATTTTGATATATACTTTAGTTGAAGGCATCAACTTCACATCTTTGCTATCAAGTTAGACCCTAAACATTCAAGAGCAATAATTAGTCTTATTAGCTGCACCTAAAAATCTCCCATTCTTTCGTGAAAATGTATATTTTTAATTTTTTATAAAAATAAAAATAAAAATAAAAATTAACACATGTCAACTTTTCATTGGATACAGGCAAGAGCCGCACTTTTATACAAAGTAGAGAAAAAATCATTGGGAAAAAAATGATAGTGCAAATGTTGAAAAAAAAAAAACTAAATATTGCAATTTTTAGGAAAATTGTTGTGTATAGAAAAAAAAAACTAATTACACTTATAGAAAAAAAAGTGCACCTCATACTTTTCTATTTCTCACTTTTTTTTTTAGATGTAATTAGTTTTGTATTTTTTCTATGTGTGAAAAGACTCCAATTTTTATTTGGATTTCAATTCTGCCCAATAATCTAATTTCCCTCTATTATTTTGGCACTGACCTTTAACTATGGCAAATTTTTTTTAGAAAAAAAATTTATCACATTTGATCTCTAATCTTTAATTCATGGTAAATAATTTATTTTATTTAAAAAAAAGCCACATTTTATCTCTAATCCCCAATTCCTTTAAAATGAAAAAAAAAACTTATTAAATTTTATTCTCTAAAAATCTCTAATTTAACTTAAATAAAAGGTATTTTCTTAAAATAAATCACATTTTATTTCTAATCTTTACTTAATCTTAAATAAAAGAAAAAAAAAATATTACATTTTATTTTATCTCTAATAATCTCTGATTTATTTTTTTTTCTTTTAAAAATTATATTTTATCTCCAATCTTTAGTAACCTTCAACAAAAGAAAAAAAAATATAAAAAGAATAAAATCAAATTATGATTTGAAATCTTTACGAGAATTGATTTAATTGATTTTTAAAAAACTTGAATATTGATAAAATTAAAGTTTAAAATTAAGAGTATAATCAAATCATCCCATTCAAAATAAATTAACAAAATAGGAAAATATTTTTGTTTAATTTAAAGTTTATAATTATTTTTTTTCTTTTTTTAATATTTGTTTAAATTGAAGTTTAAAATGGACAAGATATTCAAATCATCAAAATAAGGAAAAAAAAAACCCCCTAAGAGACTATAATGACGAATTATTTTTTTAAAAAATTATTTTGGTTTAATTTAAAGTTTAAAAGTAAGAGGGTAAACAGATCATCCAATAAAAAAGTTTTTAAAACTAAATTAAAAAATAGGTTTAAATCGAAGTTTAGAATTAAGACAATAATCAAATCATCAAAATTAAAAAAAAATTAACTGAGAGACAATTATCACGTAATTAAAAAAAGCTAAGAAATTAAGAGGATAATCAAATCATCCAAATCCAAATATCAAATACATCTTTTTAACCAAGTGAACACGGATTTAAAAGAAATAATATTTTTGTTCATATTAAAAGTTCAAACTTATGAAGATAATCAAATCATTCAATTAAAAAAAAAAAAAAACTTTTACTAAGATGGTTATCGCAATTTTTTTTTTAAATTAGTACAAAATATTTTAGTTTATATATTATTTTATACATGTTTAATTTATATGTTTTTTTATAATACATTTTAAACTAAATTAAATTAACTATTGTTTTTCTTACCCAACTTCCAGGATTTCTATAAATGTTTTTTATGACTTATTTATAAAATGAAACTCTCTTATTCATAAATAAAATTATTAAAATTTAATAATTAAATTTTCTTTTTAAACTTTATATATATTCACATAATGTCAAACTAGTTTTAACAAAATATATATATATATATATATATATTTTTTAAACTCATCAATTTTAATAAAATAAACTTTTGCACATAAATAACTTTACTCAATGTACAAAATTAACTATTGAATAATTTTACCGATATACAAAATTAAAATTAGAAATATTTTTAAAATTTTAAAGTTAAGATTGTGACATTTATCAAAATTTAAAATAAAATTTGATGAAATTGAAAGTTTATAATTTTTTTCTGTTGAAATGGTTATTCTTTTCCATATATATTTTCTTGACAACCTACATATGCTGTCTCAAGAGAATATTTATACAAATATATGAGAATATCATAATATTTACATATATGGTTATTGTGCCACAGATGAGAAGATTTTTCAACAATGAAAAATTTCATAATAATTCTAGAGGGAACAAAATATATATATATATATATATATATATATATATATATATATATATATATTATTAAAAGTGAAACCATTTATTCACAAGAGTGAATATCGGAATTTGAAACCTTCAACTTATAAATGAAATTAAAATCTTAACCATATTTAAACATTTGTGAGTGTACTTTTCTCCAAAAATAAAATAAAATAAACATATACTTTCACCTAACTTCCACAATATATTATAGTAAAATTACTATAAATGAAAAAAAATATCAAACTATTTATAAATATAGAAAAAATTTATATAAATAGTTTGCCTAATTTTTCTATATTTGAAAACAACCTAATATTATATACAAATAATAAAAATATCAATTTATAATGTACACTTTCAAACTATGAACTAATGATTATATCAATTTAAATGTTGAATTAATAATTGTATCAATTTACTCTTCCATTATAACTTGTTAAATAAATATTATATGAGATTTATAATATTTTTATTAATTAGATCCTTAAGTCTTGACCAACTTGGACTCAATTAAGTCAAGATTTTTTAAAAAATCATCAATAAGTCAATTCTAATTGTCTATTTTATTAATCGACATTTTGAAGAGGTCTACACATTTATAAAAATTGATACATTGACGATTTTTAAAATGCAATTTTAATAAAGTGTTTACATTGATTTACTTATGATAATATAAGACTTTAATCGAAATAATTATAAATTTTATATGAGATTTTTCAAAGGAAATTTAATAGAGAGGATAAATTGATACTCACACAAGTTAATAATTTAAATTGATATAATTATTAGTTTAGAATTTTAATTGATAACTTTAAAATTTAGGAATATAAATTTTTTTAAAAAAAAAAAACAAAACAAATGTCGTTCTAATTTCAAAGTCAAACCTTTATAATTTTTAGGATAAAATTATACCAAAAGGAATTAATTTATATAAAAAATTTGTGGAATAAAGGAGTGGTGCATCTACCTTTATGACTAATGTTTTAAAATACTCATGTACATCTTGGGTTACAAAAAAAATTTGGAGTATTACGTGAATATGAAAAATTGTTCGTACTACATCATACTCTTAAAAATGGTGTAGGGTTCATTAACAATAAAAATTTATAATGTGAATAAAGTAATAGAGTATGATATATTCTCGTAGAATTAGAAATTTTTCTAAGTTACACCTGTCTTGGAAAAATGTTTAGTATTGACATCCTCTTTATTCATAGTAGAATCTTATCTTAAAAAATATTAGTGAATCCCACACTAATGTTAGTGGATCATTTCTATTATGGGTGATTTTGAATCAAAGGACATAAACGGCATTTGGTGAGAACGTGGGCAATAAAGTCGAGAATATAGCATGATTCGAGCCAGGGTAACAACCTAGGACCAAAATGGGCATGGGAAAGAAGCTGGGCAGTGTGCTCTGCCTCGGCCTTAACCGATGTTGAACCTCATCAAATACCTAACGAGGCATGCATGAGTGACTATTGTAGGCCCAAAGTTTAAAGTGAGGCTGAGGCCGAGCCCTAGCCCTAGCGAAATGCCAAACAGGCACACCCCTAACACACCCAAGCCCAACAAGTCGAGGAATAAACCTAAAGCAACTCAAAAACCGTAAGGGGAGGGTTTGTAGGTCAACTACAGCTATAAATACACCAGGATGGCTCTATGTGAGGTATTTTAAACTTCTGACTTTTTCTCCATTCTACAATTCTTCTACCGACTTAGGCATTAGAGCCTTTTTTTTTCTTTTTTTTTGCAGGTCTTCTCTTTCTCAAATTACAAATTCAACCGTTGGTGATATGTGAGGTTCAGGTGTCTTTCTCCTGTCCTAATCTTTGCATCAACATACTCTATTTTAAAAAACAAACCAATGTAGCAAACAATGAATGGATGTAGTATCAAAACTTGAGTACTAACAATTTTCCTATTGCTTTTACTTCTTTTTTTCAAATATTTATAATTTTTTATATGTAATTAGGGTGAAATGTTGATGATTATAAGTGTGATATAACTTATAAGTTAAGAATTAAGGTAAAATAAATTATTTTATGTATCTGCCCTGAAAAAAAATTATTTTATGTTTTTCTCTTAAATAAATTGATATTTTTGTCCTTAGCCTCACTTTTATTTTTTGCTTTTTTAATTTGTTAATTTTCTGTTTCATTTATTTATTATTTTATTATTATTATTTTTTTTTGGAGAAAAGCACGAGGATGCGCGATTGCTAGAATCAAAGAATAATACAACTCAATAAAAGTCAAAATGTTAACTTTTCCTTTAAATAAATCAATATATAAATGTTTCTTAAAAAAGAAAAAAAAAACATATTAACTTCTCTCTTTATTTTCATTATAGACTACACTCATTTTTGTGCATCGCATCTCAGTATCGAATCACAAGCTGTCATATACCAAAATTTAATAATGCACCAAAATATAGCTTTTTTTAATATTTATTTCGTCGAACATTCAAATTTAATCGATATATATTTTTAACAAATCTTAAAGTTAATCTATACTCTTAGTTTATTATCAATTTTAAAAAGGAAAATGACTATAAACAGAAAAAATATCAAACTATTTACAAATATAGAAAAATTTCACTCTCTACCAAGAATAGACCGCGATAAAATTCTATTGCGGTCTATCGCTGATAGACAATAAAATTTTTCTACATTGGTAGATAGTTTGACTCATTTTTCTATATTTAAAAAATAGGGATGTTTTCAAATATAGAAAAATTAGCCAAACTATTTACAAATATAAAATTTTTTTACAGTATATCAGTGATAGACCGCGATAGAATTCTATCGCTTTCTATCACACAAGCGATAGAATCTATTTGCTTGAGTGATAAAAAGCGATAGAATTCTATCGTGGTCTATCACTGACAGACAGTGAAATTTTTATATATTTATAAATAGTTTGATATTTTTTCTGTTTATAGTAATTTTTCTAGAAACAACCATATTAAAAAAGTATCTATTAATTTTTATTTTATTAATTTTTTTATTGTTATCTAACAAATCTTGATAAAAAAAAAACAGTTTTAAGAATTATTAAACTATAAATTTTTTTATGTTTGATGGGCAACAAAAAAAAAAAAAAAAACCTAAAATTGAATGAGAGTGGAAGTACAAATTAAACACATATGTAAGACAAAATAGTTGGCCATTGGTGTTTGTGTTGTATTTTTCTCTATTTGATTGCTATTTTTGATGTGTTTAAAAAATGTATAATTATGATATTTATCTTTTTAGGAATTGGCTATCACAAGGTTTAGTGATATCAACATCTAATGAACAATTTTGAGAATGACTCAAAATGTCAAATCTACACTATTCTTCCCAATCATAATATCCATCTTGAGGCCAAAGGGGAAATTTTGTATTTATCTCCATTTGTTTAAAACAAATTTTATATTTATTGTTTTAATTTTATGCCTCTTAATTTGGTCATTTTTTTTTAATGTTAATTCATAGTTATTATGAAATCACAAAATATGACTATAGTCATGACAACTCTCATTAGTTTGATGTATATGATAGTTTGATTTTTTGTTCGATTCTCGAATATGATTGGTGTATCATTAAGAAAATTCTACAATTATATGAGGTTTGCTTTAGAGTTTTTTGTATTTCTACGATAGGAAAGTATTTGGGGCTCTACTCTTGCAGTACGTAGAGAGTAAGCATTTTATTTTATTTTTTTGTTCTATCAAAAAGAGCGTTTAGAAGGTGTTTCAAGTAGGAGTGCAACAAAAAACCAAAAAACCAAACCAATTCAAATTGATCTACTGGTTTGTTTTGATTTTTTAGTATAAAATTGGACATATTAGTTAGTATTTGAAGAAAACCAAAAGATATTAGTTCGGATTAGAATTTAATTGGAAAAACCAATTAAAACCAAATCGAACCAATGGTATATATACCCTCAAAATAAACTCTAACATTAGGTATCTTTTAGTATTTTAATTATTATGATATATATATATATATATAGAAAAACTGAGGGACCGATTTTAATTTAAAATTAGTAAAAAGGACCAATTCAAAACAAAATTAGAAATAAAATTAAAATTTGGAAGAAAAAAAAAAGAGAAAATGTCAAAAACAAAAACCAAATAAAAACCAGTTCATTGGTCTTGTTCTTTATTGGACATCGATTTGGATCTATTCCTCATAAAATCGATTGGTTTGGTTTGGTTTTTGGTTGACCCAAAAACTGACAAAACTGAATCGACTATCACCCCTAGTTTCAAGGGTGAAATGAAAAATTATTATCCAAGTAGAAAGGAGTTGTTGATTAAGGTAGTTGTGTAGGTCATCCCTTCTTACATGATGAGTAGTTTTCAGCTCCCAAATCTATTATGTGGTGAGTTAAATTCGGTATGTATAAACTTGAGTCATTTAAAGTCTGTTTGACTGATAATCTAAAAACATAAATTTGAAAATAAAAAATTGGAAGATATTTAAAAACAACTACAATTTTATGCCTATTCATCTCCTCTAAAACCATCTCTCCCTCTACAACTTCCAACTTCTAATGGAGGTGATTTAGGGTAGGTTTGTTAATTGCTTTCTTGCAGTTTTAATTATCATCCTTGTTTTTTTCCCCTCTTAAACAATACCTCTTTTATTTTTCTTGTGAATTCCTCTTGTTCATCCTTTCATATTGATTTTTGCAATGAAAAACACAAAAACAAAACTCACCAATTTATATTCAAATTTTGCAAGGAAACCAAAAAGCCTAAAATACCAGAGCATTTCACACCAATAAGGAAAATCATTAATGTTTCAATTCAAGGCTCATCTAGCCCTGTTCATCATGACAAATCACATGGGTATTAAAATATCAAAACCTAAACCTTCAGTCTCACATTAAAAAAAGAAAGTAAAAAAAAACTCAAATACCACCATTGAATCTGGTGCATAGCTTGTGAAAGCAGGATGAACCGACAAGTATGAATAAGATACAAATTTTTTAAGGAAAAAAAAATTGATTCTTAGCTTCATAGGACTGCGTGTGTTGTGAGCGGGCTCGTTTGGCTTTTTTTTCTTTCAATTCGACACCTACCCTTCTTCATTCCCTCAAATATCAACTAATCTCACTGCTTTACGCCAACAAAAACAGACCCCATTTCAGTTTATTCCCATTTCTCCTCTGTTTCTTCTTCTAACTCCCTTTATAAACCCTTTTGAATCCCCAAAATTAGCGATTGAACCCTTTTCCCATCTGGGGTTTTGTTGATTTTAGTAAGGGTAATCGCCTAATTTTAAGGGGATGCCGAAGCTGGTTTTGAAAGGTGGGAGTAGGCCGCCATGGGTTGGTTTAGCTGCTGCTGTTTGGGTTCAAATAGCTGGTGGTTCTTCTTATAACTTCTCTCTTTATTCACACTTGCTTAAATCTGTTCTGGGTCTGAATCAGCAGCAGCTTACTGTGCTGGGAGTGGCTAATGACATTGGAGAGAGTATGGGTTTGGTTCCTGGCCTTGCCTGTAACAAATTTCCTCCATGGGTTATACTTTTGTTTGGTGCTTTCTGTTGCTTTGTGGGTTATGGGGCTATTTGGCTTGCTGTTAGTAGGACTGTCCCCAATCTGCCTTATTGGCTGGTGAGTTTAATGTCTATCTTTTCCCTTTGTGAAGATCTCTCTCTCTCATTTTTCTATGTGTTCTACTGGCTGCTGATCTTCAAGAAATTGTGGATTTTTTTCCTTGTTGGTTGTTGTTTGATGGTTTTGTTTGCTGTTCTTGATGAATGGAACAATTTGGTTTTTTTTGGTTGCATTGTTATTTAAGATAGCCTATGATCTAAGTCTTGATGTTTCTCTGTTAATGAAGTTGTTTTTTCTTATTTTTCGTTTATTTGGTTTCTGGGAGATCTTGAATCAAGGCTGCTTAGTAACTAGTATAACTGGATCGATAACTGATAAGCTAAATGCTGAGCGTTTTGATACATAAGTTATTTGTACGTTTTAATCCTTTTTTTAACAACTTATTCTATTAATAATGCAAGGGGTTGATAAGAAATCCCCAACGATCCACCTAAATGAGATCATACGAAAAAGAGCTCTTCAATTAGTAAAAAAGAAAAAAAAATCCTATTATTTCCTTCTGTCCATGACTCCAATTAGTTAGCCAAGAAGCAGACTGACTAAGGAAATTTAGCTTTTGTTTCGGTTGGATACGGCGATGCACATTGGTAGGATCAAACAGAAATTCTCTTACACTGAGGTCAAATGAGGTTTGATCAAGTTAAACAATCATGATATATGATTATTCCCTTGTGGACAATATTGTTTATCCGAATCTTCGCAACTACGTGTTGAATGGAGTGAATATACAGCATTGGCTAACTTTAGAACACAAGGACACAATGGTACAACTTATAGAACAGATCTTGTTCAAGTAAGGTCGTAGCATTGGCTAATTAATGAGGTCAAATTGTCAACAATGTTGACATTATTTCATTTTTTTATTCATGGTCAAAGTTTTTCATTTTTAGCACAGAAGAAGAGATGGATGATATGATTGTTTAATAGGTTTAGGGTCAAAATTTGAGCAACTTCAGCAGAATTAGTTATTTCATTGGAATTTCTCTATATTAAAACGACAGCCATCATTTTTTGAAATATTTGAATGTATATGATGATAGTCATAATGCTATCTTATAATAGCTTCCTTTGTCCACTTTGAGATTAAAGGTAATTGAGATCTTCAGATGATCTGGATGAAACTAAGCAAGCATATTGATGCTAATATGCTCATGCCATCTCATGTAACTCACAAGCACAATCAGTGAGATGAACATATGTATTCAATGGATAAGGTTGTTTGTAGTTGACTACAAGATGAATCCTACTTTGGTATTCAAGGGACTTTGGAACTCCGTCCTACTTGATTCCCAAGTTCCCTTCATCTACTTTCCATCGTACTCTCCTACTTCCGACCAATTTTCTATTTTGTGCCATTCTATTATCTACTAACTCTACTAATTAAATTTTCATATCTCTCTTGGTTGATTGCTGAATATCTGATTATAGTTTTTGATAGAAACTAGAGAATTGAGATAGAAATTGGTATCGATAACTACCTGAGTAAGTAGAGGAACTTGGAGACCCCCTTTATAGCAAACTCAAGCTTAAACTACCAAACATTTGTCTGTGCCTTCACCTTCTAACATTCACTCTATTTCTAATAGTCATAACCACCCCTACAAACAGACTCCTGATAATTTTCCTAACAGCTTTACCCACCTAGCATAGGTAAAGCAGAAAGGAGGCCTAGCCTAACATATATGATATATGTAGATAAATGGATGGAATATGACTGCTTACATATTCATCCATTTGTAAAAATTAATTTCCTTCACTTTTTTCGTAGTCATTGCAGCATTTTTGTTAACTTTGTTTCTTGATCTTGTATTCTTTCATTTTTTTTCTCAATTAAAGTTTGGTTCTTCATTTAAACTTCATTTAAAAAGGAAAAAAAAAAAGAGATAAAAGATATAGTCCATATGCTTTAAACATTTACTTCTGAATGTCATGGCAGCTATGGCTCACACATTGTATTGCTACAAATAGCAATGCATGGTTTGGAACAGCTGTGCTCGTAACCAACATGAGGAACTTTCCTCTCAGCAGAGGTACTGTTGCTGGCATTCTTAAAGGTTATGTCGGGCTTAGTGCCGCTGTATACACGGTGATATACAGTATGGTGCTCAGAAAGTCTGCTTTGAATTTACTGTTGTTTCTTGCAATCGGGATACCCATTTTGTGCTTAGCCTTGATGTACTTTGTTCGACCTTGTACTCCGGCTTCATCAGAGGATCCATCTGAGCGTGCTCATTTTCTTTTCACGCAAGCTGCTTGTGTATTGCTAGCTGTTTTTTTGGTCTCAACCACAATTCTAGATGCAACAACAACCCCTAGCGACGCCGTTGCATACACCTTAGTTGGCATAATGGTTATCCTTTTAATGTCTCCTCTTGCAGTTCCCATAAAAATGACCATTTGTGCAAAAACCAAAAAACTTGGCCCTCGAGTTGATTCTGCAGAACCTTTGGCTTCTGGAGAAAGTGATTCTTCCCAAATTGAACCTTTATTGACACCATCTTCCTCGGCTACAAATCTTGGAAGTTTCTATGAGAATGATGATGCATCAGATGTAGAAACACTTCTTGCTGTAGGAGAGGGAGCAATTCATAAGAAGAAGAGAAGACCTAAAAGAGGGGAAGATTTCAGGCTCCGTGAAGCTGTAATCAAAGCTGATTTCTGGTTGCTTTGGTTCTTGTACTTCCTCGGGGTCGGTCCAGGAATAACGGTTCTCAACAATTTGTCTCAAATTGGGATTTCATTAGGTGTTAATGACACAACATTGCTGTTGGCTCTTTTCAGCTTTTGCAATTTTGTCGGTCGTCTAGGCTCCGGTGTTATTTCCGAACACTTCGTCAGGTAAATGCTTACTCAAAACAGATTACTGAATTAATAATTTGTTCCAAACTTTCGTCGATAAGGTATCTCAGAAACAGCTCCCTTGCGTTCCCAGTTTTTGGGGGCTCATAAGGCTTCCAAATTGCTTCCAAATCTTCAAGTTCAACTATTGGAGAGTAATGTCAGAGTTAACCTGGAGAATTTTCCAGATTACTTTGATTTTATGTTCTGAATATCTAATGACTTTCTCTGAAGTTGCTCCTCCATCTACCAAATGCTCATTGGTTCGGCATTCATTGGTCGTGCAGGTCAAGAATGATACCTCGCTCGCTGTGGATGATGTTTGCACTTATACTCATGGCCATAGCATTCCTCCTGTATGCGTCCGCTCTCACGGGTACTCTCTACGTCGCCACTGGTCTCACTGGAATCAGCTACGGAGTTTTATATTCTATGATGGTCCCACTCGCGTCTGAGATTTTCGGTCTAAAGAATTTCGGAGTAATCTTCAACTTCATGCAGCTGGGGAATCCAATAGGAGCAGTCCTTTTCTCAGTTCTACTCGCCAGTACTTTATACGACAACGAAGCTGCTAAGCAAGGTTCGATAACCTGCATAGGCCAACAGTGCTTCAGGACGACTTTCTTCATCCTTTCGGGCGTTGCTGGGTTAGGTTCAATCGTGAGCATAATTCTGACCGTTAGATTGAGGCCAGTCTATCAAATGCTTTACTCCGGTGGCTCGTTCCGCTTGCCTCAAAGTTCAGGTCATTGACATTTTGAAGATGGCTTGAAACATCACACTAGATTCGTCGGTACGATGCTTAACTAAAAGTTGAAGATCTGCAGCTTGTTTTTGCTGCATATCTTTTCAGAAGTGATAAATTTTGTGTAACTTGAGGATTCTCTTGGCTTTGGCCAACTTGTATTTTCTGAGTTGAAAAAGTGATGTGTATTAGGCTTTTTATTTTTATTTTTATTTTTTATTTTTATGTATGTTCTCTTTGTTACCCTTGTGCATTAAACACAATGTGAAATCTTTTTTTTTTTTTTAGGTATAATATACATTACAATGTTGTTTTATTCAATAAAAAAAAACTATTAACTATTGATGTAATGTAATACCAAAAGAAATTTGGGAATGCCTTAATGGGTTAGTATATTAAGCCTTTGTTTTATAACTATAACAATATTCTTTTTAATTTTATTTTATTTTTAAAATTTATGCTTGTTATTTCTAAAATTTTTTATTACGATTTTCGTCTATCTTAACATTTGAATTTTTAATTACATTAAAAAAATGAGTTGAAAATAAAAGTAAGTCTTAGTTTTCAAAAGCAAAAACTTGACTAGAAAATGGATAACAGAACATAGAAAGTAGTGTTTATAAATTTAATTTTTAAAACCAAAAAATTGATTGGTTATCAAACGAGATGTTAAATTTGTGCTTGTTACTTTTCAATTTTTTTTTGTCATTTTTGTGTCTTAAAAAAAAAATTGAATTCTTAATCAAATTTCAAAAATAAAAACAAGTTTTTAAAAATATTTTATATTTTAGTTTTCAAAATTTGGATTGATTTTTTAAAACATTAGTAGAACATGGGTAGCAAAACAAATAAACTTATAGGTAGAAGTAATATTTATAAGCTTAATTTTTTAAAAAACTAAATAGTTATCAAATGAGACATAAGTTTTTAAATGCATATTTTGTAAATGTAAAAATAAAATTTTGAAAACAAGAGATTTCACGAGAACAAATATGTATAATATGTTTGCGTATTTGTATTTGGTAGAGATTCATAAATTGAATTCCACTTTACAATTGTTTCAAATGTGTTTGATAATATATTTATAAACTATAAAATTAGTTGTAGTTATCCACCAAATATTAGGTAGAAGATAAATTGTTAATAATTAATTTATGAACATGTTTTATGTTAAAGTTTTGTATAATTATTATTGTGTAACATTATATAATTTAAAATATATTATATAATAAATATTTTAATTTAGGAGATTTTTTAAAAATAGAAAAACAAGGGAAACTATTTACACAAAATAGCAAAATTTTTAAGATAGTTGTGATAGACGCTGATAGAAGTCTATCAGGGTCTATCAATGATAGAAATGATAGAAGTCTATCAATGTCTATCAGTGTTTCTTTTTTTTTTTTTTTTGCTATTTTTTAAAAATAGTTTGACCTTTTTTCTTTATATAAAATTTTTTCTTTAATTTATCACCATTAATTATATTTATATCATTTTTTTATTCTATCTTAATATAATTTCATATTTTAAAATTTTGGACTCAATAGATACATGAAAAACATAGAAATAGTTTTTTCTTCCAAAATTGTACTATTTGGATAATAAAATTTAAAAATAGTTTAAAAAAATACAATCTAAATTGTCTATCAAAAATATATTTATGAATTTGAAAAACATAAGACATAATCCAAACTATCTACCAAAAAATCAAACATATAACTTTTTTTTTTCTTTTTTTTTTCTTTTTAAAAAAGATAACAATAGAAACTACATAATTACATCATCATCCATAATAAAAAGGAATCATTCAAGATAAGGGAAAAACGTGTGAAAAGGCAAAACCTATGCCGAGTCTTTAGCCTTGTCAATAAAGAAAGATACTTTTGTGATTTCAATCTCACCATTTAACAACTTAGGGCTCGTTTGGATTGACTAGAGAAAAAAAATATTTTTTTTTTAAAAAAATCATTATTATTTAAACTCTTTTGATTAAAAAAAATGTTTAAAATACACTTTGAAATTGTTTCAAAAAAATATTTTAAATGGTTGTCAAATACTTCAATTTTTTTCTAAAATGACTTATTTTCAAAATAATATAATTAAAAAATTAAACTAAACACACCCTTAATCACCTCCAATGTAGCCTTTTATTTGTCAACATTGTTTACTTAATTTTTATTGGATCAATGTTGGTGAACATTGACACTATACGTAAGCATAAATTGTGTAATAAGTCACACTATTAACTAAAGTCTAAATTATATTATATCAATCAAATTATAAGTTTAGTTCTAATTTCTTTTTTTCATATCTCGAAATAGGTTTTTAAATTTTAAAAAGTGTATATAATAAATCTTTTAACTTTCAATTTTATATTTAAGAAATCATTGACTTATTCAATATTTTTTAAAAATTTATTTTTAATGTAGTTGACATAAAATTGATATCTTTACAGAGTTAGAAATTTATTAGATGTAAAATTGAAAGTTTTACAGAACTATCAAACACAAATATGATTATTCTAAGATTAAACTTGTAATTTAATCTATTATGTTTGTGACATATTTTTAAATATAACTCAACTAACCTCCCGTACAAATTTGCAAACTTACAATATGATTAAATAATAAAAAAAAAAATACAACTTCCCATTCCATTTTATTCAGTTTATTGATACCTCCTTTTATTTTTAATAACAAAAATAGCCAAACATGGTCAACACAATACTGGAATAAACTGAATAAAATAAATAAATACATATAAATATTGGTCTCCCCAACCCCAAGGCACCCATCAAACCTTCTAAAGAGAGAAAAGGAAAAAGCAGATAGAATAATTAAAGCCACCTTTAGAATTTCGTCGATGAATCAATCGTAATGATTTTGTCACATTTATTATTGTTGTTATCTTTACCTCTAAAGGTTAAACAGTAATAATAACAGTAAAGGTGTTAAAATTCATAATTTTTTTTTGGAACAGTAACTATAACAATACGTAATTTCCATACGCAATGAATGGACATTCTCTGTTTATCAATCAATTTGCATCTATGGATGCAGAACCGAAGTAAATAATCAGTGAGATAATAACAAAACAAATCAATATTACATTACAAACCTCAAACCACAAGAACAAAAGCTGGGTTTGGCAGAGATTATCATCTTCTAAACAAATCAAGAAGATCCTACACTCATGCTTGTTAGAAAACAGAGCTAAAGGCATGAATGAATTCATCTTCAAAAAAAGAGAAAAAAGAAAAAAGTAAAGAGAGACAATCATCATTCTGAACTCAGACCCTTGTTCCTAAAGCTTGTCTTCTCCTCGACCCACCACTTCCCAAAAAAAAAACAATCTATTCCATCTATTGGTGGAAGAACACAAAAACCTATCTCTCACCATCAAATTAACCCAATCTAGAACTGTAATTGTTAAGAAAACACACAAGAATTTGTTTCAAATCATCAATTTCAAGTAGGTTTCAAATCCTGAAACATTGTATCCCACCTGATTTCCTCAACTCCATCCTCCTTCTGCTTCTCCTTCTTCTCCTCGGCCGGCAGATCGTACAGAATCGGACCGGAAAAAGTGTGAATTCGCGGCCAGATCAGACCGGGATCCGGACTTCCATTAGTCAGTAGAAACCTCCCCTGCTGTTTCCCGACGGAGAATGTCTTGTTCCTCTTGAGGAATTTAGCGGCGTAGGTTGATTTGGGAACGAGAACTAGGGCTTTAGAATCGTCTAATAATTGATCGTGATGAGTGAAATTGCGGATGAGATTCGCGAATCGGCGCTTGGTTTTCTTGAGAGCGAGGAGAAGGCGAGTGATGGGACGAGGATGGAGGGCGTTGTCTTTACGAGCAAGCTTGAGGATCTCGAGGCGATGCTTGGCAATGGAGATTCCGATGCTCTGGAGAAATTCGTGGTTGAAATAGAGAATATCTTCGTGTTCGAGCTCGTTTTGAGCTAGGGCAAGCCCGTATTCGTAGACCAAAGAAGGATGGAGAGTTGTTTTTGAAAGCCATGAGAACCAATCCATCTCTGATTTCTCTCCTTTCTTTCTTCACTCTCTGAATCGATTTATAATTTTCAGTCGCACAAATCGCCATTTTTATACTTAACAACCATCATTAAGAAGAAGAAGAAGACGACACTTTTCTTTTTCTTTTTTTTTTTCCCTTTACTTTTGAAATTCAATATTCAACCTAAAATTTTTATTTCTTATATAAATATAAAAATAGAGCTAAATATGAAAAATACTTTAAAATATTTCTGACAACACCTATCTTTATGCATTATATCAAATTGTTAAATCATAATTTTTTACATATTAAATATTTTAATTCAATTTTTTGTGTGCGTGATGAAAGTAAGATGCATAAAAATAGACGTATCTTTAAATGCACTTCTATAGATATTGTAATTCAAAGGAATTATCATGGGTTGGTCTAGTAGTAAAAAAGGAGAAGTTGCCCATAAGTTGTTGTGGACACTCACGGATATTAAAAAAAATAAAAATCAAAGGTTTAAATAGATCATTCTTCATTCTACTTTCTACTTTTTCATTTTGATCTCTTTTAAAATTAAAAAAAAAATTAAAATATTGTTTTGGTTCGTTTAGTTTTAATTTTTATACTTTGAATAAATCTTAAATTTAGTAACTCGAAATTTTTCTTTTTCTTTCGAGAAAAAGTCACTTGAGGTTAGTTTTTATCGAATTTGACTAAATAATAATAGTTAGTATCATGTAAGGAAAGACAATATATGAATATGTTTTCAATGTTTATAGTAAAAATGCTAATAGATAATAATTATTTTTTTGGGAAAAAAAATCTATAATAAACTAGCATAGGACTAAATTTAAGATTTATTTAAAGTATATCAATGACCAAAATGATATTTTGATCGAATAACAATGAATGAACTAAAATAGTTTCTAAACTTTAATACATTAATTTTCAGTCCTGGTAAGTTTAAGTTCCAATCATAAAAAAATATTTTTCAACTTTTAATGAGATTTCAAAATTAAAAAATTCAACTTCTTACATACGTAGATTGATAAATTGATTAGAGATTAAACGTGTTAATAAACTTATAAAGACTATGTCATTATACAATAAAAACTGACACTTAAGTTTAACGGACTTTTTCATAATAGAAATTAAATTATTTAGAGTTTTTAAGTACAATTATTAAATTGTTATATACTAAAATTTAGAAACCAAATTATTACAAATTTTAAAACATAAGAACTAAATTGTCACTTCTTAACTTAAATTTTTGACCTCAAATATTTGTTTAACTCATTAAAAGAACTAAATCTAGCTGTAAGCCTCATTAATTTCATTTAAAACATATGTTTTTTTTTTCTTATATATAATTTCATTAAATGAAATTTGATGACATTAGAAAAGGGCTTTGTCAAACGACCGAAAAAGCGTTTGTTTTAAAAGTCGTATACTTTTTTTTTAATTTAAATCTATAGTCTTTGACTACTTTGTATTTGACTCATATTTTATTTTTTATAATTAAAATAAATATATTTTCTAATAACAGCAATTCACTGTTACTAGCTTGCTATAAACCTGTCCTTTGAGAATAAAAAAATTTAAAAAAGAAAAAAAAAACTTTATTTTTATTACACAGAAATGTCGGCTCTTAATTATGAATTTAATTTCATTTCTCTTAATTAAATCACAATTTGGATAATGTATTTTGATTCAACATTTTTATTATATCAAAGGTCGGTTATTCACTAAATTAATTTAATTTATCTTAATTCCAACTCCCATTTAATAAAACAGATAACACAGATTAACTAACCTAAATTATAGCCTTTTTTTTTGTAAAAAAGAAAAAGAAAACAGAGTCCAAAACTTTTTCTTATTTTACTATTATTTTCTTTTGACAAATTTGATGGTGGATTTTTGTTGTTATTATTATTATTATTAACAAAGAAAGTATTGAAGAAAGACTTGAATTAAATGCACTTTATTAGTCAAATTGCCATTAAAAATAGTGTTAGGTGAAGTTATTATATTAAAGAAAATGGACACAAAATATACAAATTAGGTAGAAAAATTTGAACTCCTAATTAAATGGTAATTAATGGACAATATTAAGTTTATTATATACACATACAAAATGGAGTAGAATATTTGAATATAAATTTTAAACTAATTAAACTTTTTGAAAAATATCAATTTACACTCCAAATTCAGTTGTATCAATTTATACTCTAAACTAATAATTGTATCAATTTAATCGACTTTCAATTAAGATTTCTTTGTTTATGCATAAATTCTAATAATCCATTTCAATCAGACATTTGAAGGACTCTATACACGTGTAAGAATTGAATGCATGGATGAATTTCAAATGTACTCATAATAAAAAGTTTAAATTTTGATTCACTAATTATAACAACATAGAAGTTTAATTTGAAACAATTATTACTTTGTATAATATTTTCGAACTAATTCTAAAGAAGGGTGTTAAGTGAAACACTTACGATAGTTCAATATTTAAATTATACAATTACGAATTCAGGGTATAAATGTGTAAATCGAAATTTTCCGTAAACGTTTACAGCGAAGTTGTCAAAAGTAGTAAAACCTTCTTGTTTCCCATAAACTAAACGAGCTTTATTTGGTAGAATGCTATTAATACGGAGAGTGTTGGTTGAAGCTTGAGCGTGACAAAAGTAAAGAAGAAGAAATATGTGAGAATGTGGGGTATACACAAAGCCAAATGAGTCACATTCCCTTCAAAATAATGTATAGTGAGATATCAAATTTATGTAAAGTGAACCCCAAGGCTTGTCTTTGTTGAAATATTCAAATTTTTTCTCCCCATCAATCAAGGTGAGAGGAAAAAAAAAAAAAAAAAAAGATTGGATTGGTTGAACTAAAAGCAAGTCTTTTGTGTTTATGTTGAATTTATGGTACCTAATTAAAATGAATTGCATATGATTGTTTAGTTTTAATTTTTAACTTGTTTGGCTATACAACTAATTTTGTTTCTTTCTCACTTTATAAAATTATTCACAACATTAAGTATGTTTGGATTGATAAGAGAAAAAAGTGTTTTTCAAAAAATTCATTTCTATTTAAATTATTTTGACAAAATTGTTAAAAATAGACTTCAAAAGCTATTTTGAGTAGTTGCCAAATACTTCAATTTTTTTTTCTAAAATAACTTATTTTCAAAATTAATCACTTGAAAAGTTAAACTAAATACACTTGATGTAATCATGTAAAATCGATTTTTGAAGTATCAATTAGTTGGTGATTCAGTTGGAGTTAATTATTAAGAATCAACTTCAAATTCACTCTAATTAATTTTATTTTAGCTTTTAAAATACCTAAAATGCCCCTTTATATTTAAGAATAAAATTCAACCCTTCATTCATTTCTTCTTTCTCTCTTAGTTATTGGCTCTTCTTTTCTCTCAACTTTACTTCAATTGCTTCCATCAACAAGCGACTAAGGTGCTTCAAATCTTACACCGAACACCTTTACTTACTTACCTATTTATTATAATTATTTAGTTAAATAAATTTCTAAATATAAAAATACCATTTTTAGTAATTTGATAATTTTAAAGTTACTTTTGAACCAAACATAATAATTCAAAATCATTTTTAAATATTTGAAGATTCCTTTTAAAATAATCAATTCTATAAAATTAAACCTAAATCTCTTTTTTTAAAAACATTATTGTTAAAAAAAGGGTTTATTTTGTATGCAAGAACATATTATTTTCTTTGCATAAATACAAAAAGTGGGAAATGCTTCTAAGTCAACCTTTTCGGTTTGACTTAAATTCTTAATTTTCTCCTTTACTCATATCACTATCTCATTCAATTCTTATATATAATTTGTACATAAGTATTTTGGTTTTTGACCTTTGATGAAGAGATAAGACATCTTTTTTTATTAGTATACCAAATAATAATAATAATAATAAAGACATGCTTTTATTATTTTAATTTTCTTTGTACATATCATTATTTTTTTAAAAAAAAAAATGTATTATTAATATTTTAATCCTATATTTTAAACATAATTTTAACTCGGTCCATATATTTTTAGAAAAAATTATTATCATCTTCGCGTTTGAATTAAATAAGTAATAATCTAACTTAGCAATTCATTTGTAAATTTTAATGACAAATAAGTTTTACTGTATGATATTAAAATAGAAAAAAGAGTTGGCTAAGTCTTTGAGTTTAAAGTTTTGAATCTAATTTTAGTTTAAACCATTATTTTAATTGAAAATTTGATAGAGCTTTAGGCTAACTAATTATATTGACTATTAAATTTAGAGTTTAACCACAAATAAATTATCATATTATAATTACATTATTTGTCACTAACCGTGGAGAATGTGCTGCAAACTTTAATCAAATTATAGAGAATAATAAAAACTAAATTAACATATTTATAAAAGATATAAATATAATTTAATATTAAAAAGCCAAATAAAAAAAAAATGAAATTCAACTTATAATTGTCTCAATTGTTGAACTTATGTTCGTATTGCAAAATTAGACAATCTAACTATCTCGTGAGGGTTTGAATTAAACATCTAAATATTTATGAATTTGTCCTTTAACGAAAAATACAAAATCATATTCCACCAATATATGTATATATATATAAAAGTCACGTCAAGATATTATCCAAAAATATAAAATATTTGTTTTAATAATATTATTTTTAAAGTAATATTTTGATTTAGGCAAAAAAAGAAAAAGAAGAAAATAAAACAAAGGAGAAAGACAGAAGGCAAAAAGGTCTTTTGTTTGAGAGTAAATATTTGCAAACATTCACATGCTTTGCTATCAATTTCATTTTGGCTTTTTTTTTTTGTGGGCGCTTCACGGATTCAATTAACTTTGTTTATTGCATTTTTTTAAATACTATTTTGTATGAACATATATAACATTTTCTCTATGTTTTTTCCTTTTTTTATTTTTTTTTTTTTTTTTTTGGTTTTTTGGATTCTTTGATTTTGACAAAAAGGGACTAAAATTATTTAAATTGATATTGGCATACATGTGAAAAATTAACTAATTAGCCCCCACAAATTTGATCTAATCTAAATAATTGATGTGGGTGTAATTAGTAATATAATTATGGAAAATTTTTAAAAATAGAAAAATAAGGAAAATTATTTACACAAAATAGTAAATTTTTTAAATAGTTGTGATAGATACTGATAGAAGTTTATCAAAGTCTATCAGTGATAGAAATTATAGAAGTCTATCAATGTCTATCCGTATTTTTTTGTGTTGCTATTTTTTGTAAATATTTTGACATTTTTTCTATCTGTGAGAATTTTTCTATAATTATTCAATTAGCTTTCATAATTTTATTTGATAATTAAAATTTATGCATTGTTTTTAGTTCAACAAAATGTGAAATAGGAGAATTTTGAAATTCTTATCACTAAATTAAATGCATATGATTTAAGTAGTTAAGTTATGCTCAAGTTAATTTTAGATATGTATATAAAATGCTCGGATTTTTTATTTTTTATTTTTGTATTAATCCAAAGTATTCGTTTTTTGGGATAGGGGTTTGTTAAAATTAGTTTTTATTTTTTCTTTTTTAGACTCTAAAATTCAAATATTTCTTTGAGAAAGGTGAGAACCATAGAAAGGAAATGGAGATATGAAACAAAAATAAATTTAAAAAACAAAAGACAAAAATAAAAGTGTTATCAAACGAGATCTTAATTTTTATGTATTTAATTATTGTGGTTATATGCATAATTAAAAATGTAATGTTGCACTCTACCAATAACAACCCAAAGTTAAAAGAAACATACATTTTCACCAATTGACCAAAAAGCTTAGTTAATGGATGAAGGTAAATTAAATATTATATTATTTAACAATTTATATGAAAATTGTAGGTTTATAATTGTTAATAATTTGATTTTCTTAGCAAAAATATATTTCATTTGCTATGTTTTTATTTATTTTAATTATTATGGTACATGTATGTTATTTAGAAAAATTCGAAAAAAAAAAATAAAAATATCTAATTATCTATAAATAAAATAGACCCAATTTTAATTTATTTTTTTTTAAAATGAAGCAAAAAGACCCAATTCAAAATAAAAGCAGATATAAAAATGTAAAATTAGAGAAGAAAACTCAAATTGAGAACCAAACCGATAATAAACCGAACTACATAAAAATTGATCAATTGATTTTGTCTTTTATTGAACGTCCGTTTGGTTTCCTTCCTTATAAAATTGATTAGTTCAATTTGGTTTTTGGTTAGCTCTAAAATTTAAAAAAAAATAAAAAATAAAATAAAAACAACCGAACCGACTTTTACCCCTAATAAAAATGTCAGGCCTTTAAAAGAGATTGGTTCCCATGAATCCACAGTTTGTAAAAGTTGGGCTGGAAGAGTGGGCCTACTCTGTAATGGGCCTGAACTTTTGGGCCTTGGCCCAATAAAAAAGATCCAATAACTTGGCTCAGTATGGTCTAAAAAGTGAAGAATTCTCCACTCCACCCAACTTGACAAAATCTTTTGTATTATAGAAATAATCAAAATATGTTTGGTATACTTATTTTTAAAAACGATTTTGAAATATAACACCTAAAATAGCTAATTTTCAAAAATAACAAACGGTTGTTTTCTTTTGTTTTAAAATTTTGTTTAAAAATTATGAAAACAAAGGATATGTTCTATTTGTGTGTACTTAACGGACCTCATCAAGTTTTACGAATAATTTTTTTACTATACAAACTAAAATAACATAAGATCAACAAACTAAAGTTATAAAAATATGAAAAAACAAAAAACGTGTTATTGTTGATGTCATGGATATATGAAGGTTCGACGAACAAAAAAAATCGTTTCTTTTCTCTCTCTGTTTTGATGATTTTTTTTTTCCATATATGTTTCTGATAATTGCTTCAACTTCTTTTGTTTTTTTAACAAATAAATATGTATTGAGTTTACTGCATAAACATTAATTCTAAAATTTTGTCATATTTTTCTTTTAAATCAAGAATTTATCTTCCTTTTTTCTCCTCAGTAAGGAAAGACTTTTGTTTACAAATTTGCCCTTGAGGCTTTAATAATATTGAGGTATTGTTTTAAAAAAAAAAAAAAAAAAAAAAAACTACAACTTTTGTTATTAGACTATACTTAAATGTAAAAGTATTTATTCAATCAATATTGTTAATAAAAAAAATTATATTAATTTTTTTTCTTATTAAGTATAAGATTTCCTAAATACTTATTATCTTTTTCTCCGTTTTTGAACCACCAAACACAGTTTTGAAATTTAAAAATTTAAAATTAAAACCTAACATGTTTAATATATAATGAAAAGAAGAAATTTGTTTTTGTTTTCATTCCTTTTTTTGTTTTTGGAAACATCAAGAATAAGACGGAACCTTATATTTTACAGAATAGTATTTAAAGAAAAGAAAATTTTCCGATTAAATAAAATTATTATGATGATAAATATTAAAGTTTAATTTGAAATTGTTGTAACTTTTAAAACAGTTGGTGGTAGTTGCACTTTAAAAAAAATTAGTTGTAAGAGAAAGTAAAATAACATTTGGTAAATTTTAATTTTAAATTAGAAAAATTAGTTATTGTGTTTGATAAATTAATACTAAAGGGTATAATTTATTTATATGAACTAAAGTAAATTATAATTATAATTATTTTTTATATTGATATTTAATTTATAATTTTATATAATATAATTAGAAAATATATATGATTTAAATCGTAACTAATTTTGTTTAATCTAAATTGTTTGATAAAAAAATTAAAAATAATTGTAATTTTAATAATAAATGTGAGAAAATAAATTAATATGAAATGCTAAATTTGAGATTAGTAAATGGTTAAAGAAGTTGGGTTTTTAGAAAAGCTAAAATCGTTGTAGGTAGTTAATGAATAATTTATTTTATCAAACAAGTGCAACCGTTAAAATTTTTCTCTAATGGTTGTTTACACTTGCAAATGCAATTCCAAACTGGACCTATTTTTATCATGTTTAGTTATTAAATAAATAAATGAAAGTTTCAATTACATTAATCATTAAATCCCATTAACAAGATGTATTGATATGATGCCATATCTTTTATGAAAAAAAAAATCAATATTTTTATAGTAGGTACTATTTTCAACTAAAATAAGTTATAGAACAATGTATGGATCTCACACAATAAAGTAATTTATTTATTTATTAAACAATTGAATATTCCTTTTTTTAGTTCAACATTGAGTGAAAAATTTGAACTTGTGGCCTCAAAGTTAAATAGTACATATATATACATTATGTCAATTGAGTTATACTCACTTTGAGACATTGATTATCGTCCAAAGCTTATTTAATAGTCATGTCATATTTTATCTAGCACTCTGAAGGACTAAGTACGTGGGTCTCGTTTTGAAACCTATTGTGTTTAGGGTTTAAGAGAAATTCTAAATATAAATTGATCTCTAAACCCTACCTGCATATTATCTGTGTTTTTTGTACTCTGTTGTTGTTTCTCTCCTTTGTCCGTGAAAACACACGGTTAGTGAACCATGTTTTGTTGTCATTTTTTCTTCCATTTTGTTTTTACTATTTGCTTATGTCATAACAAGAATGAATATTGTAAATGGAAGAAACTATAAGCTATGTAGGTTTTAATCAATCTGAATATAGCTTAGTTGATAATACATGTCTAAAATGTTGGGTTTTTGACAAAATATTAGAAGTGTAGTTGTCCCACATCGATTAAATTGAAGAATGAGGATGGACTAGTCGTCCCAATTAGAAACACTTTTAAGTTTAGTGTGCTAACTCTAGTTAAATTCCCTTTTATGTATTCTCTATTTTGAGAATGGGAAAAAAGGTGTGAGTAATATAAAAGTTTTGAGAGAGTGCTCTTGTAATTGGGATTGGGAAAGAGAAATATTTCTGTGTTTGTAATAATTTTTCACATAGTGGATTTTTCTGGTCTCCATTTTTTACATAGTGAATTTTTCTGGTTCGTGGTTTTTCTCCAAGTTGGGAGTTTTCCACGTAAATTCTTGTGTTTCTCGTTTTTATTGCTTTCTTTTAATTTCTTTGTTATTTTCTGCTTATTTCTGCAGTAGAAGTGGGAAGATTTTTCCAACATAAAAGTCATCTCAAATATTGATGGTTCATTCTCTCTTACATGTGTCGTAACTATTGAACTCTATAAAACCGAATAAATTTTAACAGTATGATTTTTTTTTCTTTTGTATTCTACCTTTAGTGAAAAGAAAGAAAAAGAAAAAGAGAAAGAGATAGGAAAATGGAGTTTGTGGGAAACTTTGAACATATATATAAAGGAGGATTCTCTTTTCAAAGAACCTTCCTCCAAATGCCAACCTCCCATGAAAAGAGAGTGTGAGGGAAGTGAAATAAATGCAGACACCAAGAATTCTTCTTCTTTTTTTTTCTTTTTTTCTTCTTTAAACAAATATTTTTTATTTTATTATTATTATTATTTTTTTTTTTGGGGGCTTTTCTTTCACCATCGTTTTACCCTTCTCGATTCCCCTTTCCCCTTTTTCACTTTTCTTTTTTCCTTGCCTTTTAAAATATCATTCCTTTTCTCTTACTCAATGGTGGTCTCTTTCGACTTTTTGTAATTTTTATTTTATTTTTTTATTTTTTGTGTTTTTTTTTCATCTTCTTTTCAACTTTTGAAGAAAACGCATGTCGATGTATGATTCTTTGTTGTAATATCTTTTTCAAGTGTTTGTTATTCTTTAGAAGTTGAATTCAGGATTTGTTTGTTTGTACGTTGTAGCTTTGACTGGTATCAATTATGTTCGACGTTAACATTCATGAGTTCTCTAAACTAGTCTCATAGACCAATCTACCTGTCTCTAGTTAGAACATTTGAGTACCATATGTTATCGGGAGGTTTTTTTTTTCATTTAATGTGTTAAACATTTTTTTAAACCAAAACTGATGATTTTGTGATCTAAAAACAGTTTTCAAACGGATCTTTTGGACTCTCTAAAAAAGATAGAGGTTCCTCTTCAGCAATAGAGATTTTTCGACTTTTGCTTCTTCTTTTTGGTCGATGTATTATTCTGAGTAAAGTTTCTTTGATTTCAATCCTTTTCTAATGAGTGCTTCTCTATTAAGGATGTTGTGTTAATTGTGGAGATTAACTGACATGAGACGATTAGCACCAAGATCATGCTGAAATTTTGCTTTCAAGACAACCGTAATTTCACAGCACAACATAATTTGTTCGACTCTCGAATCTACACCATGGAAATATATGAGTTATTTCCTTTAAACTTTTGATTATGACAATATGACCATCATTTCATTTAACTATCTCATATTAAATTCCTTGAAATTGACATTCCCTTTATTCAAACAATTTTTTAGGTTTGTTATTAAATTTAGGGGTTAGTCATAAGACAATGGTGTGGAACTTTTAAAAAACCTAGCATAGCATTGTTTCTCATTTAAACTTTTTCTTTTTTTCTTTTTCCTTGTAATGATCTTTATGTGGAGAAACTTTTAGTCTTTATCAAAATATTCTAATTTTTTTCCCTTTTAATTTATTTTCTTGTAATAATATACAAGGATATAGTAGGAAAGCCCAAGACTATGCCAACTATAATACTTGATTTATTAGATAATTAATGGTCAATCTTGCTTTAACTTCTTTTGTTATTGTAAAGTTAAATTAAGTCTATAAAATGACTAATTTTTTTTCATTTTAATTTTATCCTTATTACTACGCAATTAAACTGTTTAAAATAGGAGAATATTTTTTAATACAAAATAAGAGAATCATTGACGAAAGTGCTTTAAAAAAAGCATTTTAACACTTTTTTTTTCATCACCTCAAACTTACTCTTTGTTGACCAACTAAATCCTCACTTTAATCTTTCTTATCAACTTTTTATTTTCTAAAGAGCAATAATTAGATGCATTCGGGCTGCACTTATATCATATATCTCTTTATATATATATATATATATATATATATATTTATTGTAGGACAAATTTTTATTGAGTAATTAACCAAATACTTAAATATTTTTTCTTCCTAAAATTTATGGTGACGTGAGTTTTTATTTTTAAGAAAAAAAAACCACTAGAAAGTATTTTTGTGTAGCCCAACAAGTACTAAAATATTTTTCTTTCTAAAATTTATGTTGATGCGAATAATCTTTTCTTTAAAAAGAAAAAATAAAACAATCATCACAAAAAAAAAATTTCAAGTACCTAAATTTTTTTCTTTTTAAAAAATTCATGGTTATGTGAATAATTTTTTGTGCTATTTTTAAATATAAAAAAATGAGTCAAACTATTTACAAATATATAAAAAAAATTTACTGTCTATCAGCGATAGAATTCTATCGTTTGAGCGAGACTTTTATCGCTATTTAGCGCTTAGGCAATAGAATTCTACTATCGTTGATAGACAGTGAACTTTTTCTATATTTGTAAATAGTTTGATATTTTTTCAGTTTATAGTAATTTTTCTAATTTTTTTAAGAAAAAATACAACCATTAGATTTTTTTTTTTTTTTAAAAAAAAAGAAAATTCATTTAACACTATGGGTTAAAATCTTTTTCTATACCATGTGGAAATATCTTGCCAAATAATTTCACAACGTTTGACATGGACATGAAAGAAAAAAAAATTCTTGATTAATTTAGTTTTTTTTTTCCTACTTCCAAGGGTGTAACAATATCATGGAGAAACTAAAATATTCCTCTTTTTGTCCTGTAAGAAATTGAGTTTATTATATTCATCTGCTTAATTTAATTACTATAATAATACATCGACTTTGTTGAGAATATTGAATTTATTATATTTTTATGTCCTTATCATTCATAAAAAGTCAATTATTTGGAACCTTGTGAAATTACAAAAGTGTCCCCAGTGGATCCAAGTTGTTTGAAATTTGAAAATTCTGTGTTAGAAAATGACATCTATCTTATTCGTTCGGAATTTCTTTTTTTTTTTTTTAAATAATAATATTTAGGGTATTAAATTAAATGTCACCATCCACATAATTTCAAGATTGAAATACCACAAAATGAGTTTTCTCGAATTTTATATCATATCATCCACGTCCACAAAATTGAAAGCTTTTTTTTCCAAAAAAAAAAAATTGAAAGCTTTTTTCTTCTTTTCTCTTTTTCAATAAATTATAAATCAAATTAAAAAGGTGAAGGCTTTGTAATATAAAAAATGAAAAGAGAATTCCAAATGGACACGTATTCCCGTAATTCCATAGTTTCTTCTTAAAGTTAGGAATAGAAGATCAAACTATCAACTTTTAGAATAGTCATGAGTATCTTATCCACTAACTAATATTTGAATTTACCATAATTCTATAGTTAATGACTAGAGGTGTTTCATATATTAAATTGTATTTGAGTGACTTGGGCCTTGATAATTTTGAGTTAAAATATTATTTTGTTTGTTGTATTTTAGAATTTGTTCAATTTATGTGCAGATCGGAAGATCTATGTTGTCTTGGACTATACTTTGCTGCTTGCTTGTGCAAAGGCTAAAAGTCGTTTTCGCTAGGTCCAAAAGCTTCATGAAAGATCACACGTCAAATTGCGATGAGATGAAAAAGACAAACTGAAGTAGAGGATCACAAAATGCAAGACAACAAGGGGCAAACCAAGCGCAGTTAGACCAATTACGATCGATTCGAGGTGCAACATGGCGGAGATGTGGTTGTGCTTTTACCGTAGTCTTTCTATTTCATTGTTGTGGTTGTATTTTTTGGGATTTACCGTAGTCTTTCTATTTCATTGTTGTGGTTGTATTTTTTGGGATTTCATTGTCGTGAGAGAAAGTGAGACAAAAAAGAAGATTCAAGACAACAAAATGAACGAAGAACATTGAACAACCAGTTCAGGATTTAAATAAGTGTTTATAAGTGTAAAAAAATCGTTTATAAACACTTAGAAAATCATTCAAAACAGGCTATTAGTCTCTACTACTAATTTATTGTTTATTGTGAATTCTTTTTTTAAAAAAATCTTTTTGTTATATGTTAGCATTTTCATATAAATTTGGAGACATATTTAAATATTATATTTTCTTCCATGAGGTTATTGTTATTATTTAATATTTATTAAAGGTATAAAGACTAAAATTAGTTATTGAATATCCCTAAAATATTTGAACTCACACGGTATTTTAATCTAAATTTATATAGCCTATATGATTTTGATTATATATTAAGTTTTGATTTTTCATAAAATATTTTGAAGGACTGTTTTCAAATATAGAAAAATGAGTCAAATTATTTGTAAATATAGAAAAATTTCACTGTTCATCAGCGATAGATCTCGATAGAATTAGAGTAATTTTACTATTTTGAAGTTAAACCAGATCTCTTATTTTTCCAAATAGGAATAAATGAATAAATATTGGTACTTTACCTGGCTATCTTCAAATATTGATTTAAATTAATTAGCAAAATTTGGAGTGTTAGCTACAATTTCATATATTTTATTTTATTGAGAAAAATAAAATTAAGATATATTTAATTCCCCTCTTTGCTAATCAAAATTTTTTTGGCCTATTATTTAACATCACTTGTCATGATTGGAATTGACGCCTCGTCTCATAATAACATCACTTATTATTTTTATTCTAATCTCTTTTGAAATTATTATCTTTATATGTCACATCGAAATTTTTGTAACATGGTTTGTAAATAGATTTTTTAGGTGTTTTTATTTTTCTTTTTTTAAAACAAAAAGATTTTTTAGGTGTTTAATAATACGTGGCCTTACTAAAATTAAAAAGTGAAAATTTTGGGATGCAAAATATATATAGTAAATTTTAATTTACTTATTTTTGTACTATAAAATAGGAAGATTCAAATTAGAGATCTCATAATTATCAATATACTCGTATGTCAATTGAGTTATGCTTAAATTTTAGGTCTTCCTCCTAAAAAAATCTTAACAAAAAGAGTTTTTTTTTTTTTTTTTCCTAAATATGTGGAATTGGAGAATCAAACATTTGACTTTTAGGTTGATAATACAAGCACTATATGAGTTATGCTCATTTTAGCAACAAAAAGTATTGTTTTATTTTATTAACTTGGAGATGTAAACACGTGTCACTTTTATGCAACTCACTCATCACCATTGTCTTATTGATAAAATTATAAAATTCATTTATTTCGAGTAGAATGTTTAACTAGAATGTCATATGTCAAATCTTTATAAAAGTCAACTGGTTAACTAAGGTTCCGTTTGATAATTATTTTGTTTTGATTTTTCAGCTTTTGAGAATTAAGCCTATAAACAACTCTTTTACCTCTAAATTTCTTAAATTGTTAATTATTTTTTGCCATTGTTTTAAAAAATCAAGCTAAAATTTGTGAAAATAGTGACTCGAACATCTAAACTATTGAGCAAATCTATATGACTCATTTCAAGAAACCCTAGATGCTATTGGAGTAAATGATCATCAACAAGGGCTTTCTAGTGCATTGCATTAGCACTTTTATTTGCGAATTTTTTGTTTAATCCTAAGAAAATCACTTATTTTTCTTAGTATGCCTTAAACGATTGAGTTAATTGTGATTTAACTGTGCATAAGCGTTAAGTACTATTCCCATTAATTAGTTGTCCCGTCAATTTCTTTTAGAAAGCGAGATGGAGTTTTATTGCAACGAATATTTATGGAAATAAATTATAATTTTTAAAAACTTAAACACGTAACATTTAACACATGTCGACGTCTGGTTGGTTGGAAGAAAATTAGAGTGGTGGGTCCCACAGGAAAACGGAAAGGAGCATGGACAAGAGTCGCGTAGAAATAGAATTTGTACCTTCTCTACGAATCAGTACGAAAAAGCAATTTTTAAAAAAAGGAAAAACCATAAATAAAGCCTCTTCAACAAGCTTTTTAAGTATATGTTTTTTTAATTTTAAAAAAAAAATATATCTATTATAGCCCTCATTTATTCAAATAATTTTTTTGACAAAAAAAATTATTTTTTAATTAATTTTTCGATTTTACCTTGTGGTTTCATTACTTTTGAAGTTGGTTAAATTACAGATTTGGTTCTTCTGTTCGAAGAAAATTAAAATTTAGTTCTTATTATTCAAAAGTTAGAATTTATTTCTATGGGTTGATAAAATATTCTTAAATAGTTCATATAATAATGATGATATATGACATTTTATCAAACTATAAGAATGCAATTCTAATTTTAATCCAAACTATAGGAACCAAATTTATAATTTTAACTATACCTTTATAATTTAATTGAAGTGTCAACAAAAAACAAGTGTATGTGACTCTCTAACAATAAACTGGATATCACCGGTAGGATTAGTAGTCGTGAGAGATCAATTGTGAATCTAATGGAACCTACATGGTAATGCTTTGGTGATTCTACAACGGTGATGTCGAAAAAAAAATAATAAATTAGATATCAGTTGGAAATTGTCAATCCAACTCATATTTTAATGAATAAAATATCAATTACTATATAAAAATCGACGATCTGATTCTCCACTTTTGCAATTGTTGAATGAAATATATATAAGTTCGAAGATTACATGCTTCTATAAAACTTTTAATACAAATTTGAAATACATTTTATTATGGGACAATCACTCAAAGGGCCATGGGGTCTAAAGTTTAGAAAGGTTGTCACATTTATATTTCCCAAGAGGAAAAGGGTAATCTCGTAGGCCACTTCGGCTGATTCGACGCATCCCCATCTAGACAAAAAGAGTAAAGAAGTCCCAAAACCAATTGACGTGTTATCGAACCTACTCTGAGTGCCTCCCACTAATACCACAAAGCTTGAAATACGAGATCCAAAAAGATACTAGGAAGAGTAATATAAAATTCAATTGTGCTCACTACTTAAACTTAATATAATTTTAGTTGATACTGACTTAAACATCAAAGTATGTTGTGCATAACACCACATGCCCCGTGTGAAGTTTTCTAGACAATCAAGATCTTCAACATCCACATTAATTCTACCAAAATCAAACATCAATAGATTTTATAAATTTTAATTTTACTTAAATTACAAACAACATTTTCCCAACTTTTTCAATAGTTTCTCCATGTGTCAACAACTTTTTACAATATCATGGAATGCATGAACTTCCTAAATTAGGAGTATGCATGAGTAGCACAAATGTCACCTTGTGTACAAAATAACTGTATGATTAAGTTTTGACATTTTTTCCAAGTTTAAACTAATATTTGTCTCAGTTAACACGATTTCTTTTATATATATCTCAGTCTCTAACTTCAAAGTTGATAGTATAAATTTTATTTTAATTGAATTAACATAATTGATCAAACAAGTTAATTATGATGTATCAAATTTCAAAAATAAAATGGAATTGTTAAAAATGTACATTTTTTTTAGTTTTCAAATTTTAACTTTTATTTGTGAACATGTTTTTAAAGAGTAGATAATAAATAAAATAAAATAAAATTTATTGAAATGTTGTAATTAAATAGTTAATTTTCACTATAAAAAATCATTTAAATAGTTAATTTTCACTCAAACTTTCCTTCCTTGTTAAGCTTACGATAAATTTTTTTCTCTCACTCTCTCTCCTTATTCTCCATCTCATTAGAGGAAATATAAGTATTTTCTTTTTTAAATAAAGAAAACACTTACCTACTTATTAGTACTGACGATTAGAAATTTGACAACAATTAAAATTAGAGAAACTAAAATAGTACCAAAATGAGCATAACTCAATTGATGTCAAATATATACTATCAACCTCAACGTCAGAAATTCAATCTTATACTCCACATATTGTAAAAAAAAAAAAAATAAAATAAAATAAAATAAAGGGAAATTTTTAAAAATAAAAAAAATAAGGAAAACTATTTACAAAAAATAGCAAAATTTGTAGATAGTTGTAATAGATGATAATAAAAGTCTAGCAAAGTCTATCAATATAGAGAAATGGTAAAAGTCTATCTACGTTTATAAGTTATTTTTTTACTATTTTCTATAAATAATTTAATATTTTTTCTGTATGTAGAAATTTTCCCAAATAAAAACCTCAAAATACAATTTAATGATGTGGTACAAAAGGTAAAACAAAAGTTTTAAATATATATATATAAATAAAATATAAATGGATATATGGGGGAGGTTGGGGGTCACACGCGACATGTACTAAATGAGTGGGTCCCACCACAAGGGGATCCCCCATCTTCCCTCCAACTTTCAAGTCCCACTCTCCATTTTTATTGTTTTGAGATCTAAATCAATATTCCTTTTTAATCCAATATATAAAATAATATTCAAATTAATTTTAAAATACAAAAAAAAAAAAAAAAACCCCGTTATTTCTCGCGTCTCTTTATTTCTTTCTATCATCTCGCGATATATCGTTTTCATATCTCCTTGAATTTTGCCTACCTCTCCCTTTATTTCCTTTTTCTTTTTTGATCTTTTCTCTCTTTCCCTTTTTGAAAGTGACTAGAAGAAGGAAAAGCTGAAATTCCATTTTTGGGTTCCAAAGTTTCTCCATATTACCTTTCTATCCCTCTCCCTCAACACTTCCTTTCATGACCCGTAAAGTGTGGCCTCATAATTTTTCCATATATAGATCATTCTAATTTCTTATAAATTGTTGCCTCAAATACTTTTTTTTTTTTTTTTTTTTTTTTTAATTATAGTGCTTAAACTATTAGTTTTATGTTAGTTTACAACGTGTGGGAAGGAAGAATCGAACCTCTAGTTTTTATACCGACATTAGTTTAATTATACTCGTATTGACAAAATCTTAATTTTCTTTTAGCCGCCATAATAATAATAATAATATAATAAGTTTTGTATTAGCCGCCTACCATTTGGAATCATATCACATGTCACACTCCTAATCAGTGCAATTTGTTCATAAATTTATTTATTCTTGACGAAGACTTATTAAACACAAAATTAAAAGTAATATAAAAGATAAAGAGGTGTTTGGTTTAATTTTTTAAGTGTTTAATTTTGAAAAATAGTCATTTTAGAAAAGAAAAAAAAGTTTGAAACACTCTCAAAGTGTATTTTAAACCATTTTTATTAAAAGAGTTTAAATAAAAATGACTTTTTTGAAGAACATTTCTTTTTCTAGTCAATCCAAACCGACTCTAAGTACTAAACAAACACAACTTTTAAAATTTGTTAGTATATGTGAAGGGTGCATATTCAAATTTTTAACCTTTTTACTTAAAATATCGTACTTACCTACGACTTTGTTAGGAATTGTATTTGCAAGTATAAAATAAGCAATTACGAAAGAATCTTAATTGCCTAGGATGTTTGGTGAAATAAATTATTAATCAATCATAATTTTTTTTTTTATTTTAACGTGCAACTTTAATATATACCTTATTAATTTAGCTTTCTTAAAATTTTATCACCTTTCTTAACAGTTTACAAATCTCGAGTTATCATTCCATATTAATATATCTTTCCACATCGCCTATCCTTTCATGAAATTTTTATTGATTTTATTTTCTTAAAACTGGTTTTTCTTGAACTTTATTAATTAATTTAAATTTAAAATATAGTTGTCATAAATTAAATATCAATATGAAAATAATTAAAATAATAAGTCTATCCATATAACTAAATCACGTTAATTTAGTTTTAATCCATAAAACATTAGAATTAGTTTATTTTTTAATTTAAAATAAAATTTATCAAACACTATTTTACTTCTATTTACAGTTTTAAATTTTTTTTAACACAACTGCCAACCATTATTTTAAAAACTACAATAATACCAAACTAAACCTACAATAAGATTAGGTTGACCACAACCTAAAACCAATTTTGTAAGTTAATCGAATTATTATTATTTATAAAAAAAGAAAAAAAAAAAGTAAAGTGTATTGGGTATGGTGGTAAACATGATGGCCCACCTTTCTTTTTTATTATTATTATTTATATTTTAAATTTATATTAAAACAATGCTTGGATAAGGAAAAGACAAACAAATGAATAAAGGTATTTTAGTTCTTAATTATTGGGACTGAAATGAATGGAAACATAAAGTCAAGAATAATCAATTTTTAAATTTTTAAATAATTCTTTGTTAATTGATTAATTTATATTTTTTTTCTTAGTGGAGAAATTATCAATCCAACCAGATGCTGTCTCGTTATTGGAGGCTATTCATTTCATTTTCACGTGATTCTCAAAAAAAAAAATTTATGTATTTTTAAATAAACATAAATACTTTTTTGCCATGGTTTAATTTTCATTTGACTTCTAAATTTCAAAATATTACACGTTTATCTTCAAGTGTAGATTTAGTTTCAATTTAGTTCTTAAGTTAATTTTAAAATGATATAATTTTATCATTTAAATTTAAGTTTTGTTTCAATTTGGTCAGTAAGTTTCAAAATTTATACTTTTAACTTCGTTCTTTCACTAAATAATCATTTTATATATTTAGTGTTAATGTCTATTAATTAATTTAAAAGAATTATTATTAATTAAGTTTCGTTGTCTTTCATCACTATTAAAATTAATTAATAGACATTAATGTATTAAAAATGAATATTTAGTAAAAAAAAGAATCAAGGTTAAAAGTGTAAAATTTGAAACTTAGGGACCAAATTGAAACAAAACTCAAATTTCAAAGGTAAAATTGTACCATCTTAAAACTTAGACTACAATTTTAATATTTTGAAATATAGAGACCAAATGAAAACTATATTCAAAATCTAAGGACCAAAAGTTATTTTTTAAAATAAATAATTTATTATTTCTACCAAATATATTTTAGCGACATAAATTTATCAATGAATTTTGAGTATTTTATTTCATCCATATAATTTTTTTTTATAAATGTCCTTGAATATTAAACAAATTATTACGTAAATTCATAAAATAATCGATATTCATATCAATATTTTGGTTTACAAAATAATTCTATGCATCCAAATATGGTTATTAAGCATGTTCTACAACATTCGAATTTTAAAAACAAATATAATTATTTTTCTATCTAGTATTCATTTATCCGTTGCTTCTTTTTAATTTATGCAACTTGAAATCACGCTCGTATTGATATATGTTAGTAGACACACTTGAAGCTATACAAGGTATTAAATTTCCATTGACATTTTCATGTGTTCCTAGTTTCAACAATAGAAATCAACATTTCTATATCCCAAAAAAATTTGATAAAACATAATTTAGAAGCAAAAAAGAAAAAAAAAGCTACAAATGTAAATATAATATAAATAACAAGCATTTAACTTTTATATAAAATGTAAAATATTTATTATATTAATTTAAATATTTTTTTCCTATAATATCTATTATCATCAACATATTTTCGTCGACAATTAAGTAAAATTAAGACCTCGGTATTTTTATCTTCATTTTAATCAATGAGACATATCATTAATTTATTTTTTTAAAAAAAGAAAAAAAGAAAAAACTAAAAGTAAGGGCAAAAATTATTTTTAATTATTTTTTAAGTTCAATTATTAAAATGATGATTTTAAAAATTAAAAAACTAAAATAGAATAAAATTAAAAGCCATTTTCAAAACCCATGAGAGTAAAAACAAACCAAAAATAAAAGTTACAGAAATTAATTTTAAATAAAAAAATAAACTAAATGTACATGAGTGATTTTGAAATTCATAGAATAAATTCGAATTATACTTTTAAACAATCAAAATTAATTTAATATTTAACTTTATACTTTTAAATGCAATTTTCTTCTTTAAAATTTGTTTTTAATGATTAAAAGCAGACTTCAAAGTGATATTAAAAATGATACGTCATTTTAACCACTTTAGAATTACTCATAAACACGTCTTTATAAAGAGAGAAGATTATTCAAGTTCATATGAGTAGGGAAAATATATTAGAAGAAAAACTTAGTGCGTTCAGTCCAGACAAGCATCCAATAAAAAATATCATGTGGCAAATATTTTTTTAAAAAAGATGATTTATTTTTGTGTGTGTAAAGGAACGAAAAACATGTAGATACACCTAATCATTGCTTATATATTAGTGCTTGAGTTGATGTGGAATTTGGTCCAATAATATTTGGACAAATATTTAGGGAGTTCTTTTAATATTTTTATTTCCTTTTTCTTTCTTCAAATAGTTTATTGAAAAGATTGATTGGGCCATCTAACCTTACCCTTATTTGGGTAATTTCCTAGCTGGCTTTTCTAGTGTATCCATTTTTGACCAAAGGAGCAAATAACAATTGATTTTTCTTGAAATTCTAGACCACAATAATAAATTTTATTTTATGAAACAATAATTATTATTATTATAAAATTTATTTTTTGTCGCAAATTACTCTACATCTCTTTTATAATATTTTGAATAAACTAAGCCTAACTTGCGGACATAAGTATATATTAGTAATTAAAATATTTTCATTTTAAATTAGACTTTAGAGACAATGATTTTCTTGTTTATAAATTAATATATTAGAAGGGGAGAAAAGTACCATACTACCATCTTTCTTTTTTACTTTTTTTTTTTTAAACAAAACAATATTCTCATAACAATACTTAAGGGCCGTTTATTTTTTTTTAGGGTAGATAATCAAAATCTTAAATGCTTGAAATTTAAGATATATAGAATTATAGATGTCCGACATCTTTAAATTACTATATTTATTTTGTAGGAATATTTTAATAACAGTGTTTGTTTCTATCTTAAATTTACATAATGTTTCGAGAATGTCTTTATGACTAAATATTCATTTATAATTAATTTGATATAATTTGAACTTATATAACGTATTTGTTTTTATCAATTTGAATTTCTTTTTAAATTAATACAATTTATATTTTTTTATGTGTTATTTTTATCAACAAAATAATATATCATAATTTAAGTTTTTTTATAAAATAAAATATTAATTTAAATTTGAATTTGAATATTTTGTTAAAAATAATAAGAATTACGACATAACAAAAAAAAATGATATACATGGTTGACAGTATTTATTTTAATTATATTACGAAAATGAAGATTAATATATATATATGTAAAAAAAAATTGTAAAATGGGGATGCCATCAACTCGGGAATCTAGAAAACTCATGTTTCAGGAGAGCATCCAAAACTCTTGAGATACTTTCCGCAAGGCATGCCCGAACATCTTACAATACTGCAAAAAAAATACGATATTTCAAATGTCCACTCTGTAGAAATTTAGGATGCCCGTAAAACAAACACCCCTTACTAAAGTGAAGATAGTACATTAAAGTAATAAAAATGGGTATTTAGGAAGATGCTTCAAAACAAATCTCAAGTTATTTCAAAAACACTTTTTGTCGCAAATTTCTCTTTTAGGGATTGGCAAAGGCCACACATGTAGTGACACCAAAATCCCTAATCTAAAATTAATATAATTAATTTCTCTCCCTAAATTTTGTGAATATGTTTTTCTCTCCAAGTTATTATTATTATTATTAAAAAAAAAATGATAAGTCATGGGTTTGATAGTGGGTTAGTGGAGGTTAGAAATGGAAGTCAAAATAGATGGTGGGAGCCAATAGTATATGAAAGAGAAAAGAAAGAGATCCTTAAAATTTTCAAAAAAAAAAAAAAGTTTGGTTTGGCTGTCCACATCATTGCATCCCTAATATCTAATGTTGGAGTGCTTCCTAAACTTAATTTTAGCATCTTTGGTCCATTTTCATCTACCATATATACATCCTAAATTTGGTCAATTATTATATATTAATAAATAAATAAATTAGTTAATTCTTTTTTAGAGTTATTATATGGTGTAATACTTTCAATTTTATTCAACTTCGAAGGAAAATATTCGATTTTAAACCTATTATATGAATCTCGAGAATGTTTGGTTCATAATTTTGTTTGAACTTGTAAGGTCTGAAGTTGAGAGGTTAGCGTTTGAAAGCTTGTATTTAAATCTATTTGAGTTTTGTACTTAGTGATTGAGATGTGTTTATTTATTTTCTTAAAGTCAAAGGTACAAATTTTATCTCACTTCATATTTGTTGTACTAAAAAAATAAAGGAAAATTTTTAAAGATAGAAAAATAGGGAAAACTATTTACACAAAATAGCAAAATTTTTAGATAATTGTCGTAGACGCTGATAGAAGTCTATCAGGGTTTATCAGTGATAGAAATGATAGAAGTCTATCACTAATATATGCTGATAAAAGTCTATCAATGTCTATCAGTGTCTTTTTTGCTAGTTTCTGTAAATAGTTTGACATTTTTTTTATCTGTGAAATTTTTCTAAAAATAAATATATTTGAGTTTTTGTTACTTCATGCTAATTCTTGGTCACACTTGTTTGTGATGATAAATGACTCATTTCAACCAGAATTCTCGAATTTTCAAAAGTAATACCGTTTCATTTTTTTTTTTTACGTTTCTATCCTTCTTCCAAAGAAAATACAGGTCTTCCAAAAGTAGAGATTATTTTTGTTTTGAATAATCATTTATATAATGGGTGGACAAACGCATACCTATAAAGCAAAAAAAATATTTGAAATGTAATTTTTTGATCAGTTAACAAAAAAAGATACACTTCAAAAACTTTTAGAAGTAGAGAATCTTTTGCACAAGACATGAGGGTGTTCATATATTCTAAATCTTTATCGATGGGCCATCCTTTGCGTTTAAATTTTATAGAGTGACACATTACCAAAAAAAAAAAAAGAATCCATACTAACCTAACGAACACTTAATTAGCTAAGTCATATATCTTCGATGAAAAAATTAGATCTATATTTAAATTGATTAAAATAAAAGTTATGAATTCATGATATGTAAAAGTACTAGTAGAGTCTCATTCATTTAGTTAATGGAATCTATAAATAGACATTCTATGTGAGTGGGGTGTAATTAATTATAAGAAACTTAATCTTGGAAACCTAAGTTTCTTTTTAACCAATAAAAATGATTATTAATAATAGAAGAAAGAGTTAAAATTTAGTCAAAGTGGGAATTAATATGAATTGTCAATCACAATGAGAGAGGAGAGAGAGAGAGAAATATGAGATTAAAGTGTATTTGTTGGTATTTGAAGCTTGAAAATGTAGTTTCAAATAATTTATATATATATATATATATATATATATAAAATAAAATAAAATAAAATAACTTGAAAGTGATGAAGAGAGAATTTGATTTAAAGTAATGAAAGAGATATTTGTATTTCCCAATGACCTTTTAATTCATTCAATATATCGCGATATATCGTGTTTTTTTTACAACATTTACTCAATATCTCTTTAAATATATTTTTTTTTTTTTGAATTTTTGTGGTAAGAAATTGTTGATTTTAATAGGAAAAAAATAACTTTTTGATATTAAAGAAGAAGGGAGGAAACTAGTGCATCTTGCCAATATTAAATGAATGGATGTGGAAAATAGATAAAGACTCCAATCCAAACCTACTCTTATTTTATTCCTCTTTCTCTCTCTCACTTTATAAACCAATTGATCCAAAAAAAAAAAAAAATTAAAATTTGAGTATGTCTCTATAATTAAAATTTCACTAATAAATATTAGGTTTGTTTAAAAATATCAATTTATTTATAAATATAGAAAAATTTCACATAGTAAAATTCTTTTATATTTATAAATAGTTTGACTCATCTTTCTATATTTGAAAATATTTCTTTATTTTATTTTCATTGAACAAATCTCCTAAAAAAATTTTACTTGATATTAATTTTATTTGGTTCTTGAACTTTGAGATTTGTGTCATTGATAAATTACAAATTTAGTTTTTGATTTTTTTTTTAAATTTAAAAATTAATAATATGCTAAACACAAAAGTAAAAATTTAGGACTCTATTAAATGTAAATTTTAAATTAATATCTAATAGATCAATTGATTTTTAAAAAATTATAGACTAAATAAATACAAGTTTCAAAGTTTAAAAACTAAACTGATAAAAGTTAATCATTTCGTTTCATATATGAACCAAACTTTTAAAAAATAGAAAGTAAAATGAACAATATAATCAAATCCAACAAAAGGCTAAATTGGCTAAATTTTTAGGATAAAAATAGATTTTTTTTTTTTTTACTAAAATATATTTGATCTTTCAAATAACAATAAAAATTAAGTTAGAGTAGTATTTTGATTCTTATATTTTGAAGTTGGTTTAATTTTTAGTTATTGTATTTTTAAATTTTTAATTTTAGTCTCTATACTTTTAATAAATCTTAAATTTAATCCTTTAAATTTATTGTTATTAAAATTGACTAAATAATAATAATAATTTTCATGCTAGAAGATATAATATATGGATATGTTTTTAAATTTTATAGTGAAAATATCAATAAATAACAAAAAAAAATTAAAAAATCAACAATAAACAAATATTAGAATAGACATTTAAAAAAGACGGAGACTAAAATCGAACAAATTTTAAAATGTAGAGAAAAATGATATTTTATCATAATAATAATAATTTTTAAAAATATAGAAAAAAAAAAAAAAGAAAAAAGGTTAAGGTGGATTTGTGTTACATCATTTCGTCGGTGACAACTGGTGTACAGAGCTGTGTGATTTTTTATTTTATTTTATTTTCCTTTTAAAATTTCAATTTTTTTTCCAACAAAGGAATAGTTGTGGTCCCCACTCTAAAACCTTTCCCATCGGTTCCAAGTCGCTGACAAATTACCTTCAAAAACCGTGTCGTTTCCTCAACTTCCCACCCACATTTTCCTAGTCAACTTCTCGCCAATTTCAATTTATCGCAAAAACCTCCACGATACTTTAATTTATCGGCTACATTAAAATCAATAATATAATAATACTATTATTTTGTTGGAAAATATAAAATAGAGACACTGACGTCATATACATGACATTTGAATACTTTTCTTTTTCTTCTTAAATTGAAGTATTAATTTATTATGACAGTATTGTACGGCCACGATATTAATTACCCATTAATTTATTTTAAAGTTCGTTTCTTTTTTTAGTTTAGCAACTACTAGATGAAAAATCTAACCCCCTCCTAGAAAATGATTAAATTAAAAGGAAACAACAAAACTATATAATATAAGAATTTTTGTGGAAAATTTTAAATTAAAAAAAGATCATAGTCCATCAAAAGAAATTTATTGTGTGAAAAATTGTTATAATTCCCTCTGATCCCAATTAAAAAAACACACTCTCAAAACTTTTGTACTACTCACGACCTTTAATCTCACTGCCCAACTAGATAATACAAAAGAGAATTTAACTAGACGCGCACTCAAACTTAAAATGTTTCTAATTAGAATAACTTGAAATCAAAGTCATAAGTTTCTTTTAAAGTGCTTGGAGTCAATCACTTTTTTGAATATTTTGAATGTAAAACAACTTTTCTAATATTTGAACTAGTAATACAGGGTTGTTAAATATTAATAATGATAGATGTCATAGTTTTTGTTTTTAGTCCCTACATTTTGGGAATGATTTGATTTTAATCCGTTTATTTCCAATAAAGCTTAAATTTAATTGCTAGAATTAGTTTATCGTTGATTTTTTTTTTAAAAAAATTATCATCCATTAACATTTTCACTATAAACTCTTGATACCATATTCCAACATTATATTTTCTAAGCATTATTATTATATAACAAATAAGGATCAACATAGTATTTAGCTTACGTATACATACATAATCAATATGATATTAAATTTTTTAGTTCAACAAAATCGAAGTTTGAAATAAATGTAAAATGTCTTAATTAAAAGACAATTGCAAATATAACAATCAGATTCAAAGTATTAACATAAATAACAACGTTTTAAAAAATTTACAAATATAGCAAAGTCTATCAGCAATAGACTTCTATCGCTAATAGACTTTTATAGACTATCAGGGATAGATCTAAAAGTCTATCATCGATAAAAGTCTATTACTGATAGACTTTGTTTTGCTATATTTACAATTTTTTTAAAAAAATTTGCTATACCCTTTGATTATTACTTCTAAAATTGCTACTTATTACAATTATCTTTTAACTAATTTGGTCAATGTACAACTAAGAATATATTTTAAATCCTTCTCGGAATATATATATATATATATATATATATATATATATATATATATATATATAATGAGATTTTGAAAGTTGTGTAATAATAAAATTATAATTGATTTTGATTGACAAGGTATGGCAAAAAGCAAAGTAGGTAGAGACCCCACATTAATCAATATCAAATATTTAATTTTCTTTAATCACATTTGAAAGAAGAAAAAAAATGTCATTTCTGGCAACCACGGCTAGTGGGTTTTGTTTACTATTTTTCCTTATTTCTTTTTAAATAAGAAATAGAAATTCAGTAAAAATAAAATATGTTCGTACCTATTTAATATATATTATTAAAAATATATTAATTTATATTCCTAAACTTTTGTTGTTATGTCCATTAAATTCATAAACGTTCATAAATAAATTCATTTAGATTCTTGGACATAATTTCCTTTTAAAATCGTCCATACATTTACTTTATTTGTCCATTTTGTTAAATTGAAATTAAAAAAAGTCTACACAGTTTGAACATTAATGGATTGAAGATTTTCAAAGATAATCTTAATAAAAGATTTAAATTGACTAGCTTATAAAATTTTAGGAGTTTAATTGACTCGAATTATAAATTTCATACAATATTGGTTGATCGAAATTTGGAAGAAGGTGTAGATTAATATACTTATGTAAAAGTTAAAGGTTTAAATTGATACAATTATTAATTCAAAATTATAATTGATACAACTCTCAAAATTTAGAGATATAATTAAATTGATATTTGTCTTATTTTTAAGAAAACAAACCAGTAATCAATCAAGTATAATTTTAAAAAAATAAAGCCAACATCAACCTAACTTATGTGTACTCATGTATTTAACTACAAAAAAATTAAAAATAATAAAATTGATATTATTTTAAATTATCACAAACAATTTTATCTTAATTGAGGTTCAATTATATTACATATAAGTTAATTATTTAAATGTACATATATTCTTAGAGAGTTTTCTTTAATAATTTAAAGAAATTGATGTGTTAAGATCAGTCTTATCAATCATTATTTCAATTTAAAAAATATTGTTAACATCATTTATAACATCATTCATAATATTATTTTATACACGTAACAACATTTTTAAATACTTAAAAAGTCATTCCAGTCCGATTCTACAGTTGCAAATCTCTCCCTTTGTCTTTGTTTTGATTTGTCTCCACGAAGTATTTCAATTTTTATTTAAATTTAATTGATAAAAATATTACTTAACTTGAAGAATATGTACACTATTATTATATCTAATGTTGTTTTTTTAATTTAAAGATATTTTTCTCTCTCATAAAGGGTCAAAGTCTATTTGTTTAATAGCACGATTTCTATAGATGCTCATAAGGTGTGCCATCAAAGTGGACAAGTTGATAACTTTATTTATATCTACATATCCAATGTTACTATGTTAACATTTTCGTTATATACCAAATTTCCTATCATATGTTCATCATATTGTTATTCTTTATATATTTAACAATATAGAATCATATTTTATAACTATGTTTCAAATTGGAATAGAGTTTATTTGTTTTTTTTTTTTTAAATTCAACAATTACGAGAGTGGAGAGATAATCTAAACTATCGACTTTTGAGATGATAATTGATATTTTTTATCTACTAAGTTATATTTAAATCGATACTACTTGATTATTAATCATACATCTTCTATATAGTACTCAATTCAATAGTTGTTTTTTAAGAAAAGATAACCATGAAGCTTTTCTATTTTATAATCATACTCACATACATACACGTACATACTCAATTGTGATATATATAATATTATTTGTTCACGGTATATTTTTTTTTTTGTTATTTATATTTTAGCTCAACAATATTTTGAAATGAGAAATTTGAATCTCACACATCTCTTCGTTGATGATGTACGCTTAAATTAGTTTTTTTTTTTTTTTTTTAAGAAAGGTCTAGCCATGTTTAAGTTATATATATAGAGAGATTCACATATTTTAACTTTTTTAGTCGAAGTTGTTTTTGTCATCGAAGCTGACTTGACGAAATAAACTATAATTAAGTAAAAGATAAGAGAAAATAAGTTTAGGCGATCTAATTAGATCAAATCCTAATTTATGTAGGATAAGAAAATATCCATCTTATCATAAACCCAAGAGGAAAAAGGTAAACTTCAAGTCATTCTCTCTATAAATACATTATTAAAACTCTGTGTGAGGTAACTTAAATTAATGGAGCACTGAAACTTTTGACTTATTCTCAATTTTAAAGTTCTTGCATTGACATCAGAGTCATTTTTCTTTATTTTATAAGTCATCTCTTTTCTAAATTACAAATTTACGATTGCTATCACGTAAAAATCGAGTACATTTTTTCTATGCAAATTTTGACATCAACCATTATAATATTTTAACCAATTTAAGTATACCATTTTTCATATTTATGAGAAGTAAAAGTTGCACGTTACGACCTTATATGACTATGGAATCTAATTTTTTTTTTTTAAAATGGTATGATTTGTCAATGTCAAAACCCACAAACAAATATATATTATTTAAAAGTTGTCCTTTTTTTTAGTTTATCCATGTCAACTGAAAAGGAAAGTAAAAAAAATATATACATATACTAAAGTGACGTGTCGCTTTACCAAATCGGGTGAGAGCGCGTGAGCAAAAATCCGAAGACAGCGCGTGAGTAAGATCTAAACTCTAAGTGGTCTTCCAATTGTATATATTATATATTTTTTCCTTTATTTGGAAATGGTTTTTCAGACATTGACGGAGGGGTAGGTCTCCGGTAAATAAATGAAATTTAAGGGGCAAATAAAGAAAGTAATTACAAATAGAAAGATACGGTTTATTTTTTTATTCATTCAATTTTATTCTATTTTAATATTTCGACTTTTTCAACTCTTGGGTGAAATACCAAACAAACTACTCACTTTAGTTATTACGGCTAATTTCCTGTATTTTTTTTTTCTTTTCCCCTTCAAATTATTGCATCTTATTTTAAAATTTTAAAATAAAGGTTATCTAACATACGAAATAACTTGTTACACAAGATGTTACATTATTTTTAAAAACATCATAAATAAATACATGAAACTAAAGAACCAGAACATAACATAGAATTTTGATAATGTTTACCGTTAGTTTATTTCGTTAATTTTATTTTTTTTTTTAAAAAAAAACCTTTATTAGGTTATTAACCTTAAAAGTAAGGATTGTTTTCAAATATAGAAAAATGAGTCAAACTATTTACAAATATAGAAAAATTTTACAGTCTATTTGGGATAGAACGTGATAGAACTCTATCGCTTTCTATCGGTCAAGAGATAGAATTTATTTGCTTGAATGATAGAAAGCGATAGAGTTCTATCATCGATAGATAGTAAAATTTTTCTATATTTGTAAATAGTTTGATATTTTTTATGTTTATAGTAATTTCCCTAAAAGTAATGCATACTGTTAACCTCTGTTAGGTTATTAACCTTAAAAGTAATGCGTATTGTTAATTTATTTTATCTTTTTGAGTGGATTCAGATAAGCTAGACAAAAAATGACTCGAGGGTTGAATTGAAGACTTCACAAGTGTATCAAGATTGTCAGTTTGGCAGGACAGTTGTGAGTCAGTATTAGAGACAGAGAGTTGGTTGAAGCCGAACTACTTAGTACTTAAGAACATTGTCTGTTGGCACATCATTAAAGGGAGTCCTACTGGTCAGTAAGCAAGAACCAAACTCATTTACCAAGAGTTTGGGTATTCCGTTGGCAAGAGATGATTAGAAGGTGTACTAGGTGGAGTGCTTTCGAAAGAGTCGTTGCCATTAAAGGAATAATGCTAATGGTTGCAAGCAGAAGAAAGGGGGTAGGGAGACATGCGTTCGTCAAGTGCAAAGTTGTGCATCGAGTAAGTTTGCATATGCAAACATTGCAGCTATCAGAGTCAAGTTGAATGAGAAGTAGCTCGCAAAAATGGGTTGTTGTCCCATGAGAGAGCTCCATGTTCCTTAAGTCATTCCATATGCTTAAGTGGGTGACTTCACAATGGGTTGTTGGAACCAGTACACGTTGGAGAGAACTGAAAGTCTAGTAGTTCAAAAAAGAGAAAAAAAGTTGCATCAAAGCAAGAAAAGCATCTTCACAACGTTGCCACATGAGGTGGCCAGTGAATTGGTTGGAGTGTAGCGCCGACAAAAGAGAGGTTGTGTTTCAAGCTTTTCGACTTTGCACTGTGTTCAGGAGATGCCACAATGAGTCCATTATGTGGTTAGCTTACAAGCCTCACCTGGAGGGGTGCACTAGTAAATGCTGCTCAAAGAGTATGTGTTGTGGTCTTTGAGTAGACCAAAATCCTAATGGGGTGGGATAAAACTCCATTGCAGAGGCGAGAATATGTCGAAGCTCGACCATGGTTGTCTTGTGAATCTTGGGTTATCCCAAAAGGAAGAAGCCCTAACCATTAATCTATCATCATATCTGCATTGTGAATCTCAGGACAGTTGAGCAAAAATCGTCTATTGGTGGGATAACGCGAAAGATAATGTGCAGCTGTCAATTGTCATACCCATGTTGCAAATCTCGGGGCTAAGTCCTAATTGCGCATAAAAAGGTTTGTCAGGGGAATCACCCATAAGTAGTGTGCAGTTCCATATTCGTTCCGACGCATGTTATTTTAGCGGACTCATTAAGCAACCATCCCAAGTTCGGATCATCATCGGGACAATGTTGAGTTTAAGTGGGGGAGGGTGCTGAAATCCCAAGTTTAATAAAGTGGATTGCACCTCCAAGTGTGTCATTGAGGACCATGACAATTTAAGTGAGGAAGAGTGATAAGTAACCCTCGACGTGTTGGATCTAACAACCATGTTGACGAACAAGACCTTTAGACCTCAACCGCAAAAGACTCCAAATCAAGATGATCTCAGCCCCTAAGAATGGCTAGACGACGGATTACTTAGAAGATCATCAAAACCACGAATCGGACAAAGCTTGCGGCTCCCATCGACCCTTGATCTTCGAATCACTCCACAAGCAAGATCGATCAAGTCAAGCTTGAATGATTCTGAACATGCAACCTAAACACCATAGAATTGCAAAGGAAACATAGCTCAAGGCTAAAAGAAAGCTCCAAGGCTCTTTTTACTACATTTTCCAAAGTCTTCTCTTTTTTGACAAATTACATAGCATTATATAGGCCTCAAAATATAACCCTAGACATTCTATGAGGCATTCAAAGAGTTGTAACTCTCACAATTGATGACCATTACAACCCATGATCTAAATGTAACATAAAACACATAAAATGACTTAAAAACTGAAAATTACATTTAATTATTACCATAAATCCGAAAATATTCATTTTTAATCAACAACCCATCAATTTGTAACCATCTTTGAGTTGTAAAGTCCCACTTAAAGTTCTTGTTTCATAAATGAAGCTTGATTCTTCATAAATTCCACTTGATTTCTCATAATTGCAAGTTCTCTTAAAGGTGAATTTGAACAACATATAGTGTGCATTCTTGGCGTCGTTCTTAAAGTTCATATGCCACGATTTAGGTTCCTCCGTTCATATCAAAGAGTTTCACAATCATACTTGAATATAGTAGATCGTGACCCCGCTAGTGCAAATAGTACAATAACAACACGCAAGTGTCGACACTTCAGACAAAGACAAAGAGCTAAGAAAAATGTCGTGATGCGACCTAGGAGAACGATGCATCATCCATCACACCAAATTAAGTGGGCATGCATTCCAGATTGAGCAACAAGCAAGAAGACAAGCATTAGTGCCATCGGCGGTGTCTGCGACAAGCTCAGTGGGCGACAAATGAGGCCCAGGCCATGACCTTGGAATTTGGGATTCCGTCGCGGGTTTGAATGAGCGACTTTGAAGTTAGATACATATTGATAAAATACGCAAGCACGTGGAATTTCATGTCAATCAGAGTTCAGACTAGTGCTCTATGCTGGTTAGTAACTCCTCACCAATTTCATATGCAAATGGGCCAAAGAGGATTTTGCTCATAATGTACTATAGGGGGAGGCATGGCGTCAGCTTTCCACCACCCCAGGGTTTAGGGTTTAGGATTTTACTCAATTGACATTTAAATGTGTTAACGATCACAAAGTCTGTGATTTGAGTCTCCCAATCTTTGTTATACTAAAAAAACAATATTATATTGATACCATGATTTAATGAAAATTAAAATTAAATTTTAACACTGTAGTTAAAATTAAATGACTAAACAAACTCAAATATCAAAAGTTATAGGGAAAAAAAGTAAATTCTAACGTAAAATATAAGTCCACGACAAAAATAAAATAAAGGAAAATTTTTAAAAATAGAAAATAAGATAAACTATATGCACAAAATAACAAAATTTTTAGATAGTTGTGATAAACGTTGATAGAAGTCTATCAAGGTTTATTAGTGATAGAAATGATAGAAGTCTATCACTGGTAGAAGCCTATCAATGTTTATTAGTATTTTTTTTTTTTTTTACTATTTTCTGTAAATAGTTTGGCATTTTATCTATTGATAAAAAAATTTCATAAATAAAAGGTAAATAAGATTGAAAAAACAAAATAAAAGGAAAATAAAAACGTATAAAGAGAAAATGAATGAGCCAAAAAAGAAAAAGTAATAATAAGTAAGGAAAAAAAAGGGCCAGAAGACATTGTGACAGACAGACTACTCTGTACTGCACATCCTAAATCTCCACTAATTAAGGTATCTAAGTGGGATCCACTTTTTCATGCTTTGTCTTTATGATTTTTTTTTTCCTATTTAAAAACATAAAGTTGAAGGGAAAAGTACACTTTTTGTTACTCCATTTTAAGCCTAGTTTTTGTATAATATATAGTTTGAAAATGTTATAATTTTATTTGTAAATTTCACTAGGTTATATTTTTAAGATTTACGCTTTTTAATTTTATTTTTTTCACTAAAATATACGTGATTTTTAGTATTAAATTATTAATGTCTATTAGTTAATATAAAATAATTAAATTATTTTTTTACTAATTTTTCATTACCATCGTCATTATTTTAAATTAATATAACTGAAAGTTAATGTTTAGTACCAACATGAGCACTAGTAAACAAAACATTCTAGGATAAAAATATAAAATATTAAAACCTAGAGGCCAAATGAAAGTTAAATTCAAAGTTCAGGGACAAATGTGTAATAGTTTAAAACCTAAAGATGAAATGAAAACTAGACTCAAAACTTAAGGACGAAAAGGATTAAAACGAAATAAAACTAAGGGCCTCCCTCGAACAAATGGATACCTCTCTAGAAATGGAGAGAACATCCATAGAGGTTTTTCTTTATTCTAGATACGAATCAAGCTAAGGGAGTCTGACTCCATTGTTACACCACAAAAGACGACTGCTTGCAGCATCGAAGCTCGTCTTTATTTGTATTATTATTATTATTATTATTATTGTATGTCCATTTTAACCTTAAACTTTCGAATTAAAACTCACCAATTTTAATAAAATTTTAGCTCATATGATTTTTCATTGAAACTTTATCAATTTAACACAATACATGTAACACTCGTGTTCAAGAGAGGTACATGAACGAACCAATATCACATTTGAATGAGAGTGATCCTGATAACATGAAAGCTAAAATAATTGATAGCTACTGCATATACCAACGAGGTGCACCTTCATTTTCGGTAGCTCAATCATAAGAACTCCAAAGTTAAGCGTATTTAGCTTAAAGTATGTTAGGTGACCTTCTAGAAATTTTCCTAGAAAGCATGTAAGTGGGGACAATGTATGCTAAAATGACCCATGTTAGTTTGTGGAGATAGTCTTTCGGTCTTAGAAGCAGTTCAAGATAAATAAGTAAGGATGACATTACCAGGTCGCAAGGAATACAAGAGAATGCTAGGGTCATTAGGTGTTAGAATATCTAGCCTCAAGCATTATAATACATATGGTTAATAATTTATTAGATACATGTGAAAATACTTTTTAAAAAGATTTTTAGATTAAAAAATAATATTGAGATTGAGGTACAATTTATTAAACACATGTGACAATACATTACATGTGTTTAAGGTACAGTTCGATGAAATTGAAATTTTATATTATAAATTGTTACAAGTCCACAAGATTATGAGTAAAAAATGCATTTTTCCCTTTTGTTTTAAACTGCAAATTTATCAAACAAAATTTGGATTTCTGCATTTATTTAACATTTCAAGAATTTTAATGGATATTTTTCGTGATGTGATAAATAGGCAACACAAAAAGTGGATAGTTGGAGATCAATCCGAACATAGTTTAGTTGATGTTACTAGAAATTGATTGACTAATTTGTTATAAGCAAAATGTTTTATATATTTGTCTCATTAAATATCAAGCATCTTGTCGTCCTATGCTATGCAAAATTTGTTCGGATATATATATATATATATATATATATATATATATATATATTGGTTAAAGTGTGAGGTGCAATGTCGCGGAAGCTATTTTCCTTTTTGATTAAAAAACAGTGTTTCTGTCCTTGAAGATCTTCTTTCCACCGGCCACACTATCTCCTAAAGTACATGATATTGCACCGAACTGAGTTACTAATTTCTTTGTCTCCTTATCTTTATTCTTTATCTACTTGTCGATTGTTTTGTTACAACATCATGCTTGATTTGTGTATATATATTATGTTAGAAACACTTTAAAATTTCAATTATCAGACATTATCTTTATTAAAAATTGAAGATTCAATAATTGTCATAGTACGGCAATATATTATATTACTCATGTCTCTAAAAAGTTGAAGGTTTAAAATCTATTGGTCTATGATACTCATAAAAGAAAATTTAAAAAATGTTTTATCATATGCATATATAAATTTGCACTAAAATTAAAATTAGCCTAATGTACTAAAAAAAATTAGCCTTAAAATATCCATCAAAATTAAATTCACTTTGTACAAGTATAAAAATTAGGAAAGATATAGCTTTTTTAAATTAAAAACAAAACAAACGAACGGTTAAGTAAAAAGAAGAAGAAGAAAAAGAGTTGTATTGCATTTATATAGATTTTAAATAAGTTTAACTTCAATTTATTTTCATTATTCATTAATTATTCAAATCTATCTTCTTTAAAAAATGAATTATTAATACTTTAATTAATCGAGTTTGATCTTTAACTCTAAAAATTTAACACTATTCTATATAGCTTAACCCACCTAAAAAAATATTTTGACATAATTATTCTTTAATATATTGCTCACTTGAAAATAATTGTTAATTAAATTCAACACAATAATAAACTTTAATGACATAAAATTTACCTTTATTTAATACATCAATCATATTCACCCAATATTTTGTCCTTTTTTCCCCCCAAAAAAATCGTCCAAATATTCACAATAATTCCATCACATCTTTCCCTATGAATAGTGTGAATTTCAAGCATTTAATGCAAGATGTAAAGTCCAAAATTTGAAAAGAAGAAAAAAAAAATCAAAGTTATCTCTTACAAAAATATATTTTTGGTCAATATATATATTTATATATTCATAGCCATCCTTATCTTTTATTTTGTCACGCATAAATTAAATAATTATAATATAATTAATTATTGTAAACCAATGGCCTCCTTTTGACCACGTTTCTTTGGCTTTTTTTTGTTTCTGAAAAATTCCACCATGTGGAGTCTGATGCTACATTGATGTGATTGATAATAAAAATATCTTTAATTAATTTTTATAATAATTATATTACAATTTTCATTATTTTATATTTATGAGATAAATCAAGATTGGATGAGTTAGCGTATGTTTGAAGGTGATTTTGAAATGGTCAAAATTACTTTATAATTTTCAAAATTGAAACTTACGTTTAATTCAAAATCAATTTTGATAATATGAAAATTATATTTTAAAATAAAAAAATTAAATATTTAATTAATTTTGCGTGATTAAAGATACGTTCGAAATGATTTTGAACTTGACATAAATAATTTTATAATAAATTTAATTTTTAAAGAAGAATTTTGTATGCAATACTTTTAAATGATATATTGATCTCAACTAATATTTTTGTAAAAGATATAAATTATATAATTAATAATTAGGTTATTTCTACATACTTTCATATATAGATTAATATCTCGATTATATATGTATTTTTATATTTTATTGATTTTTATAAAAAAGATATCAAGATATATTGATTAATCCTTAATATCAATGTTTGAAGCATTCAATTTACAGATATACCAACGTATTTGACGAATATTTTGATACAATGTTCCTCAAGGTTGCTTTAAGAGGAAAAAAAAAGCTTTTTTTTGCAAATTAAAAAAAAATATATATTTTTTTTTACTTCAAGATTGCTTTAAGAAAAAATATGTTTTTTATTTTTTATTTTTACAAATAAAGAAAACACATCAAACTCCAGTGGCGTCGAGTTCCTGCAATGGCCTACCCAAAACGTGTTGAGTAAAACTTTTTTTTTTTGTTGAAATTTATTACACATTGTAAAATTTATTAAATAAAAAATTGAAATTTATCTACTTCTGCCGTGTTATACGTTTATTATTATAAACAAAAAAAAAAAAATATTAAACTATTTACGAATATAGAAGAATTTCACTGTCTATCAACGATAGACTGCGATAGATAAACAGTAAAATGTTTATGTATTTATAAATAGTTTGACATTAAATTATCAGATTTATTTATGTTAGTCCCTAACTTCTAAATTTATTTTAATTGCAATGTATAGTATTTTTAGGACTAACAATTAAGTGTGTAGCAATATTTTTAAAGAATTGTAAATATAGCAAAATCTACTAGAGATAGACTCCTATCAGCGATATAGTCTATCATTGATAGACTTCGAGAGCTAGATCTAATTTTGTTATGTCTATAAATTTTTTTGCATTATGCTATATTTGCTAATATTTTAGGTATGCTTGCTATAATTACAATTACAGGTGCCCTTTTATTTTCTTTGGAAAAACTTAAATATATATTTTTTAATCCACAAACTATAATTTCCTTTTTGATTTGTGTACTAATGACCATATTGTGTGTCTTGGGTTACGTGGAGACTTTTGTACTCAATCACAACAAACCATATAATATTTAGTTTCTTAAAAATTATGGATCAAATTATATATCTAGAAAAAAATGATATATTTAAAAAATATATATTGAGACATTTTTCACATAATAAAAAATAATTTTATTTTTAGAATATATAAAACATAATTTAAACACAGTGGGTGAAGTTTTACCAAACTACATCGACTAGTTGAACCTTATAAAATAACTGATAGTTTTTTAAACTAAGTTAAAACCATAAAAACTAATATAAAACTGTCACACTATAAAAATATAACGAAACTATAATAAAGTTAAAATATCATTTTGATCATATACTTCTCTATATTCATTTTAGTCACCAATGTTAGTCTTTTGTTGATTATTAAAAAAAAAAATTGCATTATAAAAAACATAACTAATTTGATAAAATCAACTCACAGTTTAAATATATTATCGACTTTCGAAGTTTAATTCTCCTACTTCACATATTATAAAAAAATTAATTCGACATCTAGGACAAAATGAAATTTAAAATACAGATACTAAAAGGATATTTAAATCCGAAACTTGTAATTTAATTTTTTTTTAATTTTTTTTTTTAGTGGTTGATTTCTATTTGTCTCGATGCATCTTTAGATATATGTCATTGTCATAAAGGAGATAAAATAAAATATTATTTATAAAAAGAGAGAATAAAATGAAAAAAAAAAAAAGTAGAAGTGGTCATTGTGATAGAGATAGGTCGCTTTCCAAGTAAAAGAAAAATAGACCCACTGTCTGACATCTGACAACTCGTCGATACGAGAAATTGAGACGGACGATAATTTGAAATTACCGCGATAAATTATTTCACGTCAATATATCGCGAAAACATTTAGATTTTATTAATTAAAAGAAAGATTATATTAGGGGAAAAAAAATAGATATTGCCGAAAGTGACATCCCATCTCATCAATCCTCTTGTCCATTGTGCATGAACTTTTAACTCCCAATTTAATCATGGTCAAATCACTAATCCTTTTTTTTTCTTCTTTCAATATTTTAATTCATTATTATTTTGGCTTAAATCATATTTTTATTCTAAGCTTTCCGAAGGTTTGGCCTACCAACTTTATAATAAAATAATTCAACTTCAATAATATTTACTATTAAAGTTTATATATTTATCGAAAAAGTTCATCTTACGACTCTATATCTCAAACATAGATTTTTTAACTCTAAATTTTATAACTCAACTCAACACTCCAAACACCGCATCAAGTTCGATAAAGCTTTGAAGTATTTATGTTGATAGAAATTTGGAGATCTCAATTTTATAGAAATGTCGATAAAAATATCAATATTGATGTTGGTAAAGACAAATATTTTTTTAAACAAATTATTTAAATTAATAAATAAATAACTTACTGTTTTTTAACCAGTTACTATTTATACTATTTTTATATATTAATATATTTTGTTGCCGTACTTTTTATTTGTGTAAATATGAAAATATTAATAGAAATGTCAAGCTGTCCCTAGAAAAATTTAATACCATGGGTATTAAAAGAATAAAACTTTTCTGCCACCAAAATTGCAACTATTTTCTTTTTTGTTTTTGTAGTCAAGTGAAATGCCTAATAAGATATTGCCACGTGGCACTAAAAAATTTGCTTTCTTTTTATTTTATTTTTGTCTTTTTTTACTGTTCTTCATCTCCTCCAATTTAAGTCATTTCTATGGCTTCAATCTCTCTCTATAACAATTTTCTTTTTACATTTATACCCTCATAAAACTACCTCTACTTCTAAAATCTTATTAATTAATTTTTAGTAGTTAATAAAAAAAATTTAAAAGTAGAGGGAGTTTTATTGAAGGATATGAAGATAACAATATAAGAGTTTTAGAGAGAGAAGTGTAAGTCATGAAAACGTCTTGGGTTGGGAGAGATGAATAGTAAGAGCAACAAAAACAAAAATAACAATGAAAATCCTTAAAAAACACAAAAAAAAAAAAATTAAAAATCAAATCCTACATGGCACTACATTATTTTCACACGCGAGCTAGCACGTGCTTTAACTATTTTTCTTTTAATAATACTTTAACTAGTTGATTTACATCTAGATTGACTATATATATATATATATATATATATATATAACATTAAGATTAGCAAAATTACGTGTATGTAGATTAATTTTTGGATATTTTAGAATATTTTTTTAGGAGTGTACATGGATTGGATTGTATTAGGTTGAGTGTGTATTTTTTTGACCAATTCGAAAATTTAGATTGAGTTGCCGGGTTTTTTTTATTTAAAATATAAATTATCTACAACACATATGACTAATAACTAAAATCTCATAAAATTAAAATGTTAAATACCAAATATCTATGATATTTATTACAAACTTTAAACAAATACAAACATCATAGCAAGTCTAAAAGAAAAATATTAAAAATTCAACCATTCAAGGGAATCAAACTTTAAACAAATAAAACTATATATATAAAATTCTAGTTGGGTTAGGTCAATCCAAATTTTTTTAGTCAACTCGCGACCCAACCCAACTCGAGAAAAATAGAAAAAATTTAACCCAACCCAATTCTTACATTTTAGATTGGGTAGTTTGAGTTGTTCGGATTGCTCGGTAGTTTAAATGCTTCTATTTTTTTAACCTCCACAAAAGTTTATAGAATTTAATGATGTATATATAAAAGGGGTAAAAAAAAAAAAGCCCCTAACTTCGTACAAGGAAAATTCTATTAGTTAAAAAGGCGTGGGCCATTTGTATAAATTAGAATACTTTTAAAATAAGAAATGATTTAAATGATTTTTTTTTTTGTTGGGAAAAAAAGAACTACTTATTTATTATTATTATTATTATTTTAATGTATAGTACGTAGGCTTTAAAGTTGGAATTTTTGGTACTGCATCAAAAAGTGGAAAAAAAAAGTAAATAAAAGACATCTATTTTTCACTTAAAAGAAAAGGAAGAAAAAAAAAAGCTTGGATTTGATAATAATGGAAACTAACAAATATTCTCGTTAACGATTTTATTCTCAAATTTGTTTGTTTCTTAAAACTATCCTCATTGTCCAATAAATTTATCTTTAAAAGAAAATTCTAGATTTTTTTTTTAATTATCCCATTTGTTTTACCACTTTTAGTTTAATCTCCTTTTTATACCATTGTAAAAATTTCAAATTTATTTTTTAAATAAAAATATTAGGAAAAAAAGCAGAAATTTTTTTAAAAATAAAAAATAAAGAAAACTATTTATACAAAATAACAAAATTTGTAGATAGTTGTGATAGATGTTGATAGAAGTCTATCAAGGTCTATCGATGATAGATACGATAGAAGTCTATCAATGTCTATCAGTATTTTTTTTTGTTATTTTGTGTAAATAGTTTGACATTTTTTTCTATATGTAAAAATTTTCTTGGTATAAATTTGATTAAAAAGTTTCAATTTCAACAAATTAGACCATAAATTTAATGAAAATTAAACTTCATTTTGATTTGCATTAAAATCTTTATCAACTTAATAATTTCAATAAAATAAAATTGTGCATAAAAACAAATTTGATAGGTACATAAATTAACCACAAGTTATAATCCTCAACAAAAAGGGAAAAAAATCTAATGTCCTTTTCTTTTTAATGTTTTATCAAATTCATATCATACATATATTTATTATTCATAGCACAGTACAACGATATTTGCAGCGAAAATTTATTAAAATGTTGAAATGGTAATATTTTTAAAATTTTAAAATTAATATTGCAACACTTAATCTAAATTTGAGGTGCAATATGATGAAACTTAAAGTCAAAATTGACACAACTGGACAAATTTAGCCATAAAATTGATTTTTTTTTTCCAAAAAATTATCAAATAAAATTTCTTAGAGTTGGGAAGGGGCAAAAATGTGGGTTGGGCATAGGGTAAAATAGATCAAAATGAAAACCCTAAAATAATTGATTGAAAAAAAAAGAAAAAAGAAAAAAAGAGAGTTAATCTTTTTAAACAAAAAACCAGGAATATCTTTTGCTTGCTTTTGCTTCCATCTCTTTGTTATGAAAAGTAATTATTACTTCTTTAATAGGACCACCATGCCCTACTACTTCATATTTCTTTCTTTTTTTAGAAGAATATTTTATAATTTTATATAAATATTCTCTAAAATAATTAATCTTTAAATTTTCAACCAAAAAAAAAAAACTTTAAAACTTACTATAAATTTAGCCTCCAAATTTTAAACAATTAGTAAAAATTAATCCATATCCTAGTTAATCAATTATTAGGATTAATTGTTCGACGTGTATAACACTTCATTGAATGCAAGATTAATGTAGGATTGGATAGTGAAGCACAATAATCAAATAGTAGATTCTCGTATATAATTAATGTAATTATTAAAAATTTGTTCGAAAATTGTTAATGCATAATTTTCACGTGCATAAGACTTATTTGAATGCAATGATTAATGTAAATTAAAGTTAGTAACGAATTTTAATTAAATTTGAGTAGTTTTTCATATTTTCTACTTATTTAAAAAGAATTGCGTGATAATTTTTTTTCCTACTTTAAATTCAAGTGAGGATATCCATAAATCACTAACAATTGATCTAAATTGATTTACATATAAAAATTTAAAATTTAAATCGATACAATTATCAATTTCGACTTTCAATTAATAGGGATGAAATTTTTTACTAATAATAATAATAAGCCATTCCTATCACTTTAGTCTTTCATGGTTAGACCTCTATGGATTGGACTAGAAATTATAATTATTTCTTTGTCCATTTCAATCACATATAAATTAATGAAAAGACAACTAATTAAAAAAAATTGACTTTTCAACAAATATGAGTTAATTTTATGATAACAATATTCAATTTTATTCTCAATTTGAAACTAGGCATAGAAAATATTACCCCCTTTAAATAATAACAAAATTTAATTATACATGGCATGGCTTTTATGTATATGACAACTATTTTCGTAATTTAAATTGTTTTAATAGTTTTCTTTGAAAAGATTATTTCTTTTCGATGATTATTGAGATTCTCAATCACATATTTTAGGCGACGTTTGATAACCATTTTGTCATTAGTTTTAAATTTTTGAAAATTAAGCCTACACACACTCATTCCACCTCTAAATTTCTTGCTCACTTATTTATTTTTTACCTATATTTTTAAAAATTGAAGCCAAAATTTGAAAACTAAAAAAATAGTTTTTAATTAAGAACTTGTTTTTGTTTTTGAAATTTGGCTAAATATTCAACTCTTTTACTCAATATAGAAACGCGCTTATGTAAAAAAGGTAAGAAAGTAGGCTTAATTTTCAAAAACCAAAAACAAAAAACGAAATAGTTACCAAATGAGACCGTAATTGAAAAAATTATTATATATTAATATAATTCAAAAATTAATAAGTCAAATTCTTTAAATATATATAAGGCAAATTCTTTATAACCACTTAGATTTCATCTGTTTTTTTTATATATATAATTTCTTTATTAAAATACCACTTTGATCTCTATGTTACAAAGTTTTTAGTCTCTATATTTTTATTGTCCAATTTTAGTTTATTTACTTTCAATAAATATTAAATATGGTCCTTTAAAGTTAATTTTTATCGAAATTGATCAAATAATAATAATAATTTTCTTGCAACAAAATAAAATATGTGAATATTTTTCAAATTTTATAGTAAAAATGTTATAGATAACAATTTTTTATAAAAAAAATCAATAATAAACTAGCATTGATGATTACATTTAAGATTTATTAAAAGTATAACGATTATAATTTGATAACTAAAAGTATAAGAACTAAAATTGAACAAAATTCAAAATATAGTGATGAAAACGGTATCTTAACTTTTTTTTTTCCTTTATTGCTTTTTTGGGAAATGACTTCTCTCTGTTTATCAAATGTCTTCTCACCCATTATGTCATGGAAAGCATAAATTCACATGATAAACAATAAAAGAGAAAAATAAAAAAACTGGAGAAAAGGAAAGGCCAAAAATAAGAAGAAGAAAAATCCACTTGTTTGCTTCATTTATCAATGTTAAAATTGGGAAGAAGCCAACCAAGTCATAAGAAAGTCCCTTTAGCTACATATATCTCTATCCAAGCACCTTTAATAGGTCTTTTTTTTAAAATTATTTTTTATTTTCAAAATTGTCCTTTGACAAATTGAAAATTGTTTTACTTATAATTCAACATATTGAATTACCAATATCTTATTAAACACTAAAACTATGGTGATTGTATGATTAAAGGTAAATGATAGTGATTTACATTTTTAGGTTAAAATACTATTTTGGTTTTTATATTTTGAAGTTTTTTTAATTTTATTCACAATATTTTTAATTGTATGTTTCCAATAAATTATAAATTTAGTCCCTACTACTAGTTTATAGTTGATTTTTAAAATTTTTCTGTTATTTTATTAACATTTTTTCTAATTTTTTTTTAAAAATAGTTTTCTACACAGATAACCTAAGTAAATAGGGCCAAATTACACAATTATCTAAACTTTCTAAATTTCCACCTAAAGAGTCTAATGAGCTATTATTTTAACAAAAGTTTGGCCTAATTTACCTTTTTAGTCCTCTTACTGTTTAGTTTTTTTTTTTTAATATAGATAACAATAATATTAGAAGATGCATGTAAGAGAAGTTTCCCCATATTACACGCGGTTATGAATTTCTCAAGATGGTTTCTTTTAAAAAACTACGCAAGTAAAGAAAGTTTCCCCAAAAATCTGAAAAATTGTTCCCCTATAAACGAAAGCAAGATTTGGTGAGAAGTTTGGAAAGAGAAAACAAAGTATATTTGAATTTTCTAGAAATAAATCTTGGTATATTTGATAAATGCATGAATAAGACAATTTATGCAATATATTATCTTATATACTGAATAATATATGCAATATATATTTATATTTTTCAATATATTACTAATATATTCGACGTATACTTGAAATATCAATAATGTGCAAATATACAATAGATATAATGACATTAATTATATGATAACCAAAACACCTACCCATTGTTTACTTCAACAGAAAATTAATGAAAAAACGAACAAAGTTTGACCGATACTAGCGGAAACATGAAACATGTGTTATATGGAAAGAATCAAAGTGAAGATGATAATCTTCTTCCATATTTTTAGGAATAATACTAAAAGAAATAAAAAAAAAATAGAATCAATACTAAAATGCAAAAACAAAAAAATTTGATATTTCATTTAATAAAATAATCAAATATTTTTTTCTCCAAAAAAATCTTCCAAAATATAGAGAATTTTTTTTTAAAATAGAAAAATAAAGGAAATTATTTACACAAAATAGCAAAATTTTTTAGATAGTTGTGATAGACGCTTATAGAAGTGTATCAGAGTCTATCAGTGATAAAAATGATAAAAATGGATGCTGATAGAAGTCTATCAATGTCTATCAGTATTTTGTTTTGTTATTTTTTGTAAATAGTTTGATATTTTTTCTATCTATGAAAATTTCCCCAAAATATATCTGATTTTTGTATATATATTAATACTTAAATTGATTGAGAGATAATTGATCAAAAGGTTAAAAAAAAAAGGGAAAATTTTAAAAATAGAAAAAGAATAGAAATTATTTACACAAAATAACAAAATTTTTAGATATATGTGATATATGTTGATAGAAGTCTATCATAGTCTATCAGTGATAAAAATGATAGAAGTCTATCACTGATAGATGCTGATAGAAATCTATCAATGTTTATCAATATTTTTTTTACTATTTTCTGTAAATAGTTTAACATTTTTTCTATATGTGAAAATTTTCAAAAAAAAAAAAAATTCAAAAATTAAGTTAAAATCTAGATATGAAAATTCTCTATATCACAAGGCACTTATAAAGTATTAGTTGTGGATTAGACTAAATAGGCTAGAAATTTCTTTTCAAAATATAATCACATATTAAATTATTTTTCATAAAAATCATTATTATTATTATTATTTAACCAATTATGGTAAAAAATAATAACTTTGAAGGACTAAATTTAAAATTTAATGAAAGTACAGTGACCAAAATTAAACAAATTTCAAAATATAAAGACCAAAATAGTATTTTAACTAAATTTGTATTTTTATTTGCCAAAAATAGCTAGATTTTTACTTTAAGGAAAAGTTATTACTTTATTTTTTTTGGGTTAAATTTATGTGGATGCTATTTTTTTAATGGTATATGGATTTTTATTTAAAGAAAAATTTATGTTATTGTGAGAATCACATCCATCAACTATGTATAGGTTATTTTTTAGGTAAAGCTTGACCAATGGGTCTCCATCTCTAATACACCCTGACTTTATTACCATTATTATTATTATTATTATTTTCATGATAGACCAAAACTTTAGATACATTGCATTAAGTCTCTAAAGTAACATTCAACAATATGTCATTATTGTAATTAGTCACTCTCACGATATTTTAGATATATAATTAATTAAGGAAAATTACTCTAAACATAAAAAATATCAATCTATTTACAAATATAGAAAAATATCACTAATCATCAGCGATAGATCACAAGCGATGAAAGTCTATCGCTCAGACGATAGAATTCTATTGTGGTCTACTGCTGATAGACAATAAAATCTTTTTATATTTATAAATAGTTTGACTATTTTTCTATATTTGAAAATAACCCGATAGTTAATGTAGCTTAAATTAATCTTCGAATAGGGTAATGGAATAATTATCTCCAAAGTTTTGTCTTCTAGAAGAATGAACTTGATTGCTTATTTATAATTCACATCATACAAAAATGCTTATTTATAATTCTCATCATACAAAGACAAAGAACTTATTCCGAAATTCATATTTTTTAAATTATATATCAATCCTAGACCTTAACCATTGTAGATAAAAATTAAGACTTCATTTGATAATTATTTAGGACAAATTTGGTCTAAAAAATTTGTGAGTTCGTATCTAAAAACATCAATTTTATGACTTATTAACTGGCCTTAATGACTAAACAACTCTACTCCTTATTCTAAACACCCGTAATTTTATTTTTTATTTTTTATTTTTAAAAATTAAGTTTATAAACATTACTTCCACCAATTGAATTTTTTTTTTGTTTTGTTATCTACGTTCGAAGTGTTTTAAAAAATCAAGTCAACTTTTGAAAACGGAAATAAATAGGTCCCGTTTGAAAACCATTTGATTTTTTAAAATCAAACTTATAAACACTTCTTCCATCTATTATTTTTTTAATTTTATTTTTATACCTATTCTTTTATAGACAATTTCAAAATCTAAGCCAAAATTTAAAAATAAAAAAATATTTTTTTAATAAAATAAAATTCTAGCTATGAATTCAAATGTTTTATTTGTAAAGATGAAAATCATGGTAAAGAATGGTGAGAAACAAACCTATCTTTTAGAAATTAAGTGACTATCAAACGATACTGTAGTTTTTAAAGACTTGATTTTGTTTTTAAAATATGACTAAAAAATTAAGTATTTATTATAGAAAAGAGTGGAAAATCATTCTAAATAAGTTGTAAGAAAAAAAATATAATATTTAAAAATTAAAAAATTTAAACTAAATATTATTAAATGGAGCATATATCATTTGAATTTGATTTTTTTTCCAACAATCATTTATTTCCAAATATCACCTAAGAGCATGGCTTTATTTTCTTCTATTTAAGGATTGATGGGTTATGAATTTTGAGATTGCCATTTTATAATAAAACCATGTAAATTTTATATGGCTGTTGGGTAAAATAGTCTTTATAACGGGCAAACCATATTTTTAATCCAAAATACTTTTGTGTAAATAAAATTTCCAAAAAAAATATGAGACCATTTTTTAAAAATATTTTTCAATTACTATTCTCTCCTCTTTCATTAAAAAAGAAGAGCCACAAAAAACAATGTGTAAGTAAAGAAACAGAGAAAAAAGAGGTAAAGGAGATAGGGGCTTTTGGGGGAAAAAAAAACTTTAGTAAATAATATGTGTGGCTAATGAATCATGGTTATTAGTAGTTTAATAGAAATTGGTTGTGAAAGTAATCATATTTCAGAAAGTAATTGATGTATTTTTCTTTTTCTTTTTTAAGGCAGTAGGTTCAAATTTTCATTATTTAAAAAAAATCAGAAATTTGTTTGATAATGATAATTATTTTATATTTAATTTTTTTTAAAAAAATTAAGATTTACTTCTTAGGTCGTCTAAATAATATTTTATGTTAACAAAATAAGTTTAACTCGATAGTACTTGACAAGAACTTTCTCTCGGGAAGTTGAAGGTTGGATCCCCAAACCTGCCACTGATGTACTAAAAAAAATAATGTTCAATGCTTTTTATGATTCATTGAATTTGGTATATGAGTTTTTTAAAAATATATTCGATTTCTGTTATTTAAATTGTGCAAATTCTGAAAAGAAAATGTTTTTATATTTTCAGTGTATTAAGTTTTTTTTTTTTTATCCCTTAACTTTCAAGTAACAATGTAATCCCCAAACTGTACTTTGTAATGTTAGTTTTGTAACAATTTAATCATTAAACTTTAAATAGTTTAGTCCCTATTATGAAAAATACTATTAACACTCAACGAAATTTCTTACATATGTGGATAATTAAATCGACGAATGACTAAATGCAATTATAAACTATAAAGACTGAGTTGTGTAACATAATAAAAATGAATACTCAAATTTGATGAAATATTTTTCTATGAAAGGAATTAAATTATAAAAAGTTCGATAATGTAAAGATCAAAAAGCTACCTACTAAAATTTAGGGACTAAAATTATTATAAATTTTAAAATTCAAATAACTAAATTAATACTTTTATGAAAGTTCCAGAACAAAAATTGTCTTTAATCTAAACAAAAAAGTTTGTATAAGGAATTGGTGCATATTTAGTTTGAATTAAATTGTTAAAATTATTTTTGTGATTATATCTAAAATCATTATGAAACATATCTATCATTACGTAAATTCAATTTTACACTTTAATGTAATTTTCATATCATCCAAATTAATTTTAAATAATTCAAAATATTTTACATAATTTTAAAATTGATAGGAGTGATTCTAATAAATTTCAAAATTGTTCTCAAACTTATGAGCACAAAAAATTCAAACATCAAATTATTTATATATTAAAAAATATTTATTTGATTTGACATTTGAAAAAGGTTGGATAGACATGTCTCTCTCACATGGGATGTGAGAAATAATGGGAGGCTTAGGTTAAGGTAAACCATTTAGACAGAAAATAGTACAACTTTTTGGGTAGGTTTTTTATTTTTTATTTTTTTATATTTTATTTTAATTTATTAATAAATAAATTTTATTATTATTATTATTTTACATTGAATGCCAACTATTTTGTTGAACCTACTTCCCTCCTTTTTAACTCCACATTTTTCTTTTTCGTTCTTTTTCAAATTTTATGTAAGAAGGGACTCTTCTTCTTATATCTCTTGATGAGTATCGAATTTACTGAAGTATACTCGAATTGATACATTTTAACATGTTTTCTCCCGACTCATTGCTTGATGTTTCCATAAATTCTAAATTGATAATGACTAAATTTAACGTAATATATTCAATAGAATCATAAACCCAATATAAAAATTTTGAAAGGGGTAAAAACCCTGGGAGAAGAAAAGGCTTGCAGAGATAATTTTCATATATTCATAAGTATAACAAAAGAAAGGTTGCTTTATATAAGCAAAAACCCTTTTAAACTAAAGCCACGTGGCAGAGCATGATAAGAGGAAAGACAAAATATAAACCTAAAGAGAAAATGAATACCGACAAACCTAATAACAAAAGAAGTCTGGAATTTAGGTGCAACCTCTCAATCTCATAATGACACAATAATGTATCAATAAATAACTTAATCACATTTTTTAACAAAATTTATTGTGGGGTTTTATAAGAACATATCTATGTCACAACCACATACTATATATTAAAGAGGATGCCAACCCAAGAAAATATGTTTTACCATTTATTCATCTAATGATTTTTAAGTTAAAATAATAAGTTAAACTTTATATATCAATTGCCAGAAATAGCTTAGCTCAATTGACATGAAGTATGTACTATCAACTTCAAGGTTGATCTTTTAGATTTATAAAAGACCCAATCTCAAAGTTTAAAATAATTTTTGCCATGCTTTTTAAAATTCAATAATTTTGACATCATGCTTACATCATCATTAACCACATTTACAAAATTCTCCTTAATTTCTTTTTCCCTTCCTTCATCTTCTTGATTTTTTTTTCCTTTTCCACCTTTTTCTTCATCTGCACTTCCCCTTCCGTTTGCTTTTCTTCTTCGGCCACACTCGACTTGAGTGAGACCACATGATCAACTCCTCTCGATTGCACGCCTTTACCTCTTTAAAGACCGTGAGAAAAAAAGGAGAGAGGGGAGAGTGAGACTATGAGAGAAAGGAGAGAGAGGAAAGGGATCGAGAACCTAATTCACATTCGCGAGATCCCATTTTGGTAATTTCACTCAAATTTGGGATAAACAAAGGGTAAAAAAAACCCTAATTTTAAAAAAGGTAATTTCAATTGGGAACACTTTTAGGAATAATAATTAAATGTATAACAACATTTTTAAATAATTGCAAATATAGCAAAATCTATCGGCGATAGACTATTGCTGGTAGCTGATAGACTCCTACCAGCAATATGTTCTACCACCGACGGATCCCTACTAGAGACGTGGTCTAAAGCTTTATCTAATTTTTGCTATATAGGCATATTATTTTGCATTGTACTATATTGTTAATACTTTAGACTTGATTGCTATATTTGTAACTACCACTATTAAAAAGGCACAACTTTTATTTTTCTCCAATTTTTTTATCATCCATCCACCAACCCCACTTTTATATTTATGTCAATTTTATCATTGTACTTTTAAAATTATATATATTTCATTTAGTGTACTTTTTTAAGTTATTACTCCCAATGGTCCTATTATCAATAAATGATATCAAATGTTTTCAAGCGACATAAATGTCCATTGATGTGATACTATTATAGTCAATATTTTCTTTTTTTAATATATTAATGGTAAGGACTATTGAAATTGATGAACTAGAGTAGGGGATAAATCCAAATTGAGAAAAAAAAAGTTAAAATAAGAAGATTAGACTTGTACTTTAAATAAATCTTAAAATTAATTTTTTTGAATTTAATTTGTTTTTATCAAATTTGCTTTAATAATAATAACAATAATTTTCTTGTAAAATACAATATATTTGTAGATATTGATTTCTAATGTTTATTCAAAATATATGGATATATTTTTGACATTTTAAATCACAAAGACTAAAATAAAATACGTTGTAAAGTATATGAATTACAATGATATTTAACCTTTATTTTAATTCATAAACTTATAAACATTTTTTTTAATATAATTAGAGGTAGAGAAATTCAAATTGAATATCTCGTAGTTACTCATACATTCGTACGCCAATTAAACTATGCTTGTTTTAGTTGTAAATATTTTAGTTTAGTTTACTGCTTTATTTATATGATTCATAAATGTTTGCTGAATTAAGTATTTGAACTTATATATAATAAATTTTAATGTAAAGTTTCTACATGTATGTAGGTTATTACAAATAATGAATAAAAATCATAACCAAAAGAACTATGATTTAATTTAACAATTAAATGTTGTAGGGTGGCAAGGGTGCACTATAGCATCTTAAAAATATTATATAAAAAAATATTCAAACAAAATTTTAAACGTACTGTAAAACAATTTTTAAAAAATTATAAAGTACTACAATAATAGTAATTAGTATGATCTTCTTTCTTAGATATTGAAGTTCGATCTCCCATTTTCGCATTATTGTATTAAAAAAAAAAATTAGAAACAAATATTATATACAATATATTAAATTATAAAACCGTTCAACTTAATACTTACATCACTATATGCTTAAATTGACATGAATAAACTTTTAACTTCTCCATTCTAGAGTTTTCATCTTTGACTTTGTCATCAAAGGCACTTTTCTTTATTTTGTAGGTCGTCTCTTCCCTAAATTACAAATTTATCGTTGTTGTTAGTGAAGATCAGGTGCATTTTTCTCAATCTAAATTTTGACATCAACAAGCTGAATTACGATCGTCAAATTGAGCATAATTCAACTGATATATAGATGTGTTAGTGACCAAATGATCTATGGTTTGAATCCCCCTCTCCTATTTGTACTAAAAATAATTGAATTATGAATAGTTTGAGATTTAAACTATTTAATAACATATTGGCAAATGGATGAATAAGTGTACTATCTAATATTGTGACCGACTTTTAAGATATTGATGTTGACAAAAATGTAGAGATTTAGTTCTACGCAAATGTTTATATGGATAGGTGTTTTTGAAACAAAAAATAAAAAAAAACCAATAAATAAATGAGTTCTTTTCAACTATAGAAAAATGAGCAAAACTATTTACAAATATAGAAAAATTTTACAGTCTATTAGTGATAGACTGCGATAGAATTCTATCCATTTCTATCGCTCAAGCGATAAAATTTATTTGCTTGAGCGATAGAAAGCGATATAATTCTATCGCGGTCTATCACTGATAGATAGTGAAATTTTTTTATATTTGTAAATAGTTTGATATTTTTTCTGTTTATAGTCATTTCCCTAAATAAATATTTAAGCATATTTAAAGTTTAAACAAGTTTTTTTTTTTAAAAAAAAAAAAAACAAAAGCTCACAAGTTAACATGTTTAATATTTATTATATATTTTACGTTAGTTACATTTTTTGTTCAATGTTTCGTGATTTTTTTTATGATGTAATAAAAATTTGGTTAAAATATCTTTGGTCTTTATACTTTTAAATTGTTCAATTTTAGTTAATTTACTTTTAATTGTCCATTAATTAATGAACTTGTAATAAATCTTAAATTTAGTCCCTACAACTAGTTTATTGTGGATTTTTCATTACTTTTTATTTTTATTAGTATTTTCACTATAAATTTTGAAAATATATTTACCTATTGTGTTTCTTTGTATGAAAATTATTATGATTATTTAATTAATTTCGATAAAAATTAACTTTAAGGACTAAATTTAAGATTTACTAAGTGTACGGGGACTAAAATTGGACATTCAAAAGTATAGGGACTAAAATTAAACAAGTTTCAAAGTACAATAACCAAAATGGTATTTTAACCTAAAAAATTTAATCACCCATCATTTTAATATTGAACTCATGAAAATGTAAAAGTATTGATATATATATTTTAATCTCTCTCGAACTTTTTCTAAAAATAATATTATTTTAATAAATAATGATAAAAATAGGGTTAAATTGAAAATATTGACAAAAGTAGGGTAGCATAATCGTAGATGGGATCCACAATTTTCACGTGTCCTCAAAATCTTGGGTCGGGTCCACGATTTACTCAGCCAAGTATCAAAAGGGTCCAAGTGCGTCAGCAAAATCGTGACATGTGAGCAAAATAAGTGCAACTGTGACATGATTGACTGAGACATGGAGCAAAATCGTGGACTCGATCCACGATTTTGGTACCATGTGGGTTAATTTTATTAAATCGTAGACTTCCATCCACGATTTACTTCCTATTTTTGAAAATACTTTTACCTCTACCTTATTTTTGTCATTATTTATTAAAATAACATTATTTTAAAAAAAATTATAATTTCTCTATAATATTTGAGACTGAACTGTGGGACTCGCCATGAAGAAATTTTCAAAAAAAAAAAAAAATCCCAAGCGCTGACTGAGTGACTGAAAAAGGATCCAACAATCACACAGGGAGAGATATTTCAATCGTACGGTTCTCACTTACCCCCGACGATATCAAATCTGTTTAACGCCCACACCAGATTATTTTAAATTTTATATTATTTTTTCCCACTTTTTTCATGTTATTTTTGGGGAAAAAAAGGCCGTCTGGGTCCCACCTGTCACAAAGTCGTCCGGTCACTTTTGTTCCCCTTTCAGTAATTCGTGTAACCACGCGCCTCTAAAGCGCGTCGTTTCTTTGTCGGCCTCCTATTTCTTTTTCTCTTCTTTTCCTTTCTTTGAGTACAATTCGGCCTCTCTTTTTAATGTTGTCTGTTCGGCAGGAATGTTAAATAATATAATAATACATAAAATTATATTATTATTTTATCATTTATGGAAATGGATAATTCATTGTTATTCTTATTTTTCTCTCCCTACCCTCTCCCTAGTCCATAGTAGCCCTATCAAATAATAATAATAATAACTTAAATAATTTTATAATCATTAATTTATTTGTATTTTAATTGAGACATGCTCGCTTCAATATAATATAAATCAATTTCGATACTTAAGGTACCTACATTTAAATTTTGGTTTAAAATTCAAATTATAATATTGTTTAACCAGTGTAATAATAACCCTTCTGGATATCCAAGGTTTATTGGAGGAAATCTGGAATTTGCACTTTTCGTTTTATCCATCAAGATTGGAATACAGCGGCACACTCACGGGCTAGACGGAGGTTATCTGTAGTGTCTTTTTCTTGGTCCAATAATTTTCCAGATTGACTAATGTCATATGGTTGTAATGATATTCGAAACTTTATCCACTAGCTGGGGGTGAATGGTCTTTGATTTTTCTTTCCGTGTATAAAAATAATAATAATAATAATAACCCTTCTCAAAGACTTTAACAAATGACTATTCAACTCCTCATGTGTTTTGCTTTTCGATAATTGTAATGGGTCACAAAATTATTTATCATATTTACAAATATGTCACACAAATAAATAGTTTCTAAATATAACACTTTTTTTAAAAAAAATTAGTTTATCACTAACATATCATTTAGTAGTTTATCAATGACATACCATTCAATAATTTGATTTACCATTTTAATAGCATCTCACTGATAAACCATTTTTATGTCTAACATTTGTACATTTTATTATTGATGGACAACTATTATTTTGTCTTTTTTAATCCTTTGTAATTTGTATTATATAATTAATATTGTAATCAAATAACATTTTGTAAAATCGATGATTGAGTTTGGATTAAATTTGGAAAGGATGAAATATGTAATTTGCTAAAGGTATTTTACTCTTTTTTATTTGTTATTATCTTGAAAAAATAAACTGTCATAATTTTTTTTGTGTTTTGTTATATATATATTTTTTAGGTATTATTTTGAAGCTCTTTATCTCTTTTAAGCTCTTATTTTAGCCCATTGTATGATTGTCAAAACATTATGTGGGTCATGAGCTTTTTCGACAAGGGTTTAGGCGGCGTGTGGACAATGGTCACTCTATTAATATGATCCTTAGTTACCTGGACAAGGGAGGAGTAGACCGCTTTGGGTGCACAAGTCTCTAAGATAGCTAGGAAGCTGCATTTAACATTGAGCCTATGGTGACTCTTTGAATAAGAATGTGACAATGTCCCTTGCTTCTTAAAGTAAAGATCAGTTGTTGGAAGATCCTTAATGAGATCATTTCCACGCGTGTAAATATGGCAAATAAGGGTATTGTGTTGGACACCCACTGTACGTTGTGTTATAGTGAGCTAGAGACGATGGTTTATTTGTTCTGGACATGTTGTGTCACTAAGGTTATTGTTTGGTACCATTTTTTCTCTGCAATGTTGTGTCGTTTATTTGTGGTAGGAACAAGTGGTTGACATTGGATCACTTTAATTAGATGAAAGATAACAGAACACTAGATGATTTGATAATGTTCGTTGTGGTGTTGTCGCGTATTTGGAAGTGCTGGAATCGAGTGATTTATCGTAATGGTGACTGATCTGTGGGACCTTGGTGGAGTTCAATCAGGATTCCTTTGCATCTTGTTGGGGTAGGTCGATTGCGAGGTCAGGATCATATGGTGAACATTGTGATTCGAGTGAGAAAGGAGGTAGGAGGACGAAAGTGTTCCTGTGGTTGGCACTATCGTGCAATGCTGCTTGGAATGCTTTGCAATGCAAGCAAGGTATTGGTTGGGTGCTTCAAGATCATAGAGATACGCTTATTGCAGTTGGGAGGGGAGGGGGGGAGAGATATGAAAGGACCTTTTGATATGTTGTATGTAGAAGTTTCTGTGATTGCTGATGAGCTTTTGACGAATAGTTTTGAGGATGCAACTACCTTTAGTCGTGGGGTTGGATTGTGCAACAGTAGTACCATTGCTGACTGGAGAGGAAAAAGTGCTAACTCTAGTCAAATTGTTTGCAAAATATATTATGTTAATGGGAGTATATCATGAGATTCAGTTTAATCAGTTCGACATTCTCAGAATTTAATGATGAATGAGTTGGCTCTTGACAAACCGATTTTTCTAATTGGTTGTGTTATTTGGTTGAAGCAGATTTGGCCACTTTACTATTATAATGTTGTATGTTTGCTTCTTTAAAAAAAATGTTGTATGTTTGCTTTAAAAAAAACTTTTTGTTTTTTTCTTTCTGCCCATATTTTACTGATATAACTAGAAAACAGATATAATATTATGATTTTAAGGGGGAAAAGTGATATTAGACTAACCATATTATAATTTAAGAAATTAATATTTGGAAAAGCTAACGTATTAAATTTGATGGGAACAAATCATTTTTAATTAAATTAGTACAAAAAAAAACTTTAGAATAAATAACTTCACCCTTGTCCCAGATGCCCCTTAAAAGGTAAATTTTGGTTAAGACTTTTCAAAATGATTATTATTATTATTATTTTAGTACGACAACAATTGCGTGAGAGATCGAACCTCCAATCTCTAAGGAGGAAGGTCATGCTAATTACCACAACTAAACTCACTTTGACTCATAACGATAATTTTGATATTTGAATTCTGAAAATGAATACTTATAGCATTTGAATTACAAACCTCTTTATAGCTAGCATATATTATCAATACTCGCTTTATTTATTTAATTGTGTTTATAAGTTGAATATGGTCATCTATCATTTCATTAGAGTTTCGTATGATTTGATTGTTCCTTTAATGGGAAGTGACAAATATTCTTCGAAAAAGAAAGAAAAAAAAAGTAACAAAAAGATGTAACATGACACAGGTGGTTAATAAATGCGTAAAATAAAATCTATATGAAACATTGATACTTTATAAGAATATTCGAGTCAACATGAATATAATGCATAAACGACGCACATTTTTTCTTCTTTTAAGGTCTTCAAATTTACATATCAACACACAGTTGTACTAAAAAAGTATACGAAAATTTCAATTAAAAACTATGAATTTTGGTGGATTATTGAACTATTGTAATTTTCTACTAACTAAAATTTGATTAACAAACAGCAGATTTGAAAGTTCTTAAAACAAATTAAAACTACATTGAAAGTAAGAATAAAGTCTAAATAAAACCATTTTGACTATCATGAATTTATTTAGTAGATATTATACATTAATTACATGGTTAAGACATATTTACTCGATTTTTCTTGAAGTGCGAGAGTACAAATTTATTTTCACCTCTACGTTTATTGTACTAGTCATGACAGATTATATATATGTGGGTGGGTATGTATGTATATATATGTAAATAGGTTAAAATATCATTTTGGTTACTGTACTTTAGACTTTATTCTATTTTAGTCACTTTATTCTTAATTTTAAAATTTCAATTAAAGTTACAAATAATCTAATGAGACCAAAATGCGATTTTAACAAAAAAAAAAAAAATATATATATATATATATATATATATATATATATAACAAATGTAAGAGTGAGATTATAAATCTTTGATGTAAATACAATGGATAAATGTCTTCATCGCTAAGAATACTCACGTTTGGATACTAAATTTGAATAAAATATAGATTATTATTGAAAATTTTAAAAGTTTATAAACTAAATAGATAAAATATTGCGTGGTTATTTTAAATAACAAAACTGTCGAAAATATTTATAAATATAGTAAAATATCACTATTTATTATTGATAGACAATGATATTTTTATATTTATAAGTAAATTGGCTCATTTTGCTATATTTGAAAACAACTCTAAAATATTCAAAATTGTAAGGAATAAAATTACATTAAAAAGATTATAATTTAGGAAAGTTTTTAAAAATAGAAAAATAAGAAAAACTATTTACATAAAATAGCAAAAAAAATTTAATAATTGTGATAGACGTTGATAGAAGTCTATCAATGTCTATTCGTGTCTTTTTTTTTTTTTTTTTTTGCTATTGTTTGTAAATACTCTGACATTTTTTTTTATAGGTGAAAAATTTTATATAATTTAATCGCATTAAATTATAATATATAATGAAGGGTTTTGTTTGTAAAAAGAAAAAATGAAACTTTTTTTTAGACAACATAGATTTTAAGCAGAAAAATTAGAAGCCGCTTCAACAACAAGCTGAGTAGCCGACAAGGGAAAAGAAAAATCCCTCTAAACCATGCTGTTTAAAGCATCCAAATTCCATTTAAACAGTCCATGTTTTGGAAAGTACTCAGAAAAAAAAAAAAAAAAAGTATGTTGGAAAAAATCACTTTGAAATTTATATAATTTTTTAAATAATATCTAAATAATAATTCCACGTGGGAAATAATAAATGTTAATCGTGGGGTGCTTTAAAATTTTGATCACATATTTTCTACTCCCGCGTCCTAAACCGTACACGTCTATCAAAAACTCATAGTCCACTGACAGCCAACTAATATGTTAATTAATTATAATTTTTGGAATATATATTTATTAAAAAATGGTTGCAATTGTAAATTTATAATGTATTTTTCTTATTATTTATAATTCAAAGAATAATGTTAACTAGTTTTCTACAAAAATGTTTTGATAGATCCACTTTTTATATTACGATCGATTGATTATGGCCTTAGTTCGTTTCTGCTTAAATTTATGTATGATTGGGTAAAGATTACCTTTAATTTGATGAAATTTTTTAATAGTAGAGTTAGACTAAATTGTTAAATAATAATATAAATACAGAATTATTATCAATTAAAGTTTACGACTTAATTATAAGTTATTAAATACATGTTTAACCATCTTATTTTAGTTCATACTTTAACATAAAAAATATCAAGATGACTAATTAGATACTTAAGTGAAGAAGTGTCTAGTCATACCATACACAACTTATACTCATGTGTGAAACCTAAAAAAAAAAGTTTTTTTTTTTTTTTTTTAATTTAACTAAAAATTCAACTTTTTTATGTAAGAAAGATGAAAATATTATAAAAACTGGGAGAAAAATAGACTTAATTTAAAAAGAAATCAAATAGTTATCGAAATCATAATGATACACGTTTCATATAACGTGTGTATTGTCATGAATCAAAACTATTTTATTTTGTTAGTATAATATATTATTTTGACGATTATGGTGTACATAGTGACTTACACAAAATTGTAAAATATTGATAAAATGGACAGTTGCAAATATAACCATCCGATTCAAAGTATTAATAGACATAATGCTGGGATTAAAACCCTAGCGCAGAGAAATATATCATAACTTTATCTCAAAATTAATTTTAAAATTTTGAAATACTTCGGTAAAATAAATCTAAAAAAAACTAGGTTAAGCATATTAAATACAAAAAAAAATAGAGAAAAAAGAACTTACGTTGGATCACCACCCCTTGGAGTCTTTCAGAGAACCCTTGGAGTCCTTCATTTTCTCTGAATCTTGAGGAAAGGTTTGTGGGAACCTTTTTGGTAAGGAAAAAAAACGCAGAAAACTCTTCTGAGAGAATTTTTGAGAGAAAATGTCAGATCCAATTTTTTTTTTTTCTGTTAGACACTATATAAGGAAAAGAGAGAAAATGGAAACTGTGGGTGTTATCCCACATATTGAGTAACCCCCTACGTGGGAGTTACAACAATATTAAAACTAATTTAATTTTTAATTTAATTTAATTAATAATTAATAATTAATAATTAATTAAATCTAATTTAATTAACCAATTCATTTAAATCATATTTAAATGAACACCTCTCACATAACCTATAGTTTTAATTCAATTAATTTAATTAAATTATATTAAATTAAATAACTAATTAATTCTCCAATTAACTAATTACCAAATATTTAATTTTAACCTGCATTTGAATCAAATTCAAATACATTTCTCTCATAACGTATAGTTTTAATGTACATCTAATGCGCGTTAATTTTAACCTATAGTTTTAATATAAATCTAATTCATATTAAAATAATATTTGAACAATTTCAAATATTTAATTCTCTTACAAATTAACTTTGAATCATATCCAAAATTATATTTATACTATAAAGTTTAATTTGTAAAATAAACTTTATATTATAATGTATCATTATATATTATACTTTTCCTTTAGTAAATTTGAACTTTTCAAATTTCATCCAAGAATAAATTACCTCAATGTTCTCTACGAGCTAAAAGGGGACCTAATGGACTTACAGATCAGAAGCTCCAACGATATGAGATTAACGGGCTAAACTCATTAACCACATTAATCAATATTCGTTAACTGTGGGTACACTCCACTAAAGACCCACAGCTGCAAATAACACATTTCATAACAATTTACAGGTATATCAAAATTTATATTAAGCTTTCGGAGTTTATCAATGATAGACTATATCGCTAGTAGTAGTCTAACAGTGATAAAATATATAAACGATATAGTATATCATTGATAGATTTTATTATATTTGTAATTCTTTAAAAATGTTGTTATACACTTAATTAGTAGTCCTAAAAGTGTTACCCATTGCAATCATACCTTGATAAAATGTATAATTTAGGCCTGTAAGGTAACCATTTCATTTTTTGTTTTTTGTTTTTTCAAAATTAAGTCTATTTTCTCTTAATTTCTTACATGATTTACATTTCTCTTAAATACACAAGTTGAATTTTTAGCCAAATTTAAAATGCAAACAAATAAACTGTTTTTTTTTTTACTTTTTCTAAATTGGGCTGTTTTTTATTTTTAATTTTTTATTTTTTTATTTTTAAGTAGAATATGATATATTCAATCAAGTTTTCTGACATCATAAATGTCAAAGTTCCACTTTCAATTTTTGTCCACATATTTTCACTATACTTTTATTTTCAATTTTTGTTTATAATTTTAAAACATTGAAGTATGTTTTAGTTTTGAAATGATTAAAAATATTTTCCAGTCATATTTAAATTTATTGTAAAATGTAGTTTTGATTATTGAACATCAATTTTAAAGGATAAAAAACATGTATTGATGTATAATCAAACATTAATATACTGTTTGAATGATTAAAGATGTGTTATGAAGTGATTTAAAAGATCATAAAAGTAATTTTAAAAATTTCATAATCACTCCAAAATATGTGAAAATTATATTTTTCATTTGAAACGAACGTAATTCAACTAGCCCAGAGATGTGTTAATGACCAAGAGATTTGTAGTTCAAATCTTCTTACTATTATTGTACTCCACAAAGAAAAAAAAAAACTACAAAACTAAAATAATATTCCAACAATTGTATTCGGTGAGTGTTGCTTGACTAAAATTTTCATTGAAAAAACATACAACAATTCAATTTATACCATTAAACTTTAGAGTTGTATCATTAAAACCACAAATGAATAACTTTATTTATTTAAATATTAAATTTTTCGTAAGTAAATCAATTTAAACTATCTATTAGTAAATTAAACTAATCAATTTAAACTATATTTATTTAAAAAATAGGGCTGTTTTTAAATATAGAAAAATGAGACAAACTATTTACAAGTATAGACAAATTTCACTGTTTGTCGCGGTTTATCGCTGATAGATAATATAATTTTCTATATTTGTAAATAGTTTGCTATTTTTTCTATTTATAATAATTTTTCTAAAAAATAAGTCATATAATTTCTTTTAAGTAGATGAAACAAATAGAGGAATATAAGAAGATGAAAAACCACTCGTATTAGCGAAGAGCTAATACTATTTATTTCATTTTATTTTTTTTACAACATTATGTCGATCCATGCCTTTAAAGAAACTTATACATATATAAAAATTATGCATTAGGGATTTCGAAATGGAATCTTAAAAAAAGGTCTAAAACAATTCATTTAGTATGCATGTTTTGAAATGTTATATTTTTAGTTTTTTTTTTTTTAAGATAGTATAGTTTTATTATACATTTTGACTCGTATAATTTTTAGTATTACGAATACGAAAATGTGATTGAACCTCCGACCTAATAGAAGGTAGTATATGTATTTTTTTTTTTTTACAATATGTGGGGTTAGAGAATCAAATATATGAAATCGAGGTTAATAATACAAACACTTTATTAATTGAGTTATGCTCATTTTGGCCGGTAGTATATATAAATTTAATGCTTAGTCATGCTTGCTTTAATATTTCACTTGCGTAATTACCATCTTTCTAAAAGTAGAAGAACAAAACATACTTTTTGAAAACACAAAAGGCTAAAATGAAATTAAAATAACCAAACTGAATGTTTTGACCAAACTAAAACACTTTTTTTTTAATTGTCAACAAATAAGTTAGTAGAGATTTGAATTTTTCTTTTAATCTTATTTTTAAGAGGAAGTGTAATCTTAATTTTTTTTATGTTCAACAAAGTGTAGCTTTAATTGTTGACCTTAACTATAACTGTTGAGCTAGATTCATGCTCCAACAACAAAAGTGAAATATATCAAATAAACAAAATAGAATTTAAACTATTTATAGCCTAATTTTGTTTAAAGATGATAATTAAGTAAAAGGATGTAAGAATATTTTTAATTTAATTAATAAATATATTAGAAAATTAAAAAAACAAAAAAAAATCTTTGTTAGCCAATCACAATTCAAAAGCCTTGAAAATAATTTCAGGCAAAAAAAAAACGTACGTACTGCTGGAAAGGAGCAACGGGCCCACACTCACCTCTCTTGCCAAAACCGCCCCTACTCATAATTATTAATTACGATTTGGCCACCGCCATGAAACCTCGTTTACATATCAAAATATCACGAGATATGGCGCTCTAAGGAGAGAATCAAAAAGGTGGTAAATGTTGTTTATCTTATCGTCTCGCAATCATGAACCGTAATACTGTATCACGTGATATAATAAGTAACGCATCTCTTTGAGGGGGTCCCATGGCAGGCTGTGTAAATTTTTGACAAATCTGAGGGCCAAATTTTGGGGGTCCCTCTCCCGAGAAATCTTGTCGTTTATTGGGGGATCTGAACGACTATTTTATTTTATTTATTTATAATTTTTTCTTTCTGAATTTCGGAAGCCGGGGAGCCACTCATAATTAGCCGCCACCGTTCGATGCGGCGGAGTGTTGATCTATCATGGTTGACATTTTGATCCAACGGTTTACATACTTCGAGAGCTGTGGATCTGTTCCACATCCGATCAGATCCATCTTAATAATGAGAAATTATTTTTGTGAAACTCAAATAATATACAGACATTTTCATCTAAATTCTATCACTTTATCTTAATTAGTCCTTTTAGTCCAATTAACCAATTTAAGAGCACTTAATTTTTGATTCAAAAATAACAAATGAAAATATAAAAATATTTTAATAATAAAGATAATACAAGAATCGTTAAGATCCGTTTAATGACTTCGTTTTTAATTTCCTATTTTTGAAATTAATTTTGGTTTTTTTTTCTTCTAATTTTTCAAATATAATGTTCAGTTAAAAGAATATTGCTGATGTTGGAATTTAGAATCGTATTTACCCACATTATCTTCCTAGGTAAGTAAGGATTAAATTTTTTTTTTTAATTTTTTAATTTTAATTTTAATATGTGCTTTGACGTTGCTACACAGCTTAAAGATGCCGCGCCGATGAAGTCGACAAAATGAAGCCGGCTAAGCGGGGCCCACAGAAACTGCACTTATTACACAACGCGACTGTAGTTATAACCAATAGCTTATCAAGTTTTAAATATATTTTTGTTATTTTATCCGAAAGAAGAAGAAGAAGAAGAAAGAAAGAAGAGAGAGTGAAAGTCTTCATTCTTAGAGGGAGAGAGGGAGAGAGAGGAAAAAGAGAGAGAAAGCTTCTCTTAGCTCTCTCTCTGTTTCTAAGTTTCTGTTTTTTTGTTCTCTGAACCAACCCTTCTATGTTTGTTCTTGTTTTGTTTTCAAGGTATGAACAACGCCTCTCTCTCTCTTTCTCTCTCGTATTCTCATGTCTTCTCTGTTCGTCGAATCTATTACTTTAAGATAATTTCCCTTTTTTTTTTTTTTTTCTTTTCCTGGATTTGTAATTTTTTTTAATTTTCTTTTTATGCTTGACCTGTTAACCATTCTTTCTCTCTCCATTATATGCTCTTTTGCATCTTCGATTCCCGTAGGGTTTAAAGCCGCTTTCTCTCTCTGTATATAGAAAACCCTAAAATTATTTTTACTTTTGGCCCAATTTTAGTCGAAGCAATATGTCTCTCAGCTAATTCTTGTCGAAATTTATCTATCCCTTCGATTTTGTATCTATTGTGTTAGTTGCTGGAGGTAATTTCTTTTGGCATCGTGGTCTGATTTTTCGGTTTAAGGAAACAAAATTTCACTGCCCCCTTTTTGTTTTCCTGTTTGATTCTTTAGGTATTTTGTTCGATCTCTACCATATCTCTGTTGGTTTTTTATTTTCCAGATCTAGCGGTTTTTTCTGCTAATACTGATAAAAACGGAGGCGGTAGTGATGTCGTCCCTCAGTAGGGAGCTGGTGTTCTTGATCTTACAGTTTCTCGATGAGGAAAAATTTAAGGAGACAGTTCACAAGTGGGATATTTTAGTTCTTTTTTTTTTTTGGGTGCCTATTTGGTTTGTTTTGGGTTAATTTGTCTTTCAGAATTTTGGTGCTTAAATTTGCAGCATTAATTGCTTTATTTTCCATAATAGGCTTGAGCAGGAATCTGGGTTTTTCTTCAATATGAAATATTTTGAGGATGAGGTGCATAATGGGAACTGGGATGAAGTTGAGAAATACCTCTCTGGTTTTACAAAAGTAGATGATAATCGCTATTCGATGAAAATTTTTTTTGAGATTAGGAAGCAGAAGTATCTTGAGGCATTGGACAAGTAAGCTCACATTTTCCATTTTGATGGCATTCTCAGCTTGTAAATTTGAACTTACCCCTCCTCGGTTCCATTTTATTGAGATTATTTCTTCTTATTTTCTTTTTTCTTTTTGTTTGTAATTGTATCAGGCATGACCGCTCCAAAGCAGTAGATATTTTAGTAAAGGACTTAAAAGTTTTTTCCACGTTTAATGAAGAACTGTTCAAGGAGATTACTCAGCTATTGACGCTGGAGAATTTTAGGTATGGCATTACATCAGTAGGATATGATTTTTGCAGAAGAGCTAGTTGGTAATGCACTGCCTTATTATTAATAGGGAAAATGAACAACTGTCCAAGTATGGTGATACGAAGTGTGCACGAGCAATTATGTTGGTTGAGTTGAAGAAGCTAATTGAAGCAAATCCTTTGTTCCGTGATAAATTGCAGTTTCCTCACCTTAAAAACTCAAGATTGCGTACTCTTATTAATCAAAGGTGATTTATCCTGCATTCCTAGTTTTTATTCCACCAATTGTTGACATTCTAAAAATTGTCTCATTTAGTGTGCTCCTCCCCCCAATACAAAAACATTTTTTGCTTAATGAAAATTTAGTTACCTAGGATTCAAAGTGTGAACTGGTAACTTCTGCAATTACTTAATAACATTTTCTTGTTCTAAAGACTCAAAACATTCATTTGTGTTTACTCAACTTACTATATAAATGAAACACTAAATCAATCTGTAAATTGCAGCTTAAATTGGCAGCATCAACTTTGTAAAAAACTAGACCATCCAGATATTAAAACCCTCTTTGTGGATCATTCTTGTGGACAACCAAATGGTGCCCGGGCTCCTTCTCCTGCAAACAATCCACTTCTTGGATCCTTACCCAAACCTGGAGGTTTTCCTCCTCTTGGTGCGCATGGGGTGGGGTATCTGTTGTAACTGTTAACCTTATTGACATTTTTGAAGTATCTTAACATGCACCTTAAAGAATTGTGTTTTTCTGTTCAGCCTTTTCAGCCCACGGCAGCACCAGTTCCAGCACCATGCTGGGTGGATGTCTAATCCCTCAGCTGTTACTCATCCTGCAGTTTCTGGTGGAGGTGCCATTGGCCTTGGTGCTCCATCTATCCCGGGTAAGGTGATTTCCTATGTATTTGAGTGCTATATAGTTATTGTCTTAACACGCTGATGTAAGCTACTATAAGGGTCTTGTATGATTGAGGTTTTATTTTTTAAATTTCTTTGGTAGCTGCTTGGAAACATCCGCGGACTCCTCCAACTAACCCTTCTGTAGAATACCCTTCTGCGGACTCTGATCATGTTTCTAAAAGGCCAAAACCTATAGGGATGTCTGATGAGGTAATTTCGTCTTTTTCTTTATTTCATGCCTCATGATTCTAGTTCAAGTCCTGGAATGTCACATCTCTGCACATCTTATTGTTTTGTTCTTACTGCCTCTTTTTTCATATAATGAAGGTAAATCTACCAGTTAAATGTCTGCCAGTATCATTTGCTGGTCATGGTCATACACAAACTTTTAATGCGCCGGATGATTGCCCAAGGACCGTTATGCGAACACAAACTTTTAATGCGCCGGATGATTTGCCAAAGACCGTTATGCGAACACTGAATCAAGGGTCAAATCCAATGAGCATGGATTTCCATCCGGTCCAACAAACTCTGCTTCTTGGTATATTCTAATTTATTTTGTATTATCTATTATTTTTAAACTACCAACAGAATAATGTAACTGTAGATGGCATACTTCTCTATTTGGCATTCCTACAAAAAATGACAAATATGAAGAAAATTCTCTTTTCAGTTGGCACAAATGTGGGTGAAATCGGGTTATGGGAAGTTGGATCTAGGGAGCGACTTGTTTCAAAGAGTTTTAAAGTCTGGGATCTCAATGCATGTTCAATGCCTTTACAGGTATTCCGTGTAGACTATTGTTACAGATAACATCTTATCTCAATTAGTGAAATCTGAGTTCATCTTGATGATTTCCAGGCAGCTCTACTTAAAGAGCCCGATGTATCAGTTAACCGTGTTATTTGGAGCCCTGATGGTTCTTTTTTTGGTAAGATTGTATGTTTCCTTGTAAATTTTATGTTATCAAAGTGAGTGTCGGTTGTTGAATAAATGCCGGGTGGTATAGGTGTTGCCTATTCGAGGCACATTGTTCAAATATACTCCTATCATGGTGGTGATGACATGCGACAGCACCTAGAGGTGTGTATGATTAAGAGTATTGTATCTATTGTGTACTCTTCCCGTTCCTTCCCCCCCAAAAAAAAAAAAGAAAATATTGTGTACTCTTCCCGTCTTGTAGTATGACAATGAAATTTTTTAATCAGATTGATGCTCATGTTGGTGGGGTTAATGATCTAGCATTCTCCAATCCCAATAAACAACTTTGTGTCATAACATGTGGGGATGACAAGACCATTAAGGTAGGTTATTTATTTCTTATTTGGTGTTAAGATAAAAAGGGCTTCTTGTTGACAACTTTTTTTTTTGATGTTGTTAGGTCTGGGATGCCGGCAATGGTGCAAGACAATATACATTTGAAGGCCACGAGGCTCCTGTTTACTCTGTTTGCCCTCACTGGATGGAAAGATAAAGGCATGGCTATATGATAATATGGGCTCACGAGTTGATTATGATGCTCCTGGACGTTGGTGCACAACCATGGCTTACAGTGCAGATGGTACGAGGTGTGTAGTACTTACTCAATTGGTTGGGAGGTTGCTTGGACTTGCCTTTTTTTGGCCCATGGTTAAGTTTACGTCTTCTTTATTTCTATCTCACTTTAATTGTTGGGTGATGGGCGTTTTAGGCTCTTTTCATGTGGGACAAGTAAAGAGGGAGAGTCTTATATTGTTGAGTGGAATGAGAGTGAAGGAGCTGTTAAGAGAACTTATCAAGGGTTCCGCAAGCGATCTCTGGGTGTTGTACAATTTGATACGACTAAAAATCGGTTTTTGGCTGCTGGTGATGATTTCTCCATTAAATTTTGGGATATGGACAATGTTCAACTTCTAACAACTGTTGATGCTGATGGAGGGCTCCCAGTAAGTTTTCATGCAAGTAAACTGGAAAATTAAAACTATAGTTGACAGTGGCTTATTCTTACTGTGTCCTTTTCATTCCCTTTAATATCATAGGCAAGTCCTCGCATCCGCTTTAACAAGGATGGCACCCTTTTAGCTGTTTCTGGCAATGAGAATGGAATTAAAATTTTGGCCAATGTGGATGGAATCCGGCTACTAAGAACATTTGAAAATCTTTCATATGATGCAGCTAGAACGTCAGAGGCTGGGACAAAGGTAGTTTGATTGTATGTTTAACTAATGTGACTCTTCACCATATTGTTAACTCTTCTGCTAAATATCTAATTAACTTCTATTTAATTTTTCAGCCCACAATAAATCCAATTTCAGCTGCTGCAGCCGCCGCTGCAGCAGCAGCAGCAGCTAGTAGTGCCGCCGATAGAGGTGCCTCTGTCGTCACCATGTCTGGAGTGGTTGGTGTTGCTTAATTGCAAATTAATGTTTTTAGGAGCTTGTTTATTTTTCTGCCCCCTGCGTGTACGAATAAATCATGAAAAATTTAGTTCGTACTTTTCCTTACGAATTAATTTAACATCAAGCATATAAATCTGCCAGGCTGGAGATTCTCGAAGTTTGGGGGATGTGAAACCTAGAATCCCTGAAGATTCCAATGACAAGTCAAAGATTTGGAAGCTCACTGAAATTAACGAACCATCTCAGTGTAGATCCTTGAGGCTGCCTGAGAATGTAAGAGTAAACAAGGTAAGTCAATCACGCTATAGAATGAAATGTAGCATACATTCCTTTTCATTCTGCTTCTCTAATTGGGGCTTGAATGTTAAAGCACAGTTCTGCCTAATTTCAGACATATTGGATTGGAGCAAAAACAATTGAGTTTTTAATCTTTTATAATAATTAGATAACTACGTATATGAAAATCTGGAGTAGAGTGGTTTTTTGGGTTTAGTTTGAGCTTCAATATCTTGAGATTTTCTGGGGTTCCCTTGTTCTTTCTTCTCTGACCATGCCTTGTTCTTGATATACTCAGATATCTAGGTTGATCTACACAAATTCTGGAAGTGCAATCTTGGCATTGGCATCAAATGCAATTCATCTGCTATGGAAATGGACGCGAAGCGAACGTAATTCAGCTGGCAAGGTATCATACAACATTATGTTCTCAGTTTTTTGTCTGCTATCAGAAGCCTTTTTCATTCGACATCGGAGTCTAAATTTTCATTGTATCTGCATAATCAACACTTTCCTATCTTGCAGGCAACTGCTAATGTTTTGCCGCAATTATGGCAACCATCAAGTGGCATTCTAATGACCAATGATGTTGCTGACACTAGTTCTGAAGAGGCTGTGCCCTGTTTTGCTTTATCCAAAAACGATTCTTACGTCATGTCAGCTTCTGGTGGAAAGATTTCCCTCTTCAATATGATGACATTTAAGGTAACTTACATTACCCTTCAATTGGTCATTGCGATTATTTGCCGATAAGTTATACCTATCTTCACCTTCTTTGCAATTGCAGACAATGACAACTTTCATGCCGCCACCGCCTGCTGCCACATTCCTTGCCTTTCACCCACAAGATAATAATATAATTGCCATTGGCATGGATGACTCCACAATTCAAATTTATAATGTCCGCGTGGATGAGGTAAAGTATTCTCTTAAACCATTTATTCGCTAAGCCTTGTGGCAATATTATGCAATCAAATCATTGGTTGATGCAGGTAAAGAGCAAGCTTAAAGGCCACTCTAAAAGAATAACTGGCTTGGCCTTCTCTCACTTACTGAACGTTCTAGTTTCATCTGGAGCTGATGCACAGGTAATTTGCCTATGCCATGTAGTTGATTCTGTGGATTGTTTATTGTTGTATGGTTTCACCATTCAGATATGTAGCAATCTAATTATGTGGCCAATTGCACTTTTGATTGAAGACTTGTAAACATTCTTGTACTTTGAGCTCTTTGCCATTTATCCCAACTTCTTAGTTACTCGTCATTTGGTAGACATATTTAATTGGACAACGCTTCCCCCCGTGTCTGAGCCTATTGATTTTTGGCGAATTCTGATACTTGAGCCACTTATTTATTTGTTGCTTATCCAGCTTTGTGTGTGGAGCTCTGATGGGTGGGAGAAGCAGAAAACAAGATTCTTGCAACTTCCAAGTGGGAGACCACCATCCTCACAATCCGACACTCGTGTACAGTTTCATCAGGACCAGGTTCACTTTCTGGTTGTGCACGAGACTCAGATTGCAATATACGAGACTACAAAACTTGAGTGTGTAAAGCAGGTCTTTTCTTTTTTACCCCCTTTCCTGTTCGTTCATCTGTTCTTTGTTCTGGAAGCAATGCCTTACCCACTTCTCCTTTGTTAATTCTCATTTTAGTGGACGCCACGGGAATCTGGTGCACCAATCTCTCATGCAACATTCTCTTGTGACAGTCAAATGATATATGCCAGCTTTTTGGATGCAACTGTCTGCGTGTTCACCGTAGCTAGTCTCAGATTACGTTGTCGAATTAGTCCTTCAGCTTATCTTCCTGCTAGTGTGAGGTATTTCTCTCACTCCACTTTGAAGTTTAGGTAATGCTCCTGCTTCAAGGGCAATTCATAAGTTGACGAAGTTCTGCTGTAATGAGCTCTTGGAATGGGCATATGCTGATCTGATCTGTTGGTTTATTCTGTTACCTGTTCGTTGAGTTGAATATTGGTTGATAGCAAGGGTTGCTGTATTCTTCTTTTTTATTCCAAAAAACATAGCATGAGTCAAATGGATACAGATAATGTGATGTGAATAAAAAGTATGCCACGTTAGCTTCAGCTAAAACATGATGAAAATTCGCCACTTGGACATATACTCAATGATATTGGTTCTTATTTTTCATTTTCATATTCCAGAAATGGAAAAGAGCACGCCTTTGCATTCAAATTTCAAGCTCATTTCCCTCTTTTTCTTACCTTCCATTCTACTCGTTCTTTTCAGCAATGCTTCTGTACAACCACTAGTGATTGCAGCACATCCCCAAGAAGCAAACCAATTTGCTTTGGGGCTATCAGATGGCGGGGTTCATGTCTTCGAACCTCTCGAATCAGAAGGAAAATGGGGTGTGCCTCCACCTGTTGAAAATGGATCAGCATCAAGTGTGCCGACAACTCCATCAGTCGGAGCATCAGGTTCAGATCAAGCCCCGAGATGATCGAGCAGCTAGCACGAGTACTTTTACATGCTTGGTTGCTAGCTCTCCAACTTTAGGTATACTTCAGATTTTAACTGGTTGACCTTTTTTTTTCTCCTTGGAACATTTGTTAGCCATGTTTGTATTTTGTAATTTTTTTTATGGTTGATTTTCCATTCCCCCCAGTTTGTTGTTCATGATATGTAGTTTTTTACTCAAGGAAACAGCAAAAAAGATGTAGATTTATCTTCTTTCCTCAGATTCTGTGTAAGTTAACATTCTGCAGGAGTATTACTAATAGTCAAATGACCTTACTGATAATTCTTTGTCAAATTTTCTTCTCCCTTTCATAAAATTATATTGTTATATATTATCTTCCTGTGGTGGCCTTCTTGACTCCATTTCTACCTTCTGCTTGTGTGCTGCTCATTGCTTGATGAATTGTTCAGGTTGCATATCTGCACAACTCCATCAGGATTTTATTCCAACGCAACGCTGAGATGTATGAGTTGAGTTGGTTTTGTCCAATCGAAATTAATCATGGCTGGATGTATAAACTATTATTCATAACCTAACTCAATTTGTTTAGTTTGAATTTGGTCGATCATCCGATTGGAGCCTAGCTTAGCATCAACTACCTTTTAAAAGGTTGATGGTTTGATCTCTATTACATTGTAATGGTTGAACTCAAAGAGGTTGAAAATTTTAAATGATGAAAATCATTTGGATGATGACTTTAATGATCAACCTTTCATGAATGAAACATCACAAAGGAAAATGGATTTGCAAGGGAAATTCATTACAAAGTTGGGAGGACCGAGGACACTTATTGAAGAACCAAGTTCTATTTTAGTAATATCTACTATATATAAAAGCAGGAAAGTATCTTTACATTCTCCTTTTTTTTTTCTTTTTTTTTTTACATTTTTTAAATACTTTTTACTTTGTCATTTGTTACAACTATTCAAGTTGTAGTTGGTTATAATTTTGTGGGTTGGTATGTTCTAGATTATGAATGTGAAACATCACGATCTAGTGATGGGTTGTCTCATTATAAATATTCGTAAGTGTTCTGCACAACAGGAAATTGTATGACTCAAAGGTATTGATGAGTTATTTAATAACTATTTAATTATTTTATATGCAATATTATAATATCCATTACAGTAAAAATTCAAGGTCATTAATGTAATATTAAATAGTATTTGGTTGACATACGTGTGGATCATATTCAAGAAATAACTTAAAAGGGTCTATAATAGCAACCATCATCGGTGACTATTGCCACCTCATTCCAGCAATATGCGTCGACGATTACCTCCGACAACAATGATAAGTGGCAAAACATGCCACTTTTAGGCTTGAGTTTTAGCTAATTTCTTTATGAGTAGTTGAGCTTTCATGTATTTATTTGATTGAATTTCAGGTTTTGAACAATTAGAGTATAATGAAAAAATTTATGGTCAAAATGGAGCTTAGAAGAGTAAAAAGTAAAGAATTTCAACATTGAAGTTGAAGCAAAGTAGTGTCGCAATTGTACAAATGAGCATTGCGATGCTCGAAAATAAAAGCAAAACAGATTTGGAGAGTCGAGAGCATTGTGAAGCTATGAAGATAGACGAAAAATTATTCAGGAGCGCTTGTTTGCAAATTAAAGCCATACTTTTTTTTTTTTTTTTTTTTTGTCTTCTACTTTGAAAAGAAAAATTAATATCACTCTAATTAGAACTCCTAAAGTGTTTAAGGATACCTAAATAGCTTAGGATTAGGATGTCCTATAAATATGACAATTCACATCATTCCAAGGAGGACCAATTGTAGAGAAAAATTCTTTAGTATTTTTTGCACATTGAAGAAGTTGTTAAGTGACATCTTGAGAGCTGAACAAGTAGTTGAAGGTTTGAGATCATGGACTCACAATGAGAACGAACGTGACACGAGTTTGGAGTTCTTTCTCTTACCTTTTCTTTGTAGATTTTATTAGGATATTTTTATTAAAGTTCTTATTTTGATTTGTGATTTTGAGTTGTAAAACTTTATTGATTTATGTTTTGGTTTTAATAATTTATTTTAATAAATATTATTTTCACATTATAATTATCTTGCATGCGAATTGAATGCTTAATGCTTTTGTTATTTTAGTCATTTAACAAATAATCTTGATTTAGGTTTTGACTCTAAAGGGTGAGACTTGAATTAAAACATGATATTTTGCATGACTATATGAAATCTTGAAACAGACGTGTTCATTTAGTGGTCACTTGGAGAAGGAGTTTAATGCCTTATTTGGTCTTTAAAAATCACGTAGACATGTTAGGTTTTAACTCTCTGAGAGTTATCTGAGCTCCATAAAGCCTTTTAAATACTTTTATCTTCTCGAACTAAGAAATTGTATGTTAGTGTTGAATATTTAACAAGTCAATTATTTTTCTATAGCATGAATCCTATTTAAAAGTTTTATCTCCAATTGTTGTCTCCACTTAGTTAGGAGGAGTGATAATGTTAATTCAAATCATTCATCTTCAAAGTTTTATTATGTAGATAAAATGAGGTAGAAGTAGTTGTGGTACTTAACTAAGAGGACTATACTCGAACTCAATCACTATATTAAAACTTGACATCGTGCACCTTGGGCGAAGACCACCTTCAACACATAACTCCGCCCGACTACCCGTTGGCCAACTTCGACGATCACCTCCAATCACCAACTCCATTTATCATCTCCAACACGATTAACTCTAACGACCAACTTAGCCGCTCATATACTAAAAAAAAAAAAACTAAATTATTATAAAAATTGAAAGTATATAATTAAATTGTTGTAAACTTGCTTCTTGAAAGTAACTCAAAGCATTAAAACCTCAACTAAAAGGTCAAATATTTGAACATCATATTTATATATTGTTAGCAAAAGAAAACTTAAATGAAGATAATTAATAATTAGAGCTTAGAGCAATGTCTGCCCTCAAGAGTGATTTTCAAGCCAAATTGACGTCACTTTGTGCCCTTGCATGTGGGAAGCTAGCTCATGAGCTATGAAGTTACATTTGCAGTTAAAAAAGAGAAAACCTTTGAGGCCACCTCTTTGATAGAGGTCAACACTGAAAGATTAAAGTTCATTTGCATATGAAGCTGCCAGTCAAAAGAGATTCCAAAGAATTTGAAAATCTATTTTAAGTCTAGAGGAAAAGAATTCAGTCACGCCTCAAGTGATTTCATGATATCATCATATGGAGCAATCGTCTCAACATGTTCAACAGATTCGATCGATTTTTTTCTTTTGACATTGAGAATATAGCTGCCTAACACTGTAGAATTTCGGCTATGCCATATTGTTAAAGCTATGAAGAAGAATATCATGATTTCTATTTGATTGAACATCTCGCAAACTAGTTTCAAACAAGGAGACCAAGATGACCAAAGATTTCTATTTCCCTTGTACTACAAAATATGGATGTTAAGATTCCAAACCATGGTGACACAAAGGACCATCTTCGGGCTTCGTAATGCTCCAACGTGCGAGGATATCGCAAGTGGAGAGAGCGTTTAGATATACACTTCATAAAATTAAAAAAAAAAAAAAACTACAGTTAAATCATTATGGAAGTTTAAGGATTGTTTTGTCACAAATTTAAAAATATGAGACTAAATAGTTAGAAACAAAAGTTTAAAAATTTAGTCACCAAAGCGAATATAGCACAACTAGTATATAGTACATGTTAACGACCAAGAGATTTGTGGTCTAAATCTCCCATTATACCCTCAAACTTTCAATTGTAAAAATTGAGCCTCTAAACTTTTATAAGTGTTAAAGTTGGACCCTCAAGCTTACAATAATTGTAGAAATTGGACTTACAAATGATAAAAATTGAAAACTCAAACTTATACAAATGTTACAATTTATACAACTATGTAAGTTTGAAGGTCCAATTTGACCCAATTTTAATACTTATGTAATTTTGAGGATTCAATTTTTAAAATTGAAAGTTTAAGGGTACAATTGCAGTTACCACCATACTTTAGAGGTGGTTTTTGTAATTTGCCTTATTTTTAAAGAATAGAGATATTTTAAAACAAATTACAAAGTATAGATTTTTTTTCTTCTTATTTTTCAAACATTTATATTTATTTTGACATGTTGATATTTTTATATTTTCATAGGTTCGACATCGACACGAGGGGGAATCAACTTTCCATTATAACGAAGAAAAATTTATAAAACATAAAAAATAAGCAACAAAATGTCACTCGTGTAAATATAATATAAATAATAAACATATTAACTTGTTTAAAAATCATAAATGTTTCTTTATTTTATTCAGTTATATATTTCTTTTTTTTCTTTTTCGTTTTAATAATGTTTCAATATCCATCAACATCAATATTTCCATCGACTTTCTTGTACAACTAAGACCTTTGCCAAAAAGAACATAGCTCAATTGATATCAAGTATGCATTATCAACTTAGAGATTAAAGATTTAATCTCCCCATTCCACGTATTGTCAAAGAAAAAAAAAACTAAGACCTCTAGGTTGAAATCGATATTTTAAACTTTGGTCTTTATAAATTGAAAAAAGGTAAGATTAATAAATAATTTTTTTATAAAAAAAAGGATAAAATACTTTTTTGGTCCCTAGGTTTTGGGTCTAGTTTCTATATGGTTTTTAGGTTTCAAAATGTTACACATTTAGTCCTTAAGTTTTGATTTTGGTTTCAATTTAGTCCCTATGTTTCAAAATGTTACAATTTTACCTTTGAAATTTAATTTTTGTTTCAATTTGACCCATAAATTTCAAGATTTTACATTTTTAACCTTAATTTTTCATTAAATACTCAATTCAAATCATTGGCGTCAATGTCTATTAATTATTTTAAAATATTATGAAGTGAAATTTTAAATTTAATTTTAAAAGTGATGAAAAATAGTGAAACTAAATTAATTACAATTCTCTTAATTCTTTTAAATTTACTAAGATATGGAAAATGAGTATTTAGTAAAAAATCAAGGTTAAAAATGTAGCATCTTGAAACTTATAGACCAAATTAAAACAAAAATCAAATCTCAAAGGTAAAATTGTAATATTTTGAAACCTAGGGGTAAAAAAGTATTAACAAAAAAAAAGAAAAAAAAGGGATTTTTAAAAATAAAAACTATTTACACAAAATAACAAAATTTTTAGATAGTTGTGATAGACGTTGATAGAAGTCTATCACTGATAGATGCTAATAGAAGTCTATCAATGTCTATCCGTATTTTTTTTTTTTTTTTTTGATAAATAATTTAAAATTTTTACCATATGTGAAAATTTTTTAAAAAAAAAAAAGAAAATGGTAATGAAATATCCAGACTCCAGAGAGGCAAGGAAGGAGCCTTGCACGCATGCGCCAATTGGGAAATAGCATCCTCAAACTAAAGCTTAATCCTTCTTCTTCTTCTTCTTCTTCTTATTCTTCGTTTTGAATTCTGATACTTACCCTTTTCTTATCTTCCTCATTCTCGCCCCTTCCATGTCAATGGCTCCCATTTCTCTGGACATTGCTTCCGCCTTTTTTACCCTCCCTTCTACGCTCTCTAACCGTATTTCTTCTCGGCTTCCTTCTCTTTTTCTCCCATCTCGCCCCTTCAGCTTCACTCTCACGTCTTTTCAATCAACTCCTCTCGCCGCCCTCGACTTCTCTGTGGCTTCCAAACGAACCTCCAGAAGATTCTCGGTCTTCGCTTCCACGGCCACACCCACATCCGAGAGCGATGAATCCGATGTTCTGACGAAAATTCCGCCCGATGACCGTATTCCTGCTACGATTATCACCGGCTTTTTGGGTTCTGGGAAGGTATAAACGTTCTCTCTTTTACGGTTTCTGTGTGTTGGGCCGTCTTAGTTCTTTATGAACTATGGGAGAAATTAAGTAGAGTTGGGAGTGTTTTTGGTGTCTTATGCTATTTGGATTGATATTAAGGGAGTGTGTTTCGTTAAAATTACTTTTCAGAGAGTATAGTTCAAATCTTAAGAATAGAGGTTATTGATGAAATGAATTTCACTTGGAATTCCAGAGGTTTCTGTTTATTTCATTTGCATCTTATAAATCCTTGTTTTGGGTTTTTCATTTCCATGAAGTTGCCAGTCCTGCTGCTCGTTTACTCGTTGCCTTTGGAGTTGAATAATATGTGGGGTGGGGAATTCGAATCTTACCTTTGGTCGGATATGTTAGTAGAGTTATGCTCATGATGGCGTTTACTTGTTTCCTTTTGAAGAAAAGAAATTGCTTGGAACTGAAATTTTCTGACTTGGGGACGAATAAGGGATTGTTTCTTTAAGTTTCTAACAGTGGACAGTGAAATGGGTTATTATTTGGATAATTTAAGAATCTTTTTGGTTCTGCTTTCATGTGGAACTTTGCAGACAACATTGCTTAACCATATATTAACAGCAGAGCATGGGAAGCGAATTGCGGTAATTGAAAATGAGGTATGAGGTAGAACTTTCTGTGCCTGATCATGTGGCTCCTTCTGGATTATAAATTTAACTCTGCGTCTTAAAACTACAGTTTGGAGAAGTAGATATTGATGGTTCTTTGGTTGCTGCGAAAACTACTGGAGCTGAGGACATTGTTATGTTGAATAACGGATGTCTTTGCTGCACCGTGAGAGGTGATCTTGTACGGATGATATCAGAGTTGGTTAATAAGAAGAAAGGGAAATTTGACCATATTGTGATCGAGACTACAGGTATGAAGAGTTCCCAATCATGAGAACGGATTCTCCATGTGGTGATGAGTGCACTTCTGTCCTATTTATTCATGATGATTTTATGTGTCGTTTTCTTATATATTATCTTACATCATTGGAATATGTAGGATTGGCAAATCCATCACCAATCATTCAGACATTTTATGCTGAGGACTCGGTTTTTAACGATGTGAAGTTGGATGGTGTTGTCACATTAGTTGATGCCAAACATGCAACATTTCACTTGGACGAAGTTAAGCCGGAAGGAGTTGTAAATGAGGCTGTAGAACAAATTGCTTATGCTGATCGAATCATAGTAAACAAGGTATTCATGATAGGTGACTGATTTAGCCCATCGAGATATAATGTTCAAACAAGTCAACTTAACTTGCGAGTAGGTTTTTCTCAAAGTGAAGCCCTGTTTGTAATTTTGTACCCAAAATTTATTGCCATAATTTTTTTTAATCCCATGGCATTTCGATAGAAAGTCTGTTTGTTATTCTGCTTTTAAGGATTGTGCATTCAAGTTGTTTTATTTCAAAAAAAAAAAAAAAAAGATTGTGCATTCAAGTTAATGCCAATGGCCTCCTTACTGATAATGCAATTTAGAAAATTTGGCCGTGGTATTCTTAGGTAGGTGGTGGGGTTCTTAACATGCTATTATGCCTCTTGTCCAAATTGTACTACGAAAAAAGAAGTCAAATAGCCAACCTTGAAATTTTTACTTGAAATGATTTTTAGTTTTTGCTCAAAATGCTTGGCTAATCCGTGATCTGTATGCCACTAGACTGATCTTGTTGGAGAGCCACAAATTGCTGATCTTGTCCAACGGATAAAGGTTAGTATCACTCAACACTTTTTCTTATATATTGATTCATTAGCTTTTGAATGTGTCATTTATGTTTATTTTTTCTTCCAAGAATAGAAAATAAACCGTATGGCTGAACTGAAGAGGACAAAGTTTGGCAAGGTTGACTTGGATTATGTTCTTGGGATAGGAGGCTTTGATTTGGAGAGGTAGTTCCATACCATCTAAAATTATTTCCGTTAGTCATACCATCTGGAGGCTTTGATTTGGAGAGGTAGTTCAATACCATCTAAAATTATTTCCGTTGTCACTGAAAGAGAAAAATCCGGATCTTTGTTGTCACTGTTTCCGAATGCTAACACCTTGTTGGATAAAAATATTCATTTTGATTCACTTTTATATTCCATATATAGTGTTAGTTGCATTTGTCTTGTTGCCATTTTTTCTCTTACTGGTGTCTTGTTGCCATTCCCGCTTGATTTTGTATGGTTAAGTTTGGATTTTCTCCTCATCCTCATTTCATGTTTCCAGGATAGATAGCGCTGTTGATACTGAATCAAGGGAAGACCATGCTCATAGTCACCATGACGATCACAAGCACGGCCATGACCACGAACATGACCATGATCATCATCACCACGATCATGAACATGACCACAAGCACGGTAAAATTATCTGCTCATATAATCATGTTACATCCATTGTGCGCTACGTATTATACCCAGCTATGCCACTCTTCAATCAAATTGTCGTGGAGTTTTGGGTCATACATGGATTACAGCCTCGTGCTTCTTGCTTTCTTTTCACAGTAGTGCATCATCCCGATTTGTTATGGATGTCTTACTGATTCAAGTACATTTTACGGAAAAAATTAACAAAGAACTTACGTATTTTGTTCTCATTTATAACGTCCCTATGTAATGAATGAAACTTGTTTTTGACTTCAAAACACATTGCTCAAAGAACAATGCTTGAATAGACTGTTTCAGGATCTTGATCATGGAATTGGAATTGTACTAAATCATCATTACATCCTTAGTTCTTTCTTTATCTAACATCATGTTTCAACTGTTCAATGCAGACCACCATTCGCACGACCACACGCACGACCCTGGCGTTTCTTCTGTCAGCATTGTCTGTGAAGGAATCTTGGATCTTGAGAAGGTTGGTGTGGAGATGGGTTTTCTTGTCATCAAATGACTATAATTTCTTCATTGGACTACTAATTTATCATGCTGTTAGGAATCTTCCACCCGCAAACAGAAAAATCCCAACAAGTCCCAAGAACAGAGCAATGCTCTGGATAATTTTATTTATGCACTCTTGGAAATACACACTGCAGAAAGAAAGGAAAATATACTGCTATGAACCCTATCCACCAGCACTTTCAAGAGGGCTGGAAATCCTCTCCACCAAGCCAAGCTTGCTCCCCAAAATTGCCTACCTCTCTTCTCGACAAAACCTCTCTTAAACCTCCCACCTTCACTGTGGACCCCGCTCTCATCCTACTCACTGATGGTCCCCTTTTTTCCAGCCTAACTAACTCTCTTCCTCATTCAGCCTATTTTCTCTTTTGTTTCCTCTTTTACCCCTTCGTTTGTATGTGTGTAGAATTGGGGGCCTTACACATGCCTTCCCATATTAAGAATGCCTCATGATTATTCTCTTTAACCATTGTTTATTCGTCATGGCTATCTGTGCTTGTTTGGCTCAACCAAAAGATTTTTATCTCTTTGTTGGTATCGTTCAGGCGAACATGTGGCTCGGTACGTTATTATTAAACCGTAGTGATGACATATACCGGATGAAAGGTCTCCTATCAGTGCAGGGTATGGATGAGCGATTCGTCTTTCAGGTGAGTGAAACAAAAATCAATGAAACTAACGACGGATGATGTTTTTCTGTTCAGTGACTGAACAACCCAATACTTCACTGAATAACCAAATAAAACTTACATAATTAGTTTTCTAGTTCTTGGTATCAAATTTTAGAAGATAAATTGTATTAATTCCCTTCTCTTCGTTTACACGTTGAAATGTTTTTCGAGTTCAATAATGTGTTTTTTCTGTTGGGTGTGACAGGGTGTTCATGATATATTTCAAGGGTCGCCCGATCGATTATGGGGTCCGGATGAGCCGAGAATCAACAAGATTGTGTTTATAGGAAAAAACTTGGATGCAGAAGAGTTAGAGAATGGCTTCAAAGCATGTCTATTGTGATAACCTTCTATATGGCAACATAACATGATTTTGGAAAGATATTGCAGTTGAAACATCAATAAAGCTTTTTTTTTTTGTTTATTTTCCTCCATTACATCACTATTCTCATTTTATAATGAAATCTAGGGCTGAAGTTATCCAGTTCATTCAATCTCTTTTTCCCGCCAAATTGATATCAATTTGGTTTTGGGGGTTGGATAGAAAACTATTGCGTTTATTAATACAGTATGAATCTGAATGTAATTTATAATTTAATCTAAGGCAAGACAATATAAAGTTGAATTATAATTTAAATTTCTAAATTTTGATAGTTGGGGTATTCATCACTAAAATACCGTACAAGACCTGTGAAATGTAAAAGTTTAAATTTTTGACCTCAAAAGAAGAAAATCCATGAAAATAATTAAAAGAAAGTTAAAGTATGTCTGATACTATTTGGTTTTGATTTTTGTTTTATGAAAATTAAGATTATAAACATACTTTTCACTTGTTGATTTTATTGTTTTTGTTATTATCACAATTTTCAAAAACTAATTATAATCAAAGTCTTTGACAACTACTTAAACTAACTAATTTTGAAAAATGAATTTATGAAATAAATTGGAGTGAAAGAAATACTTGAAGTCAACTTGCGGCCACTTGATTAGCACATGCAACCAACTCCGACAACCCTTTTTGGCAACCAACCAACTCCGACAACCCTTTTTGGCAACCACTGATGGCCAACTCTGACAACAAACACATAACCATACTATGACAACTAACTTCGACGACTCTCTTTTGACAACAAATTCAATCAACAACTTCCAACGACCAACTTCGTAGTTTATACAACGATTATTAAATACAAAATTAAAATTATTAGTTCATACTATTTAATAGTCGTATTTTATATTATTTCGACATTAATAAAAATACTTTGCGTATATAACAAATTAAATAAACTTATATATTTGAGGGAGTGTAACCAAACACACAAGTGTTTTTTATTTTAAATACTTCTTAATGCAAATATTTTTCTTTTTTTCTCCAAAAAGGTTATTTTTTTAAGTCGATCTAAACATTTTATTTTTGATAAATAAACACATAAAAAAATAGAAATTCATGACTAAAACAACCACGTCAATACCAAAAATTCAATCTTTCGATGAATATATCAATAAAATATTGTCAATATAAACTACATTTGCATTAAAGGTTGTTTTCTAATATAGCAAAATGAACCAAATATTTATAAATATATCAAAAAGTTACTGACAAACTGCTATTATCTATGAGTGTCTATTAGTGTTTAGTGTCTGTCGCAATAACATTTTGTTATATTTAAAAATATTTCCAACAATTTTATTATTTAAAACAATTATATTTTGCTACTAAAAAAACTACTACATTTGTAATCAACCTTGGAAAAGAAAAAGGGAAAACTGGGACGGCATGAAAATGGAAGCAGAAAGTTTCAGAAGCATGGCGGCAACTTCCCAGATCGGAAAATGGCGAATTTGGAAATATGGGAATATGAATAAGGAATTCCATTCTCCTTCAAAAACCCTTCCAACAAATCCCTATCTTCTTCCGGTTCTTCACTCTCGCATTCCAACTCATAATTCCTTCCGAAATCGAAAATCGTTTCATCCAATTCCAATTTCAATCCCTTCCATTCATATACTCTTCTCACATTCCTGAATCCCCCCAAGCACACGAACCCATCAATCTCATACTTATCTTTCACTTTCTCCACAATCTTCGACCATTCCATCATCAACAGCATCCGATTCGGCTCCTCAACGCAGGCGCGGCCGATCGACGGCACCACCGGCTCTTCCTCCTCCTCGATGCGGCTGATTCCATCTGAGATTGTAGGTTTAGCTTTGAGAGAGAGAACGCAATGGCTGTCATCGTCGTAGAATCGGATCCGGAGGACGGCTTGGTTGGAGGAGAGCTCGGCGTTGGGGCCGTCGAAGAAGATGTTGTGTTGATTGTGAGTTTTGATGTGGTGAGAGGAGAGGAGGTGGGAGAGTTTGTGGTGAGAGGAAGAGTCGGGGAGGCGGAGCTTGATTTCGACCTCCATTGGCGGTGGTGGTTCATTTGGGTTGGAGAAGCGTTTTGTGGGGCGGAGTGAAAGAGAGGGGATGTGGAAAATTGGTCGGCGATGGAGATTGTTGGTGAAGAGGAGGAATGGGCTGCGATTGCGGCGGAGATGGAAGGAGTGGCCGGAATTTGGAATCAACCGGAGACTCATTGTTAGTGATTTTGGGACACACAAAATAATTGGGGGATTAGCCTTTCAATTTTTACTGGAACACACAGCTTTATTTAGGGATGTTATTAAAGAAAATTTCTAGTATTAGGATAATATAGAGTTGGGGGTATAGATGTTAAACATAACACTACTCGCAACTCTCCCGATTTCATAATTAGCTTTATCTAAAGGCCCTCTCAAAAGATAGAATTGGACAATTAGCAATCGAGGATACATTAATATTATATATATATATATATATGGTTAAATTATAAAAAATGGTCATAAACTATACACTTTATGTCAAAAATACTCTTAAACTTTCAAAAAGAGTTAAAAAAATACTTTTGGATGGAAATCGTTTTGTTTCAAAAATACTACTGAACTTTTCAAAAGTTTCAAAAATACCCTTAACTCAAAAAAAAAAAAAAAGTTAAAAAATGCATTCACCGTAAGTTTATAAACATAAACAGTTAATACCTCATTGTAAAAATAACTTTAAAATTAAAAAGAAAAGGTTTAAAATTGCATCTAACATTCATATAGTGATCAATTTGTTTGAAGTTTTTTTTTAATTCGAAAAAAATGAACTTTAAAACAAATTTTAAAGATATCCTCATTTCGTTTTTTCATAGATACTCTCATTTTCCTTTTAATTTTTTAATTCTTAGCCTACACCAATTTTCTCATCAACAAAAATTTTAAGTTAAAACATAAAATTCCATAAAATCTCACTTTTTTTATTTTATTTATCATTTTGGTATGTTTATGTGATTTTATGTTTTAACTTAAAATTTTGGTTGGTAAAAAAATTGGTGTAAGTTAAGAAAATTGGTGTAAGTTAAAAATTGAAAAATTAAGAGAAAAAATAGTATCTATATGAAGAAAAAAAATGAGGATATCGATATAATTTGTTTTAAAATTCATTTTTTTCAAACTTAAGAAAACTTCAAACAAATTGATCATTATATTAACGTTAGGAGCAATTATAAATTTTTTTCTTTTAATTTTAAAGTTATTTTTGCAACGAGGTAATAACGATTTGTGTTCATATACTTATGGTGAAAGTATTTTTGAACTTTTTTTTTTTAGTTAAGGATATTTTTGAAACTTTTGAAAAGTTTAAGGGTATTTTGAAATAAAACTTTAACTGTTTCCATCCAAAAAACTAACGACATGGGTATTTTTGAACTCCTTTTAAAAGTTTAAGAGTACTTTTGAAAGTTTAGGGGTATTTTTGACACAAAGTGCATAGTTTAAGGACATTTTCTATAGTTTAGCCTATATATATATAGAGAGAGAAAACTACTATTTTAATTAGGTGCGTTTGGCCCTTAGTTTTAAAAAACAAACCTTTTTAATCCTTGGATTTTTTAAAATAAGTGCATTTGATTTTGAGTTTTCAAAATGTAAGTATTATAGAATAGGTTTGAAAGGTTTTTGAAGTAGTCTTTTTAAAAATATAATTTTAAATAATTATGACATTTTGAATTAGACAAACAAGTTAAAAAATAATTTTAGAGAGTGGGATAATTTTTAAAAAATTATTTTTTGAATTTAAAATAATATAAAAAATTATTAAATATTGAAAGTGAATATTTAGTAAAAAAAAAGTACGGATAACTCAAAATTTGAGCCAAAAATAGCAAATAACCTTTTTTTTAAATGACAAATGTCGTTCTGCTGGCGTTACATTTGGATGACAAAGTCATCTCGCTCTCGCTCTCTCTTCCTTTCCCGACTCACAAAATCATTCTTCTCTCTCTTGCTCTTGCTAATGCTCATCGGAGATGGTCGCATCGGAACTGTGTCGACTCATCATGCCAAAGAAAAAGAAGAAGAAGACGCACAGAGGAGAAGCCGAAGAAGGCACAAAGGAAGAAAAAAAATAGAGAGGGAGAAAGACAAGGAACGCAAGAGAAGAAGAGGAAAAAGAAAAAAAATTAAGAAATGAATGACAATACTGTAACTTCACATGATCATGACATAATCAAAGTGTCAATTGACATTTTTTACAAAAACTGGGTCATTTGCCATTTTGAACTTTTAAAATAGGTTTTTGAGTAATTATTCCATTAAAAGTGTAAATCTTAAAATCTAGTGATCAAATTGAAACAAAACTCAAACTTCAAAGATAAAATTGTAACATTTTAAAACTTAGGGACTAAATTGAAATCAAACTAAAAACTTTTAGACTAAAAGTGTAACATTTTGAAACTTAATGGTCAAATGAAAACTAAACCCCAAACCTAAGACAAAAAAAAGTATTCTTTCTTAAATAAAATTCCACAAGTATTTTAACCTTTACTCATGATAGAATATAAAGCATCAAAGACAATAAGGATTAATCTCGTTGTTGTGGTCATTCTAAGTATAACTCAACTAATCAAAGCATTCAAATTAGACTCATGGTGTTAAATACTGAAATTCAAGTCTCTCCAATTGTTTACCTGTATCTATGAAAAAAGAAAGATCATTTTTCTCTTATAAGATGCAAAGATTTGGTAGAATCTGTCCATGCCAACGAATTTGCTTTGAAATGTTTGAAGACGAGAGATATATTTGGTTGGTGGTCAAAGATTTCTGATAGGCCAACACCACGTTTCCATTCCTGTTTTCTCCACCAAATCCACAACCATATAAACTCAGTAATAGAGAGGCCTATAAGTAAAATCCAAAATAATGCAAACATAATGTGTTTCTCTTTTATAAAGAGTTCCTATTCTTTCATTTACAATGATGCTATGGAAATTATGAAGGAAAAAAAAAATACTCTCTACTGCAAAGAAATGTAAAAGAAATATGAAACATTGAAACGGGAGGTCAATCAAAAAGCATAAAGCTTAACTAGTTTTGAAATTATTAAGATCACTTTTTTCAGGTTCAATACTCTAAAACATATTATTAATCATTTAAAATCAATTTTAATCGTGTGAAAATAACATTTTTTTAGTACAACAACTATAAAGATGGAGAGTCGAACCTCTGACTTTAAGGGAAAGAATGCATGTCAATTACTGTTGAGCTAAGTCCATTTTAGTTGTATGAAAATGACATTTAAAAGTAAAAACTAAACATTAAATTGATTTTAAATTATTAAAGATTTATTTTAGAGTGGTTTTGAATATTACAAAAATGATTTTAACCATCTCAAAATCATTTCCAAATATGTCTATTTTCCATTAAAAAGTTAAATTCAAGAAATTTGAAGTATATCACAAGATTCAAATAATTTTACCTTAGGGGGATGGAGTGTCTCATCATCATCTTCAAGATAAGCCATCAAAGCAGCCGCTACCTCATTAGAGAACGTATGGCCTTTGTTTATGATCTGAAATTGCTGGTTTATCTCATACACAAGATTTCTTCTTTCCTCCAAACTGTTAAACAAATCTTTCTTCATAGTTCTTGTACCTTCTTCAAGAATGCTCAGTCTTCTACTGATCTTTTCAACTTCACAAGCTTTCACTCTCGAACTGTTGCCATCTTTCCACGAGTTTTTTGCAACCCCATTTCGATCAAATGCTCTTAAAATCATCTCATGACTTGAACCATCTGCTTCAGTTCCATGACCATGACAGCGTTTTTGGTCTTCTGCCATTGTAGCTACCTTAGAAAACAGTCAGCTTCATCAATTTCTGGGTTCAGTTTGCAAGTTCTCTCTCGGTTGTTGTGAAGTTTTTGAAACACAAGAAGAGTTTTCCTTAGTTGGACTGTAAAAATTCTCTAACTTTTGGGCTTCGGAGAGAGAAGAGAAAGGGAGAGGAATTTATACTTGGGAATCAGTGCCATATGGAGAATGTGAAGAGGATGATAATAAAGTTTAGCTTCAATAGTATTGGAAAAATAAAACTCGATGAAAAGCTTTAGCCTTTTCACGGTCTCAACAAGAAAAGAGATTTTGGTGGGGGAAAAAACACAAGAGAGGAAAAAAAATGAAGATGTTGGGTAGGAGACATGATTGTGACAAGTGAATGAATGTTGCTTATGAGAGGGTTGCAGTGGCAAGTAACCAAGCTTCGAAGAAACAGGAAATGGACTGAACAGAACATACCAAAATTTTCTTTTCTAGAGAGAGATTTGCTGCACATTTCTCAAGATGGGGTTTTAAAGAGTAAAGCCTGTTATCAGGATGAAGTTTGTAAGTCGGTGGATACGACGAGTTTCTGATGGCGGCTTTTGGAGGATTGTTGTGTCAACTTCAAGTGGCAAGTTTTGGCTCCATTTCTACAGGAGCTTTTGGCGTCAGGTAAATCCTGCAGCATTTTCAAACCATCAACCTTATCTTCACCTTATAAGACAACAAAGAAGTGAAAGGGTTATGTTAAATAAGATTGTCTTAGATGTAATGTCTAATGAATTACCCAAAACCAATTCAAAGGATCCCCATACATACATCTAAGACAATCTAAATGGCTAATCAGAATTCCTCATTTTTTTTATGATAGATTTCTCCTATTAACCTTATCATGTCTCAATCATTTAATTTTTTTGCGTTCAGTAGTGGTTAGAGACAGTAGTTGATGCAATTTTGATGAGAAATAATTCGTTTTAGAGAGCTTTTCATTAAGATGTTCGAAATCTTTGAGATCAATATCTGTATACAACAGGATGAGCCACAAGCTTGAATTGAGTAAGTAGTTGCATAAATGAACATGTTTGAAGAATTGAAGTTGTTCATCAACGCTGAAATTGCTTGAGAAAGACATAATAATACATGACGCTTCAGCTAGTAATTTATCGTTTCCATACTTCACGTGCTTCTCCTTGTCTAAATGGCTAATCAGAATAGTTTAAGTAATCATCTTAATCGACAGGCACCTCAACCTCCATTTTCAGGTCAGAATTGCCAAGAATCTGTAAAAGAACAAAAATACATATTATAATATATTGCAGCACAGGGAATATATGGATCAAGCAAATTATGAATGACTCACAGCAAGTTCATTTGACAGAAGTCAGTACAATAATAGTTTGTAGGGGATCACAAAAGTGAACTAGATGGATGATAGGAAAATTCATGGAAAAGTTGACATAGTGCAAGACACCAAGTGATGAATAATGAAGCAGTTCTAAGTGTAGAAAATAAGCAACTCAACCATGATTGGGTGGTACGTTTTCATTCAGATGCTGAAGAATCAGGAAGTTTAAGTCTGAAATGATTTCAACAATGAAGTCTAAAAAACTTCAACAACAAGGTACTGTGATTGATAGTTGTACAAATTTTCTTAAGATTTCAAATATGATTGTGAATGTTAATGACTAATGATTCACAAATTTCCTTGAGATTTCAGCTACTTTATCTGGGTGGTAATATTTGGCTAATTTTAGATGATTAATGTACACCATTTTCTCAATTTAATCCATCCAAGTTTCAACTAATTATAAATTATTTTTGTGTATGTGTACTGTGTCAGATTAGGAAGTCACTGACTCACTTGGTCTTGTTGAGGAGTGAGATTTGTGATAGTAAGAACAAACCTTAACGAAATCCTCCTGGGTTAAATGGAATTCTTTTGTGTAACCTGCTTCCTCCAGAAGTTGGCTCAAGACTTGCTGCAAAAGAGATAAAAGGACAAAACTTTATAACATGTCATGTGCCATGGAAAATATATACAATTCTCCCATTGCCTCGTAAGATTTAGTGCAGCGTCTTGAGTACCTTTCTTTGGTCATCAGACATGAAGGGACCAGACAAATCATGTAGCACTTCTATGATGTCATTGAAAGACACCTTCCCATTGAAGTCCACATCGTAAACTTTGAACATAACTGACGAAACAAAAACAAATAATAGCCAATGAGTCCAAGCTTTTTCAATTCAGACAACGGAGCTCATTAAATCAGCATAGCATTGACTAAGATTTTAGAATATCAAATTTGATCAAATTTGTAGGGAGTATGATGTTAGTGGCTAAAGAAAACGATTGACAAGAAAAGAAAAAGAGGAGATACAGTGCGCTGTTTCTGATAGGCAGAAGGAAATATAACTACTGAAGTCAACCCCTCTCTCTCACTATAAATGAAGAATGTTATTTAATTAAGAAAGAAGTTTATTACGATATGCATTTTCACCCAATACTCTTCCACTATCCAAAAAAATATTTAAATGGCTACCCAAAATCAAGCAGATAACTTCTACAATTCAAAATCGCACATCAACTAACTAAAAAGCCAAATGCACTATGTTACGCCATCTACATAGGCCCTATTGAGCCAATTACAAGAAGTTAATTTGAGAACACTTTATAGAAGCCCATTTGATAAGCTTTTCTCACTATTTATACATCTTGAAGAAAACTACAATCATATTGGATAGTTATGGTTAGGAATGCAAACAAAGTCCACGTTGGCTAGGAAAGGGATAGATTCATGGTAGGACAATTATCTCCACTGGTATGAAACTAAAAGCAAAGCTATGAATGCTTATGTCCAAAGTGGACAATATCTTACCAATGTAAAGATAGGGAGGTTCCTTTGTTCTTATCAACTTCATAAATTCCCAATACCATCAAATTCAAAAACATAAGAATACCAGCATTGTTTTGACAGAAGTGCATTAAGGAGAAAAAAGGATTGATCTTAAACATTCTGTTTAATATTACAATGTCTAAATCATGAAATATTTCTAAAGAAACGTCTTAAATGGAAAATGCACCATTCCACAGCATTTCTGTACAATTAAGTATGGAAAGTGGGAAATATAAACCAGAATTCTGCTCAAAACTTTAAAGAAAATTTGTAGAATAACTAGGGAACATTGTCAAACAAGCAAATGTCGAATGTCATCAGGCCGGATCTAAACAATATGCATTTTAAACATACATTCAATTTTACGTTGGATGCTAGCTTTGGCACTAAACGCAGACAAAAACGCCACGAAATCCTTAAAGTTCAAACCGTCAACCATCTTCAGCACCCTCTGGGGAACACAAAAAGGAAAGGACAAACTATCATTCACCGATTAAAGTACACGAGCTTCACAAAATCAGGCTCAGAATCTTATTATTTCAAGAAATCAATAATAGAAATGGAATTATAAAAAAAAAAAAAAAAAAAAAACCTGAGAAAGAGGATTCATAGCGAATTCTGGAACTGATAAGAACTCATCGGCCAAGATGTATCCCTTTGAGTTTCGATCGAGTTGACAAAATCTCTGATACAGTGACACTATTTCTTGTTGCGTAACTGAATTGTAGAGCCAAAATGAATGAGAACCGAGAGAAATTAGAAGCAAAGAGTATGGAAAGAAAGAATAACGAACAGAAATCGAAAAACACTCACATAGATTATCGGAGTGCCGTTGAACTTCTTCAATATCATATTGAGTGAGCATCGAGGAGGAGTTTCCCATTGTTTGTCGCTGAGATTCAATATGCACAAATCAAATATACCTTCTCACCTCGAAGAAGAGGTAAAATGTAGGTAGTTTGCACGGAGGAACAAGATTGCTGAGAATTTGCTATAGTAGAAAAGGGAGAAATCAAAACACACTGTAGGAATCGCTGAAGATCGAAAACTTGTCAAATTAAGAGAACGAACTAATTGAATTCTGTGGAGTTATTTGTTGATTGATCAGAAAATTTTCCAAGAACCCAAACAGAATCAGATCAGAAATGGAGAGAACTGGCCGATCTGGGGCTGAGAACTGCGCCTTCAGCTGTTTTTGCTTGCATGGAACGATCTGAATTTTAGGACTTTTTTCTTTATTATTACTATTAAAATTTATTTTAACATTAAAGTTATGTATGTTTAAGAATAATTTCGAAATTTTTTTTTTTTTAAATCGAAATTGCTAAAATTCACTTTTTCAAATTACGGCGGATTAAAGTTAATTAAAAAGTTAATTACTTTCAAGAAATTACTTTTACACGGACTCGGGTTTTTTCATAAATAATAAAATAATAAAAATATTTACAAATATAACAAATATAACAAAAAGTTTAATCATCCTAATATTTTTTTTTGCTATATTTGTAAATAGTTTTATTATTTTGTCATTTAAAACAATTTTTCTCACACACTCCCTCCTATATTTATAAGTTATTTTAACATTATTTTGTCATTATTTTGTTTTTAAACAATATTAAAGAAAACTCTCACACTCCTATGGTAGCAACTAAAATATGAGTTCGACCATGTATTAAATTTTTCATGGATATGAAAAATGAATTGATATTTACATCATATTAGAAAAAAAATCATAAGACATAAAAATAAACTACAAAATGTCACTCAATATGATACATCATACAATTTTAACGTACAAAATCTATTTATTTATGAATGTAAATACCTTTCTGAATTTTTTTTATTGTATTATTTTTTCAAAAACATCATGACAGTTAACATTTTATCTACATGAAGTTTTAGTTTAAAATTTAAAAAAAAAATAAAAAAAAATAAAAAAATTAACCTCAAAATTTTCGTGACATTTTAATCCTTAGATAACCACTAAAGATTGGAATTACTTTATATAGTTATAATTTATATTACCAATTAAGTGATCTTGGTACAAGACGTCCCAAAAATAGAGGACAACAATTAGATCGACAAAAAACAATTGAATTTTCACACAAAAAATTTAAGAACAAGAAATATAATATATTGAATTATAGATAACAAAACGAAATTTAAAGAAAAATAAGGATAAAAATTGAACTTTTTGGGGGGTATAACAGCAAAGAAACTTTGTAACGGTTAATACACGTTAAACAGGAAAAAAAAATAATGTTGAGGCCATTGCTGAAGTCGTCTGTAGCTCATACAAAAGTCTAAAAATGAAGCAAGAATAGCTTAGACAACAGAACAAGGCATTGTGTGTTATTGAAATATCCACCAGAATCCATTCCAGCAGAAAAATAAGAACATCTTTTTTTTTTTTCTGGGGGATGGATGAGATTTTGACAAAATAAGTAATAATCAAACCAACAATCTATGGCAGATTGATTGATTACATCCCAGATTTGCATTATTGGAGGAAGTAAATGGAGGCTTTTCAGCAAGCATCAAGGTCCCGGCATGGAGGCGGTTTTGGGTCGCTTAGCAAGGTCGTGTTTCCTCCTTCTGGTCCGCACCGAATGCGTCCTGGGTTTTGTGTGCCATGCTGAAATATGGGAAAGAGATGTTACATTTAGATCATAAAGCAGCATTGTGGAGAAAATTACAGAGAAGAAATCTGAGAACTAGAATGGGAACTCGACATTGGCGAGCCAGTTAGTTTACTTACAGGTGGTTTCTCCCCTCTTCTCAACATCTCTACTATCTCTACGACTCGTTTAGGAGTGACATCTTCCTGAGAATGAAAAAAAATACACGTGAACTCAAGAAAGTACTTGTGATTTGAGCACAAAGAGTCTATTTTGCTTGGTTGAATGAAAATATTATGCTGCACTCACATAGTAATTGTATGTGTATCCTTCAGATCCATTAGAGTAATCGGCAACTGTGATCATTGGAGCGTTAACACAACATCCCTACAGAAATAAGCAGATGTCAGATCCAAACAATTTGACAAGTATTAGTGGAGAATTTGAAGTAAACATAGTATGGGGACGATGACTGATAAATTCAAAAGCAGTTTGGGCAACCAACATCTCGTTTTTCATCCAATGAGAGAAAAATAAACGAGGAGAAAACTATATTCATAAAACTGCTGAAGAGCAGGGCCAGGAATTGGAAACTGCTATACTCCATTAAACCATGCCATTAAATAAGCAAAAAGAGTTCACTGGGAGGTATCTCCTTAAAAACACAAGTTTCACAGAAACGAAAATGCATTGGAGCCAAAATATCAATTGCAATTTCAACAGCCTATTCGAGAGAGCAGAAACTAAAAGACAAATAAAGAAGTACTAATTAACCGGTCCATCCCTGCTCCTCCTAACATAAGTATTGAAGTATTAGGTTTCACCTATGTCAAAATCTTAGAAGTCTTCTGTTTTGGGATCCCATTGTAAGTTTGAAAGCAGGCTCTCGTCCGGGAAGACCAGCTTTTTCTCAAAAGATGGCATACTTACTCTCATTCAACCTATTTTAAGTGGGACCCCAATCTACTTTTTTAATCCCTTTTTAGGATCCCTATGTCAGTAAGTAAAACCTTGAAGAAACTTATGAAGGATTTACTTTGGTGAAGAGTTGAGGACGGGAAAGAGTTGTGCTTATTGCATGGTCAAGTGGGGGATGGTGACGATGGTCCTTTGGTGCTTAAATATAGGCAATTTAAGAACCCAAAACAAGGCCCTTTTGGCTGAATAACTTCGACATTTTCGTCATGTGTCTAATACTTTATGGCATAAGATTACTCTGAGCAAATATGGATTGTTCCCTTTTTGGGCCACTATGTTGCATTCTCTGCTGACGCCCTTTTGTAATTTGTCTCCTCTATTTGAGTTTTTTTTTTTCATATGCCCTTGTTTTCTTTCCTTTTTTTCTTTGTAAAAGTTTGGTATTCATTAAAAAAATGTATAAGGTCACGGTAAATGCCAAGGAAATAGAATGAGAGAAAAGGAAAGAAATATCACCATGCATTCCATTTCTCCAACAGAGAACAGACCATCCTTTGTTACTTCTGCACATCACAAATATTATGGGCTTATCTTCAGATTTATATACCTTCAAAGTTTTAATGAATAAATTGTAAAATAAGAAAAAGTAGATGAATTTAACAATATGGTTATGATTATTATTATAAAAGCTATGTTCTAGAAATTTAGATTGTTGTTCATACGAGATCAAATATTTTGAACATATATGGACCAGCTGAAGAGCAATAAGTTGGGTAAGTTTAACTCTAGACTTCCAATAGCTTGCAATTATTATGAATTCTATAATGGCCATCATTTCATGAGCAAACTGCTACATACACTCACCATTGCGCTTCACTCCCAAGTGCTTTAGTAAAGCATCTTCTATTTCCCGAGAGCCACGAATCATACATGGAGTAGTGCCACAAACTAACAAGTGGTACTTGCCCACCTGAAAATCAATTAATGAAGTTCAGCAGGTTAGCCGGTAGCCACACAATTTTTAAATAAGTACACCAGAAATCCAAATGTTAATGACTAAACAACATAGACTTATTTTATTCTCTCACCTTAGTTCGATTGAACATTGAATAAAATGTTGCAACTTCATATACACGGATGGGAGCAACCTCTACAACCTTAGCTACCTGAGCCAATCATAAAAGTACCTTTTCAAGGAAATATTGACATAACATCCATCATATTCAAAGGCTTAAGTAATTTTCTATTAATACAATCAACTTCCAACCAACCTATGGCGCAGAGTTAAATTCAACTCATAGTCAAATAAATAAATAATATCATTGGCAATCTAGAAAGTGCATACTTTTGTGGTTAAGAACTAATAGAATTAAAGAGGTTAATAAATTGTAAATAGCTATACGTGACAAACTTAAATCTAGAAAGAGCAGCAAGCGTATTAATTAAGAATTTGGAGAGCACGAATATCCTTTGTAAAAAATCACCTTATTTTAGTTTTTTCGCTGATTTTCTTTAGACGAATCTCCCAGTTACCATATGTGTTTGTTTTGTTCCGAAGGGTGCTCTTGTTTTAGGTTATTGTAGTTAAGTCTATCATTTTAGAGTCATGGTTGCATGCATAATCGAGATCAAATATTTTTTGACGATTACCAAAGTTGGGAAAAAGAATTCAATTTAGCCAAGCTCAGGGATCTCTTTTTCTAATTCATAATTATTAATTGGGATGCCATTATATCCCTGGCCTAAAAGCTAGTTGTCATTTCAACGGAAGGTAAACAGAACCAGTGGGGACAAAAGGTTCTTTGGGACTGGGAGCTATATTCAAGATAGCTTTTGTTTGAATGTTATGCACAACTCAACAATTTGTGGAGTGCATCAAGCAAGTTATATCTACTCCCCCCGCCCCAAAGAAAATAATAAATGAATAAAGCACACAAAACCATGATAGAGAGGCAAAGGCTTTAGCAAATCAACTATGAGGGATCAAATGTAATGTACGTGTTATGACGGTAGAAATATTCACATCAGATTTCGACTAAAAGAATTTCATTTGTTTGGAGGGATCATCATAAATGGTTGAAATGTGTTGCTTTCTGTTCATAAGATTTCCAGCATTTTTTGGGAATGCTTCAAATTACCGACACGACATCAAGTTAAAAAGCAACTAAAAAGCATAGGCCAACGTACTGCGTTCATTGCAGAAACAGGAAGCCATCCTCCATGCTGCTGTTGTGCAAGATCTAGCAAAGGAATGACAGCAGATTGTTTATAGTTGGAGGGGTAGTGGGATAATATCTCCACAACCTGCACACGAATAAGATCCACTAAACCTTTTTCTTTGGGGGATAAGTAATATTTCATCGATGATATGAAATTACAAGAAGCAAACATCTATCCCTATTTGCTATAATAATAGTAAGTCATAAATTCTTTTTTTAAAAGAAAAAAAATGATAATAAGCAAGCATCAGTGCAAATGGTTGTAAAACCAAGTATGGCAATATCATACTGATATTAAGCCCACCAGAAAATCTGCCTCTACAACAAAAAGGATAATTAAGCTTCCACCCATTACACAGTGACGAAGAGGATCTTAAATCTTCATCACATATTTGTGATAATACGGTTGCTAAAAGCACAGCATTTGATGAATACAATGTAGTTACCAAATACTGGACTTACGATGATAGTCAAAGATATTGTGATTTCATGTACGAGTGGGGGAAAAAGACTTTCAAGACAATCTATCAATTATGTTGCGGCATCATGTATATTGGGCATTATTTTGGTTAAATCCTCAAAAGCAACAATCTAACCATCAAAAACCACAAAAAGATGTGCGGTGGTGTCCATTGCATCATTCTAGTCATATACATTGGTCTCACACTTACAGTGCTCTTTTCCTCTTTTATTTAGATGAGAGGAGGATGTGCCATAAAGTTGATGGGTTCGAAGCAAGACATAGCTATAAACAACAAATCGTAGCAAGTCTCGTCCGTCCTTTCGAGTCGTTCGATCAAATTAGCAGAATAATCATTTTCTTTAAAGAAAGTGTCATAAGACAAGCCAAATGCAGGAGAATATCAATCTGGTAGGCATCCAGATTTCTTAGACCAATAAAGGTTAAAACATTCCCGTTTCAAAACAAAAACGCTAGAAATCCTAGAATTCCAAGAGGCATTCAAAACCCCAACCTTTTTTTTGTTCGGCTCGGAGAATTCCCAGGGAAGATCGGGTTTATTATCCGGCGAATCAACATGCTGCAACACGTTAAAATTGGAATTCATGAGCTCGACAAGAAAAGTATGCCTTTCATTCAATTCACGCAACACAACAGAGAGATTACGAAATTAGATGCATAACAGCCGTGGACTCACATAGTTGAAGGCAGTTGAGAAGCATCGCGAAGACTGTAGCAGACAAAAACTCAAATTAGAGAATGGAATTGGGGGATGAAAGAGACTGAAAGAGAGAGTAAGATAAAACCTGACGGAAACTTTGCCGGATTCCGGCAAGACGATTGGCAGCCAGGCGAGCTAGCATTTTCGGAGAGAGAGAGAGGGAGAGAGATGAACTTAGGGCCTAAGAATGGAGCTCGATTCAGGCTCAGAGTGAGGAGGAGAGAGAAGCTGCTCGCTGCTTCGCTACAGTCATGAGATGTTGGGAGAGACGAGCCCGTTAAAACTATTATACTTCGGCCCAATGACTCCATTTGGATACGTTTAACTGGAAGAATAACCTTATTTTAAGTTCAATTACAAATTTGACCTATGATTTAAAGAAAATTTGAATTTAATCCTCATAGTTTATAATGAATAGACTTTATAGCTTCATAAAATTTTTGTAAATAGTTTCTATGGTAAGAATTATATTTTAATTTTATCACAAACTATTTATGATATTTTATCAAACTTAAGAGACTAAATTTTAACTTTTAATTATAGAACTAATTTTAAATTCTCTCTAAAGTATAGGAACTAAATTTGTAATCTTACTATTATTTAAATAACAATACTTAGAAAAATGCAATGATTTTTTTTTTATTAAGATTGTTATTTTTTTAATTTATTATTAATATATAATAGTTTTTGAAACTTATTATGGAAATGTTGTTGCTTTAATAACAAGAGAATTAGATCAATTTTTTACTCATATTCGTCCCTTGAAAAAAGAAAATGAGGGTGTTAAAATATTTTTAAAACATAAAGTGGCAGATCCTAGTCTTTTGAAAATGCATTAGCGAATAATACTTCAAAACAAAGTGGTGATGCAAAAATATGGACAAGGCAATATGTACTTAACATAATGACATTTAATGGCAAACAAAATTTGTTATCCAAGAAAAGAACTTGTCTTGTAAGATGAAGTATCTGAATACTGATGTGATGTTTGTCGTAGAAGTTATGATGCCTAAGTTATCAATAAAATCTTTCTAGCAAGTAGAGATTTTGAGTAGTAGAGTTGACTTACTTCCTCTGAAGATTTTACCATGTATTTATAATGTTCGTTGACATGCGTCTCTTCCTTTAAGGTTCCCGAGTTACATTTGGATCCTCTTTTCCTTCTATGGGTCGGTTCCTTCGTGGGACACATTTTTACTTGAGGTTTCCCATGTGTCGCCCTCACCTTGGGTTGAGGCTACGCCCAAACCCATCCGCCTCTCCTGGGTCATACCTTGTTTGGAACTTTTCCTTTTGGCCCAAATTAAACTGTCTTCAATGTTCCTTCATCTCTAAATGTCCTTTATGTCCTTTTGTCTAAAAATTCCCATAACACAAATTAACAAAGATTTAAATTAGATTCATGAATAATAGCAAATGCATGAGTATGTGTTGACTGATGGTTGTGATATAATTTGATACTTGATATACACGTTGGTGCACTAATGAAGGTAAATTTACAATAAGAAAAAAAAAAGCAGAAAACATATTAATATTTTTTTTTTTGCTATATATGCATATCTGAAAAATTATGGTTAAATTTATATCTAATTTATCGTGTGTTTGGATTGACGGGCCTTTAATGTCTTTTTTTTTTTTTTTCTGCTAATCATTATTAAGACCTTTGATCAACATATTATATTAAGACCCCATTTAATTTTTAGTTTTTAGTTTTTGAAAATTATACTTGTTTTCTCGCACTTTCTTATTCATAATTTTCATATTTTCTAGGTAAACATTTGAATCATTAACCAATTTCTAAAAACAAAAAACAAATTTTGAAAACAATTTTTTTTAAAAAAAAATTGTCTTTCATTTTGATAACACCATCAAAATGTAGACAACATAGTATAAGATGGAAGTGATATTTGTAAGCCCAATTTTTAAAAATAAAAATAAAATATCAAGTGATTACTAAACCGTGGCTAAATTAGTTAAAAAATAAAATTATTATCAAATTGTACCTAAATTAATTATTTTTCTAAATCAGCAAGTATATTGAGCAATATTTAACCACATATTATATTTTCGTTAGTCAACTAAATTCAAGGACTTCTAGAGAAAGGTTAAAATGTGAAATTTGAAAGAATTCATTCACGAGTCTCGGTCAGGGCAGCGCTAACTCGTCTGCCAGTATCATTCTACTAGTCCTAGCATCGTTCACCACAAGCAGCGCCAAAACTTCGTTCCATTTTCCGACCACCGCAAGATGCCGGAGCTACCGGAGGTGGAGGCGGCGAGGAGAGCAATAGAAGAGCATTGCGTTGGGAAAGTGATTAAGAAGGCGGTGATAGCCGACGATACGAAGGTCATCGACGGCGTATCGCCTTCCGATTTCGAGAATTCCATCTTAGGCAAAACCATTCTCTCTGCCCATCGTAAGGGCAAGCACCTGTGGCTCCGCCTCGATTCTCCTCCTTTCCCTGCATTTCACTTCGGTACGATTCCCTCCTAATTTCCTTTATTTTCTTTGAAGTGCATGTGGTTTTTCTTTTTAGTCACGTTTGGTATTCTGCTATTGAAAATGGGTTGTCTTTCCTTATTTCTCTTGGAACCATTTGTTGATTCGGGTGAAAATTTAGTGAAACTTGGATTTTGCTGGTTTCATGTGAAAAATGGAAAGGGAAGTTATGAAATTCAAGGTGTATTTGGAAGTATGTGAGTGTGAATAGTTGCTTCAACTATTTATATTCTAGAGTTCTTGTTATTGGTGCTTCTAGTTCTAGATTCCAAATTTATAATGCGATTGCCTCTACTTTGTTCTATTTGTGTGTTGGAAGCACTAATTTTGTCCCCAATTGAAGTCGGTTGCTTGCACACACTTCTGCCGTACTAAAGTATTTAGATCGTTAGCTAACAAAGCTTTTTTGTTTATGGTGATCAAGGCTGACCTTAGGTTGCATTCTCTTATATTTCCCTTGTTGTTTGAGACATTCTCTTCCTAACTTTTTTATAACACTCACTCTTTTACCACTTTAGACTTCCTTTAATCTCATTCATGTTCATGTTGATTTGCTTCAGGGATGGCGGGTGCCATATATATTAAAGGTGTAGCTGTCACAAACTATAAAAGGTCAGACGTGATTAGACCAAATTTATGGTTTAGGCAGTGTGCAATTACGCCTAAAATCTTATGCTTAGTTCTTTTAGGTTCTTGCGTTGGCACTTGTGTAAACTGATGATTCTTTTTTACTTGGTTTATGGCTAAATGAAAAGTTACTTCGTTTCTGATGTAGAATGACTTTGATTTGTTTGACTTTATTTTTAGTTCAATTACTGTGTTACTGTACAGTAATTTTTCTTTATTTTGGTAGTCTCTCTTTTAGTTCTTTTATTAGTTACTTGTAGTTAAAATGTTTTACCATAAGTTTATTTGTTATCATAGGCTGGTTGTAGCCTATTTATAGGGGTCTCTAGGTTGTAATTGAGGTATTATTCAGTAAAAAATTGATTCAAGAAAGCTTCAAGATTATTTCTACATTAGTTTCAAGTTTAAGAAGGAACCAAATTTCTTGTTTCAATAAAATAATGGAAATATAAGATCTCGATGACCTGTAATTAGTTATACTTATAGTACATATTTTGAGTGATACTAGAGGACTAGATAGAGATTGATTTTTTTTTTTTTTTTTTTTTTTTTGAGTTAAAGGGTGTGAGGATTCAAACATTTGACCTCTTGGTCAAGAGCATGACAATAGAGAACAACTCACTACTAAATCATTAAGTATATTTTGTTGTATAAGTTATCTCCTATCATTGATGTCAGGGGAAGGAATATTCATATGAATCGATCATACTGAACTGATGAGTATATTGACCGCACATTTGCCCAATCGAGTTAATATAGTTGTTCTCTGGTCATGAAACACAATTTAAAATGTTAGATTTTATTGCTTGTAGTGTATAACTGTACAGGTTTTTTGGTCGCATATTTTCTGGGCATGACTTAGACCACTCATATTATGCAGTCACATCCTTACAAATATATTGATTTTCTTTCCTCTTTAGTTACAATGATCTGACAGAGTAATTTCTGAAGATTTTTGTTTAATAAATGGTGATATCTGCAGGTCTATGGTTAATGATGATGACGAGTGGCCTTCCAAGTACTCTAAGTTCTTTGTTGAGGTAATATTGTGTGTTTTCCTTATTAGTATAAGGTTGTAACTATTTGTTTGTGAGACTCTATGTAGCTGAGGTGTTTATTTGCCTTACATTAATTTACCTTCTTACTTCACAATTATTTATTTAAGATATTCATGACCTGTTGACCACATAATAAATTAATTTTTCTTCGGTTCTTTCTAATTAATGTCATTACAACATAATCCCAGAAATCTCCTTGTGCAGCTTGATGATGGTGTAGACCTATCCTTCACTGACAAAAGGCGGTTTGCAAAAGTCTCCCTGCTCAAAGATGTACCTTCATATGACTCTTGAAATACCTTTAATTTCACGGATTTTATTTTAATATATGAGCATTTTAGTAATGAGTCACCGCCAATTTCATGCATTCTTTTTATAGATGGACTATTTAGCTTCCCTAACAATTTTGTTTTTACAGCCAGCTTCAGTGCCCCCAATATCTAAGCTTGGCCCAGATGCTCTTCTAGAGCCTATGGCATTGGATGATTTTATTGAATCCATGGGCAAGAAGAAACTGGCGATTAAGACTCTATTGCTTGATCAGGTAAAACTTTCTACACCTTTGCCAGTAGTCTATGTTCATTGTTCACAAAGCATAAGCTTAACAATAAGGATGCTTTGTTTTGTATATGTTTGGTGTTTGATCATTTTGGTGTTGGATTAAAGGACTGAATCTGTGTGAAGTTGCAGTATCAGAGAGTGTTAACTGACTTCTGAGAATTAGAAATGAAATTTTATTTTCAATGCTATGGAGTATTGGAAATGAAATTTTATTTTCGTAGTTTACAATTATGATTTGTATTAATCTTCACCTGACTTCACAGAGCTACATTTCCGGTATTGGCAATTGGGTTGCAGATGAAGTGCTATATCAAGTAAGTTCACCTTACATTGTTAGCCTGAAATATAATATGATTAAAATTATAGGGATGATGTATATTTCATGGTGTTACTCTGTATGTGTAGATATGGATACACTTTCATTCTCTTTCGTCTATACTATAGAGACTAATTTAGGGGCTCCAGATGAGGACTAATCAGTTTAAAACATCCATTTAAAACAAAATTCTCAGGCAAGAATTCATCCAAATCAAAGTGCTGCAACCCTATCAAAAGAAAGTTGTGCAGCTTTGCACAAAAGCATACGAGAGGTACGACTTTGCTTTTTTACCAACCCCTCCAAATCATCCCCAACCCTTGCTGCCCTAGTCAGAGTTAGGCATGCTGTGCCCTTTAGAGATTTTTTTTTTTATAGCAAAACATTCATTCTTCATGGAAAATATAGAGGAACCACCTGTAGGTCCTTAAAAGAGCAGTTGAAGTTGATGCTGAGTCCAACAGCTTTCCTGAAGAATGGTTGTTTCATTTTCGATGGGGAAAAAGGCCTGGACAGGTCAATGGTAAGCTCAGTTAGATATTTGATCATTTTGATGAAGCAACTGTATTTACAGGTAATTGAAAAAGCGCTTGAAGTTGGAGCAGATAGTAGTCGGTTCCCTAGTAATTGGCTTTTCCATTCACGTGAAAAGAAGCCTGGCAAGGCTTTTGTTGATGGTTTGCTCTTGACACTCTAAGATATTCTTCTTATTCTCCATTGGTATCATGATTTTCAATGTTCTGAAATTATTTAGACATGAATTGTTCAAATTCAATTAATTTCAGTTTGAAGAAAAACAAAATTTCAACCGCTTTTATTTGACCATTTCACGTGTGTTAGCTGATTTTGTTTGAAAATCTAATAAATTGGCTGCTAAAACCTTCTCAATGGCGTTTGCTTCCTTAAAGACAATAAACAAATAGTAATTCACAACTGCAATTTCTTTTATCTTCTGCAACGAGAAAAGGAGCAGTCAAAAAGAATCAATGACCAATAACTGTTAGCTAAAGATCCCTTGGCATTTGATTTCCCCCCGGTCCCCAGAATATCATATTACTTAGTAGAAATATGTTTGATTTGATGACCAGTCCGTAATGTTAAAAAAGACATGGTATTCTTGGCTTGCCTTCTCTTTGCCTATAACAAAAATTTGTTTTTGGTATTGTTTTGGCGTTCTCTCAAACATGTCTGCTGTATGCCGCAGGTAAGGAAATCCACTTTATTACTACAGGCGGCAGGGTATGTTGCTATGGAATATGAAAAGAAAACTAATCTAGTGCATTTGACGCACATTAGTACATGAATCATTTAAAGGCCTCATTTGATGAATATATTATTGTCGTGTCTTAGACGTCGGCCTTTGTACCCGAGTTGCAAAAGCTTACTGGAGCTGAACCAAAAAATCAAACTTCAAAGAGAAAAGGCAATGATAGCAAAGAAATGAATGATGAGGGTGCTGGTAAATTAGTGAGCAAGACAGATAAAACTGCTGATACTAAGAAAAAGCCAAAGCCTAAAGGTCGCTCTAAGAAACCTTCAACAAAAAGAAAATCCAAAAGCGATGAAGACAACGACGATGGCTCTGATGAGGAAGCTGAAAATGATGATGCTAGTGATGATGACAATGGTCGAGGTGTTGGAATGAAGAAAGTGGGAAAGAAAACGAACATTGGGCAAATGGTTGATGCTGCTTCTGAATCAGAGAAGTCTTTGAAACAAACGGTTCAGAGCAGTAAAAATGGTATGGGGAGGAAGAAAGCAAAGTAAGTTTATGTCCCAACACATCATATATAGTTTTTTTTTTTGGGTTAGTAATGAGAACATCTATCAGTAGTAGAACTTGCCCTTTTGTCATTACTGTTAATCCTGACCGTTGATGTAGGCATGCCTTTTGTATCATCCGTTCATTTTGAAGAAATGTTGATAAGAAGAATGAAAATGTAGGAGCATTTTAAATTCGGATTTAATGTTAGATTTACATATTTTCTTAAATATTAAATTGCAAGTTTATTTTCTGAACTTTTTAAAGATGTTTTTTTCGGACATTCTTTTGGACTTAAACTTTCACTTTTGTATTTGATAGATCTATGAATTTTCACTTAAAATCGTAAGTGAGTGGATAAACTAACTTTAGATCATATTTTCACAAATGTTCAAATATTTAAAAATTTTCATTTTTAGATTTGATCAATATTTTCTTTATACTCGCTCCTATTTATGTGCATTTTTCAATAATTAATACTTGAAAAATAGCCACTCAAGGTTCATAAAAGGTAAAAAGGTAAAAACTTTACATAAAAAAATAAATTTTAAAATTAAATATTAATTTTTTTAGGAACTTTAAAGTATATAACTGAGTTTGGATAGTAGTTCTAATAATAATAAAAAAAGGGTCTCTAATGAAAAATAACCACTAGGGTTTCATAGGACATGCCACTGTATTCTTTTTATTTTATTTTATTTTAATTTTGGTTACTCCCAAAACACATCATTCTTATTAGTTGGGCCATCCATGATCTCCTAATGTTAAAAAATTAGGATAATTGTTTTAAAGGGTAAAATTGCTATAAATATTTTTAAATATAGCAAAATGTCACTGTCTATTAGTGATAGACACTAATAAACTACTATCATATATCATTGTCTATCAATGATAGACACTGATAGATGTCTATCAATGGCTATCATGACAATTAAGTTCCTTGTTTGAAAATCAACCCATCATATAGTGATACGGGTAAATACACTATATGTTGGTTTTATAATCTGACTATAGTGGAATAAGTACACTTTTTCAATTTTTCACACTTTACTATTAGACAAACAATATAATATAAACGGATTGATTTTCAAAAAAGGAAACCTTCAAGAGAATTTTTATCAATGAGTTTACTTATGTTCTTTCCTATTTGTTGAAGATTTTAGTCTAGTTTTGTTCCCTTTTCAAATCTCTAGAATTTCGTTTTTTTCTTTTTAAAGGATTCAACAATTAAATGATGGAGTATTCCACAACATGTTGAGCTTTCCAAATATAGATTTTTTTTTTGTTTTTTTTGGAAGAAGTAAGAAACCGAAAGGGAGACGATGAATAGAAGAAAACTATTCATAAAAGGAAAATTATTAATCGGAAATAAATCGTAGCTTTACAAATCAATGGGAAGCTTTTGACAAAATGGAGTATTGGATGATAAATGAGGGTTTTTAAGAGGAAAACAAGAATGAAGAAGATGATTTCCACAAAATATACATTTCGAATGAAGTGATTGTTAGATGGGATATCAACAACTGTAATTAATGCTTATGTCTCATGTTGAAAGAGAAATGTTAAATATATAAATAATTAGATGGAAATTTATTAAATAATAAGGATTAAATTGAAAAAACAAAAGTGGACTAAAACATCTAGACGACATGTCGTTTTTATAGAAAGAATCAGCCAAGCCCAAGCTCAAGCTCAAGCCCAAGCCCGAGCCCGAGCCCAAGCTCAAGCTCAAGCCCAAGCCCTTTGGGGAAAGGCTAATGTATCAGACTTTGACGCACCGAAGCTGAACGCTGTGCACCCACCATGACCGGCGATGACTCATTTTCTCCGAACGACGACACCTTCGCGGCGAACCCTAACTTTGGCATCTCCGTAAGTTATTTCGCACTCCATCTTTGTTCTTGAGCTCTTTGTTTTCCTGTGTGAGATTAGAGTTTCTCTCTTCTGTCATTGGTAGGGTTTTAAGGCTTGAATTTATCTTATGGATTTTGTTAACCTTCACTCTAGAAGGTACATTAAGGAAATTGAGTTGGTTTTTACTTAGGAACTTTTAAAAATCCGATAAATTGAGGGTGAATTTGCTCTCTGGTTTCTGAATTTTGTATACAACTTTATATGTGGCGGTGAGGAGATTCTGTAAGCTACTATCATGATGTTCAGGACGTCTGGATATGTTTCTGTTTTTGAACTTTTCTGTGTTCTTGATGAGTTGTTTTCTTATTTATTTAGATAGAAGAAAGCTCTCAAAACAGTGGAGAATTGCTTGAGGAAGAAGGCAATAATCTTGAGAATGAATGTGAGCAATTATTTCGGATTGATGATGATGATAGAGATGAAAAATTCCTGTTAGATGGTCATGGAAATCACGGAAATGATGTAAACATAAGTGATGGTAATGAAAGCTTTGGTGATGATATAAGCATAAATGCTGACCATGAGCATGACAGAGATGAAAGTCCTCTAATTGATTGCCAAATTGATCTATCTGGAGATAAGGATTATCCCCCTCCAGTTGCCGGGATGGAATTCGAGTCATATGATGATGCTTATAATTATTATAATTGCTATGCTAAGGAACTTGGATTTGCCATTCGAGTGAAGTCCTCATGGACTAAACGTAATAGCAAAGAGAAACGTGGAGCGGTTCTCTGTTGCAACTGTGAGGGGTTCAAAACCCTTAAAGAAGTTAACAATCGAAGAAAAGAAACTAGGACAGGGTGTTTGGCAATGATTAGATTGAGATTAGTAGAATTTAACCGATGGAGAGTTGATGAGGTAAAGCTTGAGCATAACCATTCCTTTGATCCTGAAAGAGCTCAGAACTCCAAGTCACACAAAAGGATGGATACTGGGACTAAAAGAAAGGTTGAACCAACCATTGATGTAGAGGTTCGAACAATCAAGCTATATCGAAGTTCTGCATTGGATGCAATGGGCCATCAGGGCTTAAATTCAAATGGAGAATCTAAAATTCATGTCTACAAGCCTAGGCGCCTGCTACTCAAGAAAGGTGATGCCCAAGTCATTCATAATTTTTTTCATCAAGTTCAGCTTACTGATCCAAATTTTTTCTATGTGATGGATCTTTATGAAGACGGTCTTTTGAGAAATGTTTTTTGGATCAATTCCAGGTGCAGAGCTGCATACAGTTATTTCAATGATGTGGTAGCCTTTGACACTACATGCTTGTCTAGCAACTTTGAGATTCCACTCTTTGCGTTTGTTGGAATAAATCATCATGGGCAATCTATCTTACTTGGCTGTGGATTACTTGCGGATGAGATGCTAGAAACGTATGTTTGGTTATTAAGGGCATGGCTTACATGTATGTCTGGCCGTCCCCCACAGACTATCATCACAAACCGATGCAAGGCTTTGCAAGGTGCAGTAGCTGAGGTTTTTCCGAGGGCTCATCATCGGCTTTGTCTATCATATGTCATGCAAAACATTCTTGAGAATGTGGGAGAGTTGCGAGAGTCTGAAACATTTCATGCGGTGCTAAGTAGGACAATATATGATTACGTGAAAGTGGAAGAGTTTGAAATGGCTTGGGAAGATATGATCCAGCATTTTGGGATAAAAAATAATGAGTTTATCCAAAGTTTATACGATGAGAGAGAGCGGTGGGCACCTGTTTTCTCAAAAGAAACATTCTTTGCCGGAATGTTTAATTGCCAGAAAGGTGACTGGATAATTCCTTTTTTTCATGGTTATGTGCACCAACAAACTTCTCTGAAAGAATTTTTCAACATATACGAATTAGTTCTTCAGAAAAAGCAAGAGATGGAATCTCTCAAAGACATGGAGTCCAGTGATTTGAGCCCCCTGCTGAAGTCAAGATGCCTCTTTGAGTTGCAGCTCGCTAAATTATATACAATGGAGATATTCAGCAAATTCCAAGATGAAATAGTGATGATGTCTTCTTGTTTTAGCCTTCCTCAAGTTGAGACAAGTGGTGGACCCATTATGACGTTTGTGGTCAAAGAACGTGAAGGTGAGGAAATTCCTCGAGATGGAAGGGCTTATGAGGTTATGTATGATAAAGCAGGAGGAGAAGTCCGCTGCATTTGCAACTGCTTCAACTTCAAAGGCTATCTATGCCGACATGCACTGTTCATCCTAAGTTACAATGGCATAGATGAAATTCCATATCAGTATATTCTATCGCGCTGGAGGAAGGATTTTAAGCGGCTATATGTTCCAGATCTTGGCTGCCATAATATAGACATTACAAACCCAGTTCAGTGGTTTGATCACTTGTACAGAAGAGCAACGCAAGTTGTTCAAGAAGGCATGACATCTCAAGACCATTATATGGTTGCTTGGCAAGCACTTAAGGAGTCCTTGAACAAGGTGCGTCTTGTTCCTGATAGGCATGTATAAATTGGCTATACCAATCCTGTAAATAACCTGACATTTTTCTGTACATTATATATCTCATTTGTTCAGCTATGCCTAAAAAATAGATTTTGTTTGATAATCATTTTCTTTTTAGTTTTCAGTTTCAAAAATTAAGCTTGTATATGCCTTTATTTCTAATGTAGTTTTTATAAACAGAAAACAAAAAATAAAACTCTTATCAAATGGATTCTATTTTATATATGTCGTTCAATTTTGTATAAGAACATCTGTGCTCTGTTAGGCTTTTGATGTGGTTGGCTACTCCAATATTACGTCTTTGTGCCAAAGTATAGTGCTGCATGTTCTTTTTTTGGTAAAAGAATCATTTCGTATTTTTATTTGGGCGAATTTACGGTGGTAAATATCTCATATGCCAAGACCATAGCACACTTGATTTAGGCACATATCCTCGTTTAAGAGGCCAAAATCTCTCACCTCAAATATTGTTGAACTCAAAAAAATATATCATCACAAGTTCAATTGTTGCTTTCTGATAACAAAGACATTTTTTTAAACTTGACTTTAGTTGAAAAAAAATGAATATTTAACTCTGTTGTCATTCTTGTTATTGGATGTCTTGATTAACATTATCAAAGAACACGTCAACTTTGTATAGGAAAAAGAGTTATGGTTTACTGTGATATATTCTCAAATATCCTGATTGATCTGAATATCCTATTCCAACTTTATCCTGTGAGTTATGGTTTTCTTTATATTCTCAACTTTGCTGGTACACTCCTATTCCATTATCCTTTTAGATATTGAGTTGTTTGTAGAAGAAGACATGCAATTATGTAATATATATGAGGAAGAAAAGAACCAGGATACTATTTTAGAAAATAGGAGAACTATATGCAGAAATCTCTTGGAATCTCATTTCTCAGTCTGATTTTATATTTCTTAATTTTCTTTTAAATGATAAAAAAAATGTCAGTAGTTCGTAGGAATGCAATAAAAAATCTCACAAGTCACACGAGACCTTTGAACATAGTTTAAATGATGATTAATAATGGTTATTATATATGCAGTCTGTTTTTACTTCATCTCATTTGACAACTATTATGACTAATAAGTAGGCGACTAAAGTTAGCTTAATGGTAAGTAATGGTAATAAAAGGCTTGGAGGGATTGAGTTCGAGCCATGTTGATCACTTAGTTAGGACTTAATATCCTATGAGTTACTATGACAACTAAATATAATGGGGGCTAGGAAATTTTCCTTTGAGAATAGGTGAGGTGCATGCAAGGTGGCTTGGACGCTCACAAATATAAAGAAAAAATGACAAGTAAGCGGGCATTCAAAACCCTATAGCCATCAAGTTCTTGAAAGAAAGTCGGGTTTATTTCTTATGCTCATAAGCTTCATATATACTACGAGATGCATTCATGGTCAACCTTAATCAATGTTGACTTGATCCTATAAAGTGTCATAAAAAATAAAAAAATAAGAAATATGGTAATCATGATGTAAAAGAGAGTCCACTTATGGTGGGTGGGTGATCTTTCAGCCAAATTATTGTCAATCACTGTTTTCGAGCATGGGTGGTAAGCTCACGTGCTCTAAGTGGCACTTTTGACTAATAAGAAAAAAACCTTGGATTGCGCTGCTTTGATGATGTTCACGAATTGAATCGAGAAATGTTACAAATTGACAAAGAATGCCAACTTATGCCACCAAATTTATTGGGTAATTGCAATAGATAGCACTTTTAGGGTTATAACAACATTTTTAAAGAATTGCAAATATAGCAACATATATCCGTGATAGACTCTAAGAACTAGATCTAAATTTTGCTATATCTACTCATTATTTTGCAAAATTGCCTCAAATCTATTTGAACGTACTTTGAACACATCATTTAAGTTATATCTTCTAAACGATCAAAGTCATAATGAGATTAAAAAATGATGTTTTGCCATAAATTTTCAATTTCATCCATTAGGATTATAAACACAAGTAAATGTTCGCAACGTTCTCTTTACTTCATTTTTGCTAATTCACTCCCTAATTATATCAAAAAAAAAAAAAAACTCTACAAACTCTCTAATTTAATGAAAATCAAGTTTTGTATAAAATTAAATTTGATTAATATACAAACTCACCTTTACTATTGTTTCAATTTGAATCTTATTAATTTAAAATCACACATATGTTTTGTCATTTATTGGACTCACGTGAGAATATTTTTTTTTCAATAATTCTTCAAACAAAATTCTATCATAAGGTAAAATTACACTTGTAAAAGTGGTGAAAATTGCAACTCTAAGTTTAAAATGTAAATTAATAAAATTGAAGGTTTCAAATAAAAATAAGTATACCGTCAACTTTGACTTTTTTTTTTCTAAAGTTGAGAGGTTTATTTTATTATTTTTTAAGAGTTGATTGACTTTCTAAAATTGTGTTTGTTTTGGTTTCTCATCAAATCAAATGCTTTCGGTTTTCAATAATTTATTAAAAAAAATATTAAATTATAAATTAGTCATTAGGAAGAGGTTTTCAATAATTTATTAAAAAAAATATTAAATTATAAATTAGTCATTAGGAAGAAGTTAGAGTTTAATCTTATAGTTTAAAATTAGAATTTAATTTCTAGGATTTGAATATAACCCTTATAAATAGTTCTTAAAATAGGGACTAAATTCTAATTTTTTTTCTAAACTATAAGAATTAATTATTACTTTCTTCAAATTATAAGTATCAAATTCTAACTTTTAAAATTATATGAACTAAAACAATATTTTTTTTTTCAAATTAAATGGACTAAATTCTAGCTTAGGAACCAAATTCTGTAATTTAACCTTAAAAAAAAAAAGTACATTAACAAAATTAAGACAGAAATTTTTGTAGCTGTATTTTGTAATAAAAAGGTAATTTTGTAATTTTTCTGAAAAATTGTCACCGATAGTTATGAAGCTGTAGCAACAAAAATGGCAGAAGAAGAAGAAGAAGCTGCTTCAGCAGCCGGATGAGAATGGTTGGGTTGCTCAATAAGAATGGCGCTACGAATACCAATTACGACCATGGAGAAGCTACCACATATAGCTAAAAAGTTTGCTCCTCGAAGGTCAGGCGCTTTGTAGATTTCTTCCCCCCTTTTTTAAACTCAGTCGATGGAATCGATGAATTGCACTTCTCAATCTTGTGTTATGTTACAAATTTTCACTCTTCTTATCGAAATGAAATTCGACTAAAACTACGATTCGAGATATGGAAGCCGAAAGCCAAATCGGAACTTTCAAAATTCTATGGATTCATACCTACCGACGAACGGAATCAACAATTAGAGTCTATTCATTGTAATTCAGCTTCCTATAGCGTCTATTTATCTTCTGAATCTTTTTCTCTTCTATAGAAATCGTTGATTTTCCATCTAAGGTAGATGGATGGAGTTTCTCTCAACACTGAGTCAGTGGGCGATGAGGAGGGGGATTATTTTGAGATCGAAGGGGATTCTGTAATTGCAGATTATGTTGATCAAAGTGGGATATTTGAAGGAGAAAATCCCCTCCCTCCTGCCGTTGGTATGGAGTTCGAGTCTTATGAGGATGTGTACTACTTTTATAGTTGCTATGCAAAAGAACAAGGATTTGGAGTCCGAGTTAGTAACACTTGGTATAGGAAGAGTAAGGAAAGGTACAGAGGAAAACTTAGCTGTAGCAGTGCAGGTTTCAAGAAGAAGAGTGAAGCAAACCGACCGAGACCGGAGACGAGAACTGGTTGCCCAGCTATGATCAAATTTAGATTGATGGATAGTAGAAGGTGGAGAATAATTGAAGTTGAGCTTGATCACAATCACTTGATCAACCCAACTAGTGGAAAGTTTTATAAATCTCATAAGAACTTGGGTGTTGGAACCAAAAGATTGTTGCAACTAGATAGTGCTGAAGAAGCGCAAAAAGTTCGGCTGTTTCAAACGGTTGTAATCGATGCTGATCACAATGGATACTTGGATGTTGATGAAGGAGAATTTGGAAATAGAGTTGATCATTCCAACCAATTGAAACTTAATGAAGGAGATGCTCTGGTTGTTGAGGATTTTTTATGTCAAGCACAACTGACAGATTCAAATTTCTTTTATGTCATGGATCTTAATGAGAAGGGATCTCTGAGGAATTTGTTTTGGGTTTCTTCGAGGTCAAGGGCCGCGTATACTTATTTTGGTGATGTTGTGTACATCGACACATCATGTTTAGCAAACAAATATCAAGTCCCATTGGTCTCAGTTATTGGAATAAACCATCATGGGCAGTGTGTATTATTTGGTTGTGGTTTACTTGCCATGGAGACAGTAGAATCATATATATGGTTGTTTAGGGCATGGCTTACCTCTATACTAGGACGACCTCCACAAGTTATCATTGCAGATCAATGTGAAGCACTGCAGATTGCTCTCGCTGACGTCTTCCCAAGAGCTTCTCATTGCATTTCTTTATCTGATATTATGAGAACAGTTCCACAGAAGCTTGGAGGACTGCTTGAATATGAAGCAATCGAAACTGCAATCTGTAGAGCAGTTTACCACTCGTTGAAGCCAGAACAATTTGAGGCATTGTGGGAGGGTATGATCCAGCAGCACGGACTTGGAGATCATAAATGGCTCCAAGGGCTTTATGGAAATCGGAGACGGTGGGTTCCAGTTTTCATGAAGGATATATTTTTGGCTGGAGTGTTATCAATACAATCCGGTGACATAGTTTCATCTTTCTTTCAAGAATACTTAGGTGAGCATATTTCTTTAAAGCAATTCTTTGAGCAGTATGATCAAGCTTTGCAATCACATCATCATCTCGAAGCTTTGGCAGATGAAGATTCAAAAAGTTCAAGTTTCATGCTTAAATCAAGATGCTATTTTGAACTGCAGCTTTGTAAATTGTATACCAATGAGATACTTGAAAAGTTTGAGAGAGAGGTGGAAGGAATGTATTGTTGTTTTAGCACCAGGAAGTTGAATGCTGAGGGGCCACTATTGACATATGTTGTGAAAGAACATGTAGAAATGGAGGGAAGTAGGAGGGATGCAAGAGAGTTTGAAGTTTTATACAATGAATCTGACATAGAGGTCCAATGCAATTGTGGCTTGTTCAACTCAAAAGGATATTTATGCAGACATGCTTTATCAGTTCTTAACCAGAACGGTATCGAGGAAATCCCGGCTCAGTATATCCTATCACGATGGAGAAAAGACGTTAAAAGAAATTACATGCTTGATTATAGTTGCACTACTGGTATTGATATCAACAGTCAAATTCACAGGTATGACCACATATACAGATCCATTGTGCAAGTAGTTGAAGAAGGGAGAAAATCGAAAGAGAGGTACGATATCGCTATACGGGGATTCAACGATATACTGACCAAGCTTCGTCTTGGAGCAGACCCTTCAAATTGATTAGTTTGCAGATGTTAAGGCTATGGAGATCACAGGAGAGAGATTTGAGCAGATGATTGTCTCATTACTTTTTGTGTAAAGTTTTGCTGTTATAGTCAAAATGATCAGACATTCTTGATATTGCTTGGTCCAGAGTTGAGAGTCTACTTATCTTTGGTTCTTTTCAATACTTAAGTTGGAGATCCCATGGTTTAACTGGAATCTTTTTTTTTTTTTTTTTTTTCGGTTATACAATGATTTATTTTATTTAAAAGTTAGCAAAACCAACCAAATAAATAGCAAAAATAATAAAACGTAAAACTATTTGTAAATTAAGTAAAATCTAAATCCAACCTATGTAGTCATCAGAAAAATGCAAGTCTATATGATATGAACTTTCTCAAGTCTATATGATATGAACCGTCCAAGGTATCAAATTATTATTTAATAATTTTGATATAATTTAATAATTTTCAATTTTATCTTTTTTTATGACATTTAAGTAGGGATAATTTTGTCATTTTACTGGAGACTATTTAAAGTATAGCCATTAAGATTAAGTTGTTAAGAAGAGTTTTTGATGTTTTTAGAACCTTAGGATTTTCTTGAATGAGAATTCTCTGGTAGATGATAGAGTTTCATCTCGCCACTTTTGCAATTCTTGAATTAGGGTTGCAGAATTAGGGTTGCATGTCAAGAACATTCAGGTAAGTTTGATCATCTTTCTTGTGGAGTGTTCGAACTTGGAGTAAGGAACTAGTTCTCCTTATCTCTTGGTCTTCGATCAAAAGGTAATCTAATTCTAGTCTTTTCCTTTGGATTGATATCAATTGATTTGGGGGTTTTGGGATTTGTTGCTAGGGGTTCAACAATTGGGTTCCTAATTTTCAAATTACTAGGTTTTCATATCACTATATATATTGAATTATATCGATATCTATCACGGGTATAGAGACTAAAAGGATATTTTAATAGTTTTGTACCCATCAAATTATATTAGTGACTGATTTAACATTTCTGAAAACTTTATAATTTTTGTTTTTACAATTTTCATCCTTTGGATTTTATCTATTACATTGCAGAATTCTAAAAAATGTCTGATAAATTTCTAAAATTAATAAGTGGTCAAAACCATATTCTAAATCATTTGAAAGTGCATCACAATTAACATAGTTATGTTACTAGTCTTTTTAAACACCCACGGGCTTGTATATATTTCTATATTATTATACAATTTGCTTATTAAACACAAGCATTCAAAGTTTACTTGAGTATAATTTAACTATTGGTTGTTCGAATATTTACCTATACATATTGTAAAACTATTTCTTTTTTAAAAAAAACCTTGTAATATGCGTTTGTTTGAAATATTTATATCTTTTTTTCAATTTATAAATAATACTTATTTAAAAATAAAATTTTACACTTTAGCATTAGTTAGCATGCAAATTTAGGTATAGAAGTGAGATAGTAAATATGGTTATTTTCAAATATAGAAAAAGTATTAAACTATTTATAAATATAGAAAAATTTGCGATAAAAGATTTTTTTATAGTTATAAATAATTTAACTAATTTTTCTATATTTGAAAACAATGATATTTACTATCTCACTTCTATACCTAAATTTGCATGCTAACTAATGCTAAAGTGTAAAATTTTATTTTTAAAGTTTTTCTTTAAAACTTTTAATTTAAAAGATATGGATACTAAGTTTGTTAGAACAGAAACCAATGACAAAATCATTGTTTTTAGTTTAGTTAAAAGAAGGATTTTATTTTAAAAATTAAATTTGACAAGAACAAAAAGCTCCACAAGATTTCCAATCTTCACAAAGCTACAACAAACAAGCTCCTCCCCAAGTTCTGAATTCTCCAAATAAATCTATTAAAAAAACAGGTAATTGAATATGAAGAAATGAAGTAAAATTGGTTAGGAAGAAATCCAATAAAATTCAAAGTCTGACAAATGATAAACTGTATTCATTAGTTGGACATAGAAGCATAAAATCTCTATTCCATTTCAAACAATCTTCAACAGGATGCAACATAGAAGCCATATGTTGCAACTGAATGTGAGGCTATATTAACAGAAAAAAAAAATATTATCTATATGGAAAGTAAATCAGAAAGTAAGAATGCTATTCAATTCCTGTTAGTCCCAAAAAATCATTTCTCTTAATAAAAAATCAAAATCTACACTAAAAAAAGAATCTAAAACTCCCTTTTCACAGTTGCATCAGAAATCTCAGTAGATGGGGATAGTAATGATCCGTACTGTAACCAATCTCTAGTGCAAATGAGAGCCTCAAGTGTTGCCGACGGCAATGACCTCCGATAGCTATCCATTCTTCTGATTTCAGTGTCAAAAACCGAGTCACGAGTAATGGTTGACACCGGCATGGACAGAATATCACAGGCCATTTTTGCCAGGGTAGGATACCGATATTTGTTTAATCTCCACCAACTCAAGACGTCGAATTCTTGTGATTTGGGTGATAATTCCTCTTCTAAATAACGATCTAACTCTGATTTTGTTTGCTGGTCTTCAGAGATCTCAGAAATATATACATCAAAATCTGAGAGCCCGTCTCCTGTTGTAAGAAAGATTTCTCCCTGATGTTCTTCCTCGTGCATCTCGGTTATGGAGATACCGATGTTCCCATCTTCTCCAAATGTCTCTGATAGGGTAAGCGTTTCCATGGTATACTGGAGAAAAAGATCTCGGAGACCATAATCAACAATTCTCATCCACTCCTCTGCATTCTGAACAAAAACTTTGGAGAAGATGAATTCAACAAGCTTCAACTTGAACCTTGGATCCATTACAACTGCCAATGCTAAAACTAAGCAGCAATCGTTCCAATATTTATCAAACTTATCTTTCAAAGGCTTTGTCAGGTCACGAACAAGTGGATCGTGGCTCATGCTTGCATTAGTGAGCTCTGTTTGAATTTTTGATACTTCTGGAAAGAACACATTTGCAGTTGGATAACAGGGAGAAGTTAAAATGTTAGCCACACCGAAAAAATACTTCAAATATGTGCAAAGAGTTTCTGCCATCTTCCAATCATTCGCTGATATATTTAATTCGTAATTGGGATCAGATGCGTCTAAGCAAGAAAACACTTCTTTCAATTCACAGGCTGCTACCAACATATGAAATGTCGTGTCCCATTTGGTTTGATTATCAATTGAAAGCTCCTTAGTGCTGGGTACTTGAAGTTGGCCCTTCAACTCGAGAAACTTCTCCTCTCGCACAAAAGAGGTTTTTACATACTTCACACTTTCACGGATCTTCCATACGACTTCACTCATTGACGACAGTGCATTCTGTGCAAGCTGACAGAGAACTTGAGCTAAGCAATTTCCTAATAATAACTGACCATTAAGAAAATTTGGGTCATTAGCAACTAGGAAACTTCTAAAATTCATAGCAATAGCATCACTCAAAAAGGACTGATCAACTGTGAGGGCGTAGACGCGTCCACCCAATTGCCAATTAGATAAGCAAGAGAGAACGGCTAGATTAAGGGCATCATCCTTGAGAGAGGGTATTCTAACAACATTTAGGATTCGACAATGCGAGTTCCAATTATTGTCAATGAAATGTCCTTTCATGAAGACATAGCAAGTGGTGTCACTAGAAGTCCAAACATCTAATGATAAACTTATTCGACTTGGAATTCCACATACAAAATTTAAGAGGCTTTCTTTTTCTCTAAGGTAAATTGATGTACATTCTTCCTGTACCGTGGTGTAGCTCATCATATTGAACTGTGGTTGAAGATTTTTCACGAAATCAATAAAACCGGGCTGCTCTACCATGTAAAGTGGATACTCATGCATAATAATCATGATGGCAATATCATGATTGCAGCGATTCTGATCAAAGGGGAAGCTTGCAAATGTAGGAGTTGCTCTGTATCGTTTTCTAGGTGGATTGGCAGCATTCCCCTTGGTGAAAGTTGTAGGGACACCATTAGACTGGTTTCGCTCACGGCTTACAGGGCAGATTCCTAAAGCAATGTGACGCTTTAGGTGGCTGGTGCCTGCTAACTTTGAACCAGTAATGTAAGCAAAAGATTTATTGCACTGGTTACAACAGGCTCTGATACATCCATCTTCAACTGTCTGAACAGTGAAATAATCCCAAACAATAGACTTTTTTCTTCTTCGCTTATTTGAATTGTCCATAAGTGCTAAAGGAAGATCCGGTTCCAGTTCCATTGAAGTTGTATCACTGCAAGAGAAACAACAAGTTTACACTAAACATTCATCATATACAATATTAACTTAACCTCAACATATGCCACAATTTGCAAGAACATATTCTTTCAAAAATTCAAAATTATAAAAAATAAGTAAAAATCTCAATGCAAATAATGCAACAGTAACCAAAAAGATACAAACAAATAAGAATCCCCCACCCCACTACCCTGTTTTTACTCACACAATTCAAGCCAATAACTCTTCTTACTTTTTTCTGCCCCAAAAAGAAGAAAGCTCATCCTACGAACATACTATAACAAGAAAGCCTGTTTAATAAGTAATCGAACTCGAATACTCAATAGACACAAATTCAATGCAAGAGCACTCTGATAAACCCCAAACAGAGCAATGACCAAACCAGAAAACCACGAAAAACTTCGTGGAAACAATGTCATTCTATAAAGACTCTCTTAAGAAACCGCATACAGGAAAAAGAAGGATAGAAAACAATAAACATACCCAGATTGATGAATTTCATTATCAGTTTCTCCGTTCTGCAATTCCATCACAGAAAACCAACAAAAAAAAAAAAAGAAGAAGAAGAAATTCTGTTTCGTATAATCTTCCGAGTGTCAAAAAGTTTAAAGATTAAAAAAGTTGCAGAAAGAGAAATTTGAAAATTTGGCGCAACGTCGATTGTGGAGGTTGAAGACGAAGTTTAATGGGCTTTGCGGTTCAGAGCTTCATAAACCCTAAAGTGGACCAAAGGAAACGAACAAAAAAAATAAAAAATAAAAGCGAAAAAGGAAATTAGGGCGACTGATATTCCAATTATTTAATCTTGACCGTCCATTTTTCCTTTCCTTTTAATTTTTTTAAGAAATTTAAAAGTGATTCAATTATAAATTGTCTTTAGATTTCTATCTATTGATACTGAATTTTTAAAGATGTTTAATTTTAGTTCATAAATATTAATTTTAGTCTTCCTATTTTCGTAGATGTTAAATTTAGTTTTTCAAAATTAATTTTTACTGAAATTGATTAAATAATAATAATAATAATTTTCATGCAAGAAAATAAAATATGTAAATATATTTTTAAAATTTATAATAAAAATGTTATAGATAACAAAAAGTTCTTTAAAAAATCAATAATAAACTAGTATTGGAGACCAAATTTAAAATTTTTATTAATTGTATATAGACTAAAATTAGATAATCACAAGTACATGAATTAAAATTGAACAAAGTTTAAATAAGAACCAATATAGTATTTTAACCATTTTTAAAAATAGAAATTTAGTATCTGAGTTTCTTAAAATTCACTTATAATTTAGAATTATATTAGGTATAAAATTTATATTTATATTTAATGCGATAGTTATTTATAAAAATTTTGAATTTTTTAATTTAAATATAAAATGAAAAAGGGGTAAAGTATTGCCTCAAAATTATATATATACATTAAAATTCATTTGTGACACAAATTTCGAAATGGAGTTTATGTTGCATCACGATTTTGTTTCTAATATCAAATTGTTAGAATATTCTTGTTTAGGAATTTGTCATGCTTTTTTTTTTTTTTTTTTTTTTTTGTATTTAAGAAATATATGTTCCATTTAAAATTTCTTCTTAGGGGACACTTTTTTTAATTTCTTTTTCGATTCTTTTTAAAACAATGTCTATTTATTTTTTATTTTTTTTTTGCTTGGGTTGGAAAATTGAAATTTTTGATACCTCATGATACTAAAATTCGAACTCAATGATAACAATAATAATAAAATTAAATTACAGTTTATGAATTAAGTTTCTCCCAATCATGGAAAGTAGGCAGTGTTGGATTTAAAAGGAAAGGCACTAACCCAAAAAATAAAATAAAAATTAAAAAATTTTAAAAAACAATAATCCTTCAATATTTATTTCACTTTAAAATTTTGAGGATAGATTACTTCCAAATAAGAGGCACGAAATAAATTGAATAAGGAAAGACGAAAAGATAAAAGAAAGGGAAGGACAGCTTTTACTACCAATTCCCACTTTATTTATTTATTTATTATTTATAATAATAAAATACAAAACTAGAGCATATGTACCAAACCTCCGATGTTTAAATTAGCAAATAAAATATTTAAAAAATAAACAAAACAAAATAATTGTTGTAATTTAAATCTTCCACCTCTATTGTATTTCAAAAATCAAATAATTATCAAATTGAAAAACAATTTTTCAGTATATTTATTTAAACATAAACAATTCAATTTTTGCTTCTAATTTTCTTTTTTTAACTAGTGGAATTATTTTTCCATTTTGTTTTCTATATATAATATCAAAACAGTTTATGAAACAATAGCAAATAAAAACTATGAAAAGATAAAAAAGTTTTCAAAATAAACTTTCTAGTGTTCTATAAAAAAGAAAACGAAACAAAAATAATACTTAGATACATAAAACTTTGACTCCTACAGTCCTACTTATGTTATCTATATATATCGAAATCGATCGAGCTCCTTTTATCCCCCCCCCCCCCCCCCAAAAAAAAAAAAAAAAAAACGAGGATCGAAATAAACCTATTGGAACAAATAAGATTGTATGGGAAGAAATCAGTAAAATTTGAAGTTTGACAAATGCAGCACAAAATGTTAAAACTCTACATATAAGTTGACATAGAAAGCATAAAAAATCTATTCCGTACTAAACATTTTAAACATCTTGAACAAAGTACAAGGGTTGTGAGTGTGGTGGTGATGAAATTACGAGTCAAAAAAGGGGTAAAAATAATTAGCTCAAACCGTCGCAACTGTAACCATGCTAGAGAACAAATAAATATACATATTCGTCCGATGGCTTAATCAATCCAGTGAAATCGTCGACGTCATCAGTCCTCTTCCCTGGAGAAGATCAGTATTGGCACACATTCTGCAAGACGATCCAATTGTCGGAATAAGAGAACTCGAACCGAACATCGAATAAAAGATCTATTTGTCTCCACCTCCAAACATTCCCATCATATCTTTATTTGAACCCATTTGCTTCATCAAGCTCTGTAGGCCACCCATCCCGCCAATTTGCTTCAAAATCTGGGGAGGAAGGACCTTACTCATGTGCTGTGCGTTCATATTTCGAGATAGCGCGCTCATTTCACCCTTCTTTGGGATCTTCAGCCCTTTCATCTTGCTCCATACCTTAGCGAGACGCTTGTACTCTTCCATCATTTCCATTACTTCCTGAACACGGCGACCTGAACCTCTTGCTATTCGCATCATTCGCGACTCGTTCATGAGCTTTGGGTTTGAGCTATCCAATTCTGTTTAAAATATTAAAACCATGCATGAGGAGCGTTAACGACAAATTCAACCGAACCAAGTATCCATAGCAAGAAAAGAAAGGAAGGATATGTGGACAATTTCTACTTGCCTTCATCCGTCATTGAGTCCATCATCGTCATGTAGCGCTTTAGTTTAGCCTGGCTTTCCTTTTCACGTCCTTTTGGCATCAATTCAGCACTAAATCCAGGAAGCATTGAAAATACCTAAACAGACCACTTCTTAGAGTACTGCTTATACGTTTAAGAAGTCATTAATGTAAACAAAAACTGCAATCAGAGAATTACAAGCTTGACCCACCTACTTTTCAGAATAAGCAATCAGAGTATACCGAGTATTTAGAGCAGGCCCAAGTTCACTTCAAATTACATAAGAACACGCATTATCTCTCTCAATTCTTTATCCTGTGAACTGGGCTAGCTAGCAATTATAATGCTCTGGACCTCAATATCTCCACCTTACCAATTAAAAACCTATTTGCTATGGAAGTTGCAGAGAAATGCTTCTGTAAATAAAAATGTGTAGGAAACATATCGTTAACTTGCTTAAGCAATATTACAATACACCTCTGTCTTCTCCTAAAAAGTTTCGTATTGCAAGAAACAGATGGTAGTTCTAAGATTTATGTCAAAATCATTAAGCTTGGGTGTGTAAAGATTAGAACTAGAGGAACAACTCTTACTACAATGAAACTTAAGTCACACTACTACCCACAAATCTCCCTCAGAAATTTCAAAAGGTCAACCCACTTCTTCTTCTAAAATACGGGAGAAGCAAATAATAAAATAACAGTATACTATATCGGGTGTGAATAATACCTGGCTAATTGGACCCATCTTAAGTAAATTCTGAAACTGCTCGTACATAATTCTCAAAGTAAAATTTCCTTCTGAAAGCTTTTGCAAAAGCTCTGGTTGCTGATCCATTGGCACGACTTCATGAATTTTATCCATGAATCCAGACCAGTCTCCCATACCTAAGTAAATGACACAGTCGCTTAATGGACAGGTAACAATACGCAACTAATGCAAACAAGTTCAGATTCAACAGACAAATCACCTAGGAGACGGCTGACAAATGGTTTAACATCAAAAACTTCAAACTCATCCATGTGTTCTCCTGTTCCAATGAAAATAACTGGACTCTTTGTTGCTGCAACACTGCAACAAGAAGTAGAAATTGAAGAAAGAGATTTAGGTCATGATGATGATACTCCATTCATCTATATATCATCTACCGACAAATATAGAACGCACGCAGTGTATCTGGGAAAAAGAGAACCACAAGTGTAAAACAAATTTGGACAAAAAGGTCTTCCTATGCATCAATTTGACTAAGTCAACCAGGCCACTTAATCAAACAATAAATCTGAAGAATTAATTCCATAAGGCTCACGAACTCAAAGCAAAATAAAACTTTGGCAAAACAATCTGTATAAAGTTAGCGACCTTCAGTATGGTTTTTCATCCAAGTTGACAAAAGACTTCAGTATGGTTTTTCATCCAAAAGAAATGACAAAGGCTTTGAAACTTACGCACTAAGAGCACCACCTCCCTTTGCATGACCATCCATCTTGGTCACAATCACAGCACCAACTGCAACACTTTGTTTGAATGCTTGAGCTTGGTCGAATGCTGCTTGACCAATACTGCTATCCATGACAAATATAACAAGATCTGGTTTCTGGACAAGGCAAAGAACAGTCAGAAATTTTAAATAATCATCAAATGACCATAAAATAATAAAGACAAGAAAAATACCGTTGCTTCAGAAACTTGACGCATTTCTTCAAAAAGAGCAGCTTCCTGTTTGTGACGCCCACTAGTATCAACAATTATGAAATCACAATTTTCTTTCTTGAATGTTTCCACACCTTCCACCGCAATTTTTACAGGATCTGATTCCATGTAACTACAAAAGGGGGAATTAGAGAATAATTGAAATACTGAACGACAACTTGATGAATAAATGAAGCACGCTAGACGAAGAAAACTCAATGATCACAGAAATGAAGGGTAAACTCAATAATATATATGCACTACCCTACCTTCCATAAAAGGGAATCTTTGCTTTGGTTGCATTCTGCTTTAATTGATCAAAAGCACCAGCTCTGAATGTATCTGCACAGACCAAAGCAGGCTTCCAGCCTTTCTTCTGATGATAATATGCATACTTCGTACATGTTGTGGTTTTCCCAGACCCTGAATTTTAAATATTTAAAAAGTATAGATTAATCAATTACATACCCCAAAAAAAAAAAAAAAAACAAAAGAGTAAAATGAAAACTAGATTCCATGCTTGAGCAATATAATTCAACAAGAATGTGTTCTGATTTATGAGAAAAATCCTTAATAAAAATATAACTAGAAATCCTTCAGATGCTCAATTACGATTAAAAAAACTCCAGATAGTAGCTTCAGATTTCATCTTGTCAGCTTCAAATAGTGACTAATGATGATAACAGTGACGAACCCCTGTCATTCTACATGGCAGAACGCCACATTTAAGTGGATCGTTAAACAGGTACTAAAGACAAAAACTTACATCTGTAACATACCTTGCAAGCCAACAAACATGACAACACTTGTTTTTCCTTTCTTTGGTGTAAAAGAAGGCTTCCCGGGATCTAGCATTTTGCACAGTTCATTAAATACAGCCTACAGAGGGAGAAGAGAAAACCTCTTAAAACCCGGCTTACCAATAAATAGTACAAATAGGTAAATCTTAAAATAGGTGAGTTAAGAGACGCATTAGATGGATCATGGATCCTGTAGCACAAGTTCTAAAGATGTCTGTCAAAAGAAACGTAATGTTTAAGAAGGGCAGAATTATAGCATGGCAAAAGTAACCAACAAAATGAGTAAATTGTTCAGCATGGTTTTAGTATCAGAAATAGTTGTAAAATTGATGAGGGATAATATCATCTTCAAATACTGACTGTTGGAAATGAACCTTGGTTAGTCATAAATATCAGTCACTCTGTAAAAAGAAGGCCATATTCCAGTCACCTTCGTTTATCCACTTCAGTTTTGCTTTTGCAAACTCCAACTTGTTTCCTCCTTTTTTTATCACAAGGTCACACTTTTGAGGTTAACATCTCTTTCATGAGCTTTTTGAGATAGCACTCCTTTCATCAAATAATCCAAAAGGGAGGAGGACCCCATTTAATAACACAAGTCCATAAAGCGATAAACAAAAGATTTGTAGTTAATCTAGGATTCTAAGATTGTTTAGTGTTCTAAAAAAACACTCATCCAACATCTAGAAAGCAAGAATAGGTCTATCCTACAGCTCATCGACAATGAGCAGAAAGACTAGACCAAGTGGACCCATTCAGGTGAGGATGAACCCATTTACTATATAACTATTGAGAGCCCTCATACGCTTAGTGGGTTCTATCCCCTTAACAAAAGAAAGACTAGTAACGTTAGAATCCCCAGCCAAATCCCAAAATGGCCACGAAAATATAAATGGTAATTTAACTCATCCCAAAATGCATTTCTCATCCTGAAGGTGGCAAGGCCATGAACACCAATAATCCAAACAGACCGGTCATCGAAGCAAACAAAGTGAATGGATAAGGTGAAACAGCTCTGACCATCTCTAGAATTGAACAAAACTCAAGAGTCACATAGAACAATGAAGCCCCAGGATGTACCAACCAACTCTAGAGATATAAAGGTCGCTTATCTCTACAATAGCATTTTTATTTCATATCGTAGAATGCCAAATAACAATTGCAACAGCAATCCTAAACTATACAAATCCCACCACATATCATATTTATAAATTCGACAAATATGTGAACACAGTTAAGAACGCTCAGAAAGATTTTGCCTTTCCCTTAAAATCTCGGAGTACATAATCCACCATATGGACGTGAATTAAGAAAGTCATTGAGCGTTGAGAAACAAGAAACTAGTTCCAAATTCAGCTACAACTCTCAGAATCAACTCTAGTTTCATAAATTACCTCTATAACGCCAAATCATAAAAAAGGAAAATGAAAAATACAAAACAAAACGAACCATACCTGTTGAATGATCTTGCGCTTATTGTGACCGGCGGCGAGGTCATCCAGATTGACAATTTTCTTGATATTGGTCTGCATGTCACGGACGAGCTTGAATTGGACATCGGATTGAAGAAGAGCGCGGGTGATCTCGTTAAGACATTCGTTCAAAACCTTCTCGTCGATCACCGTCGCATTGCTCATCTGCTGGAGAGCACGAGAAATGCTCCCCCCAAGCTGTGCTAACACCATCTTCGCTAATTCTTCGAAATCTGAATTCGAATTGTTGATCGATTAAGAGAGGTTTTGGTATAGGGTTCCGATTTGGGGGTTTCTGAAAATTTAACCACCTTCCTCTTCGCCTTTCACAATAGTAATATCAAAAATCCGATTGCACAAATACAAAAAAAAATTGTAAAGAAAAACACAAATCCTATTTTATTATAAAATGGGCCTGTCCGCAGCAGATCTCACCTTTGGGCTTTTTTTTTTTTCTTAAAAAATCTTATCTATATACTATTTAAAATTTAGAAGGGGTTAAAAGAGAAGCTTTTCTTTTGCCTATTTTAGTTGATGATCGATTGAAATATTCTAAATAATTTTACATTAAATCATTAAATAATCTCATTAAAAATTGGTATATTTTTTTAACTCCTTTTGAAATGATACAAAGTATATTTTTGTATAATTTAGCCTAAATTTTATCAAGACCTCTATATTATTAGCTCTCGATTTATACTTTCAACACATATTTAAGTTTAGAATTCAATTTCATGATTTTCTTAGTACAAATTGGAGATGGGGATTTGAAGTTTTGAACTATTGGTCTCTTGAATTGAAAGTTTACTGTGGAAACTAAAGATATCCACGGGTAGGGCTGAAGATGGCTTCCCTCTCCCCGCCCCTGCTTCCCACTTCATCCCCTATTCTTACAAAAATTCATGTGGAGATGAGGGCAGGGATTTTCCACGAAAAACCCCTTTTTATTTCTTTGTTTTATATTTTATATTTTTTTAATTAAAAAATCAATTAACTTACAATCACTATTATAGACCAACTTTAATTGAATAATTAAATTTCCCACTCAATTTTTTAACATGATTAGTTTCACATGGACAATTTGAATTTAAACATAAATCACTAAAAAAAATAGTAGAATCACAAACTATTGATAAATATAATTTTAAATTCAAACCATAAACTTAACCATTAATATATAAAATTGAATTTAGATATAAATATTAATATAATAATAATATTAATAACATAAGATTAAATTATTATAATAATTAAATAAAAAAAATGGGGATGGGGAGCTAGGCAGGAGCACGAGGACAAGGAATGTTGCATTCCCGGTCCCCATTTACCTCCCAAGAAATTTTTCTTCTTCACTCCCTCTTCCATTCCCTACCTAAACGAAAAATCTCATCCCGTTCGGGCATGGGTCCCACATGGCCATGAACATCACTAGTGGAAACCAATGTAATGACAATTTTATGAGAATTTTATTTAAAATTTTTCCCATTAATTTTAAATATTTTATTTCTTGTGGAGAAAAAAACAAGAATGGACCAATCAGAACTTTGCGCACGTGGCACGCTGGCGAACAACTACGGGAAGAAGCAAAGATAATTTCGCGGTGGCCGTTAAAAGAAAGGAAGATAATAGAGAAAATGGCAGCGGCGGCGACGGCGACGGGAGTCTTGAAGATCGGCGTTCCGGCTCCGGCCAAACCAGGAAAGCAGCCGACGAGTTTCGCAAGGCTCGCAATTCGCTATCCAAATTGCTTTCTCAATACGCGGCTGAAATTTCCTGTCATTCGAGCACTTGGACAAGGAGGGAATCCGAGCGGCAACGACGACACCGATGCCGGCGATTTCATCAATCAGGTGTGTGTTTTCGCTAATTGTCTTCTATCTCTCAGTATATAAGAACATACGCTTTGCAAATTGCTGTCTCGACCTAGTACTTCTAGGGCTAATTAACTGAGTTTAGGCTGAATGAGGGAGAAATCAATAGAATCCTTTAATTAACCACATTTTAGCATCATTTTGATTGATATCTGGCTAGATTCTAGAAGTTCCTTTGATTGAATTGACGAGGAAATCTTGAATTGAGTAAATTCTTGTTAGGTTGAGTTTGCGTTCCTTATCTTTCCATTATCAAACCTGGAAAAAGCATGGATTTCATGCTCACGATGATTATACAAAGCATTTTCAACTTGATGTTTGTCCAATTCATACAAGTTCCGTTCAAGATTATCATCGTAATTCAATTATTTTGAAATGATTTTGATTCATAGTTATGGGGTAAGATATAAAACTAATGTTTCCAGCTCTTATTTTGTGGAGTTACCTTCTGCTTTAATCCAAACAATTCGAACAAAATCAAATCAAACCAATGCCTTCCTATCCTGTCACGGTTGCAAACCATTTAGCATCTTGTGATAGATTTGCTTTCAAGGCAATGATTCTTTCACGGCACAACAAATCTTTTTGAAATTTGATTGAAAAGGTAGCCTACTGTTTGGTTAAATTATATTTATAGTTTTCAATGTGTAATGGCATCTTTGATAGTTTGATTGAGTTGTTAGTAGTAATTTGTTTCTTCACAAGTATATGGTTTGTTAGGTACTGAAACCATGTAATAATATTATCTCATTCCACAGGTAAGATGTCGAGCCATTTTTTACATGTCGTTAACACGAGCAAAAATAAGATTTAAATGTTGTTTATCTCCCCTACCCTTTTTTTCTAATGGTTTAAAAATGTGTTTTTACGTGTACAAAGTGTTTTAAGCACTTCAAATGTCATTTCAAGCAGGTCCTGAATATAACGAATGAAATGATAATGTAATATGCAGGAGGATGTTCAATTTTTGTTGAAATTGGCGGCAGGTTCCATAGCAGGGGGATGTGGAATAAAGTATGGAAGCATAATATTTCCAGAGATAACCAAACCCAACATCGTACAAGCTCTTATCATGATATCAGCTCCTGTGTTTGTAGCCATATGGCTTTTGATCAAGCAAAGTCGTGAAGAGAGACAAAGCTAACAATCTACTACTTTCATTTTTACAAAATGAATTGATTTTAACCATCCAAAAGCCCTTTTTTTTTCTTTGTAATATATATAGTCCTTGTTAAAAGCACTAGAAATTGAATACAGATGAAGCACTTCTTTACAGTTTTGCTATCATGCTTGCTGGATCATCTTCATTGTAAAAGTTAATACTAAGAATAGAAATCATGCTCTTCGATCAATTACAAGTTTAGTTTCTAAATTTTCAAGTTCGTTTATTTGGTTTCACTCAGAACTATAAAAAGTGAACACAATGTTAAATTAGAAGTTAAAGTTCTTAAACTTTCAAGTCTAGGTCTACTTGGTCATTCAACTGAAAATTTTTAGTTGGTTCATAAACTCTATCTTTATATCTCTAAGAAAAGCCCAAAGTTCCAATTTTTGTGATAGATTTGTAAATTAAAATAATAATAATAATAATAAAAAATAATAATAATCAAGAGCCCACACAATAAAAAAATAAAAAAATTCAAAATTCAAAGACCTGTTATTTGTTCAAGTTTAGCGGCTGAATAGAACACACACTTGAAAATATCTCAATTTCAACTTCGAAATGGACTCTTCTCCATTTTAAGTGGACAACAATATTTCACCAAAATCCCCTTCTCATTAAGTCAAAATCATTTGTTTTTCTAATGCTTTCAATTGTAATAAATGAATATGAGTCTGAAATGTAATTCTAATCCATACCATTAACTAATGAGACAAAAAAAAAAAAAAAAAAAAAAAACTCAACTTTAAGAAAGTTATGAACATCCACTCTGTGCGCAATGGTCACGAAGACACATGAAGAAAACATCTCCAGAAAATTGCCAGATCGTGTCTTTGATAGTTCGGTTTCGACCGAAGCCAAACTCGACACATGAGGCTAAAAGTTATCATTCAGCCATTTTAGAGCTCCTTTAGCTACAGATCTGCAAGTTCCAAATTTTATAATATGCAACAGTAAGCTATTGAGATATTCATTGTACACATGAGGTTTGAAATGTAAGCAACCACATTTTTTGGTCTCATACCAAATCTCTAAAAAGATGGTAAGGATTATTATTATTATTATTAGAAACATAGAAACTTCATGTCATTGATGGCAAGGAGGCAGTGCACTATTGTTCTTAATAAGGCAAACATTTGTGTTGGGCACTTGCAAGTAAAACCAGAAAGGTGATATCCTGCTTACTATGGCGAAAAATTCAGCATGGAAGATGAATAAAAATTTTGGGCACAATGTATAAACTCGGTTGGATTTGAACTTTTCCCCATTCAAACCCCTTCATCAAAGTGGGATACGAAAGAGTGTTATTGCATTTTTTTTCCTTCTAGAAATAAGACTCTTTTTAGTTCAACAAACAAGTGAGGAAGGGAGATTTGAACATTTGACTTCTTGATCGAGGATATATACTTAAGGGTGAAGTAAGCATATCTTTAAACTTTGATAATAAGTATTTGTGGAGTTTAAGTTTGCACCTAAAGTTAAAATTACTAGTCAATTTCAAAATGTAGAATAAATCTAGATACCACACCACCTATAAGTACAAAGAAAGGGAAAACAAGGAAAAAGGAAATAAACAAACAACTTTCGAAAGCCAATTATCCAAACATGCATTCAGAATTTGAGAATAATAGAAAACCATTTCAAAACAATCTTTCAAGAATCCCTGGGAGAAAAAGATTAGGATAATAGTCTTTGGAGGGCAGCCGGCAGCTTTTTAAATTTAAAAGTAAAACTAGTTCCCCAGTTATAATCATCAGATTCAAGAAGGTATAATGGAAAGCACAGAAAAGAGATAATACCCGGCAAAATCTTGTACTTTTTTCCATAGGTCATTCGAGTCCCCATCCTCAGTAGATTCAGTACTATTGGCAACTGTTTTGACCTCACTTTCTTTACTTATATCTGTAAATGCAATCAATTCTAAAAATTCCAATCTTGAAAAGGTAAATGTAATTCCACTCATTATAGTCTATGCAAAGATAAGCCAAAAGGGAGGCGAAGGGAAGAAAAATGCCAATTAGCAAAAAAGAACAAAAGAAAAATAATAATAATAAATCGTCTAATAACCATTTCGTTTTTAGTTTTCTATTTTTAAAATTGTGCTTGTTTCCTAACAATTTCTTTGTTACTATAGTCTTTATCTTTCTTAAGGAAAGATTTGAATTCTTAGCAAAATTCCCAAAACCAAAACAAGTTTTTAAAAGCTACACTTTTTTAAAATAATGTATTCTCAACGTATTTGAATCCTAGTTTTTTAGAAATTGGCATATCACCATATCCTATCGTATTCGTATATCCCATATCCTTATAATGTTTGTGCTTCATAGGACCAAAACCAAATGCTTGTCAAACAATACTTCAATAATGCACCATGAGGTTCAATAATTAATTTGGGGTTCAAACTCTTCTGGCTTTTTTTTTTAATAATATCTATATATATACATGGAATTCCCTATAGGAGATAGAAAACATGCAGGAAATGTCTGTGAATATTGCTTACTAGTTGGTTGTGGTTGGGATTTTTGGCGAGTTCTGAAACGGCTCCCAGTCCCAGCAGAGTTGTTCAGTGAAGCAAGTTCTTCAAGCAATTCTCGCTCTTTTTCACTGTAAACAAAAATGGGTATTGTTAATAATTTACTAAAAGAGGAAGGGAAAGAAGAAAAGAAACAAAATGAATAATATTTACAAGGAGAAAGAAAGATTTATGTTGTAAAGGATAGAAGTGTAGATATGGTTGTCACTCTTAGCCTAATGCTATTTCTGTAAAAAACAAGACCTTTTTTTAAAATATATATATCCGAGTACTACTCGGGCCAGCACACCTCGACTAATATCACGGGACAACCTACTTGACCCTACAACATTTGGGTGTCAAGGAAACTCGTAGAATATTAGTTCTTAGGTAGGTGGCTACTATGGATTCAACCCATGATCTCTTAGTCATTTATTGAGACTATGTCTCCTTTTTTACCACTAGGTCAACCCATGATGATTTTAGTAAAAAACAAGACTTAAACCAGGAAAATATGCATGTCGTGCATGAGATGAATTATATCAAGGCCTGAAGATTCTTCTACCTGGCTTAACTATGAACCCATTTTATAAGTTTAAATGGAAAAGGTATGTCTATTACTCCCTCTAGTGGGTCTATTTTATTTCCAAATTAGAGGTCAAGAACCCATGTCAAATATTTCCATTATATTGAAACCAGATGCACGTTGACTATTTAGGAACACATCCAGGAAAATTCTATCTTCCAACATGTCTTATATCTTTTTACCTGATACGATTTGGTATGGTTACTTTGATTGTGAATAAGTGGTCGCCTCGAATTGATGGCTTATTCAGTTTCGGAACACCTTTCTTTGCAAGAACAAGAACATCACCAGGCTGAGTACCAGGTGGAATTTGAAGTTCAGCCATTCCTTCAACCGTCTTTACCTGTATATATAGGCCATATAAAAAGATATTGTTAAACACAATCCTTGGACATTAGATCACTTATACCCCAGATAGTGAGGTCTGTCGTGACAAAGCTATTAACTATTAGTTAATCTTATGAAATGAAGGTCGCAACAATTTGTAGCTGGTATATCAAACACTACAAAGAAGAACTCATAATAGACAGTGTTCCTTGAATGGAAACCATTAGCTTTAAGCATCTCAATTAAAAGGTATCACAAACATCAATTCACTTTTACACGCTGCAGGAGGCTGATGCACGTTCCACACTGTAAAAAATGGCCGCACAACCCAACTATTTACGGAATTTATTATAAACTTCTAGCTTGAATAAGATTAAACCCTCTAACGAACAAATTCAACCAAATGCATCACAAAAAAAATTAGTAAGAGTCCACCTTCACAACAGATCCCATAATGGCATCCAGATAACTAATCACTATTGTTGAGTAAAGATTGACGCCGTCTCTTTGAATTCCAGGTATCTCTTCAACATCAAGATACACAAAGAGATCTCCTGGAGGGCCCCTGACAAAGAAAAAGAAACCATCCCTCAAAATAAAGGTATCTCAAGGCCATGTAAATATATACTGATAATCCATACAAATATTACATTTCAAGGACGCATGAGGGCAGATTAGTGTCTCGCAAGGTTATGAATCAGAAACATCTAGGCAAACAGATACTTTTGAGGGAGGGAAAGTTACACATACATTACCCTAAAATATTCTAAAGAAAAAAAGAAGTAAATAGAATAAAATGTTAACCTCATACCCTCTGGGTCCAGCATCACCTTCTCCTGCAACTCTTAGGATACTGCCTGCACTGACTCCTGGAGGAACTTTAACCTTGATGTTTTCCTTAACACGGATGCGTCCTTCACCGGAACACTTCCGACAGAATTCAGATATGACCTCACCATTGCCACCACAATTTGGACAAACAGAGACCTAACACAAGCATGGGTGCAATCTGGCTTTAAACAAATACAAAACTATCCGTGATGGTGAATGGTAGATAAAGCATTCCAAAAAATCATATCAAACAAAAGCTTCTAGTTAAAAAATAGAATGGAAGATGCAATGTGAACAATTAATGTAGCAAATACAAATTAAATGAAGTTTCAAACTCAGCCTGATATTAAGTTAAGGAAACCAAAGAACAAATTCTAAAGAAACAGTGATGCCTATACCTGGGAAAACAAGCCAAAAGGTGTTTGCTCGGTTCTCATAACTTGACCTCTCCCTCCACATGTTGAGCATATCCTCATTTTGGAGCCTACCTTTGATCCAGTACCAGAGCAGACCTCACATGTTTCCAGATGGGACAGCTCAAATTCTTTCTCTGATCCAAATATGGCTTCAGAAAATCCTAAATTGATGTCATAACTGGACTCAAAATATTGAGCAGTCTGTAAATCAATTGAAGTAGTTATTCTAGTCACCTATTTGTTATAATAAATTTCCTTTTTTTTTTTTTTTGTATCCAAAATAAATAGTGGTTGTTGAAAAGTTCATGACTACAAACATTGTGCTAGAATTGTTTGCTTGGCAATAAAGAAATTACAATAACTAAAATGTCCGATGCTGTCAAGTAGCAAGAATCCTCCTGTTCCAACTTTAAAGTAGAATTTCAAGGAAAATAGGAAGAGGATCGTATGGATGGCTTTTTCATGTAGATTTTCTTACGTGCCCCTCAGTATTATGCTACATAATAAGAAAATTAAAGCTGTTAAAACTCATTTGCTTAATACACTCTTCTTATGGGCAATCACATGCTTTGCCACAAACATGACAAAATGCAACCATGACAGCTACCCAATCGAAGGCAGTTGTAACGATAAGTGCACAGGTTAGAGTGGCTTGCCATGCCTCACCTCTTTCCACAGGATTATCTAATTGCATCTCTAAAACCTATGCTAGAGGGAGATCAAGTGAGAAATCAAGCCAGCAAGTACCATAGATACCTGAAAATTTTATAAATTAATAGGTCGCTGCCTGGACCTTATGAAAGTAGAACGTGGTGGGAGAGAAAGGCAATTCAAGTTATCATGCTTTGCAAAAAATTTCCAAATCAATAAAAGAAATTAAGGTTTTCCTCGGCATGAAAAACCATAATGGCATAAACACAAATACATCTACTTAAAATTTATTAACAAATACTCCAATAGAAAATTTATAACACATATAAAGAACATGGAAATCATAGAAATCAGCAAAGATACAATTTAACATTTCCTTAATTGAATCTGACCAACACAGACGTTGAAGGAAATATCACGCTACTCCAAAAATAGTAGAGAAAAGAAAAAATTGTACTTTTCAAGTATTTGTCACGCTGTTACTCACCGTATGTCTTCACCCTTAGTAAGGGTACTACTACGACGTGTGCGGAACCCAGTTGGATCCATACCACCAAATCCTCCCATGCTTGGTCCAAAGAATGTCTCAAATAAATCAAATGGATTAGTCTGCAACAAGAATATATAGCATAAGGCCCAAAATTTCTTGATGTGAAAATGCACCAAGCAGGAAGCACTACTTCCCTCAGAAATTAGAGATGATATCAAATAACAAAAATACCGTATAAGCACTAGAACCTCCTACTGTACTCTTAACACCAGCTTCGCCATATTGATCATACAAAGCCCGCTTCTTATCATCTGAAAGAACCTGACAGCATTGTACTTGAGATTCAAAGGACAATATTATAAATGTGAAAATATGGAAGGGTAAAGTGATTCATCAGCAATTGATGACGTCACAAAATGATGAAACAAACTTTCTGAAAGAATAAATTTGGAAGAGAATGTGAACATAGATGGTTAAAGGAAAAGATTTAAATATTGCTAATGAAGACTGAAAGATTACACATTTCAGACATACTTGTAAGTTTGTAACTTGAAATGAAAGTTCTGAGAACATGCACCACATGCATTACGGTTATTTTTTTTTTTTTCCTGAATCATACCTCGTAAGCAGCACTGATCTCTTTAAACTTCTCAGTTGCCCCTGGTTCTTTGTTGACGTCAGGGTGATACTTGAGAGAGGAGAGAATTAAAAAAAAGTCAATATGGACAGCAAATTTATTAAGAACACATCTAGACTTAGGCTGTGTTTGGGATTATTGAGAGGTGATTATGGAAGAATCTTAACCACTTTTAACACACATTCATCCGTACAATTTTTAAAATATGTTGCTAAAATTAAAATCAAGTGTCACTTCTTAACAAATTTATATTTCTCCCACAACCAAATTCTATATCCTAATTTTTTGGTTGATTAGTCCAATGCAACCATTTTTTCGAGAAAAAAAATACCATCCATTATTTTCAAAAATCAGTTCTAGCATAAAGTAAATTGGTGTTTGGTAAATTTGATATATGACTAAAATAGACCTATTAAAATTTGCACACACACATATATATAGTGTTGATAATTTATAATTTTTTTAAATAGTTGTTTAAAATGATATATGCTCTTTCAATTTAAATTTATATTATATTTGTTCTAGATTATTTGTTATAATCTAACTAGCTGCAATTAAAATAAAAATAAAAAAACAAAAAAGGCTGATACTATTTTAAAGAATTGTTGTGTTGAACTAATCACATTGTTATGATATAGAATTTGGTTGCGTAAGAAACATACTAGTACAAGATATATAAAATCAATGATGATACAATTTTTAAATTTGTTAAGGAGTGACAACTGATTCTACTTTTAACAGCTAGGGAACAGATTTTAAAAACTGTTTTACTAGATTCGTTCACAATTAGTTTTACCAAACTGGTTAAGATTCTTTCATAATCACTTTAAGCTGTGAGCATCAATCCCTAAGACGGCCTTAGAATAACATAGTTATAGGATTCACAAATTTCACTGGCATTGAGCTTATTCGAGATTTTAGTTCATAAGCACCAAAGAAGAATAAATACAGCCTGCCGTCCACAAATATAATAGTCATGCCTCATGGATTTCTCACAATCTACAATAATACTTTTTATTTAAAAAAAAAAAAAAAAAAAAAAAAAAAAAAAAAAAAAAAACATCAGTTATTATTGAGACTAAAGTGAAGTAGTAGAATTATCAGTGATTCAGTGATTGGACAATACATGAAGAAGTTCAAAGATGGGATTGAGAGCTTAAACAAACAGAAACCCTTTTCAAAGAATTTCATTTCCCTACAGATAAAAACAACTAATCTCCAGCTTGATCACGATTACCAAATTACACAAAAGAAAGAACAAATTCCGTACCTGACGAGCCAATTTCCGATAAGCGGCCTTAATTTCCTTGCTATTAGCAGATTTGGGGACCCCGAGAGTGGCATAATAGTCCCCAGAAGCACTAACAACGACTCCTAGGCGTCGTCTCGAAGAGACCCTATTATTAAATTGGGAATTGGGAGAAGAAGGTGAAGAATTAAAGGAATAAGAATGGGCAGAGAGGAAGTTTTGGTGGAACCTGAGATGGATTCCGCCATGGAAGAAGGAAGAAGATGAAGCGGAAGAAGAAGAAGCAGAGAAACGCTCAGAAGGGGGAAAGGTGAGGGGAGATGGAAGAAGAGAAAGAGATGAAGAAGCGGCCATTAAAGGCAATAGATAGAAAGGAAATGGGTTTTGATGAGAGTGCTAAATTGAGGGGAAATGGGTTGGATTGTTCATCGTTTTGGTGGGAAATTTTACGTTCGCTTTGGAGACTCTGGACGATAGAGAGAATCTCAGTAGAGGAAGGGGATCGAAAGATGTGGTCTCATTTTTCTTATTACCAGTTTACCACGTAATGCCACTCTTTTAATTTTGTTTATGCTCTTTATGAGATTTTAGGTCTTTTTTTTTTTTCTTTTTTTTTTTTATATATATATTTTTTATTTCATATTTTATAAAATTAAATGTTAATTTATCTCATGTTTATGCTCTTTGTGGTCTCTGATGCATCATTCCTAGATGGTGAAGCGGGTATTGATGTTCATGGAGATATGTTACTTGTTATGGAAGATCATTTTGATTTGTCCTGTATCATGGTATTTCTAGGTCCCTTAAGGCGGGCATACTCCAAAATTCTTTGGAATCTCTTGGTTGGAAATGGTTGATATGCTAATGAGATTCAAATATTTGTTAATGTCATTTGTGACTTCCAGTTATGTCATTAGCTTCCTTTGGGCCAACCGTTTGTGTAATTCTGTGCATGTTCTTGCTACCTATGCTTGAAGATTCCACTTTTCTACGAACACCCCCGGTCTAATTTTGTATCTAATAAGTTACTAAGTTTCAAGTTTTGAGCCAGAGAGGCCAAATGTAATGTGTTGTAATTCCAAGCTCATGTTTGTATTGAAGGCTTTGTGCTCGGTTTGTAATCTATACTACATTTCCTTCAACTCAACCTTCTTTTCCATCGATTTTAAGCTTTATGATCTTATTCCAACATCGGTTTTTTACATTTCATCGTAATTCTTAATAATGAAGATTACATTTCAGCCTCCCAAATAGACCACTTGTGTCTAACGATCTCTCACCTTTTAATTTTATATCTAATTGGTCCCTAATATATTCCATCTTTAAAAAAAGAACTAATTTTTAAATGATCTATTACATATAAATTTGAGTTTTGTGTCTAATAAAACTCTAAATTTTTAATTTTATGTTTAGTAGATACTTGAGTTTTGAAAAATAAGTTGATACAAGCTTAAAAAAAAATGTAGGAATCTTTTAGATACAAAATTGAATGTTTAAAGATTTATTTTACATTTCAAAATTAATGTACTTAATAAACATAAAATTGAAATTTTATCAATCTATTAAACTCTTTTTAAACATTTTTTTTTTTAATCGAGAAGACGATAACATCTTTTGAGCCGTCAACAAAAAAGGAAACTTTTTTGGTCAAAAGTGCTTATATGCTAATCATGACTCATGAGAGTGGAATTGGCTAATGCTTACTTAAGCTCTTTAGTGGATCTAGGTAGTCGTGTTGTGGAAAAATTTAATGTCGGAAACTTCTCAATGACATTATTTCAACCCGCACAAACATTTAGAAGGAATTAAGTGTTTTCCATACTTTTGTGCCCTTTTTTATCCCCTAGAATTCGAGACAACCATACATTTAGAAATCTAGGGCGTCGAAGGTCCTTTGGCGACATTTAATTAGCTCTAATATTTCTTCAATTTTATGCCCTTTGATCATTTTGATTGGATCAGAAGGCACGGTGAAGGAGATGGTGTGGTCAAATTTCTAGTGTTACTTTGGTGCAACACATTTTCCAATAGTATGTTTCTTTGACGGCTTTTTTCATGGGGTTCGATTTAGACATATTTTGAACAGTTTTTTTTTACTATGCATGAGTTGTTAAGTCTGGAGAGTGTGCAACATTTCTCAGTTTCAAGCCCCTCACAAAGTTAGATCACATATAGTTGCCTCCATTCGAAAGATGTTTGACATTGACTTGTAACAGAGCCTAGAACTTAAGGATGGTCTCAACTGAATTTTGATGTTGCAAATCGATGGCTAAATTCTATAATATTCTTTTGCTAGAAATGAGAGTGATTGAGGAAAGCTTGAGGTCGATTTCCATGGAAGATATGATTCCCATTTTGGTGGAATCAAATTGAGACAAAAAGTTTAGTCTGGTAGTTGTTAAGTTAGTCACAATGGAGGTCTCTCACTTCGCTCCAAGTGAGGGCGTAGTCCTTTGTTGATGGACGATGGTGACAAATAATATTTTCTTCTTTCCTAACACATTTTAAAATGTATTGACCTATTTAACATAAAATAAAAAAGTGTAAAAACTTATTAAACACTTTTAAAAGTTCAAAAACCAAATAGAATTTATGATTTAACCAAAATTAAATTACAAGTTTAGTTGTAAACTAATTTTTGTATATTTTATTTAATAGGTTTTGGTTTGTGCCTATTTAGTCTCCAGAATTAAATGTATAAAAATTATGCCAAATAGACTATTTCTCACAACTATATTTTACTAATGTCAATTTTGATGAAAATTTTAAGTTTAGCTTGCCCATATCAATTTTGATACAAAAATTTCTTAGATTATGATGTTATTAGAGTTGTTTTCGGATACAGCAAAATAAGTCTAACTGATTATAGTTTTCATATATATCATGTATACACTTTTTTTCTTTTTCTTTTTCTTTTTCTCATTACTTTTTTTTCATACATATACTTGCAATTACAACAATATAATTGATATTATTAAATTAATATAATCAACATATATACACATGCAATTTTTTCTAATGATGTTAGGTTTCGGAAGAAAGTTACTTATCTTCAATAAGTGCTCAACTTCAAGAATTTCAATGAGTGCTCATAAAGAATTCTCTTAAGAGTTCTAAAATGATTTTGCTTAGTTGATCCATAGATCTAATCTTTGGACCCAACTAATTAGATTAGAGTCTTATTTGGCATTTGGGCCAAATTAAGCCTATTTTTAAGTTCAATTAGACTTTTAGCCCAAATATTAGTACCAAATTGAATCAAATTATTTCATTATCACTACAAAAACGGATTTACCAATTTATGTCTTCACTTTTAATTTAACCCGTCAACTTTTAATTAGTCCCAACTAATTCTCATTACAGGTTAGGCTTAGGCAATCGGAACGAGAGAATTCCATGGGGGCAGCTCACCCACCACCATCAAGCAACCTAAATGATATGTTATAGCTTTCACTTCAAGCACAAATGGCTCTCTTTTTCATATTACACTAAAAATAAAAATAAAAAATCTTATAACAAAAAATAGAAATCTCACTGCGTATACATAGCATAAAAAGTACTTATAATCATTCCTTAATCAGACAAGCCATTTGAAGCATTGAAGTTTAAATTAAAAGATACTTCCCAAAACCTATGAAAAAACAAAATAGTAAGTCACAAGGACGCCAAAATCCTCAAGCTGTGCCACAATGAAAAAACCAATGTCCAAAGCAAAACCAGAACAACAAAACTGCATGCCATCTAGCCTTCTTTACTTCGGACAGAATAATTGAGGAAGCATAATAACCCCAATTATGCTGCCTGAATTCCTCTTCTGTGTTCTTATTTTAAATTGCTCTGCAAATGGATCTATAAAAAAATATGACAATAATTTCATCTGCCAGAAATCATCAAGTTGAATAAAGACTTTTATTGAAAGCTATGGGGGAAACAATAGAAGTTCACAACAAAGCTGTGGTTGCAGTCAAATCATTCAAGGTTGACGATATGACCAAACTCAAACTAAGTAAACACACTGATTAGCACGCAGTACCTCTATTCATAGGAAACTGAGACGGTAATGAACATGCTTCATTCCTCCCTGGTCTCCCTTTCCTCCTCTCACTCACGCTCTACTAGTTTCTTTCTGCAAGCAATAATTTAGATCTTTACATTCATTGTTTGCTAGAAGACATCAGGATGGAAGCGTCCTGGAATCGAGCTGCTTTGTTGAGCTTGCTTCAAATGCATCGTCAATGCATAATTGTTTATCTGTAACCAAAGCCACAGAATTTTTTCCAACTGGTCAGAAAATGTTGCATAACATGGACAAAATATTTAAGAACTTAAAACAGGTCTGTTGGTAGTGGGGAAGATATTTAAAAACGTTCTACATTTATATTCTCACCTCTAGGGTTCTAAGCTGCTCCTGATATTGAGCTACCAACTGTTTAAGATGCTGCAACTCTAGATTTTTATCCTCAAATTCCTTCTGACGTTCATGTTGTATGGCAACTGCTCGCTTAAGAATTGTATTTTCTCGTAGAAGTGCTTCAATTTGTTCCTTCAGTTGCATATTTTCCTGAGTAATAGTGAAAAGAACATAAGTTTACAAGCCTGGCCGTTACTTTATTATAAGCCCAAACCAATTCGAAATTATTCCCCAAGCATGTGGAATTTTTTTGGAATTGTGGGCATTAAAATTAAAATACCTTGTGGAAATTTTGGGCGGCATCAACACCAGCACGTGCACTAATTGAGTTCTCTAAAGCCTCTAATGCTCTTGCTGCACGAGCCTTAGCATCAGCTACCGTGGTAGCATTCATCATTTCCACAACAAACAAGTCTATCCATTTTCTACCATCAAGAGAAACACTGCTTGGTACTGAAGAATTCTCAGAAGCAGCAGCCTCTCCATCGTTAGCAAATGAACCTGATAATTTTTAAAAACATGCACTGAATTATTGTATCTTTATATAAAAGAACTAAGATAAAAGCTCAAGGCTAACAACAAAAGGTTTAAAATGGTGCTTTCGGCAGAAAAATGCATGATAAGTTCACCATTAACATCAAAGTTTTACAATAGATAGTGCTTTTTTTATAAGAAAAAGAGTTGTATATTCATCAAAAGAACCAGAAAGAACAGATTACAATAAATAGTGCTGAAAGGCATAGAAACAATTGTCGTTGGTACATATGCATCAACAACAAAAGAACCAAAGAAGATTATAATTCCTCATCCAGCTTTATCTCCAGCAATTCAGACTTAAGGTTTTTTTTTCCAGACTATTTATGCATATGTACCAGCCAATTCAATTCGGTAAACATAAGCTTATCAACCCAAACTACAAACAGGAGGGTAGGTAGCAAAGCATTTAGTCTCTTACACAAGAAAAGAATACATCTCATTCTAATATAATGGATGCATAGTACTCTGAATGAGAACTCTGTTTCTTGTTTTTCAAATCTCAATCAAAACTTAAACCCTCCTCTAAACTGCACAAGGCAGGGGTATAATTAGAATTCCAACCTAGGGGCAGCAAGTTAGGGGACGGGGACCCATTAGATCTCTTCCATGAAATAAACATGCATCAAATTCTTGAAGGGGGAATTTAATCTTCAATGCAATGAATTCATCGTCATAATATAATTAAAATCATGAGCCAACAGAAACGAGGAAACTACATATGAAGCATCTCCTTCATTACTTAGCATTCTGTGATACCTTGATCCAAATTTGTCTCTGGCTCTGCAGTAGTAACAGGATTCTCAACAGCAGACCCCAAACACAGGTCACTCAGACTTCTGATGGCAGCATCCAAGTCGTTGCCACATTCTTCAAGGGCTCTCACAAGAAGCTGAAAGGCAAAATCAAAGCATGATAAAGGAAACCATGGGAAAGAACAAACTTGAAATACTAATTATAACATACATCCAGCAGTTATCTAACAAGACACCGAAATAGATGCATTACAAATCAAAAGTGAATAGAACCACTCCAATTTCATGCGGCAACCAAGTCAAATTAGTTGATATTTCAACTTTCAGAGGCATATTCAACTATAATATACAAGAAGAAGAGAATAACATGATTCCCCCAAGGTCTACAACTGTTGTAAAAAATTCCATACAGATTCAGGTTATAATTCTATCCTATCAAGAAATATCATATTACACACAAGCAGGAACTAAACAACGCAGAAAAGAAGAACAATCAGCATCCACCGGGGTAGGACAGCTTCTCAAATTCAAACCAAAGTGAATAAAAAAACAAAAGGAAGAAAGAAGAAACCTGATGGTCCATGTGGGGAAACAAATGGTGGAGGTGATCAATATGAGAGGGAGCAGCGAATTGAATGGGAGAAGTAGAAGTGGAGCAGCGGAGGCGTTTGGCAATGGGAGGGGAAGGCGGGAGTTCTTCAAAGAAGGATCTCTTGGTACCGCACACCACAGCAGACATGGTCTCCGGGTTGTGGCTTGCAGAACCTAATTCCTAAAAAGACGTTCGTCCCCGGAGCAAACACCAAATTCAAATCCGAGACGACGAACAGAAAGTGAAGAAGGTTAGGGTTAAGGGAGATTGCTTGGGAAAGAGGAGGAAGAAGAAGGATTTGATTTCTTCGGTGTTAGGTTTTTTCAAGTCTGTTTTCCCCTTTTCTAAGGTATTAAATTTAAGAAATAGAAACGTTTACATGGGATTCTAAGAATTTATATAGAAATAAATAAATAATAAAAGAAAATGACTTCCTAAGGTATTCTAAGGATTTGGAGTTAAGTTTTTTTTTTCTCTCTCTCTCTTAAGACCAGAAGATAGCTTTCTTGTAATATTTATATGACTTCCTCAAAATAAATAATAATTATTATTATTATTATTATATCACACTGTTAAATAATATTTTAAAATACCGATTTTTAGTCCCATTTGACTGGATATATTCATTTTTTTTTCTCGAGAAAAAAGAAATATCCATTTTTTACTTCAATATCAAATACATCTCAAACCTATTTGAAATTTTTAAAAATTAATCGTTTTAATACATATAAAATTAAATTTTATATCTTTGTTTTTAGTAGATTGGTAAATTTTAGAAATTGTCAAATAATTCGTCAATAATATTAGACACAAAATAAATATAAACGTAAAAATTTGAGTGTGACACTGTTGCATTTTGCCATATTTAAAAATATTTTCTATTTAAAATAATTACCCTAATTTTAATGCTATTATTAATAAATTGCCTACATTAAAATAAATTACATTTTTTCAATAAATTTTATATTTTAATACTTTTTAATTTTAAAATTTATCGCTCAAAAAATTAAGAAAAATTACTTTTTTTAGACTTTGATTTTTCTTTTGTGATAAGTGTATTTAATTTTGGTTTCTAAAGTTTCAAATGGTAGCTTTCTCTATGAACCTGCCCTTAATTCTAAGGTTCGAAATATCGATGGAAATATCGAGGTCTCAATTTTATAGAAATATCGATATTGATGGAAATTTTGGAAAACTTTATGGAAATTGATGGAAATTGTTATAATTAATTAATTAAACTTTGATTGTGACTTAATTAGACTATAACGGACCATTTTTAATCATCATTCCTATAAAATAAGATAACATTTAGATGTATATTATGAATATCTGTGTAAATATCGATGAAAAAATAAAAAAAATAATTATGAAATAATATCAAATACTGGTAATTAATTACAAAATTAAAGGAGATGAAATGTTTGCATACAAAATAATCGTAAATTGTGTTATTATAAAATTTACATGTCTTATACCAAAAAGATGACCTTAGAGCATCTAATCCAGAATCTTGATAAAGGTTGTTTTTTTTCAATTTTGGTTTCTTGAAAATGAAAGCTTTTGATGGTAAAAAAAATAAAATTTACATGTAAAGTGGTGTAAAACTCAATGGAAAATGTTTAAATGAACTTAAAAATAAATGTATGTTATCTTTCTCCATTTTGGTTTCTTGGAAATGAAAGATTTGATGGTAAAAAAATAAAATTTACATCAATTAAATTGTGAGGTGAAATGATGTGAAGATTTAATAGAAAAAATTTGAATGAAGTTAAAAATAAATATATGTTATTTTTCTCAAATTTTGTTTCTCGGAAATGAAGGTTTTAATTTGGATGATAAAAAAAAAAAACTTACATCAATTCAATTTTAAGGTGAAATGATATGAAAATTAAATATAAAATAAAGTTAAAAATAAATATATGTCCTTTTTTTTTTGGTTTGTTGAAAATCAAAATTTGGGATGGTGACTTTCCTATCTTAAATAAAATTTAAAAAAAAATCATGAAAATTTTGAAATTTCAAGAAATGGGGGGAAATCGAAACTCTCCCCTTATCGAAATTTCAAGATTTCGACCGAAATTTTCCACTATGGTTCATTCCTATGATTTTGTAATCCTCTAATTTCTTGGTACATACCTACCAAATTCAAACTAACATTTTTAGTACAAATTCGATTGGAAAAAAAATCAACTATACAATATGTTATGAAATCGATAAATAAAGATAAGCAAAAAAGCGTAACACAAAAATTGACACAGAGATTTACGTGGTTTACTAACAGTGTGCTAGCTACGTCCAAAAGCAGAGAAATAACAATTTATTAGAGAAAATAATCCACATTACAAATCATATCGCCCTTTAGAGTTATAGAATTTATATAGCACCCTTCTTTAAACCTTAGAGTTAAAAATATAAATAACGTAAATATAACAAATACGAATACAACTTAGGTTTTAAGGGCGTTTCTCCCAAACCCTCACCAGCAAGAAGGCTAACATATGTACAATTCTGACCAAACTATATTTACATTGCTACATCGTTAAGTCTCAAAAGAAATTACAAGAAAAGGAACCAAAATCTGACATAACAAGAATTTGCCAATAAAGTTTTTACTCAACAGATTTATGGCTCGTTTGGATTGACTTTCTAAATATTTATAAACACTTTTTTTTACTTATAAACAATTATTTAAACACTTAGAAAGTCAATCCAAATAAGCCCTTAATTTTTAGTATGACAATGAAACATACACACTTATTTCTTCTTCATTTTGAGATGTCAGGACTAAAAATACCTATTCTAAAAAAACTCATGAACTAAAAAGGTAACGTTTAAAATGTAACGTATTTAACCTTAACATAGCTCAATTGAGTTACGACATAAACCGTGGCTATAGAAATATCTTTAAGACATTCTCCCTTCCTAAACCCTAAAACCTATGGCTCCACAAATGTTATTATAAGAAAAATCTTTAAAACATTTTCATTCTTCAAAATCTTTGAAATATCAATCCAAGAAAAACATGTAGACAACATGAGATAATCCATCAAATTTGTCACCATAAATAAAGTTCAATACATACTTAAATCACTGTTCACACCGTCTATTAATTTTAAAAGAAAAAAACAACTTCAATTGTTTTTAAAACATAGTCCTCCATGAAAACAAACCAAATACAAGAAAAAATACTTCAAACAAATAGGAGGGAAAACAGGTTTTCACTTAAGTTTTTGTTCTAAAAAGTAAAAACAAGAAAAAAACAAACTAACAAAGTGCTTAAAATTACTTATTCCACCTCTCTCTCTATATATAAAAGGAAATACTTCTAAGTTCAGTGCTACTACAGAAGATGGAAAGAGAAGCGAAGTAAAAGAACTTTTTACAGAACTATCCAACAAGAAATCGAGGTTGATATATACATTCAGAGTCAATCTTCCCTCTATTTCCTTTCTCCCAGGCCTACTCAAATCTAACGTGTCATGTTCATAAATCAAATGCTTAAGTTTCAACCCCTACACTTCCTAGCTAAGTTCATTACCTTGCAGCTTGTGTTATTCCACGTCCATTTCCAATGTCAAGTAATGCGAAAACCAGAGGAAGGCCTATTCCTGCCTTCTGATGCACTCTTACAAAAACCCCATATCCTGGAATATAATACCCGTCCTCTGAAGAAATTTGCTAGCTGAAATCCAGCTCTAGCCATAGAAACAACCTCCTCTTGATTTGAACCATCCCTGTGAACTTGATAATTCTCGAGATCATCTTGACCAGCCGGTTGATTCTCTTCAACAGATTTTGATTCTGGCGAAAGACTTTTATGAGAAGTATAAGTTTACTATCTTATAGAACAGTGCAAGAATAAGCCATCAACTGTTCATTGCAGAAAGAAGAAAATATTGGGAAATTTTCCTTCATACTGAACTACGTTGTCCTGTTACTAAATATGCATATTAAGAATTATAAGTCCAGGCTAATCTAATAGTGAGAAATGCAACAGAGATGATAACTGCACTCCTGACACTGTAAAATAGAAACAATGGAAAATGATTTGGGAAAAAAAAAATCGAATAATTTAGACAGTAATGTATATGTTTATTCCCCTCACCAAACACAGGGGAGGCTCGCAAAATCATACAGTTTGCATAATTTGTAGACTGCTCAATGGGACTTCAAACAAGCCATCAAATTGAGCGATTGTGTTGAGAAAAGAGAATGTGCCCGTGCATTGGCATATTTATGCATGTGCTAGAGCAGCCATTAAAAAGAACTTAGAAATGACGCTGTTTTGCAAGAAACAGACGCATATGCTACAGCAGCCATAAGAAAGAACAACTCACAACAGCATTGTTTTGCAAGAAACAGTTTGGTTCTTCCTGTCTCTCTTCATCGGTAAACAGTTGATAGACATATGCCTAAGAAACTGAAGCTGCATATTACAACAGGGAAAAACATCAAAAGCTAGAGAGCAGCCAGCATTTAACTCAATGAACAAGCAAGAGACACATCACAACATTCTCACACCTGATCACCATCTTTAATCCCAAAAACTCTAATGCATGTCTTGTCATCAATAAGCTTTTCGCCTTCATAACATAAGCAGAAATGCCCCCAGATAAGTGACCTAACAGCATATACATCCAGTAATATTTAATGTTGTGGAAATAAACAACATTCATGTAAAACCCAATAAAATTACAAAACTCCTTAAAAGGACAAAAACAAAATCATCAGTGATAAAATTAGTCATAAGTCTCATAACATGGTTAATACTACCATGTAATATTGCAGTGTTCACTCCCCCCGGGTGAATGAAAAACTTCCTCTATCGCTCGTTTAAGATCTGCTACTGTACCATTGCGCGATACACGAACACCTGGATAGCCAAACCATATAAAATCAATTTAATTTGTGGTTAACACTGCAATTATACTCCTGCAGTATAAAGAACAACTAGCTTCACACTACTACAGATGATCTCCACGCCTATAATTAAACAGGAGAAAAATGGCATAATGTAAAGAACCGCGAGATTTAAACATATGCTGTTGCATTTTTCTTAACCATAGTCGCAATAAGCCACAGCACTCTAATTAGCTACTATTTTTAAAACGCTTTTTCCCGCTACAGTGTTCTCAAGAAAGCACTCCATTCTTTTCTCTAAAGCAAGTTCTATTATACCACTTTCCAGTTTCCATTCATCTTTCATCTTCCATTTTCGATCTCAACCCCCAGCAAACCGACAGAAACTTCATTCAAGACAAATTCTCTTCTCACGTCTTACAAGAAGCAAAGAAAGAAAAAGAAAATGTCAAAAAAAAGGGGAAGGAATCACCAAATACAGAACCGTCAAGCTTGAGGACGAAGAGATCCATGAGATCCTGTCGAGGAAGCAAGCGATAAGCCTTAGGTGAGAGCGTCAAAATCAGCATCAACTTCGAGCGTAGCCGGAGCGAAACACCGGTAATCAATGAAGCGGCTGAAACGCCATAAGTTACCGATCTTAGTCCTGTCTGAGTGAGGAGAAATCGTTGGCATTGTAGGAGTGTGAAGCAGGATTTAGGGTTTGGAATTTGGAATGGGAAGGAAGAGAAGGAACAAAAAGGGAGGGATTTCGGGGAAGTTGGTTTTGTTGGTTTGGTTTCTTCTGATTACTGAGCTTTGAAATGGAGAGGAGAGGACCGTTACGAATTACAATGGAAGGAGGTTTATTTACATATGGACTCGCGCTAAGAATTCTACTTTTTAAATCTGATAATTTTCTTTTGAATTTTGTTTGGTTGTATTAATTTAAATTCTAAACTAATAATCGTGTGAATTTAAATTAAGAATTTTTGTGAGTATATCAATTTGACACATTTTTCTAAACTTAGTTCGAAATATGTGTGTAGATTTCTTGATTAATAAAATGGACGGTTAGAATTGATGCATGGACATTTTTTAAAGAAAATCTTAATTAAGAGTCTAAATTGATCCACTTAAGAAAATTATGGGTTTAATTGATAAAATTATAAATCTCAGACGATGTTTATCCAAATAGAACGTAATGGAGCTTGGAGAGTGTAATTTGATACAATCATAGTTTTAATTAATACAATTATTAATTCAGAGTTTAAATCGATACACGCCTCAGAATTTAGCGATGTAAATTGATATTTTTCTTATTAACTACAAGATTTCCGATTTCCATTCATATGACATTTTATGTTCAACATGAACAAGGAGTTTCTTGAATAAATATAGTAATTTTGATGGTTGGTTAATTGGTCACATTTTATTCATAAAATAAGTTGAATTGGTATTAGTCTGTATACACCAAAATGATTCTATTTGAGAGATACAGATACTATAGCTCAAATCTTTAGTATTCTCTTACTTTATTGTCAGTCTACTATTTAAGCAGAATACTATCATTTGAAGAACCTCAGACATACTCGAAGAGTGAATCTATATTTCCATTATATCATTAGAAAAGAATAAAGAAAAAATAACTGAAAAAAAATAAATACTGTAAACTAAATTAAATGTTTATTACTATTTAAAATTTTTTTATTTTTTTTTCAGAAATATCGATTAATATCGACATTTTATCAATATTTTCATAGATACTTTTGTAAAATTAAGATTTCAACATTTCCATCAACATCAACATCATTAAAAAAATATTTATTATTATTTTAGACTTTTGTAAAATTATTATTATTATTATTTTAGACTTTATTTTTTAAAAAATTTATCCTTCATTTTACCTAGGTTTGTGATATTATGTAACTTTCAATTTCATTACTTATTAGAAAATCTTGATATCCAATTCTAACTTTATTTATTACTACCAATATATGATATATAATATTTAGGTGGCTATTTTGCATTGGTTTAAAAACATTTATAGTAGGAAAATTTTCACAAATAGAAAAAATGTCAAACTATTTATAGAAATTAACAAAAAAAATATACTGATAGACATGGATAGATTTCTATCAACATCTAACATGGATGGACTTCTATCAGCATCTATCAGTGATAGACTTCTATCATTTTTATTACTGATAGACCCTAATAGACTTCTATCAGCGTCTATCACAACTATCTAAAAATTTTGTTATTTTGTGTAAATAGTTTTCTTATTTTTCTATTTTTAAAAATTTCCCTTTATAGTACTATTTTTGTAATTAGAAAATCTTGATTTTAATTTTCAATTCTAACTTTTACCCAATATTGAAAGGTTTGTGGCAATCTAGTGATTGTTTGTATTGATTTAAATACTCGTATAGTTTTATTCTATAAAATCATTACTTAGAGCTCAATTGATAACGTTCTCATTTTTGTTTTTTTTTTTTTTTGCTTTTTTTTGTTTCCACCTTTTTGAGAACTAGGATTAGAAACGAGTTTGATAACTATTTGGTTAAAAAACATTTTTGATCTCTAAACTAATTGGTTAAAGTAACAATTTAATATCCGAATTTTGGTTTGTAAGGACTTAGTCCACGTATGTTCAATTTTGTAACAATTTAGTTCATGAACTTTAATATGTAATAATTTAGTTCTTACACTTTCAAATTTGTAATTTAGTCCCTAACATAAAAAAATTTCATCAAAATTAGATGTCAAATTTTAATTGTTTTATGACGTAGACTTTGTATTTTATAAAAATATTGAGTATCTAATTAGTTTATCAATGTATTTATGGAAGAAATCTCATTAAATCTTGACAATATTTTCTACGATATGGACTAAATCGTTACAAAATTTAAAGTACAATTACTAAATTGTTACATAGTAAAGTTTATGGATTAAATTGTTACAAAGTTGAAAGTATAGTGACTAAATCATTATAAACTAAAATTTAAAAACTAAATTGTTACTTCTATGAAAGTTGAGGGACTAGAAGTGATATTTAACCTAAATCACTACAAAAACCAAAATTCAATGACTAAATAGTTAGGATGGAAGAGAGAGAGGAAGATGATAGATGAGCTTGAAACAAGAGGAGAGATAAATATGGGTTGTAGTGGGCTGGTTGGATTCTAATGAATGCGGGTTGTAACGAGTTGGAGATTACAAACCAAGCCTAAACCCAACGAACCAAACATGAGATTGAAATCCAAATTATCATTTCAACACATTCCAATCCAACTCCACTACAACCCCAAACACGGGATAATGATCTACAACTTAGTTTGAAAGTAAAAAGCTAGAAACTATTATAAATATTTGAATTATATATGTACATCTACCCAAATTACGTACATATCCCCAAATATCTTATTTACTTTATAAATAGTAGACATTAGGAACTTTAAAGTATAAAATACACCATACATGTGCTTTCAAATTACTCTCTTCTTGATGTCTTCTTATAGCAGTACATCCTTGATGGTTGGATGGAAACCTTCGGCCGTTTCATGTTGGAAGCTGAACACTGATGCTACTTAGTGCTCTGGTTCCAATTCGGGTGGGCTGGGATGGGTTTTGCGAGATCATCTAGGCGCGAGTTCGACTTGTTGGTTTGAACTTTATCCCCCATTGTAAGGATGTGAAGGTTCTTGAAGCGATGACAATTTGCTCTGGACTGGAAAGTATCTCATCTCTTTTCATCTCGAATATCCTTGTTGAGACTAAGTGTCTGGAGGTTGCCAAGTTATTGAATGACGAAGTGATTGATATCTCTGAAGTCTCTTTAGCGGCGAGCTTAGTGTGGTTGCTTATTCTCATGTTTATCGATGTCAGAACGAGTTGGCTCATTGTGTTGCTCGTAAAGCGTTGCAGGATCGGGAGTCCACTATTCTTCAGATTCTTTACCCTGAGTGGTTTACCTTGGGATTGACTCGTAATCTCGTAGTTGTTGTGTTTGTTTTGGGTTGTCCTTTCTAAAAAAAAAAAAAATAAAAAAATAAATAAAAATTACTGTCTTCTTATTTTTATTACTCTTGTTTTATAATAAAAATTTGTGATTTGCGAAAATATTCGTTAATATCGATATTTTAATATATGAAGAGGAGAGACGTAGGATAAGACACCTAAAGAAATAAAATTCAAATTAAAGTGAGCTTAATTAATTGGTACTATTTATAAATTTCAAGAAGATTTTATTGTATTGAAATAAGATATTTCAAGAATAGAAAAGATTTTCCTAAACAATCAACACGGTTAGTGATTCACTTGAATTGGAACCAAATTAATTAAATCGAAATTTTATTTTATTTTTTCTTAGAAAAAAAATATTTCCATAAAAGATGAAAATATCAATGAATTATTATTTTAGGAATATTTTCCTTTTCTTTTGTTGAATTTATTTTTGGAATACTTGAAAGAGAGAGAATTAGGAAGGAAGATAAAATGTAGTAATCAAAATAAAATATAAAATCTAAAGTTGTAATTGTAAACCTACATTATATAATTTGAGAAAATCAAGAAAAGAAGGAAATTAGAAGACGATAGGCCGAAGTTTTGCTATTCTCCAATTTGCTGCGACAAAAATCAATCTTCCTTCTTTGCTTCTCTTCTTATCTCCTCCATCGTAATCGAAGTTCTCAAGAAGAAGAAGAAGATGCGGCGCTCTGCTACAAGGAAAACCGGTCAACCCAATTCAACTTCTGTTAATTCTTCCGCCGTCGATCTCTTTCGCTCCGGTATTTGATCTTTTTTCTTTTTCACAATTCGAATTCTTCTACTAGTAATTCTCACCATGGAAATCGATGATCGTGTTTTGTATATATTGTGGTTAATTCTGTGCTCTGTGGTCATGGACATTGTTTGTCTAATCAATTACTCCCATGATGCCTTTATCTGAGGAGATTTTTATGCTTTCGATGTTTTGTGCGCATCTTATTATGTTGATGATTTAGTTAAGTTTTTACATAAGTGGGATTTCAGTAGGATGAATAACTCTAGTTTTTAGCTAATATTGTGTTTACGGCTTTGAAATTTGGGAATTTCAAGCTTATATTACAGATTGTTTCGTACATGTACTTGAGCTCCTGTTAGAGTTGATCCGAGATGACATGAAGTGAGTTAAAGGTTTCATTAGAAAGTGAGAGTTGTAGAGTTAGAAATTAAAAGCAAGAGAATCTGAACATGCAAACTATTTTTATTCATCGTATTGAGATTAAAAAAAAAAATAAATTCAGTTATGAACTCTGTTGGGTGGTCTAATGGCTGTTCTTAAGCAAAACTATGTGGTTGGTGGCTTTCTCAGTTATATCCTAATAATTATCATGCCCATGTTGAGGTGTACTCTTTTGTTCTTATGAGGTGATTTATGTGAAAGTGTTGATTTTTTAGATTTCTTCCACTATATTAGCCCCTCTTCTTACTATATAAAAATATAAGTTCTCAATTCTTATGAACTTAAGATTCTCAATTTATTCAGCCTCAAGTAGAGCAAGCACAAAAGAGTTGGAACGGATCGATAACCTATTTTACTCATATGCCAATGGCTCTTCTGGTTTGATCGAGTAAGTCAACTTTGGTCAATTGAAATAACTCATTTTTCAGCATTGCTAGTTAGCTTTGCATTGTACCGTATATATTTTTTAATTCAGTATTATACTGTTTAAATTCCTAGCAACGTTCAAATTACAAACTTCCATCCATGTTCCTTTAATGATCAAGGAGGCTGTTCTTCTTATCTTTAAGGAGACTTTTGAATGCTTGTATGAATAAGATCCGTATGGTATGTAGTAATGACTATTTCTTTAACAGTCCAGAAGGAATTGAAAGTCTTTGTTCAGACATGGAAGTGAATCACACTGATGTGAGGATCTTGATGCTTGCTTGGTAAGTCGTACTTAGAATCTATTGAAAGCTCAAGTTTTTCTGGTTTATATGACCTCATTGCCTGGGAACTAATGGATTGCACATACCAGGAAAATGAAATCTGAAAAACAAGGATACTTTAACCTGGTAAGAATATTTACTCTCTTGTGGGCCTCAGAATATTACAAATTATACATCAGATCTTCTTTCTAGTATTGCTGTCCTTTGATTTACCACTGTATGCATCACATCAGTTAATCCTTTCTCTTTCATTTTCTAACCAGTTTAGTAATCTATGAGGAGTATATTTTATTTTATCCAAGTGGTGAGTCTTTATTAACTCTTTGGAGTGGGGTTCTAACCCCCTTTCTCGTGTAATTTCATACCATCGAGGAATTGTTTTTTATAAAAAAAAAAAAAAAAAAGAAGAAAAGAACATCCATTTTTATCTGTGTTCAGCACCCGCTTATAAGGAAAATCCTGTCATTTATATTCTCAGCTTCAATTTAGAAAATTTGGTTGCCAAGATCTTCGAATTGTTTACATTTTATTTTTCATGCCTTTTCTTCATGTCTATTTCCCATCTTATCTATTTTAATTGCATTGTGAAGACAAGATGAAGCATTTAGTCACTCTTTACTAAATTCATTTGATGGAACATTAACCTGTTGTATATTTGATAGGAAGAATGGCGCACAGGCCTCAAATCCCTGAGGGCTGACACTGTTAGTAAATTAAAGAAGGCACTACCAGATCTCGAGAAAGAGGTACAATACCTGTCTTGTTAAGAGTTTCAAAACAAATTAATACATATAGTTAGTGCATTGCTTAATTTTGCGCATAAAGTTTTTAGTGACCAATTCCTCACATTTTGAGAAGGTAAGGAGGCCGTCAAACTTTGTGGACTTCTATTCTTATGCATTTCGGTATTGTTTAACAGGTAAACAAATATTGTTTAGTGTATTTTTAATCTTGAAGGTTGCTTCATTTTCTTCTATCCTATATTGTAATTTGATCTTTACGTTCTCTTTATTCCTTTGATATTTTTCTTAGAGGAGAAGCAAAAGAGTATTGACATAGAGAGTATATGCGAGTTACTGGATCTTGTTTTAGGGTCTCAGTTTCATCCCCAAGTCAATGCATTTGTTGAATACTTGAAGGTGAGTGCCGCCTTGTGTTTTTTGTCTTTTAAATTCCACATTTACCCACAGGCATGATTTATTTGGCACTGCAGTTAACTCCAGCACTGCTTTATAGTACTTCTAGGCGTTTAATAGTAGCACTAGCTCTTAGTCTAAGAGAGTTACACTCTTGAGTTATAGCCTATCTCTAGCATACCTAGTGGAGCATACTGCTCAGTGTTGATAACTGGACTTGACCATATTATTACGGGTAGTCATAGCTGCAGCCACCTAGTTAATCTGCTTTCTCATGAGAATCTTAGGATTTAGGACATGGTTGGTGATTCGAGACTGGTGATTCTGTAAAAGACATGCTCCAGAGTAATGAATTTTCTTACATAGGATTTCAACTTTTTGTATTATTGACCGATTAATCCCATGTTTGCTGCCTTCCCCCTCATCAAGAAGGTAGAATGAAAATTTCTTATTTGCTCGTACTTTGCATGCAGATACAAAGTGACTATAAGGTTATTAACATGGATCAATGGATGGGCTTCTTTCGATTCTGCAATGAGGTACTTTCATTATCTCCCATAGTACATTAACACGACACGTTTCATTATATTTGCTTGCATCTGTTGCACTACCAGTGGAATACAGTAAGAAAAATTGAGAGGAAAATACTTCTGGAATCTACTATGAACATGCTTTGAATTTTACAAGAGAGTCATTGCCAATTCAATTATCTTCTGATCCCTTGAATTCAATAAAACAAGTATGATCTTAAGCTTGATAACTATGTGGATTTTGAAAATTAAGCTTATAAACACTATTTCCACTACAAGTTCAATATTTTGTTGTCCATTTTCTACCAATGTTTTTCAAACCAAATTTGACTAGGAATCTTTCTTAAAGGAAGATGAAAACTATAATTGAACAATTGGGAGGCAACAAACATAAATTTCAAAAACAGAAAACTAAAACAAAATCATTATCAAATAGCCTAAGTTTGTGAGTTATCTGAATTCAAAGTTTTTGAGTTAACTGAATTCTTTTCTTTTTTCAATTGGTCTAGAAAATGTGTATTTGGATGATCCAAAGGGTTAAATACTTACTAGTATTTTTCTCGTACTCTGTTATTATTCTTCTTTTGAACCTGTAGATATGGAAAATGAATAAATTTTAATTGAAAAAAATCTAGAAAAAAGGATCCACCTCATACCATAATTCCCCTTGTATAGAAAATCAGTCTGAAGGAGAAGTGTAATATGATGCAAGAATAACTTCTCTATCCACCTCAAATTGATTTGTTTGTATCATCAGCATATGGTATTGATGTCCTCAATTCAAATTGTTGACACACTTGATGATCATTATGCAGATAAGTTTTCCCGAATTGAGCAATTACGACTCGGAACTCGCTTGGCCGTTAATCCTCGACAATTTTGTTGAATGGTTACAAGCAAAGCAGAGTTAAAAACCTGATGTGTTCATCATACAATGTATTTTGATGTATACGCCACAGTTGTTGAAGCAAGTATCCTAATCCTAATTTCTCTTACCGTTTCAGATTCATATATATTTCTTCGTCCTTTCTAACCAGATTTATGAACATTTCTGTTTCTGCAGGCTCACCTTCGATTACACGTTTGCATAGCAGCAGGATTTTCACTCATTATTCCTTATTTTACTCTTTTAACTTCTTTGAAATCAATGGTCATTCCCATTATGTTCATTTCAAACATTCATGGATTATTCTTCTGCTAAATTATTGAAGTTTCCTACTGTGTTTTCGTTTCCTCCATTCTTCATCATGTTACTTGGCCATTCAATTGATATTGACTGACTATTTTGACAGACTTCTTTTGTGTATCCATGAAACAGCAGCTCAAGCTGAAATTTGCCCGACAGCAAGAATTTGGGAATATTTTTATTGGCTTTTTTGAATACTTGTCCCAAAAAAGAAAAGAAAAAAGAAAAAAAGAAAAAAAAAAGTAGTTTGCTGTTAAATTAGAGGTCCTAGGTGGTATCGTGTCCAATTAACTTTTTCCCCTCCCTCTTCTTCTTCTTCTTCTTTCCTTTTGTTAGGGTTCCTGTGAGTTATTATTGAGAATGACTAGAGTTACAGAAATTCAAATGCGTTTGTAACCTTTTATTGTTGTATATTTTTTTTTAGTTGTTTTCAAATATAGCAAAATGAGCTAACATATTTATAAATGTAGCAAAATGTCATTTTATATTAGTGATAGACAATGATAGACTACTATCATCTATCATGGTCTATCATTGATAGATAGTGACATTTTTGCTATATTTGAAAATATTTTCAGCAATTTTGCCATTTAAAACAAAAAAATAAAATTGATTTATTAACAACGTTTTCTTGAATATACAATAATTATCGAATCATAATATTGCTTATTGTTTAACAAAAATCATGATGTGATTTTTGGTAAATTATAATGTGTTTTATGGGATTTTACCTTTTGTGGTTATTTGGTTTTGAGTTTTATTATTTTTTATTTTGTTAAAGTATCATTTTGGTTAATGTATTTTGGGAGTTCAATTTTAGTATTTATATTTTAAAATATTTGATTTTAGTAACCTTAACTTGAACTGGATATGTTCCGTTGGTTGTACAATTGTGTCTTATGAGTTTTAAAAAAAAGTTTGATTTTAGTCTTGGACTTTTGATAAATGTTAAATTTAGTTTTTTTAAAAAAATTTTAAATTTAGTTGCTAGTTTATTATTTTTTTTTCTTTTCAAAATATTATTATACGTTAACATTTTCACTATAAATTTAAAACTATGGTTATTCTTTAACCAACTTTAGTAAAAATTTAATATTGAGCAACTGAAATTAGACATTTAAAAGTATATTGACAAAAATTGAACAAACTAACCAAATTGGTATCGTAACTTCTTTTTTTCTTTTCAAAATGATAATTTAAAATGAAATTGTTATCTAATGGGTCTATTATCGCTATTTTTTCCATTAGTTAGTTATTGTAATTGAGGGTTGAGCTATTTTTTAATTGATTTTATAATATAAATGATTTTCACTCGGTTAAAAACCCTGTCTTTTTTTTAGGAAAAAAAAAACTGTCAATTGCCGTATATATTGACTAACTAATATCTATTAGTTAGTAACGTAATGTTTTATATATTGCATCTTTTTTCTTTAGTACTTATGCTTACAATATTCGACTTTTGGTTTGCTAAAATTGCAATTAACTTTACAATTATATTTATTTTTTATAAAAAAACCTTTACAATTATTTTAACTTGAGCAAATGAAAATAGTATTTATAAATATGTTAAAATACATATTTAAGTAGCAAAAGTGTAAAACATATCTATCATCATACAGCAATTATAAAATAAACTCCAAGTTAAAAAGAGAAAAAGTCACTACAAAAGTGAAATCTTTTATGAATCAAATACTAAAATAAAAATTAATCATTAATTTAAAATGAAGGAAAATAAAATTTAAAGCAAAACCTATCAATGAGTCAAAGCAAAAGGTTTTCCACATGGAGTTAATTTCTCAAACTTTTTGACCCTTAGGCTTAAAGCATTCAAAAAGAGCAAAAAGTAGAATGTCACTAAAGTGGGACACATGCAATTGCAAAATAATGGGCACAACTTTCCTTGCAAATTTGCACCTTATTTTAGGTCATTTTGCTTTTTTCTTTTTAAGGACTCTTGCCAATTCCAAGGCTAATATTAAGGGTTATTTTACTTGATTTGAGGTACTTTTCCAAAAAGGGTTGTTTTCTAAATGATAATTATAGAAAATTACCTTTTTGGTTCTTGAGTTTTTAACAGGTATCTTTAGTATCTGAGTTTTGAAAATGAATATTTTTAGTCCTCGAGTTTTATGAAATATTAAACTCTAACATAAATTTGACTAGATGGTAACGTTTTTACTAGCATCAACAAAGAGCATAGCATTTGGCAAATCCAAGAAATCCCAAATCTCAAAAGCCGTCATCAAGATGCTTTAATTAATTATGTGAAATCTAATTTTTTAATCCATCGGAATGGAGCTCTCAATATGTTAATCTTCCTCTTTTTCCTTCTAATTCGATCTTAGTTGACTTAATTCGTTAGGTTTTTGTTGGTGGTAGAAATTTTGGATACATTTAGTAAGTTTATTGGAACAAAAGTATCTGAAAAATCTCATAAGATGACCAAAAATTAGAGTCAAGTCGTCGAAATGTGAGATCGGAGAAGTGTGATGTGTTTTCAGGCAAATGAATTTTCAATAACATCGAAAATTAAGAAAGTGCAGCCCAAGCTGCACCCAACAAAAATATGTCATGTGATAATTTTTTTGATTGAATTTTTACTATGTAAAAAAAATACATTGGATTAGGTGCCGTGCTTGAATCAAGAGAGAGAAAAAGAGATGAGGGAAAGAGCGAGGAGAGAGAGGATGAAGATATTAAAACTATAGTTTTTTTCCATCTCATCTTACTACATCATTTCTATAGTCAAATTTTTGTTAGAATTTAATATTTTTGTTAGCAGACACCTTTTAAACCCATTTTAATAAAATTCAGAGACTAAAAAAAAGTTTCTTTTTAAAATTTAGGGATGAAACTTTCAATTAAATCTAGATAAAGTATTAATTTTCCTACTTATTCTACTAATTTGATCAAATAAAAAACTTAGAATTCAAATTTACTTAGACATAAAATAATTTTATGTCTAATATATTATATATTAGTTAGTTTTTAAGACGTTTGAATTCGTTAAAAACTATTTAGATATAAGATTAAAAGTTTAAACATTATTATTAAAATTGAGAGATCTATAAAATAAAAAACAAAATTTCATGTACTTATCAATTACTTTTAAAATTTAATGGACCAAAAAAACACAAATCTTAAAGGTTATAGATTAAACTTCAATTTAAAAGGGGTGAAATCTCCAGAATTAAGATAGAGCAAATCTATAGTGCAATAATCAAAATAGTATTTAGCCTTTTAAAAAAATGGTTTTCTAGAGAGAATTTTAGGGCCATATTTGCAAACTAAGAAAATGAATTTACTCCATTAAAAAAATGGGACAGTTGCACATAAAGCAATCAAGTCCAAAATATTATCAAATATAGCATAATACAAAAAATATTGCAAATATAGCAAAATTTAGATCTAGTTATGTAAGTCTATCAGTGATAGACCATATCGTTGGTAGGAGTCTATCAATGATAGACTATATCAGTAGTAGAAGTCTATCACCGATACAAGTCTATCACAGTCTATTATTGATAGATTTTGCTATATTTACAATTTTTTAAAACTATTTTTATACGTTTAATTATTATCCCTAAAAATACCCTCTTTTAAAATTACTGTAAGAAAATTTCATCCAAATTTGGATTCCAATCCACATCTCACCTGGGAATTCAAAACTCAGCCTATAACCACTTTAATGGTAGCTCAACCAAATCCAAGAACATGGAGACAAAAAAAAAAATACATTGCAGAGACAAATAACCCACTTTGCCTAATAATACATAATTTACATAATCACTTATACACCCCCCAAAAATGCATTTTTTGTAATGTTGAGAAAGAGAGAGAAAGAAGGGTAATTAATGACTAATAAGTTAAATTACAAATTTCGTTCTTACGGTTTAGAGAAAGTTAGAATTCAGTCTCCAAGATTTATTATTAGAATTTAGTCTCTATATTTTGATAAAACCATCTTAAAGTGTCCATAGAATTTTATCAAACTATATGGACTATTTATGAAGTATTATCAAATTATAAGAACTAAATTCTAACTTTTTAAATTATAAGAACTAAATTTTAACTTTCCTCTAACTATAGGAACCAAATTTACAATTTAATTTAACTAATAATATAATTCTTTAAGAATTTGGAGTGGGAATCAATGGTGAAGTTGGAAGACGAGGACGTCTTGTTCTGCTTCTGCCTCTGCGGAGAGTAATTGGAGAAGAAGAAGAAGAAGAAGAAGAATTAGAAGCTGGAATTTCAGCTGTTTGGATTCTTGGCAATTCCTTCTTCTTCTCTTCTTCTTCTCCTCCTTCTTCTTGTTTTTCTTCACTTGTTTTCTTTTGCACTCTGTTTTGACCAAATTTTGTGGAGTTTAAAGTTGCTGGTAACACACAGTTGCATATCCACCCTGCATTTTGAAAACGATCTCAGTAAATCTTAACAGACACAAAGATTCAACACAATCCATGATAGATATTAAAAAAAAAAGGGTTTAAATTGAACTTTGTCCTTGTATTCTATTGCTCAACAACCTACCTTATATTAGTATTCTGGTTCATTTTTCATAATCGTTTATCTACGTTTTCGAAGTCCTAAATTTTGAAAACAAGAAGAAGTAATTTTTAGTTTTAGAATTTGGTTAAGAAGTTAAATGTTTCCTCTTCAAACATGAAAATAATGATACTAAAAAAACAAAACATAATTTTCAAAAACCAAAAACTAAATAGTTATCTAGACAATTTTGGACTCACAACCATTCCAACGCAAATTAGTTAAGTGTATACAAAACATAATTTATAGGCAAGTTTTTGTTAAATAATTTAGTGAAGGTTTAAACTTGAAATAACACGTGGGTTCCTATATTTTGAAGTTTGTTTAGTTTTAGTCCATGTATTTTTATTAAATCTTAAAATTTAGGTCATCTAGCTTGTTATTGTTATATTTTTATTTTTTTAGTTATCTATTAATAATTTTACTATAAATTTTGAACATATTTATATATTATATTTTTTTATATGAAAATTTTAGACAATTTCGATAAAAATTAATTTTAAGGGACTAAAAGTATATACACTAAAATTAAACATTTGAAAGTACAGAGATTAAAAATGATCAAACTTCAAAGTATATGAACAAAAATAGTATTTTACCTTTAATTAAATTAGTAAAAAGGATTAAAATACTTTTTTTAAATATAAAATTGTAGGGACTAAAAGTAAAACATTTAAAGTAGGGAGATACAAAAGCATTAAAGTTCATCATCAGCATTCAAAGAGAAATAAACAGGAAAAAGAAAGAGAGAAAAAAGGAAAAAAAAAAACAGCAAGAAGTAGAAAAGGAGATGTAAATTTAGATCAAAACAGGAATTGAAGTGGGATCTTACTTATCTTACCAATTCTAGCAAGGCGATTGACCCAACTTGGGATGGGATTTCCAGTGAGTTTGATGCAAACATGGTTGCAAAAATGGTTGCAATTTTTAGTGATTAGATTATATGCATTTCCTCTGTAATCTTTACCAAGTTCCTCCATTAATGACCTCACTTCTGCTTCACTTAAATCTGTTTTCCCAATCAAAATTGATTTTCTGAACTTGAATCCATCACATTGCTTTGGTTCCCCTTCAAATATCCCTGTACTTGGATATTCATGAGCCCCAAATGCAAATTCAATTCCATGAACTGCATCAGAATCCCATACATTTACTCAGTTTCAGATAAAAAAATGGAGGTCCAGAAAACAGCAGAAAAGATTTTCCAAGACTAAAAGTTCATTCAAACACAACCCATCAAAATGAAGGTCCAGAAAACACTAGGAAATAGTTCAAGAACACTCAACAAGTTTACCAAAAGTAAAATCCTTCAAGTTAGTCCAATTTTCCTCCATTTTCCCACCATCCAAACAGAATCCATGAAAATGGAGGTCCAGAAAACAGCTGGAAAGTTTGTCCAATAGCAAATTATAGTTCAAGAACACTCAACAAGTTCACCAAAAGTAAAATCCTTCAAGTTAGTCCAATTTTCCTCCATTTTCTCGCCATCCAAACAGAATCCATCAAAATGGAAGTCCAGAAAACAGCTGGAAAGTTTGTCCAAGAGTAAATTATAGTTCAAGAACAAACAAACTAAGTGTACTAAAACTAAAAACCTAGAAGGAAGTTCGTCTAATTTTCCATCATTTTCTCACCATCCAAACAGAACCCGTCAAAACGGGAGGTGAAGAAAATCACACTTACAAGAACAACAAACAAGGATACATAAAGCTAAAACCTAGAAGTTCATTCGATTTCCCCCCCATTTTCTCTCTAACCAAACAGAAACAAAACTCATCAAAAGTGGATTCATCGTTCAACAATTACCAAATCCAGATTAAGCTCGGAAATGTAGATCTAAACAGCAGATTCCAGCAGAGAAAGCGATGAATTAGAAGAAGAAGAAGAAGAAGAAGAAGAAGAAGAAGGTTAGAAATTAGAACAAACCTTGAAGACCAGAATGATAAACTCCGAGGCCGAACCAATATGCGTAGCCATTAATGGGCGTCAGATCGTACACATTGAGGTACACTGGAACGGATCCGGAATCGCCATTGCTGGAGATTCTTCTGCACAACATTTCGATCTCACTTCCACTCGCTTACTGAAACTAACAACTCCATTGCTAAATAATCTTCGAACCAATAGAAAATGATCATCGGAAACATAAACAAAAAAGCAAAAGAAAAAAAAAAAACAATTAATGAGTAATCATAACTTTCTTGATTATTAACAAAGTTTATAGTTTTTTTAAAGTGAGATTGGGAAATGGGAATCTTCTAATTCAAGTGGGTGCCACCAGTTGTAAGACTACAACTCTATTTCTTCAATAAATTTAGGATTCTGTCTCTTTTTTTTTTTTTTTTTCCAATTCTTTTTCTCTCTCGCCTTTTTTAAGATTAAAATATGGATTAAATTATATTTTAATAGTTAAAAATTACTTTTGGTCCCTAAACTATCATGAAGATAACAATTTAGTCCCTGAACTTTAGTTTGTAACGATTTAATCCCTTTACTTTCATTTTTGTAACAGTTTAGTCCCGAAACTTTAATGTGCAACAATTTAATCCCTGTACTTTAAATTTTTTGAACGATTTAGTCTCTATTGAAAAAATTAGAGTTAAGATTTAATGAGATTTCTTGCACAAATAAACCGATAATCTAATTAGAAACTCCATATTTTTATAAAATACAAAGTCTACATCATAAAATAATAAAAATTGATATATAATTTTGATGAATTTTTTTACGTTAGGGACTAAATTGTCACAGATTTAAAAGTACAAGGACTAAATTGTTAAATACTAAAGTCCAGGAACTAAATTGTTACAAAATGGAAAGTATAGAGACTAAATCGTTACAAATCAAAGTTTAAGGACTAAATTGTTACTTTCATAAAAGTTTATGGACTAAAAGTGTTTTTTAACCTATTTATGTAATTTTAATACATCTTAGAAATCTAGTAAAAATTTAGTATTTCAAAATTTGAAGTTTATTTTAACAAAATTAGAGAAATAATAATAATAATTTTTATGGAATAAAAGATATTATGTGAGGAAAAGTATTTAAGACGCGCCTACTTTTATATTTCTCACCAAATTTTTCTCACTTCTTTTTAAAAATATTTTAATTCATTTTTGTGTGCGATGAGAGTGAGATACATAAAAATAGGTGCATCGTCTCAAAATGCACCCAAGTAGTGCCCATATATGAATATATTTTCATAGAGACAAAAATGAAACAAAATGCAAAGTACAAATATCAAAATGATATTTTAATAATTATTTATTTATTGTTCATACAAGGTTGATAATCCTTTGATATTTTTTTATTTTGAAAATTAACTGTATAAGCATTATTTTTAGGGGGATTTTTAAAAATAGAAAAAAAAAAGAGAATCTATTTACACAAAATAGCAAAATTTTTAGATAGTTGTGATAGACGCTAATAGAAGTTTATCGGGATAGAAATAATAGAAGTTTGAAGTCTATCAATGTCTATTAGTGTTTTTTTTTTTGCTACTTTCTGTAAATAGTTTGACATTTTTTCTATTTGTGAAAATTTCCCTTATTTTTTTTATCTATGAATTTTTTCTTTTATTTTCTACTTTAAAAAAAAGTTCAAAATTCAAACCAAATTCTCATAACTAAAAAGAGTTTTTTTTTCTTTAAAAAATTTTTATCATTATTTTTTTTAATTGACTACGAATTTCAAATAATATGAAATCCATAATAAATAAATTTAAAATAAACACACATTTTTAACATAATTGTTATCCAACAGTGTCTTGTTTATACTTTTGAATATTTTATTTTTTATTTTTTTTTCAAAAGAAAAAAAACTCAAATTTTATTCCATAAAAATGTAAGTCAGTCATTTATAAATGAATAATGTTTTGACTAATGAATAATATTTGTCTACACACATAATTAGTAACATATCTTATTGACTATCTAATGTGATGCATTTTTATTAGCTGGATTTTTTTTTTATTTAACAGATAAATAAAACTCACTAAATATTTGAGCTACTAAAAATGCATCACATAAAAAGTGTGCAGACAAGTATTATTCTTTTTGAACAAAATAGTAAACCAGTAGCATATTACTTTATGAAATATGTGAACCAATGTTAAACTATAAAATTATTTGTCAACTTTAAACATTCTCTATGTTCAACCTTTAAAATATTCAAACTTTAATATAGTTTGTGGTTATTATAATCTGTGGATTATACTAGTTTGTATTTGAGATATAAACTATTTTAATTTGGATAAGAAGTGGTAAACACGGTAACAGAGAGAAAAAAAAGAGGATAAATAGAAAATTTTAAACACAAAGAGAGATTTGAAATAGTAATATTGTAGTTAATTGTAGATATAATAGTTGAAAGCATTAGCAGCTATTATAATTGGAGCCTCGAATGTGGAGTGAACTATCCACCCACTTAAAGTTAGGGCCTAAACACCCTTTAAATTTTAGGGACAATTGCAAATATAGCAATTAGATTCAAAGTATTAGCATATATAACAACATTTTTTAAAAATTGCAAATATAGCAAAGTCTATCAGTGATGGACTTCTATCGTTGATAGACTTTTATGGTCTAGATAGTCTATCGCTGATAGACTTTGTTATATTTGTAATTTTTTTAAAATATTGCTATGCACTTAGTTATTATTCCTAAAATTGCTACTCATTATAATTACCCTAGATTTTATTTTCATTTAGACCATGAAATGTACATGATTGATTCTTTTTAATTCTTTTTATTATGTTGTAAACAAGTGAATAAATCATATAGGTATGTAGTTCTACATTTTATTAGCGATAGAGTAAATATAAGCTTTGAGTACAATTTACCATTTATAAATGTAATAAATCAAAGTGAGTTTAGCTTAATTGATATAGCCGACTCGTTCCCTTCAAATTGAAGATTCAATTTTTCATTCCGTAATTATAATAAACAATTAGTAAAAAGTGAAGTAGGTTAAGAACTTTTATATATGGATGCTTAAGTTTTAAGTCTTAGAAATGGACATGGGAAAATACTATGATATTTCACATGTGAACACATTAACTTTAATTTAGAGGACAATTCATATGAAATTCAACTTAATTTGTTTATTATATTCATGCTCGTGTTCACATACACAAGCCACAACAATATCCTTTTTTAAACCAAATTTAATAAAATTGGTACATTGTGTAGAATAAATCACATACCAAATCTCAAAAGTTAACGATAAAAATGTTAATCTAACATAGCTAAATGGTTAAAGGTAATATATTCTCGATGAAGATGTCAAATGTTTGAATTTTTCCATCTCACAAATTATCGAATTAAGAACAATAAATTCAAAAAATTAAAATAAAAAATAAATGATAAACAAGTTAAATTATGTCGTTAAAGCGAGTTTAGTTGAATAATAATTGCCTATAGTTGTTGTACTAAAAATAAATAAATAAATCCAGTAAAAAAAAAAGTTGAAGGTCAGAGCATTTCCTTTCCTAAATAAAGACCGAAAGAATTGGAATACATCTTGGCTTTTTTCTTTCTCATTTCTCTATCATATGTTAAACTTTTTTCAATTGAATTTTGTACATTTCAAAATAACTTTAATCATTCAAACCTTTTATTTTCTTTTGTTTTTTTAATTTTATTTAAAGATCATATATCCAAGTTAATTAAATCAAATAGTGAATTAAAAAAATATCTTATTTAATATCACATTATTCTATTTGAAAGGTGGGATCCTTCCATGATGTCTTTTTAAAGTTGAATATTAACATTGTTTGGAGTCCTGTCACCAAAGATGGGTGATCTAGGATAGGAGTTTCGAGATCATTTAGGTCGTGTATATCTTGTTGGTTTGAAGTTCATTCCTCATTATAAGGAGGTGAAGATTCTTGAAGCAATGGTCATACATCTCGGACTTGAAAGTATTTCATCACTTAATCTACCAAATATTTTGGTTGAATATGATTGTTTGGAGGTTGTTAATCTGCTCAATGATAATGTGTTTGGCATTTTTGGAGTCTCTTTCTTTATTGATGAGGCTAAGGCTCGAGGCAGGGAAATGAGAATTTTCTCCTTCTCTGATGTTCGCCATAAAAACAAAATGAGCTGGTGCACCCTTTAGCGCATAAAGCTTTGCAGAAGCAAAAGTTTTCCATTCTTCAAAACTCTTTATTCTGACTGGTTCATCATGTTTGTGTCTAGGGATGTAATACCGTAGTTTGTAATTTGGGTTTGTTGCTTGTTTGATGGTCTTTGTTGGATATTTATATTGTAGTAAAATAATGTAAAACAGTGTTTTTTTTAATATTGAAACACAAAAAAATAGATTTAATTGTGTAGATTAAATTCATTATTATAAACTTCAAATTGAATTGAAACTGTCAAATTAAGATGACGTTTCATGTACAAATTTAACATATATATGAAAGTTAAATTTATAGTTTCTTCGATTTGAATGAGTTATGTTTTATTTTGGCCAAGTAACAACTCAATCGAGTTAAATTTGACAAATGTTTCAATTTTGTATTTATTTAATTTTATTTTTTATTTTGGAGAGTTACTAAGTTGTTAGCCTATATATAACAACTTGTTTATTTATTTGTAGCGTCCCACTTCAAATTGAAGAGTTTTCTCATTTTTTCTTTCTTTTGATCTTGAGTTGAGTTGAGAGTAAATATCCAAGAGTTTGGCCAGATCCGAGTAGTTCAAGGTCACAGTTCTACCAGAATTAATCGTTATATCCTACTGAAACGATCGTTATAGTCTGCTTGCAGCTTGTGTAAAGCGAATAATTATCTTTAGAACAACACTTATTAAAAGAGTGCATCAATTACCTTTTGAATCTCTACGAACTTTTAAAATTTGAACTACAGACCCAATATATACTATGTATCAGTTGGCTTTGGCGAACTCGAATGCTTATTAGTTAGTTCCTTATATGACAGACTGCAAATTGATTAAGATAATAGTTAAGATTCAATATTAAAAATGCTTTGATTATTATTAAAAAGATTTGATTAGATGGCAGGTTGTTGTGTTAATAAAATGAATGGACAGTTTTTTAAAAGTAAATATAGTTTTAAATTGTCGATACATAAATATATAAACGTGAAAAGTTAGCACAAAGTGGAACATGCATTGTATTTAGAATTGGTGATTAAAATTGGGTATTTAATTGATTGAAAAAGAGAAAGAATATAATGATTTAGCATTCTAGGTTAGTCATTGTAATGGGTCCACCACAAGCATGGGTCTTAATTCCCCCTTTTTTTTTCCTTAATAATTTAAAAAAATAGGAAAATTGTTATAAACACAAAAAATATCAAACTATTTACAAATATAGAAAAATTTCAGTGTCTATCGGTGATAGAATTCTATCGTGGTCTATTACTGATAGAAAGTAAAATTTTTCTATATTTGTAAATAATTTGACTTATTTTCCTCTCTATCATATGAAGTTTGTTCAATTTTAGTCCTTATATTTTTAATTCTATGATTTTAATCAATATACTTTCAATTAATCTTAAATTTAGTCTCTCAAAATTACTGTTTACCGAAATTCATTAAATAATAATAATATTTTTTATACAAGAAAATAAAATATGTGAATATGTTTTCAAAATTTATAGTAAAAATGCTATAGATAACAAAAAAAGAGTTTTTTTTAAAAAAAAATTAACAATAAACTAGCATTGAAGACTAAATTTAAAATTTATTGAAAGTACACAGACTAAAATTGGATAATTGAAAGTATATGGTCTAAAATTGAACAAATTTCAAAGTATAGGGACCAAAATGATATTTTAATCTAAAAAAAATATTAAGATAAGTTTCAATTATACCTCGAACTAGGGGTGTTCATAAGTTAGATTGAGATGAACTTTAGACTCAATCCATTGTTAAGTTTCTTCAACACAAATAACACATATTAAATTTTTGGGTTGGAATAGTTCGAGTTACTTGGATCATTTATAAACAAATAATCTTATTATCTTAAAAAATGGCTTAAAGAGAAAATCATTTTAGACTATTTTACCTTTGTGTCAAATCTTAAATTTACAAGCTAGGTCACTAATAAAAATTAGGAAAATTTTTCACATATAGAAAAAAATTCAAACTATTTACAAAAAATAGTAAAAAAAATACTGATAGACATTGATAGACTTCTATCAACATCTATAAGTGATAGACTTCTATTATTTCTATTACTGATAGACTCTGATAGACTTCTATCAGCATCTATCACAACTATCTAAAAATTTTGCTATTTTATGTAAATAGTTTTCCTTGTTTTTCTATTTTTAAAAATTTTCCTAAAAATTATCAAATTTTAAATGTGAAAAGTAAGAATATAAAAAGCTCTTTTGGCAATATTATTCTCACATACCCTATTATTTAATGTAGTACGTAGTACGTGACTAGATATTTCCACTATCCTCGAGGGACCTGATCCTAACGGAGTAAGAAATTATAATGCATTGTCTGTCCCCATCCTCACCTCCGTCCAATTAACCCTTTTATTTATTTATTTATTATAATAATTTAAATGTTATGTTGTGATTATTATTATTATATAAATATTATATTTCAATTTTTATTTTTATTGTTTAATGGTCAAGATAATGAATATGTTTAAATTGAATATTTAAATTTGGACTATATATGAATAATTTGATTGGTAATTATTTTCTTTTACTAGAAAATTAGAATAATCTCTTTAATTCAAATTGAACTAATCATATAAAAAAATTTGGTAGGAAATTTAATATTTAATTAAAACTTTTTTATAGTAGTGATTTAAGCTAATTGAATTTTTTTAAAAAGAAAAAATCAAAAATTTTCCGTGGACATTTTTATAAAAAATTTCGCGCAGATGGAGAATGAAATGAGGAGCTTCCCTAGCTTTATCCCGTCCCGTAGACATTTCTATACATGACTCCCAAATTAGGTTATTAAAAATTAAAAATTTAATATTAATTATTAGATAACTTTTAAGGAAAGTGCGTGTGATTTTCCTTTTGATATTATTAATCTTTTTTTATTTTTAAAATGTTACTCCACCTCACATTACATTACATGTGGTTTACTAGGATTGGTTTTGAAATTTTATTTGCAATTACCATTTTATGATTTTGATAAATTCATTGGAAATCTTGGAATATTAACAAATTTATTTTTATCATTTAATCATATTAGAATATAAAGTTTTATAACCACTTGACTTCCTACTATAAAAAAGCTCAATTCCACCCGTCTACAACAACAATTTGAAGTTTTTTTTTTTAAAAAAAATATTATTTTTTTAATGCTTTTCCATCTCAATACTATATATTTTAGATTTTTTAATTTAATCAATGCAATATAGTAGTAGTCATTCAATTTTCTTTTCAATAATGTTGTTTAACATGTTGATGCTTCAACTGGTGAAAGGTATCAAAATGAGTATAACTCAACGACATAGTGCTTGAACTATTTGTTGTAATCAGAGGTTCGATTCTCCCACCCTATATATTGTTGGAAAAAAAAAACATTAATGAACTGTATGTTTTTTTTTTGGAAGATAGTTGACATTTGTTTTTCTTAAAATATAATTGTTTAGAAAAAATAATGATTCAAAATCTCTTGATGCCACATCTCACTTATGCATATGCATGTTTATTGAGTCATAAAAGAGTCTCTCTATCTCCCATAATTAAAATACCTTTAAATTTAGGGACACAGTTGCAAATATAACAATTAGATTCAAAGTATTAACATATATAACAACATTCTAAACAAACTACAAATATAGCAAAGTCTATCCATGGGAGAAGTCTATTAGTGATAGATTTCTACCACTGATAGACTTTTATGGTCTAGGTGGTCTATCATTGATAGACTATAAGAGTCTATCAACGATAGAAGTCTATTGTTGATAGACTTTGTTATATTTACAGTTTTTTTAAAATGTTGTTATACACTTGGTTATTATCCTTAAAATTGCTATTCGTTACAATTACCCTTCAATTTAATTACCATATACACACTTTACATTAAAAAGATTTTTTTTTTAAAATATATGATTTTTTTTTAGAAATTCACCCATCATAATTATCTTTTTTAACATAACAATTTAATTTATTTTACTAAATTGAAAATTAATTATAAAAGTTTTTGCTCTATTTATTTCAATAATTGGATGTAAAAATTTAAGTTAAATGATTTTCTAAAACAAAAGCGAACATGAAATATTAATTCTCTATAATTTTATTTTTTTTACATTTATCCATTACAAATTAAATTTAAAATTTGTAATTAATAACAAAATATTAATTATAAAAAGTTGTAAACATTTGATGTGATGTAACTCTCTTAATCAGTTATGTAATTAATATAAAAAAAATAGCTGTTGAGATTTATAACTGTATATTTTAATTTCAGTATGAGCAGTTGATAAAGTAATAATAACTTTTACAAAACTGTTGCAATTCTCAATAATTAGGATAATTCTATTTTGTTCGATGTAATTTATATTCTTTTGAATAACATATTTTAAAATTGTAATAATATTTTACTAAGTTTATTTTACTTTTTTTTTTTTTTAATACGATTGACAAACACAAAAACTTAAAGACAAAGGAAATCAGAACGAATAGCAGAATCTACTCACAGAAGGTGGTCTTCAAGCCACACAGTAGAAAGTCTAAATCTGCGGGCAGGGGAAGCTAAACCATGAGCGAGCAAAGCAACAAAATTATATGGATGGTCGGCCTATAGAAAACCAAGGAGAGATCCACTCAAACGAATATCCCAAATAACATCAACGAAAGTTTGAACCTCATTCGCTTGTCTATCAATCCCCACTAAGAGATTTCAGAAGATTTTGGAATCAGTCTCAACTAAAAGAGGGGAGATGTCAGCCTCAAGGGCTTTGGAAATATCATTAAACATGACAATGACTTCAACAAGCTCAATAGTACATGATAAGGAGAAGTGGTTCTCCATAGCAAGCATGACTTCACCATTCTTATCACAAACAAAGCACCAGTACCCCCATCCCCATAAAGCTTGTTTGCATCAGAATTCATCTTAAAAGAATCGGACGGAAGGGCTAGCCAACGAGAGTCTTCCGCATTGACCAAAGGAACTTGAGCCACCTGCACTGTAACCAAACCAAGATGCCGTTCAAAATCTTCAACCAAAGAAACAACCGAATCAAGTCAAACTGAGTAGAGATGTGACTTTAAAAAACTAGTAGGTTACGTCTATGCCAAGTTACTACTTTTAATTAAGAGATACTAAAAGACATTCCATTTATTTATTTATTTTTATCAATATTAACCAATTTAGTATATAATACAATTAATGAATTAAAATTATAAAAAAAAATAAGAAGAGTGTAAACGTTGGGAGTTCGGAAGGATGAAAAGAGCTAACATTAAATTGTTGGCATTAATATCTATCTAGAGACTAAATGCAAGTTACCTTTTCTTTTCCCTGTTTTTGAAGCCATATAAATTATTCATTTGTTTCTTTACACACACGCACACGCGCGCGCACATACACACAATCGTTTTATTTTCACGTTGTTAATATAAAATTTGAACATTTGTTATAGTTAAACCCATATATAGTTGTGAAATGTTTAAATAGTCATACATAATATAATTGTACTTAAAATCTTTTATAAATAAATCATATTTTCAACTTAATCTGTGCAACACACGGAGTAACTAAGTAGTTAAATATAAAAATTGACAAAAAAAAAAAAAAAGGAAAAAAAAGAGTGGTGGGCCGGAGGCCCAAATATTGACACATTAATGGGCCTGACAAACGAAGACTAGTTGAGCCCATAAGAATTAGTGACCTATATATTCATTCCACTTTTCCCCACGCCCATCTCGTTCGAGGACAATGTTGCGCGCCAGAGCCAGTTGGAGTCAATTTTCAAAGCGATTAAAGCCATTCGAAACCAGCTCATTTTGCTCCAAATCCCACATTCAGACCAACAAGAACAGCAAGATCAATGGCGACGACAAGGTTGTGCCGGATCCTAGCAGCTACAACGAGGCGTACAAGCAGCTGGATAACTTGGACTTCATGACCGCCTCCAAGATCCTCTTCACTGAACCTTCCAAGAAAAAGAAATTTGGGTATCACTTTCTATTCTCTATATTCGTCTTCCTTCCATGGCTGTTTGTTTGGTTCTACTCTTCGAGTAGCTTTTGGTTCTTCAAGTTCGTTGGGGCATTTTATCAAACATGTTGTGTTCACATCTGTAGTATGTAATTGAATTAGGTGGGTCTCGTTGTATGCTTGTGTATGTTTCAATAGATTAGCGAAATTTGAATTTTCAATAGTAATGTATCGCATTGTTTGTTTACAAAGCTTAATTACAAGATGCTTGATGATTTGTCCTATTGGAATTAACAGTTTGTTCAAAATCCATGTCTTTCTGCTGATTTTATCTTCTTGTTACCAACATACATGTGTTTAACATCTTTCTTTCATGCCCAGGATTGATTTCCATCTTGTGCAACTCTTCTTTGTTTGCATGCCGTCTTTGGGTGAACACCTTTATCTTTCTCTCTATATTAATTCTTTGTTTGGCTAGAGACATTATGGGTCCGTTTGGATCGACTTTTTAAGTGTTTAAATAAGTGTTTATAAATGCAAAAAAAAAAATGTTTATAAACACTTAGAAGGTCAATCCCGTGTCTTGATTATTTACCTAAATGCACCTATTTCCTGAAACAGCTGTTTATCTGGTGGCCCAGTATGCTCGTTATGAAATGAGGAAGATGGAAGCGGTAACTAAATTTCAGGGCCTCATTTTAAAGTTTCTTAAGTTGACGTTCTGCGTTTACTTCTTTATGTTTTCTTAGTCATTTTTTTCTGAAGACATTTGTGTCCTTTGATTTCATAATTTGACGTTTTCACATAATACTGTTTTCTTAGTTTGCTCTGTCTACCATTTTCTGGTTTACTTTTCCCTGAATTCTAAAATTATCATGTTTACTGGACAAAATTAGGTACCAATGAAAAATCCCTTTTATATGATAATTTTTCAATAGGATTCATCACTGAAGTACCAAGCTCTAAATTATTTGACGTAAAGCATTTATGTAGTACTCTGCACAATTTAAAGTTCACAGTTGTGTACTAGGTGTTCCCGTATATATTTGTAGTTATGGATGCAAAACGTTACATTGAGGGTCGTAATTATTATTATTGTGTCACAATAGTTCCAGTCTTCCAGAGTCATAATAGTTGGAGCCATTTTTTGTTCTATAGTATAGGTTTTTGTTTAGGTTTCTTTTGTTGGCACTAGGGGTTGCCTTCTTGTACGGCTGTTTTCATTCCTGCATTTTACCTTCTCAGTGAAAGTTTGGTTTGTCACAAAAATGTAATTGGCCAATAAAGCAAGTAGCTTAGCTTAAGCCTCTTTGATGCCCCTGTAATCCTGCCCTGGAGATAACAATGTTGTTCCTTTATGCAACATGAAGTTTAAGAGGTCTTTGTGTCACTGTCAAGTATTAGTTTGTTGTAGGAATATTTTCTTTTGTGTAATTTAGATTACCATCGCTAATTATCATTATTCCAGCTTAAGAGTTTGTTTAGGTAGACGTACATTCTTCTGAAAATTGTTCCCAAAAACTCATTTCTAACTTCCCGCCAAAAAAGAAAAATAAAAATCAGACTATCTTTTTGTTTGTTTGTTTTTTTTTTAATATTTTTAAATATATATATTTTTTCAATTGTTTCTGAATATTAAAAAAAAAAAAAGACTGCTGGAATCTTTTTAAATTTTATCTATATGAATGTGAAAATGGAATATATTTTGATGAGTTTGCACTAGTGTGGTAAGGATATATATAAATTGTTACTTTAAAAAACAGTAAAGAAGCACAAGCACATGAATTAGAGAAAAATGGTTCTATTTTCTGTTCTTTTTGAACTGTTTGAAAAAACCATCTTACCATATAAGTTTTCCGACTCAGAAAGTTATTATTCTTTATAAAGATAGATGATGGATTTCAAATATGGCTTTCAAACAATGTTTTAAGATTTCATGATTAGTAGTTCTTTAATTAGATATCAATGCAAGAGTTGAAATGACTGCATCATCATTTTTTCTTTTAAATCAAGATCAGTTGTCTATATTTTCATGTTTGGCATCATATACTTTCATTAAGAAGTTCAACCTTTTGAGACTCGGGTGTTAGATTATGAATTATGATTACTAGTAGTTGTCTCAATATTAAACTAGTGGTTTCAAGAGTGCTTTGGTGTTAGAAATTGTAACAATTTCGTATGAGAACAACATTTGGAATACCTAGTGAATAAATTTAAGAATGTGGAAATTTGGACAGCCAAAAATTCACAGCTCTATATCTTTGTTGTTCTCATACAATTAGATCAGTTCATTGCGTATTGGCTGGCCTTGCCTTCTATAAAAGGTTAGCTCTAGTAACCTTTTAAGAAGTATCATTCTCTGGCTTCTAGGTATTCTGTCTGTCACTTACAGAATGGTCATGAGGAACCTCCTATATAAGATAGCAAGCAAAGAACACCTTTTTTAACAGAAGTGAATATATCATTTATTGATAAAAGATAGAGTTAATGTGTGTTTAGTAGTTAGAGAAGAAGGAAGAAGTTAGAAGATTAAATGAAATATTGCTAGAAACTTTTGAACATTTGAAAGTATAGATGTTAAACTACCTATAAATAGATCATACCATTTTTTTTTTTGGTTTAATTAGATATAAATGTTAGAGATGAAAAAGCCTCGTACGAATGGAGGTAATTGTCCTAAATTATCGTCCACCTATCTCCACAACGATAGATGTTGAAAACCTATAAATAGGTTTAGACCATGACTCTAATACCAATTGATAAGGACAATGGAACCTCTACCTATCTTATGATATGATATTGTCCACTTTGAGTATAAACGCTCATGACTTTATTTTTTGAACCATTCCAAAAGGCATCATACCAATGGAGATTTTGTTTGGACCTAACAATCTATATATGTTTATGTTTGTCTTCATAAACTTTAATTTAGAAGTTCAACCTTTTGAGACTTTGAAATTATGTTTTATGATAACTAGTAATTGTCTCAGATATTGAAGTTATGGTACCTAGTCGTTTCAAGGGAGATTTGGGGTTAAAAATGTAATGACCTCTTATGTGGACAACATTAGCTACACCTAGTGGTTTCAAGGGTGATTTGGGGTTAAAAAATGTAATGACCTCATATGTGAACAACATTTGCTACACCTAGTAAATGAATGTGAGAGTGTGGAGGGTTGCACAGTCAAAAGTTAACAGTTCTATATCTTTGTTGATCTCATATAATTAAATTAGTTTACATATATTACTTATTGCCTTTAAATTTTATAGATAAACACAAAGATTGATAGGGTTAACATTATGCAATCAGGTATCATCCTGGCTTCTCGTTACTTTATCTATCGCTAATAAAATGGTCTTGAGGAATCTGTTTTTGCGTAAAATGGCAAGAAAAGAACTATTAAGACTATATATATGTAGTTTTTAAAAATGAGGCAGAGAAAGTTAACAATGTTACCCATGGGAATTTGGATACTCAAGTTTTCCTTTGGTTCTTTGATTTGGTCCCTTAACAATATTTTTCTGTGATTTTCAGTTATTCAATGGTTTTCTTAACCAAAGTCACCATATCAGGATCTGGAGCTGAAAAAGAAGAAAGAAGAAGAAGAGAAAGCTAAACAAATAGAGTTAGAAGAGACTGAAGAAATTCATGAAAAAAACGGGGATCTTCAGGAGGTAAAGACAAGACTCGATAAACTTGAGGAAACTATAAAGGAAATTGCTGTTGAATCCAGAAAACAATCAGGGATTGGTATTATGACAAAGAACTCTGAAAAGGGTCAAGACGTTGATGAAACCAAACAGGGGGAAAATATTGATCCAAGCAAGTCTACGGATGACCATCTTGGTGAACAAAAAATAGTACCGGCTCCAGTTTTGCCCAAAGGTCGTGCAAGTGAGTCTACAACACGAGAAGATGGTAAGCATCAAAACCAAGGTGGAGGATCTTCTCCAGATGCCAAGAGATAAGGAAAACGCCTCTCTTAATATTACTGCAATATCTTGCGCATAGTAATTTTCCTTTTTGGTGAAGCTAGAGAAATGGAGTGAACCATGTTGCCAAGAATCCAATGGTACCAGGTTTTGTTAATAATTATATTGCTTGAGGCTGTAGCTTTGATCATTAACAATGTAAATGGTTAATAGGTAAAGGATCCATCCTCATTTTGTTATGACAATTAATTACCTCACGTTTAACAATCGATTTCTGTTTGTGTTATGTTTATGTAAATGTACCCAACTACAAAGCATTTCTTCTCTCTCTTCCCTCCTCTCCGAGATATTAATCAAGGAGGTCACCATAATGTGACTGACAATTTTGCACCATTAGATACATGTAAGAGAATTGTAAAAAGTATCTCGAATTTATATCTAGTAGTTATTAGGAAGTATACAAGTTCACCAAACAATTGTTAGGAGACAACTACACAGTGTAGCGACTTCATCAAATAACTTTTTTCCTCTCCTATTAGAAATCTTACTGAACTCATGAAGTCATTGTCAGTGGAATGAGATTGAACTAGATAACAAGTCATTGTCATCAAGTGGGCAGCTAAGTGGTTGTGTTCCTGCTCATCATGCTGTATTGCAGACCCAAAGGTCAGAACAAATCCAACCCCACCTTGTCCCAGGTCTCCTTACTGTAGATGTAGCTTGAATTCAACTTTGTACAATAAATTGATGATATACAAACAATATGTTGGACCAAACAGGTGGTTTATTTTTGGATTTTATCCTCTGACACATTAAAGCATTAACTTGATATTTTGAGGGTAGAATATTTTGAGAAAAGGTTGCTTTATCCATGTTATATACTTTTTTTTCCATAAAGTAAAGTAGTCTAATTAAATGTATTGGAGGCGAGCTTCTTTAATGATGACTTGTTATCCTAAGAGAAAGAAGGTGATTGGTTTAAACTTCACCTGATGCCATGTGATCATAGATCCACAATTTTTTTGGTACATTCTCTGGCTACTTTTGGTTTGTATCTGAAGAATTATTGTATGGAGTTTAATCATGTTTTCTTTGAGCACCCTATTTCTGTTTCAATTTATTTCAGTAAATATTTAACATATTACTTGATTTGATGAAACTTGATTCATTACTCAACCTCTGATAAATTACTACTTATGGCTTTAGTTGAGGTGCAAAATCAAAGGCTATGATTCTTCAATGTTGCAAAATGGGCAGTCTAACCCAAATAATGGACACCCCAACTGATGAAGTAACAAAGACAACAGATGGCCAAAACCCAAAGTTTGCTGAGTCATTTTCAGAAAGGTTGTGTGGTATGTATGATAAGAGATTTTTTATTGCCATCAATTGTATTAATAGCAGGATTTCTGTTACTTTTACATCTTGATACTAGGAGAAATTAGTTCCATTATTATGACTAATGATCATGGTTTAGATATATGATTAAGATGAACATGATTTGTTTGGGATATGAACCCCACCACTGGTTTGGCCTTATTAGGAGATCCTGTAGGTCAGAAATCAAGACAATGAAGATTTACCCACAATTTAATAATGTGGGAAAAATGATGATGGTGATGGAATAGCTGAGGGTGAGAAGGAGGGAGGGTCATTATGTGCCTTCATTACTTTTTCACAAGGTTTGCTATATCTACACCTACCTCTTTTTTTTTTTTTTTGATCTTCTTCTAATGTGATGGTCTATTACTTTCAACTGCAAGTGGGTCAACAATGTTGTCATCCACCATTCTATTTGCATACATATATATTCATATGTCTCTGTATGGTGGTCTCATTAAATGAAAACTACAAGCATCCAAATTTGTGCTCATTTCATGGACCACACATCATAGTGTTTAGTCTTTGAAATTTAGGACCCCTTTATCCAACAATTTCATATTGGGGCTTTCTTGAAACTTCTTTCTCTCTCTCTCTCTCACATACACACACACACAAACATATTTGATTGACAAGAAGCCTAAAATATAATGTTGGATCTTGAATTATGACATAACTCCATGTTTGTCTCTGAAATTTATTTCTTATTTCTTTTTTTTAATCATAACTTTTTAAGGTTTTAATTCATTTTCTTCTTCTTTTTATCATTTCTAATCGTAGTATAAATTGCGTGATTAATACGATGTCAACTTGACAATAGTCTTTCTTATTTGATAGACTAAAAAAAGGTCTAGAACATAGCATTAGATTTTGAATTATGGTACACCTCCATATTTGTTTCTGAATTTTCCTTTTCATCAAACTTTCAATTAGTTCAATTATTCAAAAAAATCTAGATCGTAACTCATTGTATGAATGAACAGAGAAATTTTGCCAGAATTATGGATTTCGAAATTGAAATTTCTCTATGAATTAAATGATTAAAAAGAAACTTTTATTCTTGTTTTTTCATTGAATTTCGAAATCAATAAATAATATAGACAGTATTGAATAATCGCCCACATTTCTCTTAGTGTATGCGTGTGGAATCAATCTTAATTATAACGGCCATAAAAGCATGAATGAGAAATTTCCTCTATGCCTATACTTAAAGTTTAGTCGCTTTTACTAGTGGAAAATTGCATCTCTATCTTTCACTACCTTTTTTTTTTTTTTTTTTAAAGAGAGAGAAAGGGGATTACTTTCTCAAATTCCAAAGTAATTTTAACAGATATATTGTTTTTTTTTGTCAGGTAATAAATGGGAATTTTCTTTCAACAGGTTTACTTTTGTGTTCTTATGTTGCCAAAATGGATCATTTACAGAGACAATCTTCTCAAGTATTGGAAACAAAAAAAGGAAAAAAAAAAAAAAAAAAGGATCTAAATCAATTCCCATCTTAGCAGAAAGCATCAAATTTTCAAAAAATGGAAAAAAAAAGAAGAAGAAGAAAAAAAATTGAAGGAAAGTTCCCTTTCTGATTAGAGCTTAAGAGACAAGTCAAGCTTCAACAACTCATCTTGTTTAGGCTTCATCTTCAGATGACTAAAACCACCCCCACCACCACCACCGCCACCGCCGCCGCTATCCCACCAGAAACCTCCGAGCGGCGGTGGCGCCTCCGTGACTGCCGCCGGAGAGAATTTCTTCACACCCTCAAACCTTGCAGCTCCAGTGTTCGACGAAATACCTCTGAGACTTCCAACGTGGGAATTTCCCTGCATCAACCGGCCAATCGCCGGGTGTTGATCGAGCGGCTGCCTCGACCATCCACTGTGACCATAAATTCCTGATGACCCAATTGCAGAAACATGAAGAGAAGGCTTATGAACCATGGAATGAGCTTGAATTCCAAGCGACCTACTAAACGACCCATGAAGAGGAAGAGAAGCCAAACTCGAATACCGATGAGCAAGCCCAAAATTAGAGGCCGACCCGACCCGTTGAGTCCTCTTTGCTAAAGTCCTTTCTCGCTTGTGGGCATTTTGGTGTCCTCCAAGAGCTTGAGAACTGTAAAATTTCCTCTGGCAATAGTTGCAAGAGAAAACCCTTGGCTCTGTTTCTGTATCTGTAGGTTCTGTTCCTAAATTCACATCGAAACAGTCGATTAGATTGAGTTCTGGGTTCGACCCATGATCGGAATCGTTATTAGAAAGACTGAGATCCAAACCCAGTTGGGAATTGGGGTTAATTTGGTCTGTTATTCGATCCCCCTTTGGACATGGTGGAGAAGACTCTGAAGCAGAGATGATTGTTGAAGTTTCAGAAGGGGATGGTTCTGGTATTGGAAAATCCATTGAAGGAGGAGGAAGAAGAAAAGACACAGTAAAGAGATAGAGAGAGAGAAAGAGAGAAAGAAAGAGAGAGAAGGGTTATTGATATGGTAATAAGTGTAGTGGTTTGTTGTCGTATGTATAGCAGAGAAATGGCACTGTTTTACAGTTAAAAGGTCTTAATATAGCAAGTCAAGCGAATGAGAAGAAGAGCCTTTTTGATGTGTTTTGTTTTGGCGCCTCTGAACTGATCGAGTTTTCACACTTATGCCTTCTTTGTTCCCATTTGTTCTTTTCTCTTTTGAGGTATAGATTAGAGTTATTATCGTCTGTGTTTAGAGTGCAGACGATTTTAGTTTATTAAGGGGGAGAGAAGATGGATAAAAAATAGTAAACATTGTGACAAAGAGAGATTTGAAATAGTAATACAATAGTTAATTGTGAGTTATAATAGTTGGAAACAAGTTATATTTGAAAGACTAAACAATGAGTGAGCTATAGAGCCTGCTCTACCCAATTAAAGTTGGGGACTCAAACGACACTTTGTGTTTATTTAGTCTTTGAACTCCTTGACAAACATAGACTAAAAATTTAAGAAAATTTTAAAATACAGAACTTCAAAACATACTATCATAAAAGTTCATGACAACAAAGACTAAAAGGGTAAATTTTTTAAAGTTTTAAGAATCAAACTTTGTAATTGATAATTTGAGTACAATTCAACTAGTTAAGACAGATGCTCTTGATGAAGAGGTACGAGTTCAAAAGTCTTGCCCAAAAATAAATAAATTTATAATTTAGTTGAAGCATTTATATAGTACGTATTCATTCTCATTTCTGTAAACAAAAATAATTTTGCAAGACAATTATACCTAACTTCTATATATTATCCATTTTGTAGGACCTTACTATTCTAGATAAATAGCTCTCTAGTAGGGTTTGGTCTTGTGCTACCAAAGTTTTTTTCCCCATCATTTGCCCTTAATACCTTCAAATAAACTACTAAATTTTCAAATGTTGTTTTAATCTTCAAATTTTAGATAAAATTCTATTTCAACCTTGTCAATTCTATTTACAAATTATCTAATAGAAAATTGATATAAATACATTTGTTTTTTTGTTCATTTACCTAAGCAATATAAATTTATTTACAACGAACAATTATCAAAAATCTATACTTAATTGAAAGTGTTGAGTTTAAAAACAGATTTGAACTCTTGTTAAATGATAAACTAACATTTAGCGATAAGAAATACAACCATCTTCTAAAAACTAAAATAAAATTTAGAAAACCTAGAGATAAAATTGATTAGAACTACATATTTAAATAGAATCATTACGAAAATTTAGGACTAAAACATGAGTTAAGCTTCTTTCACTTTCTTTTTTCTTTTTCTTTTTCTTTTTCTCTATATATCTTTTTTTGTCTCCTTAAAGTTATTATTTTTAGAAAATTTACCAAACAACATCATGAGATTTGAGTATCTTTTTCTTTTTCTTTTTTTTATATATATATATATTTTTTGTGTGCAAACATAAGAGATGCTTAAATTTTATGTCCATAGCGAATAAGCGGTGCCGTAGTTTTTACTAAAGATGACTTAACTGTCAATATCATTTATCATAAATTTAATGGAAATGTTGAGATACATCCAATAGAACTTTTAGAATATTTCTACTTTGTTATTAAATATGAATTTAAAAAGTTGTCTTATATTGTAGTCTTTGTTAATTTCATAAAATATTCTATGATGTATTATTAGAAGAAAAAAAAATCATATGGTTTTTGGTAAATGGAAATATCTTTCCTTCTGTTCATTTTTTTTTAATATTAAAGAGATTTCTTTTGTTGTAATATTGTTTTGATTCTTAACATTTGTCATTTGTTTTTAAACTATAAACTTTATAAAGTCTTATATATTGTTAAAATATTGATATAATTAAATTTATCGTAATTCTATAGTTCAAGTTTTTGAGTTAATATGTGAATTAACATGATATTAGGTAGGAAGTGTATTTTATATTTAAAAATTGAATTGAGATAAAAAGAACATATGTATTCGACATGAAGATTACAATATAACCATATATTTAAACATGAGAAACGATAGAGTTAAAGTATATTCGACCTGCTTCTCAGTTTCAATATCTTCCAAGTTGACCTACGTAAGAGATCCTTGCATCAGTGTGATGTCGAAATTACTGCACTTTGATGCTTTAAGTTAGTACAAGAAGTGACTAATTCAGCTAAGCACAAAAAGAAGTAAGGTCGGGTGTCTCCTTTGGAGATGACTTACTCTCCTCTTTAGGGTGGTCGAATGATGCTATTTATAAATCAATCATCTGAATCTCATCTACGGTTACATGTGACATCGGTGGTTTTAGGGACGTTTTTGGCGCTCAAGGTTGCAAGGTGTCAGTTTGGACCCAACTCAATGATTTTCTGATGGGTATATATTCACCAGCTCGGTTGGTCGACCCAAATCCCGAGACACTAACATTTTCCTTTTGAGATACACACTCTCCTATGCCCTTTTTCGGTTTAGGCTATATATATATATATATATATAAAATTGATAGTAGAGGTTAAAAAGGAATTACAAAGAAAAGTCATATCACTCTTTTGCTACAATTTTAAGGTTTCAACCAATAATTGTTTTATTTTAGTTTATCAAGAACATAAAATATGAGTTCTTTTAAGAAAGAAATTCAAACAATGATGTGATTTTATTAGTTTCCTAGAATTTGAAGTATATATAATATAATATTGTCCAAACATATTTTCAAAAATTTAAAGTCACATCCATATCTCATCCATCCTTTGGAAAGTAATCAACATTAATTTTTGTGTCTTCGACTATTTGCTAAGTGTTTGAATATGGTCATTATAATCAATTAGCAACTTCCTCTAATTGAATCAACAAATTTGTTGGCTTAATCAATCAAGATAGCAAGTTGAAGCCATTCACATAATTTTCTTTTGATTTTTTTTCTTTAGGTTATCATTAATTTTCACTTTCATTACAGTTTGATCAATCAAAATCTTCATTACAATGTATACAATTGAGATTATCAATTCTAATTTTATTTATTCAATTAAGTTTCTTGAAAGATCCACTTTCTATTTTTGTATAACATATAAAATCGAGTAATTATAATGAGTAGCAAGTTTAGGAATAATAACCAAGTGTACAACAACATTTTTAAAAATTGCAAATATAATAAAGTTTATTATTGATAGACTTTGCTATATTTGTAATTTTTTAAAAATGTAGTTATATATATTAATACTTTGAATCTGTTTGCGATATTTGCAACTGTTCCTATAAATTACATTTATGATAAAAAAAACTTAAAAGTCAAGTTATGTAGCTCAAGCAATTAAAATATATCTCAAGGAATATATATATATATATTACTTACATAAACAATATCATAAAAATAGTTCCAAAAACAATTGTAATTCAACTTGAAATTGTATGTCCTAATTCGAGTATTTATAACTTAAGTGGTTGGGTATATATATATATATATATATATTAAAAAAAGTGGTTGGATATTTGTACTATTTTAACATAAATTATAGGTTAAATTCTCCACTAGTAATTTGTGATGTAATGTTAAGGAAAAAGCCTTTTGAGTTTTGAAAAATAAACGTGTTTGGTTTCTACGTTTTTAAAATATATCTTTTAGTTTTTGAGATTTTAAAAATAGCGTTAAAATTAGGACTTGAAGTAATTTTTTATTATTATTTTAAATAATTACGTGACACTTTAAATTTAAAAAATATATATTCTACATTATCTTTCAAATTAGTTTTTTAATTTAAAATATCATATAATTATTTTAAATAATAAAATTTACTTTAAGGACCTTTTAAACTTATCGTTAAAAATTTGGAGACCAAATGCATCTATTCTTAAAAATTCGAGGACTAAAAAGTTATATCCTGAAAATTTAGGGATCAAACACACTTATTCTTTAAAATTTGGAAAAAAAGAAACTTAAAATTGCATGAAAATTTTTAAATGCTACTTAGGAATAGAAGCTAAATGAAATAATAAATTAAGTATTTTTAATATAATAAATAGTAAAAGGAAAAAAAAAAAAAAAAGAAGAGACCAAATTAAAGTATTCTTATACGACAAGTCGCTTGTAGCCTAGGTTTTGGTAGCTAGCTAGCTAAGCAAGTTATGTCGTTTCATTTATAAACCTAGTTAGATTTGAGATCTCTCTATCTTAATAAAAATTATTAATTCTTAAATGTCTTTTTGTCATAATGAAAATTTATTTTTGGAAACTTTTCCTAAATAATTCATTAAAGTCTAACCACCTCACTCCTACGTTTTCGAAAATAAAAACAAATCCACATATTTCTATTATCAATTATAATATAATGACAAAATATAATGACCTAGTTTTTTTTAATAAAAAAAAACAATATCTAGTTTGTACTACATATATATAGTGACCTAGCACCTACATAAATATTTTAAAAAAATGATGTGCTCAAGTTCGGATTTTTTTTTAATTATTTATTTATTTAGGTATTGATTATTATTTGATTATTGAATATAGATTTTTCTACTATTTTTCTCTACATTATGTGGTGGGAGAGAATTGAACTTTTAACCTTGAAATTAATAGTACAAATTTTATGCCAATTAAACGTTATTTATTTTGAAAATTTTCCTATATTTTTATTTGATCATGAAGTATATTTGCGTTCACTTTTTTTTTTTTGGTCTCACTCTCTTCAAAATTAATCACTTATTATTATTATTATTATTATTATTGTCTATTTTCCTTCTTCAAATACATTCATATTATGCTATGAAAAAAGTCGTCACAAAAATTTAATATGACTTGAATGCCACTCTATCATACTCAAGATTTGAAATGTCCACGTTGACAAAAATATTGATATCTCAAATTTTTAAAAATGTTAATGAAAATATCTATAAAATGCTTATATCGATGAATATTTCTGAATAAATTATACAAACATAAAAAATTAACAAATAAAAAAATTTGAAACTTGTTTAAAGTTAATATGTTTATTCTTATTTTTATTACATATTAGTACTGTTAGAGATTTGACATTGACTATATTTTTTTAATTAGGCTGTTGTGGCTATTGTTTCTTGAAATGTTCACCATCTTGTCCATTGGATTGTTCGTTAAGATGTTTGAAATTATAGTTTAAAACATAGAGACGACTAAAATGGTAATTTTACAAATATTTTCAAGAGGGTCTATTTCTCTCGCAATATCATAAACATATTTATAGTTTTGGGTGAATTACACACATATATCTAAACTTTTTTTTTTTTTTAATTTTATTTATTTATGTGATATTATGAGAGGCACTATTATTTTGTTTTATGATTAGAACTTCTCATAGTATATATTGACTTTAGTGAGTAGAAATTTGAATAATCATAGAATCCTAAACAATGATGAGTAAGTGGGAGAAGATTTGTGAGTTGAAATACATAGATATGTTAATGTCCACTCAAAGTAAGCACTTATAATTACTAAAATTTCTCACATCCCATATGTTTTTGTGGATGCACCAAATTGAATATCTTCCCAAATTTTTAAAAGGGTTAGGTAAGCATCCACAAGTGGACTCATTCACCCAATCAACTTATTTCTTATATCACATCCTTTAATTTTTGTAAGCCCTACCATATCTGTTTTTTTTTTTTCCTTAGAAAATATAGATGGAGATTTAATTGGATGATTAATTTGAATCTTGAATATATATTTTAAAGGTGTATTTAGTAATGTTTCATGGTTTGTTTCTTTGTTTTAGTTGAATTAACTAAAAAAAAAAAGATTGAACTTCAAAATGGGTTTTTTTTTTTCTTTTTTAATTTTGAAATTTGGTTAATGTTTTACTTTTTTTTTTTTTTTTAAGGTTTAGAAAAACAAAAGAAAATAAAGAAATTAGGAGTAAGGAAAATTTAATCATCTAAAATAAAAAAAAAAACTTTTAAAATGGACCAATTTTTTTTTTTTTTTTTCGTTTTTGGCAAAGTTCAAGAAAGTGATGGACTCAAAACATTATAAAAGTAGCCTATTGCTTTGATTTAAAATTGTCCCAATTAGAAACACTTTTAGCTTAAATGTGCTAACTGTAGCTAAATTCTTTTTTTGTATTCTCTAGTTTGAGAGTGAGAAACAAGAGTGTGAATGGTACAAATGTATTGGGAGAGTATTTTTTTTTTTTGGTAACTGGGTCGATAAGAGATTTCTATATGTGATTGTAATAATTTTTCACATACTAGAATTTTTTTGGTTTGTGGTTTTTTTTCTCTCGTTTTAGATTTTTTTTACGTTCATTCTTGTGTTTCTAGTTTATTACTTTTTTTTTTAATTTTTCTGTTATTTTTCTTTTTGTTTCTAGAGTAAGTAATGAAAGGTTTTTCCAAACATTTTTATGACATTGGCCTCAAATTATTTGTGTTTTCAATATTTGTAAACAATTTTGAGGATATCTTGTACATAAAGAAAGTTGAAAAGATAAAACATGTCGCATGATGGACATAATTTTTATAAAAAAAAAAAGGGAAATAATGAGCCCAATATTCGGTGACTATTTGATTTTTTATTTTTAACTTTAAAAATTAATGTCCGGTTTGATAACTCTTTTCATAACTTTTTTTTCTTTCTTGAAAAACTTGTTCGTTATTCTGATTTTCTTACTATGGTTTTCACTTTTCTTAAAGATATATTTGAAGTCCTAGTCAATTTTCAAGAACAAAAACAAGTTTTAAAAAAAATAAAATTTTTAATTTTAAAAAATTGACTTAATTTTTTAAAATATTAGAAGAAGCTAAATAAAGAAACTTATAAATTGGAGTACTAGTTTAAGAGCTAGATTTAAAAAACTAAAAATTAAAAATCAAATGGTTATCAAAAGAATTATAAACTAATAAATATAACAACTTTCATCTATTTTATTTTCTTTTCTTATCTACCTTTCAGACATTAAAATCAAAGCCAAGTTTTGATTAAAAAAAAAAAAAAAAAAAAAACTCTACTCGTTGATAACTAGTTGAATTTTGTTTTATAAAATTTAAGTTTATTTTCTCCTATAGTCTTCTAACATGAGATGTTTTCCAAATCCATATTTTAAATACTTGTTTTGATTTTGAAATTTTGTTATGAATTCAAACGTCTCTTTAGAAAATATGAAAACAGTTATAAAGAAAAAAAAATATATAACTATTACAAATATATTAAATTATGTGTAAATTAGATGCTCATGATTAGTGTCCATTGCCATGTGTCATCCATTTAGTTACCCATGTATTATCCATGTGTATCAAGATAACACACCATTAGTGCATGTAGTCCACCACCTACTCGACAAATTGCCTATAAATAGTGGCATTTGGTGGGTTTTAAGATAAAAACACACATTGGTGAAAAATCCAAAAAATTTGGAGATAGTGGAGAATATTGGAGAGTTCTTTTATTTAAGTTATTTTATATTTTTATTATTTTATATATATTATTATTATATTATATTATTATATTATATTTCTCTAATATTTGTATTTTCATGGTGCCCGTTTTTCTTCTCAATTTTACAACAATAACCTTAATTTGTAGCAATTTTTTTCAGCAAAAAATGTATATACATTGTCAATTCCATAATAGTCTAGCGGTTAAGACATCAATTATATATCATTCCAATGTTGATGGTTTGATTCGACTCCTACAATTGCTTAGAACTAAAAAAAAACAAATAAGAAGAAAGAAAATAAGGGGTATGATAAGAAACCATTGGTTCGATTCAACTCCTATAATTCTTCTTCTTGTTTTCCTTTCTGAGCATAATAAGGGTGAGAGAACCATCATGAATCGGCTTAGTAGTAAATAAGAGGCATGATCTTGATAAATGGCTAGGAGGTCATGAGTTCAACCTACAAATTTTCTTGACACCAAAATGTTGTAGGGTTAGGTGGGTTGTCCCGTGAGATTAGTCGAGATGCGCGTTAGTTGACTCAGACATTCACAGATATAAAAATAAACAAATAAATAAGGGCGAGAGATTCAAACCACAAACCTCTTAATCATTAAAGTATATTATAATTTTTTTTTTCCAAACTAATGATTTGTAACTAGTTCCAATATTCTCTCATAATAATGTAAATAATGGGTTTAGTTTGTGTAAGAAATAGCTTTCATTTTAGATTTTTGCAAGAGTAAGCAAGAAACAAACTTTAATAATAATCATCGCAAAATAAGATTGATGTTTAATGAGTCATTTTACGTGTGTTTGGATTATTAGTAGAAAATCTCACTAATTAAAGTTCTTTCTCATTGATTTTTTTTCTACCTAATTATTTTATATGAAATATTAGAAAAATAGTAATATTATATAAAATTTACCTAACCTATGGACTATTTTGCAAAAGAAAGAGATTTCATTGCTTGAGATTAATTAGAAAACTAAAAATTGGCTAAAAGAAACACAACAACGACGTTTTAAGTTTTGTATTATTTACACTTAAAAAAGTTTTATTATTTTATTGGGTTACTCAACTTTAATCTAAAAGTTCTTATATTTATTAAGAACAATATGCCTAGTGTTATTTTCACCCAACTCCATCTTTAGGGCTATTTTGGTCCTAGAATGTTATTTTATAAGGTAATTGCAATGAATCACACTTTTAAGGTTAATAGTTAAGTATATAGCAATATTTTAGTAAAATCTATCAATGATAAACTCTATCGTTGATAAACTCCTATCAATGACAAACTCTTACCAGCAATATACTCTAAAACTAATAGACTCCGAGAGCTGGATCTAAATTTTTCTATATCTACAAATTCTTTTGTATTGTATTTGCTAATACTTTAGGCCAAATTACTATATTTGCAACTGCCCCTATTTTCTGTTTGAATCTTGTTATTTTCTCGGTCATGTTGCTTATGTGTTCACTTTATATATGTTGGTTATTTCCTTCACTTCAAAATCACCCCTAACAAAAATATTATTATAAACTTAATATTTCATATTTAAATGCAAAATAATTAAAGGGCAGTTTTCAAATATAGAGAAATGAACCAAACTATTTACAAATATAGAAAAATTTCACTGTCTATCAGCGATAGACTGTAATAGACTTCTGTCGCTGGTAGATAGTGAACTTTTTTTTTTCTTTATATTTGAATAATTTGATATTTTTTTAATTTATAATAATTTTTCATAATTAAATGATTATGAACCAAAACATAGTCTAAATATTTTGAAGCTAAAATTGTGTGGGAGGATGATTCATTTGAATGAGGAGAATAGAAAAAGAGATTCTGATTCCAATGTTCACATTTTGATTCTATCCATCCAAACAGAGTTTTATTTATTATTATTATTTTTTTTTTTAATTTTAATTTTCCACAACAAAAGAAAACTCATAGAAAAAGAAATAGAAACTCCCACTTCTCAATCACTTCAATGAGAAAATGTCCAAATGGGAAACCCTAATGAGACCCAAATAAGCCTTAATTAAGAAGCCAATGGGACCTTCCCACGTGTGAATAGGAAATGTGGTTTGTCCTTATGCGTTCTTGAAAAGGTTACAAATGGCCGACAATTGGATTGACAAATTGATATCAAATAGAGAAAAAAAAAAAAAAAAAAAAAAAGCTCTTTTATTAGGGTTTCCATGGTGGTCTCCCACACCAAACACTACAAAAAAAAAAAAAAAGAAAAAAAAGAAAGAAAACATACATATATCATATTTTCACATCTTCTTGATTATGTCCCCCTTTGAATTAATGTTTAATTTCAAGCTTCTTTGATGCAAATTAGGATAAAAATCTTACTCGTTTGGTAACTATTTTATTCGTTTTAGTTTGTAATGTCTTAATTTAAAAAATGTTGATGATAATTTCATTTGATCATATCAATTTTTTTAGAGAAATACAAAAATACATGTATATATATTACGTCTTATTGTAATAATTGAGAGAAAAAATGGAAATTCCTCTTATTTCAAAAATAAATGATTTTTCTCTTAAATACATTAACAATACACCTGGACATAAATGGTAGCAATACACATAAATAACCAAAATACAGGAAGAGAAATAACAAAATATTGTAAAATAAATATATTGTAATACGTCTTTTTTATTACGTCACTTTCATGGTATTGTATTGAACATGTTTAATGATAATTTTGAATAAAAATCTCACTTGTTTGATTACTATTTCGTCTATTTTTAATAAAGGATGACGATGACTATTTAGTACTAAGTTTTTTTAAAATTATGACAAATGCACATTCACATATCACATCTTGATTATATCGTTTTTGTAATATTGATTTTCAGACTCGATTGATGGCATATTTTTGGATAAATATCTCACACTAGAATCTCAATGCTAGAATTCTAATGCTAGTAGTTGCAAAAATGTTAGCTGGTTTTATCATTATTATTTTTAGGTTAGAATATCATTTTGGTCTCTGTACTTTGAGACTTGTTAAATTTTAGTCCATGTACTCAACAAATCTTAAATCTAATAGTTACAACTAGTTTATTGTTGATTTCTTAAAAAACTTTGTACCATAAATTTTGAAAATACGTTCACATAATGTATTTTCTTGCCTAAAAGTTATTATTCTTGAGCTAACTTTGAGGACTAAATTTAAGATTTATTGAGAGTATAAATATTGAAATTGAACATTTGAAATTACAAGAATTAAAATTCAACTAATTAGTATAAAACTAAAATAGTATGTTTTTTTAACCCTAAAATAGTATTTTAAGCTTATTTCTATAAATGAAAAGTTGGAATAAATTATTGAATTATATGTGGATCGGATAAAATGAAATTCACAATTTTAATTACTACGTTAAATAGACATTTTGGCTGTTTTCTTACATTGATATTTGCAAAAATAATTAGGATGATGTGATGTGTGGGTACGTGACTTGCATTAATTGTTTGACATCTATATTATTTGTATCATGTTTTTAAAAATGATTCAATTTTTTGGAAAATTATTGAATATATGCTATAAATGACTTGGATCGATGTTCTTTTTAAAGTACAATAATTGAGGTAGGAAAATTTGAATAATTTTTTTTTGTTAGTACACTCGAATATTAAATGAGCTATACTTGCTTTAACGAAACTGATTATTGAAATGTTGTAAATCTAAAAACAAATCAAAATTTTCTAATGGTTCAATTTCTTTTATAACTATATTAAAAAAAGATATATTAATTAATAAAAAATATCACTTTGGTTTCTCACTTTAAGATTGATTCAATTTTCTTGATGTACTTTTAAATGTCTAAATTTAATCGCTTTATTTTAAATAAATCTTAAATTTAGTCATTAGTATTACTTTTTCCAAAGAAATTTAGTTCACATTAGCATTCTTTTTATACATTTAATATATATATATATATATATATATATATATATATATATATATATATATTCACGTAGTGTTTTTTTTACATAAAAATTATCATTTTCGACAAAAAAAAAACTTTAAATGACTAAATTTAAGATTTATTTAAAGTACTTAGATTAAAGAGGAATTTTTAAAAATAGAAAAACAAGAGAAACTATTTACACAAAATAGCAAAATTTTTAAATAGTTGTGATAGATGTTTATAGAAGTCTATCAGGGTCTATAAGTGATAGAAATGATAGAAGTCTATCATCGATAGATGTTGATAGAAATCTATCAATGTCTATCCGTGTTTTTTTTTTTTTTGCTATTTTCTATAAATAGTTTGATATTTTTTTCTATCTGTGAAATTTTTTTCTAGATTAAATTTGGACAATTGAGAGTAAAAGAATAATGGAATGGAACTCGAAGTATATAGACCAAAATAATAATAATAATAATAATAATAAAATAGTATTAAAAATTATTTTAATGTTTTAACATCTATCATTCAAGATTTTATAAAATTAAAATGAAAAAAAAAAAAAAACATTCTCACCCATAACATTAAAAATAACCCTTCTAAAAAAAATCATTTACTATTCCTTAAAAATAACCCTTTTCCTTGTTGTATCTCAACTCATTCTCACCCATAACATTAGGACAATTGAAATTATTGTTCTTTGTTTTTTTTCTTTCCCTTAAGGCTATGAATCTTTAAAAAGTTGTAAAATAATTTCAATATTACAAACAACCACTTGATTGTTGTGTACAACAAAAGTAAGCTGTCAATGACAATCTCTTGTCATTTTTTTTTTTAAAAAAAATAAATAAATAAATAAAAAAAATTATTAACAACAAATTTGTGTTTTCAAATGAATTCAGTATGTGTTTGATTGTTTGTGTTAATGAAGTGTCTTGAACTAAAAAGATTGATAAGAAAGAAGATGCTATTGGGTAAGACTTCACTTACCTTTTTAAATTTTCATCTCTCTCTTTTTGGCTTATATCCAATTGGATAGAAAGTCCAATGTATATTATTTCCTTTTTTCTTAAACTTTCTTCCCAAAATCTTTATATAGATTTTCTTTGTCCACTTTTAACTTCTTCAGTTGATGTGTTAATTAAAGTGGTTCACTAGTTTATAATAAAGCAAAATCCAACCAAAATTATTATTCTTTTGAAGATGCTTATTTGATGAATTACACGACTAATTTGATAAAACCATTGAATTTGAGCAAGTTCTATCTACTTAATTAAAATAATGTAAAATTTTTTATCTTTTCGAATCTAAATCTTTTAACCAATGAAATGAAGTTATATCTCTCGTGAATCAATAAGATTGAATTTAATTTGGTAAATCAAATTTGAATATTAATTCTTTCGGTTATATTTATACTATGTTCGCTTTAATAGAATAAATTTATAAAGATAATGACATGATTGATTCATATTAATAATTCTCATCAACCCACTTTAAAAAAAAAATAAATTAAATTACTATTCAAATTTGGCAACTTAATATTCTTGCAAACAATCTTTTCCAAATAGTACTTGCAAAGAAATAAAATAAAAAGGAAGCTTGGTTTTGTTGACTTGCATGGAAGAATATAAGCATCACTTTGCAAAGTCTAATTTGGACCAAAGTATTTGTTTATTTATTTGGAGGAAGCAAGCACTTAAGCATAAAGTTTGAAATGACTAAGGAAATGTTTACAAGGGCAACTTAAATTAAAACCTACATGCTAGCTAATTTGGTTCAAGTCTCTAGATTACAAAGTTAAAAAGCGTCTGACCTTATAACATTTGGGTGTCAAGAAAATCCGTAGGATATTGAATCGACATCTTAGCTCTTTGACCTTTTTTTGATGTTCTCATTATCACTAGGCCACCCCATGATGGTTGGGACAACAAATCTCTATATATATTTTCATAATTATATGATATTATTTGTTTTGAGCGTAAATTCTTGTGATTTTGTTTTTCGTTTCACATAACTGGTCTCATATCAATAAGATTATTGTTTCACTTATATACCTCATGATTTTTCTCTTATCTAGATCAATATACGACTTTGATCGCATTTCCAAACATAATATTAATTACTTTAAATCTTTTGATCTTTGAGTTTACCTAAAAATCTTTTGTTTAGTTTCTTTCACTTTCACATCTTACAATCATTTTAATTCCTAATTTTTTTTGTGAAAAAAGTATGTTAGTCATTGTTTGTAGTTGTTCATTATTAATCATCTAACATGTATAACTTACAACTATATTTGGAAATTTAACACCTAACAACTTAAGTTCTACTTGTAGCTTTAACGATATCATGTAATTGTAAAGATATCTGTTAGTTGTCAGGTAAAATAAACAAATGATATGCACAAAAATTTATAAAAGGAAAAATTACCTTTTCAATCATCAAGTTTTTAGCATAATAAGTGAATTTGGTTTTGTCTCATATTTTAAAATAGACATTTTTTAGTCTTTGAGTTTATTATAATCTAAAATCTATAATATATTAAAAGGATAGCTTCATGCACTAGCGCCATAAACACACGGAAAAGTTCAGGCTTTGGGGACACTTTTTTTAGTACATTATGGGGGCTAAATAAAGAGATTCCTAATTTTCTTGGAGAGATTTTTTTTTTCTCCTTTTCCTTTCTTCGTTTGCTTTATTTTGAATTTTTCTACATTATATATATATATACACACACATATACATACATACAAACGTATAGAGAAAGACATATTGTAATATTGAAGACGAAAAATAGAAATAGATTGAATAAATTGAGGTTATGAACATGAAAAAAGAATGAGTATCGTTGACATACATGAAAGGAGAAAACAACGTTATATTTTTTAAGCAAACACGAGGTTTTAATTCTCCCTATTTTAAGAGATTCTTAATTTTAGATTTGTGCTGTTCGAATTCTGAAGTGGTAGTTCACTAATGCCTCAATGATTTCATAAGCTCAATATATAATGAGTAAAGATACAAATATCAAAATGAGAGATTAAATAATACATCCAACATTATTAATTAATGTAAAGTATTTAGCATTGTGAATCATTATCACCTATTGGTACTGGAACCAACACAACTTGAACAACAATTTTAAGTCTAATTCTACTACTTTTTTTACTCATTTTTTTAAAAGTTTTTTTTTCTAATTTTTGTTCTTCTCTATAACGTCTTTGTTATTGTCAAATTCAAAATTATTTTGATTCCTTCTATCAAATATTTTCTATATCCAATAATATTTACCAAATGAACCCTCTTTCTTCTTTTAGATTGATTATTGTAATGTTTATATTAAATTGGTATAATTTTTATGGTTACCTTGTTGCTATCAAAATTTGTGAGAACTTAAATCTCAAGTATATTGAGGTTGTTTGATAAAAGTTGAAGTTGATTCACCAATTTAAGCTTGAATATGAGAAACTTTTCCCAAACATATTGGATTTAATTGGAAATTGATATAATAGTATCATTGTATATATTGTAAAATTGATATTAAACATAGAATATATATTATTGTAATTTTTGAAGATTCAATAAAAAATATTTGTATATTTCTATATGTGTATGTAAAAAATTAAAATGGAATTAAGTTATGCTTAGTTTCAAATGTACTAAAAATTAAATATTATACATATTTTTCAAAATAAAAAATAAAAAAAAGTTTATAAATATATGTGGTCGAATATTTTCAAAAAATTATAAAATATTTGTTAGTAAGTTATGATAAAATAAAAGTTAGAAATTGAAATAATATATAAATATACATAATAGAAAAAGTAAAAGAGTCAAAAGTAAAAAGTAAAACCATTAAAATTTTTAAAAAATGGTTAAAATATTACTTTGGTTCCGATACTTAGAAGTTTGTTCAATTTTAATCCATATACTTTCAATTGTCAAATTTTAGTTCTAGTAAATTCAATAAATCTTAAATTTAGATCTTCAAAATTAATTTTTACCGAAATTGATTAAATAATTATAATAATTTTCATGCAAGAAAATAAAAAATGTGAATATGTTTTCAAAATTTGTAATAAAAATGCAATAGACAACATAACATTTTTTAAAAAAATCAACAATAAACTAACATTGAGACTAAATTTTATTGAAAGTATAGGGATTAAAATTGAACAATTGAAAGTACATAGACTAAAATTAAACAATTTCAAAATATAGAGACTAAAGTGATATTTTAACCTAAAAAATACAAAAAAAAAAAAAACAAAAAAAAAACAAAAAACAAAAAAAACAAAACATAGCCTTAGGCTCAATTGTTGGTTTGCCACCATGAAAATCACACCTCTAACCACTTGCAGCATCACGTTTTCAATAAAACAAATAAATATATATAAGTTAATAATACAATTTTTTAAAAATATTTAATAAAAAAAATAATATACATATGTGTAAAACGTCCCCGTTTGAGAAGGGGCACGTGCCTCCGGCCCTTTAAAAAATTTGCCCCTGCTTCTATTTGTCAGTTTTTTCCATTTCTTTTGCCAACAACCCTCTCTTCCTTTGCCAAAATGAGCATAGCTTACCTAACACACTTATATATATATCACGAGGTTTGTGGTTCGAATTCTATTACCATAAAAATATATATATATTTAAAAAGAAAGAAAAAACCCTCTCTCCATCCCCAAAGTTCATTTCCCAGTCACATGTTATTTTTATGCTAATATTAATGTAGTATTTGTTGAAATTTTAGTATTAATTTACACTTCGTTGGATTATTAGTATTAAATTAAGTTTGTTGAAGTTTTTAGTATTAATTTAGGGTTTGATGAATTATTAGTATTAATTTAGCATTGGTTGAATTTTTTAGTATTAATTCGTGCTTTGATGGATTATTAGTATTAATTTAGTATTTGTTAAATTTTTTAGTATTAATTCGTGCTTTCATGGATTATTAGTATTAATTTAGTATTTGTTGAATTTTTTAGTATTAATTCGTGCTTTGATGGGTTATTAGTATTTGTTGAATTTTTTAGTATTAATTTGTGATGGATTATTAGTATTATTATTATTATTATTATTATTATTTTGATGTTCATGAGTGTCTGGGCCAGCTTACGCGCACCTCGACTAACCTCATGGAACAGCTTACGCGCACCTCGACTAATCTCATGGATTATTAGTATTAATTTAGTATTTGTAAATATTTTTTAGGATTCACTTAGAGTTTAACAGATTATTAGTATTAATTTATTATTGATTGAATCTTTAATTTTAGTATTAACTTAGGGTCTGATGCATTATTAGTAATAATTTAGGTCCCGTTTGATTACCATTTCGTTTTTTGTTTCTAACTTTTTTGAAAATTAAGCCTATTTTTTTTTTTCAATTTCTTTCAATGAAACTATATATCTTTATGAAGTACAAGAGTTGGATTCTTAGTTAAATTCTAAAAAAAAATCACAATTTTTTAAAAAATCACTTTTTTAGCTTTTAAATTTTGTCTTGATTTTTTAAAACACTTTGTTAAAAAATAGATAACAAATCAAGAAATTTAGAGGTGGAATGAGTGTTTATAGGCTTAATTTTTTTTTAAAAAAAAAATCAAATTGTTATCAAACGAGATCTTAGTATTTGATAGATTTTTTAGATTAGTAAACTAAATTAGTGTAAAAATTTTCATTTTTAGATTATTATATTGTACATGAGATTGGTGGCATTGGTTGTAAATGACTTGTTATTATACATAATGACACTTGTCAAAAAGCATCCCACATTGAAAATAAAATGTATAACATTACATTTTGACCAACACGTTACAGATTTAATATTATTATCGTTACAAATGTTTGTTACCGTTTGAACGTAACATAACTAAAATTAATTTTAGATATGAAACGTTTTTCAAATTTCGGTTTGAGAATATTCATAGATTTCTTCTTCTCTCTATTTTCCATCTCTTTAATTTTCTCCGAGAAAAAGTTTTTTTTTTATTCCAACTCTTTTTCGATGAGTGCTCGTCCGTCAAGAGTGTCGTGTTAGCCTTGTGAAGCAACCATCGTGAGACGATTAACACCGAGGTCGTGCCGCAATTTGCTTTCAAGGCAGTGGTCATTCCACGATACATCAATCGATTTATTCAACACTCTGTTTTTACAATATGAGTGACTCTAAGACGTGGGGAGGAGAATTGTAGAAGGGGTGGATGACGAAACGGTTGTGGTGGCGGGCGAGAGGGAGTTGACGACGGTGACGACATTATAGGTGTTGGTGGCTAGAGCTTGCTTGCAAACCTCAAAGAACCAGAAGCTAAGTGGAGGGAAATGGAAAGAATAAGACAAGAGAGTGAAGACATGATTTTTAAATTAAAATAACCCACCAACTTTTTAAAATAATAGAGAAAATATTTTAAATAGTGTAAAAATGACTTTTTAAACTTATTTTAAAAAATTTGAAGACGACGAGGGTCTACTTAAAATCTCAAAGACTAAATATGCTTATTTTTAAAAAAATTAAAAGACTAAAAAAGTAATTCTTCCTTTATGGAAAAAAAAAGTTAGCTACAAAAAAAAAAGATAATTTATGTCAAGATTCATGGGCTAAAGTAGTTAGAATAATTGAAAAAATATATACAAAGATAAAATTATATACGAAAGCTAAGTTTAGGGCCCAAGTAAAATATGCCCAAGTAAAATATAAAGAATAATTCTTCTGAAAAAATAATAATAAAAAGAATAATTTGAACATGAGTGGGAGAAAAAAAAAAAACAATATTTTTGTCATCACTTTTGTTAAATAAATGCTTTTGAGGCTTGATTAAATCAAACTATGATGCTCTCATGTATTGGACGAATGGAATAAGTACGAGACTCAAGATTCAAATTTTCAAGGCATATTAAGAGAATTATAACTAATACTTTTAACGTAATTCGACTGACATAAAATTTATACGACTTTTGAGTTAGAGATTTGATTATCCACCCCACAAATTATCAAAAAAATAATAAATAAAATAACACATCAATTAAATAATGAGTTGTTTTCAAATATAGAAAAATGAATCAAAATATTTACAAATATAGAAAAAAAATTACTGTCTATGAGCGATAGAATCCTAATAGAATTCTATAACGATAGAATCCACGTACAGAATTTTATATCATTGATAAACATATTATATTTTTTAATAGTTTGATATTTTTTATGTTTACAGTACTTTCCCTTAAATTTAATTTTATATAAAACTTTTTTTTTTAGTTTAAACTTTTAGTAAAGTTGACAATTAAGTTTTGCGAATGTAATATATACTTTGAGATTTAATTTTGTTTTAGAACAAGAATGTTTAAGATTGATAGTGAGTATAGTTCAATTGGTATAGTACTCCTATTATCAACTTTGAAATTAGAGGTTGGAGAATATATATATATATATATAAGAGATGAAGAAAATTTTAACTTCAAAATTGATAACATAAATTTTATATCAGTTGAACTATGCTTGTTTAACAACATTTTCTGCATTGAAAAGCCACTTTTATGATGTTAAAGTAGTTTTTGACCGGAACATATCTTAATGGAGATTAAAATAATTTCATAGAGTTAGTTGGTGAACTTTTTTGCCATACGATTTTTGAAAACTATTTTATAGAGTTGCTTTAATAATTGAGTAGATTTCTTTTAAAATATAATATATGAAATAATTGTGCATTTAAAATCATCTCTTTAACCGTCATGTATTTTTTACAAAAAAAATAAAAATAAAAATAAATAACATCAAGAGTCGAAGACATAACGCATGATTCATGATTCCATTTTCCCATCCTTTTTTATAGCCATCTAAAAAAAAGATATTTATTTATAATTTGAATATTGGATAGAAATTCAAACCAAATAATAAGATATTGTTTGAGCATATTAGATTTTCAATTGACATTTATATCGAAATTTTCACATTTTTATAGATTCGACATTAACATAAGAGGTGAATCGATATTATATATCAACAAAAAATCATGAAACATTAAAAATAAGAAATAAAATGTTACTAATGTGAATATTATATAAATAATAAATATATTATTGGGTTGTTTTCAAATATAGAAAAATGAGTCAAACTATTTACAATTATAAAATAAAATTTACTATCTATCAGCTATAGACCGCGATAGATACAATAGAAGTCTATCGCTACAGTGAAAATTTTCTATATTTATAAATAGTTTGATGTTTTTTCTGTTTATAAGAATTTCCCTATATTATTTTGTTAAAGGGTATAAAAATGGGTCAAAAAGACAAATAACTAAATTTAAATAATTGAAAAATGGATGAATGCAATAAACTTTGCAAAAATGACAATACATATTTTTTTAAATTTAGTTTGGACAAAAATACCCCACGTGTAGGTCATCTTCAACTTTTAACTCAACAAAAAGACTTGGAAAATGGAAGGAGGAGTGATGCATGTGAAATAATAAACAATATTAAATACTTGAAAAACAACATTAATTCGAACTAAATAATAGTACCTAACATTCAAATTAATTTTTTTAGTTTGTTTTTAAAATATATGGTTGAAATGTGCACATAGAAAAACCTGTGAAAAAAAAGTCTTTTAGATTGAGAGTAGTAGTTTTTAAATAAGCAAAATGATAAAAATAATGCTTTGGATAACTGCCTACACATAGGTAATTATAATATGTGAAGGATACATGTTTATATATATATATACTTTAAATCCCTAATCCATTTAGGGGTCGTTTGTTTTTTGAGAATATAGATAACCATAATCTTAGATGTCTGGAATAATAGATATATAGAATTATAGATGTCCGATATCTTTAGATTACCATGTTTTTGTTGTTGAAATATTTTTGTAGATAACTGAGAATATTTTGATGACTTTGTTTTTATAAGATTTCTAGTTTGGAATGTCTTAAATTTACATAATGTTCCAAGAATGCCCTTACCGATATTAATTAATTTATAATTAATGTGATATAATTTGAACTTATAAGAATTACGACATAACAAAAAAAATGATATATATGGTTAACAGTATTTATTATATAATACAAATGAAAATTAATATATATATATATATATATATATATATATATATATATATGTAAAATAAAATAAAAAGGAATGACAAAAATGTAAAATGAGGATGCTCACAACTCGGGAATATGAAAAATTCATGTTTCAGAAAGGCATCAAAAACTCTCTACATGCCCTCCGTCCACAAGCATTAAAAGAATTGCCATTAAAAATTTGAAGATAACTTAGCTCCTTGTTAAATTCAAATAAGTAGGTTGACAATATATTTCCTTTTTACATTTACATTTTTAAATAAGTATCTCTTTTAATTTCTACATTCTATGATTTGTGATATGAGATTCTAGATTACCGTTTATAACTTTAAACAAAGTATTTTAGATTAAAAAAAGGTTAAATCCTATTTTTGTAGGGATCTTTTTGAATTGAGACTGTATTTACTGCTCCGTAATCAAAATTATTGGTGTAGAATATTGTTAACTAGTTTTCTAGAAACGTATTTAAATGGACCCCATTTTTTATATTACAATTGATTAATTATGTTTATTGAAAAGTAAACATGACTTGAATATAGACAAATTTGAAAGTGACAGCGAATATAACCTATCTATATCATTTGCTTCCTCAAGGGTTAATCCTAAATGTTTGTATATACATTACAGAAAGAAAACAAAAAATCACTCTCATCTTCTAAGACTTGAGTAGTCATAATGTTGAATATTGATTTTTCTTTCTTTATTTCTTATTCTTCTTCTTTTCTCGCTACAAGTCACAATTTTCCAACACATCCCTGTAATATAAATTTGTACTGAGATATCCCAAATTTTAAAAATTATGAAAAGTAACCTTTTGCTTACATCAGATAGCACTGAACAACGTAAAATTTTCCATGGTTGTTGCAACCTCTCACCTATCGTGAATGCCTTGAGATTATTCCTAATGCAATCACAAAGTTCATTGCAATTTTTTAGAAAATATCCCTAGTGCCAATTCGCAGTCGTGGGTTCTCATCCAAAAAAAATTTAGATTCTTGATCAAAGTTTTAATGTGAATTGTAATTAAAAAAAAATTAAATTCAAACCCTCTATTATAATTTCACAATGGCGATAACTCGCGATTGTTGGTTTAAATGGTCATTGCGAGCGCTAGTTTAACTTTATAGAAACCTGAAAGCTTCCTTCTTTATTGTCTTCAAATTCTCTAGTCTTCTATACTTAACATCTCCTGTCACAAATTTCTCTAATAGCGGTGGATTTTTCGATTTTGCAATCATTTTGATTCTCTTTTTTCTATTCCTCAATCGTATTTTTTTTTTTATCTTCGTCCTCTTTGAACCCGTGTGTTGAGATCCTTTGTTTTTAGTATACATGTTCGAATATTGTGATTAATCATGTTAAGAAATGGTTATGGCTAGAGATTTTCTTTACACAATACGGTAGATACTATCTTGTTTGTTTGATTTTCTTTATATATCTAACAACAAAAGGTTAGTTTTTCATTGTTTTTATAATCCAGTTCATTGGGCATTAGTACAATCAGATTTAGATCATCCGTACAAAAATCTCTCAAGGTGTGAAATTAAAACCTTGGGCTTGGAATAAATCTTGATGGCCCAATTTAAAATAATTGGACCAAACACGTAAAAGCCCCAAAATTTGTTTTCCTCGAGAATAGTGGGCCTGGACAAAGCCCAAAAAAAGTTAGCCCAGCCCAGATAGAAAACCCACGCAGGTGACGACGAACCGGTAACCGCCTTAAACGACGACGGTTCTTGGAGAACTTCAAGCATTATTTAAAACCAAAGTCAAGACGAAAAAATTCCAGCCGTTTACATTCACTGGGACTCACCGTAAAGCCAATTAATACAGAGGTTTAAAATGAGAACGGCGTAGAGGATCTTAATTTTTTTTTTTTTTTTCTGGATTAAAGCTTACGCAAAATTGTATTTATTTTTGCTTTGCCAAGAACTCTTACCGGTTGAATTTGCAGACGATCTGTCTCGTCTCTGAGCGAACCCATTTCTTCGTCCTCTAAAGCGAAAAATTTCACCAATTCATAAAGAAGAGGAGGAGGAATTGGAGAGAATCGAGAAGAGAGGATTCGATTCGCAAATTTTGGCCCTGTTTTTTTGTTTCTCATCAGTAATTGATGTCCATATCCATGGAGATTCCTAGCTCGTGGGATGCCCTTCGCAAACAGGTTTGATTTCTCCTATTAATTATTGTTTCTTTTTGGTTGTTGGATTCTGTTTGCCTTATTTCCCTTATCTTTTCTCGATTCGGTTGTATTTTTGGCTTTATTTCTGATTGTCGGTAACCTTGAATCTTGTCGTTTGAAAAACGGTGAATATTGAGCCGTTTTCGTTCTGTGTGATTCGAAGAATTATGAAAGATCAATGGTTTGACTTTTAGCTCATGATCTATAGCTTTTTAGTTTTGAATTCGGAGAATTGGGATTTTGGAATATGAGATGTAAATTCGGTCCCGTTCTGTTATGATAATACTGTTGAAGTCGTTAATCTCAGGATTGTAATTCTCGGTATAATTCTTTTACGCTTCTTTGTGCTATCTGTTTTTCTGGAAATGATGTGCAAAAATTTTATACCCATGGATAACCGATTTTAAAGAATTATCATTGTTTCCCTTCATATTTTTCAAATTGTCATTGTTTGCGATGAGATTATTAAATTGATTAATTTATAATGAAGAAAATTTCTTGATGCTCGAGGATTTTATAATGAAGTTGGACTACATTGTTCTGCCTTGCCTATTCTATCTCATTTCTTTTGCATGTATGAGAATGTATGCTTCGTCATTGAACATTTTCTCATCTCAGCTATTTGTCGTTGTTGTTCTTGTTTTTTCTTTATGTAATGATAATGTTTCTTATGTTCCTACAGGCAAGGAAACTTGAAGCTCAGTTGGATGAGCAGATGAATTCTTTCCGAAAACTGGTTTCAACAAAGGGTTCTACGAATGTTGATACAGCTGATAGTGATATTGAATCTGGGATAGAACGTCTGTTAAAGCAGCTACAACAAGTGAATTCACAGATGCAAGCTTGGGTCTCATCAGGTGGTTCTGAAATGGTTTCCCATACCTTGACTAGACATCAAGAAATTCTTCAAGATCTTACGCAGGTACTCTGTCTTTAAAATTTCTGTGTAGTAGTCATGTTAATCTTTTCACATTGGAAGGGAAGAAATGCTAGTAGGGGCTTGCTTCTTTATTTTATTTTTCTTTGTAGTTATAATAATTATTATTACTTTGGTGGGGGGTTTCCTCCCTAGTCATTCTTTTAGATAAGTAGTAAGTTTGTAAGAATTTTCTTATGCACAATTACACAACATCGAACTCATGGATTTGGTTGGTTGGCATTTTTGTAATGGTGGTGTTGGAACAAAATTAGGTGATTTGAAAACAAGAAAACACAAGGAATTTAATGGAAAATAGAGTTGGATCCCATGCCTTCACTGTTGTTGAATATGTGATTAGTAGCAGATTTAGAATTTAAAAACAATACAAACAGATGCATGTTTTAAAAATTCACTTTCTAGGTCACAGGGTGACTATTTTCAATGAATTCAACAAATTTGAAAACTAGAAATTGAATTCAGATACGACACCACGAGCTCTTATTTGCCCTTATTGATAATCTCTCTCCCCTTTAATTACTGATATTTTTTAATGTGAGGAGTGATGAGTATGAGGGTAACCATCGGAACTCTTTAGACTTCTTTGTGAAACCTGGTGTATAATTATTCTATAGTAAGTACCAAGCTAAGAAGCTGACTTAGTCCAGCTTCTGCAAATTCCTTCTTTTTCTCTCAATGTTTTTGGTCTTCATTGTTTTGCCAGAAGTCTGTTGTGATTATGTCTCACATGGAATTTAAGACCAAGTTTTGTTGATTTAGTGCAGGAGTTTTATCGTCTTCGCTCCGGCCTCCGAGCCAAGCAAGAACATGCTTCACTTTTAGATGACTTCAGGGAGTTTGATCGTTCAAGACTTGAATTGGAAGATGGTTTGGGAACTGCAGAACAAACTCTTCTTAAGGAGCACGCATCTGTTAGCCGTAGCACAGGACAGGTATCGTTACCTATCATAATTATTTGTATGGACTACAATTCCATTATATTCTACTTGAAGGTTTGGTTTGTGTATACCTTTGAGTCTCTGATGAAGTTCCATTTTTGGTTGATTAACATTGTTACCGTATTAGTTACTGTAGGAATGAGAAAATAAATTGTAATTTATCATGTCGTCCTGTAACCTGTCATTTATTTTCATGTTTTCCATATTAGTTACTTACATCTGGGAATCCAGCATCTGGGTTTTAACTTTTTCCTGAACTTTTGGTGTTACAGATGGATAATGTGATTTCACAAGCTCAAGCAACCTTAGGTGCACTTGTCTTCCAGCGATCGACCTTTGGTGGCATCAACTCAAAGCTTAGTAATGTTAGCAGTCGCCTCCCATCAGTAAGTAATTATTGTTACTCCTTTTCTATTTTTCTATGGGCAACATAATAGTTTTCAACCCAATTAATTTCTAGAATGAGAATGCATGCACATCTAGTGGGAAGAATGTCCATTCCAAATAAAATAAGGGCGTTTGGACTAGCTTTCTACTAAAAGTCAATCCAAACCGACCTTCAAATAGTGACGAACTGAAGGCACTTATTTTTATTGAATCTATACTAAAATTTTCATCAGCACGCATATGCATACACGATACACCCTTGTTATGTTGCGTTCAAAAGTTGAATCCATTTCATTGATTTAATTTCAATAATGGTTCAGGTAAATCATATTCTTGCAGCAATAAAGAGGAAAAAGTCAATGGACACAATCATACTCTCTCTTGTTGCGTCCATATGCACATTTCTGATCTTCATCTACTGGTTGACCAAGTGAGTTGTGATTATGTTCTTGGCAACTGTGTTGAAGTTGTTACATTACATGCTTGTTGTTTTCATACTTTTCTACAGAGTTCAGCTCATCTTTTCTTATTGACTCTATTTGTAACAAATTTTCCCAGTAATTCATTAAATATTTTTCGTAATCTCACTGAACTTTAATCCCTTGTCGGGGCAGGGTGGCGTGAGGGTACAAAATATATACAATCTATCTACTTCCCTAGAAAACTGAAGTTGGTCCTATAACTACAGTCATATTATATATTATAGTCATATTTAGAGCATGTGAAAATGTTGCTTCTGAAACAACTCATATACTTGACATTGTATTTTTGTATATTTAAATTTTGTTGGCAAGTTTTGTGATAGGATCTGTGAATATATTTGAATTTTGATTCTGGAATAATTATTTGATTGATGATATAGTGTAGGAAAATTCAATTTTGTGCATTGTGACTTGTGAAATTAGTTAGAGCATGTTTGGCTTGACTTTCTAAGCATTTAAAATGTCAATTCGTACAAGCCTTTGGTCTAGTTTTGTTGATAAAATACTCGTTACTTTGATCTTCCCTTTATATTTCTTCAACTAAAGCAGAAAATTCAATAGGATTTTAAAAAAAGTTAAAATTGAAATTAAAGATTTATACCTAAAACTTTGAAGAACTTTGTTTATATAATTGAATTTTGTACAATTAATCATGATTTGGATAAAATAATTGTGTCATCCATATATTTATGATAACTTTTAATTAATTATGATAATAATAACTAACTAAATTAATTAAGATAAAAATAATCTTTCTTAGAGATTATCAACTTAAATATAATTGACATGAAGAAGTTTTTTGTTTTTTGTTTTTTTTTTTATTATTTTTTATTTCTAAATCCGTTCATAGAAGTTAGCAAATGGAATCATCTCCTTAATTTAAGTTTCGGGAATGAATTCTGTCATTGGTTCACAAAGAATTCTGTGATAAAAATGTCGAGAGATTTAACTAAATCGTAAGGATTAAATTGAACTTTTAAATTTGCAATATCCCAATTAAAATCATAACTTCACGTACCCAATTAAAATCACAAGGCAACCTCGACTATTACTATTTAAAAGGAACTATATATTTTGTAGGGAAAAAAAAATACATTTTTGGCTCATAGGTTCTAAGTTACAAAATCATTCAAAATAATGACACGTGGGAATATTAAAACATTTGTGTTTGAATTGTTTTGGGAAAATGAATGTTGTAAAGTCTCAAACTGTCAAACAAAACAGCAAATCGTTGGACCAAAAAATCAGAGCGCGAATGGCGGACGACGACGATCCATGGTTAGCTCCCGACAAGCTCTACCATTTTCTTCTCTGTTTCACTCTCACTATCCTCTTCGCTTCATTGGCCCTTCACACGCGTTATCCATTCATCCGTCGCCACTCCATTCTGATCGGATCCGTCGTTTCTCTTTTCGCCGGAGCCGCTAAAGAGGTCGCCGACGAACTCGGCTTCTTCAAGTCCGCCGGAGCTTCTACCAGGGATGCTGTCGCCGATCTGATCGGCGTCTTGATCGCTTCTTTCCTTCTTCACGCCCTCAGATTCTCGATCCGCAGCTGCGGCGACAAAGAAGCTAAACCTAATCGGGACATTTTAATGGTCTGAGAGGTTTTTCTTTTCGACTATAGATGGAGGAAAGTGAGTGGATGTTTTACTTCGATTGAGGTCTTGATCATCGATGCGATTTTGACGAACAGAGGGATTCGTTGGAGGTGAATTGAAATGAGAATGTTTTATATTTGGGTTATGGATACTGCATTTCCTGAGATTCTCTGACATCATTGTTCATTGAATTGGCTTTAGCTTGCTTCTTTTCATTGGAATTGTTGAAGAGATGTTCGATTTCATTTACTGTATCATGAATATTTGTAGGTAGTATAGAGAGTGTAAATTAAGAAAGGAGTAGATTACTTCTTATTGTATTGCATTTTATGATAGTTTAATTGCTGAGTTTGCGATGTGTTGATTAGATTTTGTTAGGTGATTGCAATATAGCATCAAAGGATCTTCAAGGTTTAGCTCATTTTTCCTTCCCATTTTGAGTAATAATGATATTCCAGCCTCTTTATTAAAATCCTACTAGTTTCTTGACAATTGGATGTTGTAGGGTCAGATTAGTCCCAGTAGTATTTATAAGCCTAGTTTTCAAAAACCAGAAACCAAATGGTTATGAAACAGACTTTAGTTTTCTAGATGTTACCCCAATTGAGTTTACAACTCAACTACTATTGTTTAATTTCCAGATTACAAGACAATTACAGGGAGTTTCTTTTCCTTTTGTTAAAAACTGGAAATTCTTTGGTTAACTATCATACACAAGACCAATACCTGTAGCTGTGTGTAGAACATTGTTCTGTCGTGTATTTACCACTGAGCATACATTGGTTTTCTTTTTCCATCTTATTGATCTTTTCTGATTTAGAAGTTGTCTCAACAATATAATGATCAACATGTTTCCTGGGTCATTTAGGTAGGTCCAGCGATCGATCTGTTGTCATCTTCGAAAGCTTCCTGCAGTAGAAGGCAATCGTGAATCGCGATCTTTGTCGGGCAACTTAACTGCAGTGTAGATTCCAGCTCCACACAATGTCCCTAGTATGGGAGCTGTGAGGTAAATCCATATGGCTCTAAAGTTGTTTGCAGCAATGGCTGGCCCCAGTGTTCTTACTGGATTCATTGAAGCTCCAGTTGTTTGTCTGTTAAATAATTAAAAGGGAAAACTTTTAAAAATAATAAAATAAGAAAAACTATTTACACGAAATAGAAATTTTTTTATATAGTTATGATAGACGCTGATAAAAGTTTATCCGGGTCTATTGGTGATAGAAATGATAGAAGTCTATCACTGATAGATGCTGATAGAAGTCTATCAATGTCTATCCGTATTTCTTTTTGCTATTTTCTGTAAATAGTTTGACATTTTTTCTATCTATGAAAATTTTCCGCTTTTAATTTTTCTGTTGGTTAGTGAAAGGTGAAGTTGTTCATAAGATGCTCTAAATTACAAACTGCTTCCTTTCTAAAACAGTAGCCACTTTGTTGACATCTGTTTAACTCAAGTTCTAACTGCATTATACAGGAATATGACCGATCTATTATTTTGAGTTGGACAAGTCATTACCAGTTTGAGTTTGTATCATATATGAAGTGAATACGTTTTCAAATATTTGTATGGGTGAAAATCACTTTGGGTCATTAAACTTTGATTTGTAACGATTAAGGACATGTTTGAAAGTAATTCTAAAATGGTTAAAATTCAGTTTTATCATTTTTATAAGCACTATGAAACATGCTTTTAATGATTCAAAACTGATTTTGATAAAATAAAAATTGTATTGAAAAGTGTAAAATTAAATATTAAATTAATTTTGAGTCCTTGAAGACAGTGTTTTAATTTTGAACATGACAAAAGTTATTGTAACAATTTAGGGGTGTTTGGGCTCCAAACTTCAAGTAGGTGGAGACTTGATTTAATTAGGTCAAGTTGATAGAATAGATTTGATTTTATGCAAAAGAAGAGAAAGACAATTTAGTCTCTAAGCTATAGTCTCCGAGTTTTTCCAAGGAAAATTTTTACAATTAGAAAAAATGTCGAACTATTTACATAAAATAGCAAAAAAAAAAAAAAAAAACACGGATAGATATTGATAGACTATCATTTCTATCACAACTATCTAAAAATTTTGTCATTTTGTGTAAATAATTTCTCTAATTTTTCTATTTTTAAAAATTCTCCATTTTTCAACTTATATTAATTAAGAAAATTTAGTCTAATTAAAAATTTTAAAACTATGAAACCAAATTTATAATTTCTAAAGAAAAAAAAAATTAATAATAAAATTAATTAATTAAAAAAAAAAAAAAAAAAAAAAAAACTGTAAAGATGTAATTTATTGTGATAGTTTTGGACATACCCGGCGATGAGTACATTGAGCATAACTGTTGCTCCTACCGCGATTCCCGCCAACTCTCCCACCTGCATTTCTAATTCCACGTCATCTCCCTTCAATTTTATTTTATTATTTTTATTATTTTTATTTAGAACATTCAACTTCTTAATCGATGATAAATACTTCTGGGAGTTGAACTATCCTCAATTTTTCACAATTATAACACACATGAACTTACATTAAGTTCATCATTTGAATATTTAACAAGACTAAAAAGATAAGGAAAAATATAAATTTATACCTTAAACTTTTGGGTTGTATCAATTTAAACTTTAAATTAATAATTGTATCAATTTAAACTCTGAATTTTTGTAAGTATATCAATTTACACCCTCCATTATGGTCGATTTAAGAAAATCTCTTGGAAAACTTATAATTGTATCAATTAGACCCCTAAATATTCATAAATTGATCAATTTAGACTCTTAGTAATAATTTTCTTTAAGAACAGTCATGTGACAAATTTTGATAGAATCCATAAAGATAGATGCAACAAAAGATGCACTAAGTATTTTTCTTAAAATAATAACTTAAAACCCAATTAAAAAATTAATGTTTATCAACTTATGTGTGATTTAGATTCCAAAGATTATAATGCCAAAAATGCAATATAATCTATATTTTATTGATGATTTTTTTTTTCTCATTCTTAATGAAAAAAAGAACAGAAAAGAAGAGGAACTCACAGCCCGAGTGTCAGTGGCGACGGCGGTGATGACAAACATGAGGTTGAAGCTAATGATAAACTCAAGAGCAAAAGCTTGAGCATATCCACATGAAGGAACAGTGGCTCCTCCTCCCATTATGGGATCAAAGATCCATTTCAATGCAAAAGAAGAACACAAAGAAGCCACCATTTGAGCTCCAATATACACTGGCACCTGCCAAATTATTAAATATATATATCAAGAGATTGAATGCCTGAGAGATTCTTATTAAATCACAATGGATGAAAGTACAAAGATCATGGTGGTTAGTTACATACGTGTTTCCATGGAAACTGCTTCAATGCAGCAAAAGCAATAGTGATAGCCGGGTTCAGATGGGCTCCGGAGATATGGCCCGTCGACAAGATCACGACCATCACCGCAAGGCCGGTGGAAGCCGCCAAACCAATCAGTGTTTCGGTTCCTTCAGTCTTTTGGTTCACGATAGCCGTGGCAGTTCCGGCAAAGATGAGTATCAAAGTACCTATGAACTCCGCTCCCACCTATCAGCAAAAGTGGAGGCAACTTTTATATATATAATCCACTACAAGAATTTTTTTTCTCTGCCTATGCAAGAAAACGTCGGTAGATCTTCAAAAGATTTAGAAAGACAAAATTAATTAAAGGATATCATTTGTTTTAATGTATTCTCTTTTAAATACATGACTCATTACAGAGAGAGTCTTGCTTTCTTCTTCCTTCTCTATTATTGTTCTGACCATAATGCAAAGTTAGAGGAGTTGGAAGATAAAGTGCCACCGAAAATAGAGTAATATTTGGAATGCATCGTGACCTATACTCATCTTTTGTGCAGTCTACTCCAATTACACAACAACAAGAAAAGTTAATTTAAAAAAATAATAATAAAGAAAAAAGAATGTCGTGTGGTAAACTGTTGTTGGACAATTGCATCTAAGTATTTTTTTTTTATAAGATATGGGTTAGTGTAAAGTTTAGAACAAAAACGTTATCAAAGGGGCCTTTAGTAATTAAAAGGGTGTTTCTATATATATATTGGGTATACCTTTCTTGCAAGTGAGACAGGAGGGTATGGCAATGAACAAGAAGAGACTAATTTAGATAAGCTTCCTTCTTCAGTGCCCCAATTATCATCAACACTGAAAGAGATGCAGCTTTTGAGAAGAGATCTTTTACCATTCTCACTTCCATGCTGATTTTCCTTCACTCGTCCAAACAGCGGAGCCCCGGGCGTCCCCGGCGTCACCGGTGTCGATGGAGCTTCCTCTGTGTCCATAACACCAAATAACTTTTAAAAAGAAAGGGAAGCTAAAGAAAAAACAAGGTTAAGTTTGTTATGTTTTTGGTTTTGGGGTTTGTCTTTTTGTGGTTGGAGAGTGAACTATGCTGAATGCTTTCTTATTTATAGAAGAAAATTTTGGCTGACTTAAGGGAATCCCAAGAGAAAAAGATAGAAAAAGAACATAAGTCAGTGGTTGTAAATAATATTGGACCCTCTTTCATCAAAAGTTTTACTCTTTATAATATAAAAAGGTATCTTTTCGAAAGAAAAGAAAATGGACGGTTGCTAATATAGTAATTAGATTCAAAATATTAGTATATATAACAATATTTTAAAAAAATTACGAATATAGCAAATTCTATCAGTGATAGACTTTTATAGTTTAGGTGGTTTATCATCGATAGACCATAAGAGTCTATCAGCGATAGAAGTCTACATGGATAAACTTTATTATATTTGCAATTTTTTAAAAATATTGCGATATACTTAGTTATTATTCTTAAAATTGATACTCGTTACAATTATTCAAAAGAAAAATTGCTTTCTGGCCGCTTGTAATGGGACATGTAAGTGGGCCCTAGATGCAACTAAATATTTTTATTTTTCTTATTATTTTTTTATTATTTTTATAATATTCGTTGTTCTGTCTTTCTCTCTCTCAAATGCCACTTTTGCATATATTATTGGATTCCAATAATATGGATCTTCTAAGATCATTTGCATATATATAAGTTTTTGTGATCTGATCCTCTTAAATCAACATGATGATATGATGGAAATTGTTGTGATTCTAAACAAAATCCTTTGGATGAACGTGACTATTATTGGTGATTGTATGAACTTGTATCAATTATGAATTATATTTATTGGTTTAATTCTTTCAGCTACATTTTATTTTGATTCTTATTTAAATTCTTAAATTAAAAAAAAAAAAAAAAAAAAAAAAAAAAAAAAAAAACAACCATTAATGGTCCTAGATGTGCCTTTAATGTCACATTGACCTAAACTCGTTTAAGCCAATATAGCTATGTGATTATATAATTACATGTGTCTACATTAGCATGTTAATACACATACTTAAGGTCATGTTATCCATTTGTCAAACAATGTATAATAAAATTATAAATATATTTATATAAAAACAGAACCATATTTTTTTTAAAAAAAAAAAAAGGAATGAAATATTAAAACTTACATTTTAATAGTTCAAGAAGAGCAAAAATGGGACTTAAAACCAATTTGATTTAACTTTGTACTTTCATTTAAAAAAAATATCAATTTAGTGTCTTTATTTATTTTATTTTATTTTTTTTTTGGTATTGTGTTTAATAGAAATCTTAAATTCTTGTTTGATATTTTCTTTTCTTTTTTTTTAAGTTTTAAAAAAATAAGTTTATAAACAGTAACACTCCACTTCTATCTAATTTTGGATTATTTATTTTGTAATTTATCTACTTTTTAGGAATGATTTCTAAATTTCACACCGTTTTGAATTTTTTTTTAAATATAATTTGGCTATTAATTCAAATCTATTCTAGCAAATATGAAAAACATTATAATAAAAAATTGGTTAGAAAACAAACACAATTTTTTTTAAAAAAAAAAACATAAATTAAGGCATGTGTATTTTTAATTTGCTTTCAAATGTAACTTCAAACCCCAATACATTTGCCATATATCCTAAGGCATGTACCTTTTAATTTGTTTTAGAAAAGCATTACATTTGTTCCTTAACAAATAAGATCTCAATTGGAAAACAATGCATGTAATCATCCGCTCCTTGTCAATGGGAGCAAATAGTAAATCACGGTTAAAAATACTAAAAGACAAAAAAATAGAGTTTGATAACCTAATTCGGTGCAATACCATCTTCGTCTGGATGGCAATGTGCCCAAGAAAGATAATTTTACTAATATAAAACTAAATGATTACAACGTTATACTTATTTGTAAATAAATGACAAATACAGTGACACACGAATAGTCTAACTTAGTGAATGATCATTTAAACTTCTCGTAACTGTGAGACTCCCTTTCAAAGAAACTTAGGCTCCCCCTAAGTGTGAGATTTTTCACTCAATGAGGACATTTATCTTTCCACCTTCAATTGAAGACCACTTCACTTGGAAAAACTTAAGGTCCTCCTGAGTATGAGGAACCCTTCTCAAGATACAATAGAACGAATCAATGCAATCCAAAGAACCTTTCAAGATCGAAAACAACAAAAAGGCTTCACAATCACACGTATTGACACACTTGTATTTTCAGCACAAATATAAGACAAAATGACTTAGAATCTTCAAAAGGGACAACCCTAAAAAGAGACAATATCCACTTAAATATGCACAACGAGAAAGAGCAAACAAATCCTAAAATTTGCAAAGCCCAGAAAAGGAAACAAAATCGTGTAAATAAACACCTAATATTTTCTATATAAGAAAAATAATTTAGTGTAGAATCATGATCGCAGAAAATTTTGAAGGACAATTTAAGGAACAAGCTGACAAACATCTCAAAGGACAACTGCTATAACATCCTTAAAAAATATTAGTCAATACCAAAATTCTAACCTCAAGTAAAAAGAAAATACTAGCAATTTCAAACCGAGATCTATAGTTTGTCAAATCTTTTCATATAACTATAATTATTCAATTTAAGTGGTGTTGCTAATTAAGATTATTTTGACTCATGATTTAAGCTAAATGCAATATTTAATCTTTTATTAAACAATAAGTTAAACAAAAGCATATGGGTTTGTGACACATCTCAGTTACACACATGAGTTGGCTTTTATTTTTGAAGGACCAATCCACCATTATTATTATAAGCCTTAAAATATTGTCTCCAACACATGATTGGTTGATATATGATTGATTAGGGGAAGGTCCTTAGCTAATTAGTATTTTAATCCACTATTTAATTAAAAGTATAAAATAAATAAATTATTAGATGCAGAGAGAATCTCTGAATTTGGCATATAAATTATTTATATTTATTCCATATTTGTTTCATAGTATTGTTCTAACTAAAGCTTAAGTGGGTTGGTTTTGGTCCATTCTTTCTCATTTCTATTTATTCTCTTTTGCTTTTCTTGCTTCAATCATTATGAGAAAAACCAAAAAAAGGGTAATTTTTACCCCAAAAAAAAAGCTCAATATTGAGAAAAAATTGGTTAAAAAACTAATATATTGATTAAGATTGATTATGACTGTGTGTTGGTAGAGGCATATATATATATATATATATATATATATATTTATTGTGTGGCTAAATTGATTCACTTTTTGCTTCAAGTATATGTGCTTCCAAGAGTGTCCAATACAAAAGCATCATAGATAATTAGAGTTCCAAATCCTTCCAAAGTGATTTAATTTTAAAATTCAATTCTAGTTATTCTTCTAAAATTAAAATGATTTCTAGTGAACTATTTTTTTTAGATATATGTCGTTGTCACTAGATAGTTGTTGAAATCTAATCGATTTTAAGTTTTTCATTCATCATTATATATTCTATTTTATTGTCTCGTCAAAAGAAAAGGAAAAAAAACAAACAAACACATTACGTAACTAACCAAGAAAAGTGACCAGGGAATAACCCTAAAAAAATTATAAGCTAGGTAGAATATGAGTAGGTGTGGTATAAAATTTGCCTTTCTAATCAATTTGTGAATAATATTCTTTCCAATCTTAGTTACCAATAAATTAAAGTTACAATTGATATTGAATTTATTCTTCACTTTTTATGCTCATTGACTCATCAAAAGCAAAATCATATACAATGCATATTTATATTAAATATCAACACTTTTGAAAAAAAAAATTAAAAAAATAATAATATGGTTGATAATCAAATTGATCAAATGTAGAGGAACCCTAAAAAGATTGGAGTAAGGTAGAATATAAATAGGAGTGGTACAAAAATTTAGGGATCCTTCATGTGAAACAAAATGTATTAATCTCTTTTTTTCATGTCTGTTGAAAACTTCTCACTTTGGATGACAGAATTTCACATCTTTCAATCTTCTTAAAAGTTATCAGATTGTCATTGAATCAATTTTTAAACTTATGCCAAAAATTGTAATGATTATTGCAGTAGAAGCTTGAAGCTTTAATTTCTTGGAGATAGCTTCTTTAACGTGAATATAAAACTCAATTAATTGAATTGAGGCATATATCTTTGACATAGTTATCGGATTTGATCGTACGTATAGATCGGTCGTTGGAGGTGATCATCGAAATTGGTTATTGAAGAGAGTCATTAGAACTAGTTGCCAGAGGTGGTTGTTGTCAAAATTGAGGGTCAAAGATGAATTTTGCTAAAGTTGACTGTCGGAGATAATCGTCACCAAAATTGGGTGTTAGAAGTAGTATTTGCTGGAGTTGACCGCTGAAGATAATCATTGAAATTGGTCACCGTGGTAGGTGAAGTTATTAGAAACATTAGAGAAAGGAAGAGTTGATTACCGGTGAATTGTAAATAATTTTACTCTATAGCAAAATGGGGGTTAAAAGAAAAATTTTTAAAAATAAAAAAATAAGCGAAACTATTTACCAAAATAGCAAAAATTTTAAATAGTTGTAATAAAGTCTATCATGATCAATTAGTGATAAAAATGATAAAAGTCTATCAGTGTCTATCAGTGTTTGTTTTGCTATTTTCTGTAAATAGTTTTATATTTTTCTATTTGTGAAAACTTTCCATTTTAGGAAAATTACTATAAAAAGAAAAAATATCAAACTATTTATAAATATTGAAAAATTTCACTTCCTTTCGCAGTCTATCGCTAATAGACAGTAAAAATTTTCTATATTTGTAAATAATTTAACTCGTTTTTTTACATTTGAAAACAACCCTTTATTTTAATACTCAAGCCTTCAATATCCAACGTTTGATGATAAATGTAAAACACATGCAAACTCGACAAGTAGTACTTCAATTTCTAAGATCAGAAGAGAAAACTAATCACTGTTTCATTTAATATGAAAAAGAAAAATGAAGAGATCCCAGTTCCAGTCTCCCTCAAATCCCCACTTTATCTTTATCAGAAAACTTGCCTTTTTATTTTCCACAAGCAGCAGGTAATGAAGTCTTACAAGTCACAAGGAGTACTGAAGACCACATAAACCACATCTAATGGTCAGTGATAAACAAACTGCAAGAGCCCAGAAGATCATGTAAATACAACAAACAGAGAAAAGCCAAAATCAAAATGACTTTGCTGCTATTCAGTAAAAGCTAACAATTTCTACCTCAGTACACAAAACGATGGAACGTCCTCCGTAAATGGTCGAACAAAATCTAATCAAATCTAGACTACTTCCTGCTTTGTAACAATAAAATTATAATTGGGGGGAAAGGGAGATCAGAGATGAAAAAATGGCTACGAAAAGACCTATATTAGAGATTTCAGCGGATCATGCCGCTTAAGTACTTTCTGTTGTATTGATCTGCAACTTTCGACAACGATTGTATCGTAATTGGGAATCCGGGACCCATCTGCACATTACAAGAATAATGAATTACTTCATGATTTAGTAGACATGCAGTAGTTGCAAATAAGAGGATGTAAGATCCCAAATAGAAGAGATATGCATCAACGAGGTCCGCAACCATCACTTCCATTTATGAACACATGTACTCAAAACAAATGATTTGCAGAGTGAAAATGAAATATTTGCCATCTACATGACAACAACTCGTAAAAAGCCTACCAATAGAACTCTTAAATGTATTGAAATATAAGGGAGATCAGAATTACAACATAACTATTTTTCCATTTTGAGATGTCACTCAAGCCTAAACTAGGGGTGTTCAAAAAACCCAATAACTCAAAAAACCTAATCAACCCAATACGGTTTGAGTTGGGTTATAAACTCATTTGGGTTATGTTGGGTTCAAATAAATGAAAATTTTATATTTTGAATTGGTTCATGGGTTCACCTAAAATAACCCAACCCAAACTTCTTATTACTTTTAAAAAATATGTCTTTTACTTATGATATAATTATATATACATATATTTATTTTTATTTTATTTAATTTCATGAATTTTTTTGGATAATTTATTCTCCAACAACTAAAAATAATTTTTAGCACTTTGGAAAGAAGAAAATTTCATAATATAAATTGAAATTTAGTTCTTAATCTTAATTCAATATATCAAAATAACTAAATAATTTTTTTACATATTAACATTTTACTTGTTAAAATAAAAATTTAAATAAATAACCTAACTAACCTGAACTAACCCAACCCAAATGTTTCATGATTGGGTTGGGTTCATTATTTAATAAGGGTTGTTTGGGTTGAAGAAATTTACAAACCTAAACAATTGGGTTGAGTCTACAAAGTAGTTCAACCCAACCCAACCCAACCCACGAACACCCCTAACCTAAACTATTAAACAATGGGCTATTCCCTCACTATTTTATGATCATCATATCCCTTCCTTGGCTAATTACTAACATGCCCTCAATACTTGAATAATATTCATTAGCATTTCTATCACCTACATAAATCAAGTCTGCCAATAAAGGATGGACACATAGAGAATGGGGTCTTATGGTCAATATTTAGAAAAGAAACCGGCTCATGTCCTTTACTCAACCTTCCTTGGACACATAGAGAATGGGGGTGTTTGGGGCAAGGAGTGAAGTTGTGAACTCCAAGGAGTTGTGAAGTCTGGGAGTTGTGAACTCCTGAACCCACAATGTAAGGAGTTAATAAGGCAACAAATTGATGTTCTTTAGTAGTGGGACCCACAAATTTCTTGGGCCAAATAAGGAGTGGAGTTCACAACTCCACACTTTCCAACTCCCCAACTCTGTGGCCCAAACACCTCCGGTAGATTGTTGACAATTATTTTGGTTAAACTCAACAATTTATAACTATGTTCATATGAGATTCAGATATTACGATGATCAGAACAAAAGTTATAAGAATTACCGTGCTACATATGTGGAAGGAATTTACATATCCAGCATATTTTGAGGCTGCAATTAATAACAGATAATTTCAGTCAGGGAAACCAAAAAAAATGATATGACGACTGGCAGAATAGTCATTCAGTTGATGGGAACATTTCTCGTATAAGTAATAGTACTTTAAGTTCAATGATGAATGAACTTGTATTGATATTCATCAACTACAGAGTAGCAAAAAAACTAAGAGACACAACTTGCCTTTTTTCAAGCCAGCAGGCTTTGCAAGCAAAAGAGCATTCACAAATGCCCCAATATTTTCTCGTAAGGACTCTTCCGAATGACTCACCTGCAAGAAACGGTTTATGCTATTTAGATGGGTACATTCGTGGAAACTTAAATTCAGCTTCAGTATGGGCATTCCTTATAAAACTAAGCTATATGCTTTAAAATAAAATGATTTTACCTTCCCAAGCCCCACATGCACAATAGATGTGGAATCCATTTTAAAGTGCATGTGTCCTCCTCTTGCTTTCTTTAAGGCCCCTTTGATATCACTGGTGACAGTACCTAGCTATACAATATATCAGCACATCTGATTTGATTTCAATCTATAAGCAAATAAATACCATAGAAACAGAGGATAATGAGCTCACTTTAGGATCTGGTAGCAATCCACGCTGTCTCAAAATCTTGGAAATCTAAACAGCAATAACATCAAACTTTGAGTAAACGTTTTACAAAAATATTCTTCTTGAGTAAGCAACCATCAGCAAAGAACAACAGTACAATGCACAAAAAGTTAAATTCCATAAACCTTGCCAATGCGCCTCATCATTTCAGGGGTTGAGAAACACTTATCAACATTGAATTTCCGACTGGCTGCATACATATAGTTAAAGAAATGAAGTCCCAAACAATGATTAGTTTCAAATTCAAGTTCATCTAACTAACAGGACCAACTTGATTTTGCAAAGCTTTTGATCATGTTCGTTAGGCCTATTTGAATTTTGAACTACCTTTATATCATGTGAAGGATTATCCAAGAAGAAGAATTGATACTTCGTTCTACAAAACTTCTTAAGCTGTTATTTTTTCATGACAATCCTAGAGAATATAGAGAGACCTTAAAAGGGACTAATTTCACCTCTCATTCAACATTACGGTTTAATTTAATTTGATCAAATTGAAATTTTAAGGAAAATTTTTAATTCATCGAGTCAGATACAAGTACAAGAATGAAAATAAAAATTTCCCTAATAATAAAAAGGAAACCCAATTGGATCAATTCTTACTCGCAATTTCCTCTATAAGTTCAACGCCACCTACAATATCAGCTCCAGCAGCCCTTGCCTCCTCAGCATCAGCCCCTTCAGCAAAGAAAGCCACTCTGACAGTCTGAAAGGGAATATATATTTTTTCAACAAATTAACTAAAATATTGAATTCCAATGTGACATGCTCATTCAAACAGAATTCACATGCTTACCTTCCCAATGGAATGGGGCAGAGTCATGTTACCCAGAACTTGCTGTATTTCAGAAAAAGAAAGCCATGAGTTGAAACAACATTTTAGTAGATAAAAACATAGTACGTAGAATACCGAAGAAGGAAAGGACATATTATTGTGCACGGAATCAGCAGGAGAAATGAAGAAATCATTTTTATCTCATGTTTATTAAAAATCAAGGATGTGGATAACTTTCAGAAGTTATACAAAATAAACAAAAGATCATTTTTTCTTTTTGGGACAACCCGCCTGACCCTACAACATTTAGGTGTCAAGGAAACTCGTTGGATATTAATTCTTAGGTAGGTAGCCACCATGGATTGAACCCATGACTTCTTAACCATTTATTGAGACTATGTCTCCTTTTTTTTACCACCACGCCAACCCATGATGGTTACCAAAAGATCATAGCATTCGCATATATACCCTCTGATAAGCTACTTTGAGAACTCTATTGCGCACACTAGTGCAGCTGCAAGGCCAGCTTAAATTGAACCATTAACAGGTACCACATTCCAATCAACCAGTGGAGTAAGGAAATTCCCAGGTTTCTTTTCTCCCCTAAAATTTCATAGTTACTAGGCTAGTAAAAGAATCATTCAAGCTAATTCCTACTGAGAGAGAAGAATCCAGAGTACAAAAATAATAGATGCATTACCATTTTCCTAGCATCAACCCCCAATCTTGCATGTGCTTCAACAGTCTCATCAAAGTTTCCCTTGGCAGTAGCCTGAACTTGATTTTCGAGGAAAAAAAAAAGGGAACAAAAAATGAAGATTAAACAATGAGTTTGTCAATAACCATTTCATAAGTAAAATTCTGAAAAAGCACATTCATTTTACAACTCCAGAGATTATGTAGACAAATATTCTACAATCTACAGCTTTCAGTTCTCCAAAAACGTCTGCAGTAGAGAAATTTCTCATGAAAAGTTAAAATCACAATCTTTTACACTGACCTTCACTTGCCGAATAGCGTCCATCAAATCAAGAACTACATTCTGTTCCTTCTTCTCGACCTTGATCAGCATTGGAAATGGAGCAGTAACTTTCTCCTCCTCGGCAACCCTAAAAACCCTCCTCCTCCACTGGTTCTCCGCCTCAATTCTCTTCCTCTCCTCCTCCATTTGCCCACCCTCCACACCCTCTTCTCCTCCGCCAGAACCCGAAACCCTATCTTCCGGAAGCGGAGCAACACGCAAAGGATAAGATACCGGAGCTATAGATGGAGTATCCTTCATATAGCGAATATCCTGGCGAGTCCACGTCCTCGGACCTTCGGGGCTTGGCGGCGGCCGCTGTGGAGCCGGCGGAGATTGAAGCGATTCTGGGGAATCGTGGTTCTCATCGGATGGTGGCTTGGGCTTGGGCTTGATGGCGTAGGAGACAGGCTGAATGGGAACGGAACGCGGGGTTCTTGAAGAGGATTGAGTGGGGGAAGAATCGGGATCTGGGTTGGATTCGGATTGAGAGGAGGAGAGTGGTCTGCGAAATTGAAGGAACTGGGGAGTTGAAAGAGAAGGAGGTTTGGCGAGGCAATGGCGGCGAGAGTGAGTGAGGATGAGCTTGAAAACTGCCATTGATGGATTGGAGGACCTCGAGAAGGAGAAGAAAGGGACTGTGGTTTTAGAGGTTTAAGTCGTGGAAAGATCGCAGTGTCTTGTTTTAGAAAAATGAAACCGGTCCGGTCCGGTCTGGACCGGTCGGTGTGACCGTCTATACTATGGAGTATATTTGTTTGGTATTTTGTGCAATTATTTTAATTTTTATTTATTTATTTGGTTAACAAGATCATTTTAGGCTACTTTGGTTTAGTCTAGTCCTAAAAATATTTTCTCAAATTATTTCAAATATGCTAAAAAAAAAATAATAATAATAAACAAGACATAACAGTCCCTTACAAACAACAAAATTTACTGTCATAACTTCTCTTATCTTCAAACTTAACTTTTTTTATACTTTCATGAACTTAGAATTCACATAGCAACATACAATACATTCTTAACGTACACTTTAATGTCTAGCAAAATCTATATAGAAGAGGTTATATGCAACACGTGACGTAATTAGTGGCAAATACTGGACAACTAACTTTGGTTGAAACTCAAGTGCAACCTGGTAGAGAAATTAAAATAAAATAATAAGCTAAAGAGTCTAGTAAATTGTCGATTTAATAATAAAATATTTTTTTTAAAAAAAAAAAAGTTCCTTTATTCCAAATAAAAGTTTCAAAATCCAATATCGCTAAACACATATAAGCTTGTGAAAACGATCACCAAACACGTACTCCACTAAAATACATTCTTGTGGTGTACTGGAGAACATAACCATATCATTTACATCTCAAAAACACATCCACAAAGTATATCGAAAAATCATCATATGTTATATACCATGGGTACAAAAATTAGTGGATTGAAAACCACTTTTAACATAAATTTCATAACTCATAATCATATGCAAAACATCCTTTTTCTTATTATTCTCAAGTCATTTAAAATAAAACATACTTTAACGTTCTTAACCCTAACTTCAACTAATAACATAATATTACTAAAATTTTGTAAACATTTTATGGAAACCACGTAGTTGTTCTTCTAAATCATACATAATCATAAATTACATAAAATATAAAATTTAATAATCTTGAGCTAAATAATAAAACATTTCATAGAATTGTCGTCTATCACACTTTAGATCGTAAGTTATCTTTCAACCTAAAATTCTAATTAAGGGTATCATAAATTATAAATTATTCCAAAAAGCATAGACTCCTCCCTATACAATTAAATTAAAATTCAATTCTCTTAGCTCCCATTAATATCTTGTACTTAATTGTCTTCTTTCACCGATTCAAAAAGAAATTGCCTTCCTAATTATGAGTCTCTAGCCACTCTTATTTTTATCCACACAATTCTTCTTCTATAATTACTCACTCATTCACCTCCCAAACATGTCTCTCTTCTTTTCTTTATTTTTTGGAAAAAATTTGGGTAATTTCTTGTGTAGCTCAGTCAGCACTTAATAAAATTACGTCATATGGCACAATTTTTTTTTAAAAAAATATTTTTTTAATTTTTTATTTATGAATAAAAGAAAGGAAGAATATGAGAAAATGTGCATAATCATTTCCATATTTTTTTTTCCAACTTCGTCTTTCTCTCTATATTTTTTTTTTCTGCTACAACTCCTTTCTTCCTTTTTTTTTCCTCGTCTTTTTAAGCCACATATTAATTTTGAGCTAACCCTTCCACATACATTTTTTTTTACATTTTATTTATTTATTTATTTTTACACAAAGTAAAAGGACAATTACATCCTTTCTAAATTTCTCACTTCCACATCATGTCTCAAAAATTCTCACTCTTTCTAAAACTTTGTAATTGCATTTTGTGAAGGTAATCTTAGAGCATTATTTTGTATTAAGATTTGTGTATTTGACCTAATATTGGTTAGTTTATCTTTATTGAATTTTGGTATTTAGGTATGAGTACATCTTGAGTCGTGGAAAAAAAAAAGCAAAAGATTAAATCTTAAACCATAGAAAAGATCAAGATTTCTCTTTAGCATAAATAAAAACAATTGTAATTATTGATTTTAGAGGGTGGAATAGGCAAATTATAGAATCACATTTCAATCTCTTTTGTTTTTTTCGTTGTTTGTGAACTATTTTAATTTCTTACATTGTATGGTATGGGTTTAAATTATAAATTTGGTCTAAATTAAAATTTAGTCCATATAGTTTATAATTAGAGTTTAGTCTCCATAGTTTGATAAAATATTTATAAATAGTCACTATCAAAGACTATACGGACTATTTATAAATTTTATCAAATCATAAGAACTAAATTCTAACTTTTAAAACCATATAGACTAAATTCTATCTTTCTCCAAACTATAGGATCAAACTTTTCATTTAACTTTTTTTTTTTTTTCCTTTTGCTTGGGTGTTTTATTGTGCCATTTTTCCCCTTTTCTTGCATTGAGTTAAAATTAGATGACTTTTTTGTTCATTGGTTGTTAATTTTTTTTAGCAACAAATATCCACTAAAATTGAATATTAATAGACAACTCCTACACAAGTTTGAGATTTTTTAAAAAATAATACTGTAGTTTTTAAAAATTAGGTAAATTAAAATTTAATTAATAATCCATTTAATTTAAACTTTAAAATTTTGTAAAGGTATCAATTTACCCTCTTTCATAGAGAATCTCACCTTACAATTGTATCAATTAAACTCTTAAATCTTAATAAATAAATCAATTTAAACTCTTATTTGGAATCATCCATGCATTTACTCTAATCGTCCATGTTGTAAAATACTGGGATCCCTTTGTTGAAAGATCTACTAGTTTAACAATGAATCTTCATTTATTATACACTCAAACTTTATATTGAAGCACACAGCTCTGCAAAGCAAATCTACTGGCATACAACAATGAAGATTTAAGAAACACTTTACCAGCATGCAAAAAGTTAATGAGATAACCTACAGCAAATTCGAATAGTCAAACGTCAATTCAATCTACACTCCAAAAATGCAGAATCAAATACCCATTCTTCATGTAAATGTTCAAATTCCAGAAATGTCTTTGTTTACTGAATGTCACACAACAATACAACAAGAGTTTTGTGTACTACTTCATCAATTTTTTCATGAATCCAAAGGGATATCAATTGTTGCGAACTTCTTAATTAGGGGATTTTGGTTTTCATGTGGCTTTCAATGCTCATTGCCATACAAATTTTCTTCCAACACCGCATAGCAATAAGCGAGGGAATAAGAATCCAGAACGAATTTGCCACTATGAAGTATGAATAGTAATAAAATGGACCTGAAGAGAAATCATCACCATCTAACAGAGCAGTTATGTAGTACAAAAAAGTTCCATATAGCTGCCCCAATGATATGGCAAACTGTAGTATGTAACTGTACGACTTTTCTGTAGCTATTGCATACCTGTGAATCATTCAGGCCAACAACATTGTTAAGAAACGGAAAGGAAAAGCAAAGCACATACTCGGGCCTAATTGGATTACTCAAAAACACTTTTTTAAGCACTTAAAATAGTCAATTCAAATAGGCCCTATATCTAATTATGATTCTTTATGGAGGTATTTGGGGCAATGAGTTCAGTTATGAAGTTTGGAGTTAGGAAGTTTATGTTTGGGGTGCATAAATGTAGATGAAGTTTCTCGATAAATGTGCAAACTTCTATAGTGTTTATGAATTGTTTGACACCAACTTGTATTTGACACCAACTTGTATAGTTGGTAGGCCGGACACCCGCTATGTATAGCATTTCTAAATTCCAGATAGTAAATTCTTACGCTGCTAAGATGCAAGCTGGGCCCTCTAAAACAGAAGTCAGTCCTTCAATACTGACAATTCCGGACTCCCTAGCTGCGTATCGAGAATCTCCCTTGCTGTATTCTTTCCCTGGCAAGTTGTGCGTGGACATTAGAGGAGCATCTATACAGCTCTTTTACTACCACAGCTATGGTTATAAAGATAGTGAATTAAAATAACTTACAAACTTCAGCAAGGTAGAAAGAAGTCTTGTCCTTGTAAAATTCTGGAGAGAAAACAAAGTAACCCTCGAGAACCATGTGGGTAAGGCCAGTAAATATCCACCAGCACATAAGCAACCTCTCAATCTTTGCCTTTTTGGTAAGTCGTCCTGTTATAAGAGGAAAGTGAAGATAAAATCAACAAGCATAGAACCATTTCTAAACGGCTGTAAGAACTACACCTTTTACCATTGCTAAATTCAGATAAAAAAGAAATAGATGAAGATATGGAAAACAAGTATATACACGGAAGGCCAAATGAAAGACAAGGTGCACTAGGAAAGAAAAATATATCATAGCTTACAACATAAGTGCTCGAGATCGATTTCTTCAACTATATGCTAAGATGACAGTTATGTTGTATAATCTGAACGGAGAAGGTTGCAATAGCCAATAAGGAAGGATGTGACACCAACTAGAGTTTTTGAGTTCACAAAGATTGGTGACCTCTTCTATGCTTTCTTTTATGGAAAAAAAAAAAACAAAACAAAACAAAATGCCTAAACCTGAGCTTTCCTGCCCAACGTCAGACCTTTTTTTTAATCCTAATATTGCAATCCCAATGAACGTCTTGATTTTTCTGAAAAGTTACTGAGATGGTCCTCAGTTTTCTTCTCCCTCATGGATGCTAAATCTTCAACAATTTCTTTACTACATTGCAAGTTTCCAACAATATTCTCCCATTTTAAAAATCCATTTCCAAGAACGTATACAAACCAAAGATTGAAGGAAAAGTCAAAGAGAACATGATATTGATATTAGCAATAAATTACAAGGTCCCACACTCTCGTGACTACACTCTAGAATCTACCTCCCTTTGTTTCTTCCCCAATGAGTTTACACCAACATAATTGGTTGCTTCTGTTGTTGGCAATTGCGATTCTCCCTACTTCGAACCCTTGATACAATCTTTGAGTATATTGCACATTATCAAGTGTTTTCTACTTCATTCATGGTGTTAGGATCCAATCTTTGTACAACACTCTACCTTCACTATGAATTTCGTTTAGTTCATGTCCAGCTTCTTCTGCATTCTCCTTCTTTCATCGTCCTTTGAATCTCCTTATTTTTCCTAAATGCAACTGAAATGCTCCCTCCATCATAAATGCTAAGTTATTGAACAACTTCTCTGACATACAACATCTCCACCAATTTATCCTAGACTTAAAAGGTCCATTTCCAAGCAAAAATGTTCTGGTACTGATTTAATAGGGACCAAATCTTGGACATATAGACCAAAAGACATCCTAGCTTTATCCGTACCATCAATATTGCCATTATAAAGCAATCATCTAAACCAAAAAGACAACAGCACAAATCAGATAAGTAGTAAGGCAAGTAAATTCTAGCGTCTCTATCAGTTTAGCGGATCTTGATCCTCCCGAAAAGAAAAACAACAGAATAATTGAACGAGACACAGACTTGAATTTTCACATCGGTTTCATCGCCAGCCTTCGGATTCACCGAAGACATTCAAAAAGCGAAATGCAATAAAATTCTCAGAGAAGACGAAAAAGAGTAGAATCTTTGAAATTGTTTTGATTTTGCTCCCGATTAATTCACTCATCATATGACTTCTAACAAGTAGACAGGGATCCGACGCAATAAACAAACTACAGATTACGAATACCATCGGCCTTCTCCAGCACAGCATCAAGCAGAATTTGAAGAACATAAAACAGAATCCAAAATAAAAAAACGAAAATAAAAGTCGAAGTAAAAGATGAAAGCATACCGGAAAAGGTCCAGACGAGGAAAGTGACGAAGAGAGAAGAGAGGAGATAGCCGCCGAGAATAGTAGAGAGGGGGAGTGAAATAGGAACATACTCGGGGAGTTTCAGATCTGTGGGAATGTAGGGATGCCGAGCAGCTTCAGATTCCCCCGCCATTGGTGACTTCCTTTTCCCTCTGGTTTTCAAGTTTGACCAATGAACTTTCACTGTTTTTCAGTTCGATCCTCATCCTGTAACCTGTATATATATTATTACCCAATTCTGATATTAAATGCGGGGTTCTTTGACAAAAATAAATATGGATGATTTTTTCACCAGCGCCTTTTGATTAATGACTCACCTCCACAAAACTACAAAACTATAAAATTTAATTTTGTTTGTGCGCTCTAACCATAATATTAGACTGAGTCATTAATCATAAAGGCGTCTATAAATGAGTTATTTATATAAGAAAAAATTCATATTCAAATATACATAGTCTAAGAGTTTAAGAAGTCTCTGTGAAGCTGATAAATAGAATGTAAATTTAGAAATCTTGTGTTTGTAAAATATTTCATGTATTTAATTGGTATTTTTAGATTACTTTAAATTTTTCATTTTAATTATTTGTTTTTATTTTAATATAGTTAAAATTAGATTAAAAATATAGACTATTTTCAAATATAAAAAATGAGTCAAACAATTTATAAAGTAGAAAAATTTCACTGTCTGTGATAGATCGCTATAGAATTCTATCGCTTGAGCGATAGAGTAATACTGATAAATAGTGAAATTTTTTTATATTTGTGTCTAGTTTTGCACCCTTGCAACCTCGGGTGTTGGAAATAACTCTGACATCGTCGATGTTACATATAATCGGAGGCGAGTATAAAAAAAAAGGGTCTATAAATAACTTTATTTGACGACCCTAAAGGGAAGAGTAAATAATCTTCAAATGAGAGTTTTGACCTTACTTCTTGTGTGAGTAGGTGAACTATACACTCATGTGCTAACTTAGACATCAGAGTGTGGTAGGCTCGACACCACACGGGGGTGCGAAGATCTCTTACACTGGTTAGCTCGAAATAACTTGAAACCAGATCAAGGAGGAGTGGGCCGGAGGCCAAGCCCACAAGAGGCCTGCCACATCATCCAACACAGACAAGATCCTAACACCAGCTGCCAACACCGGTGCAAGGATCTCTTACGCATGTCAACTTAAAATAACTTGAGATCAAACCATGGAGGAGCGAGTTAAAGGTCAAGCCCACGAGAGCCCCGAAACATCATTCAACACAAACTAGATCTAAGCGCCAACATTGATACAAGGATCTCTTATGCATGTTAGCTTAGAATAACTCGAGACTACACCAAGAAGGAGTGAGTCGGAAGTCAAGCTCACAAGAGGCTCTCATCGTCATAGAAAGATAGAGTATCAAAAATTGCTAATTTAACAATAATAATAATAATAATAAAATTCTAAGGACATAACTACTTTTAGACTTCCTATTGAAAATTGTTTGAAATTAAGAAATATAAGAGCTCAACTAAAACTAGTAAAATCATAAAAGTGGAATTAGAATTTTGTGTAAATCATAGAGAACTAATTAGAAATTTTAATTCTTATTCAAACATAAATCATAAATTTCAAACTATATATATATATAATTTTTTAAATATATGTAATCTTTTTTTTTTTTTTTCCTCTCTCTTTTATAGATAAAAAAATCTTAAAACATATAAATTCCATGAACTATCCGACTTATAACTATAGTATTATATTTATATCAACATTACCACATTTTCATAGATTCGACATTAAAAAATTTAAAAATAAAAAAGTTCCGTTGCCGGGAATCGAACCCGGGTCTCTCGGGTGAGAGCCGAGTATCCTAACCAACTAGACTACAACGGATTTGAGGAAAGGAGTCCTTTTTCATTTTTCGTTACTTTCTAATTGCTTTTCTTGTTTCTTTAAACAAAAATTATTTTATTCATTTCTCGTACCTTTTACGTCATATATTTTATTTCTTTAATCCAAGCCAAGAAAGGACGGGAAGAGTTTAACTACTTGATCTACGGAAAGATAAATGATCTATTGATTTTTTAAATAACAATTACTTTTTTATTAAAATATTATTTTGATCCATGTATTTTGAAGAACGTTCAATTTTAATTCATATACATTCAAATGTCTTATTTTAATCCAGGTCAGCTTATACGCATATCGATTAATCTCATGCAACAATCCACCTGATTTTACAACATTTTGGTATCAAGAAACCCGTAGAATATTAAATCCTAAGGAAGTGGTCACCATGGATTTAACCATGACCTTTTAGCCCTTTATCAAGGTCATGCCATTTATTTACCATTAGGTCAACCGATGATAGTCATGGTTCATTAGGTTTTGGATCTAATTTTCATTTGATCCCTAGATTTCAAAACGGTACAATTTTAGTCATTAAGTTTTGACTTTAGTTTCAATTTAGTATCTAGGTTTAAAAACGTTACAATTTTACTCTTGAGATTTTAATTTTGTTTCCATTTAGTCCGTAAGTTTCAATATTTAGACTTTTAACCTCAAATTTTCACTAAATACTTACTTTCTATGTTTTGTGTTCATGTCTATTAATCAATCTAAAAGAAAAAAAAAGAATTATAAGTAATTAAGTTTCATTATTTCTCACATTAATTAGAATTAAATTAAAATTTTACTTTATAATTATTTAAAATTAATTAATAGACATTAAGACCAAAGATTGAAAATGAATAGTTAATAATAATAAAAAAAAAAAATTAATTGAGGTTAAAAGAGTATTTTTTGAAATATAGGGACTAAATTAAAACAAAATTCAAATCTCAAAAATAGAACCGTAACATTTTGAAACCTGAAATTAAACTCAAAACTCAAGTCCTAAAAGTGTAACAATTTTAAATTTAAGGACCATAAGGAAATTAAATCCACAATCTAGACACCAAAAATATATTTTATTTTTTCTTACTTCTCCTCGATTTTTAATTTAGATGCTATGAACATGTATTGTTTAAAAAATAAAAATGAACAAAATATTTGTCCAAAAAAATTCCTACAAAAGATTGGTTACTCAATTTCCAAATTTAGATGTATAGCTAAAGTATTATGACATCGTACCAAAATATCTAAAGTTCAAATTCTACTATTATAAATAATTGAACTAAAAAAATCTAAATTTTCAATTTCATTGGTTAATTATTATATACTCGTCGAAAAATTTACATATTCAAATCTTCACTCTATATATTTTAAACTAAAAATAGACCAATTTCCTCATTGCCATATTCATCACTCTAATATAATATCTAAACATTACGTGTGAATTCAACAAAGACAACTCTTCTGGGCCTGTTTGTTTCACGAGTTTTGTCATGAGTGTCCATTTGATGACATTTACGTTTCCGTTATCTGTTTCATGTTTTTCATTTTTTAAGAAACAGACTTGTTTGGTAATCCTTTCCATTCTTTTGTTTCCAAAATTTGAAAATGTTTCTATTATTCGGGTTAAATTTTAGAAAGTATTAAAAATAGTATTGTTGTTAATTTTGCGCAACGTTTGAAGAATAAGAACAATTGTATTGTTGTTGTTAATTTTGTGTCGGAACTTATTTTATATGTTTTAATACATGTTATTGACTTTTTATATCATATACTTAAAATTATAAATAAACTGTAAAATAAGAAATAATTATCAAACATATTTTTATTTCTGTTTATTTTAAAAAAAAAAAAAAAAAGGACAAATAGTTATCAAACATATTTATGTTTCTAATTCTTAAAAAACAAGAAACAAAAAACAAAAACGTTATAAAATGGAACTTTAATATCTTTGTTTATTTAATAAGATTGCACTTTTTAAAATCTATGATATTTTTATCTAGAGAACTTTAAAACCTATTTGACATGAATTTTCTAAGGTGAGATTTTTATACTGAAAAATGAATGCTAACAATATAGCCTAATTAATTAAAAAAATTAATATAATTAATTAATAAATATAAATATAACAATAAATTAAATAATACTAACTTTAATTTATAACCACATTAATTGTTCTCTTAAATTTTATTATGTTTGATATATCAATTTTGTATAATATAATTATTACTATTAATTCTAATTAATTAATAAATATAAATATAACATTAAATAATACTAACTTTAATTTATAACCACATCAATGGTTCTCTTAAATTTTAGGACAAATACACTTTTGATCCCTGAAGTTTGGGGTTGTTGTCTATTTGGTCCCTGAAGTTTAAAAACGAACACTTTAGTCCCTGAGGTTTGAAAAATACTTCTAAATGGTCCCTAAGTTAATTTGACTGTTAGTTGGCTAACGGAAAAGTGATGTGGCACATTTAATTAATAATTTTTATTAATTTTATATTATTTTTTTATTAGATGGATATTTTCTTTTTCTTTTTTCTTCTCTCTCCTCCCTTCTCCTTTCTTCCTCCCTCCACCCCTCCCTTGAAACTTTCGTCTTTGTTTATACAATGATCACACCCATCACTAAGGAAGAAAAACAGTCAACTTATTATTATTTTTTATTTTAAAATTTTTTTATGCAATAGTTCCTTTATGGGATTTTTGTTTTTTCACTCTCTTCTTGGAATTTTTGTTTCTTCAACCTTTCTTTTCTATCAGAAAAAGTCAAATAACAAATATGACATTTGAGAGAAAGAGAGAGAGAGAGGCATGGAAGAGAAAAATATTTTAAAGATTTTTTTTTATTAAGTTTGAGAAAAAAAGATTTTTCTATATGCCTTATTTTCTTTGCTTTTGGTCTGCTTGCTTCCTTCTTGTTTTTCTTGCGATTGGAGATTTGAAAAATTAGGGTTTTGTTTCAGAATGTTTTTTCCTCTCTTCCTCAATGGGCTGATGGATGGATCGATTAAAGCTGAACGAGTGAATTTTTTTTGTTTTATTTTTTATTTCAAAAATTAGAGTTCGTCCTTCTAGATTTTTGTTTTTCTTATCTTTTTTTTTTGTAAAGAAGCTGAAGGGACGAAAGAAAGGAAAAGGGAAAGAGAAGAAAAAGAAAAAAGAAAAATATATCTAATTAAAAAAAATAGAAAAATTAGTAAAAAAAAATTCCACCTCATTTAAAGTTTGTAACTCAACTTGCCATATCACTTTTCCGTTAGTCAACTAACGGTCAAATTAACTCAGGGACCATTTAGAAGTATTTTTCAAACCTCAGGGACTAAAGTGTTCGTTTTTAAACTTCAGGGACCAAATAGACAATAACCCCAAACTTCAGGGACCAAAAGTGCATTTTGCCCTAAATTTTATTAAGTAATTATTTAATTTTTGATTCTATATACAAAATTGATATATCAAACATAAATATTTAACTTTCAAACATTAATTATCCTACATATCTATTAATATTCATACCTATGAAACAATATCAGCGATCCAAATGGGCTACCTATGTCTATAATCTTTATGTCATTTTTGTGAGTACATGTATAAAATTAATAGGTTAAATTATCATTTTAGTCCCTCAACTTTTATATTTGTTCAAAGGCAAAAAGGGAATGTAAAAATTCTTCCTTACTGTCCCTTTTAATATAGTATAGATAAGTGTTCTCTTTCAAAGTTGATAGCGAGAGTGATAGAAATGTACAATATTCTTATCGTTGTGCTATATTTGCTAATCTTAATCTTAATATTGCTACTCGTTACAATTTTCTTTTTTTCTCGCTAGCTCTAGCTCAAGCTTCCTTCAAGCAAGATTGATTTATTTTTTGAAACAAAAACATTATATCAAAGAAAAATCTTCAAGATAATTTTGAAAAAAAGAGCCAAATTGAAATTTGAATTAGATGGATTAATAAAATTTAAAATAACTACAATTTCTTTGTTTAAATCCTACATTTTTTAGTATAGGTATTCAATATTGAATATAAAATTTTAATTAGTTAATAAAAAAATGAATTAAGTAGAAAAAAGTAGGGCATTATAATTATAATTATGGTAGCCTATTCTTTAGTTAATGCATTCCAAATTAATTAAAAATATATAAGGATATACCCATTCAAATTTCATTCTCATTATAGATGGAAGTAAGTACTATCAAAGAATTTTTTATTACGATTCAACTCATTTCCATTATGCTTTAATAAATACCATTAAATTAAACTTTATCTGATAATCATTCCAACCTATTTCTTTTACATCTCAATCCAATTACGATTGGACTCTACAGTCCAAATAAGAAGATAAACACGTTTTAATATTTCCAAAAAGAAAATTAATTCTCTCCTAAAGCCACTTTTCTCACTTAATATTTTAATTTTCTCTACTTTCATAATGGCCATCATTTAATTAAGTTTATAAATATAGAGAAATGAGCTAAATCATTTATAAATATAGAAAAATTTTATTATTTATTCGCGATAAACTATAATAGAATTCTATTATCTAATGATGAAAATTTTATATATTTGTAAATAGTTTGATATTTTTTCTATTCATAGTAATTTCTCTTATTTTTCTATTATCTTTAATTTATAGGTTATTTTTTATGAATTTTTATTCAAGTTTAGAGTTTGTTATAGTGATGTGAATTAGTGAGTTGACTTGTTTTAAATAGTAGATGTAGCCATGAATAATACGGCGTTTAATAGTTATTTAATTTGACGGTACTAAAAAAAAAAAGAAAAGTTATTTGACCATTCAACTTTATTTTGTAATTATGATGTATTTACTATTTCTTTATGAATTGAAACGCTTTTTTGATCTATCCTTTGGTAGTATTTTGACTCTTGAGCTGTCAGCTTTTTTGTGCTAATACAACTCGTTTTTTGTGTTAAGGTATGATGAAGGTGCTATAGATATGTCAACCTAATTGAAATATCCTTGTGCACTTATTGATCCCTCTACCCTTAGTATCTTGTTCTAAAAAAAAAAAAATACTTACTTAAAATTTGGATACCATAAACTTGCGACCTAGATTTTTCACCACGATAACTTTTTATAATTAAAATAAATTTTCATGACTTTAGTGATGTTTCATTGCTAGAAATATTAAAATTAAATAGATTTAATCACTAAAAGAACTTCTAAGTTCTATATTGCTTATACATTGAAATCAAATAAGAGGAGCTGATATATTGTATAGCTAGGTACACTGACCAGTGATATCAAAGGGGCCTTAAAGAAAAAAGCAATTAAAAGCACTACATATTAAAACATTATGGAACCACTGTAGCATTTGCCAATAAATAAAAAGAAATAAATTATACGTAGAGATCACCATATTATAATAACTATCCACTTTTACCATTATTAAATGTATATAAAAATAATTAGTTATACATTTTTTTTTTTGAGAGGGATGCAACACGAGGACTTCTCGAGTGGTCACTCAATTTAGTATTACTTTTGCTCAAGCACACTTAACTGTAGGATTCTGATAGGATCCGATGCATTAGTGGTAGTATAGTTGCACCTAAGAATAATTAGTTATACATAAGTAATATTTCTTTTTCTAATACAATAACTACGAGATAAGAGATTGAACCTCCGACCATTCTTATATCAAATAGTTATAAAAGAGCATACAAATTTGAATTTATATGGTCCAAGTTGACAATCACACATTTGCATTGATCTCATTACACACTCATACAACTTTATATATATATATATATATATATATATATATATATATATATATATATATATATATATATATATATATATATATATATTTCCAAAAGGACAAAATCCACTTAATTTATAAAAACCTTAATACATATAAATTAGGAAAATTTTTGCAGGTAGAAAAAATGTCAAACTATTTACAGAAAATAACAAAAAAAATACGGATAGATATTGATAGACTTCTATCAGCATCTATCAATGATAGACTTCTACTATTTCTATCGTTGGTAGACCTTAATAGACTTCTATCAACATCTATCATAATTGTCTAAAAATTTTACTATTTTGTGTAAATAGTTTTTCTTATTTTTCTATTTTTAAAAATTTCCCTACAAATTAAAACAAACACTTTTATTTGTTCATTTATTTTTTCTTTTTTTTGGGGTCATATTTCATAAGTCATTCCAACCCTTAAAAGCCTAGTGTGTGGAATCTCAAGAATATTCTCCCCTTGCCTAAAGTTCTTCCTCAAGAAACTATAAGCATAATTAACCACCATTTTCTTAAACAATGAAGATTTTGGTTCAGCCACTACCTCTGCTTCTCCCAACAGATAAACCACCCCTTTCTTCATTGCTTTCTCTATAAATCCCATCTCTTCTTCCACTGCACCCATTCCTAGTACTTGACGATCCGACCCCCTCGATTTCGAACCCTCGACCGGCTGAATCGATCCCGACGAGCGTCGAGACGACTGGTTCCCTGCTTCTGCTGATACCATCGTCGTTCCACCTTCCACATGCACTGTTGGTTCTATTGGAACACCTTCCAGCATTACATGTTCTTGGCGTATGAAATCTTTTAAGCTCTCCACCAACTGCCGCTCAAACTCAGCCGATCCAGTGACTACGTCTTTATATCCATATCTGGTTCAGAGTTTATGAATGAAAGAGTTCAATATAGTTTAATACGATAGGATCTCACGTTAGAAAGATGCATGGAGATAAAGTCGTTCTCCTAATATTTGAGGAGATATACAACTTACTTCTTTCATTGTCAATTGGTTTGATATAAAATTTTATGTTAATTAATCATAATTAATTTTTGAATTTAGGGTTAATTTGACATCATATTTAAGAAAATTTTTAAAAATAGAAAAATAAGAAAACTATTTAAATAAAATAGTAAAATTTTTAGATAGTTGTGATAAATGCGGATAGAAGTAGTCTATTAGAGTTTATCAGCGATAAAAATTATAAAAGTCTATCACTGATAGATGCTTATAGAAATCTATCAATGCCTATCCGTATTTTTTTGCTATTTTTTTTATAAATAGTTTGACATTTTTTTTTTATTTGTGAAAATTTCTCTCATATTTAATTCATGAAGTTGAACTAATATCTTATGTCATTATCTGCTAATTTCTAAACCTACTAGTGAAAGAATATGAATAAAATGATTTGTCCTGATTACAAATTTAATTATGAATTTTTCGAATAGGTCCTTTAACTTATCTAATAAATTTATAATATGTATGTGTATTTTTTTTAATTTGGTATCTAATTGGTCTTGGATCTATTTGGCATTAAAAAAAAAATAGTTTGAGACTTATTAATTAAACAAGTATAAGATTCTATTAACCATAAAATAACTAAATAGATATTAATTAGTTTTTAAAATTTTCGAATATTATCATAAATCTATTAGGATGACACATTATTAAAGGGACAGTTGTAAACATAGCAATCAGATTCAAAGTATTAGCATATATAGCGACATTTTAAAAAAATTGCAAATATAGCTAAGTCTATCAACGATAGAAGTCTATACTGATAGACTTTTATGGTCTAGGTGGTCTATCACTAATAGATCATAAGAGTCTTTCACTAATAGACTTTGCTATATTTGTAATTTTGAGTTGAATGATGATTTACCAGAACATTACCTGACGACACATCGAAACATACGGTACTCCCTCGGCTCCACTTGGCGAAACAAAAACCGCTCGTCGGGTGCGACTTTGCTGATCGGAATGGACTTGATGGAGACGAAGACGATGACGGAGTGGACCGAAGGAATACTAGAAATGAAATGAGGGAAAATGGGAGGAATACCTTGAACCAATTCAGAGTAAAGAAGGCCAATTCCAGGAATTCGGTTAACATCAGGATTATTAGCTAGCTCTGTTATGTAACCATTAGAGACCTTATTTTTTAGTTCAAATATGTATCTTTCCCTATGAACATAATGCCAAACAATCATGACAGCCATGAGGAAAAGAGCGAGAACGAGAGGAAGAAACCCGCCTTGAGTGAACTTATAAAGAACCGACGAGAAATAAAGAAGCTCAATAGAGCCAAAGACGAGAATGAATAAAACTATCAACCAAATATTGGTCTTCCAAATGACGACCATGATGAGAGAAACCATGGCGGTGGTCATGATCATGACGGAGACGACGGCAATACCGTAGGCGTGACCGATGTTTTCGGTGGTTTTAAAGGCGGTGGTTACGATGACACATGCCAACATTAAAAGGTAATTGATCTCTGGGATGTAAACTTGGCCTTCGTATTTGGGTGAAGTGTGAATAACTTTTACTCTTGGGAAACAACCTAAAGACAAGGATTGTGATATTATCGCAAATGCTCCTGAGATCATTGCTTGGCTTGCTATGATTGAAGCTGCCACTGCAACTACGAACGTTGGCCAGTACAAAGGATCTGTATATATTTCATCATTTTCCTTAATTAGTCCATGGGCTCAATATAATCAACCACAACAACAATGTAAAACAACCGTTGTATTTGTAACTGACAATTTTGCACGGTTAAATATAGAGTAATATTCGATATTTTCATATTTTCATGGATTCGATATTGACATAAGAAAGAAATCGACATTTCTATTATATCGTAAAAAAATTCTTGATGTATATAAAAAATAAACAACAAATTAAAATTATATGAAGATTTGAATCTCTAACTTTATAGACCAAGTCAAATAAAGAACGCTGACCTGGAATTGAGTCGTAAAAAGTATTGCCAACATGGTCGGGGAATTTTCTTAGATATGCAGCTTGTCCACTGTAGGCTGCTAATAAAGCAGGGAATACAATAGAAGAGAAACTAATCTGCAAAATTTCACCCATGCAATTACAAACACATTCATACCATAACATTTTAGCCTATTAACTTGTAGGTTACAATTGAAAACTTAATCCTTCTCCTTTTAGATTTATATCTTTTATTAAGTCTCTGAAAATTAGGGTTGTTGATATTGATTTTCTAAGTGTTTATAAACACCTTTTTTACACTTATAAACATTTATTTAAAAACTTAGAAAGCCAATCTAAAAAGGAGATTTTTAAAAATAGAAAAACAAGGAAAAATATTTACACAAAATAGCAAAATTTTTAGATAGTTGTGATAGACGCTGATAGAAGTCTATCAGGGTCTATCAGGGTCTATCAGTAATAGAAATGATAGAAGTCTATCACTTATAGATGCTGATAGAAGTCTATCAGTATCTCAGTGTTTTTTTTTGCTATTTTCTGTAAATAGTTTGAAATTTTTTCTATCTGTGAAAATTTTTCATGTTAATAGTTTGAAATTTTTTCTATCTGTGAAAATTTTTCATCTAAATAGGCTCTAAGTTACTGAACTTTCAAATTTTTGTCAAATAAAGTTACTGAACGATTTAAAAGTATCTTTTGAACCCTAGCATAATGAGGGGCGCGAAGGCGATGTATTAACCTAGTTGGGATATTCGGGTGCACCTACTAATCTCTCGACCTCTAGTACTCTTTTCAAAAAAAAAATTGTGTACGTTCTATAAAATTCACAAATTAATCCTGTAAAAATTAATTCCAAACTGGTTATAAAACTCTAAGACTCAGAAACTTATAATCTTTAACCTAATTTATTTATTTTTAACTAATGTCTACACCCATCTTTTTGCAATCAACCCGTTAACAACACAACAAAGAAGATGGTTGGTGAGTTGCAAAAGGATGGATGTGTAACCTATAAACTTTAAATATAACTATATAAATATAGGAAAATATTGAGTGGAGCCTGAGCTGTACCAAATTAAAAATTGACATGTTTATAAATATATATAAATATATTTTTTTTTTTTTTTTTTATGGAGGCTGCACCAAGGATTGCTCAACATAATGAGACCCACAATTTACCTGGATGGCTCTGACATTGAAGTGACCCAAATCAGCAAACATGGCCTCAGTCCCTACACCACATATATTATGAACATGAATTGAAGAGTAATTGGAAGAAAGAAAAAAATTAGTCAAAAGTGAAAAGAAAAGTAGAGAGAAGGACCTGTGATGCAAAGAAAAACTCCACCAAGAGAAACCCAGGCTTGTTTGCCATTTCTTTTGAAGTAATCAATGATATATTTAGGGTTAAAAGCTTTAAGAACAGCAGGTTCATGCTTGAACAAGTTGAAGAGGCCAATGCCACCAATAAATGCAAACCAAATAAATATTATTGGAGCAAATGAGAATCCCACTTTGTCTGTTCCAAATCGTTGAATGCTAAACAGAACTACAAGAATAGCTATTGAAATCCCCACAACCGCATCTGTATAATCATCATAATAATAATTTAATCATCAATTAAACGACTTGATACATATAATAAACGAATTAGAGTTGGTATACATTAGCAGAGTCTAAATTGATTCACTTATTCTTAAATCGTTAATTGACTCAAAAACTTAAATTAATAGGTGAAGGCAAATTTAATAAAGACAGTTGCAAATTATATAGCAATCAGATTTAAAGTATTAATATATATAATAACATTTTTAAAAAATTGCAAATATAACAAAGTCTACCAGTAATAGACTTCTATCGCTAATAGACTTTTATGGTCTAGGTGGTCTATCACTAATAAACCATAAGATTCTATCAGCGATACAAGGAAAATTTTTGGAAGTATAAGTAGTGTCTATAGGCTTAATTTTCAAAAACGTAGTGTCTATAGGCTTAATTTTCAAAATTTTTTTTTTTTTGATATCCGTGAGTGTCCACCCTACAACAGGCAACCCATGATAGTTGGCTTAATTTTCAAAAACAAAAAATAAAAAACAAAATAGTTACCAAACAATGTCTAAACAATACCAGAAAATTATACCAAAATTACTTGTTCACATAGTGATTATAATAAATTAGATTATGAAGTTTTATTTATTTATTTATTAATTATTTGAGTACCATTAATAACTTTTAGATTCATTTATTATTGAAATCCTAGACTATAACATCTTATGACTATTATTTCAACAAAACTTGCACATATAGTTGATAGTTTATTCTATAGAGATGTAGTTATTTTCATTTATTTTTTAGCACATTTTTATATTATTTTAACAAAACTTGCACCCATATTTTATTCTACAAACATCAACTAGATGCTTTTGTCTTTTGTTTTTATTTCCTTCCCATTAATTGAGGACAACCTCCTATGTTTTTAGTCAACATTTCTTGCATATTAAAAAAAAAAAAAAAAATAGAAACTTACAATCTTGCACTCACCTCCTATGTTTTGTAGTCAACTTTGCATATTAAAGAAAAAAAAAATCTTAAAATCAAGTACTCATTTTTGTTTAAGAATTAGTTTTCAAATATAATAGAATGAGTTAAAATATTTATAAATATAGCAAAATGTCACTGATAGATACTAATAGACATATATATCAGTGTCTAGATAGTGAATAATATAGTAGTCTATCAATGTCTTCTGTCTATCATTAATAGACAGTGATATTTTGCTGTATTTAAAAATATTTTTAGCAGTTTTGTCATTTAAAAGAATTACCCATCATTAAATGTGTATAATTACATGTTAGAATAAAAGTTGTATACATCTTATTTATATTATTGTCTTTGATTAAAACAATAAGTGACAGTTTAATTATACGAATATTTTGCAACAAATAGAAGTGTGATGTATCACTATTCCAACATTAATTATTATATAGACTAAATTTCCAATAATGATAATTTTAGAAAACCCCACCATACCTGTTCCTAGTGATTTGATTCCACTCACTGCTGAGAGCACTGCACAAATCAAAGAATATAGTTAAATATAACTATATAACTGATTTAAATTAATTGTCTTTTTTATTTGATGAGTTTTGTGGAAGAGATTTAAAAAAAAGGAAGAAATAAGAAAAACATGTTTATGTTTATATAGAGAGGACATTTAACCTTTCTATATATATAATCTTTCTAAAAAAATTTGACTTAAAAAAAAAAAAAAAAGTTTATCGAGTAACAATTTCGTTGGTAGTACCTCCTAATTGCTCTATTATACTTTTAAATATATTAAGGAAATACTTAAATTCTTAAATCAAATTCTAAAAATAAAAATTACTTTTTGAAAATCACATACTTGGAAGTAGTATTTTTATAAAGTTTAATTTTCAAAAATAAAAAACAAGACCATAGTTTAAAAAATTTAATTAATAGTAAAATTATTTTTACTTCAAAACTAATTATAAATCGTATAATCAATGTATTTTTTTTGGTTAAAACAATATTTTAGTCCCTGCAGTTTGAAATTTGTTCAATTTTAGTCAATATATTATTAAATACTCAATTTTAGTCTTTTTACTTTTAATAAATCTTAAATTAAATTTAGTTCTTCGAAAGTTAACTTTGATCAAAATTGGTTAAATAATAGCAATAATTTTATGCAATAAAATATAACATATGAATATTTAATCAAAATTTATAACGAAAATACTAATAAATAACAAAAAAAATTTTGTAAAAAAAAAATTAACAATAAACAAAGATTTCTTGAATGGACACAAACTAAATTTGAACAAACTTCAATATATAAGGATCAAAATGATATTTTGACCTATATATTTTTTTAGAGAAATAAATGGAAAAAAAATATCAAACTATTTACAAATATAGAAAATTTTCATAGTCCATCGACGATAAACTTTTATCAATATATAGAAGTCTATCACGATCTATTGTTGATAGACGATGAATTTTTCATAATCTATATCATTTTAATGTCGAAATCGAGCCCTTCAATTTACAGACACGATGGACAAAGAGAGATTAGAGATTTGCATTCCGAATTAAGAGTATAAAGCATATATATATATACCAGAGATAGATGGAGTGAGAACTCCATCTCCAATAACCATGGAAGTCCCAGCAATAGTGACAAGAAACAGAGCAACTTTTGCAAACATACTATTCTCAAGCTTCTCCTTCACCTTCTGAGACCTTCTCAAATTTGAAGGCATAAGAAGCTGATAATTAGAGAGTTCCCTGTCCTCTGGTTGTTCATTTGGAATCAATCCCACTTTCACATATCGACACAACAGTGAGTAAAGAGCAAATGTCCCACCATCTCCATTGTCATTTGCCCACAACACAATGAACACATACTTCAACAATGGAACCAATGCTATGGTGTAGATTATGAGCGATAGAACTCCGATCACGTCGTCTGTGTTCTCGATCGTCCCGTTGCTGAATGTGCTCGCAAACACGTACAACGGTGATGTTCCAATGTCTCCGTACACCACTCCCACACTCTGAAATGCCAAACTTAATGTTCGTCGCCAAGTTACCTGACAACCCATATAACAAAAGCTTAAGCTGATAAGTTACTGTAAATGTAGTCGTAAATTTTAATTGCTAGAAGAAATAGAGGTGGTGGCTTTAGCGTATGCTAATTAGATTATTGTAAATTTAATCTTTTATTTGTTTTTTTTTTAACAAAATACTATAGTAGAGTGGGATCAGTAGATGCATCGGAATATCTTAACTAGGTTGACACATTTTTAGCACCCTCATCATACCGGAAACCAATCCATTCATTCAAAAAGAGATCAAATCAAGTACAAAAAGATCATGCAAGATGCTCGGACACGGAAAAGTAAATGAAATATTGTTGAAGATTTAATGAACAGTAAATGATGTTAGAGGGGTTTGAACATAGATTCTCGTGTTTTGATTTTGAATAATTTAAAAATGTATTTCCGAGTAATTTTGAACATGCAAAAATGTGATTTTAATCATTTCAAAATTACTCTTAAACATGCACTAGAATAATGGATGATTCTCAATAAATTTAATATTCTATCAATACTCTAATACTTTAAATAGATTTTGTACACTGGATAGTTGATGAGTGGCGGTGGCCGGAACCCGTCCGGCCTCCAGATTGAGCGAGTCTACACGGCGGAGGGTTGCCCATGAAGACTTTCTTCCCCTCAAATTCTTGTTGCCTTCTTCCCCTACTTTCTCTTCTGCCATTTTTCTTCACTGGCTTGTGTGTGATTTCTTTGTGGTTTTTGGCTTTGTTATTTATAATGTAAAAAATGGGATTGGAAAAATCAAAATTGGTAATTTTTAGGATTTTTTAGTTGCAATTATTAGTTTGGTTTTATGATATATTATATGTTCTTCCAATGAAATTAAAAGTCAACTATATCATTTAATTTTGTAGATAGGTGACAATTACTCGATCTAATTAAAATATTTATTAATTCAATTAAAAATAAACGATAATCCTTGACTAAAGGGTTTGCTGATACATGGGACGAGACCTTTCTTTCATGTATTGAATAGTTTTTTGCAGCTTTGTTTGAAAAATATTTTGCGACTTTACCTAGGATTAAACAAGCAAATTAATTAATTAGTTAGTTAATTAATTAATTAATTATGATGATGATGATGCTAATTTGATTCTAGGATTCGAGGTACTTTGCACGAATTTGCAAAAATTATATGCTTATTTTAATTTCCCTCACTCATTCAATTAAATATTCATTAGACTCCGTTTAATAATATTTTATTTTTTACTTTTTAGTTTTTGAAAATTATGTCTATTTCTTCTCATTTTCTTACAATAATTTATATCTTTTTAAAAAAATAAGTTTTTAAAAACTATTTTTTTTAGTTTTCAAAATTTGATTTAATTTTTTAGAAGTATTGGTAAAAATAAGATAACAATGCAAGAAGTCTAGGTAGAAAGAGTGTTTATAAACTTAATTTAAAAAACTAAAATTAAAAATTAAATGATTACCAAACAGACCTAATTATTCGTTTTCTCACCAATTTGTACCAATTTCTAGAGTTTAGTTCATTTTTAGTACTCAAATTTCAAAAAGTTTACACGTTTAACTTTTTTTTTTTTTCTGTTTTCAAATATTAAAAAATGAGCCAAGCTATTTACAAATATAGAAAAATTTCACTGTCTATCAGCGATAGGCCACGATAGAATTCTATCGCTTGAGCGATAGATTGCGATAGGCGATAGAAGTCTATCGCTAATAGATAGTGAATTTTTCTATATTTGTAAATAGTTTGATATGTTTTTTGTTTATAGTAATTTCCCTTCTTTTTATCCTAATAAACTTTGAATTTGAAGTCCATTTAATTGGTAAATTTTAAAGATGTTACACATAGGGTTTAAAATAGGGAGATATTAATTTTATGAAAATATTGATAAAATATCAATGTCGATGAATACTTTTAAAAATTTATTAAAAAAATTTTAAAAATATATAAATTAGTATATAAATATTTTACACCTTTTAAACAAGTTAGCATGTTTATTATTATATATTTACATTAACATTTTGTTGATTAATTTTTTTTAATATTTTATGAATTTTTTTACAATATAATAGAAACCTCGTTTCATCCCTAAGGTTGCATAATGTCTGACATATTGATAATTTAATACTATGTTACACACAACTAATGCTCATTTGTAGTTCAAGAGCAATTACTTGTCTATTTAATATTAATTTATTTTGTTATGTGCTTGTATGGTAAAAAAAATTATTTTTATAATATTCATCTAGTGGGATGTGATAAATAATAATAATAATAATAATAATAATAATAATAATAATAATAATAATAATAATAATAAGATTCTCTTTCTCCCATCTCTTCCTACCTATGGAACCATATTCTTTCCTCTTCACTAGAATATTTATATAAATCCACTTACGAAGTTTATTTTTTTAAAACTATGCTCAAATTATAGAAAGTCAAACTTATTAATTTACAAAAAAAAAAAAAAAAATTATGCATTTGTTAATATTATTAAATAAATATATTTTGAAAAAAAGATAGATTATTGCACCTATAGCAATACTGATCATTTTTTATTTTAGGACATACAATAATTGTGGAGATAAGAATCGAATCTTCGATATGTCAATTATCTTTGAGCTAAGTTGACTTTGACAGAGTACAGACTTTTAAAACTATATCTTATTCAATTCTTTTTTTAATTAGAATCGCTAACCAAAAAAAAATAATAAATAGCATTCAATTCAACTAACATAATACATTCTAGTTAAGTAATAGAAATACTTAAATTGAACCATGGAGACATTCATAAAGCACAAAAATTACTTGGTAAAAAAACACTTAAATTTAGCAATAAAATGCCTAAATTCAAATAAAAAACATCTAACATAGAGTATAAAAATAAATTCCCTCAAAAATAAAACTCATAAATAGTAGATAAACTTAGATAAAACTCATAACGGGTAGAAAAACTCTCGACTTTTTTTCTTTGTTGAAATTTATCTAACCGAGGTTATTCAATAAGTTCTAATGCATATTCAAATTTATGGTTTCAATTGATGAGGTTAAAAGTTAAAAAAACTATCGGTAAAATAGGAGCAACCGCAAATATAGCAATCATGCCTAAAGTACTAGCAAATATAACACAATTCAAAAGAATTTGTAGATATTACACAATTTAGACTCAACTCTTAGAATCTATCAGTGATAAAATATATTCGTAATAGAGTTTATCGATGATAAGAGTCTACCATTGATAAAGTCTATTGCCGATATATTTGGCTATCGGTAGTAATACACTTTTATTACTGATAGATTCATATAAGTGACAGACTTATATCACCCATAGCAAAATCTATCACCAATTGAATTTCTATCATTGATAGACTCGTATCAACGATAAAGTCTATCACTGATACTTTATCATGGGTAAACTTTATCAATGATATGAGATATCACTGATAGACTCTATCAATGATATGAGTCTATGACTTATATGCTTATATTATTTGAAATCTATCAACGATAGTTAATGATAAATCATCATGGATTGGCCTAGTGGTAGTGGGAACATAAAATATAAGGTTGTTTTCAAATATAAAAAAATAAGTCAAACTATTTACAAATATAAGGTTGTTATTTTTGCTATATTTGTAAATAGTTTTATTATCTTGTCATTTAAAACAATTTTTTTTTATTATAATAATTTTCCTAAAATATAAATGGAAAAATATCAAACATAAAAGAAAGACACATAATAAAAGAACAAAAAATTTTAAATGTAAAAGTCAAATATGAGAAACGTGGAGTCCGTAATTTGCTCGTTTTCAAAACCTCAACGACAAGGACATAAAAAGTCATTACCATTTCTTTTACATTAAATTATGACAATTATTAACAATAATGCATCAATTAGGTAATTTAAATTAAGATTTGGAATGTCAATCCAATTAATAAGATAAATCACGCTACCTGACTTCAACTTAGCTGATCAAGACGTTGAACATCTATTTTAAAGATGAGATATTTAAATTCATGAAATAATTAAAAAAAAAAAAAACCTCATTTTAAAGTGGTTTGAATTATAATTATGATATTAAATTTATGTCGACATTTCTATAGAATCGGTTCAATATGAAAGGTGAATAAAAAATTTCATTATATTATAAAAGATTCTATGAAACATCAAAAACAAGTAATAAAATGTCATTAATGTAAATAAGCAAGTAAAATATTTATTTATTAATTTAAATATTTTCTTGTTCTGCTTTTGTAAGTGCTTTTTTTTTAAAAAAATGTTCATCAACATCGGCATTTTATCGATATTTTCATCGACATTTCTATAAAATTGAGACATTGACATTTAAATGTTAATTATAATTTAGTAAGCTTGAATAATTTTAGTAAGAATAAATAATGTTACAGTTTTTATATAATTAAATTTAGGAAAAATTATCTTTAGTTCCCAAATTTTAAAAAATATATATTTTTGGTCTATTAGTTTTAAAAATATACCTTTTTAGACTTCAAGTTTTTAAATATAGATACATTAATGTAACTTTTTAGTCCCTAAATTTTTAAGAATAAGTTTAAAAGTTCCCTGAAGTAATTTTTCAAATTTTAAAATAATTATATGATATTTATTATTAGAAAAATATTTTAAAAAATAAGTTTAGAGAGGAGATAATTTTTAAAAATTATTTTTCTGATTTAAAATGAAGTACAATTATATAAAATGATAATAATAAGTTATTTGATAGATATTTTAAACTTATTTTTTAAAATCGGGATTAAAAAGTTACACGTTGAAAACTTGGGGATGAAACATACTTATTCTTCAACATTTAAGAACTAAAAAGATATATTTTGGAAACCAGGGACCAAGCGCACCCATTCTTTAAAATTTGGGGTTAAAAATGTAATTTTTCCTTAAGTTAATCACTATACTCCATCGACTTAAACATTTTGGTTGATTGGTAATTTAACAGGTGAACTCTACAATGTTATTTTTTCTCCAATAAATATTATTTTTTATTTATTAAATTTAAATTCATCACCATAAACTTTTAAGTTGATGGGTGATTTAATAAATATTTTAAGAAAAATGGCCAAATCCATAAATACTTAAACCCTAACTACAAAATCAAGTACATAAAAAATTCTCCCACCTACCAACAAAATGCTCAAATTCAACTAATTGAAAGCATCCATCATATACAAAAATCTATATTTACAAAAGTGGTATTATCCACCTGTAAGGATGTTCATTCCTTGTAAAAGTAAATAAATAAATAAACTAAATTAAACTAAATCGTATATCCATTAGAGAGAAAATATAATATTTATTTGCATTATGTTTACACAAAATAGCAAATTGTTTTAGATAGTTGTGATAGCGTACGCTGATAGAAGTTTATGAGAGTCTATTAGTGATAAAAATGATAGAAGTATATCACTGATAGATGCTTATAGAAATCTATCAATATCTATCGATGGTTTTTTTTACTATTTTCTGTAAATAGTTTGACATTTATTTTATTTGTGAAAATTTCCCTTATATAATTGAGTATAGAGTTTAAATTACAAGACTTTTCAAGTTCAACATTCTATTTATAGGGATGATATTAAAATTGACAACATCCATCCAAGTTAAGAGTATGTATTAATGGGTAGAGATGTCCCCGCCCCCCTATTTCAATTTCTGTCCCTACAAAATTTCTCGCGGGGATCGAGGCGGAGATTTTCGGTGGGGAATTGGCAGGGATCGGGTTCTCCGCGGAAAAAAAACTCTCCATTTATATTTTTTAAATTTATTCGTGTTATAAACTTTTAATTTTATTCTTAACCTTTTATATATTAAATGGATCATTTTTAATACACTTTTTTATTAAAAATAAACACAAGAATTTTCTAATAAAATAATCATATTTTATATGCAAATATATAATTAAACTATTTAATTCCATAATTTTAAAAATTGAAATTAAGTATTACAAGTTTATATCTTCAACTTAAATATTACCACATTTATGGTTTTAAAAATAATAAGGTCTTATATATATATTTTATATAAAATCATTTAGATGAAAATTAGAAAGAAAAAAAATAATGGTTGAAACATTTAAAATAAACTAATTAAAGTAACTAATTAAAATAAATTCACATACCCTGTAAATTTAAACTCATAGAATGTGAATTATATTATATATATATATCATTTTAACAAAATCTACCTATAAGAAAATAATATATGTATATATTTTCTTCCATCGGGGCGGGCATGGGGTCTGGGGTGGGGACGGAGAATGTAATCTCCGTCCTCGTCTCCTTTTAGTCAATGGGAAAAAATTTCTTCCCGCTCCCTCTCCCATTTTTCGTCCAATCAGAGATTTCTCACTTTTTTCGGGACGAGTCTCTGCGCGGTAAATGTACATCTCTATTAATGGTTGATAGACCACAATATCTTCTATATATTGCTCAATGATAGAAGTTTATCATGGTCTATAGCTGATAAACAGTAAATTATTTTTATATTTATAAATAGTTTGATATTTTTTCCATTTATAATAATTTTCCTTTATTATACTTAGAAAATAAATCATTTTTATTTATCTAATTCATAGAGTTTAATTAGATTAGTCTACTTGAAAAATAAAATATATTTTCCTTTTTTCATAGGGTTAACTATATATCACGAATACATTGTTAGGCAAATAACTATTAAAGGTAAACTGAGCATAATTTAAGTAGCTTAGGTGTTCTACATATATCCTAAAAATGATATTTATTTGCAATTTAGTAATTTAAAGTTATTTTATTCTTTTTGTTTTTATTTTAATAATTATGGTTCATAAAACTTTTGTTTTAAGGTCTTGTTGATTATGATTCATACTTGTCTCATTTTGTTTAAGAACTCCACTTTTATTTCTAAAACACATTTTCTTGTTAAAATACCTTTATGTCTTTTTTGTGATAATCAAAACATAGAAGACTTATAGTTAACGTGAATAGATTGTGAATTTTTATTATGATTGAATGGTTTGATTTTGACGTTTCTTTCTTGTTCTTGGTAAAAATGTGAATTGAATAGTTTGTGCATAAATTGTGGTACTTTAAGCTTGTTTGTTTTGTTTGATAGTCTTGTTGTTGATTATGGTTCATAAGGTTTAAAAGTGTTGAAATAAAAATTAATTGAAGAATATGGACTTGTTTGATGGTCTTGTTATAATTTTTTTTGTTTGGTGGTTAAACAAAATGAGACTTTTAATGTAGGTTTTTAACTCTTTGATCGACATTAAAAATGGATTCGACTTTTTATAAAATGAGGCATTAAAAAAATATCGAAAAAATTATTTTAAAAAATTGGTAAATAATCGATATTGAAGATGGAGTACAATGTCGGTTTTTAACTGACATTGAACATGGTGTACAATGTCGATTTTCAAACAACATTGAAAATAACTGACATTGAAATTTTGGTCATTGATAATATTGGTTTTAAATCAACATAAAAGACAACTGACATCGAAGACCTTTTAAAACACGATCTTCGATGTCGGTTGCCAACCAACATTATACCTATATAATGTATGTTTTAAACTGACATTAAAGCTTAATTTTGTACTACTGATCATTAATGTAAATAAGCACATAAAATATTTATTTATTAATTTAAATATTTTCTTGTTTTGTTTTTATAAGTTTTTTTTAGAAATGTTCATCGACTCAGCATTTTATCGATAATTTCATCGACATTTCTATAAAATTGAGACATTGATATTTAAACATTAATTATGACTTAGTAAGCTTGAATAATTTTATAGAGAATAAATAATGTTACATTATTGAAAAAATTAAATTTAGGAAAAATTATCTTTAGTTCCCAAGTTTTGACAAATATGGTCTATTAGTTTTAAAAATATACCTTTTTAGACCTCGAGTTTTTAAATATAGATACATTAATGTAACTTTTTAGTCCCTAAGTTTTTAAGAATAGGTTTATAAAAGTTTATTGAAGTAATTTTTTCAAATTTTAAAATAATTATATGATATTTATCATTAGAAAAATATTTTAAAAAATAATTTTAGAGAGGAGAGATAATTTTTAAAAATTATTTTTCTGACTAAAATGAAGTACAATTGTATAAAATAATAATAATAAATTATTCGATAAACATTTTAAACATATTTTTAAAAATAAAAAAAACCAAGGGATTAAAAAGTTACATGTTGAAAACTTGGGGACGAAACATACTTATTCTTCAAAACTTAAGGACTACAAAGATATATTTTGGAAACCAAGGACCAAACATACTCTTTCTTCAAAATTTGGGACTAAAAATGTAATTTTTCCTTAAATTTACCATACTCCATCAACTTAAACATTTTGGTTGATTGGTAATTTAACATGCGAACTCTACAATGTCATTTCCTCTCCAATAAATATTAATTTTTACTTATTGAATTTAAATTCATCTAACATAAACTTTTAAGTTGATGGGTGATTTAACAAATACTTTAAGAAAAATGGCCAAATCCATAAATACTGAAAAACCCTAGCTACAAAATCAAGTATATAAAAAATTCTCCCACCTACAAACAAAATGCTCAAATTCAAGAAAAAATTTTATAGATAGAAAAAATGTCAAACTATTTACATAAGATAGCAAAAATAAAAATGAGTATAGAGTAATGGCTAAGGTGGTCATCTGTGAAAATTTGACATTTTGCTATTTTCTATAAATAGTTTGACATTTTTTCTATCTGTGAAAATTTCTCTTATATAATTGAGTATAGAGTTTAAATTACAAGACTTTTCAGGTTCTTCAACATTCTATTTATATGGATGATATAAAAATTGACATCATCTATCCAATTTAAGAGTATGTATTAATGGGCGATAAACCACGATATACTTCTATATATTGCTCAATGATAGAAGTCTATCGTGGTCTATCGCTAATAGATAGTGAAATTTTTTTATATTTAAAAATAGTTTGATATTTTTTTCATTTATAATAATTTTCCTTTGTTATACTTAGAAAATAAATCATATTTATTTACCTAATTCATAGGGTTTAATTAGATTAGTTTACTTGGAAAATAAAATATATTTTCCTTTTTCATGGGGTTAACTATATATCAAGAATACATTATTGAGGACAAAATAACTACTAACGGCAAACTGAACATAATTTTACTTGCTTAGGTGTTCTACATATCTTTTAAAAATTACGTCTTTGAATTTCCAACTACACATTGTTAAACTAAAAAGGAAAAAAATAACAATTAATTATGACAATGTCCCCTCTAAGTATCTCTAAATAGTATATGACGATATTGTTCATTTTAGACATGAGCCCTAATCTTTCCCTCAAATTTGGGGTTAATTTGACTTTGAGATGGATGTTTGAAATTTACGAAAGATAAATTAGATTTAAAGTAAATTAAATTAAGATATTTTAATTTTCAAATTTTTGGATTAAAGATTTTAATGTAAGTCTCGAGTTCATAATTTTTAGAATTTAATATAATTTTTTATTTTTGGAGCCAAAATTGAGTTTATTAGAGAAGATAATATTTTATTTAGATTTTTTTTTTTTTTGTTATCTTATGAAATATTTGAAGATATTGGAATATTTGAAATTTAAGAAGGAAAAGTGAAGTTTGACTTGACTAAAAGTTAAAATTATGTTAAATTAAAGGCTTGTTTATTATCAAGGACAACTATAAAATACTATGAACTAATAATTTAAAATAATAGTAGTAAGAGGTCCCTGCTGGAATTGGTAGTGGTTGTTGCTAGAGGTGATTGTCCGTAGTAATAGTTAAGGTGGTCGACGATGGTGGTAGACGTCGTTGGCCGATGTTGCGGCAGTGAAGAAGTGTGAGAAATGGAAAAATTGTTGTTGGAATGAGGTTGTAATTAAAAGAGAAATTGTATAGAATGACCAAAAAATACCCCTAATTGGATAAATGACAATTTTTAAAATTCTATGATTTATGGCCAGTACATGATATAGATGACCCCATCTTTTTTCCAATATTATCCTCCCAAATCCAACGCTTCAATCGGATGGGTAATATCTCCCACAATTTGAGCAAAATCTAGTTTTTTTTTTCACACACACACAGAGATATATATATATACTATTTCTTATGGAAAATTACTATAAACAGAAAAAATATCAAATTATTTACAAATATAGAAAAATTTCATTGTCTATCAGTGATAGATCACGATAGAATTCTATCGCTCAAGCAAATAAATTCTATCGCTCAGACTATAAAAATTTTCTATATTTGAAAAGAGCCTATTTCTTATATATATTTTTTAATTTAGATAATTTTTTTTTTTTAAAAAAAAAAACCTCAAATTTCTTCTTAATTTGCAGTTTGCATGGCAGCAACCTCTCTCCCCCACAACTTCTGTCTCTACCCACTCCAAACCCACGCAAGAAGAACAAGCTACCAGCGACCAAACCCAGCCGCCTCCGGCCACCATCTGTCTCCGCCACCACTGCCCTGTGCCGCCTCTGCAGTCCAGCACCGCCGTCCGCCAGCAACGCCTATGTAGTAGGGACTCTCTCACATCTCTCTTTCTTTCTTTTTCTCTCTCAAATCATCTCTCATTCTTTTTTTTTCTCTCTCAAATCTCTTCTAATATTTATTTATTTTTCAGAAATTCAATTTCAAAAATTTTAATTTGGGAGATAATTCCAGAAATAATATAACCAGCGGAATCGAGTCTGCGCGAAAAGTTTCCTCCGACCTTTTCTGAGTGTGGTATTTGTGTGGCTTTTTTTTTTTTACATTGTATTTGCGCGACTGAAACAAATATTTTAGTATTTGCATGGCTCAATCTTAAGTTGCAACATTATCTTTTAGTATAAGGTATTTATTTATTTTTTTAAAGGAAAGATAATGTATACGTTGTTATGAATCTTCAATATATATATTTTTTCCCAAAAATATTATTATTTTAATTTTGTTAAACTAGTTTTTGTGTTTTATTAGGTTTTTGGTTTGAGTACGAAGTTTAGATTTTATTAAATTTTGTTTTTCGTTTATTTGATTTGTTTTTAAAATACACCATAATAACATGGGTAAATTATCTATTGGTAGATTTTAAAAATAGTAGATTTAATCCTTTGACTATTTTTCCAAACTGAAATAGTTTTGGACATTTTAAAAAAATACAATGTTATTTTGGTCATTTATCCAATCGACCCTAATTAAAAAGGGGTTGGATTATTGGTGGTTGGATTGTAATCGGCTATTAATAGTTGCAATTGGATTATAATCCAACCCAATATTTCAAACCCACCCAAAAACCAATCCCCAAGCAGCTTCATAGTGTCGCAAGCCTGTCTTTGTGTCTTGTAATAGAAGCTCAAATTTTCTTTTATGGTAAAATACATTTTTGGTCTATGAAATTTGGGATTGATCTTTATTTAGTCTCAAATTTTGAAAGAGACATTTTTGTCCCTCTCAGATTTACAAAATGATTCTAAATAGTCTTTGATGAGTTAACTTTAATCTAACGGAATGATAATTTACCGTTATTTGCTGATGTGGAGCAAGTGACATATTACTTTTATTTCATTAGGTGGCAAATAAACTGAAAAGTTAATTTAAAAAATTAAACCTAAACGAAAAGTTAAATAATTTAATCTATTTCAAGAATCTCTTCATCTTCTACCTGTCCAGGCACCAACTGATTTTGCCCATATCAAACCATTCTTTGCTGCAATCCTTATTGTTATGATTTTTAATGGCAGAGAATTCCAAATAAATTATTAAGAAAATAAAATGAAGTCCAAAGACCTTATTGTTTTGTCAGTTTCCATTCACATTGAAGCAATTTGTGTAGTACATTAAGACAAGAAACTCTCCACTTTAATTTCTTAATTTCAGCAAATAATGCTTGTCACTGGGATTAATTGAAAACTATTTCAAAGCAGGAAATGGTTTTTCAAGGAAGATTTCTAGTTATTTATCTCCATTTTGATTATATTCCTCCTAAATTTGGATGATTTTTTTTTTTTTTTTTTTTTTTTTTTTTTGTGGAAATGAGAAGTCTATCAAATCAAAAGAATACAAAATTTATGAATATATTATTATTATTATTATTATTATAAGAGCTAATACTTTGGCCTATCTTAAGTTGTATCCACTCGAACTAAATAAAAAGCTCAAATATATTTAAGAAAAGTAAGAAAAAAGAGTTTATCACGTGATAAACGGTAGTTAGATAGTCTATTCCAAAAAGATAGAGGCAGTCCAAGATGCACTCAATTACTATTATATAATTTATAATATAATAAAGAGATAAAGTGTATACTTACAAAATATAAGGAAAATATAATCAGACCGTGTGAGAGAAAATATTTTTAAACTTGTAATGACAAAATATGTTGAACAATTTGTGGTAATAATATACTGATATCCTCCAAAATTAAAATAAATATATATAAATATATATATATAACATCAGACAGTTTCTGAGCTTGGGTGCCGCCATTCCATTAGAAAAGAGAAAACAAAAAAACACACACACCTCTTGCAGCTTAAACAACATTAAACTGATCATAAAGTAGAAAATAAATGATGAAATATATATGTATAGCTCAATAGAAGTAGGTGGATGAGGAACCGAATCCAAAGGCGTCGGTACCGGTGTCAGGGAAGGGCGGCAAAACCGCGTTGGAATCAAATCCCATAAACGAGGAAGAGGAAGAAGAGGAGGGAGTAGACCAATCAATCATGGTGGCACATTCGTAGGAGGAAGATGCATCGGGTGGGAGCGGAGGGAGTTCAGCGTCGTCGTGTGAGATGCCGGTGTCCATGAAGGCAGTGACGGGTTGGTAAGAGTCAGCGTCGGGCAACCAGTCGTTGCCCGGGAATGAGCTGGTGGTGAAAGGGTCGTCGTGGAGGGTGAAGCAGAGGTGGTTGGGTTGAGTTAGGGGAGCTAGAGAAGTAGGAGTAGGAGTTGGAGGGAAGAGTTGGGATTCGTCTGGAGAGATAATGGAGGTGACGGAGGAGCCATGAGGCATGTCTGAGTAGACGAAATTGGTGCGAGCCTTGGAGCCACGCATGGACCGGGCGGCTCGGTCGTAGGCTAAGGCAGCCTCTTCGGCGGTGTCGAAGGTACCGAGCCAATGCCTCTCTTTAGTAGAAGGGTCTCTAATTTCAGCAGCATATCTGCCCCATGGGCGCCTTCTAACACCAAGAAATCTAGTGGGTTCTTGTTGATTTGGGTGTTGATCTTGTTGCTTTGATCTTCTTGGCTTGGATGAAGAAGGGGAGCTGGTTTTGGAGTTCTTGAAGTCCATAGGAAAATAAAGAAATTAAACACACAAAAGAGAGAGAGAGGGAGAGAGAGAGAGAGAGAGATTATTATGGAAATAGAAAAAAAAAAAAAAGGGAATGATTTATAGGCCTGGTTTTAGGGGAGTTGCATGTTGTGGGGGGGTTGGGTTTAAATAACCAAAATTTATAATGAAATAATATATTATATTATTTCCTTTTTTTCAAACTATAATCTCCCACCACATTCATGTAATGTTTTATTACCCATAAACTTAATTAGGAAAATTCCATTACTAGTGGGGCCAAACTAACTGTGCATATGATAATTGGTCTTCTATAAATCAAACATATGTGAAAAGGGATTTGCATGTGATACTCTCAATTCAAATTCTCTTTTTTTATTATCTATATAATATTAAATAAATGCTACCAAGTAACTCAAGGGAAACTTCTAGTATTGGTGGTTCTCTATATATTTAAATATATAAATAATTTTGTGGTCACAACCAGACTCATACGAGTAATATTTAGATTGCACCTAACTCCATACATCTCTTTTAATAAAAAATATAATTTTTTAAAAGAAAAGTTTGTCACTGATCACAACTTTAGGTTAGGCTCTTGGGTGGTTTGCATAGAGATGGGTATTTTACATATGTCCTAAGAATGACGTGTTAGAACTTCCAACTACACATTATTAAACTAAAAAGGAAAAAGGAAAATGACAATTAATTATGACTACGTCCCCTCTAAGAATGACGTGCATGGGATATACCCAAATATCTTTTTCAACAAGGGATCTGTGGCGCAATGGTAGCGCGTCTGACTCCAGATCAGAAAGTTGCGTGTTTGATTCACGTCGGGTTCAATTTTTTTTAAAAAAAAATATTTTTTTCTAAGATAAGTGGACATTTTTTATGTATTATTTTGCAGTGGATGAATTATGTAGGGTAATTGCAATTAGGTAGCACTTTCAGTGCTAATAATCAAGTTTATAGCAACGTTTTTAATTAATAATAAAATTTTTTGCAGAAGATAAGTGGACATTTTTTTATGTATTATTTTTCAGTGGATGAATTATGTAGGATAATTGCAATTAGTAGCACTTTCAGTGCTAATAATCAAGTTTATAGCAACGTTTTTAAATAATAACAAATTTTTTTGCAGAAGATAAGTGGACATTTTTTTATGTATTATTTTTCAATGGATGAATTATGTAGGGTAATTGCAATTAGGTAGCACTTTCCAGTACTAATAATCAAGTTTATAGCAACGATTTTAAATAATTACAAATGTAGCAAAATCTATTAGTGATAGATTTTATCGTTTATCATTGATAAACTTCTACTAGCGATATCGTCTCACCGATAAACTCCAAGAGTTGGATCTAAATTTTGTTATATGTGCAAATTTTTTTACATTATACTATATGTACTAATAATTTAGACTTGATTTCTATATTTGTAAGTACCCGATTTTTTACCCTAACTAATCAAAATTTTGTTAGCTAAATTATCATTTTGTCGTTTTAAGTTATTCCATGTCAATAAAAATTTCAAAATCTTCATCCATATGTTGTATTGCCATATGCATATGCATGTGGTTATGACATTGTAATATTTCTTTTTATAAGGTCCAAAATTTAAAATCTCTACCTCGCATTTGTTATACGGGTTGTTTTCAAATATAGAAAAATGATCTAAAATTTGTACAAATATAGAAAAATTTCACTGTCTATCAATGATACACTACGATAGACTTCTATTACTGGGCAATAGACTGCGATATACTTCTATATATTATTCAATGATAGAAGTTTATCGTAATTTATCGTCACTGATAGACAATAAAAATTTTAAATAGTTTGATATTTTTTCCATTTATAATAATTTTCCTTAGTTATACTTAGAAAATAAATCATATTTATTTACCTAATTCATAGGGTTTAATTAGATTAGTCTACTTGGAAAATAAAATATATTTTCCTTTTTCATAGGGTTTAGATTAGTATACTTGACTTGCAGCTTAACTATATATCACGAATACATTATTAACGACAGCATAACTATTAAAGCTAAACTGAGCATAATTTAACCAACTTAGGTGTTCTACATATGTCCTAAAAATGAATGTGTTTGAATCTCCAATTACACATTGTTAAACTAAAAAGGAAAAAGAAAAATAATAATTAATTACGATAATGTCCCCTCTAAATATCTCTACAATAGTATATGATATTATTCATTTTAGACATGAGCTCTAATCCTCCCCTCGAATGCACACGGACACAACTAAACGTAATCGGAACGATCTTTGATACTATTTGCTAGGGATAATAAAACATCTACCTATCTTTACAATAGTAGACATCAACCCTCACAATTTTCATTTTTGTTTCACCGAAATGGCTTTATATCATAGAGATAGTTGTCCTTGCTTAGATTTTGATTTCTTTTGAGTTTTTTTTTTATGGGAATACATGAAGTTTGTACATCTCAAAAAGTATTTTTGAATCCAACCCTTACTAGATATAATTCATGATCTCAATTGCTGAAATATAAAATTCAAACACACTCATAATCAAAAGTACTTTTTTTTATTAAAAAAAAAAAAGAAAAGAAATTCTAGTATTGTGATATATAATTACTCTCTAAATCTAACTTTCTTTTCTTTTTCTTTTTTATTTGAAAAAGGAGCTAACTTTCTTCTTAAGTAGACTACTTTTTTTGAGTTTCTCAACCAACAAATGGCACAAAAGATTTGACATTTTACAAAATCTTGATCCCACAAGCATGTTGATTTTCTTCCTAATTTATATTTATATATATATATATATAAAAAGAAATAGAGAAATAATTATAATTCAAAGCAAAGAAAAGGAAGACTATTAATTAGGAAATTAATAAATTACAGAAAAGGGGGTATAATTTGAAGCCAGTCAATGATTTATATATAGTCAAAACCATGAATGAGGAAATGATCTGATCCACTTGATAGCCATTATAATTGCATGTTCTCCATCAATCACCTAATAATTATTAACCAAATAAGAGATTTAAAAAGAATTTGAAAGAAAATAATAATTAAATTTAACTAAATAATATCTGAAAATTAAAGTATGAGAGTTCTAAATGATGATATCCAATAAAGCTAACTTATTCTTTTCCCTATCTCAAAGGTTAATTAAATTAAGACTAAAAGACTGCCCAATCATGATTTGTGTACTAATCAAATCGCTAAAACTCACATTCAATCAAAGAATTATACGCATGCAAACCCTTGAAAGGAACTTTAGCAAAATCCACAATATTATATATATATATATATAATACCATTTTCATCTTCATAACGTTGAAGTTTGTTTAATTTTAGTCCATGTGTTCTTAATTGTCCAATTAGTTTCTGTACTTTCAATAAATCTTAAATTTAGTCCCTCCAAATTAATTTTCACCCAATATAATAGGGAAATTTTTAAAAATAGAAAGTAAGAAAAACTATTTACATAAAATAGCAAAATTTTTAGATAATTGTGATAGACGCCGATAGAAGTCTATTAGAGTCTATGAGTGATAGAAATGATAGAAGTCTATTATTGATGCTGATAGAAGTCTATCAATATCTATCAGTGTTTTTTTTTTTTTTCTTTTTTTTTTTAAATATTTTGATATTTTTTCTACCTGTGAAAATTTTTCAATATAATATGTGAATATATTTTCAAAATTTATAGTAAAAATGTTAATAGATAACAAAAAGTTTTTTAAAAAATCAACAATAAACTTGTAGTGGAGACTAAATTTAAGATTTATAAAAAGTATAGGGACTATAATTGGACAATTGAAAATATATTGACTAAAATTAAACAAATTTTGAAATACGAGGATTAAAATAGTATTTTAAAATTTTGAATTTGGTTTAAGAAAAAACATGACGCAGCATATGATTGCCTAAGGCTAAAACAAAGATGGATCTATTCAAATCTGACCATCATTTCCTTCATCATTCAAACATCTCCACACCTTATGGCTTTTCTCCCCACCTTTTAGTTCTTGCATGCTCATGATTTACATTCTTTTTCATTATTGATTTGAATTTATTTATTTTGGTTATATATTTAAGGATCACGAAAGTAAAAGCCATAAAGTAATTTCAAATTAAAAATTCATATCAAGATCTCACAATCTTTATAAGATACATAGGTTACTGTTTTTTTTTTTTTTTTTTGTCTATTAATTTTGAAATAAAATCTCATATTTATCTAATATAGTATCCGATCCTATCTGAATAACATTGAGTTCATCTCAAACCCAATTTGCAAGAAGAGAGTAACCTAAATCTATCTTAGAAAAATATTTGGGTGCAGCTGTGCAGCCCACCCAAATACTCAATCACAAACTGTCATATGGCAAACTTTTCTTCTTTAAGAAATTACTTTTATGTATTTTTCCTTTGTGGTTGAAGGAAATGCGTGGAGATGAGTACAGTCTAGTATTACTCTACATCTTATTAAGAGTATGAGGTCACTCCATTTTTCCAATCTGGTATCCTTAACATGTTTGCCCTTCAAGATGATGCCTCTTTGGATTCACCATTCTTGTGTCAGATTTCAACTTTTTTTTTATTGAACACCCTGTTCAGGCTTCATGTGCTCTAATACCAAATTAAATAACATTGAGTTCCATTTCAAATGTGTAGAGTCCTCAATAGAATTCATGAAGCTTAAATAAATATGCAGTCCAAATTTGAGACATTCTTTTTAGGGGTATATGAAGAATTTCACATCGAAAAGATGAAAAGACCTCACAATGTTATGTTTATCGAGTATGGTACATTGGCCCATTAAACCAAAATCTATAATTAATATTTTACATTTGTTGTAGTACTAACTTTTTATTTTAAAATAACAAAAAGAAAAATCAAGATATCTAAGAAAAGAAAGGTCTTCAAATAAATAAAAAAAAAGTACTAAATAAATAATTTGATTTTTTTGACAAGGGTCATGTTACCCTCTACATGTTACATGAGAGAGAGAGAGAGAGAGAGAGAGAGAGAGAGAGAATATAATTATCTCAGCCATGTGCATCCATTTTGTGCTAAATACAATGATACACTCCACAATCATCTCTTAAATTTTGAAAGTTTGATCGGCTTTTTTGTCCTTTTAATTAAAATTTAATAAATTGATTGGTTTAATTAATTAGTTAATTAATTAATTTGGGTATTGTTTAGAGTAATAACCCCATTGCTTAAATTGTATGAAGACACATATATAGAACCCCATATGGGGGAAACTTGGTTTGTTGGGTTCCATGTGACAACGACAAAAAGACATTTACTCTTTTATTCAACCAAAAAAAAAAAATTAAAAAAAAAAAAAAAAACAATCACTTTCCCTTTCACAATTTATATGTATTGTTAATTTATATTTCACAAACATCTCAACAATGGTCGGTTCTTCACCTAATAATTGACCATATCCTTTTTAACTACAAACCCATTATCGATCTAAACTCAACTACTCATGCATTATCCTTTTATTTTATTCCATACTTTATCCAATTTTTCATTTCTTTCACACCACTAATTTTAAAATTCTTCCACATAGTTGGTGATTTAACACGATATCAAGTTAAAAATACGAAAAAGGTTCTACATAACCATTTTCAACGGTAGATTAGAGATGTTCATTTATTCCATAAGAAAACTTGTCCTTAACGAAACAAAGAATCTTTGTTTATACAAAGAATGAGTGACGGGTGAGGACCTATTTTTTTTTATATTATTATTATTATTTTTATTATCATGTGTATTATGTGCGTGTGTATATATATATATATATATATATTTTGAATATTATTGTTTTGATATGATATTCATGATTTTATCTTAAATTGCCCATTTAAACATATAGTTTTTTTTTTTAAAAAAAAATCATTCTAATTGGTTGAAAATATTTTTTTTAAAAAAATAACGGAGTATAATTCCTTATGAGAAACTGATTCCTACAAATTCTTCTGTGCGGAATTTATGCCCTGATCTCCTCAAAATTAAATGAGAAATTTTCGGAGTACACTGGGATAGGGATGTCATTTCGACCTAGTTCCATCCACATTCCTAGATATGAGAATTTTTGTTTATAACTAACAATATCATACCATAATATAGATATTTAAGGTCCTAATATGTCATAAGGCTATTTTCAAATATAGAAAAATAAATCAAACTATTTACAAATATTGAAAATTTTTATTGTCTATCACCGATAGACTTCTATCGCTCAAGTCTATCGCGGTCTATTGTTGATAGATAGTGAATTTTTTTTTATATTTATAAATAATTAGATATTTCTTTTATTTATAATAATTTTCAGAAGAGAAAAATGCAGAAATAGAAAAATAAGAATTTGGATTCCTGAAAACAATATTCTGAAATAATATTTAAAAAAAGAAAGTCGTGATTATTTAATAAATGAATTATAAGAGGAGGAGTCTGTCGAGCCAACAGATATCCAAATCCAAGAGCATATATTAGTTAAAGACTTTGGCAGCTTTATAGAGTTTAGTATTGGTTTGGGATTGCCGGAAGATTTGACTTTTTATATCGGCTCCTCCCTATGTATACGGTGGTGGTGGTAACCACCACCTTCCTAGAAACTCTCCTTCGTTATTACTTTTTAGATAACTATTTTTTTTTTTTTTTTTACAAACATGTGGGATAGAAGATCCTACAAAGTTCTACATTGGTTAGGAAACAAAGTAATCATGAATATATAAGTGAGAATAATTATCTCTATTGTTATGAGATTTTTTTGGTGGTACCGAAAGCAAATTCATGAGGATTTATGCTCAAAGTGGACAATATCATATCATTGTAGAGATATCTGAAGGTCTGTTGTCCTTATCAATTAGTATCAGAGCCAGTCATGGTCTAAACCCTAGCTATGTGAGTGAAATCCTCAAATTTCGAACAAAGAAATTTAGTGAGTCTTTTGTCGTCTCCTCAGTCTTGACAAAAGTAAGTGTGATACGTACTCGTGCTCTATTTGAATGTTGACCTGAGATGAATAGGATGTGCCTCAGAATAAAGAGTAAGTTGGCACGAGATGAACGTCGTGTGTGTCTCGGGATAAAGAGCAAGTTGACCCAAGATGAACTGGAGGTGTCTCGGGTTTAGAGCAAGCTCTCATGGTTGGGAGCGGATGGATTTGTTCGAGGGGAGACTCAAAGCAGTACTTTGTTCAAGGAGAGAATTGTTAGGAGTGCAAACAAAGTTCCACATTGGTTAGAGAAGGAAATCATCATTTGTATATAAGTGAAAACACAATTATCTTAGTTGTCATTATATTGAAACTCTAACCTTAGAGTTGATAATACAAGTATATGTCAATTGAACTATACTCATTTTGGCATAGTTATTTGGTTATGGTTCTCAATCATACTATGTGATTTATTTTTTATTTTTTATTTTTTGCTTGAGTTTGTGTACTTTCATTACTTGAACTCAAATTATAAAAATGTAGAGTCTGTTTAACAATCATTTAGCTTTTAAAAATAATCAAACTTATAAGCACTACTTTTTCACCTATATGCATTTAATTTGTTATTCACCTTCTAACAATATTTTAAAAAACCAAGCTAAGTTTTGAAAGGTAAAAAAAAACTATTTTGTTTTTGAAATTGAGACAAAGAATTCACATGTTTTTTAAGAAAGGTAAAAAATAAGAAATAAAAAATAAATTCCACAAACATGAAATTTTTTTTTTTTTTTTTATATCGTGAGTATCCGGACCAGCTTACGTGCACCTCGACTAATCTCATGGGACAACTCGTCTGACCCTACAATATTTGGGCGTTCCACAAACATGAAATCATTATCAAAATGTTCAAGATTCCATACATGGGTTCGGATCTCAATCTTTTATATCATATTAATTAGATGATCATGGTCTTTTATTTTAAAAGCAATTGATAATGAAATAAACAATTTCTATCATTTAAAGATTAGAAAGTTTATTTATATTTTCAATATGCGATCCTTAACTAAAGGGAATTTTAGATTTATGAATCCACTGGAAGCATAATCTCTCATTTGAGTTAGTGTGTGGAGAAGATATGATCTTGAGTACAAAGATGAGACCAACATTTTAGTATGAGATAATTTTGATTAAAGCGATCCAAAATCATACCCAATTTATAATACTTTTTAGTATAAGCGTTTTTTTTCAAAAAAAAAAAAATATTAAAAATTAAAACAATATTAAAAATAATTGTATATCTTACAATTTTTTTTTTAAAAAAAAGCTTTAAATAAAAAATTATTTCTTAGCACCATATTCAAAAGGGATCATATTGATTACAAGTATATTTTCTTTTCTAACAACAAATTTAGAATATATATATTTGAAAATTTTTTCCAAATAGAAAAAATGTCAAACTATTTACAGAAAATAGAAAAAAATTACTGATAGACATTGATAAGCTTCTATCAGCATCTATCAGTGATAGACTTCTATAATTTCTATCACTGATTGACTTCTATCAGTGTCTATCACAACTATTTATAAATTTTGTATTTTGTGTAAATAGTTTCACTTATTTTCTATTTTTAAAAATTCTCCTATATCTTTTTAGTGAATCAATTAAATAATCATTTTTGGATAATTTAATTCTCCCAATCTTCTTAAGAAATAGCATTTAAATTAATCTAAAATTTTAAGTGCTTTTTTTTATAGAAAAATTACTATAAACAGAAAAAATATCAAACTATTTACAAATATAAAAAAAATTCATTGTCTATCGCGGTCTCGCTGATAGACAGTGAAATTTTCTATATTTATAAATAATTTGAGTCATTTTTTTTTTTTGAAAATAACTTTTTTTTATTTATTAAACTTTTTTGAAATTTTTTTTTTTTGAACATCTAAAATTAAACTCACTCTAAATTGTTAACTTTTCAAAATTGTTTGCATAAAAATTATTTTTGTTTAAAACAAAAATTTCTCAAAAGTTATTCTATCCAATCACACTATTAATATCATTGATCAAATAGAAAATTAGAATATATATTTGAAGTAGTAGTTCTTTTTCTGGCTACAGAATTAAAATCACTTTGAAATGACTTTTTAAATATTTAAAAATATTTTTTCTTTTCCTTAAAAAAGATCATTCAAACATGTCCAAAATTTAAGTAGAATAAAATTAAGAGTGTCTATGATACGTACGTGTAAATAAGTCAAAAAGAGAAATGATAGGTAATTAAAAAAATTAAAATCAAACTGAGGGAGCAAGTGGATATAAAATCCAAAGGAAGATCTTAAGATGCGAAAATTTTGGTGAATTAAAAAGAAAATATATATATATATATATATGTAGAAAACTTGACTTAGGAAAACACAGTTATCAATGTTTTGAAGAATAATTTAGGGTAATTGGTCTATATGTCACCCTAATGGCATCTAAAATGCCTTTCTTCAGGTGATCTCATATTCAATGTTTTGGCCTATTCTCCTAATTCATATAGATTAGCTTACTATTTTTCCATGTGATCCTTTCAATGCACACACTATATATATATATATATATTCTCGAATTTATAACGTAAACGTAATCAGATGTTGAAAGTTAGTTCGAATATTCGTGAATACTAAAAATAAATACGATTTTGTATTAGCTAAATTTAAGTAAAATTAATTGTATGTTTTTTGCTTTTTAAATTTTTAACGTTTAATTTTCTTTTAGTAGTGTACTTTTGTTTTAGTACTTTTGGTATGTGAAAGTAATCTAGCTTAACAATTATTTTTTATTTTTACTATTACTTTTCAAAATTATTTGATTAATGCTTTTTAGGAAAGTTGCTTTTAAAAACGGGTAAACATATGATTTTGCGCGTAAGAAGAATTTGAAAAGTGATTTATAAAAAGGAATAATATGTTTTACCAAATATATATATAAATTCTTCTAAAATTGCTTGTAATCCTCTCAAAAGCCATCTCAAACGGACTCGACATTCGGTAACAAAATTTTAGAGTCAAAATAAGTATAGTTCAGCTGACATGTACAAAGTGTGAAATCTTGACTAAAAGATCTAAGGTCTTTTGGTCTCTTTGCATGATTAGCCAAAAAAATGTGTGACTCTTTGTTTCTCTTTATAGGAGTTAAGAGAGCGCCCTTCAAAATCTAGTCATAAATATGAAAGGAAATAAGGCATCAAATTAGGTTTGAAAATGGGTCCCAATAGAAAATACCGAACAAAAATGAAAAAAAATAGCAAGTAAATTAATTAACTTGAGTAGCACATATCCCAAAATGAGTATAGCTTAACGGATATAGTGTTTATACTATCAATCTCAAAATCCAAAGTTTGATTCTTATATATACATATTGTCACAAAAAAAAAATATGGTATCAAAGAGCAAGTGATCCATGAGATCTTGTGTCCAAATCCCTGCAATGTTAATTCATCTCCAATTAATATTGATTCTTCACCTATCAACTTAAGTTTTTGGGTCAATCGATGATTTTTATTTTTTTTTTTTGAAAAAAAATACGTAGTATGGGTTAGTAAGTGCATCCGAATATTCCAACCTAGGTTCATTCTTAGCACCCTCATCATATCTCACTTCCCTTCATTGATAATCAATATAACTAGAGGAAAGAGTATAAAAGGAGGGCTAAAGATAAGTTGGAAATATTTACACATAAAATCAGCAAGATTGAGAGCAATAGAGATAGAACTATAGTCTTTGGAAAGCTTGAATCTAAAAGACGAACAACTCGTCAGCATGCAAATATTTATCAATCGATGATTTAACAATTAGCAAATGATAGAGAAGAATTAGGAAACAAAGAAATAATGGAGGAAAAGAGGGAGAAAGAGAGAAGGTAGTTTGAAAATCCCATGAATTTCCATTCCCAAGAAAAAGAATAAAACAGATTGAACAGTCAAAACTCAAAAAACAAAGGAAAACAATAATGGTCAAAAGGAAACTCTCCCACCCGCATAACATGGGGGAGCAAACAAAAACAAAAACAAAAACAAAACTTTTCAATTTTCTTTATATATATATATAATTTGTAAGAAAAGGTGTTGACTGTTGAAGAGAATGACAGGGATACCTTTGAAATTAGGGGAGTTTAAGATTTCGAGGTTGAGGTTTGAATGGAATTTGTCTTTGTCCTTTTTAAGACTTTCAAGGCTTTCCCATAATTCATTTATACATAGATGGATTTAATTAGAAAGTTTGTATATATAGCAATTTAAAATGTAGATTCTATATTGTAGGAAGACTTTCTATACTATCTATAGAAGTATTGTATCAACAATTAACATCATTATGATTATATTCAGGCCAAAAACAAAAACTACTAAAATATCGTTTATTACGAATCTCCATATCACAAAGTTTAATTTAGTGCATTAAATCGAGCTTGAATGTATTTCAATCTCAAAATTAATTGGCTATAAAATCCTTTAACTTTCAACGTGGAATCCTCAACATGCTCTCTCTAGATGTTGTCTCTTTGAGTTCACCGTTTTTTTAGTTGGAGCTAAACTTTTTTTAGGTCGACTACTCGTTTGGACTTCATGTGTAACTCTAATACTCGATTTGATAAACATCAAATTTCATCTCAAAATCAATTGGTTATGAGAGGAGTAATTGTGAGTTGCTCCACAATAATCCTTAAAAGTGTGCAACTTATTGCAAGGACATTAAGGGGATGTTTGGAGTGCTTATGGGCGTTATTATAGTCAATGATTATTCTAATAGTCTCTGTTTGGAGTGCAGACTATTTTAGTCTGGTTATAATGGTCTGTATTTGGGGTGTAGACTATTTTAGTCTAGGTAGAAAATAGTAAACACTGTAACAAAGAGGGAAAGGAGGATGAGTAGGAAATAGTAAGCATCATAACAAATAGGAATTTGAAATAGTAATACTGTAGTTAATTGTAGGTGATAATAGTTGAAAACACCAACTATTCTAATTAGAGCCTCAAACATGGAGCGGTACCAATTGAGGCTTCTTCTACTAAGGCTTAATTTGGGATTGCTTTAGTTTTTAAAATAATTGTTGATAATTGTGCTTTTAGAAAAATCAACTCTAATATGACGCAAATTAGTGTTTGGTAAATTTTAGCTTTAGATCTGAAAAAGTTAGTTATAATGTTTGGTATATAAATACTATATTATTGTGTTTTACATATAATAACCAAATAAACCTACAATTAAAATTCTTTTTTAATAATTTATAATATCTAAATAAACTTACCATCAATTTTTGTTTTTTTTTAATTATTTAAAATATTATACTTTCTAATTTCTCCAAATTAATTGTTAAGTATTAAGGGAAAGAAACTTTAATTTTCTTTTAAAAAAATCTAATATGGTATGATTTTAAAATAATAGTTGTGTTATATGAAAATTGATGGTTATGTGAGGAAGATACTAAATATATAATATAAATCTTAATTTTAAACGATTAGACTTAAAATTAAAAATAAAAAATTTATTAAAAAGTAAAACCTGATTTTACAAAAGTGATTTTAGTTATATACGATCTAATTTCCATTAAACTATAGCTCAATTTTGTTGGGTTTGTAGACAAGTCCACAATTTGAATGAAGCCCAAAACAGGCATAAGATGGCTTCACACTGCAATTGAAAACCCACATCATTAAAGGCTAACACAACAAAATTATAATTCATTTTATAGAAATACTAAATTACAATATAACAAATTATATATATATATATATATATATATATATATATATATATATATCGAAATACTTTTTTGATCCCTAGGTTATGGGTCTAGTTTTTCATTTGGTCCTTAAGTTCCAAAATATTACACATTTAGTCTTTAAGTTGTTTCGATTTAGTCCCTAAGTTTCAAAATGTTTAATTTTTTTTTTTTTTTTGAGATTTGAGTTTTGTTTCAATTTGCTCCTAGATTTCAAAATTTACACTTTTATCCTTGATTTTTTTTTACTAAATCTTCACTTTTAGTCATTGGTGTTAATGTCAGTTAATTAGTTATAAATAATCATGAAGTGAAATTTTAAATTTAATTTTAATAGTAATAAAAAATAGTAGAACTTAATTAACTATATTTTTTTTAATTAACTAATAGACATTACCGCTAAAGATAGAAAGTGAATATTTAGTGAAAAATCAAAGTTAAAAGTGTAATTTTGAAACATAGAACCCAAATTAAAACAAAACTCAAATCTCAACAGTAAGGTTGCAACATTTTGAAACCTAGAAACTAAATTAAAACTAAACTCAAAACTTAAGAACTAAAACTGTAACATTTTGAAACCTATGGACAAAATGAAAACTAAACTCAAAACCTAAGGTACCAAAAAGATATTTTTTCTTTATTTTTATTATTATTATTAGTCAAAGAACATGTAGGCAAGTGAGAGTTTCAAACTTTTAACCTCTTAGTCAAAAGTATATATACGTTATTCATTACTAAATTCTTGAGTTTTTTTGGCAAAATATTAGAATTGCAATTGTCCCAAATCAAAAAGGATTTAAGAAAGTCATCAGCTTGTCTTACATTGCTAAGATTTAGGAAAATCATGGGCTTGTCCTATATTGAAAATGTTTTTGAAAGTCATGGGCTCTAAGCACTGTACAAAGAGCTTATGCATTTGGTTTTCAATTGTCCAAGTTAGAAATACTTTAAGCTTAGTATGCTAACTCTAATTAAATTCTCTTCATGTATTCTCTAATTTGAGAGTGTGAAAGAGTGTGAGTAGTATAAAAGTTTTGAGAGAGTGCTCTTGTAATTGGGATCAGGAGAGAAATATTAGGTGTGATTGTAACACTTTTTCACATAGTGGATTTTTTCTGGTTCGTGGTTTTTCTCCAAGTTTGAAGTTTTCCATGTTAATTCTTGTGTTTCCAGTTTTACAGCTTTCTTTTAATTTCTCTATTATTTTTCTGCTTATTCTTGCCGTAGAAGTGAGAGGTTTTTTCCAACATAAATTACTATATGAATGAAATAGTAGAAGAATAAAGAAATATTTTTGAAATGTATGTGCGTGTGCGTGTGCGTGTGATGTAGTCGGGGTGGAAGTTATTAATTTAAATGGTTAAAAAATAGAAAGGAAATGGGGTATAGGGAGGAATGGAATTGGTAGGGAAGTGAAGGAAAAGTAAAGAGTGGTAAGGTTGTGGAGGCAAAGGATGGCCCATTTTGTGAATGTGCTTTCATTTTCATTACATGGGGAAAGGGAAATGAAAAGGAAACCTTATCTTCAAACCTAAGGAAAACACAGCCATATCTTGCCTTGCCCCCTCCAAATACAAAACGGCCCACCTTCAAGGCCCAACAATACCATTTTCTTTTTTTCATTTTTCTTTTTCTTTTCTTTTTCTTTTCTTTTTCTTCCTTTTTTTTCTCTCTTTTCCTCCATGCAGCCGTGCACAATCATTTTCACATTTCTCCCACATCATTTTTAATGTCCGACATCATTTTAAGATATTGCTTTTTTTTCTTTTTTCTTTTTTTTTTTAATGTGTCTTTTCTTAAAAAAAAAAAAAAAAAAAAAAAGGAAAAAAATGGATATCGAGTTTTTTTTTAGTAGAACAAGTAAAATATGGAACATCTTAAAATTAATTCGCTATTTATAATAGGAGTAATTGTGTTTTTTTTATAAACATTGTGAGGTATTTTCATCTTTTCAATATAGAATTTGTAACAAAATGTAGACATTAAATGTCTATTTTTATTTGGACTTTGTTGGTTAAAAAAAAAACATATACATGTGCGTGCACACATATATTTACTCACATTTTATTTGGTTAGTCAATGCGAGCATTACGGAGTAGATAAAAATATTAATAATCACCTTAAAAATTAATGTTTCGATTTTTCATTCTACAATTGTTAAACTAAAAAAAAAAAAACACAAAAAGGTCGTGTTACGTAGGTTATTCTTCTAAAAATTGTTTTAACCTTCTACTCAAAATTTTAATTTTTTTAATTAAAAAAAATTAGTTTAAAAGATGGAAAATTTTCATAGATAGAAAAAAATAACAAAAAAAAAATACCGATAGACATTGATAGACTTCTATCAACATCTATTAGTAATAGACTTCTATCATTTCTATCACTGATAGACCCTGATAAACTTCTATCAGCGACTATCACAACTATCTAAAAAAATTTCTATTTTATGTAAATAGTTTATCTTATTTTTCTATTTTAAAAAATTTCCCTTAAAAGATTTGGTTTTATTTTTAAAGTACTAGCAATATTCAAATGTATTTTAAAAAAATGATTGAAGTTAAAAAAAAAAAAAAAGCATGATTCAACTTGCAATAAAACTATAAGATAAATAATAATGGAACAATACCCTTAAACTTTATAACTTATTTTTAAAAAACACTCATATTCTTCCAAATGTTATAATATTACCTTTGATATTATATAGATATTCTAGATTACTCCTAAAGTAAAAGTGGTATAACAAGAAAATGAAAATTGAAACTTGAACACTCGACACTCATTCTAAACTCTAATTTCGCTCGAAAACTTTATTCGATTTTGACTTTAATGATGGTTTTATAATATTTTTAAAAAACTTAAGATAATATTACAACTTTTAAAGGATAAGAGGTACATGTTTTAAGTAAATATCAAAGTTTTAGAGTTTTTTTTTCTTTAAATATATATATATATATATTATATATATATATATATATAGTGTAGTGAAAGGGAAGGATGGGTAGGGCATTTGTGTTAGTGAGGAATGAAAGGGACACCCAACCCTCCGGGAATAGAGTCAAACCCAAAACAGCTATACCTTTGCCTTTTTAACAATAACAAACATATTACTGCTACAGAAACTTGTCTTTTTCTCCCTATCAATCCAATCCAATTCCAAGCACACGTGTGCCTATTCTATTTTTTCTCACTTTTATCTCGAGAAAATTTTATATATTTTTTCTATTTATTATGTGTCACGTCAAATATACTTTAGAAAAATAAAGAGAGTACGATATTACCAAAGTACCAGAAATTCAGAAAAATTTTCAGTGCTACAGAAGTATCATAGTCCATTTGTTTACATTACAAATTTATCTTCATAAATTTGTGGACTTCATATTAACGTCAGTCGATTTCACTCTGATTTTAAATATATGTTAATGTGACTATCATAAATAGAGGAAATACGGAAAAATTTTCATACGTCCAAAGATATCCCATATGCTTACTTTCCTTTTTTCCTTTTTTTCTTTTTATTATTTTCCTCTTCTGTTGTCCAATCACTCTCCTCCACGTGGGGAATACCTACAAGTTCAAGTTTCTACCCAATGCTTTGGAACACTTTCTTTTTTAAATAATTCAATAATCAATTATTGGATTAGCATCCAATTTATTTATAATTATAAATAATTTTGACCATTGAAGAACTCCTTTTTATTTTTAGAGTCAAATATCAAACTGAGTCACTTTTTTTATTAAACTAAGGAAATGTTGCAAATACAATAATTAGATTCAAACTATTAGCATATATAGCAACATTTTTAAAAAAATTGTAAATATAATAAAGTCTATCAGTGATAGACTTCTATCGTTGATAGACTCTAATTATGGTCTATCAGTGATAGAACGATGGAAGTCCATCACTAATAGATTTTGTTATATTTGCAATATTTTTAAAATATTGCTATACACTTGGTTATTATCTCTAAAATTTCTACTCATTACAATTACTAAAAAAAAATATTTTTCTAATTTTTTTAATTGAGGTGAGTGTGTTTCTAGCCTCGTCTCTAAGGTTCTTTTTGTAAAAATGATGATGGGCACAATTTAAGTTTAGACTTAACTTTTAATACATCTTTTATATGTATATATTAATGACTTGAATTCTACTCAAATTCTTAAATGAATTTTATTAAAATAACCTATATATATTAATTATAGTAATGTATTAGATACACTAATGTAACATGTATTATTCTTTTTAATACTAATGTACTTACCTATAAATTTGAATATTTTAAATTTTATTTTTTCAATATAGTTGATTTATAAATGATTTTGCGGGCTAGCAAAGAAATCTTAAGAATACACATAATAGACCACGTGCTCCAATTATACAAAATTAACTAATTGATGGTGTTAATTAATTAATTAATTACCATTAATTAATCAAAAGTTACTCCACTTTTAACTTTATATTACTTTTTTGTGAACTAAAGAAGTGAGAATCATACATGCAACTCAAACCTTTCATGACTTGTTCATGAGAACAATTATTAGGTAAAAAAATAGGTTTTCCCTAATTATGTCTTACTGTCAATAATCCTATATTTATAGCCCAACTACATCCTTTGACTAATGAGAGATAGAACTTCATTTCTCTAACTTTCAAAATCACGGAAAGGATTACTAATAACCCGTTTGATTGACTTGAGAAAAAAAATGTTTTTCAAAAAACTCATTTTTATTTAAATTCTTTTGATAAAAACTTTTATAAATACACTTCAAATTTTATTTTAATTACTTTTTATCAAAAGTGTTTAAATAAAGATGAGTTTTTGAAAAAATACTTTTTCCTCAAGTCAATCCAAACAAGTTCTAAGTTTCATCTAATGAAATTATATTCCCAAATCTTCGCTCCTAATATGATAAACACGCCCTCCTCAATACATCTACCTTTAAACAAAATAAAAAATTTATGACAAAATTAGAAGATATAAATAGAGTAGAAAGAAAGACAAGAGACAACTGAAAAGAAGAATACTTGAGTTAGCATATCTCAGACTACACTCCAATCACACGGCAAAAAAAAAGAAGAAAAAGTGAGAGTTTGTGATGTGGCAAACCGTAGTTAGACAATTGAGGGAGTTGAAAAATATGAGTGCAACATAAAATACACCGAAGTATTTTTCAGTTGAAAATCAGAAAGAGAGAAAGACATGAGTTAGTAGAAGTCGAGTAGCGTACGTACGCTTCGTACGCGATACTTGTAGTTGCATTAATGTGAAAGAGGGGAAAATGTAGGGAAAGAAGAAAACAAAAGGTTGTACTTTAGGAAAAAAGAGGTGAAATGGGGGTGGAGGGAGCCACAAGTAATAAAAGAAGGAGGCAATGGATGGGGGAAGAAGCAGAGGCAAAGGCAAAGGGCAGGGGCAGCCCCAAGAGGGTGGGGGTGGGTTGCCCTTAAGCTTAAGCCCACGTGCTCCACATAAATGCCCTTCAGACAAAACCAATCCCACTCTCTCTGCCCCTCTCTATTTGCCTTCCCTCAATCTTCTTCCCCTTTCTCTCTACAGTTCTTCCTGTCTCCTTTCGGTTCCTCTCATTGTCCCCCCACCGTGGCCTCTCCTCCGCCTCGGCCTCCATCTACCGTCGCCTCCTTCTTATGTTTGGATCAAGCATTGAATTCAGGTTATGAAATCTCGAGTTAAGAAGTCTGTGTTTAAGGTGAAGATGGAGTTCTTTGATAATTTTGTATACTTCAATAATGAGTTATTTAACACAACTTATGAAATTAGGGGCCGTTGTTGAAGTTGTACGTTTATCAAGTAACTTCATCTTCCCCTCTTTTCATTCTTACTTAACGTATCAAAATGGTCACTTTTTCAAAGTTCAAGAACCAAAATGAACATTTTGAGAGTATAGAGACCAAAATGAACCAGCACCAAAAGTACAGGAACCGAAATAGTATTTAGACCTAACATTTACAAAGAACTCTACATTCCCTTCTATCTCTACTTTTCACATTTATCCCGTAACTCCACTTTCTCCTGTTTTTTTTAGTTTTCACATTTATCAAAAAACTCCCTCTTATAATTCTACACCCCAAATACAAACTTACTAATTCCAACGTATTAACTCCAGACTTCTTAACTCGACTTAATGGGTCAAACACCCTTAAAGTTGCAAAGTTTTCAACATAAATGATGCTAAAGAAGCAAAAAGGAAATGTTACTTTGTAGTTTGTTCAAATAATTCCCACACAAACCAGGAAAAAAAACACAAAGTTTCTAAAAAGCAGCATAACGAACTCTGGCTCTTTTACACAATCAATTCAAATCTGGGAAGAAGAAGAAGAGGAAGAAGAGGAAGAAGAAGAAGAAGAAGAAGATTGGATCCATCTCAAGAACTGTTTCCCAGAAAAATGAGTCAGAAGAAAAAAAAAAAAAAAAAAAAAAGAAAAAAGAAAAAAAAATGACATGAACACACTAATAGAGAAAGATGGTCAATGGGAGTAATGAGCTCTGAAAGGCTCCCAAAATGGTGTTTTTGTGCTGAAATACCTTCCCACAACTCTAGAATCCAGAATTTTGATGGCTTCTTCTGATTTAATGCATCTTGGTGTTTTGTATTGATTCACAGAAGATCCTTGTGAAACACAAAAATCCATAAGTGCATCAAAAGCTCCATGTTTCACAACTCTAATCTCCAATGGCCCAATTGATTTATCTTTGCTTCTGCATCTTCTATAAACTGAATCCAATGATTGTTCTATACTTGAACAACATTCTTCCATTAAACCCACTTCAAGTTCTTCTAAATTCTCATTCCCTCCTCTTTTCTTCAGCTCCCAAAACAGAACATAATGCCCTGGAATTGACCCTGTATCTGCATAACTTGTATACTCTGTTAACAAAACACCAAGTGGTTCAACAAGTAATTTCGCTTTTGTAATTGCATTTAACAAATCATCTTCATTCGTCTTATCTGTATCTATGCTTAAAACAACATTCCTTCTATGAACAAACTTGAATTGAGGTGCTTTGTTGTGGAAGCCAGTTACCATTAGAATATCACCAACTCTGTATCTGTACAACCCTGAACCCACCACCAAAAAAAAAAAAAAAAAAAAAACAGAGCAAAAATAATGTGGGTCAGATCCAAAAACAAAAAACAAAAAAAGGGTTTTTTTTTTTTTTTTTTTTTTTTTTTCTTTTCACCTGTGAAAGTAGTGACCACCAATTCGTAATATTGACCAAGTTTGACATCGACAAGATCAACTGTTTTGAATTCATCAATTGATTGAACAGAGCTTCCATTGCAATGGCTTAATTCTCCATCATTTTTCTCCACAGGTAAGAATTCAAAGAAGGCCATATTTGGAAGAAGTGTATAAGAAACATCACAAGGTTTACTCAAAGGATTGAAATTAATCCCAAAATAACACTCAGAAGAAGCATACATAGTAGAAACTAAAGGAAGCCCACCACTGTAAAATTCAAGAGTAGGAATATACTGAGCCATAGACCCAGTTACAATAACTTCAATGTATTTAGTTTTAGGCCAAATCTTCTTAATTATTCCTTCCCATGATTTCTCATCACACATACCATCAATCAAATCAGCCAAAGCAGCATTTGGTTTTGTAAGGATTAAAGAAACAGAAGCTCTGCAATTTGAGTCAGTAATCCATTCACTAACTTCCCCATTTCTTATATTATCACTCAATTCTTTCCAATAATCTTCTAAGAATTTGATAGCTCGAAGAAAAGCAGAGGCAAAAACTGCACCAACTCTTAAAACTTCATCTCTTTGTAATAACCCACAAAGCAATTGACAGTACATACTCTGTTTACTGTCAGAACAAAGAATTGTCTCATCTGGGCTTGTGTACACATTGTATCTATTAAAAGGCCTATTTCTGAAGTTTTTGCTTTTGTAATAACTTGTCAAAACTGGCCTTGCCATTAACCCACATGGGGTACTCATTTCTGGCTTTATAAACAAAAGATACATCCCTTTTCCTTCTTCCAAACCATCCACATACCTGAAATTTCAACAATTTTCCTCTATAATGTTTAAAGAAAGAAAGAAAAAAGAAAAAAATTAGAACAATAATGATAAAGTTTACTGTTTTATTCATACTTGTTCAAAACAGGTACAAGGAGATTGTAAAAGAATGTCTTTCTGTCCAAATCCTCAGCAGTTGAGGGCATCATTTTTGGCTGTCCTCCAGAAGTTCCAGAGCTGCAAATTTGGTTGAGAGTATGAAAATTTTCTTTTGAAAGTGTTGAAAAATGGATGAATTTAATATTTACCTTGTGAGTAGCTCAGTGATGGGTTGAGATGAAATTATATGAGAAGGTTCACCATTGGCGATTCTCTCAATATAAGGCTTAATGTCTTCATAGTTGACCACAGGAACAGAGTTCTTGAAACTTTGGAGATCAGGAGATTGGCCATTGAGAAAAGTCTTGAGATATTCTGTGTTGAAGTTTTGTGTAAGAATCTTCTCAATCACTTGTTCTTGAATTTGCTTTGCATTTTGTGTAAGATCTTCAAGCAGCTTCAACCCAGATTCATTGTTGTTGGGATCAAATTTTGGCAACATCTTTTCAAATCAGAACAGGAAGAATTAAAGAAGAAGAAGAAGAAACAAAAAAGGGTTTGAATTTGAAGAGAAAGTGCTTGACTTTTAAATTTTAAACATTGCAATGAATGAAACAGCAAAAGAAAGGTAGCTTTTTTTTTTTTTTCTTTTTCTCTCTCAATCAGTTCATAACTATAACTATAAACTGACAATTTCACTATGCAATTTTTTTTTTTTTTCTTTTTCTTTTTCTTTGTGAAGGGATTCTGTTTTCCAGGTATCTGTAATGGCAGGGAGGCAGAAGGGGAAAGGATTAAATAACAGATTCTGAAGGGGTTTTTTTTCTTCTTCTTTTCTACTAAATAAAATTAAGGGGGGAAAAATTACAAAAAGAAAAAACAAAAAGAAGGAAATGTAAGGGAAGTAGAGGCTATGGAGGTCCTACACATGTGGCCTTGTCTGGTAAACTGTGAATTATTTAAATATGTATATAAAAAAATAAATAAAATAAAAATAACTACAGGTCAAAACTACCTATTAAGTGGCTATATTTGCAGATAGCCTCATGTTTCAAATGATTTTTTGAAATATAAAACCAGTTTTTTTTGTAAGCACATTTCACTCCATTCTTAAATCACAGTTTAAAATGTAATAAACTTCTTTTTTAAAAAAAAAAAAAATAAAAAAAAAATAAATTTCTTTTTTTTCACATGAATTTTGAGTCTAATTTCTATTTAATCACTAAACTCTTAAATTTTGAATTTGATTTCAATTTAGTCTTTAAATTTTAAAATGTTACGATATTACTTTTGAGATTTGAGTTTTGTTTCAATTTGCTCTATAGACTTGAAGATTAATACTCTTAAGCTTCGATTTTTTTATTCAATACTCTTTTTTTTACGTTAATGTCTAGGAAGATTTTTAAAAATAGAAAAACAAGGGAAACTATTTACACAAAATAGCAAATTTTTTAGATAATTGTGATAGACGCTGATAGAAGTCTATCAGGGTCTATCAGGAATAGAAATTATAGAATTCTATCCCTGATAGATGCTGATAGAAGTCTATCAATGTCTATCAGTGTTTTTTTTGTTATTTTCTGTAAATAGTTTGACATTTTTTCTATTTGTGAAAATTTCCCTAATGTCTATGAATTATTTAAAATAATTATAGTTAATTTAGTTTCACTCTTTTTTGTCATTAATAAAATTAATTTTCAAATTTCATTTCATAATTATTTTAAATAATTAATAGACATTAACCTTAATACTAAAGTGAGTATTTAATAGAAAAAAAAAATCAAGGTTAAAAGTGTAAATCTTGAAACCTAGAGATTAAATTGTGTTAAATGATAAAATTAGAATTTTCTTTATCTACTAGCTTAAACTTTTGAGTCAATTGGCGATTTAACATGGTATCAGAGCATATGGTCCAGGAAGTTCCTATGTTCAAACTCTTGTTAGGATTTCTTCATATTTCAAGCCCACAAGTGAGGGGAGTGTTAGATGATATATAATTAAATCTACCTTCACTCATCAGCTTAAGCTTTTGGGTTAATCAACGATTTGAGATGGTAACAAAGCAGGTTCGTTTAGGAGGTTTTATGTTTAAGTCTTTGCATTATCGTTTCCTCCCCAATTAATATTCATTTCCACTTGTTCGATCTTCTTCGTATTTCAAGGGACAGTTGCAAATATAGCAATCAGATTCAAAATATTAGCATATATAGCAACATTTTTAAAAAATTGCTAATATAGCAAAGTCTATCAGTGATATACTTCTATCGTTGATAGACTTTTATGGTCTATGTGGTTTATCGCTGATAGACTTTGCTATATTTGCATTTAATTACCATACAATTAAATTTGCCCTTACCCATTAGCTTACCCTTTTGGATCAATCCGCAATTTAAGAAATTGAAACCAAACTCAAATCTCAATAGTAAAATTACTAACATCTTTTAAACTTAAAGACTAAATTAAAATCAACTCAAAATTAGAATAAAAGTGTAACATTATTTTAAAACGTATTAACCAAATAAAAACTAAATCTAAAACTTAGAAACACAAAAAGGTATTTTTTTTTCTTAAAATATTTTAATATATAATTCAAATCAATTATATAAAGATATATAAAGATGAGTGTAACTTAAGATGTGACAAAATAACCCACAATGAAGAAACAATTAAGTATAAATTGAACAATAAATGTGAGAGTTGGCTTAAAGTGTAGTTCTTAGAATACTTCAATTTATAGGACATGATTAAAGAACTGTCTTTTCAAGCAAATAATCCAAGAAAAAAAACGTATGCATATTGGCAATCATGGACATATCACTTTACAGCTCTCTGCTGCTTCAATAAAGATACCACTTTTAATTTCCCCTTTTATTATAATCTTTTTTCTTTTCTTCAATTGTGGATATTCATATGATACCATACAATAAATACACTTTGCATTTCTTATCAAATAATCACCGAATATCAATTTAAACCCTAAATTTTAAAGATTACATTCAATTTAAGCTCCAAACTAATAAGTATATCAATTTAAACTTGAAACTTTCATAAGTATATCAATTTAAACGACCTTAAACTTTTATAAGTATGTGAATTTAAACGACCGTGAACTTTCATAAGTGTATCCGAATAAAACATAATGGAGGGTTTAAATTGATACATTTATGAAAGTTTAGGGTTTAAATTGGCTGATTTATAAAAGTTCAGGGTTTAAATTGATACAATTATTAATTTGAGGTTTAAATTGATACCACTCCTAAACTTTAGGAGTATGAATTGTTATTTACCTTTTTAATTCGATGTATCCTAAACTATACCTATTTTTTTTGTCGTATATTCAGTTGTTCAATTATAGATTACTACATGATATTTATATGATAGATGCAACTAAAGATACACTTAAGTATTATTTTTTCTTATATGTTTTGTGAAGTTTCAACTTTCAATAATATTCGTAAATAAATACAAAGGAAACCTAAGACAACACTACGAAGGAAAAATAAAGTTAAATTGTAAGTCCTTATGGTTTACATAAAATTAGAATTTAGTCCTTATAGTTTGATAAAAACTTTTATAAAATAGTCTCTACGGTAGAGATTATTTATAAGAATTTTATCCAACTCTACAAACTAAATTTTGACTTTCTTTAAATTTGTAATTTAATAAATAATAATAATAATAATAATAATTAGATGTTTTAGGTGGGAAAAAGAGCATTATTTTTGGGTGTGATGTGGAAGGGTTTCCAGCAGGAGACATGAAATATAAGACCCACAAAAAAGAGTTGTTGTCTGAAAATTAGAGAATTTAACATATTAATATTGAAATGTAAGGCAGATTTTGGTTTAATTAAACTGGTTAATTAATGGTAAGTAAGATTTTTTTAACATCTATAGATACTAGGTTGGGGTTCTAATCACAATAACAGTATCAGTATGTTCCAAATATATATTTAAATCCAAAACTGAATCAATTATGATTAAACTCATAATAATGTTTCGACCAAAATATTCAAACCATCAGACAGACAACCTGTGGTTTTCATTAATTAATAAACCTGTTCTTGTTCAAGGCATCCCATTTTGGAACCTTGTAATTAAAGATATACATATAATAAAATTAGGACATCATATATATAATATATATATGATGCTCTAATTCAATAATTCCATAAATAAAACAAAACGGTTTTTTCTCTTAGTAATTAAATGGATCAAATCTCAACTTTTTAGGGTCTGCTTGGTAGAGAATTTAAAAATAAGGAATTAAATGAAAACAAAATTGCATTTTATGTTTTAAGATATATGCTTAGTAGTAGAATTCAAAAATTAGATTTTAGTTTAAACAATTGTAAACTAGTTGTAGTTACCCTCTAAATATCATTTGACTATAAACTATTATTAATTTATTTATGAATATAGTTTTATGTTAAAAAAAATTGTATAATTATTATTTTGTGGTATTATGTGTGGTTCTGGCTGTATTGACCGCATCCTTTGGTGTAACCGGTTATTCCTTACCTCGGGACCAAATTGGTTATTGGGCAGTCAAAATTGTAACAGGTGTACCGGAAGCTATTCCAGTAATAGGGTCGCCTTTGGTAGAGTTATTACGCGGAAGTGCTAGTGTGGGACAATCTACCTTAACTCGTTTTTATAGTTTACACACTTTTGTATTACCTCTTCTTACTGCCGTATTTATGTTAATGCACTTCCCAATGATACGTAAGCAAGACATTTCTGGTCCTTTATAGAGAATAGAAATCATAGATTTGTAATTAGTTATTTATAATTACTCGGGGGAGGAAGAAGAGTATTTCATTGCTGCAAATATGGATTATTGAAAAATAAGACAAATTTATGGGATAAATTGAAATTTGTGTCCCTATGATTTGGAAGAAGTTAGAATTTAACTATAAAAGCTTCATAAATAATCCATGTGGTAGGGATTATTTAAGAGGATTTAACAAACCATGTGGACAATATATAAAGGTGTACCAAACCATAGGAACTAAATTCTAAATTTTAAGACCATATAAAATGGTTGGTAACTTTATACAAATCATAGGGACAAAATTTGAAATTTAACCTAATTTATAATAATTACATAATACATATTTTATTTTTAAAAAATTGAATTGAGTTTATAACCTGACATATTATATTTCTACATATTCTTATCTTTATTTAATATAATTATGCATTTTAAAATTTGAAATTCAAAGATACAATTAGAAATTATATTTGTTTAAATCACAAAATTTAGAAACAATTTTCAGAAACAAAATTGAGGTTATCTGCCAAACACATATTCACTCAACTTAGTGAATCCAAAAACATAAAATAGAATCTAGATTGCGAATCAAACCAACCCTTAATATTTGGATTACACTCATTTTTACTATCCATTATAACTAGAAGAAAAATAATGGTTGGGCAGAGTTTTTTTTTTTTTTTTTTTGGGGGGTATAATATAAGTGATTATTTTAGGGGAAAAGTAGGTAAAGAAGAAATTAATAATGAAGTTAGTTTGGAAGAATAAAGAGTTTGGTATAGGGATTGTTGTGTTGTTATTTATGGAATGAAATCCGATTGCTTTTGGAAAAATGAGAGGAAGAATATAATAAATAATATGTGAAGCCAAATTGAAAAGCTTCACATGAAAGCAAGCAAAACAGTTTCATTTTTACCATGAAAAGAAGAGAGATAGTATTCTAAGAAATGTTATATGCTTTTCATCATTACTAAAAAGATTTGTGTCATAAACAAATTGGAATAATTTTTATTTTTTTCTTTCTTTTTTTTTTTTTTTTTTTTTTTGAAAAATAAATAAATAAAAGAAAATGAATATTCAAAGTAATGAATTATAAAAGAGAAAGTCCAAAATGTACTGCAATGTACGGGAAAGTTCAAGATTTGGATGTTTTCTGGAATATGGAAATAGGATTATAGCAACTCTCTCACTCTTTCTTGCCTTTTTCTCTCCAATGTCGGTGAAAATATCAAAATTTTAAATTTATGAAAATATTGATATTGATGAAAATTTTGAAAAAAATTATAAAAATTGTTATAATTAGTAATGAAACTTTGATTATGGCTTAATTAGACTATAACTGACCATTTTTAATCATAATTTCTAGAAAGTAAGGTAACAACATTGAGATATCGATTGTAAATGTCTGTGTAAATTTTGATACGAGAGCAAAAATTTAAAATAGAATTGGAAAAAATAATTACAAAATAATAAAATGTTTAGAAATATTTTGAGGTTAAATGATGTGAAAATTATGAATATTTTGGATGGTAAAAGAAAAAACTCACATCAATGCAATTTTGAAGTGAAATTATGTAAATAAAAAAAAAGTTTGATTGAGGTTAAAAGTAAATACATGTTATTTTTTGTGGTTTGTTCAAATTCAATTTCTTTATAAATTAAAGTTTTGGGTAAAAAATAATGCTTAAAATTGAGAAAAGTTGGAAATTAGAAAAAGTAGCACATAAAAAAAGCTTAATCATTTGTCGAAAATGACATTGGCGTGTGAAATTATAGAATTGTGTGTAATCATGATCATAAAATCGAAAAAGTTGAACTGAGCTGACGCAGTTAATTAAAAAAAAATTGAAATTTTCTTGAAATCTCAAAATTTTGTCGAAATGGGTGGAATCAGAATATTCTTAAAATCTCAAAATTTCATCGGGAAAAAACAAAATTTCCCTCAATTAAGATTTCGATAGAAATTTTCTACCATGGCCTCACCGTTTTCACTACTTTTTTTTTCTTCTAATTTTAAAAGGTTAAAAATATCAATTTATATATAACGTTTGTAAGTATATTAATTTACATATTTCTTCAAATTTAGTTTTCAAAACATTGTTTATGACTCATAATTCTCTCAATTAAACTCTTAAACTGTCATAATTAGTTAATCAATTTAGATATGATTACCTCTAGAAATCGTCTATGCATTAGTTCTTATACCTTTAAACTTCTTTAAATATAAGATTAATGAAATGGATGATTAGATTAAATCTATGAATGGTTTTTAAAAGAAAACAAATTAAATGAGAGTATAAATTGATTCACTTGTGAAAGTTTAGGAGTTTAATTGACAAAATGGAACGCAATGGATAATTTAAATTGGGTGACTCCCAAAATTTTAGAGTTTGAATTAATATAATTATTAATTGAAGGTTTAAATTAATTCAACATCTAAAGGTAAGAGATATAAATTGATATTTTTCTTTTAAAATATATTTTTGGCCTCATAAGTCTTAAAAGGTTACATTTTTACCTCATAATTATGAGTTTAATTTCTATTTGTCCTCAAATTTCAAAATATTACATTTTTTGCCCTTGAATGTGGAGTTCAATTTTCATTTGCTCATATATTTCAATATTTTACATTTTACACCTGAGATTTCACTAATGCTTACTTTTAATTATATGTTTGGTTAATTAATCTTTTATAAACTAATTTAAAAGAATTAAATTAATTATAATTAAATTAGTTTTCTTTACTTTTCGTAATTATTAAATTAATTTTAAAATATATAAATCACAATTATTTTAAATTAAATAATTGAAAGTTAACACCAAATACCAAAAGTGAGTATTAGTAAAAATTCATAAGTAAAAAATGTAAAATCTAGAAATTTAAAGACAACAACTAAACTTAAAATTCAAAAATAAAAATGTAATATTTTGAAATTTAAAGACTAAATAGAATTAATTCATATTCAATATATTATAAAAATTCAATATTTTGAAATCTAATAACTAAATTAAATAAGATCTACAAACAAACTTTAGAAATATGAAATAAATATTTTTTTTTTCTAATATTATATTATCAATTAAGAACCAAATTGAATAAGACCTACCCTCAAACTTTAGGAATATCAAATAAATATTTTTTTTTAATATTATATTATCAATTAAAAGATTAGAAAATTAAATTTTGCTAACCACTCATTGTTATTCTAAAAAAAAAAGGCAAAAAATTGATGGGGGTGAAATGAAAAGAGTATTTTATGTGGTGTCATTTTAGCAAAGACAAATTAAAGCCAGGAATTTAAGGCGTGTGGGAAAGACAAATTAAGAAGCTAAACAACAAATTAATTGGATTTAATTAATTAATTAATTAAGGGGTATTATTATAACAAATATATAATGAAATTTCATCATTCAAAACGGGATTTGCTAGATTTTGCTTCGTGGGTGGTCTTCCTTATTATTTAATTTAGGAGATAACAACTAAAAATAAAGGGAAATATTGCAGAAAAGACACAAAGTTAGAGTGTTTTTTTAAATTTTTGGATAATTAATTAGTTTCAAAAGAGAATATAATAATACATACAATAAACCCTTGAAATGGGCAGAGAAGAAGGAGCAAAACAAGGGGTGATCCATAGCCAAAGTTTGAGGAATGCTGGATGGAAAAAATAATAATTACAAATACAGTAAAGTCTATCCATGACTTTCAAAATAGGGACAATTATAAATATAGCAATCAGATTCAAAATATTAGCATATATAACATTATTTTAAAAAATTACAAATATAGTAAAGTCTATCCATACGTTTCAAAATAGGGACAGTTATAAATATAGCAATCAGATTCAAAATATTAGCATATATAGCATTATTTTAAAAAATTACAAATATAGTAAAGTCTATCAATAATAGACTTCTATCGCTGATAGACTTTTATGGCCTAAGTGATCTATCATTGATAAACCATAGGAGTCTATCAACGATAGAAGTCTATAACGGATAAACTTTGCTATATTTGCAAATTTTAAAAATGTTGTTATATACTTGGTTATTATCTCTAAAATTGCTACTCATTACAATTACCCTTCAAAATATTACCGTTTTAGTTCTTTAAGTTTTGAGTTTGATTTAAATGTAATCTTTAAGTTTCGAAATGTTACAACTTTTGAGTTTTGTTTTAATTTGATCCACAGTTTCAAGATTTACATTTTTAACTTTGATTTTTCACTAAATACTCGACTCTCAATCTTAGTTGGCGTTAATGTCTATTAATTAATTAAAAATAATTAGGAAATGAAAATTTAAAATTAATTTTAATAACGATGAAAAAAATATTAAATTTTAATTTAATTAACCGACATTAACATCAAAACTAAAAATATGTATTCACTAAAAAATCGAGATTAAAATTACAAATCCTAAAACTTAGGGATCAAATTGAAACAAAACTCAAACTTTAAGAATAGAATTATAATATTTTGAAACCTATGGACTATATTGAAATCAGACTTAAGACTTAATGATTAAAAGTGTAACATTTTAAAACGTAAGGACCAAATAGAAATTAAACTTAAAAATGAATTTTTTAAATTAAAAAATTGTATATGAATAATAATAATAAAAAAAAAATATTAATAAGCATTAAATAAGATCTCTCCAATGGAGTTGACCCATGAGAATATTATAATAAGAATAGAGTAGAAAGAAACAAACAAAAAGAAATTAATGATCCATCTTCAATTTTATGATTGTTCGTCACCCTGTCGACAGGCTTTATTATTAATCCAATTTCAAGTTTTTTAAATAATAATTTCTCTCTACGTGTTTCCATTTCAACTTCTCTTCCAACCCAGCATCCTCTCTTTCATCAATTCAACCTTACCTTCTATTTTTCATTCCCCTTATTTACAACCAAAATTATATATATTTATATTTAGAAAAATTATTATAAAAAATCAAACTATTTACAAATATAAAAAATTATTACGGTCTATCACTAATAGACTTCTATCGATATCTATCGCTGATATACAGTAAAAAAAATATATTTATAAATAGTTTAGTTCATTTTTCTATATTTGAACATAGCCATTATATTTATATGTCATTCCATATGTCTGTAAATAAAAAAGATAAAATAAAATGTTACATGTATTACCATTTAATTTTAGTTGATTTTAGTAGTGATGGAAAATGAATGAAAACTAATTTAATTATAGGAGAATTTTTAAAAATAGAAAAATAAGGGAAACTATTTACACAAAATAGCAAAAATTTTAAATTGTTGTGATAGACGCTGATAGAAGTTTATCAGGGTCTATCAGTGATAAAAATGATAAAAGTCTATCACTGATAAATGCTGATACAAGTTTATCAATGTTTATCAGTATTTTTTTTTTTTGCTATTTTCTGTAAATAGTTTGACATTTTTTCTATCTGTGAAATTTTTTGGGGAAGTTTTAAAAACAGAAAAATAAGGTAAACTATTTACACAAAATAGCAAAATTTTTAAATAGTTGTGATAGATGCTGGTAAAAGTTTATCAGGATCTATCAGCAATAGAAATGATAAAAGTCTATCACTGATAGATGCTGATAGAAGTCTATCAATGTCTATCAGTATTTTTTTTTGCTATTTTATGTAAATAATTTGACATTTTTTTATTTGTAAAAATTTCCCAAATTTTTTCTTAATTATAATTAATTTAAGGAAAATTATTATAAATAAAAAAAATATCAAACTATTTACAAATATAGAAAAATTTCACTATCTATCAGCGATAGAAGTCTATTGCGGTCTATCGCTGATAGTGAAATTTTTGTATACTTATAAATAGTTTGGCTCATTTTTTTTATATTTAAAAACAACCCGTAATTTAATTCTTTTGAATTAATTAATGGAAAATTGACACCAAAAGCCTAAAGTGAGTATTAAATGAAAAATGAAGGTTAAAAGTATTGATCTTAAAACCCTAGCTAGGTTTCCAAACTAAAATGAAACTCGAAATTCAAAACTCAAGGATAAAAATATAACATTTTGAAATTTATGAACTAAATAAAAATTAAACACAAAATTCAAAAATAAAAATGTAACATTATGAAAGTTAGGTAGGAACGAAATAAAATTAGACTCAAATTAAGTTATATATCTTGAGATATGATTTTTTTTTTTTTTTTTTTTTTTTTTTTTTTTTGATATTATGGGGGTTACCTTTTTCTTTTATCTTCAACTCCAAGCAAACAAATTGACCATTTTAATAATATTTGATATAATTTGCTACTTTACATGGCCTTATAAATACATAAAATTATAAAGACAGCAGTCTCTTTCCTTTTGATTGGACTTTAACCCTGTATTGTGATTTGTGATATGACATATGAGATATGAGATCTAGCCCTCTAATTTAATTACTTGCTTTGCTCCAATGCTTTAAAAAAAAATAAAAAAAATACTCTTGTCATAATATAAACCACAACTTCTAAATTATAATATAATGTTGATGGTTGCAAGTTTTGGAATGATCAGAATCAACCAACAATTAAGAACCAGGGTTCTTGTAACGCCTATCTTTATTAATAAAGTTTCGTTTTGAAAATTTAGCGTATAAATATTAGATAAATTTTTCTTTTCATTGTAAGAAGGATCATCAATAAAAAAATCTTACTTTTACCTATAATTTTCTTACTTTATTTAAGAATAATCTTAAATGGCAAAACAATTAGAAATATTTTTAAATATAGAAAAATTCACTGTCTATCAATTATAGATGATGGGTGATAGACAATGAGTGATAAATGATAGTCAGTGACATTTTGCTATATTTATAAATATTTTGACTTATATTGCTATATTTGAAAACATCCCTTATTTAAAAGTAATTTTTTTAGATATCATTTGATGACTATTTATTTTTTTATAACTATTTGGTTTTCTATAATTTGTTTTTTTTTTTAAAAAAAAAAACAACTTGATTTTTTTTAGAATATATATAAAAAAACAATTGATAATTGGTTGTTTTTTTTTCTAAAAAAAAAATCTGAAAAACGTTTCTTATTTAAAAAAAAAAAACATATAAAATGGTTATCAAAAGCCACAATTTCCGTTTTGAATGCATCCCATTTTTTTTAATTTTAATTTAATAATTTGTTTCCAGCTTTCTTTAAATATTTCAATATATAATTTTAATTTTATAATATTTTAATATTCTATCGATAGATATTTCAAACTTGCATATTATTTTATTTTTCAAATTGAAAATGTAATTAAAAATGTTTTCAATCAATTACATGAAATTAATATTTTATGTTATATTTTAGAAAATAATTTTTAATTTTGATTTTTTTTCCAATAATTTGTAACTGTTTTTTTTTTCCCATTGTTTTCTTCATTATAGCTTGTATTTTAATATTTTAAGTGTTTATGAATTTGACCTCAATCATTTGAGTCAAAATCAACTTTGACATGTAGCTCAAACGAGGTTACATATTAACTTTAGATGACAACTCTAATAGGACATTGATTGCTATATTTTTTTTTTTCTCTTTTTGAAATTATGTTGTTTTTATTAAACATTATGAATATATTAGATTATGGTTTGTTTTTTTTAAGCCTTTTTTTTTTTTATTATTTGTCCTTTAATTGATTAGTGAAATATATATAGAGCATTTGTCTTATATTCAATGTAGCAGTTATAATAATGCAACATTCAAACAACTTGAGCGAGTTTTGTCCACTATGTTACAGAAAATAGTATTATAAAAAAATAATTTGCTATTCATTCTATAGGAGAAATATTATCAATTAATATTATCAAACATACATAGTTTTTATTTTTAAAAAATAAAAAAAAGAAAAATAATAAACAAAAAATTGAAATGGTTACCAAAAGGATCCTTAGTTTTTGGTTTTTTATTTTTGAAAATTAAATTTATAAACACTATTTGGACCTATAAGTATTTTTTTGTTATTCATTTTATCATTTTTTTCAAAACTAAAGTCAAGTTTTTAAAATTGAAAAAAGTAGTTTTTCTTAACCCTCTCTTTTTTTCTCTCTTTTTTTTTTTAGAATTGGACTAATAAATCAAATTTTATTTTTTCTAGAAATTTGAGAATCATAAGGTAAAAAAATAGAAGAAAATAAGCATAAATATTCTAATCCAAAATCGTATTATCATACGAGGCTTTGGAAACTTCTTTTTTAAAAAAATTGACTTACAATTCAAATGTGTATTTAAGTAATGGGAAAAGCTGAAAAAGAAAAAAAAAATTGAAGAAACAAACATAATTTAAAAAACAAAAAAACAAAATGGTACTCAAACATACTTTGAGTTAATCGAAACTTTCATAGAAGTAATTTCTTAACCTGCAAATTCTAATAATAACCTGATGACAACCCAAAAATCATGCTAAGAATGCTAAATTTACTTAACAAAGTTGTCATTTAGAGATCTTTCATTGAAAATATTTGAGAAAAACTCATTCCTATACAGTCCCTCAAACAGCTCCTGTATAGCAACGTCAAAGACACTACTACTATGGGTGAAATGGCAGGGCTCGCGATAACACCCGGAAGATGTAGTGATAGCGCCTGAAAAGTGATCTCTTGACCTTTGTTTATTTATAAGTATTTTTTTAATTTCTTTCTTCAAATTCTTTATAGATTCTATTTTGTGTCGAATTGACTAAATTTTTTTTACAGATCCCCTTAAAAATTAAACTTTTGCGTTAAATTCTCGAGTTCTACTATATATATATATATATGTATGTATACGAAATCGACCAATTTGATATAAAAATATCCATACAAAAACATTTTTTTGCATGCATCGAGTTGCTTAAAATGTCCATCCTAAGCTAACAACAATTACTAGCATGATTTGAATAGTTATTGGTTTGATGTATAAGTTGCTTCATGTCTTTCTATACCAACCCATTCTTTCTTGTATTTAGTTTTGAAGATCCATTTGGACCTATTACATTATTATGAGATGGTGTAGGTAAGATGTCTCTCATGTGCCATTTCTTTTCCAATGCTTTCATTCATTATTTTATAGCTGCTAATTTCCCAATTGGGGATTGAGTAAAGTCTTTTTGTATATATTTTGGAGTCCATTGTATATATATTGGCAAGAAAAATGATTAATTAATGTGCTTTCCTTTGTGATGTAGTTGAGAATTTGACTTGTTTGTTGCATTATGAGTGGAAGTTGGAGCATTGTTTATATGTACACAAACAAAGCAAAGTTTCAATGCGACAGATTCCTCAAAAACATCTCTTTTGTTGTCTTTGTGAGGCTGGGACATGTTTTGTGTCCAATAATCTTCTATGCTTGGAAAATTTGTAATAAACAATGTGATATAGGGGACATTTGACAACTATTAGAGGCTATTTGGGAGGTAGCTGGAATGTAATCAGGAGGATTACTGGAAATTATAGGAGTGTTAGAATGCGTATGGTATCAATGGCAGAATGAAAATAGAATCGTAAAATGTGAAAACAGTGGGAAAGAAGATTTGATTGAAAACTACCCGAACAGAATGAGTTTAATATTACAAATCAGGCCCAAAACGCTCAAGCCAAACTCATTTCAATATGGTCCCCAAACAGTCCCTTAGTGATAGTATTGTCAAAGGTAGCATGTGTACATCAAGTACAACACGCTAGATATAGATCACTATTGGTAGAGACAAAGTTAAGGCATTGAAATCCCTTATGAATAGAAAAATATTTGGGTGCATATCGGTTGCACCTATCTTTGTGTAGCTTATCTAGTTGTCTAACCACAGTTAGCTATGTGATAAACATATTTTTTCTCAAAAAAATAATATATTTTTATATGATCGAAGAGATTATCTATACAAAGATCGGTACAGCTAATGATACATCTAAGTATTGTTCTTATGATTAATGTTATATCTTATGAGAACACATAAATAAATGTGTTTTGAAAGCATATTTGATCAGGGTATAATAAGGTATAATGTGGGAAGCATTTGAACCCATAGGTTTGAATATGACACTATAGTTAGGTTCTTTCTTGCTAGAGATATTGGGTATCTTATTAGGGTGTTTGTGAAGAAGAAAATTGGTGTTGGATGCCATTTTGTTACAAATGATGTCTTAATTAAGGTAAGGGAAGTGAATTCTTCTCCTAGTAGAATCCTTACTCTTCTTTCAAATTACTTTTCTATTCGTGTCTTGGAGATCTTACAAAATAAAGATTATGATCAAAGTTCAAAATTAGCTAGATAAGGGTAGAATTGACAATATTTTAGTTCTTGAACTTTTAATATGTCAAAATTTATGGGTTGAAAAGAATGGTTTAAAGGTTCAAAGATTCAAAATGAAACTAAGCTCAAACTTTATGAAGCAATAATTGTATATTTTATGAATGAATTGATTTTTAAAAAAATGTTGCTATATATCCTAATAACTTTGAATCCAATTGCTATATTTGTAATTGCCCTTTTTAAATTTAGCGTTTAGAACATACCACAATGTAATATGTTAAAATACAAAATTGTATAATTTAGTGCTATAAAATAGATTATGTACTATATGTTCTCTCTCAAGAAGAAAAGAAAAAAAAAAGTAAAAAAAGATGATGATTTCTAAATTATTCCATGATGTAAAATTATTTATTGCTCTCATAATTTTTTAACTTCAATTTTATGTGTCTAACGTGAGCATGATTTAGTGGTATTAGTATGCACTCTATTCTAAAGATCGAAGGGTTCAATCCCTTACTCTCGCAGTTGTACTAAAAAAAATTTCAATATTATATTTTGTTGTTACATTATATTATACAACACCTTTAACCTAATAACACCTCAAATATAAATTATTAGAACAATAGTTGAAACTATATAGGAATTAAAGATTATCCATTTTAATTCCAATTGCAATAATTAAATAAGTATTAAAGCCTAATCACATGGCCGAAGTCAATAAATACATGACAACATAAATAATTTCTCTTCTTCAAATTTTGTGACAAATGATGAGTGTGGTCCAAATTTTATATATATATATATACACACACTTGCATCCAAACTTCAAGACATTGACAAAAATCTCCAGATCCAAGACCCTAAGACTTATGGTTTAAATATAATATCATTTAATCAATAAAATTTTATGTATTTTATGGCAACATATATATAGGGAAAAAAAATAACCTATGTGCTCAACTATATAATATGTGTGTATATATGTATTTGAGGAATTCATATAAATTTATGTATGATAGTGCATTGGATCACATGAAATAAGAGCCCTCTATCTTCTAATTAATTCATGATATATTTTTTTAAGTACATTTAATCCCACATTATTCTATAATTTATTAAAGACTATTAGTAATTAAATTTGAAAGTTTTTGTGTGTATAGTAGTGAGTTAAATTTAAGGTTTTATTTTTATTATATTTTTGCACATGCATGGAAGCATTTAAAAAGATAATTGATCTACAAAATAATTGTTAGGATGTGAACATGTGCTACACATCGATTAAAAGTATACAAAATTTGTGACGTAGTAATAAGAACAAGGGACAATTGTAAATATAGCAACCAGATTCAAAGTATTAACATATATAGCAACATTTAAAAAAAAATTGCAAATATAGATAGACTGTTTATTTAAGTTTTTGTTTGAAGTGGACAATAAACCAAACTATATATTAGAGTGTTGGTAAGTTGTTTAAGGAAATTTATTTAAAGGTTTCTTGGAGAGACAAATTATTTTAAATTTTAAGTAAAAGTTATCATTAAATATAACAAAAATTCTAATATATGTGGGGATGATTTAAATAAGTGTATTATGATGGGAAGTGAGTCAAAATTGTCCATGGTTGCATGTGATTGATACAATGATAGATCTCATGGTTTTGTAAGATTAGTCAAAAGAGATCATTAATTAATTATAATTAGTTTAATTAAATGGATTATATATAGCATTATATTATTAATTTTAGGTTTAGGTTTAGGTTTTAATAATTATTTTATGTGATGGGTTGACGATAGAAAAGAAATTTAGGTAATCTCATCCAATTGGCATATATGCATGTTCTCTTTGTTTATGAAACCCTAATTGAAAATTTCCATTATATATACCAAAAGAAAAAGCATATTATAAAAAAAAATTAAAGAGTTAGTTTCGTGGTAGGGTGACAATGAAAAGGGATGATGGGATTCACATGGAAGGCTTTAATACAATAACTTTGGATAAATTAGATAATACAAATTTTCTTCAACCTACGTATTCAATTCAAGTCACTCACATGGAATTTATATTATACGATTATTATTTTTTCATGGCAATATGAAAATGATTTTTTTTTTTGAGTTAAAAGTCACTTCTAGTCCCTAAATTTTCATAAAAGTAACAATTTAGTCCCTGAACTTTTAATTTTGTAACAACTTAGTTCTTAAACTTTACTATATAACAATTTAGTCCTTATACTTTAAAATTTGTAACAATTTAGTCTTTATTGTAGAAAATAGTGATAAGATTTAATGAGATTTCTTGCATAAATGAACCGATAAACTAATTAAGGACTCAATATTTTTATAAAATACAAGGTCTACATCATAAAATAAAAAAATTAACATCTAATTTTGATAATTTTTTTTACGTTAGGGACTAAATTGTTACAAATTTGAAAGTACAAGGACTAAATTGATACATACTAAAGTTCGAGGACTAAATTGTTACAAAATTGAAAGTACATGGACTAAATCGTTACAAACCAAAGTTCAAGGACTAAATTGTTACTTTTATAAAAGTTTAGGGACCAAAAGTGTTTTTTAACCTTTTTTTTTTATTTTTTTTATTGAAGTTTGCTCTAAGAATATCAATCAATAATTTTGAAAGGAGTAACTCAACAATGTTATAAAAAGTTTGTGAGGTCGTCTTTTTTTTTTTTTTTTTTTTTTTTTTTAACGTGGGATTCTAAACATGCTCCTTCAAAGATAGGTGCCTCTTTGGGTTCACAATTCTTCGGTTAGATTTTTTTTGGGCGGAATACCCATTTGAGCTTCATGGACTCTGATACCCATATTAGATAAATATTGGATTCAATCTTAATGCCAATTGGCAATCGGAAGAGTAACACATGTATCTTATACAGATTGCAATCGGAAGTTCTTTATTCAATAGATAATTTATGCATTGTTTAGTCTTATTTTTAATATAAAATTTTATTTTATTGAATTAACGAGTTTATAAATATTGCTTCTACATTGGTTTCTATTAAAATTAGTAGGCGCATTAGCGAAATTAGCGAAAATTGAACTGAGAGTAAGAATTCGATGTTAGGATTATTCAGTTTGATTTTTTCCTTTTTTTTTAATAAAAAACTAAATTGGTTGAGTCATAATTTCTTTTAAATAGTTTAGTTGTTAATAAGCTTATCGACAAATACTATATGTGAAGTGTTTCACTATATATATAATTTAGACTTCTAATTTCTCGATTGAGATTACATATTTTAGGTCAGTTAAACTATACTAACGTTAATTTACTATATTTCCATTACTAAATCTAAATCAAAAGTTTGTAGTTTTCTTGAAAAGAAAAAAAATATATTAGAAGGAAATTAGAGACAAAACTTTTAAAAAGAATCCTCTTGCATGGCTAATTCAAGAGTCTAACTTGTGGAGACCTTGGGATCAATACTTTCCATCCATGAGCTACAAATCCATTGGTTATGGATTATACATATGTTTAGGCCCATGAGCCCAACTCAACTCATTGGGCTACAGCTATACAGTTTATAAATTACCCCAAATTTAAATAGATTTATATTTATGTGTGTGTTAAAATTTTAAGTGTGATAATTACTATAAAAATTTAGCTCGTATCTAGTTTTTGAAATTTGTATTATTAATTTTTTCATGATTTTCATATTTATTAGGTAAACATTTGACTTCTTACCCAATTTTAAGAACTAAAAATTACTTTTTAAAAAGGGTTGTTTTCAAATATGGGAAAATGAACTAAAATATTTACAAATATAGCAAAATTTCATTATCTATATGTGATAGACCGCGATAGACTACTATCTGTAGTCTATCGAAATACAGATAATATCTATTGCAGTCTATTGTGGTCTATCGCAGATAGATAGTGAAATTTTGCTATAGTTATAAATATTTTGAGCATTTTTTCATTTAAAATAATTTTCCTTTTGAAAACTACTTTTTTTTTTTTTTTTTTTTTTTTTTTTTTTTTTTAAGTTTTCAAAATTTGGCTTTAATTTTGAAATGCTTCTAAAATGAAAATAACAAAACATGGAAACCATTGGATGTGAGTGATGTTTACACGCTTAATTTTCATAAATAAAAAACAAAAAATTAAGGTCTTGTTTGGTATCTATTTGATTTTTAGTTTTTGAAAATTAAGCCTATAAACACTTAAAGCTTAACACTCTAAAACTGCAGAGTAAAATAATATTTTACTATAACAATCAAAAGTTACAAATAAAACCCTTGAAAATACAAACTCTGGAGTAAAGTTCAAATAGGAAAAATAACCAAATATTACCAAAATTGATTTAAATTAAGCATTTGAAATATAAAACCAAAACTTTGCAAACCGAGATTATTTGTAAACACCAAACTGATTCCAATGTGTGATAAAATTTTCAAGATCTAAAACTTTTCAACAAAGCTTACAAATTCAATGTAAATAAATTCACAAAAAATAAGTTTTTACCAAAATAGTTAGGTTATAGAAACTTAATAACATACCTATAAAAAGGTTGAGAGTAAAAGGAAAGTAAAGAAAACCTATGCAAGGAAAGAAGAGAAGCTGATCTCCAAAAGATAGACTACCTACATTGGTACTAATAAGGAGATGAAAAAGTTAGGACTAATCCGTTAGGCCAAATTTAAGCGCTTGTTTGGATTGTTTTTATTAATGTCAAATTACTATAAAAGACAACTATAAAATAGTATGAACTAATAATTTAAAATAATGGTCGCCAGAGTTGGTTGTTTGGGGTGGTCACCGTTGGAGTTGGTGGTGGTGGTTGCTGAAGTTGGCTGCCAGCGGTGATGGCTAGAGGTGACCGCTGGAAATAGTTATAAAAAATGGCCGTTAGAGTTGGCCACCAGTGGTGGTGCCTGGAGGTGAATGCCGAAGTTGGTCATCGGTAGTAGTCGCCAGGGTTGGTCGCTGGTGGAGGTCCTCGAACATGGTTGCCAGAAGTTTCACTGGAGTAGATTGTTGATGGTGGTTGGTGGAAGGCGGTGGTAGCCATGGCAACATGGTGGAAGTGAGATAGAGGACTAGTGAGGGCATTTTGATAATTTTAAAAATTATATAAATTAGAGAGAAATTAACCAGTAAATAATCTGTTGTTACATTTTTTTTTATATTTAATAAGTTTATGAAGTTTCATTTTTTAATTTAATAAGAGAGTTTTCACATTTGGAAAAAACGTATTGGTTGAATAAATTACATAATATCGTTTAGATCTAATTTTACTATAAATAGATCTTTGCTTTGCTCCAAAATACATACCAACCAAAAAAAATACTTCTTTCTCTCTTGCTTTCTCTCATTTCTATCCTTAGCTCTTTTAAGAGCAATTGGCCAAAAGAAGGGTGTTTTTAGTTGTGGAGCTTTGAGCTCAACCTTTCACTGCAGAGTGGTTTGAGCTACACAACGTTTCAGTTGGGTTGTTGTATCCTGAAGGGGACAGGTCAGAGAATATCTGTTGCACCGGTGGTTGATATTAAAGAATTTCAGAATTTCAATATGGTTGACCGCAATATACACCGCAGAGGGCTTGAATCTCCTTAAAGAGAGCGAGATATCCGCGCCTCAACCTAATTGTTTACGCATCTGTTTCTCAATATTTACTCTATCTTCCTCTGTTATTTGTAATTCCCACAACAATTTTAAGGAGATTCATTGATGGAGTCTACTATTGAGAAACCAAATGAGAATGTTGGAAATCTCAACAAGCCATTTCGATTTAAGGGAGCACACTTCAAAAGATGGAAAGGGAAAGTGTTGTTCTACCTTAATCTTCTCAAAGTGACCTATGTCCTCACGGAAAAAAACCAAAAGAAAGATAATTGTGTATCATAAAGGTGTGACTCTGCATTGAACCTTTACTAGTGAAATAATAATCTCTATTCCAGCGTTAGTAGTGGTCTCTGACTTGAACTATAACGCTAAAGGGGAAATAGAAAACTTATTATCCACACATAATTATCCAGGTGTTGACATGAGCTTTCTTGGTTAGCACTTTAAGGCCTTGTGCTAATCCCAGTATTTCATGAGTATATTTGAGAATAAGCCCCATATTCTCATAGAGAGCGGCCTCACTCTCATACTCATATAGGTAAAATTTGTCAAGGGTGCTCCTATAACATAACACACCCCACTCATAAGAGCTACAAATTTTATTAAGAGTTTATTGAAAAAACTCAACCCTCCACATCGTTATAGGATAATGCACTTACATCATAGGGATGGATTAAAATATAAAGATAGTGCATTTCTCGGCCACCTTATAATTCGTTTTTCCCTTTGAACCTAGTTCTCAGGATCTCTGATCACTAGGTGGGTATCCTTATATATGGCTCATGACAGTTATAAGGGCTTCAACCCCATCCCCTTCGATGTTTTCCAGACCTTTTCTCTAGTTAAGGCCTTTGTTAATGGATCTGCAAGATTATCACAAGATTTAATGTAATTCACATTAATGATCCCATTATTTAAATAAGATCTCACAGTACTGTGTTTTCGTCTTATAGGTCTGGATTTACCGTTATAAAAACGATTTTTTTACTCTACCAATTGTGGCAGTGCTATCACAATTTATCAAGATAGGAGGTATTGGTTTCTCCCACATTGGAATTTCATATAATAAATCTCTTAGCCAACTTGCTTCCTCACTGGCTGAAGCTAGAGTAATAAGCTCCGCTTCCATAGTAGAGTTGGCAATAATCGTTTGTTTTTTAGACTTCCAACAAATAGCACTACCTCCTAAGGTAAAAATATACCCTGTAATAGATAGAGAATCACCTGACAATGTATTCCAATCAGCATCAGAAAATCCTTCAATAACAGCAGGATATTTTTTATAAAGTAAGCCATGATCTTTTGTTCCCAATAAATATTTCATAACACGATCGATGGCATGCCAATGCTCTTTACCTGGCTTACTTGTAAACCTGCTAAGAACTCCTACTGCATATGCAATGTCAGGTCTAGTACAATCTGTTGCATATCGTAGACTACCAATCACACTAGCGTACTCCTTTTGATTAATTACATCACTTTCATTTTCAATAGGAAATAAGTGAACACTTGAATCAAATGGAGTAGACACATGTTTACAATCAAAATAATTGTATTTTTTGAGTATTTTATCAATATAATGTGATTGGTCAAGAAGAAATCCATCTGGTGTTTTCGTTATTTTCATACCCAGAATAAAATTAGCCTCACCAAGATCTTTCATATCAAAATGATTGCTCAACAAATTTTTGTTTCATTTATAACAAATATACTTGAGCCAAATCAGTAAATCATCAACATATAGGCTAATAATAACATGAGAATCTTTCCATGATTTATGATAGATGCATTTATCACATTCATTTGGTTTATAACCATTATTTAACATGCAAGAATCAAATTTTTCATGCCACTGCTTTGGAGCTTGTTTTAAGCCATATAGGGATTTAGTAAGCTTACACACTTTGTTCTCTTGTCCAGGTTCTATAAAACCTTCAGGTTGGTCCATATAAATTTCTTCTTCTAAATCACCATTTAGAAAAGCTGTTTTCACATCCATTTGATGAATACTCATATCAAAAATTGCAGCAATTGCAATTAATAATCTAATGGATGTGATTCTCGTAACTGGAGAAAAGGTATCAAAGAAGTCTAAATCTTCCTTTTATTTGAAACCTTTTGCAACAAGTCTAGCTTTATACTTGTCTATGCTACCATCAGGTTTGAGCTTTTTTCTCTGGACCCATTTACACCCAATAGTTTTACAACCTGGTGGTAAATCAACTAATTTCCAAGTTTTATTAGAAGTTAGTGAATCTATCTCATCATTTACAGCCTCCTTCCAGAAAATTGCATCTGGAGATGTTAAAGCTTCTTCCAAAGAAATTGGTGTCTCCTGAATATTATAAACATAAAAATCAGGACCAAAATCCTTCATAATTCTAGCTCTTTTACTCCTCCTCAATTCTAGAGAATTGTTGTCATTATTATCATTAGTAGTAGAGGAACCAAACTTAGAAGTTTGTTCACTACTTTGACCCCCAGGTTTGTTCACACCTTTCCATCTGTTATTTGTAATTCCCACAACACAATCAAAAACTATTTTTGTAAAAGTTGATTTCAAAGTATTTATCTCAAACCAACTTATTTCATTTTCATTCTTTTAAAAACTATTTTGGATGGTTGCCAAACACTCCAAACTTTTTCAAAAAATGGTTTTTTTCCCTCCAAAAATTATTGTATCTTTTTCTTTAATCATTAATTCAAATCCAAAAGATAACTATCTAAATCCAAGCTACTCTTTTTTTTTTTTAAATAAAATAATAATAATTAACTAAAAATAATTCTAAACTTTATGGATGTTACATTAACAAACAACCCATGGGGACTCTTGTATTTTGGACTTTTTGCACATCCTTCCATCCGGCAATAATAAGGCATGACAACTTGAAAATCTATGTTAAGTCATTTTCACATATCGAGAGGAAAGCCCCACCATATATTACAACCTCAAATTGATGAGAAAGGGTGTTATGCATGCAGGCACATTCGTGTCGTCGACACTGTTTATATTTTTATTTTCGATGAAAGACGTCTAAAACACTTGTCTTTCAACACTCGTTCATTCCATTAACATCCCCATACCCTAAAAAAAACTTACTAAAATTTGAAATTCAGATTTGGCACCACTACCACCAAATTTCCTTGAATCCCCTACGATCTAGCTACGTTGTTAATTATCTTAAACTGATTTAGAGAGTATGAATTGTTCCTACAAATTAACATGGGTTCTTTTGTGCAGATTTTGTCTTCACTCACTTGCTTCTAGAAAATTTTTGAGAGATTATTCAACATAGGATTGACTCAAGCCAAGCATAGTTAACTTAAAAGTTCTTATGATTGAGTCATTGAAAAAGAAGGTGCGCCTTGTTGATATAGATGGTAACAATCAATTATTTTAAACTTTTCTCAAACATACCTGTATAATCTCAGAATCCCTCTTATTTGGAGTGAAAGTATCATTTTACCTTTATATTACCAAAACATCAAATACCAGAGATAATCTAAGTATAAATTTTATGAGGCCATTTAAAAGTTGAGGTACTTTAATATTTTGCACAATTTATAAGCATGGTTGGAAAGAACATGAAAAAAGTACGAAACTGAGTGGTTATTTAACTAAGAAAAAGTTGTATCAATGGAAATATGACCAAAATAAAATTGCATAGCGATCGCATGATCACACAACAAAAGGTGCATGATCGCACAACCGCCCAAGAAAAGGTGTATCGAGAGAGCTATGATCAAATTTATAGTATTTGATGTTTTGTAATATAAGGGCAAAAGAATAATTTCACTCCTAAAAAAGATAAAAAAAAAAAAACATTTTTATAAAAGAGGTCAATTGCATAAAAGTTTGTGAATTTTAGCTTATTTTGAGCAATTTTCCATTCCTATGAGCATTTTGACCTTTTTATTTTGTGTTTCAAGCAAAGAAGAGATCAAATAGAGAGAAGGAAGAAGCAAAGTTTTCCATATGGGTTTAGGTTTCAACTGCCATTTAATTAAACAATGAATTACAAAGAGTTTTGGAATGTGAAGTGAATTAGTTAGACAATATCAACTAATATAAAATGAAATTCTGTGTTTCCCATGGTTCAACACACATGACTTAATGGTTATTAGTTCCAATTTAATACAATCTACACTAATTTAATTATCAATTATCTTCTCCCATTTCTTGTCACATCTCGTCTGATCAATAAGATTTGGGGGAGAATCAAGAGTCGATTACCACTTTGTTGGACAATAGTCTGGTCATATTTTTTAGTTTCACAGTGCTCAATCTTATGAATGGGTCCTAACCAATTGTTCCTCAAAAGTTTTTGTTTGATAAAGTTCCTGTTTTGCTAAAATTATTGAATATTCTATTGGTATTGAGTGTGATTGCTAGTGTAGTTGGGCGTCTGATGTGCTTTGATAAGGTCACTGAAGAGAGGTATCATTTGTTCCTTGCTCATATGTGTGTGTGGAGATGAGTATTAAGGACTCCTAGCCAATTTTGGTTAAAGTGAGGATGTGACCCATCCCCTCGGTTGAGGCTCATGATCTATGAGGAGTCAACTGTGCACTCCAATGATTAGTTGTGTGTAGTTGTTTTTTTTTTTTTTTTGGTAGACTTGATTTTGATTTGGGTTTCATCTTTGTGTTTTTGCCTTGACATCAGATTATGAGTCTTCATTATATTTTTTAATCTTGTATCACATTTGCAATAATAATAATAATTTTAAAAAATGTTACCATTAGAGTCTAAAAAGTTAATGTGAACAGAAATGTCATGAACTTTATTTTATAGAACTGTCAATAAAATGTTAATATCGGTTTAGATTTTTGGAAAATTATAAAGATATATAATTAAAAAAATAATTTATATTTTTTAGATGAGTTAATATGTTTATAATTTATATTATATATACCTCAGTACATTTTGGTAGAAATTTCAGTGTCCATCAATTAAGTAGAAATTTACCTATTGGTTGTCAGCACATTCTTATCTCGCTTAGTTAAACTCATTTTGAATTTTTTTTTAGTACAACAACGACGAGATGAGGGATTGAACTTTCAACCTCTATGAAAGAAGACTATGCTAATTATTGTTGAGCTAAACTCAATTGTCAGCTCATTTTGATTTACAATAGCATGTTGGGATGTTTAATGAATTTTTGGTTAGATATTATTATTATTATTGAAAAATATTTGTTGGGTATTATAATCATGGTGTAAAAATTTGATCGAAATTTTGAGATTTCAATGGCTTCGAAATTTCAGTAGGATAGAATTTTGTTTTTCCCCATTTCAACGAAATTTCAATTTTTTAAGGAACTAGCGACATTAGTTCCAAATTTTTTTTTCTTTTCCAGTTTTATGGTTTTGATTACATGCAATTGTATAGTTTCACACGTCAATATAGTTTAACACACTAATATCATTTCCAAAGAAGGATAAAGATTTTTCAATGTGCTACTTTTTTTAGTTTCCAACTTTTCTCATTTTTAGTTTTCTTTTTAATATAAAACTTTCATTTCCAAAGAAGTTGAATTTGAAAAAAGACCACAAAAAATACCCTATATTTATTTGTAACATCAATAAAACTTTTTTCATTAAACTTTCGCATTATTTCACCTCAAAATTGAATTAATGTAAGTTTTGTTTCTTTTATCATAAAAAACTTTCATTTTCAAGAAACCAAATTTGACTATAGCAATGGAACATATCCATCAATAGGGTCTATATATTGGCCATACATACTCCTATCATTTTCATTTAAATAACTATCTTCAACATTTTCAATATAAGATGACCCGAGAGCAATATTGGAACTTGTATCAGAATTATCAAGCTTTGGATCAAATGCTCCATCGTCATGTTTTTGTTATTAAACAGATTCATTTTATAATAAACAATTTATAAATATTTTGTATACAAATATTTTCTGTCTCCTTTAATTTTGTAATTAATTACCAATATTTGATAATATTTTCATTTCATTTTTAAATTCATGCTCTTACATCGACATTTACACATACATTTACAATATACATCTAAATATGATCTTACTTTATAGAAATGATGATTAAAAATGATCGATTCTAAAATAATTAAGTCACAATGAAAATTTCATATACTAATTAGAGTTGTTTTCAAATATAGAAAAATGAGTCAAACTATTTATAAATATAATTTTTTTTAAATTGTAACAATTTCAATCAAATTTCATAAAAATTTCCAAAGTTTTGATCGATGTACATATTTTTCCTCACGATATTTCAAATCTTGGTTAGTGAATATTTGGTTTGATTAAGAAGAGGTCATGGTTTAATTCATGGTGACCACCTACCTAGGAATAAATTTACTACGAGTTCCCTTGATACCTAAATGTTCTAGGGTTAGGCGGATTGTCCCGTGAAATTAGTTGAGGTTCCGGTAAATTAGCCTCGACACTTGCAGATATAAAAAAAAAAAAATTTGATTTGATATTAAAATGCAATAATAATGCTGAAGTGAGCACGAAGAGTGAAGTTGAGAGGAAACAGGTGGCCCCACTGTGAAGGAGATCGGACGGATGAAATTTGTCCGAACACGTCAGAATTAACCCTCCAACGAAGGCCAGCGCGGCCGCGCCTTCCCCCAGAGACAGAGTCAGAGAGATCACTTCCGTCTTCGGCTGGCGCTAACGCCTGAAGCGCACAAACTCCGACCACGCTCCTCCTCCTCCGTATTCTGTCAAAATGATCCCACCGGAGCTTCAGTCCCGCTCATTTCGCCCTTACATCTCCGCCTCTACTAGCGCCCCTTCATTCTCCTCCATCAGCAATGGCACCCCCTACGACCAAAACCCTAGTCCCTATCTCGATCGTCGCGGTTCTTCTTCTTCCTCCAGATCTTTCAAGAATTCCCGATTCTCTCCTTCTTCCTTCATCTACAACCCACGAATTGCCATTGCCCTTGTCCCTTCTGCTGCCTTCCTTCTCGACCTCGGCGGCACCCCTGTTATTGCCACTTTGACTCTTGGCCTTATGATTTCTTACATCCTTGATTCTCTCAATTTCAAGCCTGGTGCGTTTTTTGGTGTTTGGTTTTCTCTTCTTTTTTCCCAGATTGCTTTCTTCTTCAGCTCCTCTCTTAATCTCACTTTTAATTCTCTTCCTCTCACTATCCTCGCTGCTTTCCTTTGCGCCGAGACCAATTTCTTGATTGGCGCCTGGGCCTCGCTTCAGTTCAAGTGGATTCAGATCGAAAACCCCTCTATCGTCCTTGCTCTCGAGCGCCTCTTGTTCGCTTGTGTGCCGTTTGCTGCTTCTGCTCTCTTTACTTGGGCCACCATTTCCGCCGTTGGTATGCTCAATGCTTCTTATTATCTTATGGTTTTCAATTGCATCTTCTACTGGCTGTATTCTATTCCTCGCTTATCGTCGTTCAAGAACAAGCAAGAAGCGAAGTTTCATGGTGGAGAGATCCCTGATGATAATTTGATACTTGGTCCTTTGGAGAGCTGCATTCATACCTTGAATCTTTTGTTTTTCCCTCTGCTTTTCCACATTGCATCTCATCACTCGGTGGTATTTTCTTCCGCTGCTTCCGTTTGTGATTTGCTGCTTCTGTTTTTCATTCCATTTGTCTTTCAACTCTATGCGTCGACCAGGGGTGCACTTTGGTGGGTCACTAAAAATGCCAATCAAATACACAGTATTCGAGTCGTCAATGGCGCCGTTGCTTTAGTTGTTGTAGTTGTCTGTTTGGAAATTAGAGTCGTTTTCCACTCCTTTGGGCGCTATATTCAGGTGCCACCGCCGTTTAATTACCTACTTGTGACTATCACAATGCTCGGAGGGGCAGCTGGAGCTGGTGCTTATGTTATGGGTATGATCACGGATGCTTTTAGTACGGTGGCGTTCACTGCTTTGGCTGTGATAGTTAGTGCTGCCGGAGCAATTGTTGTGGGATTTCCAGTAATGGTACGTCATTAACTTTCTATGATTTGAATATGTTGCATATTTTTAATTCACATACTGGGATGAATTTTATTGCACATTTTGTGGTTGGAGTGCACATATTGCTTCATCTTGATATGTAAACTATACTCGGCAATAGAGTTGCTTATGTAGATTTTTGGTTGAGATATATTGGTTCGATGGTGGATGTAGTTTTGCTTATGCTTTCAGTGAGAAATTGAGCATCATATGCTTTTTTCTCTAAAGGGGGAAGAGTGACTTTGGTTGAGTCAGCGATAAGTGGAATTTCGTTATACCTTTCCCATTTTAAGATGCCAATCTTGCTGAGTTAGGACATTTAAAGGTTTATGAGGAGCTTCTTGTGGGAAAGGGTAGATGAGAGGGAGGGGCTCACTTAATGAAGTGGGAGGTTTTTTCGAAGCCTTTGGAGAGTGGGGGCTTAGCTATCAGGAATCTGCGATTACGTAATGAGGCTCTTTTGGCGAAATGGTTGTGGTGCTTCCACTTGGAGCCTTATTCTTTGTAGCAAAGGATTATTGTGAGTAAGTATGGTCCTCACCTTTTTGAATAGGTCTAAAATGGTAGGTTTAAGGGTTCTTGTAAAAGCCCCTGGTGAGCTATTTCCACTTTCCACGGGTGTTCCTATGTTCTCTTAGTTTGTTAAATGCTTTTTGGGGGATGGGTCAGCTACTTATTCTGGGTGGGAGAGAAACCCTAGTGTGTTTCATACCCTCATCGTTATCATTTGTTTGATAAGAGGTTGCATTTGGTGGCTTTTGTTTTGTCTTCCTTTGATAGCTTTTCCTCTCTTTCCCTGGGTTCTCGTCACCCCACTATTGATCGGGAAGCTCCTGAGATGGTTTCTATTATTTCTGACTGGTTTACTCGTCTTGGGAGAAGGGATTTTAGGTCTTAGGTTTTGAAGCCCTCCTAAGGCTTTTCCAGTAGCTTTTTCTTTTGGATTCTTTGTGCCCCTTCTCCTCCTCAGGGAACCTTTGGATTTTCCTCCCTTTGAAAGGTCAAAAATTCTAAGAAAGAGATTCTTTGCCTTTCAAATTTTGCATGGGAAGTGAATATTCAAGATCGTATCCATAGGCTTTCCTCCATGGTGTTATGGCCTCAATGGTGTGTTCTTTATAGGACAGGAGGAGGATTTGAACCACTTGCTTTGGTGTTGTGATTTTGCTAAACTCTATGTTGATTGTTGAATTCTTTAAGGCTTTTGGGGTTGCATCGGTTCATAATGTGAATTTTGTATATTATATTCTTAAATAATAACTTAAACAAAATACAATGAAATAGAAAATAAATAGACTCCAACAGACCCAACAAAGGAAAATAGCAGAAAAAAAATATAATTAAGTCATAATTTTCTTTAACACCCTCCCTCGGTGGTAGACTTGAGTTTGTGAAGCGTTGAGAGAAACCGGTGACAAAAACTGAAGAAAACTTTGGAACCAATTCACGACATATTTGGGCTAGAAATGCAGACCATGGAAAACTTTTGGACGGGAAACAGAGACCCATAAAGAATTTATGGACGGGAAACAGAACCCACGAACAACCGATTTGTAAATGGGACAAAGACATACGAACGCGAATATGAAAACAGAACAGAGATCTACAAATGTAGATCCACAAAATCAGTGACAAAGGCAGAGATGGATGAATAGGCCAGGAGCACTGTAACGGTGACAAGACTTTATGGATCTGACTCCATCGACCAACCGTCAATGGAGACAAAAATTGAAAAGTATAAAACCCTAGGACTTATGGCTCTGATACCATGTGAATTGTGTATATTATATTCTTGAATAATAACTTAAACAAAATGCGTTGAAATAGAAAAAAAAATAGACTCCAACAGACCCAACAAAGGAAAATAGCAGAAATGGAAAATACAAGAAAGGAAAATATAATTAAGCCATAATTTTCTTTAACACATAATAGCAGTTGTTGCTCGATGTTTGAGGAGGTGCTCTTGAACCCTCTTTTTTTGTAACAAAGGTAGGGTTCTTTGGCAGTTTTGCAAAGCCTTTTATGGGCTTTTTAGCTTGAGAGAAGCTCTAGAATTTTTTTGGGTTGGAGAGGTTGAGGGAGGATCTTTGGGATTTAATTAGGTTTAATTACTCTTTATGGGGTTTGTTAATAGTTCTCTTCTCTCTCTCTCTCTCTCTCTATTTTTTTTTATTTTTTAATTTTAATAACGATCAGCTTAGCCCTATTCTTTTGGATTGAGACCTCTTTTGTAATTGAGTGTGGGGGTTGCTTGTTTTTTGGCTTCATTTTCGAATGCCTTTGTATATAATTTCATCTTTCTCCATGATGAAAGCTTGGTTTCTTATTTAAAAAAATATTGTTTTTCTTTTTGATATTTTTTTTTTGGTAACAAACAAACCAAGCAGGTGATTCTTTGAAAATTTTCTCTCAAGGAATATAATGTATCAGTGAATGAGTTCATACATTGCATTCTCAAATTCGAGAGCTTTTTGTACCTATGCGAGGTTAAGTCAGTTAGCTCCTACCTCGTTTCATATTGTTTTATTATAGGGTAATGGATTTATCCTATTGTTTATTGGCTACTCCAGAGGGCACATTTCCATTAAAAAATTGGTGACCAGGGTATGAGCCAAGTTATTGGACACATTTTCTCTCTCTATGAGTAATTGTGGATTACTTATTCTATCATGTTTTTTAAAAAAATAATATCATGCATCACCATGGTGAAATTGTTTAAAGCTAGTCTTTCCAAAATAGTGGTCACTTTTATGTTAGTTCCCTGGATCCAGCTCTCTCTAATAATCATGGCCCTTTTGACCCATGTTTGGTTGACTTCTTTTGGAAATTTAAGGTGTGAAAGAAGTTGAAAGCCTTTTTCTGTTTTTGGTGGGTATTCTAGGGAAGTTGAATAACGAACCTGTGCCTCTGCTTTTCTCCTAGTTGGTGTGTTATGTGTAAAGGAGGGTTGAGAAAATCAAGTGCATCTCTTTCTCCATTGTGCCTTTAATTGAGATATTTGAGCCACATTATTTAAGCCCATTTGTATTCATTGGACTTTTCTGAATGGAAGTGATGAAGGTCTCATCCAGCTAATCTACGGGAACCCACTTAAAGGGCAAGCTAGTGTGTTTTATGGTTTTATGTTGTTATGTTTGCATTTTGGAGGATTTGTTTCTAGAGAAATTAGAGGGTCTCCGAAGAGGGTTACTCTAGTTTGGAGGAGTTTGGTGGTTCAATCTACCTGTTTGCATGCATTTGCTGTTTATGTTCTCTTTCAAAAAATTTCATATTTATTTTATGTTCAATGAAACTGGTAGGATGCCTTCTTTTCAAAAAAGAAAAAAAGAAAAAGAAGAAAAAAAATCCGTCTGGTCTTTTGGGGATATCTTATTTCCTCCTTTTTTTTTTTTTCAACGTGTCTTTCTTCAATACAGTCTTCATTTCTTATCACAAAAAAAAAAAAAAGAAGAAGAAGAAGAAAGAAAAGAAGAAAAAGAATAAGAAGAAGAAGAAAAAGAAAAAAAAGAGGTGGGTATTGGTTGTTTTTTTTTTTTTACTTCTAAAAAATGGAGAATATATATTTATAAAAGGGGAAAATGTACCATAGGGCTGCAGTTGGGATTGGGGCAGAGGAAAGGAAACCCCCACCCACCAAGCTACTGATGAAGACCTTTCCAATCATGAACAATTATGAGGAGGCTATATTTTCAAAAGAATTTCTTGTGGTTAGAACCCCATTGGGTTGAAGTATGTAGGATGTTGTTTACTGGTAAGTGTAACTCAGTACTCTCTTGCCTTCTTTTATATCATGTCTCTTTTTCTCATGCCTTCAAATGTATGTTTGGATTTGGAGCGAATGATGAAAAAATTCTTTTGGGAAGGCAATGATGGTGGTAAGATCAATCACCTTGTAAGATGGAGCGAGCTTATGTTTAAGTGAGGCTGGTTTTGGTATTGGTGGTCTAAATCATAGGAATATTGCTCTCATTGCTAATGGGTTTGGAAATTCTTTAACTTTTTTTATGGCACGTTTGAACCACCAATTTTGTGCTTTCTTAGTGTCAAGCTTGACCAAGATGACGATAGGGAAAGAACAAAAAAAAAAAAATGGGGGAAAGAATGAAAGAGCATAGAAATTACCAATGAGACACACAAGGTGGTGTAATATGAGGGGCAAGAAAGCGAAGTAGGCGGCAATTGGGCAATTAAGTTTAGGGAAGAAGATAGGGTCATAAGGAAGATATGGAGAGACAAGAAGGTTACACGATCACAAACTACAAAGCATAAGAGAAGGCAAAGATGGGAATAGAGAGAAAGAGAGGTTGTTAATAGAAAAGACTTGTTTTAGAATCAAAATATTGACGAGGTCGTCCATCCATTCAGCTATCCATCGAATGCTTAATTTTGATTCCGGCAAAAGCCCCGCATATGAACTGTTGCTAGCGTGGATGGCTCTTTTTGTTCTTTTACCGTCGTCCTAGTCGGGATTGACACCGAGAAAACATAGAATTGGTGTTTCAACAAAGAAGTTAAAAATTTGTTTAGGTCTCGGTATTGATCTTGGCTGAGATGGCACTAGGATGGCCCATTACAAAAATTGGCCAAAAAAAAATGTTACTTTTGAAAGGTGAAAATTCTTGTGTGTTATTTTTGGCAATTACCCAGGAACTATCCACACAAAGATTGGAATAATTGAAGATCTGGGAGTTCTTTTCATTTAATCATTGATAAGACTGTTTTTCTTTTCCAATGATTAGAAAAGAAGCTATTTTCAGCAATCTGGAAATTCAAAAATCCTAAAAGAATTAATATTCTTCTGGATTATGCTAAACAGTAACCTAAATACTGCTGATGTGATTCAATGGAAACTTCCCTCTACACTGCTTATGCCTTGTTTGTATTTTTCTGTTTTCTATGTGGATGGGGAGTTTGATTAATCACGTCTTCTTCGAGTGTTTTTATTCGTTGGCATGCTGGTTTAAACTCTTCGATCTGGCTGTTTCTGAATGACACCAAGAATAATGTTGTTCAGCTTCTCATTGGGTGTTCTTTGCCTCCAAGATCAAATTTATCATGTGCCAATGTAGTCAAAGCTTTAATTTTGGAGCTATATACACTGCTTCAAATGAATTCCTCCAAAACCATATTGTCTTAAAAATCTTGTGATTCTTCTCTTTCCAAATAAGTTAATAAGTCAAATGGAGGGCTTTAATCGCATAGTTCAAAGTACCTTATCATTGCCTTTGATTCTAATGCTCATCCAAAAGCCAAGTGTCCATCCATTAGGATTTAGGAATATATTCCAACAAACGAATTCCTTAAAAAAGAAAGGAAATTCCAAAAATGGGTAAGGTTTTCGACAAGTTTTACTTGGGAGAGGATCTTAATGGTGCATTATTTGTTGGAGGCATCAGGAGGATCTAAATTATTTGTTATCGGATTGCCAGTTCATGACCTACTTTTGGGATCGTTGGCGGAGGTCATTTGGTGTTAGTGTGGTGCGCAACAGAGATGAGTGGTTTTTGTTGGAGGAGTAGGTGCTTTCGCATACTCCCTTTAAGGGGAAGGGCAAAGTGTTGTGGCAAGCGAGTTTCTTTGCCATTTTGTGGGGTATTTGGCTTGAGCAAAACAATTGGGTGTTCAGAGAGATTGAGGAATTGAGGGAGGAGGTTTGCTGTGTAGTGAGGATTAATTCATCTCTATGTGTGTCTGCCACTACGCATTTTTGTAATTATGTTATTGGTCTCTCTTTTGAATTGGAGTCCTTTTTGTATTTAGTGTTGGGCTTTTGCTATTTCGTGGCATGTTTTTTTTATTCCCTTGTATTCTTTCATTTTTTTTCAATTAAAATTTGATTTCAACTCTGAAAAGAAAAAATATGAAAGAAGAATAATGTGATATGAGGATTCACCATCCATCCTGGAAAAGCAGCAAACCTAGGGGGATAAGGACGAGTAAGGGAACTTGTTCTGTAATTTATAGGTAGTATTGGGACTTCTATGGGAGAGCAATCAAAGAAACATCTAAACTTTCTTAGGGATTTTGAATTACCAAATGGAGTTTAGACTTAGTAAGGTGCATGAAAGTTGAAACGGAGGAGAATGTATCTTTAGACTCTAAGAACCAAATAGTTTTGTCTCGACCCACTTTTAGTTTAACCAAATCAAGCTTTTCAATAAACATAACCAACTGGCTAGCTCTCGATCAAAAAGTCTTGATCTCGCCCCAAATCCCAAACTTGGTGCTCAATATGCCCACAAGTTGCTATGGAGGACCTTTTTAGACGAATGAGCATAGATATCAAGGAATAGTGAGGAGAAAGGGGCTGAATCAGCCCAGGCATTCTCCTTGGAAGTTCATATATTGAAGAATTGTGGGTATTATTATTATTATTATTTTATAAGACGATTTAAAAAATTCTTTGATCTTTTTGGCATTACTTTGACCCATTGGAACTTGGAACTCAGTCAAGGAGTTCTCTCCATTCTTTTTCCTTGTATTTTGTCTTTGAGTACCAAACTTATGCTTTGTTCCTTCTTAATCTATAGCTAAGGCCTTCCCCCCCCCCCCCCCCCCCCCCCCCAATTCTGTTGTCTGTGTTCCATCAAATATTGAGTATTTGACATGCATTTCTTGTTTGTTACCTGTTATCTTGCAGTTCCTCCCACTACCATCTGTGGCTGGTTTTTATCTGGCTCGGTTCTTTACAAGGAAGAGCTTGCCATCCTACTTTGCTTTTGTTGTGCTTGGGAGCTTGATGATCATGTGGTTTGTGATGCATAATTACTGGGATCTAAATATTTGGCTGGCTGGCATGTCCCTCAAGTCTTTCTGCAAACTCATTGTGGCTGATGTGGTCCTTGCCTTGGCTGTTCCTGGTCTAGCTATATTACCGTCAAAAGTTCAGTTTTTGACGGAAGCCTGTTTGATTGGCCATGCCTTACTACTATGTCACATTGAGAACCGTTTTCTAAGTTACTCCAGCATATATTATTATGGTCTTGAGGATGATGTGGTTTATCCAAGCTATATGGTTGTTATGACTACATTCATAGGCTTGGTCCTGGTACGCAGACTATCTGTTGATAACAGAATTGGACCAAAGGCAGTTTGGGTTCTCACTTGTCTGTATGCTTCAAAGCTGGCAATGCTGTTTATTGCTTCCAAATCTGTTGTATGGGTGTCGGCTATTCTCTTACTGGCTGTTTCACCCCCACTGCTCCTTTACAAGTAATATAACGAACTTATTCTTATAGATTTGTTCTAGATTCCATTTACCTTGATACTATTAAGACTTCAAACTTTCAATCGGGATCTTACAGGGATAAATCAAGAACGGCCTCCAAAATGAAGGCGTGGCAAGGTTATGCTCATGCTGGAGTCGTTGCTTTAGCAGTGTGGTTTTTCCGTGAAACAATATTTGAAGCCCTTCAATGGTTTAACGGGAGGCCACCGTCAGATGGTTTGCTTTTGGGGTGCTGTATTTTTATGGCAGGGTTGGCTTGCATACCAATAGTTGCTTTTCACTTTCCTCATGTCCTGGTATTTATGTCTTATTTATTTAATACTCTCTTTTCTGTTTACTTTGTAATTTGTCAACTTGAACTTCATAATCTCAAATGTTTAAACAATGTCTCGATTTGATGCACAATAAAAACAACCATTATATATTATTTGTTCAGTTATGAAGAACATGAATCAATCAAATAATTATTTACTAACTTGCATGCGTAAGACTGTTATTTCTGAGAATGAGGCGAACAACTAAATTCTCCAAAGTCTGGCTATGTAAGTCTATCATAATCATTTTTGTGGTTCTTTGCTATTTTCGTAAACTATTTGTGAGTTTTTTCAAAGCTCCCTGAAGTTTCATAATTGAAACAGAGTTTCTTTTATTAGGAAAAAAACATTATTCATTACTTTTTTGGCTTTCGCTTGAGCTGTTTGCCAATTTATTTTTCTACATACTAGTGAACTAATTACCGTTTTGCTACTTCCTTTTTGCAGTCAGCGAAGAGATGCTTGGTGCTAGTTGTGGCAACTGGTTTGTTATTTATCATGATGCAGCCACCAATTCCCTTGTCTTGGACGTACCGTTCTGATCTTATTAAAGCCACTCGTCAGTCTTCTGATGATATTTCCATCTATGGTTTTGTAGCCTCAAAACCTACCTGGCCATCTTGGCTGCTTATATTAGCAATTCTGCTCACTCTTTCAGCCATTACATCCATAATACCCATTAAATATATTGCTGAGTTGAGAGTATTATACTCCATAGCTATGGGTATTGCACTTGGCGTTTACATATCTGCTGAGTACTTCCTTCAGGCAGCTGTCCTGCACATACTTATTGTTGTCACCATGGTTTGTGCTTCGGTGTTTGTGGTGTTCACTCATTTTCCATCTGCTTCAAGCACCAGGGTCTTACCTTGGGTGTTTGCGTTGCTTGTTGCACTATTCCCTGTGACATATCTGTTGGAAGGGCAAGTAAGGTTAAACAGCATTTTAGGAGACAGCGTTGGAGATATGGGAGAGGAAGAGCAGATGATCACAACACTACTAGCAGTTGAAGGAGCAAGGACATCGCTGCTTGGCCTTTATGCAGCAATCTTTATGCTAATTGCATTGGAAATAAAGTTTGAAGTTGCGTCTCTCATGAGAGAGAAAACTTCTGAAAGGGGTGGAATGAGGCACACACAATCTGGTGAAAGTAGCATTGGTAGTCTTAACACAAGAACAAGATTTATGCAACAACGACGGGCTTCTTCCTTGTCAACATTCACCATCAAGCGAATGACAGCAGAAGGAGCATGGATGCCAGCAGTTGGCAATGTTGCTACAGTGATGTGTTTTGCTATATGCTTAATTTTGAATGTCAATCTCACAGGTGGTTCAAACTACGCTATATTTTTTCTGGCTCCAATCTTACTGCTTTTGAACCAGGACTCAGATTTTGTTGCTGGATTTGGGGACAAGCAAAGGTATTTCCCTGTTACCATAGTGATATCAGCATACTTGGTCCTCACTGCAATATACAACATAGGGGAAGATGTTTGGCATGGAAATGCTGGATGGGGTCTGGATATTGGTGGGCCAGATTGGATATTTGCTGTTAAAAACTTAGCACTTCTCGTTCTTACATTCCCAAGTCAGATCCTTTTTAACAGATTTGTATGGAGCTTTACGAAGCACACAGACTCAACGCCACTGCTAACAGTGCCCCTTAATCTACCATCTGCCATCATGACAGATGTGCTTAAGGTTAGAATATTGGGGATTTTAGGAATTATTTATTCCTTGGCCCAATATATAATCTCCAGACAACAGTATATGTCAGGATTAAAGTATATTTAGACAGACTGTACGCTGTAGATTATGTGGTGCAATTTTCAAACGAGTGGTGCAATTAAGGTTTGTTCCTCCGGTCTTTGCTGATTGTGGTATTTACTATTGCTTTTCCAAGGCCTTAATGATTTTGTTTTTCTTTCATTCTATAGGAGGCTAGTGATTTTAAGAATATTCCCAATTGTCTAACCTCCTTGACGAATCAATGGTATCTCTTTCATTTGTCGGCCCAGCAACATGTTTCAATTTTGATTGAGCATGTTATATGATAACAATGTACTAGAATCTGGCCATGCTTATTATATCGCGGAATTTTGACATGGGGCGCCACTAGGTTCTCAATTTATCACCTCTGGACTTCCGGTGATTGACTGATCTTTATCATGGGACACTGAATTTTGTTTCATGTATAACACATACGATGCCATCTGACTCTTGTTTATTTCCATTTAGAATCTGTTCACTCAGCACACATAGTTCAATTCACCATTTTCTTTCTTCTGGAAGGTGACTTCCCTCATGGTTAGTTCTAGGACGACGACTCTACATTTTTCAGGGAATATAGCGACCAAACTCTTGCAGTTATACCTTGCAAATAATAATAATAATTAGTAATGTAATTTGTATGACTGTTGCTGCTGTTAAAGAAAGGAAGGCACTGGCTTGTTCTTATTTTATCTTGAAATATCACCGTACATTATTTTTCTGATCAACTCTTCTTCCAATGGATTGCAAGAGACCGATGCGCACGTCCTTTGCACGTGTTCAAATAAGGCTAATGGGACTGGTTAATCCAATTTCCAGTACGGTATATGCCTTTGTATTAGTAATGTTCATGTAGTTTTCCCATATTGTGAGGACATTATAGCCTGCTCTAACGACTTGCATTTGGATAATGAATTAACAAGAGATGACTTTAGGAATAATTCATATGGCCTTTGTTTTAATAGCTTTGTTATGTTTATCCCCGTTTGCTTTGTCTTTCATATTATGGACATTTGAAGGGATAAATACTTTGCGTATTATTATTATTATTATTTATTTTTAGCTCTGAACTTGTTTTTGCTCAAACTTTCTTCACACCTCCCATTTTCCCAGGAAGGGATATTAATTTATTGTCAAGTTTGGGTCTACTCATTATTTTTTATTGGTGTTTAAATATAACCCTTCAAAGTAAGGTGTGTTTTGTGTGATGGGGTTCTAAAATTGTCCTATAATGGTGTGAAAGAATTCCTCTGTTTTGTGCTATCATTCAAAATGGTTTTTGATGACCTTTGAAAAGAGTAATTTTAAGTATGGATGCAAAGAAAAGAGAATCAAACTGACCTTTATTCATATTGCATTGGACATTTTGATTTTTGTTCTTAGAAACCCGAATATTTTTTGCTTGGTTTCGTTTTTGTTTCAAAAATTGAAGAAAGAAATTGACGGGAGATGAGGTTTATATATGTATTTCCAAGAAACAAATCCTTAAATATTGTATCCCGTTTCTTCATCTTTTTATTGTGTTATCTCTCTTGCTCTATGTTTCTCTTTGGGTTCTACATTTATTTTTCTTACCTCTTTGTGTTGGTTTCAAATCTACTGTCTTCGTCGACTGTTGTAGCAGCCCCATGTCTCCTTTGCAATTGCGATAGGTTTTGTCGTGCAGATGTAACACTCAATCGTAGGTGTAGCAGCCTTTGTCAGCGACAGCCTCACGCCTCACATTTTCTTTGCTGTTTGTCGTCAATATTCATATACTTTTGAATTTGTAATGATATAGTCCCTATTGTGAAAATTTTCGTCAAAATTAAGTGTTAATTTTTATTACGTAACGACTTAGTCACTATAGAATATAAATATATTCAATTCTTGATCAGTTTATCAATCTACACTATAGAATATAAATATATTCAATTCTTGATCAGTTTATCAATCTACCCATGTAAGAAATTTCATTAAATCGTACTAATATTTTTCACGATATGGACAAAATCGTTACAAATCATAAAGTACATAAACTAAATTATTACCAATTAAAGTTTCGGGATTAAATTGTTATGAATTTGAAAGAGTAGAGATTAAATTATTACCAACTAAAGTTCAGGACCAAATGGTTGCTTCATGAAAGTTTAAAGTCCAAAAGTATTTTTTAACCAATTAAATTTGCTTAAGCATAGAGAGTTATCCCATTCAAGATAACATATATTTTGTAGCTAACAAATTTGTCGTTGGCTAGTATGCTGATACGATCCTCACTTATTTGTTTCGTGGATTTTGATATGTTAACAATAACGAGATTTTGAATCTTGTATGTCGTAATTTTTTTAGTTCTCTTTGTTGTTTTGATCTTTATACCTGCGATGTTAAAGTTTAATGACAAAGATTGAAAGTAAATTGCTTAGGAATTTAAAGATAATAATCAAAAGCATTATAAATTTTGTATTTATAACTTGGACATAGTTATAATTTGGTCCCTATAGTTTTTAACTAGTCTAAATTTATTTAGGTTTTATTTCAATATCGTTTTTATAGCTCAAACGTTTCAATTTAGTATATGGTATAATGAAACCCCACAAATATAGGTCATTACTATATGAACAATTTTTTAATATGGCAATGAGGTAATCTCTTTTATTTGAATTGGTTGATTGTATTAGATTTTAGAGCTGATTTAAAAAAAAAAAAAAATAGTAGATTTTAGGTGTATATAAGATGGTTTAGAGATCATTATTGAGGTTGGTAGGTGTTATGGGTCATTTTGGATCAAGAGCCACAATTAGGATAGAAGGACGTTAGGGGTAAATTCGGAATAACAATAGTCATGTGAAGGTCAAAGAAGTGCAGGAAACTGGCCAACAGACCAAGGGAGGAAGTTGGGCCAAACAACCCAACTTGCCTACTAAGGCCGAGGCAGGCCCTTCTCCCTTCACAGCGTCCCACTTCTTGTGGGCCAAGATCTCAACTCCCACAGCTAGCCCGAATCAACATTCCTAAATCTCTCCCGGATTGGGACATCCCTCTATAAATAGGAGGTCATAGGCATCACCCAAGGTAAGTAATGCTTTTGGCTTCTAGCTTACTCTAACCCTTTTCTGATTACTGACTTAAGCATCAGACTGTGGCAGACACCACATTGATGTTCCCTTCTTTTTTGTTTTGCAGGTCATCTTTCTTACCCAAATTACAAATTTACCATTGAGGGCATGTGAATGTTAGATGAGTCTTCTTATCCATATTTTACCATCAACAATAGGGATTAAATTGAAAATTTTAAAATCTTAGGGGTCAAATTAGAATATGCAACTATAAAAATATAATATTCTAAAATATTAGGATTAAAACAAAACTATTTTAAAATTTTGAGGATTAATTATAACTTAAACCTCCTTTATATTTACAAAATGATTTTATAAAACATTTGCATTTTACTTTTACTATTTTTTTTAATTACAACGGTTATCAGCATGACTATCGTTCAGTAAGTTAAGAGATATACTCTCGACCAAAGAGATAAGAAGTTAAAAGATAATATTTCTTTGCTTTTAGACATTTTTTAATATTTAGAAAATATTTTCTAAAATCGTCTTGTAGTTTGGCTATACAAGTGATTGAGTTGAATCTTTCTATATGATTTAAGATGGTTTTAAGTAGTTAGTCAAATTACGCCTCTACTAGTTGATTGACACTTGAATTTGTCCATTTTGCTAGACTTTTCTTTAATCTTCCTACTTGATTAATAATATGAAATATGGGTAGCTTCTCAAATTACGTCTCTACTACTAGTGATTGTCACTCTATTGTCCATGGATATATTGTCATTTACCTATAGGAATATCCATGTCTTCAAGCTAAAACATGACTTTCCTTTCAAAAACTAGCAACATCTTTTATGAATATCATGATTACGTTTCTTTGATTATCGGTTTGCTATCATGTCGAGTTTTCGGGTTAAATTACAAGTTTGGTCTATAAACTTTTGAGTTTGTGTCTCAAAAGGTTCTTAAATTTTAAAAGATTTCTAATAGGTCTCTCAACTTTCAAATTACATGTTTAATTGGTTCTTGAACTTTTAAAAATGCCTAATAAGTTTCTTAATATTGAATTTTGTGTTTAATAGGTTCTTAATGTATTTTAAAATTTTAAAAATTAACTATTATATTATAGAAGATTTAAAATTATTTGATGTCGTCTAATAGAACTCTAAACTCTCAACTATTTAGTAACTTTTCTTTAGATCTTGTGGCTTCTTTTCACTACGTTTGAGCACTCAAGACCTAGGACTTTTTTTAGTATAGTCTATGCGTATCGCTTCCATGAGCTTCTTTCACAATAACTCAACAAGGAGATCGAAGATTATCCTTGAATGCTTTCTTTAGTGATGGTACTTCATACTTTCTTTAACCCAATAAATCAGTTCTCGGAGAGAATTTTGAACTCTAATCTTAAAGAAAAGTGTAAATACCTAAACTATTGAAGTATACTATTGACTTAGCTTTAGTTATATAACTTAAGAGCAATGATTAAAATATCGATGTCGATATCGACATTTCAATTTTACGGATATATCGACGGATATATCGATAAAATATCAATATTGATGCATATCTCTATAAGTCATGAAATTTATAAAATTTATTTACATTAATAATTAAGTTATTTTTACTCCAAAGCTAAGTTATGGATATTATAATTAGTAGTCATATTCATAGTGGACTAAATACATACATTTTTTATGTTTTATGAGCATTTATAAAAGATGTTGGAAATATTCATGGATATTTCATATTGATATCGAACCCTTCGATTTATAGATATATCGACGGATATATCAACATATCCATAGATATTTTCATCCTTGCTTAAGAGTGAAAGGATAGATGATATTGAAGGGGAGGCTTGATCCTTTGTCCAAAGGATTTTTTTTTTTTGGAAATGTGAATAATGTCTAACATCATAAGATATAGGGAATTAAAGTCTTATTTAGGACCAGTTTTTTATTTGGCTTTTTAGCCTTTAAATTTTGAAGAATATGTGTGTTTGATTCTCGAGTTCTAAAAATGTATTCTTTTACTTCTCAAGTTTTTACGATTGAGTACATTTAGTTGCCGAGTTTTCAAAATGTGCCTTATTAGTCATTGAGTTTTTAAGAATAATTATTAAAAGGTCATTGAAATAATTTTTTTCTAAAAAATTAATAATTATATGGTGTTTAAAATTAGAAAAAAGATTTAATAATTTTAGGAGGGAAGAGATTATTTTAAAAATTATTCTTCTAATTTAAGTTACTATATAATTATTTAAAATAATAATAATAAATTATTTGAAGGGTTTTTTAAACCTATACACAAAAACTTAAGACTAAAAAGGTACATTTTGACATGAGAAAAAAAGCAATTAAAAAATTATTATAGAAAATTTAGAGACTAAAACTTAAATAGACAATTGCAAAAATAGCAATCATACCTAAAAAATTAGCAGATATATCACACCGCGAAAGAATTTGCAGATACAATAAAATTTAGATTAAGCTCTCGGAATCTATCAGTGATAGACTATCTCACTGTTAGGAGTCTATTAGCTATAGAGTCTATAACTGATACATTTTGCTATATTTGCAATTTTTTTAAAAATGTTGCTATAAATGCAATTATCCAAACTTATAAAAAAAGATTATTAAGACTTATTTGTTTTTTCTTTTAAGTTTTTGAAAATTAAGCTTATAATCTTTACTTTCACCTTTAAATTTCTATGTTTTGTCGTCCACTTTTTACAATATTTTAAAAAACCATGCCAAATTTTGAAACCTAAAAAAATATTTCTTAAAAAATATTTTTACTTTTAGATTTTGACAAAAAAAAAATGAAATGTTTCTTTGATAAAAGTGAAAACCATGGTAAGAAAATTAGGAAAAAACAAACATAAAATTCAAAAACTGAAAACTAAAAACGAAATAATTACCAAACAATGCGAGACTTGAACAACTTTAAAGCAAAATACTATGCAAGTATGGTTGGTGAGCTATCATAAAATGTTCAAAGGTTGGGGTCCTTTTACATAGGGATTAATTCATAGCTTCCATATTAGGAAGTGATAGTACATGCTAGTCCATAAAATGGGACATTGAAAATTGAAACTAACCCAATTTTTTAAGTTCTTTACAGCTCCCAAAATTTAATTTAATCTCAAAAAAATAATAAAAATTAAAAAATAAAACTTTTTAGCTCACTGCTGAGCAATTAATTTCATCATAATTGCCAACTATATTTGGTTGGTAAATGGATTGCCAAAAAGAGTCCAAACAATAAATTCCAATACTCCAACTCTAATTCTAACAGCTGCATGATTATGACATTTTATATTCTTGGAAAATCATTTAATGTGATTTTTTCTATCTTTTTTATTTTTTTTATAATATGGGAAAAACATCCAACCTCTGATTTCGAAGTTGATAGCTGGAAACAAGAGTTTTTTTTTTTTTTTTTTTTTTTTTTTTTTTTTTTTTAATTACGAAAACTGTCAATAATTCTTTTGATTTTACCAACTATGAAATCAAATACTCCAATATATTATATAGAAGAAGTAGCTTTGATTTCTTTTTTACATTTCTAAAAATCAACTCTAATATTAAACAATTATGAATATGAAAAACAAACTTAAGTGGATGAATCTCACATTTTATTATGGCTTTCATTTTCCATAATTCCTTCTCCAACTTCATCATCTTTCCTGTATTTGTACCTATGAGCTGAATACAGAAAAATGCAGAAATTGATGATACTCATGACTGTGAGAAGCCAGTAGAAGTAGTCGAATCGTCCCGAGTTAATATTTTGCGAAAGCCAAGATGGATTTCTTCCGTTCGGATCCCCCGTGACGGATTTTATAATACTGTTTAACAACGACGCCGCGAAGCAACCCAAACCGCCCGCGAGAGCGGCGTATGCCGATCCAATACTCTTCATGGCATCAGGGGCTTCCTCATATAAGAACTCAAGCAAACCAACAATGCAGAACACTTCTGCTATGCCAATCAGACAATACTGAATGAGTAGCCAGTAGGCACTCAAGTTAGGCATAGGGGTCAAAAAACTTGCCTCATATCCATTTTTTATAGCATAGTTCCTTCTATATCTCTCGAATGCCCCGGCCCAAGCGACCGACATTATCGAGATCGCTAGACCAATGCCGACCCTCTGGAGCTGAGAAGCGCCGTGTGGGTGCCCTGTTATGCGTCGAGAGAGCGGAACGAATACTGAGTAGTAGAGTGAAAGTATGAGGAATATGCTGAGGCCAGGGAAGACTGGCATGCATGTAACAGGGAGTTTAAGATGGCCTATGTGTGTGTTCATTGTGTAGGCTTGTTGAACTGAAAGAGTGAGATATTCTGTTAGGACTAAATTGAGCATTATTGTGCAAGCTGGTATCGGAATGAGCTTCAAAAGAATCTTCACTTCCTCAACTTGTGTCACTGTGCAAAGCTTCCATGGACTTGGATTCCCTCCATCTTCCTTTAATTGCAATGCCGCTTTGTCCAAACATCTGCAATATCCCTCGTTAAAATCACTACTAAACGTGGAGAAAATATAGATACGTATTCTGTTACCATGTTAAATTACGATATGGTGTGTTTGAATAAAGAAAGACATTGTTTAGTTTACCTGAAATCATCGGTGTGAAGAATCTTTCTACTGCCTTTGATAGCGGATTGTTTGCCGGGAACCTCGTACAAGCCAACCAACTCGCTGTTAGCAAATGAGGTGTTTCTCTTCCTATATGCTGCTACGAGAACTTGAGCAACTCTTGTGAGAGGGCTACCTCCCGGCAACCGGTGCCGATACAAAGGAGTACCGAGAAAGAAGACGACGTTGGAAAAGCCCATAGCTATGGCTAAAGAGCCAAAAGCAGCCCCCCATCCATGCTTGATTTGTATGTAAACAACAGCAGTGAAGGCTACAATGGCTCCAACAGTTACAGAAAGGTAAAAGAAGTTGAAAAAACGATCCAAATGAGATTTGTAGTCTTTGCTTTTTTCATCAAATTGATCAGCCCCAAATGAAGAAACACATGGCCTTATACCTGCAGCTCCAAAGCCTGTCAAATAAAGGACTGTGTAAAGGTAAGTCATTTGCCATGATTTTGCTGGCTCACATTTGCCCAGTAGCAGTGATAACTGATCACATTTCTCTTGATTTGGCACAAATGTACTAATTGTAGCACTTAGAGTTATTCCTGTTAAGCCCTGCATTAAGAACAAAACCAAGGATTTCAAATGAATATCTTCTCCTCATCAGCTTTGTATTGATGGGATTTTATAAGTTTCATATCGTACCCCGAGATAAATGGTAGTAAAGATCGCAATCGTCCAATATCGACCGAGATATGCATCGGCAAGGAAACCACCAAGAACAGAGGATGCTTGTGAGATGCCAAGGAAATTGTTAACTGCATCCGATGAACTAGTAAATGGCATATGCATTACATAGAACATAAAGGCTACCATGTTCACTGAAAGCCCAAAATAAGCCATTCTCTCTGCCATTTCATTCCCTTTTAAACAAAACAAGAGTGAATTTTTACTTCCTTTTTTCCTTTTTCAAATCAAAATAGTAACAACAAACAAGAAGAAGCTTGTTTTGCAGCTACTTACCAAAAATAAAGAAGGCTGCAATCCAACCACCAGTCTTTGAAAGATCAGCAATAGGTTTACCACGGATATTAACCGGAGTCGTTCCTCCGGTATAACCGCGTCCGAACGCCGTCCTCCGATCGTCCGATTCGATGAAAAACATCCCAAGCTTCTTCCTCGGAAATGATTCTGAATGTTCATCCAATCTACCAAGAACAGGTGTTTCAATCACCTCTTGAGGTGATTTTATTTCTCTACTTCCCATACTTCTAAATTCCTGAAAGAAAGAACAAATAAACACTTCCACTCACTGTTTTCACTCTTATATAAGAATTGAAAACAAAAAAATTCTCAAAACCTGTTGAGAGATTTGTCAAAAGAAGAATCTATATCCTCCAATATCATCTGCAGTTTCATATAGTGAGAAAGAAATATCTTTGCTTATAAGGACATATTTCTGTAAGGTTTCTTAACAGTTAGTGAGTGATTTTGACTGCCTAATTAATAAACATCCAACCAAACAATTGTAGGCCCACAGAAGAAAATCAGAAGCCAATCAATTTTTTCAGCACAAAGGAAAAGTCTCAATTAATAGGCCTCAATTTGAATACAAAACTCTCTCTATCTATAGGATAGGGAGAATTGTTTCTAACTGTTGGAAATGGTTGGTTAGGAATTGATTTTCTTTAATGCCGACTATCACCGTATGTTTGAGAGTGATTTTAAAAACTCTGTTATTTTCAAAATTACTTTTAACATGTTGATGTTTGGCAATGGTAGAGAAGTGGTTTAGAAAGAATTATAGTATGTTTGGGAGTGATTTTAAAATTGTTAAAAATACTTTTGTTATGTTTAAATCACTCTAAAACACTATTTGATCACTCAGAACCAATTCAATGTTTAATTTTAGGGAAATTTTTAAAAAATTGAAAAATAAGATAAACTATTTACACAAAATAGCAAAATTTTTAGATAGTTGTGATAAACTCTGATAGACTTCTATCGGCTAGAAATAATAAAAGTTTATCACTGATAGATGCTTATAGAAGTCTATCAATATCTTTTTTTTTTTTTTTTTTTTTGCTATTTTTTGTAAATAGTTTGACATTTTTTCTATCGGTAAAATTTTTTCTTAATTTACACTCTTAAATGCACTTTGCATTATATTAACCATTTCAAAATAACTTCCAAACATGTCATAAGTTTGGCAATAGTAGATAAGTGATTTCCAAAATCACTTCTATGTTTCTAACTCTATTTTCTCTCTAATGTTTATATGTTTTTTTTTTTTTTTTTTTTTTTTATAATTCTTATCTTCAATAATTTTTTAACTTTTTATCTTTAGGTCGCGTTTACTAAAAGGAATGAGAATAAAAAATGTGAACTCACTTTATTTTTATTTGCATTTATCAAAATTAGGAATGATAATAAAATATCCGACTCACTTCAAATTTGGGAATTCGAGAGAATCCATTCCGATTTTTTTTCTCATCGATAATGCTTACCAAAATCAAGAATGAGAATAAAAGTTTTTGTTTGTCACTCAAATTTTTCATCTCTCTAGCTTCTTCTTAATTTTTTTTTTTTTTTTTTTTTTTTTAAATTCAATTGCTAACTATTTTCTCTCAAATTTTTGTACACCTCCAACTTTTCTTTTTCACTCTAGAGATTATTCTAAAGTTTTTTTTTTTTTTTTTTTTATCTCGCTAATTTTTTTTCTCTATAATTTTCACTTATTTGGAGGATTTTTAAAAATAGAAAAAATAAGAGAAACTATTTACACAAAATAGCAAAATTTTTAAATAGTTGTGATAGACGCTGATAGAAGTTTATCAGTGTCTATCAACAATAGAAATGATAGAAGTTTATCAATGTCTATCAGTATTTTTTTTACTATTTTCTGTAAATAGTTTTGACATTTTTTCTACGTGTAAAAATTTCTCTAATAATTTCTCTCTTTTAACTTTTTTTTTTTTTTGTCTCACGCTAAAATTAATGCCCTTTGTCTCTAAATCTTTCCTCTCTAAAACTTTTATTTATCTCTCTCTTTTTTATCTCAAATTTTTATTTCTCTCTTAATTTTTTCTCTCTCCATAACTATTGTTTACCACTCTTTATTTCTTTTTTTTTTCCCTTTCTAATGTATTTTTTAATATGTTGATGGTTCTAAAATTACTTTTAAAAGTAAACACTGATCATTAAAAAAAATGCTTTTAATGAAATCAAAGTCTCTTTTATACTAAAATTATAATTAAACTGTTTTTCCCAAAATCAACATTTCTAAAATTACTCTCTCGAACGTGTTCTCATTCCTTTAAAATTACTTTTTATTGAATGACAATCACTTATAAATCATTTATGAACTAATTTATTTTCTCTAAAATAATTATTAGAAAATTACTATAAAAGAGAAAAAATATCAAACTATTTATAAATATAGAAAAAATTTACTATAATTATTTCCAAAATGAGCGATAATGAATATTTTGCTGATTTTAGAATTTTTTTTATATTTATAAATAGTTTGATTGATTTTTTTATATTTGAAAACAAGCGATAATTATTTCTAAAATCACTCTTAAAATGAAAATTAAATCAAGTACTTTTATTTTTAATTATTTTATTGTTTCGGAGTGGGAGATTGTTTTGTTTTGGGCATGGGGTCTTAATTATTAATGGAGGTGTAAATTAATGAACCAAAACAGGGAAAAGGAGGAATTGTACAGTGCATTTATGGTTTTAGGCAGATTTTGAAGAAATATGGGAGTGTAGTGTGTACCAATAAAAATTGAATATCTAAATTTTAAAGCATTTATAGGTTGGAAGTTGGAGGTGTTCATTTAATACCGACTTGGCTGATAGCCTGGCCTCATTCAAACGTCTCTAACTACACAGCTCTTTGTTTAAATTATTTCCAACAGTATATGTATCTACTTAGTCTATATATATTTATATAGTTAATTATAGGTAAAATATCTTTTTGGTTCTTACCTTTTGGGTCTAATTTCTATTTGATTTCTAAAAATGTTACACATTTAGTTCTTAAATTTTGATTTTAGTTTCAATTTAGTCCATACGTTTCAAAATGTTACAATTTTACCCTTGAGATTTGATTTTTGTTTCAATTTGGTCCCTAAGTTTCAAGATTTTACATTTTTAAACCTTGATTTTTCACTAAATACTCATTTTCCATCTTAATAAATTTAAAAGAATTAAGAGAATTATAATTAATTAAGTTTCACTATTTTTCATCATTTTTAAAATTAAATTTAAAATTCCACTTCATAATATTTTAAATTAATTAATAGACATTGAAGTCAATGATGGGAAGTGAGTATTTAATAAAAAAAATTGAGGTTAAAAATGTAAAATCCTGAAACTTGAGGACCGAATTGAAACAAAAATCAAATCTCAAGGGTAAAATTGTAACATTTTGAAACTTAAGTACTAAATTGAAATCAAAATCAAAACTGAAGGACTAAATGTGTAACATTTTGAAACTTAATGACCAAATAGAAACTAAACCCAAAATTTAGGACCAAACAATATTTTACCTTAATTATTGGAGAATTGTGACGAATACCTAAACAAAAGGGAGAAATTTTCACATATAGAAAAAAATGTCAAACTATTTACATAAAATAGAAAAAAAAAATACTGATAGACATTGATAGACTTCTATCAGCATCTATCAGTGATAAACTTCTATCATTTCTATGGCTGATAGATCCTGATAGACTTCTATCAGCGTCTATCATAACTATCTAAAAATTTTGTTATTTTCTGTAAATAGTTTTCCTTATTTTTCTAATTTTAAAAACTCCCTTCAAAAAAGGTGAAGACGAAAAATAGTTAAAATATTTCACAATTTGGATTTGTAGCTACAAGATTTTTAGGGGAGGTTGTCAATAATTTTTCATCCCCATCATACTAATGGCATATATTGGTATTTACATTTTTCATCCGCTAGATATTATGTTTGAAGAAAAAAAATTATGATATTTTCTCAAACGGTTTTGACTTGATGATGGTTTGGTTGAGGACCTTTAAGTATGATGCTAGGGACTTTTGAAATTTTGAGATGACTCGCCACATAGATCACAGATGTTAAACATAATGCGCTTGTATTTTTAGAGAAACAAACACATGGGAATTAGTAATCCAGTTTGGTGATAAACTACCTACGTTTGAGGAGCAATGTGTCTGAGAAAGATAATTCACTAATATGAAAAAGTCAAGCGTTTACAATGTTGTACTTATCTACAAAGTAATGGCATTTACAGAGACACACGTCAAGCCTAACTTATTGATCACCTAGACTCCTCCTAGATGTGAGACTCTTTCCCAATAAAACGTAGACTCCCCCTAAGTATGTGAATATTAGTGAAGATACACATCGGCTCCCCTCACTGTACGAGACTCCCTCTCTTTTGACGCTATCTTTCCATCTACTTGTGAAGACTCTTCACTGAAACAACTTAGCTTCCCCCTAAGTTAGAGAACTCTTTCTCATATAAGAAAGTCTTAGGCTTCCCTACCGAGAACCCCTTCTCCATAGTGAAGTCTTAGGCTTCCCCTAAGACCGTGAAAAGCTTATTGTTTTGAAAACTTTAACAATGATTTCGCATAGCGGAGTTGAAGTTGCAAAGTACGGCCACCATAGAAAACAAGAAGTTCAAAATAACAAAGTAGTATCGGCAACCCTAGTAATGCAAAACTTGCAAATAAATAGGCATAGCAGAAATGGAAAAATAACCCCAATCGAATTTTGCAAATCATGGAAAATGAAAGAATCTAGAAAAAATAATTTTACAGAATTTTTCCAAAACAACCAAAGAGCTAAAATATAGCCAATAACAAAACTCTAACAACTTTCATTGTGAATCACAAGTGATGGTATTTGGTTGATGAGATAAGTGACAATATGAAAAACATCCTACCAATAATGTAAGGACATATGAGCTTGAGCCAAAAGAGTAAGACCAGTTTCAACTATATGTCGATGTTTTCTTTCTGCACGTTCATTTTGAGCATATGTATAAGAACAGGACAGGACATGACATTTGAATAGCAATTCATTTATCCTCGGCAAATTGAATGAGTGATTTAAACTCCTCTCCTTCATCACATCTGAGAGGTTTGATAGTAGCACTATATCAATTTTCCACCAAGTCTTGAATTGCTGAAAGATTGTGAGAGCTTCATTTTCTTTGTTTTAAGGGAATAGATCCAAGTGAACCTACCGTGATCCTTCAAGAAAGCAACATAGTATTGAAAACCATTGATTGATTGAACCGAGGTTGGTCCCCAAAGATTTGTGTGAATAAGCTCTAATGGTTTATTCGCTCAATATTTAGAAAGGTTGAATGGGAGTATATGAGATTTGTCAAACTTACATGCCTCACAAAATTTAGTTTTTTCATTACTCTTAACAGGAAGCATTCCACATATCCAAGATTTGACTTAATTAATATGCTAAGGGAAGGATGGCAAGTCTTTGATGTCATACATTCTTTGTACAAGACAAAATTACATATTCATTTTTTCTTGTCAAATCTTCAATAAGTGCAGTGGGGCTTGAAGCATATTATGATTAGCTCTGAGGAAGCACTAGTAGTGCTTTGATTCTCACCCTTCTCATACATATGATGACAGATTGTCATTGTGTGACCATATTTGTCGATCGTCACGGATTTGACAGGTTGGTCTATTTTGTTGAGGATAGGGAGAATAATGAACTCTTCCTCTATACTTGCCCTCAACTGGTCTAGATGAGTTGTTGCTATTGTTACTACAATTCCATTGTGATGGGTTGGAGTTTGGTGGAGAAGAAGTCTTAGGTTTCTCCAATGAAGCATAGTTGATAGAAACTTGATTGACAGATACACTTCCTTTTAGTTCTTGAAGTCTTTCATGTTTCTATCCTTAAGAAAGAAGCTCATATTGGAATTTATTCCAAGTGATATTTTTGCTACAACCACATAGACAATAGAATTATAATCTTCATCAAGACCTGCAAAAACATGGGATATGAAGCTCCTAATTAAGTCCATAGGAGAACCAACAATAAGAAGCATGTCATAATATATTTTCATGGTTGCTAGGTAGTCTTCCATCTTCGTGCTACCATTTCTAGTTTGCTGCATCGTTTTTCTATAGTAATCTTCCTGAGATCTTGATTGAATACCAAAGTATTATTGTATAGTGTCCTATAGAGGTTTTGCTTCGTCATATTCCATAACTTGGGCAGTAACTTTTGGAGTCATGGAGTTGTATATGTTGGGTTTTATACCCTAAACTCGTGATTTATAATTTTGTAAACAATTTATTTATTAATAAAATGATTTGTTATTTTGTTTTCTTAGAATAATTGCATAACTCAAATCTAATAACAAAAATTCAAGGTTATTTAAATTAAACTTAAACAATATGTGGTTGATATACAAGTGGATTGTGTTCAAGTAATAACCTAAAGGTCTATAGTATATGGATAAAGTTGGGTGTCTTATCTTTGATGACACTATGGATACAACCCACATTGTAATCGTTACAAATAATGTGATCCAAATCGTTCATGTGGAGACATGTGAGTGGGGCTATCTTATACAAAGAGTTTTGTATAAGACAGGACTATGAAATTATTAATCTCTCTTTGTAACGTCGTTGACTGAAAAGATTAATATTTCCTAGGATGATCATATGTAACTCAATCTCAATCCTGAGTGAGTTATGACTTCCTGCCGGTGAGGACTCATTCTTTTATTTGTGTGGGTGAGAGTGGTCCAAGTCGCCGACTCAATAAGCCTACCATTTTGCGACTTAACCGAGTGGGGAACTGGGAGTATAACTTCACAAGATGAAATTCACTCATTCCCATTGTTAAGGTAAGTAGATGAGTAGTTCCATTAAGTGCTAACTCTGGGTCTTGAACAATGACCAAAAGTTTTGAAAGAATAATTTGAAATGTTCACATTTAATTTAGAAAAATATATGTTAATTGTATATGGATACAAATTAACATAATGTATATAGATACATTATAAGATATAGTTAATTTTGAATTAAACTATATAATATGGGAGATTTGATGTATTTGAATATTAATCAAATATTAAATTGATATAAACGAGATTCATATTAAAACTATAGGTTAAAGTTTAATATGAATGAGATTCATATTTGTTTTAGAATGATGAATGAGATTCATATAAGAACTATGAGTTAGAAAAGAAATGTAGAAATATTAAATATTAAATTAATTCATTAATTAATTAAATTATTATTTAATTTGATTAAATTGTTTTAATTTGATTTAAATTGAATATAATTAAAAGCATCCCTTAATGAAGGGGAGTGGGGAGTAGAGGAGAAGGAGTTACAATTCCCCTCTCTCTAAAATACAAATAATTTTATTTTGTAAAGGAAGCTGGAAGTTTTTTTTTTCTACAGCACACATTCTCCCTATCAATTTTTCTCTCAACAATTTTGATAGAGAAAAATTTCTCTGCAAAATTCATCTTTAAAAAAGAGATTCTCACAAATCGATACCTTGCCAGAGAATAGCAAGGAAGACCCCTTGGAGGTGTCACATTGCAAAGAAGAGAAGATCGAATTTCTAGAAGGAAAGAGAAGTTGTTATGAAAGAAGCATTCTTCAGAGGTAATTCTTCTTTTTCCCTTAAAGGTCATGCTTAACTTTGGTAAATTTGTTCACTATTTGTCCCTTTTCTGTATTTTAGTCCCTAACAAAATCAATACAAAAGCGATCCTTCACTTCCGTTGCGTGATTCGATCCCTTCAGTATAGCTATCCAATAACTAATTAATCTACAACTAACAAAATATCATGCTCCAAATTTGGTACCAAAAGACCATTTGGATCATCTTCACCTAAAGGAATGATTATAAACTGAGCTAGAGTTGGTGTCTTCCTCTTCTAGTTTGTAGCTTTTTAATATTGGAAGCACAATATTCTGCCATAAGAGGAAGTTTCTTCTATCCAATTTACTGAAAGTTACTTGATTTAGTAGGTTGGTGAAGGAGGGATTTCCAACTGGACAAGTACTAAAATGTACCTGGTATTTCTCTTTCTCAACAAAAAAAAAAAAAAGTTTAATATTGGAGTTAGGTTCAGAGCCCGTTTGGATTGATTTGAGAAAAAATGTTATTCAAAAAACTCATTTTTATTTTAAACTCTTTTGATAAAAACAGTTTAAAATACACTTCAAAATCTATTTTGAGTAATTGTCAAATACTTCAACTTTTTTTCAAAATGACTTATTTTTTAATTTAAATACTTGAAAATGTATTCCAAACACAACCTTAATCTATGAAGAGGAAGTTGTAGTGATCTTGGCAGCTTTTTAGTTTAGAGAGCATTTTGATAGTTTCAAGATCTGGAAGGTTGTCATCCATGGTGTTGCTTTGATACCAAGTCTAAATTTAAAGAAGTTTTTTAAGGAATTTATGAGGAGGAGTAATGCCCTTTATTAATATTGTTGATTGAATGACTTACTTTTTGTGCATGAAAGGTTTATTCTCCTCACTTGGAGTATTCAGATACTTGAATCTCAAAAAATGATTTAGCGAGATAAAATAAAGACATAATAATTTTAAGAAAAAATTTATAATAAACTAAGGTTGTTTTCAAATATAAAAAAAAATGAGTCAATATCCCAATTTATCGCTGATAGACCATATAAATTTTCTATATTTATAAATAGTTTAAGACAAGTAATTGAAAAAACATAACTTGAATGGAAAAAAGAAACTAAAATAGCAGCGTTGAAATTTTAAATTAAACAGTGCAAGAAATTGGAAAATGTAACTTGACATTGAAATCTAGATCAAACTTGAGAAGGAGAGCTACTCCAATCTCTCCTCAATCAACTCAATTCAATTTTTTTCAAGAACAGTTAGGTCTTAATACTAGGGTGCAAGAAAAAAGTTTGAAGTAGTTGTGTTATATTTAAGAAAAAAGTTAGGTTTTAATCCGAAGTGTTGCTAATTTTAAAGTATAATAATTAAATTGTTACTTTTAAAAGTTCATGGACCAAGTTTAAAAAATTTATGTTGAAAGAGTTAATAAGGTGGTTGTGTTATATTTAAGGGGAGAGAGATTTAAAAAAAAAAAAAAAAAAAAAAAAAAAAAAAAAAAAAAACTTTAGGAATTATTATTGAATAAATTTCGGTAAAAATAAACTTTGAGACTAAATTTAAGATATAGATTTCATTATCCATCATCATAGTCATTAAGAGAAAGAGATTCAACTTCAACAAGTTACCACACAAACAAAATATAACAAATTAAAAACAAAGTTCAATTGAACTCTTTGCCAGTGCCATGAACTACTTTGAAAAAACAAACAATAATCATTTTTTTTATAAAAAAAAAAAAAAAAAAAAAATCAAGCAATCATTTAAACATAAATATAATTTTGGATACAGAAATCATTCGTCGATAAGGGTAGATTGAACAAGATATGGCAGCAAGCTTTTCTTAGGCGTCGTAACAAAAATTACAACAACAAAAAAAGTGCATGAATCGAAAATTAGAGAAAAATTAAACTTGATGTGAGAGTCTAAGATGTGTAAAACCCTATTTATAGCCCTTCCAAATGTTAGGGTTTCTTCAAGATTTTTGGACCATAAACTTGTCAAACATCGAGGTTGCAATGAAGACTTCCTTTCCAAATATGTTGAAATTCAATATTCTTAAAGCTAAATTTATATCAAATATTCTTAAACTTTATACTTTGTGTCAAAAGTACTCTTAAATTTTTAAAAGTTTCAAAAATATCCTTAAACTTTCAAAAACAGTTCAAAAATACTCTTGTCGTTAGTTTAGTATGAAAACCGTTGGTGTTTTGTTTCATACCTTTGAAGTTTTAAAAAGTTTCAACAGTACCCTTACTGTCAATATATGAACACAAACTTTTATTATTTGTTTCAAATATTCTTGAACTTTTACAAGTTGCATTAATATTCTTAGCCTTATAAAAAAAATTAAAATGTTTCTATTATTAGTATAGTGATCAATTTATTTGAGGTTTTCCTAAGTTTGAAAAGAACCAAAGTTTAAAACAAATTATATAGATATCCTCATATATTAATAGTAAGGGTATTTTTTAGCTTATCTTTAAGTTTAAAGGTATTTTTGAAACTTTTGAAAATTCAAAAGTATTTTTTAAACAAAACACTAACGGTTTCCATTCAAAACTAAATGTAATGGTATTTTTGAAACTTTTGAAAGTAGAAGGATATTTTTTATACAAAGTACAAAGTTCAAAGACATTTGGTATAATTTAGCCATATTCTTTATCTTTTTTTTTTTTAAATCTACACAGTTGGGCAAGAATGCAGTTCATTAGAGTTGCAATTTTGCAATTTTCACCCTTAACTTTCATAAAACATAAAAAAAAAAAAAATATAAGAAAAAACTCCCAAAATCAAGGGTCGAGATTAATTAACATGCTCACATGAATTCTTCCCATTTTTATCATATTCATTCCTAAATTAAGCCAAAAATATGTCAAAACAATCCAATAACTTAGGTCCCGTTTGGTAACCATTCCGTTTTTTATTTTTTGGTTTTTTAAAATTAAGTCCATTTTCTCACATTTTCTTATCATGGTTTGCATCTTTCTTGAATACAATAGTTGAATTCTTAGCCAAATTTCAAAAACAAAAACAAGTTTTTTAAAAACTATTTTTTTTTTTTTTTTTTTTTTTTAGTTTTCAAATTTTGGTTGAAAACATAGGTAAAAAGTAGATAAGAGAGCAAAACATTTAGAAGTGAGAAGAGTATTTGTAGGCTTAATTTTCAAGAACTAAAAACTAAAAACCACATAGTTATCAAAGAGGACTTTTAAGTTTTTAGGGCAAAATAAATCTCATAATTGAAGTCCAACCTCTTAAATGCACAATCTGGAGAAAGAAATTAGAAGGCAAATCTAGCTTAACACAGAGTTAGGTAAACTAATAGATTACAATACGTAATATGAATAATGAATGCTAAATAAAGTCAACCACGTAAAGAAGCTTATTAGTGTCTAATCATGAACGATGATAGGCATAAATTATATCTTCACATAGAGTAGAGGTAAAAGTCGATCATACTAAATAATTTTATATAAAAATTTGATCCAAACCGATATCTAATAAATAACAAAATCAATAGATTGATTTTTATTTGGTTCAATTTATTATTGGTTGATTTTCAGTTTTTGGCATTTCATTTTTTTCTTTCAATATAATTTTTATTTTTGTTTCTACCTTTGTTTTGAAGGGGTCATTTTTGCTATTTTCAAAATTAAAATTGGGTCAATTTCTTTTTTTATAGATTGAAATTGGATATTTTTGTTTTTTTCTTGGCACTTTTCTAAATAACAAACATACATGCTCCAATAATGTGGCTTTTTTTTAAAAAAAAAAACAACAAATACACATGCACCATTAATTAAATTACTAAAATATATATCTAATGTTAGCGTTTACTTTTAAGGATATATATACAAACCAAGATATCTAATTTTTTTCCTAAAAAACCAAATCAAACCCGTGAATCGGTTTAATTTTTTTTTTTATTTTTTTATTTTTGGTTGCACTCCTAAACGGGAGTATCACTAAATTTAGCCGCTCCACTCCTTCCGTCAGGAATTTTTTTAATCTCGACGAAGTGATTTTTTTGTGTCGGGAAAAGGCTTTCCCGACGAGGCTATTCCGACGATGCTGCCGACGGTAAAAAGTGCGTCGAGAAAGGCTATTCCGACGATTTTTGAACTTTTTCCGACAATTTTAACCGTCGGAAAAGGGTAAATTTCTTATAGTGAAAAATCCCACATAGATTAAGAAATTAGAAGAAGATCATATAGATATTTATATAAATGAATGATAACATCTCCAATAGTATGAAACGTTTTTGATGAAATTAAAAGTAAAGTCACGAGCCCTAATCTTACACTTAAAATAGATATCATCATCATACCGAGACATGTCATTGGTTCAAAATTTCGAGCTGACCAAGAGACCTTGCCGTGAACCAAAATTTAATGTTGAATTTTTCAACTAACTAATTACAATTTACTTTTCTTCAGTCTCATTGTACTAATAATAATTACGTGCTAATTGGGAAAGACATTAATTATTTTAAATTTCTTCCTAACATAGCGTATTAAAACTGCCAATATGTGTTGAAACTGAGCTTTAGATTATCTCTATAAATTGAGGAATTCATATGGGGCTTAAGGATTCATGAGCCTTACATAATATAGGTTAGTAACTAAGATTGTGTTTGATTTGTTTTATTTAGATTTTAAAATGCATAAATTATTTTTTTTTCTATATTTTTCTCGAGGAGAATATATTTGTGGATTGGAAAGAGAATTTTTGAAGACTTTTAAATCTCATGAAAGTAAATACAACTTTTAAATATTGTAAATCTTAAACAAAAAAAAAACTTGTTATACCTTTAGGTTAAAATAGAAAAATAATGCTTGTTTGTGATTTTGTATGAACTTTTATAATTTATATTTCAATGATCTAAACACTCTCAAATTATATAATTGTTAAATTCTAAATTTTGTAAAAAAAAAAAATATTAAATTTCTAACTTAAGGATTCATTTAAACCCAAGTTAATTTATTTTCTTGTAAAATAAGATTAGAAAATTAATTTAACATCTTATTTTTTAAAAAAAACCTAGAAAAACATCCACCTCTTAAATAAATATAAAACAATTAAAAAAAAAGAAAGAAAAGAAAAAAGAATTAGAGTTTGCAAAACTTAAAAGATAAAACAAAATTAAAGAGAGAGAAACCAAAAGAGTTTCATACATGTTAGAAGAGGGTAATTGCAATGTATAGCACTTTTAAGAATAATAATTAAGTTTATAACAATATCTTAAAATAATTGCAAATATAGCAAAATCTATCAATGATGTAGTCTATCGCTGATAGACTCCTATTAGTGATATGTTTTATCAGTGATTGACTTTAAGAGTTATCTAAATTTTGCTATATTTGTAAATTCTCTTGCATGGTGCTATATCTGTAAATATTTTGGGTCTAAATATATATTTTGAAGTGTACCTCTTAAAGATGCAATAGTGAAAAATGAATAAAAAAAGTAAATTGACTAAGTCCAAATTATTATTATTATTATTATTATTATTATTATTATTATTATGTAAGCTCCGTGTTTTGAACCGACGAAAATAAAAAATAATTAAAAAATAATAAATGTACCATGATTTTACTAATTTTTTTAAGTGTTGTTTTCAAATATAGAAAATTTTTACTGTCGAATTCTATCGCAGTCTATGGTTGATAAACAGTGAAATTTTTCTATATTTGTAAATAGTTTGATTTTTTTTATAGTAATTTACCATTTTTTAATATTTTGTTTATTACTTATTTTCTCAGTTCATGACATTTTATTTTTAGATTTTGGTTAAAAATTGAAATATTTAAAATAAATGAAAACTATAATGAAAAAATTGTGAGAAAACAAGCACAAATTTCAAAAAAACAATAGTGTAATCAAACCATGCTTTAGTGTGTCAAATCCCAACATAAATAGATTAAAAAAAGAAAAGAAGAATATTATAGATATTATATAAGTAAATGAAAACATCTGCAATAGTAGAAAACTTATTTTTAGATGAAAAGTAAAGTCACTAACTTTATACTCAAAATAGATATCATCATCACATCGTGTGACTAGAGACCTTGCCGTGTGAACCAATTCTTAATGTTGAATCTTCAACTAATTACATTACATTTTACTTTTCTTCAGTCTCATATTGCACTAATTCCGTGGTAATTTGGAAGACATTATTTTTAATTTCTTCCTAACATAGCGTGTTAGAACTGCCAAAATGTGTTGAAAATTTTGATCTTAATTAGAGCTCTAAATTATCTCTATAAATTAAGGAACTCATATTGGGTTAAGTATATATTCATAATTAGCAAAAAGAGTTTTACAGTTTATATTTTTATATTAAAATGGAAGCAGTAGTAATGAAGTTTGTGGTGGTAATGGTGAGTTTGGTGTTGACACTTTCTTATGCTCATGCAGATACAGGCACTGCAACTTTTTATACGCCTCCTTATGTTCGTGAGTACATCAATTTATTCTCTCTTTTTTTCTTTGATTTATCCAATTTATATAATTCGGGATTTATTTTTAATTATAAATCTTAAATTTTGAAATTCTTCCGAAACAAATCTGTCTGGAGTTAACTTGTTAAATATGACGGGGTGTTTGACCCAAGGAGTGAAAATTCGGAGTGAGTGGAAGCTGTGAATGTGAACTATACTCTTTGTTTGATCCAAGGTTGTTTGTGGGTTTCACGACTAAAAAACTCCATAACTCTCTCGACTTTACAACTTCACTCTTTGTCCCAAATATGTCTTTCTTAATGTGTGTGTAAAAACAAAAAGTTTGTATGTGATGTGAAAATCGTAGTAAGTTGGAATTAGGAAGTAGGAAGGATCCTTTGGTAATTTATGTGAGCCCCTAATTCATAAATACTAAGACGTTTAAATCTATTCAATTTCAATCTTCAAGGAATGATTAGATAAAGATTATTTTAGGACCAATTTGATTTTTTTTTAGTTTTTTAGAATTAAAATTATAAATATTATTTCTATACCTATAAGTTTTTTTTGGTTATGTTATCCATTTAAAATATCAAGCCAAATTCTGAAAACTTTAAAAAAAGAAAAAAAAAATCTTGGCTTGATATTTTTATAAATATTATTTCTATACTTATAAGTTTTCAAATTTTACTTTTGTTTTAAAATTTTATTAAGAATTCAAGTGTTTCTTAAAAAAAAAAAAAAAAAAAAAAATTACAAAATAGCGTCGTACACTCTAAAGAGTGTTTAGAGGAGTATTGAAAAACGTGAGTAATCGAAGACAAAACGAAAATGAGATTGCAAGGCATGAAACCGATAAGAAAGATAGTTGGATTAAAAACTGTCGGAACCGAAATGAGTTTTATATTACAAATCATACCCAAAATGCTCGATCCAAACATGAATTTTAGATTACATTCTCATCTCATGCATCTTTCTCATCGTTCTCACATTTAACGATCTCATTTTTGTTCCGTCCTCAATTCCACACACATTCCAACACTACTATGATTTTTAAGAATCCTGATTACATTTTAGTTTTCCAAACAGTCACTACGTTGCATTGCACGTGATTTCTAACTAGTATAGTAAGTGTGACAAACATTCACCACTCAATTTCAACTATATATATGTATTGTAGCTTCGGCATGCTTTGGGTACGATGACCAAGGGACAATGATAGCAGCAGCAAGCGTGGGGTTATTTAACAATGGAGCAGCGTGTGGGACAATGTATAGTGTGACATGCACTGGCCCAACGAACTTGGGTGTTCCACAGCCATGCACAGGCAACTCTGTTACTGTTAAGGTTGTTGATCTCTGCCCATCTCCTGGTTGCCAAGCCACCATTGATCTCTCTCAAGAAGCTTTCGCAATTATTGCTAACCCTGATGCTGGAAAAATCAACATTGAATTTACTCAGTAAGCCATCCCCTCCCATCCCTTTTTAAACCCTAATCATATTCTCTTAATATATTGTTTGACCTAATTCGTTGTTAAGGATCTCTCAGCTATTTGCCTTTCTATTTCTTGTTTATCGTTTTTTAAAAAATAAAAGAGAAATTACTATAAACAGAAAAAATATCAAACTATTTACAAATATAGAAAAATTTCGTTGTCTATCGCGGTTTATTGCGGATAGACAGTAAAAATTTTCTATATTTATAAATAGTTTGACTTATTTTTTTATATTTGAAAACAGGCCTAATAAAATCTGGTTTGATAACTATTTGGGTTTTTGGTTTTTAGTATTTTAAAGTAAAAGCTCATAACTACATCCTTTTCACCTTTAAATTTATTGTATTGTTATCTACTTTAATTTACCAATATTTTCAAAAACCAAGTCAAATTGTGAAAGCTAAAAAAATGTACTTTTTATTTTTTAAAATTTGGCTAAAGATTTAACTTTTTTACTTAAAATATATTAATAAATTGAGAAGAAATAGACTTAATTTTCAAGTTACTAGAGCTAAATAATTTGTATTTGGTCACCCCACTTTTTTTTATTTCTTGTTCTTTTTCCTTTTAATTTTCAAAAACGTATTAAAGTTGGAATGTTTTAAATTAAAATTTTAAACCGAAGACAAATTTTTAATATATATATATATATCATCTTCGGGATATATATATATTTTTTTAATATCCTAAATTTAATCGCAGGTTCTATTTACCCTCAAAATAATCCTAATACATTTGGTATAAAGTATTACTATCAATTCAACCTTGAACTTTTAGAGGTTTGAATCTTCCTTCCATATATTAAAAAAACAAATAAATAAATAATTGTAGTATCGGCTCACAATTACCCTTAAAATTGGACGGTTTATTTTATGAAAAAATTAACACTTTTATGGTCTTTAGTTTTGGATGTAATTTTTCATTTGATGTCTGAGCTTTAAAATGTTACACATTTAGTCTTTAAATTTTGAGTTTGATTTCAATTTAGTCCTTAAATTTCAAAATATTACAATCTTACCCTTGAGATTTGAATTTTATTTTAATTTGGTTTCTAAATTTCAAGATTTACACCTTTTGTAACCTTGATTTTTCACTATATACTCATTTTTCCTCTTTAGTGTTAATATTCATATAATTAATTTAAAAGAATTATAATTAATTAAGTTTTACTATTTTTTATCACTATCAAAACTAAATTTAAAATTTCAATTCATTATTATTTTTAATTAATTAATAGGCATTAATGTTAATTACTGAAAGTGAGTACTTAATGAAGATTTAAGATTAAAAGTGTAAATTTCTAAAACCTAAGGAACAAATTGAAACAAAACTCAAATTTCATAAGGGTAGAATTGTAAAAAATTTGAAACCTATTGGCTAAATTGAAACCAAACTCAAAACTTAATTGTGTAACCTTTTGAAACTTATGGATCAAATGGAAACTCAAATCGTGGTATTTTCTCCTTATTTTATCTATGAATTGCCTTTTTATTTAAATGTTTAACCAACTAAGAATGAATTTAACTAAATTATAACAACTCATTTTCCTTCACTACAATAAATTAAAGACACCAATAATGTCGGTTGAAAATCGACATAAAAGGCAACCGACATTGAACATCTTTAAGAACATGTTCTTTGATGTCGGTCGCTTGACAGACACCGTACCTTTATAATATAAGTTTTCAACTAACATTATAGTCCTTTTTTGTTATAGTGGCTTTAGATATGCCAACATAAACAAAACTTATAAGATTTTAAGACAACTTTTTTTGGTCTGAGTCATCAAATCACCACCTCACATTTGTTGAAGTAAAAAAAAAAAAAAAAAAAAAAGGAAAAAAAATCATTCGAAACAAATTAATCAATCTTGAAAACTTTGGAAATACAATTTTTTTTCTTGTGTAAATATCTTTATAATAGCCCTCTCCTCTTTGGTAAAGTTTTGTTATAATTGAGCACCTTTTTTCCTTGACTATTTTGCAGGGTTTGAAGAATGTCTCCATATGCTATCGAATAATGAGCAAGGAATGAAATTGAACATTTCCCATCAATTTGACCTTGTAATTACCAATAAATAATATAAAAAGAATATTTCTATCGAATAATGAGTAAGGTCAATAGATTTTTCTTAATTTTTTTTTTTATAAAATTTAGCCAAAAAGAATAAAGAAAAAAAAGGAAATTCCCCTCAATATCTCAAGGGCCTTATAAATACAACCTCTTTCTTTTAGTTGATTCCGCGGGTTCATTTTTTCTTCCCTTCCCGTCTCCGGCACAGCCCTAATCTTCGCCAGCGGAGTTTTGAGAGGCTACGTTTCCAGGTATTTCGAAGCTTTCTTCCGTTAATTTCGTGTTGTTTTTCTGAGGTCATTTCAATTTTAGCAGCCGCGTAGTTATAATCATGGGTAGTTAGTCTCTCGTCTGCTTTCATTCTAACTTGCTAATTTTGTCGAGTTTTGATCTTCATTTGTTTTTTGTTCTTTTTCAAATTGAAGATGGCCTTTCTTGAATTGTTCTTCTTCTTACTGATATGAAATAGCTGTTGGAATCATTTGGTATTTGTCTAATCTAGCGATAGGTTGCTGAGGGTTGATTAAATGATGTCGGACAAATAAAATATGTTCTATCTTGATCGCTTTCATTTGCAGTGCCTCTCATTCTCTATACATTTTACTTGTACTGGTCTAGGATTTCGTACGATTTAACTTTTGCTTTTATCATGTTGAGATTGCTTCTCACAGTCGCTACCCTCTTTCCTTCTTCCTCTCTTTTTCCTTGGAAGCATTTTATTCCACTTAGCAGAGCTGCAATTGCAATAACTTTCTTTGAATCCTATCCTGTACTTCATGACATTGGTGCTCTGAAAGTTGACTGGCCAGCAGTTATCTATTAATTGTTCTGTTTAGATTTATTCATCCTATTTATTTTGTTGTATGATTTTCAGTTCATCAGTAGTGCTGCAAGTTAGTATATTATTCCCGTAACATTTAGAATGCTTGGGAGATGTGAAGTAGTTTACCATCTTTGGCTTCCCCCTTCCCTCTATTGCCCATTTAGTTTCTTATGTTTCAACCTTGCTAATGATGGTTGAGTTTCTTTGGAACGATGCCATGCCATTGGCTTGCAAGGTTTATCTTGGCTGCTTACTTCACTTAGAATAGGAAATAATTGGAGGTGGATGATAGGTACTTAAGTTGGATAGACCCATCAAATTTTCTGCGATAAAAGATCTTGTTATCGGAAAACTTCCTTGAGATGGGATTGATATGATTGACTTAGAAAGGGCCATGTTATTAATTATGGAAGAAGTATACCTTATGGAACCTTTAAGGATAAAATTGTTATTTGTTAAGAGGAGTAGAAGTGGAATTGATTTTGCATTAGAAGATTCAAGTTTGTTGGGCTTAGGTTTCAAAATCCCAAGTAAATGGACACATATATGATATATATCTTATGGACTATTGGGAACTTTGAAATACATGCTTACATGTATTGGTTATATACATACATATGCATGTTCCTATTTCCAAAATTGTTTTGGATGGGTTTTCATTATATCTATACCAAATGGTGGAGACTGGAAAGTGGGATCTTATGTGATACTTATTTTAGCTCAATGGAAAGTTAGGGAATTCTTGCACTTATGATGGGAAGGAGATCTGTTGGTTGATGTGTAGGTTACTTCTTCCATAAATTAGCAAATGCATTTCAACATAGAAAAATAAATATTAAATAAGGTTTATGGAGAGTTTGGAAATTGTTCAGTTCCAAGGTGTTGCACTTGCAATAGTGCTTCCTAATATCCTTTTAACATTCTTAATCAATTTTCGGCCTCAAAAGGTCACAAGGAGTCCTATTACTTTTCAAGGACAATTATGAATCATGATGAACAGGGATTTATGTATGAGGATTATATTTATGGAATTGATATGAAGGACTCGGATTCTACATGGTAATTCTTGTGTTCAAATTGGCTAGTGGTAACTTAATTCTATGCATTTTTTTTAGAACAATCTATTTTTATTGACGATGTTGTTTAATTATGACTTGATTTTTAGTGAAATGTTTAACTAGTTGAGTGCTTTATGGGGTTATGTGGCATAATATTTATTAAATGGTTTTAGAGGTGCTAGAGTAATTAGGGGAATAAGAGAGATTTTGAATGGAACACAAAGGAATATTATATTTGAAAAAACTTTGTTGCATGTCCAAAAGGAGAGGCACTAAATATATTTAATTGCAAACTTACTTTATGGATTCTCCATGCTTTGAAGACTTCAATTTTTATTAAGTGAATAGAATCAAGGAAAATCAAGAAATTTAGCTTGCTAAAGTAAATGTACTTTGTCACTAAAGGAGGGTGTGGTACTATGACAATCAAGTTTTGGGGCAATCACTACTCAAATATGTGCAAATACTTGCTCCAAATATGTACTAGGAATGGGGATCTTCAAAGAATTTTATTTAAGCCTTGGCTTGCCTATTTACAAAGAATACAACACCATGGTTCAACTTCAAGTACAAATGTGTTAATTTTCTTATTTATGACAAGCCAAGTATAAAACTTAACCTTCCATGGGTTAAAATTTTTCTTGACCTTAAGTGAAAATGGAGGAGGAAGAACACTTGGAGACGAGCAAGCAACCAAATAAAGGCTTTCAAGAATGAGTACTCAAAGATTCAATTGTTTAAAACCTAGAAAGGACGAACACCTTGATAGTGTCCGAGTGTCAAGTGTGTCGGACACGTTTTATCCAACAATATGCTTTTGACATGCCGTTATGCATGTTTTTTTAATTATTATTTTTTTCAGACACTCTCGGACACATTATTGTCACGTTAATGTTTGATTATTAATGGCCAAGAAGGAGCACTAGATGATGCCTTAGATTTAGATGAAAAGGAGGATGATGATTTTGACATTTGATGATGCTTTACTCTTTTTTTTTTTGGTTCATCCTTAATGACTTGTTTATTATTGGATGTTTTTGATAGTTGGATGTTTACTATTTAGTATTAAACTTTGAGTCTTTGACTGTTTATATTGACTATATTTATATAAAATTATGCTCTTTATAAACATATTATTTATTTATTCATTGTGCCTCGCTATAGTCAGACGACACATTTTTGTCGCCTTTGCTTGGAGGCGATCAAGGGATTTGTCACCTTAAGGTGTACCTTGTGCTTTGAAGATACTACTTAAAACATTATGGTTTCCAGCAAACATCATCTTTGGAATTGTTTTATCTTCTTTGAGTAGGAAGGGAAAAGACGGAAAAATAAGAATATTAGTAGGAAGCGAAGAGGAGGAGAATAAAAAGAAGAAAAGATAAGGGAGTGAAGAAGAAAAGATAGAGAAAAAATAAATGGGTAATGGTCTACCCTCACCTAAAAAATACTCAGTAGATGTAGAAATGGAATATTTGTCTTGCAGGGGGTAAGATTAATGGGGTTATGAATGAATGTGTGTGTGTGTGGGGGGGGGGGGGGGGGGGGTTGTATTTTAAACTGAGGAGCCTTATTCAAAATCTAAATCAAGTCTACTTGTGGAAAAAGGTTCAAATACTTGCCACTTTTTCATTTAGTTGAAATACACATTTGGTTCTTGAGTTTGAGGTAGGTTTCTATTTAGTCCCTAAGTTTCAAAATCAATTTTTTAGTCCCTAATTGTTGTCCTTTTCAAAGGACAAGTAGTTGACTAATCAAAGGAATGATTTGATAGTTAAGTTGAGACGATGGGTTTTTTTTTTCTTCAAAATATATGTAATAAAAATAGAACACACCAAAGGAAAAGATGGTCCCTAACTGCTTTACTTATCCAAGGAGGTAGAGTGTTTGTTTATCTTCTTCCTCAAATCGGAGTTGGACTTGCTGTTTTTGTAAGGGTATGCACCACCAAGTTACAATGTCTAGTGATATGTTTGAAGGTGATATCCATGAAATTTGTTGCAAGCCTTGACACCTCTTGCTCAAACAAATGGATTTTTGTCAAAGTTTCCAACTCTCCATTGATGCTGCACCATAGAAAGACTGTCAGACTCGACCAAAATGGGTTGGTTAATATTATTCATTGCTGATAAAACTTTCTAGCCTTCAATAACAACTTTAATTTCCAAAAGGTCAATATTCCATTAATGTTCACTCCTGAATATCCCCTTTTTTGGGCTTGGGAGCCTCTACACAGTACTCCAATTTCAATCCAATGTGCATTTCAAATTATTAAGTAGCTCAACCCAATTATGAGCTTCTATCAAAATGATGATTATCGTTGGAGGTTAACCAAATTTCTTCACTAGATAAAAGCATAAATATGAGTTTAGTATGTAAATTGTGAGTGTCGGGGATAAAATATTTCCACTCAATCCAATTTGGTTTACTTCATGAGTTCAAGAATATCAATCTATGATTGTGAATTTTATGTTATAAGATTTGGGTTTTCAAGTCTTGAAACAAATGTTTCGATTCAACATATGAACAAGAAAAAACCAAATGAATTAGGTTACAAAAATTAAGTACTCGATGAATTAGAGAAGAGTGATCTTCAAATGGTACGAGCAATGGAAGATGCCTAAATGTCAAGTACTTATAGACAACAATTGAAAGGATTGATTAATCAATGGAGTGAAAAGGACCTGCAAGAGATGCAAGGAGAAGGGCGACAACAAAGTAAGAATAGATGACCAAGATGTCATGGCTCATTCGGGAGGCGGTAGTGGCTATAATATTAAAGAAGTGTTGAGGCTGACATTGATACACTCTAATGGCATAATCATTTCCACGTAAAAAATAAGAAAAAGGGAAGGGAAAAGCAAGAGAAATGACACATAACATAAAATATGATCTAGTTAGCACAAGATAATTGCCAACTCATGGTACCTTTTAGAACCATTTTACAATGGCTAGGGAGTAAATTGTCTAATTTTGGATGTTAGGTATTGAATAGAAACCTATCTTGAGGGACTAAATAAAAACTTATCCTCAAAACTTAAAAAACAATAAATGTATTTTACCCTACTTTTTTAGGATCACATTGGTCTGGGTTTCTTCACATTTTGATTATAAGGCTTCATCAATATAGCTTAAAGAATTGTGATCCATGTTTAGAGATAAATCATGCGTTGATTTCCCTCCGTTTGGAAATCTTGTTGCATGATGGAGAGGGCCAGGGGCTAAAACAATGCATCTGGTCCTTTTTGGCATTCTTTTGGTGTGACATGAGGTGTTTGAAATATTTAAGGTAGAGAACATATCAAGTGTTGATGTGTTCCGCTTTTGGCGATCTTTTGTTGTGAATTGGTGATGCTTCATATATAATATAAGTTGTTTAGATCTTTTAAATACAGAGGTTTTGCACCATGGTCTTCATGGAATTGCTTTTGCTATTAGTTCTCCATTTGCTAAGTTGACAAAAAGATAATGCAACATTTTCAAAAATTGATTTTATATTACTTTAAAGTTTGATTGCCAAGGGACAAAAATCTTTTATGTTTCTTTCTAAGGTGACATGATGGAAGCTAATTAAAAATAACACTTATACTCTCTCCTCTTCCCTTTTCACTCTCCCGCTTCCATGCCTAGCTACTCTATCTCATCCCTTTCCATACCTAGTCGACCTTCCCTTTTCTTGCTTGCCCCTCTTATAAACTAAGAATGACTAAGCATAAGAATTTGTTATCTAGCATTGGTGTTTGCTCATCGTGCTGTTTTGGGATGGTTGCTTGGTCTTTCTTGTTTATTTGGTTCATCACTCTTCAAATTGGTTCATTTTTGGCAATTGAGTTTAGTTTTTCATGCTCGAGAGGTGCTAGGATGTGGAGAGAGGTAGGAGCAGGGTGTGGGAAGAAGGGAAGAGATGAAGAAAGGTTGTACGTCATGGGCAAAGAAAAAGTTCTTAGTCAACCTATTTGTCTTTCTTTGTGCTCTAGCTTTTCTAAGTTGCTATTCAATCATGCTCTAGCTTGATTGTTTGCTAAATGCTCATTCGTTGCTCATGTTGCTTTGTTCTTTACTATTGCTTCAATATGTTTCAATTGGGGATGAGCAAGTGAGTGTGGATTGTTGTGCTTTAGAGGTAGGAAGAGAGGAAGAGTAGAGAAGGATTAGTGAGATGAAGGGATGAGGAGAGAGACGGGGAAGGGGATGGTGCCATAATGAGGAAGGGGTTGCCAATCTAACAATAATTATCTTTTGCACATAAACTTTATTGTGATATAAAACCATTTAAAAATGCCTCCTCATCTTTCCGTTAAGAGTAGCTAGCACACAAAAAAAAACTATCGTCACATTATTTTGAATCATTTTAGAAATCTCGAAGATTCAGTCATAAGTTTTTGAAACTCTTGAACAAGTTCATCATCAAAAACTTTGAATCAAGTTTGTTTGTGAAACTTCATGGGTCAATAATGTATCCCTATAATTCTTTTTCTACTCAAGATCTTTTCTTGTAAATATGCAACCGTTTTGATTGTTTAAGCTATGGCAGTCATCAATGACAAAGAGGAGAGGAAAAGCATCAAAGGGTAAAAAGGGTAAAGAACCCTTGAATCATTCTATCTTAAAGAAAGGTTTTAATAAACGTATCAAGAAGAAGTCAAGGAAGACGAGCGAAACTTCTGCTCTAAAAGTTGCTCGTTCTACTTCAAGATCAGATCTTGTTAATGGACCAATTTGTGCTTCAGTTTCAATCCCTCCTGTCAATGATCAGAAGAAGCACGAGAAAACAGAGGGGAAGAAATATGCCTCTGGATTCATTTTTATGTGCAATGGAAAAACGAAGCCTGAATGTTATCAATATCGTGTTTTTGGCTTACCAAAAGGGAAAATTGAAGTTGTGAAGAATATAAATCCTAACACGAAGCTATTTTTGTTTGACACGGACTCAAAGCTTCTTTATGGAATCTACCAAGCTACTAGCAATGGTGCATTGGATTTGGAACCAACTGCTTTCAATGGGCAATTTCAAGCACAGGTAAGAAAGACCACCCTTATTGTGTAGATTTAAAATAAGATGGGTAGTTTCTCATAAAACTAAGATTTATGCAAGCATTTATGCTCTCTTTTTCTCTTGTCAATATGGAGGTTTGAAAGCTCGAGCATACAACTCAATGTGTGCATAATATGCTAATTTTTGTTTTCAGTAAGGAGGTTTGAAAACTCAAGTGTACAACTCAATATGTTTATTGTGGCGCAACCCTAATTATTTTGTGGCAAGGGTTTCTTAACTAGTTCAAACATCTCAATTAAGATTTTTGAATCAAGCCCATCATTGAAATTATTTAGTTTATCATGTTAGGCAATGCTTTTTGCCTTATGGATCAAGCATATATTGTAAGTTTTGCAAATGTTTGTGTTTCATTATGCATTGGAGACTACATTGAGTGTTCGGGAGCTCTCTTAGAACTATGACCTTAATTAAAATGTTCTATAGGTTGTATAATTTTGCCCTTGAGTTCTAAGTCATGCTAAAGCCCAACCTAACCTAGAAAAGTATAGGTTTGAGCTTGGCTAGAGCCTGAACGTAGCAAGCCTACCATTATTTGGAGATGGGCTCAAGTCGATTTGACCTCCAATAGCCTAGCTCTTGGTCTTGGCCTGCAGACTTGGCTCATTGGATGAAAATTTGAATCGGGCATGGGTTGATACATTTTATGAGCCCAATAAATAATTAACTTATTTAATTTTTAAATAAATATTGTTTGGGTTCTTTAAACTAAATTTTATTAAAATTTGTTTTTCTATTAAATCTTATTTCGAACTCTTTGGTGTTTTTCTTAATTTTACTCAATAGGAGTTATTGACATTATGAGTTAGTTTAGTATTTTATTATTTAAGAATTTTTTCGTATTTTTTTATAGACATTCTTTTTTAAAATATAAACTATGTGATATGAAATATAAACATGTGTGTTAGGAAAAAAATGTTTATCTATTAAAATATATAGAATGTAATACATAATGTATTATATCTATTTGTATTGACCCACTTATAAGCTCAATGAGCTCGTCTGCCAAGTTTATCCAAATATGACTAAAACAAGCTGACTCGTGGATTTGTCCAACTTCCAAAATGGTGATTCGTATATGCTTCGATGAATGGGAGGGTCGGGTTGGGTTTAACTTGTCTGACCTTGAGTTAGGCTTGGATCTTTTGGGCCATGTGCTTTGTGATGAAGCTATGTTCTAAGGAATCCTTGAAGTTGGGGCTTCGCCTAGACTTTCCTCTTGTTTAATACTCTTTGAAATAGAACTTTTGTTCCTATCATTTTCTAGAGTTCGAATGAGAGAACAAAGAGCAAGAAATGTTGTTTCTTTTTAATGGAGTAAAAATAATCAAGAGGGTTGACTTTTACACAAGCTTAGGATATTTAGATGTGTCCCCCAAAGGTAATGGGATGAAGCCCCAAGGGGAGGACCTAATAATTTAAAATCTTTGTTGTCTCCCAAAGCTAGTATAGGGTGCCATACTTTTATCTCGAGAGCTTGTCACTTTACACAACGGATAAATATGTAAAGTAATTTGAAGAGTGAGGTAGAGTTAACTCAGAATTTGTGAAGAAATGGGTTGAAATAATCCCACAAAAAGGGAGGCAACAAATTAAAACTGGAGAGGATCGAACTCAGGTTGGGTCATACAAATTCAAAGGGGTCGAACTGCGTGAAACACATGCCAGGAATTGAGCACAAATGTTGGGCAGATAGCGTGGGTTGAGTCGAATGGATCATGTGTTTCCACGTATTCTTCTTCGCTATCTTCTAAGCAATTGATTGCAACTAGAGATTTGATTTCATCAAAATGGGTTGCCCATGGCTGTCGTCTTCAATGAAACCGCATCAATCTATTATCACGTCTTGTTTTTTCTTTACCACAGACTTCCTTAGCCTTTGCCCTAGATCTTTCTTGGCTAATTTTTTCTTCCTTGCTCAATTGATCCATGTGTGGGTTCCAAATTTCTCGTGGGATTTCTTTGTCTTATGTTTTTCTTACGAGTTTTCACAACCTTGGTTGAATTCTTGATCTTCTTTTAATCCAGTAAGCTCTAGGTTTTGATTTTCTTGAATTATTTCCTTTTTGAACTCTTGCCGTTGTTTTGAAATCTTATTCATGTTGAGTCATCTTTCCCAAGAATGTTGGATCTCTTTTACTCCCTTCTTCATTTCCTCCAATACTTCCGGATTGATGTACAAATTGGGTGTTCTTGAATAACTTTCAACCTCGTAATTGTTGTAGGACCGATTCTTGGGTTTTCTTCAATATGTTTTAAAAGGTTCCTTCTAATTAGGTGTGTGTTGTTCGACAACCAGCATGGTGTCACAATCATACTTGAAGGAAGTAGATTGTGACCCCACTAGAGCGAACAGTGCAGTGGCAACACTCTCGAGTGTTAACACGTCAGGCAAAAACAAAGGGCCAAAAGAAGTGTCGTGATGTGATCGAGGAGGACGATGTATGATTCAACACACCAAGATAAGTGGATAAGCATGCCAGGTTGAGCAACAAGCAAGAAGACAAGCATCGGTGTCATTAGCAGTGTCGATGACAAGCTCAGTGGGGGCCAGATAGGGCCTCGGGCCATGTCCTCTGAAGTCAAGGTTTTGTCGCGAGTTTGGGCGAGCAACTCTGGAGTTAGATCCATATTGATGAAATACGGAAGCACATCAAATTCATGTCAATCGGAGTTAGGCGAGTGCTTCACGCTAGTGAGTGGCCGCTTGCCACTTTGCATATGCAAGAGTGCCACGAAATCTATAAGGGGATGCATAGTGTCAGCTCTCCACCGCGCCTGAGCCCTTTGGCCTAGGTGAGCTACCCCATGACACATGCGTCTATCATGGTGTGGGCGAGCGTTGCAAGACAAGTATATTGGGCGTCTTCCATAAGAAACAAGAACTCATGGTCGTGGATAGTGTCGAACGGCAGTGGTGTGTCGACATTGTGCCTCTTCTCATGGGTTGGAGGTTCGATATAATACTTGGTATGCTCTTGGCATAAACACGGGAGGGTCCATGCCTCGATGTATCTGGAAGGATGGATGTCCAGGCAACCTGAGTTGGAAAGTTGCCCATGGGTCGGTTTTACGATGGTTCTCAATAAGCGTGCCTGAGTAGGAGAGAGAAAGTTGATGTTGTCCCAACACTCGGAATGACATCTAGAGCATCATTGGGACTCGATAGTTCCTGGTTGGCACAATATATGCCCGAGTTGTCCAAGTAGGCAGTGTAATGGCCTGGTAAAGCTCAGTAGGCGACCATTAGGCCAGTAGAAGTCCGGTAGGCACTGTAGTAGGCCGTTAGAGCCCAGTAAGTGTTAGTATGCACTGGTAAGTGTTTGAATCACCCAGTAAGCCCCGATAGAGTGTTTTAAGCCTATTTTAACCCAACAAAGGGTTCGAATTCATCCCGTGAAGTTTCGAAGTCTGGGGACTGTGTTATTGAGTACCAAAATGGTGAAGAGAAATGTGACGTTGCACTGTGATCACCTTAGCCTCATGTATGGGCAAGGTCGAGAAGTTTGACTTGAAAATATTAATGTTATGAAGTTTGATTCTAAAGAATCTAAAAATATGTTTTTTTTAAAATAATTTATCATCTAATGAGCCAATTCAATGGGTCGGTGCAATATTGAATCGAAGTTGGATCCAATGAGTCTAGTCTGTGGGTCTAACTATTAGAGGTTGAGTTGCTCTAGCTCAAGGCCAAACAACGGTCTTTTACTCTAGTCATCAAACATGTTTAAATTATAAATTCTTTGTGTATATATTATGTACAATTTATATAATTAGTTTAAATAATATATTGGCTTTTACAAACATTTTAGTAGTAAATTTCAATAATAATAAAATTTAAAAAGAGGGTGGGAAAAAGAGAGGTAATAGGCTGGGGAAATTCATTGTCTATCCCAAAATATTGAGATAGATAATTATATTTTCAATTTTTTTTAAAAAGCAATTTAAAAAACAAAGACATCATTTTGTCGTTTTTGAAAGAGTTATTTTGGATTATTATTATTATTATTTTGAAAACAAAGTGTTCCAAACATTTCTTTTTAATATTTTTCCTTGAATTAAAACAGAGCATAAGCCAGATTTGGCCTTATAGATGTAAAATTTCTTTCCCATTTGCGTGTTCTATTGAATATTTCATTATTTTCTTGACTAGTTCGAACAATTATATTGAACTTCAGGTGTAGGTGTAATTGGACATTTTTCCTTGTTGGAAGGCCAAAATCGCCAGATGTAGATTTAAATGTGAAATTTCATTTGCTTGTACTATTATTCATTATGAAGAAGACAAAGTAACTGATATTTATTAATTTTTTTTTCTTTCCTGTTTTCGTTTTTGGATAAGATTAACTACACTTTGATGGAATGAAAGTTATGATAAGTGGGAAGATAGCCCTATTCAAAGGAAATTATAAAATTTTTTCAATGGACCATAGGAGAAGATAGGCTGTAATTGCAAAATAAAGGTCAATTTTTACAAAAATTAATGAGGGGTTCAGAAGTTATACGAGTTTGGAGTTTTTGTAGGTTGATTAAAGTGGTGCATAGCTTCAATTGTCTGTTGAGCATGAATGGATATGTTTTGAGGCATTAATGATGGAGTGAAAGACATTCTGTCCAGTACTTTCTAATTAATTTCATTTATTTATAGGAAACTTGGTTTTGTATGGATATCCTTTTATCTGATATATCATATTTTTTATTGATGGGGGATGAGAGAAAAAGGCAATTTTAGTCCTGTCAAGGCCAAAAGGTCTATGGCTGTCTTCCTTCAGTAGGGTGCATAAAACTGAAGCAAGTGCCTTACCATCTGACTATTGATCCCGGTGGATGTGACTTCCATTGTTTTGTTTGTTGCTATTGGTGGGCAGTGCCTTGAAGAAATTGTGAATTTAGTACTTCAAGTGTTATTTTTGGTTCTGTATCACATGGTTATTTATATACCTTCTGACTTGTAAATGGATGGGACGTATGCATCAAAATAGCAAATAGATTATCTATTGTCCTGCTCTCATTGACTTGTTTTTTTATTCCTTTGGTTTTTCTGATGTAGGTGAAGTTTAAGATATTCAAGGATTGCTTACCTCTTCCCGAGAGTGCTTTCAAACATGCTATTAAAGACAATTATGAGGGTCATCGGAAATTTAGACAGGAGCTCAGTAACACACAGGTTATGTTATCCTAAAACTCTATGTTTAATTGCTTTTGGATCTAGGCTTCATATAATTGTCAAGCATATGCTCCTTTTTAGGAAAGAATGCTTATTATGCTGAGGCTTTGTCTTCTTAATAATGAAGGTGAAAAGTCTCATTTCCTTGTTCCACCCAATTGCCAAGAAACCATCTGCTAAGAAATCACATGCTCGTCCAAATGTGGGGATCCAATCATCATTTAAGTCTGCACGAACCAAAGAAGTGGTTAAATCATATCCTCTTGAGAAACCGTCGTCTGGGCTGCACTACCTGCCGATCATTGAGACAAGACCTCAACATGATGTCCACCACAGGCATGATGTCCACCATGGGCTTGATGTCCACCATGGGCATGATGGCTACCATGCGCATGATGTCCATCAGGGGCAGGATGATCCATTTGAACCAGGATTTCATGTCTCTCATTCACAAGTGCAGCCTAGGCTTTTAAGAATAGAAGCCCCTCCCCGTCATGTTGAACCTTACCCTCCCCGTCACGTTGAACCTTATCATCCTGAGCAGGCACATGAAGCATATTTTCCTGAAGAATCTTTTAGACACCCTCCAGAATCGCATGCGAGGTATTCTTTTTTCTTTTTCTTTTTTATCCTCTTGAATATTTGCTTTGGGTCATTCTCTGCCTTTCTTGCTGCAAGTTGTCCAATTAATTTAGAATGCCTGCAGATGACGATGATTATTCATGTAAATGTGGTTCTCTAAAATTCTAGCTCTATTATACACACGTGTTTTAAGTTCTGTTACCTTTTAGCGTGTGTTTAGGTGCAAGGGTGAGGGGAAATGATATTTTCTCAAATTTCTCCTCGACATAATTGCTTATCAAACTAAAACCCTGTGTGTTTCAAGTCGTATCATTATATGCTGTCTGTTGGTAATATTTATAGTTTTGTTAGATAATGATTTGGTTTTTATTTCATTGGTACCAAAATGTTCAGCCGGTTTAATGATTTTTTTTTTAAATTATAAAAAAACATATTTGTAATTTTAGCCAAATATCATAAATAAAAAATACTACTTTTTTTCTCTTTGCAAATCACTCTTGTTATTTTATAGTTATTCAAATTTGTTGTGGTATTTTCTTTGAAAGTTGATTATGTAGAACTGTTGTATGACACCATGACAGTTTGTACACTTATCTTTGGTTTTTCTTTGTTTTCTTTTTTTTTTTTTTTGGTGGTTGATCGAGTTGATCTACAGTTTAACATTTTCAACAGAGCTTTTTGAGGCGGTCCAAAATTTTATTTAATTGTTCAGACTGCACAATGATTTTATTGGTTGCTATTTTTATGTTGTTGATAACTGTTATAGCTCTGAATCATGTGGGCTTGCAAGGTGTTAATTCTTTTGCATCGAGAACAATCATCTTTGTTAGTTAGTTTTACAATCTGTGAACTATTATCTCTGACAGTTTGAACGGGAGTTTTTTTTTTTTTTTAATTTTTTCATTGTTGGTCGATTGAGTTAACCTAAAGCTAAACATTTTTAATGGAGTTTCTTGAGGCGGTCTATATTTTTATTTAATTATTCAGAGTACACAATGATTTCTATTTTATGTTGTTGATTACTGTGATTGTGTTAACTCTTATTGCTGAATACTGAATCATGTGGGGGTTGCCAAGGTATTTTGCGTCCTGTATGTGAAAGATGGAATTAGAGATAACTATGCACAAGGTGTTAGTGGTCGTGCATATGCAAGTGGCATCTTTTGGAGCCTTTTCTTCTTACCTTAGATCGCAGCTATATAAATTGATATGCTTTTCTTTTTAACTTCAACAGTATTCGCAATATGATTGAGTCAAATAATGGAGACCATCGGTTTGCGTATGGGCGCCAGTATCATACATCACAGTTCCTGTTGGATCGAGATGTTGCTCACACAGATTATATTCCTGGTTACTATAGCCAACGACTGTCTCCTACAGCCTTACATACCGCTCCTTTGTCACAAGCACGGAACAGGTCACCATCTCCATATCGTCTACAGAACAGGTTACCATCTCCATATCGTCCACAGAACAGGTTGACATCTCCACATCGTTCTTACTATTCAGCGGTGGCCTCTCAGGATCGAATCGGGGTGTATGCTAGTTTGCCACAAGTGACGGCTTCTAGTAATCTTAGATATGGTGAATCAAATTTGCCAACCTCGTCTTATTATTACTCTTCAGCTACTACAAGGCTAAACTATCGGTAAGTAGCTAGCCAACTTCGGAGTTTGAATTTGGTTTTAACTTGCTTTCACTCTTGACAGTCTGCTCCGATGAAACCAAAAATTTGTATGTTCGTCTTAATTCCATGTAATATTGTTAAGGTTCTTTAATGCTAGAATTTGGCCTGTGATTAGTGTATTCGAGATTTTTAACATACTCGTGGTAATGCGATTTGGTTGTCTATCCACTTAAGACCTCAACACTTGAATTCTGTGTAGTATCATATTCTATGTTTTGTTGAAAATTTTGAAATTTGTCATATTTATATGGAAAAAAAAAATGTTAAACTATTTACAGAAAACAGCAAAAAAAATATAAAAAATATTGATAGACTTCTATCACTGATAGATTTGACTTTTATTTATTACAATTATTTAAAAATTTTGTTATGTTGTGCAAATAGTTTTTCTTATTTTTTATTTTAAAAAGTTTTCTTATTTATATCATAAATTCTTTATTTTTAAATTTGTAGCATATTAGGGAAGTAAACCATAAATTTGCATCTTTTCTGTTGAATTCTTTTCTTAATTCAACAGCCATTAAACTGTAGGTGTCATTTTTGCATTAGCTATAAAGAACCAAATCAATGGGTTGTGAATGCGTAGTTAATTCAACTACAATTATTATTAGTTAAATTACAAGTTAGTTGAGGTTTGTGTGAAATTTTGCTCTTAAATTTTCAATTTTGTGCCATTTGAATTTTATATTATATATATTGCAAGTTAACACCTACAGATCAACAATAGTTTCAACACTATAAACTGCCAGACAACACTCATAACTTTTTTTTTTCTTTTTTCTTTTTTCTTTTTGAGTTAATCATGTTAAATAGTAAGAAAACAAAGAAATTAACCCAGAAAATTAGAAAATAAAATGAACTTATTAGTCTTCGTTAAAGATTTCAACGACAATGATTGGGTTTAAAACTTGTTAAGTCTAATACATTATTAAAACTTCAAGAACCCTATTAAAAACGAAAGGAAACTCTAGGAACCAACCAAACTATATTTTAACCATTATTCGTAAAAACATGAGGAAAAACGAAAATAAGAATAAGTAATCTTTTAATTCAGTAACATAGGTATGAGTCTGATTTCTACAATAGAACTTCTCTAAGAGAGTTATTTTCCTGTAAAAGCTTATACACTATTAGAATACTGCGTTACCAGCAACTAGAAAATAAGTAAAAGAAAGGTAGAGAGAAAAGAGAAGGGCTATGAGTATTAACCGTGAAGGATTCAGGATATAGAGTGATTCATCAGTTGCAAATCTCTGAATGTATTTAGCAGTCTTGGATTGGAACTAGCGAAAGTTTGCCCCCATATACATCAGGGAGCTGGCTCTCATCAATGTCATTGAGCAGGGTGGAGCTTAGCTTTTTGTCCTCCACAAAGCTTATCTACAAACATACAGTAAAACACAGTGTAGTTTTAAGTAATTAGTTAAAAGTACTTTTCATCACACTCAAATTTAGGATGGATGATCAAATTTTATGACATTAGGTGACTGACTGACTGATAGTAAGTGATCGAGATAATTGTGAGAAAGCTCCAACAAATAAGCTCAAAATGGTTTTTACCCCCTTTTTTGAAACTTGAGAAATTTTTAGTTACAAAATTACTCTTAATTTTCTTCTTTTCCTCTTCCTCTCTTCTTCCTGATTTTCCTTCCTTCATTCGAGCCAGTCATTCTTCAAACCCTTCCGATGGTAGTGGGTCGCCAAAGAGAGGAGATCGAGATTGGGTGTCGTTGACGAGCGAGAGAGGAGATTGAGAGTGAGTGAAGGAGACGAAGAGAGAGAGAGTGCAAGCGAGGTTCCGTTTTTGTAATTTCACGTGAATGACATTGCAAAATGTCAAAAAACCTCAGTTTTAAAAAGTAGGGCATATTTAATTTTCTCTCCAAATTTTGGATCATCCATTAGCGGGACCCGAAAATGATGTCCCCACTTATGCACACAAGAACCTGCTTCAGGAGAAATGTATCATAGAAAATTTACCTTCTTCTTGGTTTTCTTGTCAATAAAGGGGTAAACCATCTTCCATGCTGTCATGAATATGTAAGGAACATGGACAATGTACAACATGCCCAGCCTCTCAGGGTAGCAATCCTGTGATCAAAACAATCAAACTACTGTTAACACTATTTGGTAAGCAATTCTATAATCTTACTAATAGTGAAGCACTGGTATTCTTAGTGTTTTGAGAGTTAAAACACCAAGAATGTTCAAATGTCAAACCTGCAAGATTGATAGAGATGCTCGATATCCACGAATATCACTATTAGAGTATCCCCATCCTTGAAGGTCACCAATACACACAAACTTTTCCTGCCCACTTGGCATCCTGAAAGATTGAACTAATAAGACATAAATCATGGCTTACTTGAGATCTGTTACAGAATGGATTATATTATTTTCAACCTTTTTTGTCACAAAATGGAAATTAAAAAATAATAATAAAGGTTTTTTTTTCATTGATTCTGTAATCTATGTTGTTAGAAGATGTATTGGGGATAACCATGGTGAATATAGAAGACAAACTTTTTCAAGATTCCCCTAAGAAAAATGGGTACTATTTTCCATTGGAACCAACTAAAATGCAGGCAACTGAAATATTTGAGGAGCATAAATTACCTGGAACATATTTTCTCTAGAACAAAGATTACATAACCTGCAAAAGGTTAAAAGATAAACTGATCAGAATCTTCATCTGTGATCTTTAAGTGAAATAAATAACATCAAATCTGGATGCACATCAAATGAGCTCAAAGTCATAACATACGAATAAACTCTTCTAAATTTCCCTGTTTGTGCCTGTTACCAAAGCCAACTACAATTGGACGTCCCTTCTTATCAACACCTTGCATAAACAACTTGCTGTGAGCCAGATTGGTTGATATCTCAGACGGTGATATAAATCCGTTAGGAATAGCAGATCTTCTCCAGCTCAAGTACTTCAGAAACATGGCAGAAGCCTTCTCTATATCTAAATCACGAGCTCGTAAAAACCTTCGTATCATGAAATCATCTACATCCTGCAAACATGATGCAGAATGTCCAAGATCTTTAAAAAACAAAGTTATCAAGAGTTATTTGAATGCACATAATGTTCTTAAGTTATAGCGAATAGTAAATAGCAACACTGTAGCAAATCCACTGTGCAGCTACAAACGAGCCAGTCGTATGGAAAATGTTCGTCTCACAATCGTGATTCATCCAATTATCCTAACAAGTTCTTCAATGCCAGAAACAAATGGCTTGTGAATTTGGTTGGTACGCGTCTAGTAAAATTTACCCTCTCGATTCTCATAACAAATATTCCTACAAATGAATTAGTCGCCACAGTTTCCGTTTCACAGGATTTTCTTACATATGCTAATTGTTTGGATATTTTCCGAATATGGACAGTCAGCAAAATATGCAACTCTGCCTACATATATCGAAAACAGTTTCAAAAACTCTATGATTCAAGTTTCTGCGGGTCAATTCTAGTAAAATCAACGGGCAAATTAATTAAAGAATAAAAGGAGAATTCAACATCAGGATTTAAAAATTACTTTTAACAACAGAGTTACAGGAGTTACAGATTTGACTAATCCAAAGAGCGTAAAATTCATAGTTACCTCTGAAATAAGTTAAAAGGGGGAAAAATATTAATCCAATGGAAAGGTTGGACGGGAACTGATTAACAAAATGAATGTAGAATAACAAGAAAACAGAACAGATCGGATTCGACCAATGAACGCAAGATGTGGTGAAATGTATCTCGAGAAAAACAATCCTCGAGATCTTTCCAGTAAGAATAACCAAAAATTTCTCGAGATCGGGGATTTGAACATTATAACAGAACAAACACGCAATGAAAACAACCGAATCGCAACAAATTGAAGAGGAGTAAGTAACCTTAGCAGAGGAGTCTTCCTTTTCAACAAAAGCTCTCATGATCGCAACCTTCTGTTTCTCAAGCTCATTCCAGTCCAAGCTATCATCGAGCACAGGCGTCAAAGAACCATTTGATTCTTCAACACACTCCTTGAAGTCCTCTTCTTCTGCTTCTTCTTCTTCTTCCTCCTCCTCCTCCGTCCACTCTGACTTTTCCATCGGCTTAGCGTTACGCTCTAGAGACGTCGAATGCTGAGTCGCCATGAAGAAAGACAGTGTGATTGAGGGGGAGAGAATTTCGTACTACCAGATCTCTCCTCTTCTGTCCGTCTCCATTTACAGAGTTGAAGAAGAAGAAGAAGAAGAAGAAGACGGCTTAATTAAATGCGTGTTGTTCTACGCGCCGTCTCCAGCGATTAAACCGGATGTCTCCCTCTCTCTTACAATCCAAAGGGAATCGTCATGAAACTTCCGCTTTTCTATTTTCTTTCTCTTTTTTTTTTCCTTTACAATTTTAGTATCTCTCATGTTTACAATTTTCGTCCATATACTTTGCCATTTATTTAATTTTAATTATTATACTTTTATATATTTAATTTAGTCCATATATTTTTAATAAATTTTATATATAGTCTTATTTTTTATTTATCAAAATTAGCTAAATAATGATAATAATTTTTATCAAAGAAAATGTAATATATGAATATGTTCTCAAAATTTATAATGAAAATATTGATAATTAACAACTTTTTTTATAAAAAAAAAAAATCAACGGTAAATAAACAATAGGGACTAAATTTAAGATTTCTTGAAAGTATATAGACTAAAAGTGAATATTTCAAAATAAATAGACTACAACTAAACAAACTTTAAAATACAGCGATAAAAATAGTATTAAAAATTTTAAATCTCAAACTATTTACAGAAAATAGCAAAAAAGACACCGATAGACATTGATAGACTTCTATCATTTCTATCACTGATAGACTTCTATCAGCGTCTATCTATCATTTCTATCAGCGTCTATCACAACTATCTAAAAATTTTGCTATTTTGTGCAAATAGTTTCTTTTATTTTTCTATTTTTAAAAATTCCCATTTTTTTATTATCCATGAGTTTTTTCCTTCTAAATTTTAATAAGATATTTACGCAGGGTAATTTCTTATATGTAAGTAATAATGATTATTTAACCAATTTGATAAAAGATAAATTTGAAGAACTAAATTTTAGATTTATAAAAATATATATATATAGGAATTGAAATTTGACATTTAAAATTATAGGACGAAAATTGGGATAAATCCAAAGTAAAAGTATAAATTGATATTTTAATTTGTATTTTAAGAAAATAATTATTCACAAACATTTTATTATATTAAAGAAAAAAATCCGACCACTCAAATAAAAATAATGTTTAATGAAAAAACAAAGTTGAAATTGAGAGTGAAAATGGTATGTGACAAGGATGGAATTTACTTTAAATGGTGTAGAACTTAAATCCGATTTTTCTTTCAAGGCTACCTATTGCGTTGAAATAATACGTCATGAATAAATTAAAAGGCAACAAAAATTGGTGAAGTTAATGATACAACATGTCTATTCAATGACTTGAAATTCTGTAAGTAGCATTTAATTTATTAAAAAGGGATTAGGTTAAACTTAAATAGTTCACCTATTACAAAAAAAAAAAATAAATAATAATAAAAAAAAAATAATAGGTTCGTCTAAAAGTTGAATTTAAAATTAGCCAAATTCAAAATTTTTAGAAAAATTTTAAAAATAGAAAAATAAGGGAAATTATTTACACAAAATAGCAAAAGTTTTAGATAGTTTTGATAGACGCTAATAGAAGTCTATCAGGGTCTATTAGTGATAGAAATGATAAAAATCTATCACTGATAAATGCGGATAGAAGTCTACCAATGTCTATCAATTTTTTTTTGTTATTTTCTGTAAATAGTTTGACATTTTTTCTATTTGTAAAAATTATCCAAAATTTTATTTTTAAGAAATGGAAGAATTTGGTTATATAGTCCTTTCTTAATAGCTATTTCATTTTTTTGTTTTTATTTTTTTGAAAATGAAGTCTATTTCCTTTAATTTTCTTAGAATGAATTCCATTTTTCTTCTTTTATTCTTTGACAAATTTCAAATAAAAAATAAGTTTTTAAAAATTATTTTTTTAGATTTCAAAATTTGGCTTAGTTTTTTAAAGTATGGGTAAAAAATAAACAAAGCAAAAAATTTAGAGGTGGAAGAGGTGTTTGTAGGCTTAATTTTCAAAAACTAAAAACAAAAAACTAAATGGTTACTAAATGGGGTCATAGTTATTCAATTGAGTTATGTTCAAGTTCGCTATTATCTTTAATATAAATTATATAATAAATGTTGTGTATTTTTACTTTTATAACATCTTTTTTAGTTCGAAGTTTTCTCTCAATCCTTAAACTTGTGTTCCATATGTATAAATAGAGCATGCATGAAGACACTGTTGCAGCTTGAATTACACTTAAGTATTTCTCTATTAAAGTAGTTGAAAAAATATAATATTTATTAATCTATCAAGAATCACTTTTTAATTTATTTTAACGTGCAAAAGTTGATAGACATCAACTTTTATGATTTAGTTTTTCTAAATATATGCAACTCCCCTAACCATTTACAAAATATAAAAAGTTATCATTTAGAACCCGTTTGGATTGACTTGAAAAAAAATATTTTTTAAAAAAAAACTTATTTTATTTAAACTCTATTGATAAAAATTGTTTAAAATACACTTTAAAAGCTATTTTGTGTGGTTGCCAAATACTCCAATCTTTTTTCAAAATAACTTATTTTTTAAATTAAAAACTTGAAAATATATTTCAAGCATAACCTAATTTTGTTAATTCCAACAATTTTGATTGTAAGCCCGTAAGAGCAATATGTAGATATGTTTCTACTCGATTTCATTTCATGGAGAAATCTTTGTCTAAATGCAAAACATCAAAAAGTTTTGCCCATTGTTAATGATATAATATTAAATTTGTCTGCACCCATCAGCTTTGGAGTCAATCAACGATTAAAGATGGTATCAAAGGAGATATAATATTAAATTTGTCTTCACCCATCAGCTCAAGTTTTTGGGTCAATTGGCCATTTAAGATCCCTTTTGTTAATAAGTTCTAATGCTCATCCGACTTTAAACTTAATTTTTATAGACTAAATTTGTAATTTAACTTAATTTTTTTATGTTATTTAAAAACTATGTTGACATAATTAAATTGATACAATAGTTGAATATAAAATAGGAAAAATTTTAAAAATAGAAAAATAAGGGAAACTATTTACACAAAATAGCAAAAATTTTATATAGTTGTGATAGACACTGATAGAAGTCTATCACTGATAGATGCGGATAAAAGTCTATCAATGTCTATCCGTAATTTCTTTGTTATTTTCTGTAAATAGTTTAACATTTTTTCTATCTATAAAAAATTTTCTATATAATAAACCATTTTTCTTTGTTCACGAATATATTTTTAGATTTTATTTTTATAAAAAAAATTAACAATTATGAAAATAAGAGATGAAACCATAAATAGTTATGAATAAGGTATGTTTTGTATGGCCTCACTTTACATTGTTATTATTTGACATTAAAAGGAATCGGTTGTAACAGATTCTTTTAGAATTAATTAGTTTGTTCTGAAATTGGTATATGGTAGTTGCGGCTATTAATTTTTAGTATAAATAACAATTTTTTTTAAAATTATTTTCCCTCAAATTCGGTGGGATTATGGCCACATGTAAATGGGGGCGATCCGTAGCCTCTTAAATTCTTCCCTTCGTGGCACGTGTCCATTCCACTTGTTGACATTTCTCAATGCTTGCTCACATATTCTTAAATTATATTTAAAAAATTAAAAAATTAAAAATAACTTAGATGCAGTCAATTATTTTCAAATATTCGATTGATTGTCAAATAAGTCAAGTATTTTGAAAGTTTATAATCTATGTTGCTAAATTATGGAAAGGTCCTTCAACTTGCTATTTTGTTTTTATAATACTTTTTAACTTTTAAAATTTTCAATAATATTTTTAAATTTATTTCGAAAAGTTCAAAAAGTATCATTATCGTTCAATTTAAATAGAAATTGTAGGGATCTATTTTGAATAGAGTTGATGATGATGATGATAATAATAATAATAATAATAATAATAATAATAATAATAATAATAATAATAATCTTTGGTTATGTCCATGAGGTTATAACTATTTGTGGAGTTGAATAATCTGTATTTGTATTGCAAACCATTTTAGTATGAATTTAAAAAGTTTGTGTTTCGAGATTGATTTGTACCTAAATATCATATTTTATAAATAGAAAAAACGAAAACAAATGTTTTTCACAAAGTCATTTATCATTTAAAGACAATTATTGTTTTCATTTTAATTTTGTAATCTTGAAATCTAGATTTAATTTGTTTTGTTTGATTTTGTAATGTACAGGCTTAAATCTTCAAGATTCTCTTACATCTTCTGGATCTAGTATCATCCTTTCTTGAAATGCTTTTAAGAATGAAAGTTATCCCTACAAACCACCACAAACCAATACATGTCGTTACAGATTTGATTTCGTTGTATTAGATTTTATGTTTAAATACCTTTTAATATTATTGATTTTTAAAATAGGTTTAATTGTCCGTTTTAAATTAAATAAAATATAGATTTTATGTATTTAGACATTTGTAAAATGAAATATAGGTTTAGATATTTTCCAAAATATACCTTTTAAAGTTAGACATTCGTCTAGTCCACCTTAATTATTATTATTCTTGCCAAAATTGAAGCCCGCCTTAATAATAATTATTATTATTATTATTATTAGAAAGATTTAAAAAATTGACCTACTTTACTACCAATATTTCACAAATATCTTAAACTTTAATTATATTCTAAAACTAGATTTCTGCATAATTTTAAGGTAATTTTAACTTTTTGGTGCATTCTCTATCATATTTAATTTTCGTATTATTTTATAATTAAAATATAAAAAAATTCAATTCGAATTTAGTATTAATTATTTAGAAATTTTATTTTTGGAATAAGCATTAATCACACCATCTATCATCATTAAATTCGGGTTGTCATTTAATGATTTTTTTTAAAATTTTGTTTATTAACTAATATGGTATATATTCCTAAAATTAAGGAATATGATAGTTACATTCTCTCTCATATTTAATTTTCATATTATTTTATAATTAAAATATTAAAATAATTAATTTTTGTTTATAAAGGATATTTTTTTCAATCATTACAATCTTTTTTCTTTTTACATGTTTCAGATGTTGATTTTAGGAGTTTTTGTTTTTTGTGGATATTTTTTCCCAATCCGTTAATTTGTCACAAAATTTTCTTTTTATAGATTTCAAATTTTGACATAAAATTTGGAATCAATAATTTCGGTGGATTGTATTTAATGCATGATTATAGTTACAAATATTCTTATCATATGTGTTTCATTTCTTATATATATATACGAGGTTTATTTCAATATATACAATGTTATTTCAAATATATAAGAGGTTAATTTTAAATTAATTTAGAACAAGTATAAATTTAAAGTTGTTACATAATATACACGGCATATTTTAATTTTAGTCTCGTTTATATTAAGATGTATATATTCCATACTTTGTCATATATACACATGTATATATTTGCAATTGAGATATATATTTTAAATACTTTGTCATATATACACATGTATATTATACTATAAGATAGATAACATTCTCAGATTATTTGAAATATACTCAAATATATTTGAAATTGGAAACAGAATGTATAAATAAACCTCATATATACTATGACTTATAGCACACGTGACTTTCAAGTTTTGGAAAAAAAAAACATTTAATGCGTGTGAATAGGGTATATTTTTTCAAAGATTTGATTTTGAAAATAAAACAGTTTTGGAAAAGATCATTTAATGTGCATGAATATGGTATACCTTCTTTTTCGTATGTGCCTTTTCTTATTTATATTTTTTCTTCTTATTATTTTTTAATATTTTTAAAATTCATGAAGGGTGGTATGGACACTTGAGCCATACTTTTATGTAATATTTCATCACATTAAGTTATTCATAAAAAAAAAAAAAAAAATAGGAAGTTTATGACCATTTTATAATTAGGCCTATTTAATTAGGTTATATAGGTAGAAAGCCCTTATTGTTATTATTGCCAAAATTGAAGCCCAACTCCAATCAAACAAACAGGCCGTCTAGAAGAAATAGCCCAAAATAAACGTCATTTTAAAAGAATATATAAAATGAAATATTGCCAAATGGAAAATTTTGAATGAATCTTAGTGTTTTCTTCCCATTTTACCCATCCCATTTTAACTAAACAATATAAGTACATAGTATAAGTTATTGTGTTTTGTATAAATGAAACTACATTATTGTTGGAATTTATTTCCATACTAAAGAAAGATTGGGTTTAAGTGTTAAAAGACAAATTAATCTGGCTTTATATTTTGATTTCTAATGTTATAATTTAGTTGTTTAGATTATATTTGAAAACTATTTAGGATTTTAAATTTAAACTTATAAACACTAAAAAGTAGTTTATAAAAACTTGTTTTTGTTTTCACAATTTGATTAAAAACTTAAATGTTTAGTTAGATAATATGAAAAACATGGCAGGGAAGTTATAAGGTGGGGAGTTCAAATCTCCCTTTCAGTTTTGTTGGACAAACGTTCTTAAATGAGAGTGAACCAACCTAAACCTAATTCAAAGCAAATTTATAATTGGGACAACATAAATGGTCCTAATTAAGGGTCCATATTTTACTTTTGTCCAAAATATTATATATTTTCACTTTTGTCTTCTCACTACTCAAATAATATAGGTTCAATTACCATCTTGACCTTACTCTCTCACGTTAAATTTAATCATTCTCTTTGTTGATGGCAAAATCTGGCCAAGCGAACTCACCTAACTTTAATGGTAAATTTATAATTTGGAGAAAGTAATTGCCTGCAAAACAGTAAAAAATAACACACTGATGTGGTGCTTGCCACAAACACTTTGATGGTTAAGTCAATATTTAGCACAAAGGTAAGGCAAGTAGTTTTTAGGGAAGAGTTGAGCTTATTTTTCATTTATTGGCAGGTCCTATTTATAACTGGCCCTCAAAAGTCTTCTCCGAAGAGGAGATTTGCTTTCCTTTTCCTACTCCGAGGTTAGACATGCGGGGCTAGGGTTCGATCGCTGTGGATGTTCCGAGCTAATCCGGATTGGCCTCACTAAAGAAGTGATTGGGCCTCGGCCTTGAAGACCGAGTCAAGCCAAACCTTGGGTCACAAAGGCCCATATTGGCCTCAGCTTTGGCCTTTGAGGCCATGGGCCTAATTGGGCTATTTTGGGTCCAATTCCCTTGTTGAAATTCTCTTGGACCTACCTCTTCGCCGTACGTTCTTAGGACCAAGTAACTCTTTTGATGTAATTATTATTTCTTACTTAATTTTTTTTTTTTTTTGTCTGAAATTGCATGTAAAACTCATATTTTGAAGAGATAAGAATGAATAAAACTAGAATAGTTTGATAATAAGTTCAAAATAACTCTATATTTCTAATAATTTTTTTTTAAAAAAAAACCGTTAGTTGTATCTTTATTTTCATATTTTACCGAAATATTTGTATATTTCCATTATGTTTGTCTACTCTTTTCTAAATTTTTGCATGTTCACCATGTTGTTAAAATTTTATATTCGTCATGGTATTAATCTTCTTAATCCATGCTAGTTAGTTTATTCTTGTTTTTTTCAAAGACTTTTTATTATATATTAATATTTTTAAGACTATTTTTAAATATAGCAAAATGAGCCAACTTATTTACTAATATAATAAAATGTCACATATATGACATTTTATTGCATTAAAATTATTGTTATTATTTAACCAATTTCAATAAAATTAATTTTGAAGATGACTAAATTTAAAATGTATTGAAAATATAAGAACTAAAATTGAGCATTTGAAATTACAAAAATAACACTAGAGTATAAGCACTAAAATGAGATTTTAATTTATTATTTATTTAGTAAAAAATGAAGAATTTCATCCATCTGTGTTAAAGTAGACTAAAAAAAGAAAATTAGATTAAAAGTTTTGATGGGAACATTGTAACTATCTAATGAATATTGGAGAAAAATTCTACCATTTAATTTATTTTTACTATTTTCTTTTACAAGATCGTGACATTAAAAAATAAAATAAAATAAACACGATAGGGATTCAAAATTCAGATTTTGGTTGAAATTTAAGTGTACATTTATGTCGGTCAAACTATGTCGATTTTATTCAAAATTATTCCTTATTTATAAATCTTTAATTCTGTTTTTTAGCCAATCTGACCATAGTAATTAGTAGACAAATGTATCAATTATATGGTTGGATTTCCTAGCAAATTATTTTTCTTGCCAAAATAAACCTAGATTAACTATCATAAAATTTGTAATATCTAGTATATGTAATTATTATATGTCCGTAGAAGTTTACTTTTACTTGTAATGTTACAAGCAAATTGTCTATTACCTTCTCTCTTTTCTGAATAAATATATTATGTATTAATTTGATTTAAATTAGAATTATATTTTAATATTATTACAAGATTTCACTATCAACATTGAAGTTAGAAGTTAAATTTCGTCACTCTACATGTTTATTAAAAAAGGAATAAGAAGATAATTATAAAAAATAACACTCAAAGTTTTCTACCTTTCATAAATATCACCCTTTTTGACCAATTGTTTTAATAGCTCATCCCAGTGCATATTGGTTAGGATCGATATTGAGATCAAAACAAAAATCTTCAATGGCACATCGAAACTATAAATTTTTTTGGGCTAATTTCTCTATAGATTCTAGGAAACTACCAAATTTTACGTAATATTTTCCAAATATTATGTATGTAATCTTCTTCAAATTCCTCATTCCTAATTCAAATCTCCAATTCAATCTTTGATTTCATCCTTGTTTTCAAATATAGCAAAATGAGCGAACTTATTTACAAATATAGCAAAATATTACTATTTATCAGTGAAAGACACTAACAGAAATGGTAAAGATTTCTATCAGTGTCTATCGTTGTTTATCATTAATAGACAGTGACAATTTTGCTATATTTGAAAATATTTTTAACAATCTTGTCATTTAAAATAATTACACTCAAATTTATGTATGGTACTCTTGAGAATGATGCAACTAGTTTAGTAGTGGCCCACGAGCCTATGGCCTCTCCCTCATAGTTATGTGACCAAGAGAGAATCCAAATTCAGAATTTGGGATTTGGATTAGGAATACGAAATTTGAAGACAAAAGACTTGAAGAAGATTACTTAACGTTAGTTTCGATTCATCCTGACCAGAATTTAAAAAAGTAAAAAAAAAATGATGGTTTAGATGTGCATTAAAAGAAGTTAAATATTTGTTTGAGTCTAATATGGTAATATGGATCTTGTGAAAATGCTATTTGTGTAAGGTAGAAAAGTTTGAGATTATTTGTGACGATTTCTTTTGAAGAAGAAATAAATAAATAAAATAAAAAATGAAAAACAATTTGGCGGGGAATTGATACAGAAAGCAGACCTGCCGAAGGTTGAGAGTCCATTTTCTGAGAGCAGGAAAATGGAAATCGCTCTTAAGCCATCTTCCATGGCTTACGAGAGATTTAGACTTTGTAGCGACCTATCCCGCTCGAAGTTTACTAATTTCTTCAACTCTTGCCCATGGAAGATTCTTCATTCTTGCTGTAATTTCACTGTTCTTTACCAAATCAACGTATTTCTACTCTGTTTCTTTAAGCAATGCCCTTTCTTTCTCTTTCTCTCTCCCCCTGTCTTTAAATTCTTCAAGTTTCCCATTCCGTTTCTAAACCTAATTTCTAAGAAAGCCCTTGTCCTTCCAACAACCCCCCTTTCGACGTCCCAACCATTTGGGTTTCTTAGTTCTTCAAATACTCTCTGCTTTGTCCTTCTCTCCACCGGAACACCCAAAATCCATTTCGGCTTTTGCTTCTTTTATTACTCCAACCCTCTGATTTGGGTTCTTGAGGTCGGCGATGATGAAGCTCTGGTTGTGGGTTTTTGCTATTTCTCTGGTTTCGAGCATTGCCGCTGTCCCCAATGCTGTCCCCACTGAACGAATTTCAGGTTTACCATTGTTCTTTAACTTTTAAATGGTTTTTGTATTGATCTGCTCGGTTTTGCTACTGTTATCTTGATCCTCATTTCTGATGCGTATTGGGGGTTTTTTTCTTCATGGATTTCTTGTTTCCCAAAGCTGATTGCTAATTGTTAGTACATAATTATGCTATTGAGTTCTTGTGAGTCATATTCTGCTCTAGTTCAGTGATTAAATTGGACTTTTCGATAGTGGTAAAAAAAAGAGACAAAGTCTTAATAAATGGCTAGAGGTCATGGGTTCAATTTATGGTGGTCACCTATCTAAGAATTAATTTCCTACGAGTTTTCTTGACACCCAAATGTTATAGGATCCGACGGGTTGTCCTTTTAAAAAAAAAAAAAAAGAAAAGGAAAACATTGGACTTTCGAAATTAAAATGAAAATGAACATTACATTACATGCCTCCACTGGCATAGCTAGAACTTCATGTTCATATTCTGCAAGTGTTTTTGGACTTCAGTGGAATCTGCATTTTGATCCCAAACCTTGGCGTATTTGGTAATTGTTGTATGTTTATTGGATGTAGGAAGTGCTGGGGACGTGTTAGAAGATAATCCAGTTGGAAGATTGAAAGTGTATGTTTATGATCTTCCAAGCAAATACAATAAGAAGACTCTTCAAAAGGATCCAAGATGTCTCACTCATATGTTTGCTGCTGAGATATACATGCATAGGTTCTTGTTGAACAGTCCTGTAAGAACACTCAATCCTGATGAAGCCGATTGGTTTTATACTCCAATCTATGTCACCTGTGACCTCACCCCCAATGGCTTGCCATTGCCCTTCAAATCCCCACGAATGATGCGAAGCGCCATTCAGCTTATCTCTTCCAATTGGCCTTATTGGAATAGAACTGAGGGCGCTGATCACTTCTTTGTTGTGCCTCATGATTTTGGTGCCTGCTTTCATTATCAGGTAACCTAACATAACTTTCTCACTGCAATAGTATGTATACAAGATTACATATGTGATAACGTAGATTAAATTTGTCATGACCTATCAATATAAACTTTTGGGTTTAGGAGTATTTGAACATCGTATGAGAGCTATTGGTCATATGTTCGAAACTACCATAATATCATTTGCTTCCTAAATAATATCTATGGCCACTTGTGAGTCTTATACTAATTTTCTTGATATCTATGGCCACTTGTGAGTCTTATACTAATTTTCAACCTTGCAAGAGAGGAGTGTTACAAAATGTACTAAAACTTAAATATAGTATAACCTCTTAAGTTCTTAGTTCATTCGAGATTTAACATGATATAGGTGTATGAAATCCTATCTTTAAGTCCATTTCTTCCCTAATTATTATTGGTAATCACATGTTGGATTTTTGCTCATATTCAATTCCGCAAAGTAAGTGCATTAAGAATATGTATACATGATTATATACATCGCTTAACTAATTAAACTTATTCATTTAGTTGTGATACAATATTTGAGCGATTATACTAAAGGTGTTTAGACTAGATCTTTCTTCAAGTATATGAATCATCGTTCCTCGTAGTGGCTGAGAGACAAATGCAATAATCTTTGCGCTTGATTGTTGTATTGTGTAGGAAGAGAAGGCTATTGATCGTGGAATTCTTCCCTTACTCCAGCGTGCAACTTTGGTTCAAACTTTTGGACAAAGGCACCATGTTTGCTTGAATGAGGGTTCCATCACTATTCCTCCATATTGTCCTCCCCATAAAATGAAAACCCACCTGATCCCCCCCGAAACTCCTCGTTCTATCTTCGTCTATTTCCGGGGATTGTTTTATGATGTTAACAATGACCCAGAAGGTGGTTATTATGCAAGGTGCGAGTCTGTTCTGCCATTCTTATTTTTTACATTCTTAATATGGAACAGGGTTGAATACAACACTAATATGGTTATAGAAATTCGACTTTGTGTTTTGATGATTTAATGTAACCTACAGAGGTGCAAGAGCAGCAGTGTGGGAGAACTTTAAAAACAATCCTCTCTTTGACATCTCTACCGACCATCCAACGACATATTATGAAGATATGCAACGGGCAATATTCTGTTTATGTCCTCTTGGGTGGGCGCCATGGAGTCCGAGGCTGGTGGAAGCAGTGGTGTTTGGTTGCATCCCAGTTATCATAGCCGATGACATTGTCTTGCCTTTCGCCGATGCTATTCCATGGGAAGAAATTGGTGTGTTTGTAGATGAAAAAGACGTGTCCAACCTCGACACGATCCTTACATCAATACCACCCGATGTGATATTGAGGAAGCAAAGATTGCTGGCAAATCCATCAATGAAACGAGCAATGATGTTCCCTCAACCAGCTCAATCAGGCGATGCTTTCCATCAGATACTGAACGGTTTGGCTCGAAAATTGCCGCACGATAAGAGTATTTACTTGAAGCCTGGTGAGAGGATTTTGAATTGGACTGCAGGACCTGTGGGGGACCTGAAGCCTTGGTAGATAAATGTTTCAACTTTTTGGCTGTTGTTTGTCATTCATACAAAATGTATCAAGTAGAAAAGCTTTACCTAAAGTTTTGATTCATTTCGGGTATATAGCAGCTTTTCATGTCTCTAGCTGTGGTATAGCCAACCCATTTGATGAAAAGTATTGAAAAGATATAAGAATCCCCACTGAATATTCAACTCATTGTATTGCCCTCCAAGGCCAAAGGGACAAGCATGGCCCAATCAATACCTAAAATTTTTTCAAACTTCCAGTGAACTACTGTAGTCTGTTTACAAATTTTTGTTGGGGTATCTTAGAAAAGGGAAACAAGATACATTGGTGTGTACTAGTAACACTTGGATGCTAATTGAGCTATGCTCGCTTTGAAAACAAGATATATTAGGTTAATGTGAAGGAGATGACAAAGTTTCAACAAAACACACTAGCAAAATACTTGGAGCGTGGGTTCATATTCTTAGAGTGCATTCTTTGCCAACTCTAATCCTAGAAACTTGCTACACTAGAATAAAAGTGGCTTTTAATTTTATTTTTTATTTTAAAAACTATGAGGTTAAAAGTATCGTTAATAGAGAGACTAAAATTGAGTATTTTCAGATTGTTGGAGGATTGATTGTTCATTTTGTAACTTAGGAACTAATTTAGCACAAATTCCAAATATCGTGGACCAAAATTATAATTTATCCTTTATCATTTTTAATTGAATTTTGCATTTAAAGTTTTTAAATTTAAAATTTAGGTACGCCGAAAACATAAAAATATTATTTTCAAGTTTTGCAATATTGGAATCATCAATTCATAAATTATTTTAAAAAATACATATGCCAAATGCAGAAATCTGAGAACATACAAACATAATTTAATTTAGATTATGTACCAAACATGCCGTTATTAATTTTATGGTCCGTCATTGTGTTATTCAATTGTTGAAAGGCATCTTTACATGTGTCGTTGAATGTTAAAGAAAATAATTATCTATCAAATTATTCATATCTATAATCTAAATTTAATAGAATTCAAACCTATCTTTTTTTACACTAATTCAAACATATTCATTATTTTGACCATTAAATAATAAATTTTGAAAATTAAATATAATATTTATATAATAAAAAATAAATAACATTACATTATTATAATAAATATAAGAAAAAAGTCTAACAAGGTGAGGACGGGAATAAGGAACATTCCTCATTCTCATCTTCATTTAGCTTTCGAGAAAGTAGACATCTTTAATAATAAAATTATATATATTATGAGAGTAGAAGACACGTGGTTTTGGGCCTCGATTGATGGCTATTTGCTTGGCTCAATATAACCTTTGGTTTGGCGCATAATGAAATATATCCCTTCACATGCAACAAGGGCTGGGGTCGTATTTACTACTTTACTTCAGATTTAAATAATGACCCACCACCCCACCTTTATTATATTCTTATTTCTTTTCTAAAAAAAAAAATTAATGGTATTTAATTTAGTTTATATACTTTCAAATTTAACAATTTAGCTAATTTTAATGAGTAGCAATTTAGTATTGAAACTTTACAATTTCTTACACTTGTAAATCAATAAGTTGATTAGTGATCAATTTTGTTTATGAATTAGACTAAAGTATGTGATTAAATTATTACTTATTAAAGTTTAAGACTTAAATTATTACAAATTTTAAAATAAAGAGATTATATTACAATCTAAAGTTTAGAAATTAAATTATTACCCGGCGTTAGAAATTGGTTTTTCAGTTTTTCTCTCTTAATAGATAAAGAAATGGAAGCATGGTTTAGAGAGAGTTTTATTTTTACATGTTATTTTATCAAGTAAATTATCTATTATATTTCTTTCCGATTAATTATAATATTGAACTAATTTATCATATGAAAATAATATACCCAAGTCTAATTCGAATTTTTAAGAATGGATTGAATACTTTTCGTCACGGTCACCAAAAGGAGGGAAAAAGAAACATAGTCATTGTTGACCGCAATCAGATTACCATATTTGAAATTTGTTTTTATTTTTTTTAAAAAAAAGAAAATACTTTGATCTCTAAATTTTTTTTTTTTTTAAAAAAAGTAACAATTTAGTAATTGAATTTTCTAATGATTCAATCTCTGTATTTTTTTTTTTTTAACAATTTAGTCAATGTATTCTCATTTTGAAAGAATTTGATTCCCTAATTTTTTTGTGTTATAATTTAGTCATTCTATATTAATTTTTTAAATAATTTAGGGTCTGTTTGGATTGACTTTCTAAGTGTTTATAAACACTTTTTGCACTTATAAACATTTAGAAGGTCATCAAAACACACTCTTAGCAGTATCAAAAACTTTTTTTGGGTTAAAATTTAATGAGATTGTCGCTAAGCTCATGTCGGCAACTACATTATATTATTGTATATTAAATTTTTTTTTAAAAAACTAATTTTCATTCAAATCGAAAGAACAAACTAACAAACAAACATCAATCCCTCTTGAGGATGAGGGATAAGACAAAGGAAGGAAAGAACTCTCTCCAAAAAGAGGAAGACCCAGAAGAAGAAACCACAGCTAGATTATGGGCACTTTTTGGCTGCTACACTATGGACAGTTTTGTTCTTCTCTCTATAAATTTTACAAAAACTAGAAACATTTATAGAATGAGCAAGAAAGAGAGTCTCCTTAACAAATAAATAAAAAACTCAATAAGACAGAGTTCTCACGATTCAAAAGCTTGATGACTTCGATTGAATCTGATTCTACCTCCATCGGGGGATTCTTCTCGTACCAAGAAACCCTTATGTTTAAAATTGTTACCAATTAAATTACATTAACGTTAGGTGTCTCTTTTTTATTCCGCATGGCTTGAATGGGTCGCTCACTCTTTAGCTTGATGGGTGTCTACTAATAGAGCCGATGGTTAATGGTCTATTGTGGTTCCTGTATCATTGGGTCATTTTGTCGAGCTTGATGTTCGTTTTTGTAATCCACTAGATGGTCTTCTTTAATTTTTATGCTATAAAAAAAAAAAAAAAAAAGTAGGTGTGTGTTTTTTTGGGTAATTTTTTTTTAACCTTGTGTATTTTTTCACATGATCCAAGTTTTGGCTGGTTAGAAAGAGAAGTGATCAGGTGGTGGGTAAAGGAAAAGACATTGTCTTTCCTGCCCACTAAAAAATGGCTGCTCACCTTTGAATATCATAATCCAACTGTCTTGAAAATAATTAAATTTTTAGCCCTTATTTTATTTTCAAATATTTAAAAATGTTTGTATTTATTTTATAGATTATAATAAGTATTCATATAATGAAGGATATATGGGAATTTGAACATCTGATCTTGAAAGAAAGAGTATATGATAATTGTCGTCAAATTATGTAGATTTTCTTTTCTCTCTTTTTTTTTTTTTTTTTTTTTTTTTGTCTCCTTAAGATTGGTTGAGGTGTTTGTAAGCTAGCTAGAACACCCACGATACCCATAAATTTTGTACTTTATTTCAAAAATAATATTGGACCTTCAAAGATTTTATTACTATCCTTAAGCTTTAATTGCAAGGACATTTTTCAAACTTTTTTTTTTAAAGATTAAAGGTATTAATTTTCTAAAGTTCAATTATATTTTTTTAAAAAAAAATTATTATAAATAGAAAAAATATCGAACTACTTACAAATATATATAGAAAATTTTCACTATTTTTTTTTCTATATATGAAACTTTTGAAAGTTATAAATTTTTTAAAATGAAAATTGGTTTTTTTTTTTTTATTAATGTTGGTTTATATATAAAAATATATATTTAAAAATTATAATGTAAATGTTATGGAGGAAGTTGGTTGGCACCTACCGGCCGCCACAAAAGAAATCTCAAAAGAGCAGCTGGTTTGGGTCAAACTCAAACAACACTTGCAATTCAATTCAAGTGTGAAACAGATATTTTATTCTTTATCCCTTCTTTAATTCCATCTCTTAAAATAATAACTAGTTTATATGAACTTTCTTCTTTAAAAAATATCAAATCATTTATAAATATAAAAAAAAAAAATTTACTGTCTATCAACAATAGACCGAATTCTATCGCTGGCTCATTTTTCTATATTTAAAAATAAATTTTTTCTTTTATAGATGATTCAAATTTTTCCATTAAAATGTTATTTGACCCAAATTTAAAAAATAATATTACATCACTCTCTCGCAATCACGTTCTTCTTCTCTCCTTACGTTCGTATCACGTTAAGACTCTTCCTTTCTCCATTCTCTTATACTCGTGCTTGCCACCGTAAAAAATAAGTTTCACAAGTAGTTTGTGACATCAACAAAAAGTTATTCTTCATCGTTTTTAAAATATAAGAAACAATATTTTAGGCATGAAATTTGAATCATCCATAGAAAAAAATTAATTATATTATTTTGTCGGGATGAATACAAATATGCACCTCTTTTACTATAATGGGAGCTTTAAATTTTTATATTCTAATTATTGTAATAAACATATTATATTATTAATTAAGTATTATATGTAAAGATCAGAAATTCGAATCTCAACCGTGTAAATTTTAGTTTGTAGTAGGTGAATAATTTCTCAAATTTTGGAAGTTTAAAACCCTGTACCCTTTTCATCGTTTATAACGAGTCTTCCTTCAACAAACCCACCAAAAGCATCTCCCATTCCACCAACAATCTTCTTCCTCGACTCGGCGGCTCTTCCTTTGATCGTTTGCTCGCATGGCTTCCATTTCCAAGCTATCCTCTTCCATCTCTGCTCCTTCTCTATCCTCCTCTGTTAACCCTCGATCTTCCCTCTCCTCCAAGTCCTTCATCGCCTTCCGCCCCTCTTCTGACTTCTTCACCAAGGTCTCCGCCTCTAGATTGTCCGTTCAGAGAAGTTCCGATTTGAAGGGCTCCTTGGTGTACGTTTTTTTTTTTTTTGTTGTTGTTGTTTTTATGTGATTTTGATTGGTGGTTTGACGATTTTTTCATTTTGGGTTTATTTCTGTTTTTCTGGGGAGATCTGTTTGATGCTTATGTTTTGTCGGCTTCTGCTTCGGTTTCTATGTGTTTGATTTTGTATTTCTGGCGATGGGTTTTTGATCGTCTTGTTTCAATTTTGTGCTCTCTTTTCTGGGTTAGTGATGATTCATTTCTTGCTGTTTGAAAGACTGGTGTGGTAGAACTGCATTAGTAGGATCTGTATTTTCTGCTGATTCTTAGATCTTAGTGTATCATCGTCTTGATTGTGCTCTCTTTTCTGGGTTAGTGATGATTCATTTCTTGCTGTTTGAAAGACTGGTGTGGTAGAACTGCATTAGTAGGATCTGTATTTTCTGCTGATTCTTAGATCTTAGTGTATCATCGTCTTGATTTGTTGGTTGGCTTTTCAAGTTGATGAATCTAGCATAGAATAGGATTGTTTAATTCTTCTATAGAAGTTGCCTCTTGGATTTCTAGCTAATTTCTTACTGTGATTCAGTGTTCAGTTCTTGGAAATGATAATGATCTGAGAAATATAGGCAGTGATATATTTCATCTTGGACTGAACTCGTTCAAGTACTCACGAGTTTCTGATAACATGGATTGGGTTTTGACTTTGAAGTTGAAAAGAAACCTACAGAATTTCTAATTTCTAATGATTATTTCGTTTGCATTAATGTTGTATAAATTGCTATGGGATTGTTCTAAGCCATTTGGACAATCCGTGCTCCCAAGTGGTGTCTGTCTGAATGCTCGAGATGCATTGAATAACTACACTCCATCCTTTGGAGGATTATCTATGTATAACGTATGTTTATGCTATGATTGTTTGGTAACTAATGTGAAACTATGAATTTCATTCTGTTATTACAGTGTTAGGTGTTCCCAAGGTGATGGAAATGGAATCCCAGTGAAGAGAACGGTGCTTCATGATCTCTATGAAAAGGAAGGACAGTCCCCATGGTACGATAATCTGTGCCGCCCTGTCACCGACTTGCTTCCTCTTATTTCTAAGGGTGTCAGAGGTGTAACAAGCAACCCAGCAGTAAGTATTTAGATCTTACTCTTTTCATGAAAAGAAAGAATATGATTATGTAATTTTGGGATCAGCAATGCAGAATTCTTGTGGTTTAATTGACAAAAGTCTTTAACTCTTACCTTTTATCCTTTTACAGATTTTCCAGAAAGCAATTTCATCTTCAAATGCTTACAACGACCAATTCAGGTATTTTTAAATCTTTCTTACTTCAGTACACTATGATCTTTCCTACATTATATGGATTGTGATTGTATTCATGGAATTTTCAGAGAACTCGTTCAATCGGGAAAGGATATTGAAAGTGCATATTGGGAGCTTGTGGTGAAGGATATTCAAGATGCATGCAAACTTTTTGAGCCTATCTATGATCAAACAGATGCTGGTGATGGCTATGTTTCAGTCGAAGTGTCACCAAGGCTTGCTGATGATACTGAAGGAACTGTTGAGGCTGCAAAGTGCAAATGGCATAAGTGTCAATGTGACTGTAAGTTTTTTCTCTATGCATCCTGGCTCTTTTTATGAGTGACTGTTGCATACTTCGATGTGTTTATGACAGCTGCATTAACCATTGACGCTAGAATTCGAAATCTAGACTCTGTTTGAATTGACTTTCTAAGTGCTTAAAAAAAAATTTCAAGTGCCACTTAGAAAGTCAATGCCCTTACCTTAGTCTTAGTCTTGTTGCAACCTCTGGGAAGTGGTAGCCTAACATTTGTTGCGTGATTCTTTTGCACAGCTCATATTCTCCATTGCTCGATATGAGGCAGTCATTGATGCTTACTTGGATGGACTTGAAGCTTCAGGTCTCAGCGATCTTTCTAGAGTCACAAGTGTTGCTTCCTTTTTTGTAAGTCGGGTTGACACCCTTATCGACAAATTGCTTGAGAAAATTGGAACACCGGAGGCTCTTGATCTGCGAGGAAAGGTGACTGCATCATTTTTTCCAGAATTTAACTTTTCACATTTGCCAACTTACTGTAAGGTTCACTGACTGATATATGGAATGATGAATATTTTTAGGCTGCAGTCGCTCAAGCCGCCCTTGCTTATCAGCTCTACCAGAAGAAGTTCTCAGGCCCAAGATGGGAGGCTCTAGTGAAGAAGGGTGCAAAGAAGCAAAGGTTGCTCTGGGCATCAACAAGTGTTAAGAACCCAGCATACCCCGACACCTTATACGTTGCCCCGCTCATTGGACCTGACACCGTAAGTGACTAATATCACATATCTCCTATCAACAACAATCACACTATCGAATTGATTTAAACACACATTCTCTTTTCTTATCTGAATTGTGACGCTTCCCTCTCAGGTTTCAACCATGCCTGACCAAGCTCTTGAAGCATTTGTTGACCATGGAACCGTTTCGAGGACTATCGATTCAAACGTATCCGAGGCTGAAGGAATATACAGTGCACTTGAGAAGCTGGGAATCGACTGGAATGAAGTTGGGAATCAGCTTGAAGTTGAAGGAGTGGATTCTTTCAAGAAGAGCTTCGACAGCCTGCTCAATACTCTCCAAGACAAGGCCAACTCTCTTAAATTGGTCAGCCATTAAAACTTCTGAGTTGAAAATCGAAGTGTGATGGTGGATGAGGAGAAAGTTAATAAAAACTGGCGGGTTCGTTTTTCCTGCTGTAAAATGTTTTATTCAGTGTCTTAAAAGAACTTATCTTCGATGTAATATATGTTGGTTAGTGCATGTTTTTAGGGATTGAAAATTTGAGGGGTTCTTTAGTAAAATTGTTGCTTTTTCTTTTCTGTTTTTCAGAAATATTTTGTTTGGTGTCACCATTTTTCATTTTTCATTTCTATGGAACGTTTTGGAAATTGTATACAAAGTTTGGAACAAATTAATGTTTTTTTATTTTTTATTTTTCAATTTAAATTTTGAGATATCTGAATCTTAAACACATTTTTTGAAAATTAGAGAAAATAAGAGTTAAAATTATATAAAGTACTTTTGAACCTTGGAAAAAGTTTCAATAATGTTATAAGACTTCGAAAAGTTTTTAACTTTCAGATTGTTGATAAAAAAAAATAATAAAAAAATGAAAAATAAAGGCCATGTGGATTAGTAAATTGATATGACTTGGTCTTTACCGTGAAAAGTTTTGTAGGATTCATTAAAAAAAGTATGCATGTGGATTAGTAAATTGATCCGACGTCAAAATTGTTACTTATTAAAGTTCGATGATTAAATTGTTATAAATTTGAGGATATAGAGACTACATCGTTACCAACTAAAATTTAGAGACTAAATTGTTACTTTCAAGAAATTTTAGAGACCAAAAATTTTATTTAATCTATTAATAAATAAGGTATTTGTAATATAATTTCTCATTTATTATAAAAAGAACAAATGGTCAAAATGTCATTGATATACCATTTTTAATTAGGAAAGTTAGATGTCGTCCCTATACAATTTTTCTATGTTGATAAGGTATATAAGTTATAGATCTAATAGTAAATAAGTACACAAATAACAATTAGTAGAAAATTAGGTGAAATGTTACTTATATACCTATTTTATTCTCTATTGATAATTATTGACGATATATCTAATAATAAAAGAACATGTAAATAATTATTGATAAATAATAAATATAAATATTATTAATATACCTTTTCTGTACTTATTGGTATGAAATATCAACTATAGACCTAATAACAAATTACTATGCAAATAACTACTAATAGAAAAAAAAAAATACTACAAATTTATCATTTCTAATTTATTGATATAATAAATCAAGGAATCTCGTAACACATATGCATTAAACAATCATGGATAATATAAAGAAATTTCAAATATCTTTAATATACCATTTGTAATTCAATTGATATTATAAATCAGATATAGACTTAATAACAAAGGAATATGCAAATAATCAAATATAGGGAAAAAAAGAGTTAAACATCGTTGTTATAGTATTTTTATTTTATTGATAATTTATATTCATAATAACCCTAAAAGAAAATGAACATGTAAGAAATCACCTAATAATCAATGAAGGAAAATAATATGGTATGATATACTACCAAAAACTAACTAAATAAACATTTTGAAAGTATAGGGACTTAAAATGAACAACTTAAAAGTATAAAAACTAAAATGAACCAAACCTAAAAATTTAGAGACCAAAGTAAAAGACGGATGAATAATTGTATAGAGGGTCCCTTCTTGAAAATTAATCCCAAGTTTTAAAACCAATGAATTTTGGCTTTCTGCTTATGTTATCACCATGTGAAATTACCACCTTAACTCTAAATGCATCCTTCTTTTTTCTTCGGTTTGCAGCCTCTTTTATTTTCTTTTTTTTTTTTTTACTGCATTTCTTCTTCTTTCCTTTTTTGTGTTTTTTTTGTGTTTATTCCTCCATTTCCTTTTTTTTTTCCTTTCTTCTTCTAATTTTTTTTTTTTTTTTTTTGTATCTTCTCCCCTTTTTTGCATGTCTTTTTTTTTGCATTTTTTCTTTTCTTTTCTATTTTTAAGCATTTCTTTGAGCATCGAGCATTGAGTAGTGAACATATAGCATAGAGCATAGAATGTAGGGCATCGAGTATCAAAAATCAAAGATCGAGTATCGAAAAAACTTCTGAATCGCACGGTGCAGATATGGTTCTCAAAATCAAATGAGTAAATTTACAAGTTACTTATGCAAGAATGACTTTTCATTTAATTTGAAATAGTTGGCCATTTTTCTTTTGGCCTTGAAAAGGGGCATCCGTACCAAAAAAAAAAAACCAAAGGAGGAGGGGGCAGTTTGGTACAAGTACAAATGTGAGGCCGTTATCTTCCCGCGGCCCGCTTTACTGTTGAGACCCTTGTTCCACTGCTCAACCATGGCGTCCATTTCCGCTACTGGTTCTCTTCTCAAATTCCCCACTCCCTTCTCCGGGAAGAAGATTCTCAACACGGTACGTTCTCCACTCGATTCCCTTTCTCACTTGCTTTCCGGATTTTCCCTCTTCAACACTCCGGTTCCATGTGCTGCATAAACCGTTTTTGCTATTTTGTGATTTAGAGCTGCAGCGGACCTCATTTCCTTCACTTTCCCCACGATTCTCAGCCTTCTTCATCTTCCGGTATTTGTTTCATTGTTGTTTCTGGGGTCGGGATTGCAAAGTTTCAGTGATTGGTACTTTTGGGTAACTGTTGTTTACATTTCTTATGTATAGGTGCCAGTACTGAGGGATGTTTCAAGCTGGTATTTGACCGAAGGGCTATCGTTTTCTCATCCTTTGGCCTACTGGCTGGAGCCTTATTGAATGTTGCAGATGATGGACTGGCTGTGGCATCTGAGTTTGCTGATAGTAATTTCCTGTACTCTAACACTCGTTCATTTCTGTTGAGAATTAGAGATAATGGGTGTTTGAGTTATCTGTTACCTGTTCCTTCACATTTTAGTTTTTTACTTTGGTTTTAGATATCGCCGTCTAAGGTACAACTGTTCTTGCCACACTTGATCTGGCCTGTTTTTAACTGAATTGAAACCTCCTGCCCCCTTAGACGAGGCATTAGCTGCCTTATATTCTAAGCCTGGTTTGTATCGATTGTCAAAATTGTTGTCCAATAGCTTGGTGATCCAATTCTGTTAATCCCCTGGCTGAAATTACTTTCTGTTCTAGGAAAAACTTTAGAGCCTTTTGATCCACACGTACATACAACTTTCATCCCACTAAACAAACACTGCTGTCATTTTTTAATTGCCAACACAAGCTCCATCAATTCTTTTTGCATTGGTATGATCCTCAACTCATGAGCAGCGGCATCTGTCTCTGTTATGTACAGTTTTCATGGTTTTCAGTTGTTAAAAGGCAACTTTCACTTCCTCCATCCACCCAAAATTGTCTCTTTTGAACTGTTGGGTGAAGGGCCAAGCAATTACTCAATTGGTCATAAATTAACGGCAGCAATATAGTCAAACCGAGGAAATTCCAAAGCCAATAGAGCTTCTGCTTTCAAAGTATCCACAGCCACTCCTGTCCTGTAACTACATGCCGCAGATGCTCAAATTTTTGGCACTTTAAATGGGTATTTCTTCCTGTTAGATGCTAGCTAGTTCTGACTCATAACAATTATTACCTCATGAAGATTTTTGGACACAATCCTCCACACTATCACTAAAAATCGAGATATCATAGAAAATGAGAAAAACCTTTGTAGGCAAGAGCATTAGTTAGGTACCGAAAGGTGGTGGCAAGAGAATCAGTCAGACTGAATGGCATGACAATGTACTCATTCATCCCTTGTCTGTTTGAAAGTCAAATCTTTTGGACATCGTCAGGGCTGTACTTGGGTTTGATGGTAGCTAAATTTAAGGTCAATCGTAGAAACACCCTTGGCACCATGTAGTTCATTCAGCAGCTCTTCTTCTACGGGAACAGGAAACTTATTAGGGATTGTCTTCTTATTGAGGAGCCTAATAATCTATACAAAAATTTCATTCACCATTTTCTTCTTTTCCATCAACGAAGGACTAGAAAAATGGTTCGTATTTGGTCCAGTGACCCCTATTGAAAGCATATTATTGAAAGCATATCCCTGAGAAGCAAATCTATCATGTTCTTTTTGAAACTGAGGATAAGGTATCACATTGCCCGGGGTCGAACAACTGTATGCTCTCTCCTTCAGGTTGATGGTAATCCAGACAATGACTGAAACAGGGGCAAATTGTCGTAGAACAGGTAAAAATTCATCTGGTACTGCCTCATTCCTGTTGCTGGATATGCCTAGGGACCGGGTTTGCATCTGCAGTGCATTAAGATCCATTAGAATACCTTATCCTTCCGTTTTCATCATATTTTCTCAATACCACTTCCTCTTTACATCTTGAAACTTCGTGATCAACTTTCCCCAGTCCACACTCATTGATCCCATGCCAACTTCTGCACTCTTATGATATTGTGTGTTGCCTAGTGGCAAGGAGAGAGAAAAATTCACCAAAATTGGCAGTTCATGCAGCACAGCACCAACATCATCCCTTGGCACATACCCCTTCCTTTAACCAAAAGCCTCGGGTCTCCATGATCATCCATAATCGATGGTTTATGTGGTTGGTGGTTGAAACTTCACTACTTCTTCAGATATGAATTTGCAAAGTGCCCCACTCCTCATTGGCCTCAACAACTCCCTTCAACTTTAGTCTTTCTGATGCACACAGAGCCGAATCCAGCTAACTTTAGAGCCTGGTGATTCTTATGTGAGTGAAACCAAAGTATTTTTAGTCTACTGACCAGTGTTAATAGGTGAGTTGTAAACATGGGCAAGCTATTAGAGACTTCCTGGGTAATTTGGTTTTGGTGTTTGTCCATACAAACTTGACATTGCTCTTGCTTTAGGATAGTGATTCTTCTATTTTATTTTATTTTTCTTTTCTGCAACTGCCATTTATCACTTTTTTTTTCTTAATCTTAATGCAAACTTGGTTTTCCATTTTTTTAAAAATTCTTTAGAATACTTAGGATAGCCATCTTTTCATGAGACATAAATGTGGAGGTACTTATTATTGGTATTATGTACCTTGAAGTATCTTTTGGTGGTCACGTCTTTCTCTCGATCCCTTTTGGTATATTTGATAACATTATGTCAATTTTTGTTAAGAATAAAAATTGAGGCACCTGGATATGTTAACAGTTGGCATATTTGAACACATACAGTGCCAGCTCTTAGGGGGAAGGATTATGGCAAGACTAAAATGAAATATCCGGACTATACTGAGACAGAATCAGGTCTTCAATATAAGGTCACCCATTATGAAGTTATAGTAAAATACTCTATTTTTCTGTTCATGCTCTCACAAGTCTTATTTGTTCTAATTTTACTTGACAAGGCTGCAGGATCTGAGAGTGGGGGAAGGCCCCTCACCAAAAGTGGGAGATACCGTTGTGGTAAGATAGTGCAGTTTATGGATAACAAAATACTCTGGGAAGAAATTATTTCTCAAATATGTCAAGTTGTATGGCTTTCAGTACATGTTCAATGCTTAATGGAGTTATTCTTCAATATTATATCTTTTATTTAGGATTAAATAATTCTCACAAACATAAAATTCATATGTTATTTCTGATATTTTACATTTTGAATGGGCGTTTTCAATTGAGGGTTGAGCAAGAAGCACAGTCAAACTGAAAATTGATGTTGCCTGCATCTTTTCAAGGTCTATATGTTTATTTTAGGTTGATTGGGATGGCTATACAATTGGATATTATGGCCGCATATTTGAAGCCAGAAATAAGACGAAGGGTGGTTCTTTCGAGGTAGGAAATGCTTTGGCTTCTCAGATTTGGAGTTAAAGGATGTTCTCAAGCATTTAATGGAATCTTGATATATTATTGCCCAGGGTGATGACAAGGCCTTCTTCAAATTTAGGTTAGGATCTCAAGAGGTGAGAGATTTGTTATCAGTTGGAAAGATGCATCTTTCTTTACTTAATTGTGATGATTCGGAAACTTACTCTACTGTTTCTATGACTTATCTATTTGTTGTGTGCTAAATTGAACTGTAGCTATTGTCTTTTTCATGAGAAGTCTAATTGTCGTTTTTTTTTATCAATATGTTAAAATTTTTGGCTGTTGTTTAATTGCATGGTGCTATCATTGGTCATACTAATTTTACTGAACAGGTTTTGATAAAATCTTAGTGACTTATTTCTTTGGGAAAGTAAGCTTCCTTCGGTGTTCCTCTATGTCAGGTGATTCAAGCATTTGAGGAAGCTGTTGCGGGCATGACTTTGGGTGGTATTAGAAGGTGCGGTTTTTTTTTTAATATTGGATTTGTCTTTCCAGTGTGATAGCTCAACTGACACATTTTCAAATAAAATTAATATTGGTAATACTCCATAGCTTACCAATTGGTAAAATGCTTGATGTAGTTTTTCTTTACTGAGATAAGATTTGTGTGGCCTGACATTGTTGAACAAGCTATATACAATTTGATCCAAAGCAAGTTATTAATAAATTTAAAAGAAATGAACTATACTTATACACAAATGTCAAATGCATGTGCTTTTTTTTTTTTTTTTAAGAACGTATGTGCAATATTTGTAAGCTATATGGTATCCGAGCAGGATTATAGTACCACCAGAATTGGGATATCCTGAGAATGACTATAATAAGAGGGGTCCAAGACCGACTACATTCTCGGTAACATTTTATTTTTCCTTACTAAACCTATATGCATTTGCATGAACACACAACCATTTTTTATTGCAACAATTTCAGGGCCAACGAGCATTGGATTTTGTGCTGAGGAACCAAGGATTGATTGACAAGACTCTTTTGTTTGACATTGAGCTTCTGAAAATCATTCCAAACTCATCAGTTTAAGGTTGGTTGACGTGTCGCAAAATCCTGCTCAGCAAACATGAAGGTTTGTTATTGCTTCTTTTGTGTATATACGTCTCACAATTTGATTGACAGGCTATATAGCCTTCTCATTTACCACTGGATTCCTTACATTTTACAGAGGTTTCAGAGGCAACAAAAGTTTGGCAACAGGAAGCTGTGAGATTGTTTGCGTATGGGTATTACTAGTTTATTGCCCTTAAAAATGTATAGAGGAATCACGTGCACTTGGTCTGTATTATAACAATTTTCAATTTACTCCATTTTTCTGATATGATCTTTGGTCGCACAGTTTTTTGAAGGGAAGAAAATGAAGGAGGATAGAAAAAACAGGTACTTTTGCAATGGAGTGTGATCTTGTTCTGTCCATCAAACTGGTTCTGAATGGCAATGAAAATTAAACTTTGTTGACAGATTGAATTATGTTCTCTGAGCTGAACATGCAAAACACCTGTGTTTTTAGCTTAGGCCATGGAGAAATGTAGAGGTTATAAACTTTGAATGAAGAAACACCCATTTTAAATGGTTCCAACAATAGCAAAACTTGATATTACAAACTAACATAAATTAGATTTAACACTGAACGGGACCTGAGGTCAAACTCGATGATAAAAACCTCCTGGAAGCACAAATGGTTGAAGTATTGCATAAATGAAGATGGTGCAGGCGGGGGGGAAAAACAAACCATCCCAGCAATAATTAGATACTGTTAAGCTTACAAAGACTTGAACGTTCTTCCCATTAACTAACTGAAAGCTTCCTCCTCTTGTACCTGACCATAACTTTCCCTTTGACACCCACAACCATAGCATTCCAATCAATTTCAGGAAAAGGAGATATTAGCTCCAGTTCGAAATTTCTTAGCAACTGACTCCATATTGCCTTTATCTGTAGATAAGCGAAGGGTTCGCCGAGACACCCGTGCCTGCCACCTCCGAATGAGATGTAGGAGAATGGTCCGGCCGCCTTATCTTCATCTCTCCCAGGAGCAAACCTGTCTGGATCATACCTGTCTGGATCCTTATAGACATGAGGAAGTCGATTAGCAAAAGCTGGAGATGTGGCAATTATATGACCCTTTGGAATATCATATTCTTTCCCCTCTCTAGTTGTCACACTAAAATCACTATGTGAACTGCGCATCAACATAATCAGTGGAGGGTGAAGTCTGAGAGCTTCTTTAATGCACCTATATAGGTTGTCCATTTCAGACAAGATATCATGATCAATCTTGTCACCATGCTTTCCCATCAGCTTTTGCTGCTCCTCTAAAACAGCAGACATATACTCTGTGTGTCGTAGGAGATAAGCCCCAGTCCAAGTAGAAGTAATAGAACTAGTGTGTTGACCTGCAAAAAGAGCAGCTATGAGCAGACCAGTGACCTCAGAATCTGTTGTTGACCGACCGTCTTTGTACTTTGAGTCAATAAAACATTGCAACATATCATTCTCTGAACTTCCATTGCATTTTCTGGAAGCTATGATTTTAGTAAAGATATCTGCAAGCTTGCTGCGAGCTTGATCGCGGCGACGATGAGCCGGGATAGGAAGGTAAGGGAACATCACACTGATTGGGAGCATTCCATTGTCAAGGTCATGAAACAAAGCAGAAACATCCGCAAATAGCTTATCACGAACCTCACTTCCCAGTAGGCATCTACTAGCTGTTAAGATGATAAGGTGTTCCAACTCATACTTGAGATCCACCTCCCCACTGTCACCCCACTTAGAGAAGAAGTCCTGCTCAAAAAAGCCCCCACCACATCCCAAAGTTACACAGATTTTAAAGAACAATGTAAAACAAAGAGAATGGAAATAAAAGATTTGGACACAACCATCAGGAACTAGACATTTTAAGAGATAAAGGGAAGTTCAAGGAGACAAAAGTTTTAAAGATGGATGTTAAATTTAACATGCATTCTCGTTAGCAAGGATGATGAGCTAGATTTTCCCTTTTTTTTGGGGGGGATTTGTTGAGCTATGTTTGGGTTGGCAAACTTCCATGTTGTAATCATGACAGCTAGAGAGAAAGAGGAAGAGACTTTTCCAAAAGAAAGTTAAAAGTTAAACAAGACAGAGCATAAGTTCTCACAGAATCCTAACATTCATAATCCTTATCTGAGGCTGCATTAAATGAATATATTCCTTTCACTTTCATTCTTAATTACTAATCAATTTAGATCTGTATGATACTGACCTCTGCTTCTCTAACCATCTGATCCACATAGCCCTTCAATTTTGTGACTCTGAGAGCCTCAGTGAAGAACCTGAACTGTTCTTGGCGAATGGAGTAATCCACATCGAACACAACGCCAGGGCCGAAAGTTGGGACATTAAACTGGTAAACTTCCTGCTGGCTAAGATCAGACTCAGATGCCTTGAAGAAATGTGCAGAAACCTCAGGACCAATCAAGAAGGTGATTTTCTTATGCAATAAGTTCAAAGTGAAGACACTCCCAAGCTTAGGGTACTCCTTCCTCAGCATCACAATCGGACCCTTAAGGAAACGGAGCAATCCCCCAACAAAGGGGAAGCCCTTCACAGTGGGAGGAGCCCGTTTGTTAGATCTGGAATTAAGAACAGCAGAAATGAGCTTGGCGAGGATTAAAGTGGCCACCACAAGAAGACCCACATTGAAGAATTTGTTGTCCGGTTCCATCGCACACAACCTGTGCGAAAGATCTCAGAAATGGGATTGAGGTTTCAAACAAGAAACACGGAGAGGGGATTGAATCGGAGACGAGAGGGGAAGTAATTCGGGTCTGAGGGACCTGAATTCTGAGATTGAAGATGAAGATCAGGAAGGCATTTGAAGACGAAGAAGAGGACAGAAACAGACAGCTGGGAGAGAGAGTGGAGGAGATTTAATTAAAGTTGAAAATTAACAACAGAGAGGATGCCACAAGGGGGTTAAGGGTTTATCGAAAATTTTTCTATAATTGAAATAATTAAAGGGAAACGACCGTAAACACAACAAATATTAAACTATTTACAAATATAGAAAAATTTCACTGTCAGAGAAAATGCCACAAGGGGTTAAGGATTTATCGTAAATAAATTATATCGTTTGAGTGATAGAAAGCGATAGAATTCTATCGCGGTCTATCACGGATAGTCTATAAAATTTTTCTATATTTATAAATAGTTTTGCTCATTTTTCTATATTTGAAAAGAGCCCATAATTAAATGTTCGAAATTATAGATATTTGAAATTACATCGGGTCGATATTTTTAAATAATTATATTTGTTTTTTAAAAATATTTTTAAAGATGTATGAGAATATTTGGATAACTGTGTTTTATTTTATAGGATTTCTACTCGAGAATGTCTTAAATTTACCTCATGTTCCAAAAATATTCTTACAATTATTCATTAATTTATAATTAATTTAATATAAGTGGAACTTATATAACATATTTGTTTTTTAAAATTTGATTTTCTTCTTAAATTAATATAGTTTTATTTTTTAATTTAATTTTTTTCAACAAAATAATACAGGTTAATTTAAGATTTTTTATAAAATAAAAGTTAATTTAAATTTATAATTGAACATCTTTCTGAAAAAGTTAAAACAACTAAAGAAAGTGAAATACATAGTTGACAATATTTATTTTAATTATAGAATGAAAATAAAGAAGAGTGATATATAAACATATATGAAAAAAGAAGGGTTAAAAAAATAAAATGATGATGCCCTCAACACGGGAATCTAGAAAATTCATGTTTTAGGAAGAAATCCAAAGCTCTCGATATGCCTTCCATAAAGGCATCCTAGGATATTTGGGAATCACCAAATGCTCGAGCATACATTACTGTAAAACAAACGCATCAGATGCTCAATCCATGGAAATCTTAGATTCCCACGTAACAAACAACCCCTTAGGATGTTGAACTGATTATTATAGTATGTGGTTATTATAGGAAATAGATTATAATAGTCAGTGAATTATAATAGTCTGTGTTGTTTGAAGGACAGACTATTTTAGTATGGGTTATAATAGTTTGTATTTGGGGTATAAACTATTTTTGTTTGGATAAGAAACAGTAAACAAGAGAGAATGAGTGAAAAATAATAAATACTCTAATAAATAGTAAATACGGTAGCAAAGAGGGTTTTGAAATAGTATTTACTATACTTTAATTATAAATTATAAATAGTTATATACATCATTATTATATTTGGTGCCTCAAACATGGAGTGAGCTATAATAATCCACTTCCACCAACTTTTAGTTGGTGCGCCAAACGTGTTTATTATAGTTTATGAGTTGTAATAGTTTGTATTTGGATACTAACTAATATAGTTTGGGTTATAATACTCTGTTTTGAATGCATACTATTTTAATCTAAATAAAAAATAGTCAACACAATAAATTTGAATTAATAATCTTATAACTAATTGTAGGTTATAATAGTGCTCTTAATATTTTTACTTATTATTGACATGTTATCAAATAATTTATTTATTTATTTATTTTGTGGACCACAATATTCTCTAAAGGGTACTTTGAAAAATTATACAACAGAATGCTTTGGCTCCACATGTGTAAAACAGTGGGTCTAATCTAATGGTTTTCTCACTTTTTTTATTATTATTATTATTATTATTCTTGCTTCATCCTTTAATGGGATCTTGTTTGATTTTTAACTTCAATAGGAGTAAAATTTTAAAAATAAATAAATTGATTCACAAAATATTAGCCTTTCATACAAGGGAATACATTATTGCCTGAGTCTCCCAATTCTATAAGGTTTCATATTAAAAAATTTATCGAGTTTTTGAAAAATTATATGTTAATTAAGTTTCTTCTATGTGACACCTTTATGAGGGTGAATTTTGAATCAGACTTTACAAAAAAAAAAATAATAAAATAAAAAAATGTCATGCTTTAACGGTTGAGTCATGCTCATGTGAATAATTAACTCTTAAAGTTTTAAAAAGCTAAAAGTGGATAGATGTTTGATGATAACACCCATTGTAAACTATTTTTAGTGCTAAAATGGAGTAAAACAAAGAATTCAAATGATTTATCAACCAAATTACAAGCAATCGAGTGAGGATAGAAGAGATAAAAAAAAAAAAAAGAGAGAGACATTTAGGGGACGTTTAGTTTTTGGTAATGTAAATAATTGGAATCTTAGATGTCCGACATTTTTAGATAACCATATTTGTTTCGTAGTAATATTTTTGCATATATTTGATAATATTTTGATAACTGTGTTTGTTTCGTATGAATTCTACTCAGGAATGTCTTAAATTTACATAATGTTTCAAGAATGCCCTTACAACTATTTATTAATTTATAATTAACTTTATATAATTTGAACTTATACGACGTATTTGTTTTTATCAATTTGAATTTATTTTTAAATTTATACAATTTTATATTATTTTCATATGTTGTTTTTTTGGACAAAATAATATATCATAATTTAAGATTTTTTTATAAAACAAATGTCAATTTAAATTTAAATTTGAATATCTTGCAAAAAATAATAAGCACGATATAACAAAAAAAATGATATATATGGTTGACAATATTTATTTTAATTATATAATGCAATGAAGATTAACATATATTTAATTAAAAATAAATAAATAAAGGACACAAATGTAAAATGGAGATGTTCTCAACTTAGTAATCTCTGAAAAACTCATGTTTCATAAGGACATCCAAAATTCTTGAGATGTCCTCATATGTCTGAGAATTTCAAGATACTTAGACATCTTACAATACTGCAAAACAAATACGATAATCTAAGATGCCCACAAAATAAACCGAAAAAGGGGAAAATGTTCTTCACAGCTAGCGCATGAGTTCTTACGGCGTTTTAAGCATCTTGTCGCATTGAATTTTCTCTGGTCATTTGTTCGGTGAAAACATGTGAGTTTAAGTGGTAATATAACATTTATGGTAATTAAGATAAGTTAGGTAAGGGAAGGAGAAGAATTAGAGAAGAGGGTGTGGGAATTAATTTAATGTTTAATTTATATGGAGCGCAATTAAGAAATAGCTAACCTAGTCTTCTCATTTATGGTTGAATTAAAAGAATTAACCATAGAAAAAAATATCAAACTATTTACAGAAAATAGTAAAAAAAAAAAAAAAAAAACTACTTATAGACATTGATAGACTTTTATCAACATCTATCAGTGATGTGCTTCTATCATTTCTATTACTGATAGACCCTGATAGACTTTTATCAACGTCTATCACAACTATCTAAAAATTTTTGCTATTTTATGTAAATAGTTTCTATTGTTTTTCAATTTATAAAAATCTCCCTTTTTTGTTTTTTTTTTTAATTTTAAAAAATTAAACTTATTTTCTCAAACTTCCTTACAATAGTTTGCATCTTTCTTTAAGTACAAGAGTTGCCTTAATAACCAAATTCTAAAAACAAAAACAAAATTTTAAAAATCTTTTTTTAGTTTTCAAAATTTGCCTTGATTTTTTAAAACACGAGTAAAAAGTAGATAACAAAACAAGAAATTTAAAGGTATGAGCGATAGAAGTCTATCCGGTCTATCGTTGATAGATAATGAAATTTTTCTATATTTGTAAATAATTTGATTTTTTTTTTCTATTTATAATAATTTTCCTAAATACATTTGAAGGCAAAATGTATTTTTGGTCCATGAAGGTTGTGTTTAGTGTCTATTTAGTTTTAAAAAAATGAATATTTTAATCCCGAAAGTTTGGTCAATAGTTTTAAATGGTTCCTAGACCGTTAGTGGACAAACAGAAAATGATACAGAAGTTAAGTTGTTGATTGTGTATTGATGAGTGGGTATGGACAACTATATATTAATTTAATATTAATTTTACAACACTCATAGGTGTATGTATCTAAGCACTCAAAAATATCTTTTTAGCACATGCCCATTTACTTTACACACTCAAATCAATTAAAACTATTAAACTTATCTAACTTATAAAAATATGCTTAAATGAGACTTTAATGCATAATAAACTCAAAATAATAATTTAAATTCTAGATGTTATTTGAGCTCTCAATTATGAGTACATTTACTTCTTTAAATTGTTGAAGATCTTTGAAAAAGTTAGCAAGTATTTAAAACCATTTTGAAACTTATGTCGTCAAATGATTATAACACAATCGAACCAACTCAAATTACAATAACATCAACATGGAATATTGTTTGATTAGTTGAATTTTTATATCGTCTAATATAATTTAGAGAGATTTATCAAATTTTGATTTGTTTTTTTTGTTTACCCATGATTTCGACAATAAAATTTAATTTATGAAAATGAAGTTGATTTTATTGATTTGTATTGCGGTCTATCGCTGATAAATAGTAAAATTTTTCTATATTTATAAATAATTTGATATTTTTTTATTTATAATAATTTTCTAATTTATAATTTAATTAATTTGTTAGTGAGAATGTAAATTAGAGGCTAAAATATCATTTTGGTCCTATCCTTTAAGTTACACTCACTTTAATCATTGTACTTTCAATTGTCTAATTTTTAGTCATTATACTTTCAATAAATATTAAAAGTTGTCCTTCAAAGTTATTTTATATTGAAACTTGTCAAATAATAATTATAATATTAATGCAATAAAAGTCACTATGTGAATATATTTTCACAAATTGTAAAGAGAATGCTAATAGAGATTAATCTTTTTATAAAATCAAATTTAAAAAAAAAAATCAAGGTCTAAATACTACTTTATTTCCTATACTTTTTATTTTGATTCTTGTGCTTTCAAAATGCTCATTTGGGTCTATATATTTTTTAAAAAGTGACTATTTTGGTCAGTTAAAAATGAAATAAAAGTGAAAGCGAAGGGACCTAAATGATCATTTTTAAAAAATACGAGCACCATAGTAAACATTGTTAAAATATAGGTACTAACACAAAGGAAAGTTTTGCAATGACCAAAATGTGAACAATTTGAAAATACAATCACTAAAATGTACCAAACTCAAAAGCACATAGAACAAAGTAACATTTAAACTAAAAATTAACGATAAACTAACTCCACTAACTAATTTTGAGATTTATTTAGGGCTTGTTTGGATTGATTAAAATTCATTTTTATTTAAACACTTTTGATAAAAAAAAAATTGTTAAAATACACTTCAAAAACTATTTTGAGTGTTTGTCAAACACTTCGCATTTTTTTTCTTCAGAATTAGATATTTGAAAAGTTAAACCAAACACACCATTAAAATACATAAACTAAATTTGGATATTTGAAAATATATAAACTAAAATAGAATAAAACTCTAAGTATAGGACCAAAATAATTTTAACATAAATTATAATAGAACAAAGGGGGTGTTTGGCCCTTAACTTCCGGGAGGTTGAGTGGATCTAATACGTGTTTGGGTTATAATTACAATAGTTGGTGTTTTTAACTATTATAAAATACAATTAGCTACAACATTACTATTTCAAATCCCTTTTTATTACAATGTTTACTATTTCCTACCCATTATCTCTTTCTTATTTACTATTAACACGTATTAAAATATTTAGTACTACAAACACAAACTATTATAAGTAACACATAGCTCCAAGCAACTCATCGTAGATTTCATTTGGGCTAAATTATACAAAATACCACTAAACTTTGTACTTTATGTCAAAATTACCCTTAAACTTTCAAAATAAGTTAAAAAAAAAATACCCTTACAGTTAGTTTTGAATGGAAATCGTTAGTGTTTTGTGTCAAAAGTACCGCTGAACTTTCAAAAGTTTCGAAATACCTTTAAACTTTAAAAAAAGTTTAAAAAAATAGTCTTACTATTATATGAACAAAATCTGTTAATACCGTCTTACTTCTCTATTTTCCCTTCCTTTTCTTCCTTCACTTCTTCAATACTCTCTTATTTCCCTTTTCGGTAATTGTTTGACATTTATTTTTGCAACTAGATATTAATGGTTTTTTTTCATATACTAACGATGAGAGTGTTTTTGAACATTTTTTAAGTTTAAATGTATTTTTGAAAATTTTGAAAGTTTAAGGATATTTTTTAAACAAAATTTTAACCGTTACCATCCAAAACTAACGGTAAAGTTATTCTTGAACTATTTTTTAAAGTTTAAGGATATTTTTGAAACTTTTTGATACAAAGTACAAAGTTTAAGGGCATTTTTTATAATTTAGCTTTTTTTCTCTTTTTTTATTTTTAGAAATTTTCACATATAGACAAAATGTCAAACTATTTACAGAAAATAGCAAAAAAAAATACCATAGACATTAATAAATTTATATTCGCATCTATGAGTGATAGAGTTTTATAATTTCTATAGTTGATAGAGTTCTATTATTATCTTTGACCACTATCTAAAATTTTTTGTATAAATAGTTTCCATATTTTTTATTTATTTTTTCTTCATTTGGGAAACAAGGCACGATTGAGATTCAGATTCAGATTCATCGGAATTTTTAGTTTCAGTTTCACCATAGTTGACCTCTTTTCATCTTCTTCTGCAGCCCTAATCCGTCTCGCCACCGTCCACTCCGCTTTCTCCCTCATTTCCATTCCGACGCTTCCTCCATTATCACTTACTGCAACAATGGTTATCTCGCTCCTCCATGGCGCCCTTTTCCCTTTCCTCTTTTAGTATCTGTTTCCCCCAAGCACTGACAAGTGAGCACTGAGCGTCCTTCATTGCCCTCAAGCTCTTCAATCTCCATCTCTCGTCTACCTCTTAATCTGTAAGATTCTTTCTCTTTGTCTCTCCTATTTGCTCCTTGCTTAGTATGGTTTTGTTGGATCATTATCGGATCTGGATTCTGATTGACCGGTACTAGTATGGATGGATTTAAGTTTCGATGCTTGCATCGCTTTCTTGGTTGTAGCCTCTATGCGTGGGAAGTATTTTTGTGTCTACGAGTTTATATGCTTACCGAATATGTTGAGGGAATTTAATAATCTTGGACTTTTTTTTCTTTTCTTTTCTTAAATCAAGTTCGAATTAATGATTTATTACTTTCATTTCCAAGTTTTGGGGAAATTAAAGAAGTAATTTTAAGGTCCTGTTGTTTGCCCTAGTTTCTGATGCGAAGTGCTCAAGCTAATCACTAATGCACAGTGAGAAGTAATGACTCAAGATATGAAGTTTCTATCTCGATGTTATGTTTCATTTTGATGAGCGATTTGGAACCTGATTTTTTTTCCCTTTCCTTTATAACTACGAGCACTTTCCAGTTCTTTAGTAGTATAGCCTACTTTCTTGCAACATGATCTTTAAGAACTCGGCTAAGAAATTGGATGTCGACTGTATTAGGTTTTTAAACATTGGATTTATAGATGTGCTTGTTAAAAGTGTGGAATAAGTAATTGCGCTGGTCTGATATTGATATGCAATGTTTTCTTAATAACTGCTGTGGTCTATATTCACTGGCATTCAATTATCCGTATCATATGGTTTGAGAATGATCGAGTTATTAACTTTAAAGATGAGAATAAATATGCTATTGCTACACTTTTTTTTTTTTTTTTTTTTTTGCTACACATTTATTTATTACTAGATAATCTTGAACGCTCAGCAGGTGTTCTCCTAGCAGGCAAGTTTATGAGCTGGTTGGATCATCACAGTGAAGTTACAAGGGAAATTCTTGGATAGGTTTTTCAAACCCGACTTCACTTACTGAGGAAACAAAGTATTTGTATTCCTTTAAAAGAATGCAGAACCAGGAAAATGTTGATGCAGATGGGAAAGCGGAGTCTGTAATATCTATTCAAACATCAGAGTACGATAGTTGGGGCAATTTGGGTGATGATGATATCATGCTGCAGAAATCTGCAATTTTTGTTCAGGAAGCTGAGAAAGTTCCATTTGTTGGTGACAAGGCATGTTTCACCTAACTAAGTTTTAATCTCCTGCATTTTCCTGTCTTGATCTTGCCACACTTTTCCCTCCCTTTCTTCCTTTTGTTTGTGTTATCTATGATTCTTTGCATGTAGGCAACCAAGTTTTACTTTTTAGTCTTCCCTTCTTTTCTCATAAATTATGCTATGAAGTAGTGCTCTTATTTTATTTGTTATAACATGTTTGGGTAACTCCCAAAATGTCGTCTAGCAACACAGTTGCTAATGTCTAACATATGTTTGGAAATTATTTGGAACTTAGAAATGTTGGAGGGATTCTGCATCGCTTTTTGCTTCAAAAGCCACCCTTTCTGTATGTTTAATGGCATTTTTGGTGTCTAACCTTTGGGCCTACGTATCTAACCCTTTTTGTAATGTTACTATTTGTTTTTAATTCTTATTTTAACAATTGGTGGTCTATCTTGTTAGTTCTTTTTTCCCCCTACTTTATTTTGGCTTGGCTTGGCTCTATTTTTGCATTTTTATTTATCAAAAGTGAACCTTTATATCTCTGTTTTTTTTCCATTTTTACTCATTTTGGAGTTTGTATCCTTCGAGCATTTGTTTCTCATTTTGTTTTTCATTTTTTTAATTGTATGTTTTGAATGCCTTACAACTGTGGTTTTATAGCTCTAAGATGTTTTTATCAGTTGATTTTTCTTTTACTCCATAATTAAACTTAATGGCAATGGTGTTGCAGGAACCACTTTCTTCTTTAGAAGCTGAATATAAATCCGGAAGTCCCATTTTGCTGGAGAAAATTAAGGTTCTATTTGTTGCTTATTGTTATTTTAGTAGAGTTATTGTCCTTGGAATAATTATTTATGTTAAATGTTACATGTTATGCAGGTGCTCAGTGGCCAATATGCTGCCATTCGTCGAACACGTGGTGATGGGAACTGCTTTTTCCGCAGCTTTATGTTTTCGTATCTTGTAAGTCTAATTCTTTTAATTAATCTCAGCAGCTTGATTATTGTACTTTTTGTGCATCATCGAGCATTGGCTGTTACTGACTTGGCCTCTCAAATCAGGAACATATTTTAGAGTCTCAAGACAGAACTGAAGTTGATCGTATCAAAACAAATGTGGAAAATTGTAGGAAAACACTTCGAAGTCTGGGATATACAGAATTTACTTTCGAAGATTTTTTTGCGGTAAATTGTTACTATTCCCTTTTTAAAATTAATTTATTATACATATATCACCCTCTGCTTTAAGCAGTATGGCTTATTTCTCCCGTTTAACGGGAGGCAGTGGAAGTTGTGAACTTCTTCCTAGTCTCTAAATGTGTTATTGAACATAGCAGATAGAAATATCGCTACAACAAGTTTATTGTTGCCGAGATGTTTTCTTTGCAATGTGTGATGCTAGAGTAGGTTTATTCTCGAGCTTGTTTATGGCTTAAATTTGAGCGACTTGTCAAGGAGTTACACTGATGCAGATATGCATAATTTTGCCAATAGGGAGTCTTTAACCTTGACCTTGTGGGGATACCACATCTTACCTTCTTTTGAATTGGGTTTTATGTTAATATAATTCATTAACTCTCAGATTCGCATAAATAATTGTGTTTGCTCTTTCCTCGTGTTTATCAAGGGGGATTGTGCTCCTGGATTATTGGTTTAAGGAGCCTCAGAAAGCTTGTGGTCAAGTGTTTTACTTGCTTAGCTAGGTTTTACACCTTGCCTCATTGACTTTGTTTCAAAAAGACCCCAATTGGTTTATGATTTTTATCATTTAAAAATATACTATGGTCAAATGAGTAAATAAAGAAAAAATCAAACAAAACGTTTGCTGTTTTACTTTATTGAACCTTTTCACCTAAGGATGTGCTCTTTCTCTCTGATTGATGGATAATTGGATAGGAATGAGGAAATTAGACCAAACTAAAGAGGAAACTATGGAGGGTTGCAAGTTTAATGATAGAAAAAGTGGCGATGATAATCTATTATTGCGATGACAGATTTTAACTTTAACATCTTTACAAATTTGCAAGGACATTTGTAGTTTTTGTAATTGAATTTATTTGTTTTTGTTCTCTATCTCATAGTTCATGCTAACTTTTAATATATGAACATTTTATATATTGTGTCTTCACCTCATTGAAGTCCTGATTCTTTTTTGTTACTCAGTCACATATAAACTCTAAAGAGCTATTCTGCTTCAGTGTGTTTGCCACTTCTATAAACATTGTCCCAGATTTATATCACCTTAAAGATGTCTAGAGTCTAGAGTCTAGACTCATCCTTCTTTATTATTGCCTTCTTTATTTCATTTCGGTATAAACTAGCTAGATATCCTTGGTGGTTAATGATGGATGCCTTAAATATAAATTTTTTATTAATAAATATGTTTAAAATATCTTTACAGCTATTCCTTGAGCAGCTGGAAAGTGCTCTTCAAGGAAATGAAACTTCTATAAGGTGTCAATAACCTGCCCTTCTACCTTGGAATTTTGATTCCCGAATTTTTATTTTATAGTGGAATCTTCTGTTGCCATCGATTATGAAATTCTGCCATTCATGATTGAATTTGACTCTTATTTTTCTTGGATGCAGTCATGATGAACTTGTAACTAGGAGTCGGGACCAGTCTATCTCTGATTATGGTCAGTGATGTTTGTACATTCAATATCCTATTGCCTCTTTCTGTTTCTACTGACAAAATTGTTTTGCTAGTTGTTATGTTTTTCAGGTTTGTTACATCAGGTGAAATACAAAAGCGTTCGGAATTTTTTGAGCCTTTTATTCTGGGATTGACAAATGGCACAGTTGATCAGGTTTGTTAAATTTATAATAGCGTCTACAAGTTTATCATTATGTGTTGACTTTTATCTTCAGATTTATGTTGGAAATTTAACCATACAAGTCATTTGAAATCTAAGTTGATTTGGTTAGGGTGACCCTTTTGTAAGTGTAGTCTCGAGAAGAAGCAGTTAATAGTTAATGTGCAATAATGATGATGTTAGACCATGTATCCTTGGACAGGAATAAGAATGGATCTTCCCGATTTCCATTCTTGTTGTTTACTTCATTTGGGGAATAGAATAAGTACTACCCACTTAAAAATGGAAAACCGTGCTCTTAGTTTTTAGCAACATCTTTACTTCACAAAAGATAATCATTCTCCTATTGCTGTTCTTTGGGTTCAATTTCTTTTCCTAAATCTCTACTTTTTTGTGGGTCTTGCATTTGTTGAACTTTGATTCTCATTCTAAGAATCTGAATGTTAACCAACAATATCAACCACAATTTTATTCTTACTGATCCAGATTTCATAGTAATTTTAGTAAACAAAGTATTTAAAATTTTATTTCAAATCCATAATTTTTCTATCCAATCAGTCGTGATGATTCTTGTACGGTTTTATTCCCATTAAATAAACCATGCCTTAGGTTAATTATTTTATTATCGCATCTATGTTCAAATGAAATCACTTCAGCCTTGTTGTTTTCCCTTTTTTGAGGTCACGTGGGGGATTCGAATTTCTAACCTTTTGGTCGGCTATTATTTCCTTTTTTGTGCATCAGAATCCCAAACAAACAAACAGTAAGCCTTTGGTCTTTATGTTTGGGCGTTAAATTTTCATTTTTAGTTTTCTCTTTTTTGTGGGGAAATTTTGTTGGGCGTATATTAGCTTTCTAAGATGTCAATGGACATTTAATTTCTTATTTAAGAAGAAAGAGAACCTGTTTATCATGAATTCCAATCTCATTCTCTTTGGCACAGTTCTGCAAATCAGCAGTTGAACCAATGGGTGAAGAGAGTGATCATGTACACATAATTGCCTTATCTGATGCTTTGGGTGTGGCGATTCGTGTTCTGTACCTCGATCGGAGCTCTTGTGATTCTGGTGGCCTCAGTGTAAATCACCATGATTTTGTTCCTGCTGCTAGTGAGGTCTCAAGTGATAGTGGTGCTGGCTCTGAGATTAAGATCCCTTTCATCACTTTGCTCTATCGTCCCGGTCATTATGATATCCTTTATCCAAAGTGATGGTAAACAGCTCTCATGAACTTATTTGAAAAATTGCCACAGAAATGTCTCTTCCTCCCACCTTTTATATGCAACAGATTAACTTTATAGTCTGTATAAAATGATTATGTTTAAAAGTATATTGTCGCTGCCATCCTCATTCCTCATGCAAAATGATATTTTCATCTGTAGTTGTCTACCATTATTTGCAAATTTGTTTCATGTCTTTGATTTACTTGGGAATTTTATTCAGTGTTGGAGGTTTTTTGTTCTGGATGGTTCAGCTTGAATTTTATGTCATGTATTTCAGGCCATTGGCAAACCCTGGTCGGGCTCTCAGAGTTGAACTGCATTGACATGACAGACATGGATCCAAGCTTCAACAAGATAAAGGTTGGATTTCATAATTGATGCTTGCCAGATGTTCTGTACTGATTACTGATGAGCTGTTTGAGTATAACAAAAAAAAAAAAAAAAAAAAAAGGAATTATATTCACCAGTTAACTGAAATTTGAAATATACATATGATCGGTCATTGAGATTTTCAGTCATCGTACAAATAGATTTCCTTACGCAATTTCTCATCATTTCACTCAGAATGTCTGAGATATAGTATTTTCAATTTCAATATAGGGGCTAGTACATATTTTTTAGAAAATGTTCAATTTGTCAAAAACTTCCAATTCAACCCTGCATTTAGAAAATGTTCTATTTGTCTTTGTACATTTTGAGTCAATAGTTATATGGTTATGCAAAAAAATGAAAATTAAAAGCAGGATATATTTTTGGCCCTTGAAGTTTGGGATTAATGTCTATTTGGTTTTGAAATTTCAAAAAAAGTAGTTAAATTTCTTAGGTTTGAGCGTAGTTCAACTGCCATATAGTATATGTTAATGACTAAGGTTTGTGGTTGGAATTCTCTCTCTCCTATTATTGATTGGATTGTTGACATGGTCATCTCCTTTCTCTCTCGACCTTGTCACTATTGCTACTGACATTGTGTTGTCACCTTGAAAGAACAAACAAGTGATGAGTGCTCGTTTGTTTTAGATCTAACTAGTGAACAGGTAGGAATGGTGCTCGTTTGTTGTAAATATGACAAACAAATGGGCACTTGTTTCATAGATATTATTACACACTCAATGATATAAATGACTCACATTTATGAATAGCTCAATGATATATATACATGTGAGAGAAAAGAATAAGTTATAGAATAACAAACTTAGTAACATATCCTAACAGATTAACTAAACTAAACCTTCTAATAGATATGGACACAACAGTGACGAGAGGTGAAACAATGGTCAAGAGATAAGAATAAGATTTTTAAACTTTCGACTAAAGTGTTTCTTATAAAACTTCACAGATTGATTCGGATCCAAAGCATATTTTGCTAAAAAATCAATTTCTTCATAGATAATTTAATCCCTGCCATGCCCCTCGGGCTTTGCTGGTAAGATTTACTTTAATAATTACTAAATTAATAATATGGGAAAATAAGGCATAAAGGTTAAAGGGTAAAATAGGTCTTTAATTTTAAAAGTGTTAAATAGATTCTTAAATTTTCATATCCTTGTCTAATTTAATGAGAAGAAAACTAAAATTAACAAATCTTTTCATTTAAAGTTTTGCTAACCTACTTTCAATTTTATGTTTACTAGATAATTATTAAACATTTTTTAAATTTAGGAACACAATTGATATAAAAATTGAATGTTCACGAATTGATTGTACATAAGCCCAAGTTTATGAAATTACATTTATAATTTAACCAAGGTTGAAAGATACCATGGCGTAAATTCTGTTAAGCTACATACCAATGTTTGAGTGTAGCTCCCAATTCGAGGGCCTTTGAAGCCCAACGGTATAACAATGAACTAAAATGGTGACAATCCAAATTTCTCTTTTAGGTCACATACCACACAATTTTAGGTTTCAATTTCAAGTTCTCCTCAAAATTCTAAAAAAAACTTATATTCTAAAAATAGTAAATTTTAGGTTTCAATTTCAAGTTCTCCTCAAAATTCTAAAAAAACTTATATTCCAAAAATAGTTTTGAAAGGTTTATGAAAGGTAAGGAACAATTGCAAATATAGCACAATGTAAAATGATTTGCAAATATAACAAAATTTAGATTCAATTGCTAATAGGTGATAGACTCTATCACTGATAGAGTTTGCTATATTTGAAATTATTTTAAAATGTTGTTATACACTTAGTTATTATCTCTAAAAATGTTATCCATTACAATTACCCTAAGGGGTGTTTGAGCCTCAACTTGCATTGGTGGAGTGAGGTATGATAGATAGTCCACTCAATAGCCCACTCAATGTTTGGGTCACCCATTATAATAATTGAAGTTTTCAATTATTATAACCCACAATTAGCGACAATAAAACTATTTGAAAACTCTCATTATCTACCGTGTTTACTATCTTATAACAATCCTCTCTCCTCATTTTTAACTCAAACTAAAATAGTTTGCACTCCAAATACAGATTATTATAATCCAGACTAAAATAGTATGTACCACAAATGCAAACTATTATAACTATAATAACCACTAATTATAATAACTAACTCAGCACTCCAAATAACCCTTAAGAATAATATTGTAATATTTAAGACAAAGAGCAAGGTTAAGTGATATTTTTTATAATTTAACCTTATTTATTTTTGTCAAAATGAATATAGCTCAACCGACATAAAACTTATATTATTAACCTCGAAATTAATCTGAGGCTCGATTCTCCCCACCTACCAAATTTGTAATTCTTTGTGAGATCTATTTAGAACATTTGCGGCCAATTTTTAGTCAAATATGTTTTTTTTTAATAGAACTTATTATTCTTTATGCTGAATACATATTTTCTCCTTGTAATTGATGCAGATTTTGTCGTAACAACCATTATTTACATGATGAAAATGGTATTCAATGTTTGTTTCTGTATTGTTCCTTTTCCCAAATATCAAGGAATTTTCCATAAAATTATCATTGTCCACTCTTCTTGCTTTTTCTTGCACATTATATATTATTTGATTGATATAATTATCAATTATGCAAAAAAATTCAAGCTAAGCATAATTCAATAAGGTATTGTATCCAATCAAAGAGTTGAAAAGTTGAATCTTAACCTCTGCATGCGATTGAACTTAAAAAAGAAAAAAAATTAACAAAATTTGATTAGCCATTGTTAAACTAAAAATTGTGGTCTTTCAATATATATACATGAGGATTTAGTCAATAGATGACTTTCGTCTTTTCATCAAAATAATAAAAAATGGAGAATAATTAGGTGCAATCATGCAATTTATTCTCATACTCTCCTTTTTTTTAAATTAAAAAAAATCATTAAAAGATTGTACCATATAGCACAATCCTATTGAGTATTGGTCGGATTGCACAAGTGACGGGTGCAGCTGAGTTTTTTCTATAAAAAAGTAGACAATTTTAGTCACATCTTTAGTATTACAAACTATTCTAACATTAGTTGATGAGCATAGTTCAACGGGTATAAATATATTACTATCAACCTCAAGATCAGAGAGCTTATCTACACAAATTCTCAAGAAAAAAATAAAGAAGAAAAAAACATTGCGAACTTCAATGTATGAACTTGGTTTTTATTTATTTATTTTTCTTGCTAAGTTCGTTTGCTGCTATTTTGATTATTATTTATGCTTTTGCAATCAATTCATCAAGTTCTAGTTATCACTGATTTAAAGATTTGCACGTGTTCTTTGTTTCAATTGAATTCAAATATTAGGGTTTTTTTTTTCACTTTTAATCATTAATTCTTTATTTGATTTTTTTTAGGGAAAAAAAACACCAAACTTACAAAGAGAAATTGTCAAATGCTTTGAAGATGAGTTTTATTATAAGCTCTTTGGTTTAGTTAAATATTCTAAAATGTCCCAATAACAATTTTCATATAAAACTAATTCTAAAAAGAAAATGAGTTTGCCTGTATTAAATATAGTTAGATCTTACTACACATCTTCCAAAAATTCAAATCCTTAAAATCCACAACTTTTTGTACACTACTTGTTCTTCTCTTTACTTGAAAACTTACCCAAAAAATGTATATAATAAAATTATAACTACAACACTCTAATGTAATCACTTTCCAATATGTTTAATAGAAAAGTATTGATATTTCGTGATGAAAATGACTATGTATAGAGTTTGAAATGGGCGAGGGATAATACTTAGGTGTATTTCAGGTTGCACTCATTTTGATGCATTCCACTCTCATCGCTCACATAAAAAAATTATTAAAAGATTTTAAGAAAGAAACAAGAAAAATTTGTCACATGTCAAATTATGATAGGATAATTTGGTGAGATGTACAAAGATAGGTGCTACCCGGGATATATTTAAGTATTTTTGTTGAAAGAGTAGGAAAAGAAACGAAAGGTTTTGGGGGAGAGAGTAGAAGTAAGGATGGTATGCCTAAAAAAGCAAAAGGTTTGATCCAATTTACATAGAAAGAAATGCAAAATGGTCAAAAAAGTGGAAAGACATAGGCCATAGTATTCATCATAAAGTTCCACTCCCATTCTTCTTTTTCCTCATTTTCTTATAACTTTCCATCTAATTCCCACTCTTTTCCAACTCAATATTCTCATTTTTCTTTTCTTTTCTTTTCTTTTTTTTTTCAACAGTATTTTAGGCTTATGTGGATATTGTGCCTAAAAAAACATTATTTTGGTTGATAATTTTTAGGAAAAATATCGATTTACCTCTCTAAATTTTGGGAGTTGTATCAATTTAAATCTTGGAATAATAATTGTATTGATTTAAACTCTCAACTTTTATAAGTGTATCAATTTATGCCCTTTATTACGTTCTATTTGGATAAACATTATGTGAGATTTATAATTTCATTGATTGATCTTCTAAACTTTTGTAAGAGAATCAATTTAAACTCTTGGTTAAAATTATCTTTGAAATTTGTACATGCATCAATTCTAATCATCAATTTTATTAATCCAATATTTGAAAAAGTACACACATGTGAACCATCATGGGTTGGCCTGATGGTAAATAGAGGGACCATGAACTTTATAAAGAGCTAAGAGGTCATGAATTCAATCTGTGGTGGCCAAAGTCTACACACGTGTAAAAATTGAATGCATGAACAATTTTTCAGGGTTAAATTGATACAACCCAAAATTTAATTGGGAGTGTAAATTGATAAAAAAAAATCCAATTTATTTTAAAAAAAATAAAATAAACACATACAATGGGAGCATAAACAACAATATGCTTTATTGTTCTCTTTAGCCTACCCCTAAATAATTAATAAAGGTATATATATAGTGAATTATTTGATATCAATCTTTATGGAGTCAAAATAGGTATCTCCCCTAAGTCATAGCAATCAACAGTCCATCAAAGTCCTTCCCAACAAAATACCTATTTCATTTTTCTTTCTAATTGTGTTCATGAATATTTTTTTAAAATCATGCACAAAAAAGAATTTTATTTTCTTTTATATTGAAAGCTAATTTGGTAGGATACTCTTTTAAAAATAATAATGTTTTGTTGTTTTCATATGTTTTCTTTCATATTTGTTGTTTGTATGTGACCTTTTTGTTTGTACGATTGATTCAACAAATTATGTTTTCAAATTATTTGTTAATAAAAAAAATTATTTTTCCTAACTTAAATATGAACATTTGATTATAATTTTGTTGTACTCTCTTTTCATGCATGAAAAGAAAAAAAAAATAAAAAGGAAAAAGGAAAAAATAAAAAAAAAATAATAATAAAATAAAATTTGGCTATGCTTTTTGGTAGCATAAAGCCATGATTGAAAGAGAAATATTCCTCAATCATGTTGGAGAGTTGGATGAAGAAGCTAAGGAGTTACCCCACAATTATGATCTTTGTCCATCCCCAACAACTTCATTCATTTTATGTTTTTCTCTTATATAAACATCAACATCAAAATTACTATCTACTCCCTTTTAAAAAAATTTCATTTCTCCAATATATTAGTATGAATTTATGATTGGTAATTTTATTTTTCGATCTCTTATATAAAACGATCGAATGTACCTTTTTAGATCTACGTAAATTTTATCTCACGTTGTAATCATATGGATAGTTTTTTCATACTACTTACATGTGTTATAGGTCATATCTTAGTGAACTAAAAAATAATGTAGAATCTACCGTACGATAAAAGTAGGGTTGTTTTCAAATATAGAAAAATGAGTCAAATTATTTACAAATATAGAAAATTTTACTGTCTATCAGCAATAGACCGCGATAGAATTCTATCACTTGAGTGATATAAGTCTATTGCTTTCTATTGCTCAAATGATAGAATTCTATTGCAATCTATTGCTGATAAAGAGTAGAAATTTTCTATATTTGTAAATAGTTTGATATTTTTTCTGTTTATAATAATTTCCCGTAAAAGTAATATATCAATTAATTTTGTGTAAATATTAAAGGGAAAATTGAAAAAGGAAAATTGAAAGAAAAAAAAAAAGACACCTCTTAAGTATGGTGGTAGTTGCAATAATTATACCCGCAAACTTTGAATTGTAAAAATTGAGCCCTCAAACTTATGCAAGTGTTAAAATTGGACCCTAAAACTTAAAATACTCGTAGAAATTGAACTCCCAAATGAAAAAAAAAAAAAACTTATTTGAGAGTTCAATTTTTATCGGTTAGGGAGATCAATTTCAACCACTGTTGTAAGTTTGAGAGTCTAATTTTAAGAGCTGTATAAGTTCGAGGACTCAATTTTTACAATTGAAAGTTTAATGGTGTAATTGCAATGGCTACTAGCATACTTTAGAGGTGATTTTTACAATCTGTCCAATATTAAATGAAAGAGGATCTCACAATACGAAAGTGGTCTAGGCTACTTTATCGATAAGAAATATCTATTTAGAAACGCGGCAAGCGGCTTTTGCTATAAATTTTTTTTTTTTTTGATAGTTGTTAGGTTGTTTATTTTTCATTAGTAAAGTGACCAAAGAAAAAAGAAAAAAAAAAAGCTTAATTTATGTTTCCATCACTTGGTATTAAAACTTAACATTTTAAATAAGTAAATAGCTCTTAGATCAATTAACTCTCTTCAAATCAAATTTATAATGTTATATATTTATTTTTTAAAAAATAAGAGAGAGAGAATGAAAAGGCAAACCTTTATAATATGTTTAACATCAATGATTGTAATCAATCTAAAACAGTTATTGAATTGTATTTAATAAAATAAATCATATCTTGTTTCATGGATGAAATAATGAATGTGCTAGTTTGGTTCATATTATTTTAGATTAAAATTTACATAATAAACAAATTGATGCAGTGTATTAATAATAATAATTTCACATAATAAATACTTGCCATGTACATATGTTATTAATAATATATTTTGGTAAATGATAATTAGTTGAATTTGATCAGAATTATTGCAAATATAGTGTCATTAAGTAGATTTCCAACATATTATTTTAAGGTTGTTTAGTGATTTTAGTAAACTCTGCAAATTGTTGTTTTGTATGAATTTTGTCGAAAAATTATTATAAATAGAAAAAATATTGAAATTTTTCTGTATTTATAAATATTTTAGTTCATTTTTCTTTTTATATTTGAAAGCAGCTCATCTGATTTATGATTTATAACTTTTCTTTGATTTATAACTTTACTTTGATTTTATTTAAGAATCAAACAATAAATTTGACAATGATTATGTAAATAAATAAAAAATAAAAAGAAAGAATTGGTTTCAAACGAAAATATTAGTATTTTTTAAATAAATGAAAGTTGTGTTTATTTTATTATTATTATTTTTTTTTTTGTGAGATAATGAAAGTTTTTGTTTTATACCATTAATGATAGGAAGCTTGTACAATAATTATGACACAAATTAATGTGCTAATCAAAATTAATCAAAGTAATTTATAAAAAGTAATTGATTCTAAATAGTTAATAAATATTTAGTCGAATATTTAATTAAAATGACTATCAATACTTAATTAATTTAACTAACTAAAATTAATTAAGCACTGTTATGATATACTACAGATTATCGTTAATTTAATCTTATTTTTATTAATAAAAAAGAGTTAAGTACATATTTTAACCTATCAATTTACTACTACTTATACATTAATTGAATGGCCAAGCATATTGATTATACAACATATAATTATCCATTATTTTAATGTAGTCTTATTGATTATAAATTAAAGTTAAAATACTAATTAATTTAAATTGATTAGTCTTAATTAAATAATTTTAAAATATAGGAAAATTATTATGAACATAAAAAATATCAAACTATTTACCAATATAAAATTTTTTAAAATTTTTCTATATTTGTAAATAGTTTGACTCATTTTTTTATATTTGAAAACAATCCTTAAATATAAGTATAAATAATTTTTTAATATAAAAAATCACAATTATATGGAATAACGTGGATTTGAATGTAGCATTATTATAAAGGAGACTAGCTCAAGTGGTTTAATATCTATACTAAAAAGTTAAATATGAATATAAATTACACAAAAAAAAAAAAAAAACATTTTTTCGTATATAACATAATGTTTAAAACTTCACAAAATAATTTGAAGTTTAAATCAAAATCAAATACAAAATTCAATGTTGCCAAAGTTTTTTTTTTAATTATTATTAACTATGATAATTAAATGTTGCCAATATAAATTTAAAAAAAATGAACAATAGTTAGAGGTATTTGACCTATACTATTTCCGTTAAAAGTTTACGTCCCTCTTATCTCTATTATCTTACTTAAAGAAAAAAATGATAATAATTGATTGCTAATTATATTTTTTAATTAGTAAAATCTAGTAAATTGCAAGTTTCGATTTCTATAGAAAATTTAGTTTTCAATTTGATTTGTGCAATTTTAAAACTTTCAATTTAATTCAATTTAATTTAGATTAATTTTTAATTTTTAAACTTTAAACCATTTATTCCAACACTATTTTCATGTTCGAATAATATAATTATCGAACAAACTATATAAAAAGAGAAAATATAAATTTGTTTTGAATGTAAATAGAAAACGTGTCGTATATTCAACACACCAAAGCAAATAACAACATCAACAACGGGACGAATTCAATATGGACCAAAGTCCAAACCTTAGTTTTCTCCCTCTTTCATCATTGTTTGATTTTCTCTCTCTTACTTTGTATTTTTTTTTTTTTTTAGAGTTAAAAGTACAAAACTCTCTTATTCCATTGTTGATGCAATTTTTACAACAAAGGAAAAAAAACGAATATACTTTTGTGTATGCTTTGCTTTGGACCATCTTCTTCTTTTACAATGTGATCAACGATGGAGATCGTTTTTATCTCAAGTGGGCCCCCCCATATTTTTTTTCTTTTTATAATTTGTCCTTTCTTTCTCCTTTGCTTAAGATCATTAAAAAAAATGGAGGGAATTTTATTTTATTTATTTTTTATTTTTGAAATGGGACCCACATTAAGAGTGCATAGAATGTGTGCCACATTGGAATCTCTCAGATATTAAAATGCTTTTCTCTACCACCACCACGCGCTTCTACTGTGCGTGTCTGTCAATCGCCTCCTTTAATCATTGTCACCCTTTCTTTTTATAGTATAGACACTAAATTTAAAAGAGCTGAGGATATGTTAATTACCACTTAATATATTTATATTTGTTTATCTTTTTTCACCCTCTACACATTGAATTAAAAAAAAAAAAAAATTTGAAAGGGCAGAAACCCAAAGGACCACCACGTTTCAGAGTTCTTTTATTTAGAACACGAAAAACTAATCGTGAGAATGAGAGAAATGAGGAAGAAAAGAAAATGGAGAGACGAGAGAAGAAAATGAAGAGGAGGCGCTGTTGGCAACTACCATGTATGAGAAGAGGGAGAGAAAGAAAAGAGAAAAGTTAGAAAAATATCTTGTATTTTAATTAAAAACAGTTGTCAAAATTAACTTCTTGTAAACTTTCCTTAACCTCTTGAGTGAGAGTAAATATCTCCACGTGCGTAGATTGACTACTCTTAATATTTGTTAACTTTCTTAAATAATAATACTCTACTAAAATAAACATAATTTAGTGATAATTGACGTGTTCTACTTTTATTGAGGTTAGATGTTCAAAATTTTCAAACTCGTTTGGTATACTAAGCTAACTAACAAAAGATGCATCATATATTTTAAACAAAAATGGGTTAAATTTGGTATAATAGAATCAACCAATAAAGAGAGACAATTTATGAAATGGATAGATTTAGGCGGGCCCAAGATGTACTCCCCATTTTGAGAAATTTATTTCAAAATTTCCAAAGATTATGGAATTCCAATTGAGTTCCCAATAAAATAATTTCCTTTATAATATAATAATGATGAGAATTGCTATAGGTAGAAAAAGAATTGTATTTGCAAATCTAGCCATAGTTTTAAAATTTTGTAAATATAACAAAAATTTATATCTGGTTTTTTTTTTTTTTTTTAATATCATCCTATTTGTTGTATCAGCAAATTATCAACTAATATATCAAATATGAAGTATATCATTTATACACTAATATGTCATGACTTTATTTATGTTATATTAGATGTTGTTTATCAATAATCGTAAATATCGTTTTTGTTTTCTTGTTTCATTTTGATAAGAAATTGTTTTAATTTGATTAGTTCAATTTAGATGATTTGGTTTAAATTTTGGCATTAATTGTGTTATGTTTTTTAATTTTTTTTAATTTTAATTTTGATGACATATTTTAATAGCAACATGAGATGCATCTATCTTTATACATCTTACTCTATTACATGCATAGACAATAAATTAAAAATATAAAATTATACTTGGGTGCATCTTCTATGCATCTCACCTTCATCACTCACACTAGAAAAAACATTAAAATATTTCAAATAAGAAATAAATTTTTTTTTTGACAGGTGATAAATTATAATTAGACAATTTAGTGTGATGCAAACAGATAGGTGTTGTCCGAGATGCACCTAAGTATTTTTTAAAAATATTTAAAAAATGAAGTAAAAAGGATTTTCCATGTGTGGCAAATTATGATTGGACAATTTAGTGGGATGCACAAAGATAGATGCTACCGATGTATTGAATATAAAATATATCAGTTAATCTATTCTTTTTTAAAAAATTACATGATTTTGATGGTATGTCAACTGTATTCGATTTTATATATCAGTAAGCAAATATACTTCATATTTTGTATATTAGTTGATTGATATACCAAAGTTAAATAGAAACAACTATATTGATGACATTATTAAACACCAAATATGAAGCATGTCATTCAAAATTATATACTCAAAGTAAAACATTTGTATTTCAATTGTATACTAGTACTAATTCAAAATGCATTTTAAGTACATCATTCGTATATCAGTAGTATATTATAATTCGTTCAAAGTACAATACTAAGTATTAGATTGATGCATGAGTAATTTATCAGCACTCGTCTAAAGAAAAATGAGACACCTCTAACTAAATTATGGTTTGACCCATCTAACTAGATGTTCCTATGACAAAAACCATATTAGACACTTTAAAACAAAAGTAGAGACGTATTGGACGTGATCTTACAAACTTGAGAACTAAACTTATAAGTAATTGAAGAATATATTTTTTTAGTATAATAAATAATGAAAGTTTTGAATCACAAACTTTTATGTCGCACACATATTATGCATTTGTTAATCTACGCTCACTTTGACTAATTGAAAATGAATTTAAGAGATGTCTTTTCCTTTCTTAAAATAATTTCCATATGTTTTCTAAAGTATATAATATAAGCTACTTATTTGGTATAATTGTTTTTACATTCATTTATCTATCACACTATATCAAGTCTCACAACTAACATTTTGTCCAATAATATGTCACATCATCATTTAGTTAATCGCATTCTTATACAAAATTGTAACTTTTGTTAATTTTGTTTTTTTTTAATTATTGTAGTGTTATAAACTAAGTCAGAGACCGTCTAAAATTAAGAAAATAGGTAAAATTCTTATGGTTAACTTTTTCTAAACATAGTTAAAATTATTTAAAGTTTAGATACAACTAATGATGTAAGCACTAAATTAACACACTCATTAAAATTTAATGATTAAATAGATACAATCATCAAATTGTATGATTTAAGTAGATACAATGTTCAAAGCATGTAAACTAAATTGCCTAATATTAAAATATATTCCCCCTATCTCTTCACACACACATATATATATATTCAACTTAAATTGTTATTTTCATTTTTTTAGAGTTATTTTCAAATATAGAAAAATGAGTCAAACTATTTACAAATATAGAAAATTTTTACTGTCTATCAGCGATAGACTATGATGATTTCTATCGCTTGAGCAATAGACTTCTATCGTAAATAGTTTGATATTTTTTCTATTTATAATAATGTTATTTTTATTTTATTCATTTATATTTTTTTTTGTTATTTTATTCATTTTAGTCATTTTAACTATTCTCATTCATGTTGACAATAACATAATAACAAATATAATCGAATATAAATAATTTTTTTCATTGGAGTGTACTCTTATACGGTCATTAATTTTTTAAAATTCTTACATTTACCCATACTTCATCCGTAGTTGATGCATTAAATATTCTCAAGTAGATCTTCCTATAAAAGATTTGCAAAAATCCATTGACAGAAAATTGATAATGCTATCAAATTGAGACTTTAAATAACATGCTAAAAAACAGATAGACATGCCACTTCGACATCTTGCTTAAAAAATGATTTTTTTTTTTTGTTATGAATTGGGTAACATCTGTCCAAATTGATTTCGATGGTTAAAATACAATTTAAATTAAACATTCATAGTCTAAACATGTCAATAAAATAAAACAAAATTTTGTTTTGTGTTTTCAAAAATTAACATTTTTAATGGAAGGGAAATTTTTAAAAATAGAAAAATAAGGAAAACTATTTACAAAAAAAAATAGTAAAATTTTTTAGATAGTTGTGATAGACATTGATAGAAATTTATTAACGATAGAAATGATAGAAGTCTATCACTGATAGATACTAATAGAAGTCTGTCCGTATCTTTTTTGCTATTTTCTATAAATAGTTTGACATTTTTTCTATCTACGAAAAAAAATTAAAACTAAATGAAACTACGTAAAGGTCATGAAAGAACCTTCAATATACTTGGTGTTTGATAATTTAATAAAATTATAGAAGTAACATAATAATAATAAAAAAAGATAGAGAGAGAGTGGATATTTTATATCTTGTAATTACTTTAGTCCAATTAAAGGTCGAATAAATGAGAAAAAAAAATAATGGGGTTTTTTTTTTTTTTTTTTTTTGTTTTGTTTTGTTATGTGTGATGTTTCGAAAAACAGCGCTGTGGCTGTAAGGTTGTCGTCCAGGTTTGACGGACACGCGCCTCAAAAGACGGTGAGATACCTCAACTTCAACTTAAACGGTCCTTTTTTTTTTCCTATTTTTTTTTCACTCATTTAACATTTTGGTACATCATTCGATAATATATTATTTTATTTTATAAATATTATAAATTAGTTAAATATTTCTTTATGGTAAATAATGAAGATAGGCTACTAGAGTATTAGGAATTTCCTTTATTTTGTTCCATCCATCTTTTCTAAACTAACCTCGTCATATATTTGTTTTACAAAATCTAAATTTAGATCTGACTATTAATTTTTGAGATAGAATTTGATATTTTTTTTTACGAATACTCGAATTGAGTCTCGTTTTGATATTTGAACTTTGACATTTGTTTCATTTTCATTTCTATATTTTCAAAATACATAATTTAGGGTATGTTCGTTAACCATTTAGTTTTTGAAAATAAAATTTTAAACACTACTTCCACTTATAAATTTATTTGTTTTATTATCCATTTTTCACTAATATTCTTAAAAATCCAACCAAATTTTGAAAAACAAAGTTTTAGAATTTTGTTTGTGTTTTTTAAATCATATATTAAAAAAATGTGAATACATGGTGTGTGCTTTAGGAAAGAGCAAACATAAATTTCAAAATCACGAAACTAAAATTAAAATTATTACAAAACTAAGCCTTAATTATTGTTTTTTTTTTAAATTAATTATTTTGGTCTATGAAGTGTTATCAATTATGTCATGGTTCCTTAACTAAAGAAAGCAACCAATTTGGTTATTATTTTATTATATTGCCACCTAAAATTTAGGCACCCAATATTTGATTTCATCCATTATGTTTTATTTTGTTTTTTTTTCTCCTCAAGATAATTTGAACTTTTTAATATTTTGATGGATAATTTATGTCTTTTAAATTGTTGAACTATACTCACGTAGGTACATATGTTAGCATTAACATATTGGTATACATACTTAAAATTAATCAAAATAAATGCGAGTAGTAAAACAATGGTTAAATTACATGGTTCGTTCCTGAACCTTTATGCTTATATCTATTTAGTCTATGAACTTTCAAAGTTATCTAACATGCTTAACTTTCAATTTTGTGTCTAGTGGATATGTGAATTTAAAAAAAATTAAAAATTCAAAGACTATATTTATAATTTTGAAAGTTTAAGGGTTAAATTGATACAATTTTTAAAGTTAAAAAAAAATATTTTGTAAATTTCAAGGAGGCTATTTTTTTTTTAATACAACATGAAGCTAGAATGAAATATATTTTGAAAGTTTAAATATGAAAATGAACATTTTTGAGAGTTCATCAACCAAAATATAATAATATCAAAAGTTCATTTAAAAAAAAAAAACTCAAAAGTTGGGAAGGAAAATGAGATAAAAGAAAAGAAAGAAGAGAGAGAAAGAAAGGAAAAAAAAAGGGGGCAAAGACAGAGGAAAAAAGCTCTGTTTTTTCGCTTTAATCAATGACTGTGCCCTGTCTCTCCTCGTCTCTCACACACATTGTTTCCTTTCGACATTTTCAGGTTTAATGTTACGAGAGAGAAACAGATTAGAGATTTGTGAAAATTTCTTAATCAAAATTTCATTCCCAATAACATTACAGCATAACCCACATCCATTAATTCTCCTTTTCTAATCTCCTTCTCCTTCTTTTTCATTTCTTCTCTTCTTCTTCTTCTTCTTCCCTCTCATTCCCCCATTTCCCCTTTTTCATTTTTTCTTCTTCCCACTCATTCTCCTTCTAGGGTTTTGAAACCAAATCATACCCAATCCCCCCACCAATTTCAGCTAATTACATCATTAAATTTCCTTTCTTAATTCTTCTCTCTTTTTGGGTGCTGTAAAAAAAGTCCCTTCTCTCTGATCACCTTCTTCTCTGTACCCTATGGGTTAATAATTCTTCCCTTTTGATTTTTGGGTTTTCATTCTTTTTCTCTCCCCTCTTATGCTGGCTTGTTGTTGTTGTTGTTGTTTTTGTTGTTAGGTTTCTTTTTTCTGGGTTTGTTGATAGGGTCTGTCTCCTGTTGTTGTTTCTTGCCTTTCTTTTTCTGGGGTTTTCTTGTTGTTGATCATGGACTAGAATGTGGAAGATCTGATTCTGTTTCTCACGATTTTTGGGGGATCCATGTCTTGGTTTGCTCCCCTTTACCCTGATCGAGTTTTAATGGCGCCTTGTTATTGACATTTGTTTTTCCCCCCCTTGGCTGCAAGTATATTGGTTTTTTCTCAAAATGCATTTCGCGAAGCTTGATGACTCTCCTATGTTCCGCAAGCAGGTCAGCTCTCTCTTTCCCCTTCACTTTATAATTAATGTGTGTGTCTGTGTGTGTATGTATGTGTTTTTTTTTTCTTTTCAATTTATCTTCTCTATCGAGCTCAGTTTTGATGGGTATTAATTATTATTGGGTTTCTGAGACATACAAGGAAACTAGCTTAAGAAATTTTAAGGGTATTATTATATTTCGACGAACCCTTCTGAGAATCCTGGAAACCGTCTTTTTCTTTTAATGAACACTTTCCATATTTGTTTCTTGGCCAAGCAGTCAATTCCATTCTGGAAAAATTCCTTTAATGAACGGATGTGCCAGTTATAACTATCATCGTTCAGTAGATTACTAGCTAGCTTGGTCGTCGTGTAAATGGTTAGATATTGTTTTAATGAGCCTATTTCAGATAATCTCGTATTCCCAAATTTGAAATTTACTTGCTTAGGAAAGTTGGGACGGTAACTGTTCCTAGAATGGGAATTTAATAGTCCTTTACAGGAGTTTTAGTTGCATTTCTGAAAAATCGTGGTTGGACTGCAAGGGTAATAGACAACTATTCTTGTGCTTGAGCGTATTCCACATAATACATTATTGTTTTTAGTTTTTATTTTTAAAAGTTTTGTTACGTATTCATCAACATAAAGATACTATGGTCTCTGATAAGTGTATGTCGTTCTGAATTTATGAATTGACCGTTCCAATTAGGATTTTGAAGTTTCTGTATGTGTACCTGTGTGTGTCTAAAGGAAAGTTCCTATAATATAAATGCTCGAGTTCTTATCTTGAGCATAGTTTTTCATGAGAAAGTTCTACAGGTTTCAAATATTCTCTGTGCCAGAGCTCCAAAGTTTGTTTGCTTGTTTCTCATTTTTATTTGTTAAATCTTTAAAATATTTTGTTCTGATAAGCAATTGGAAAGAGTATATGAACAAATAGGTGTAGAGGATAATGGCTATCACCATCTCTAATCCCCATGCCTTGGAAGGTTACCAACAAAAAGAAAAAAAGAAAAAAAAAAGAAAAAACCAGCCATTCAGAAAAAGTAAAATCATGGTTGATTTATATGTAATACTTGATCCAAGAGATACGATACACCTCACTCTTTTCCAGACCTCTCCAATACTGTCTCCTTTTTAATCCTAAAGAATCTACTTATTAGTCTGTCTGACAGGAATTGTTAAGATAAAGCCATGCCATATGATTATTGATTTTGTTTCCTTAAACTGAGTGCTGGACTGCTAGCCAACTGATCTTAAAAGATTACCCGCATAAAAATGAGCTGTTCAAGATAGATAATCTTCTGAAGGCCTCCTCATGAGCTTATAGTGAACACTCATAAAGGAAAAAACGGAAAAGAAGATGGCAGTGATTTTGGCTGGCTCATTCACGAATGAATAGTGCCCTGGTTTTTTCTTGTGAATTAATCCTACATGACTTGATTATTATTATTATTATTTTTTAATGAACAATCATATTTTCATTGGGAAAAATTAAAAAAAAAAAGGCATAATAAAAATAACCCACAAAAGAGAACCTAACTACAAAAGGGGCTCCAATTAAATAAAACAAGACCTAGAGTATAATTACAAAATGGCCTTGTCATTGAAGCCCATAAAGAAACATAGAATCCTTCAAGGGACCAAACATTGTTAGATTCTCGCCCACTCTCTAAAGATTCTTTTATTTCTCTCCCAAAAGACCCTAAAAATAGCACAAACTCTTGCTTGCCACAGAAACAACCCTTTCTCATGGAAAGGGCCGAAAGGCAAGTGGAGAAAAGAAGCTCCTTGATCGTCTCCCTACAACCCCAAGAGTTGGCAAAGCAAAAGTCGGATGCCTCGAAAAAACAACTCCAAACAAAATTGACAGAATCACGTATTCAGAGGATATGATTGAGGTCTTTCGTTGCCCTTCGCAAAGTGTTAAATAGCCAATTGACCCAAAAGCTTAAGCTAGTGGGTAAAGACAAATTTAATTATATATCATCTAACACTCCTCTCACTTGTGGGCTTGAAATATGAAGAAGACCCAAGAAGTGGATATCAATTTTAATTGGGGAGGAAATAACATTGCAGGGGCTTGAACATAGGACCTCCTGAACCAGCTTGCTTTGCTACCATCTTAAATCGCTGACTGACCGAAAAGCTTAAGCTTTTGAGTTAATTGGCGATTTAACACAAAGAATACAACAAAGTGAGCCGACCAAAATTGACCCTTGCTCGAGATCCAATTCAAGGTGTTAGCTCTTCCGTGTATAATTTGCCATACGAAGAACTTAACCTTCTTGGGAATCTTCACCTTTTGACAAAGGAAAAAACAAAACCACTCGACGAGGAGGAATTGATCAAAGACTGAAAAAAAAATTGCAGGAAAAGCTTTTGGACGAAGAACTAAGAATCTAATGGCAAGCATCCTCTTATGTAACAAAGACATCTGTTTCACTAGTTTAGAGAAGAGTAGGAGCACATATTAGCACTCCTAGGAATATACCAGAAAAGCACTCTAATTTGAGTTGTTTATAGGACTATAACGAAAAAAATTATTTTACGGAACAGTGATTGGATAATTTAAACCTTGCCTTCTTAACAATATACTCTCCATTCACTGTCTTGTCAATAAAAATTATGTATCCTATCTTGGAAAAAAAATTTATGTACTTTCTCTGTACATGACTCCCATAGTCCCATGTGATATATGCATCTTGTCTACTATTTATGCTTGGAACAAAATTTTGCATATAGGAAGGTACTTGAGAGGATCGCGATGATCCGAAGGTAAATCTTCGAAAATAGCTTCGGGCTTCGGTATCGAAGTTTTTTTGTAATTATTCTCTAGGTAACATCTTACTTAGTTGGAATCCCTTTCTTTAGAAAGGGTGTTTTGGTGGGCTTGTTTTTTTTATGCCTTGTATTCTTTCATTTTTTCTCAATGAAAGTGGTTGATTCTATAGAAAAAGTAACAAGCTCCCATGGAAAAAAGAAGAAGTAAAGAATAGAGCAATTATGGAAGTAAAATGAATACAAGAGGGCCTTGAAGCTTGCGACTGGAAGAAGTTAGAACCAACACCTTTAGATTTTTAAGCATAGCCTGGCAAATGATTTAATTGCAGTCAGAAAAAGTAAATAAATTTGAAGCCTCTATTCTCCTCCTTTATTAAAAATTCTATTTGTTCAAGGTAGCATCACCGTGCCAGAAGAGTGAATCATTAAGTTAAAGTTTTTAAGGCGTTTCCTTTTTCAAGAAGATTTTTGGTTGTCTTCATTCAAGAGCTGCGTTTTTTCACTAATTCCATGGAAGTATAATGATCATTCATTCAAAAACCTTAGTATCATTTGTCTATTTTAGCTTATTTTGTTGTTCTCCCCTCTTATGAGTATTTGCATATTTGAACATTAGTCTCTTTCGTTAAAAAGTTATGTTTCCTCCCCCCCCCCCTTAAAAAAAAAAAAAAAAACACGGAGATGCTATTGTAAATTCTTACATTGGCTCTGAATGCAGTTAAAATACATCTTGAGATTGTTTTATCTGCAAATATGCATGTTTTGCTAGGTTTTTTTTTGTTGTTAATGTCAATTGTGATACAGATACAATGCTTGGAGGAAAGTGCTGAATTATTGAGAGAGAGGAGTTTGAAGTTTTACAAAGGATGTCGAAAATATACGTACGTCTATTTTGGCATTTTCGTTTCTTTATTTTGTTGGTTGTTTAAAAAATATGTAAAGTTTCTCTATCAACCCAGTTGTGCTTCTACTTGAAATCAGGGTCTTCTTTAGAGGAGGACAATATTCCAAGTTGGAAATTCTAAGTAGGGTTAAGTTCTCTAGTTTGGCATTCTCCATTATAACCTTCTTCTTTTTGATGTGAAACATCGATAGTGATTTCATTGATAGAATCCTAATAACCTTCTTCTATGTTATATTGAATCCTAATCTGTATTGTAACATGCCAGATGATGATAAGCAGTTCATGTTTTCTTGTTTCTTCATTGCTTATTGTTTTCCTAGGATATGAAAATTGAAATAGAAAGATATTTTATGGTTATTCATGTTTTATGTGCAGACTTCTTGAGTTTTTGATGGGGTTATACACCAATGACATCAATTTTCTTCATTTACTCTCATACATGTAGAACTTATAAAAGTTCATTGATTAACCATAGCTACTGACAAGGATTTTCTTTACTATTTAATGCAGTTTGGTTAGTTTTGTTTGGTCAACTCTTACTCTCATGGTCAAGATTAGGCAAGAATTTTCTAATTGCCCTTTCTTTTTCTATTTTGCAGTGAAGGACTTGGTGAGGGATATGATGGTGATATTGCCTTTGCAAGTTCCCTGGAAACTTTTGGGGGAGGGCATAATGACCCAATCAGTGTTGCTTTTGGAGGTATGCTTGTTTGTTACAAAATTTATTTGGTAATGCTACATGTGAGTTGTACAAAAGCTCGAGACATTAGACCACATGATTTAGTGTAACTCTTGCATTGAGGGTTGTGATTGTTTAGTGGTGTTTTGTTGTTTGCTTTGTTGAGTGCAGTCATATTGATATCTCTTTATTTGCAACGACTCTTGCTTTATTTCCTTTCTTTTTCACATGATGATTGCAAGTATGACTTCTATTATAAATTTTCTTCTTATTTGAAGTTGAGCTAAATCTGCTCGTTGTGCTTGGTCAATTAACTTGTAGATGATATTTCAGGACCTGTCATGACCAAATTTACAATTGCTTTGAGGGAAATTGGGACATACAAGGAAGTCCTTCGCTCCCAGGTACAGTTTATCTCATGTATAAATGTGCTTTGGGTCTTCCATATCTTTTCTTTAATCACTGCTCAAGATTGTAGTTTTTACCTATTTTTCTTTTCTGCAATTATAGTTTTGCCTTGAGAAAGTGGAATAAAATTTATATTTTGCTTCATTGAGTCACCGATCAATTTCTGTGAATAACTTTTTCCTGCGTACGATTTTCTTTTCTGTAAATTCAAATTCTTTAGGTAGAGGATACTTTAGAACTCAAGGATACAGTTGACAACCTATAGAACAAATCCTGTTCAAGTAAGGTCGTCTCTAGGTAGAGGATACTAAAAAGGTTTTTGAATGTTGAATATTCTGTTAGAACACATTTTATATTTTCTTCTTTTTTCTATTCATCAGGTGGAGCATATGCTTAATGACAGATTACTGCAGTTTGTCAACATTGATTTGCTTGAAGTCAAGGTACTACAAATTACAAATTGCTTAGTTTCATTCTTTCTTGACAAGTGAATTGGTCAGTTAAATTTCTTTTTCCGTTGGTTGGGTGGTCAAAGGGACAAACTTCTTGAAACCACGTCATTAAGGTCATGGGTTCAACTATCTAAGATACTATAATGTTTCATGGTCAACTAAATGCACGTAATTTGGCATGGATACTCATGGTTATAATAGAATCAAATTTGATTTTGCATGTATCACTAAGTATGTATTATTTTAATTGAGTCAGGAACAGTGGGAAAAATGGGAGAATCTTGATCTTCTTTCATTGTTTCCAAGCCCAAACCTTATGGGGAATGGTTTTCTCTTTTAAGATTTCAATTTAGCTTGGCAGCTCAAGAATCCCTCCTTGTTTACCATCCATTAAAAAGAAAAGAAAGAGTTCTTGGGACTTGGCAGCTCAACCTTCCTTGTTTACATCCTTCAAAAAGAGGAGTTCTTGGGAGGGTGCTATCAAAGGAATTGCTTGGGAGGTGTGGATGGAATGAAATTATAGAACTCTTAGAGAGACTCTTAGAGATTATTAATGTGGCCTCTCAACAATGCGAGGCCATTTGAAAAGGGCATTTACATATGAAAATTAGATTTTGTTGTGGGAACTCGTTCTGGGTAGCATCAAACTCAAGATAGGTCTGGGAGTCCAATGTGGAAACTCAATGCCACCTTTTCATTCTTTTCTTGGTAGTTTCTGGGAATTAATTCCCGAATGATATAAAAGGGCCTCCTCACAACCTTGGAGGCCATCAAATGTGGAAGAGAAGCTAAAATCTTTTCGTTTACTTTCGTTAGGGCTTCTATTCGGTCTTTATGGCTTGAGAGGAATGCTCGAGTATTCTTCAGGAAAGAAAGTCTTCTTATAAGTTCAATTCTGTTCTGTTCTGTTTGTTTGTTTTTTTTTGTTTGTTTGTTTTGATATCCGTGAGTGTCCAGGCCAGCTTACGCGCACCTCGACTAATTAGAAGAGATATCTATGTATTCCTTCTCATGGGCTCTCCTTTTGTATATATCATTTTATCAATGGGACTGTATCTTTAAATAAAAAAAGACTTCTTTGGTTTACGACGCTATTAATTTCCAAGTTTCATTACGGATCTCTCTCTCAAAATTCTGTTTCATATTTCTTTGAAGTTTGTTTCCTACAAAAGACTATATATATAAGGAACAAAATATGCAGCTTGTCCGTTTGTTGTTGAGCACCTCTTTTAAGGTATCTATTGTTAGTGCAGGAAGCAAGGAAGCGCTTTGACAAGGCTAGTCTTCTCTATGACCAGGTGTGATTGTTGTAACTTCTGTATGAAATACATATAGCTACACTACCATGCTGCTTCATTTATTTTTATTGGATTTATCTCTCCTCAAATTAGATGGCGTGGAAAAGGATTTATTAGTATATCATCATAACCAGTGTTTTTTTTTCTTGAGGTGCACAATAGAAAATTTAGATTTTTACTATGTAAAAGAATTAATGAAAATTTTAGAACTAGAGATTTCGTAAGAGATATTTAGAGAAAATAGTTTATTTATGTATTTATTGTTAAATAGTTTACATTTTGTTTATTTCAAATATTGTGAGGTTCTAGAGGTCAGTATGCTATCATGATCTAACCTGATTTGGAATTTCTTGGATCTAACTTGTTTATTTGTAAGCCTAGAGGAGAAAGCGTCTGAAGCAAGAAGATGCAATATTAAGTGCACTCTTTTATTTCTTATTAATGTAAAACGGGACTTTCATGGACATAAAAAATGAAAGGATACACGAACACACAAGAAAGAGAAGCCCAAACAAAGAAAGCTAACTAAAAAGGGGCTCCAATCAAGTAAAATGGGACCTAGCAAATAATTACAAAAGGGTCTGCGAACTGAAGCCCAAAGAGGAATAGAGAATCTAACAAGGGACCAAATATTGTAGAAAAACTCTCCCCTGAAGATTCTATTACTTCTCTTCCTCCACTAAATAGCATAAACAACCCTTTTTCTGAAATGGTCGATGGAGGAGAAGTTCCTCGATCAACTCCTACAACTTGGAGAGCTAGAGAGGCTTAAAGTCATACACGTTGAAGAAGCCACATCAAATAGCCCAAGCAAAGTCACAACTCCTCAGGATATGATTCAGGTTTTCAACTATTTTCTTGCAAAGAACACAACAATGCAGCTAGACCAAAAAAGCCCTCTTGCCGGGATTCAGGTGTTAACTCTTCTATGGATAACATACCACACAAACAACTTGACCTTGAAAATTTTCAGCTTCCACAGAAGAAAATCATAGGCTCACTGGCCGGGAAGGGATTGGACAAGAAACTGCAAGAAAAACCTTTGGAAGGGCAAAGACTCCAAAGGTGAACATCCACCTATCAAGCAAGGACAAAAGAGCAAAGACATCTGACTTTTTCCTATTGGTCAAGGGATGTTGGAAACCAAAAATAGAAGAAGGCGGAGACTGGTTAGGAGTGGATAAATGCAATTGAATGATTTCTAGAAGAAGATAACTGGAATAAACAAGTAAACAAAGAGCAGAGGGGTCTGTCTCCAAGCATCCTTCCCATCCCCCACCTTTTTATAATTAAAATGGGAAAACAAAGGATACTCAGCCGAGACAATAAAGTGAGCCTTTAAACATGGCTAGGTTGGCAAGACCTGAAATTCAGGAGAGGCTGTAAAACGGCTTTTGTAGTTTGCAAGTAACTGAAACAGCTCAATTTAGTAGTTTCAGTTCTTTGGAAATTATTTTAGTTCGTTCTAATATTGAAGTATCTATGCCTGATTTTTTTAGTTAACTTTAGAAAAATATGACATTGCAGGCTCGTGAGAAATTCCTGTCACTGAGAAAAGGGACTAAAAGTGACGTAGCTAGTCTTTTGGAAGAGGTATTATGCTAAACCCACAGTTTTAAATGTTCTCATATCATTTCTTTTAGCATAGAATTTAGTGGTATTTATTTTGCTCATTAGATCTAATTTGGTCTTACACATTCCAGGAACTTCATAATGCAAGATCTGCATTTGAGCAGGCGCGCTTTAGTCTAGTAATTTCTGCACTATACTTTGTTTATTGATATATGATTCAAATTATATTTCATAATAATTCAACTCAGTATTTTATACTTTTATCCATCTTTGTAGGTGACTGCTCTTTCTAACGTTGAGGCCAAAAAAAGATTTGAATTTTTAGAGGCAGTCAGTGGGACAATGGATGCACATCTTCGTTACTTCAAACAGGTCAGCTCTCAAATTATTTTTAGCATATTTGTTAACTGTATAGGTGCATTCCTACTCATCTTTTACCTTTACCCTGCAGGGTTATGAATTGTTGCATCAGATGGAGCCGTATATTAATCAGGTTATCTTCTATTTGTTTTGGGCTAAACTGAATATATTCTTTAATGAGTGTCAATTATTATTATTTTCATATCTCCCAGTTTTAGAATAACAATTACTGAAAGGCAGATCAACAAGACGAGAGTTTTGTGATGATTGTTTAATAAATTTAGCTTCAATTCGAGGATATTGCTCCATCATTGGAATATTTTTCAAATCTAGTTTGCTAGAATCCTGAGGGAGCCTAATATGATGCTGCTGCTTAGGAGGATAAAGTTGGCAGGTTTAGTTGGACAGATGGACTGTTTTTCATGCATTAATTTTATTTTGGACCAACCAGCACCAAGAAAGGAAGAAAGGGCAGTGCCCAAATTCCAATCAACAGAAAAATGTGCTGCAATCCTTGTAGTAGCTGCAAAGAAAACCTTCCCTCAACCCCCCGTGTTCTTCTCATTTATTGGGAAAAACAATAGGGAAAAACCCTAGTGTTTTTTTCTGAAATGAAACCTTTTGTTTTTCCCTTAACTGGTAGAACAAAAGGTTCCATATAAAACAAGAAGAACAAACCTTTTCTATACCCTTTAATGGGCCCTTTTGTATCTTTGGATATTTCATTTATCAATGAAAGTTTCTTATCCAAAAAGAAAATAAAAAAAGGAGACTCACCCCTTGGGTTAAATTCAAGATTGTTTAATGAGGATACTTTGAGTACCAAAGTGAGCATAGCTCAACTAGCATGGAATGTGTATTCTTGACCAAAAGGTTTGGGGTTTGAATCTCCTTATTGAACTCAAAAAAAAAGAAAAAGAAAAAAGAACGATACTTTGGGTGACAATTATCCATGGTATGTACAAGACAAAGTGCTCTTTGCTTGCTAAAGTGATTATGGATGTAGAAATATTCTCTAGTTTTTGTTGGGGTGCACTGAAATTTATTTTTGTAACTATACTTCTGTGTAATGAATTCAAAATTCAATGGGTTTGTTAGTTTGTTTGTTATTATTTTGTTTTCCTATTGGGATTGCCTTTGATTGTGTTGTAACTTTTTGCCAAATGAATGAAAAGTATTTCTTGTTTCAGAAAGTATTGTTTATCTGCAATTTTTTGGTTGAAGTTACTATATTTTTTTTAATAAGTGCCACCTTTTGTTTTTGTTTATTAATGTTTTCATAACAATGGTCTCCTTTCATTTATTGGTGTTACAATCCCAATAAATTTTCTTTTAAAGAAACCGTCGTAAAACATGCTGATCTTGACTCGTGTTTTGTCTTGATAAAAGACAGTTCCTTGTTATTACAAGAATGGAGATTAAAGGTAGTTTCTGGTTTCATATTTCTCATAAAAAAGGTAGTTTCTGGTTTCTGACAACACTAAATTATGGGAAACTTGACTTGGTTTAATAAGGCAATATTACATGCCTCTGTCCAACTGTATATTTATATAATATTGGTGTTAAAATAACTGATGCACTTTTGTTTTGCAGGTGTTGACCTATGCCCAGCAATCAAGAGAAAGGTCCAACTATGAGCAGGCTGCTCTTAGTGAACGGATGCAAGAGTACAAGAGGCAGGTTGATCGAGAGAGTCGGTGGTCATCCAATGGTTCTAATGGATCTCCTAATGGGGATGGTATTCAAGCCATTGGTAGAAGTTCACATAAAATGATAGAGGAAGTCATGCAATCTGCTGCAAAAGGAAAGGTCAGGAAATATTGCATCTTTGTGTGTCCATTTGCATTATATCACTGATCTCCTATGGTGCAGTAGGCACCTTGCACATAAACATTTATTCATGTTTTTCCCATGGCTATAATTTTTCTTACCCTTTTTTCCTACATGGCTCAATTTTTTTTGTTTGTTCAACCATAATTTAGGTTCAAACTATTCGACAAGGTTATCTCTCAAAGCGTTCTTCAAACTTGAGAGGTGACTGGAAAAGAAGATTTTTTGTTCTTGATAGCCGGGGATTGCTGTATTATTATCGCAAGCAGTGTAGCAAATCATCTGTGAGTAATTTTATCATGATACCTTGTCATGAGCAGGAAGTTATTTTCCCGTCCTTCTCTATTATACAATAGTTTCTGAATTTGCTTCATTGCATGTGGGTTTGTAGGCGTCTCTAGGGCAACTAGCTGGTCAGCGGAATAGTTCAGAGCTTGGTTCTGGCCTTTTGAGCCGCTGGCTTTCTTCCCATTATCATGGTGGGGTGCATGATGAGAAATCTGTAGCTCATCATACAGTGAACCTGCTCACTTCAACAATCAAAGTTGATGCGGACCAGTCTGATCTTAGGTTCTGCTTTCGCATCATATCACCAACCAAGAGTTATACTTTGCAGGTTTGATTTAGGGGCTGGTTTGGGCTGTAAATTGATGCTTCACTTCCAGATTGTTGTATGAAAGAAGATTCTATAATTTTAAGGTTCCTTATAAATCTATTTCTGCATGTTAGTGCAGGCAGAGAGTGCACTTGATCAAATGGATTGGATTGAAAAAATAACTGGAGTTATTGCTTCATTACTAAGTTCTCAGGCTCCAGAGAGGGTATTTACTTTGCCTTTCTTTTTGCTTGACTCTGGAGTTTTTCAAATATTTATGTTAACAGTTGTTAATAAATTTTTTTATCTGCGTATCAGTGTCTTGCGGGTAGTCCCATGGGAAGTGGTCATCACAGATCTACAAGTGAGAGTAGTTCTTTTGAAAGTTCTGACTTTGATCAGACAGCACTTGAAGAATATGCATCTGAAAGAAGCCTTAGTTCTTCTCATATGGAACGCCCTTCAAGAAATTTGCAACAGCAACGATCAGCAATGAGAATCGAGAAGCCAATAGACATACTTCGTAGAGTATGTGGGAATGATAAGTGCGCAGATTGTGGTGCTTCTGAACCTGACTGGGCATCTTTGAATCTTGGTGTTCTTGTTTGTATTGAATGTTCTGGTGTTCATCGTAATCTTGGTGTTCACATATCAAAGGTATCTTGAACTTGTTTTTCATGCATTTTATCCAGTAGTGGTGTATTCTTTGGCTGGTCTTCTACCATTAAGAAAACATGATGCTATTATAAAGGGGCAATGTATGCGTGTCATATATATGTAATTATCTTGTAATGATTAATTGAAAATGTGAAAATTAATTCCATGAAAATGTTCTGAGTGGCATGACAGCAGTATGCAAATGGCTGTTGGGTAATGACTAGCTTCTTGTAATTACCTTATAATCTGACCTTTGGTATTCATTTCACAATACCAATGATATGCTTTTTTTCCCTAAAAAAAACAAAGAGAAGAAGTTTTGTACTTCATGGTTGAACCTTCATATGACATTGCATTTGGTGTCCTATTGACGGCAAGTATGCGAATGTGTTCCTTGTTGCTCTTATAAAAAATGATAAAAATCAACCAAGAAATTAATTAGGTTATTACGTAAGATAGCTAAAAGTAAAAAGCTCGTCATTTGGTGGTGCTCTTGGTTTTTGATAAAGATGTTTCTATGGTTAGCAATTCTTATTGCTTCTTGCACGCTAAATGCTTACCTCTGCAACTGTGTAGGTGAGATCCCTTACATTGGATGTCAAAGTGTGGGAACCTTCAGTTATCAGTTTGTTTCAATCCCTTGGAAATACCTTTGCGAACTCGGTTTGGGAGGAGATGCTGCAATCTAGAAGTGCCTTTCAGGTTGATCTTGTTACGACAGGGTAAATGAACTTCACTATTGAGTCATAAGTTTGTCAAGACAATGTTCAATATCTAATTTCATTTCATTTGGTTTTGCTAACATTCACCTATTATTTTTATGGTGAAGCTTGTACAAGTCTGATAAACAGAATATGCATTTTATCAGCAAACCTAGTCATTCTGATCCAATATCAGTGAAGGAGAAGTTCATTCATGCAAAGGTGTGATCACAAATCTCCTAGTTTGTTAGGTCTTCAAATTTATATAAATATTTGATGTTTTTTCACTTAAAGCAATATTTTCCTCTTAGTAGATTTTCAAAAGCCACTAATTCTGGAAACTCAACGAACTGGATAAAAGTACCTCCAAAATTATAGACTAAAAAAACTATGTTTTCGTAAGATTCTGTATAAAACCTTTAAATATAGACTTCCTAGTTGGATGTGGCCTTGACATGTGAACAAATGTCAATTTTCCATAAGCTAATCTCTAGATTTTGACAAGTTTTTCAGAATGATCCGCACCTGTATTCCAAGTAGGAGAAAATCAACATGAAACTTGATTGTTCTTCATCTGCCAAGTTCATGAACTGGCCATTACTTGTGGGACCTGCGGAATTAAACTGAGTAAATAAAAGAAAGAACTTGTTTAATATCTGAAGAGTAAACATCTATCTAACATACACATGATCAGCTACTGGGATGCCGAATGGTAACAAAGTCCATAATCTTATTTGAGCCTGTGGGGCACATGATATAGGCTACTCACTATAGCAGCTTGACGACGTAGATTTACGAATAACAGCAGCTTTCACAAAGGCCCCTAGTATTTCGGTCCTGAGTTTAAGGGAAAGTTTTTTCAAGTCTTGGATATTCAAAACTTTATTTCAGGCAAGGGCACCTGTATCACTGTATGTAAGATACGGAATCCAAATTTCAATGTAAATACAATCATCTTTTTGTTCATCAACAAGAATCCTTTTATTTACAATAACATCTTGTTTTTGGAAGTAAATGATGTTGCAATCCTTTCATTTATAATATAACTTGTAAGCACTTTCTGCTTTTCTCTCCCCCCCCAAAAAAAGAAAAATGATGGTGAAAGGTTAATATAAATATTGATGTTTGAAATTAGGTAACTTTTACTAGTATTCCTTCACTTGTATTGGTGCTTTTTCTGGTTTTGAAGTTAACTGTATTCGTGGTTGTCAATTCTCTTTGAATTGCAGTATGCAGAAAAGGCCTTCGTCCGGAAACCAAAGGAAAATCAATATCCTCATTTAGTGGCGCAACAGATTTGGGATGGCGTACGCTCAAATGACAAGAAGGCCGTTTATCGTCACATCATAAACTCGGAAGCAGATGTAAATGCGGTGTACAAGCAAGTGCCTTGTGGCTCTTTAACTCTTGCTAAAGTAATGTTAATGCAGGAGCCGACTGGCCTTGAACAACATAATTACAAAGCCAGTGATTTTGTCGAGAGATCGACAAGCTCTTGCAACTCAGAAGGTACAAGTGAAGGCCAAGCTATGGAGGGTCTAGATGGCTGCACACTCCTGCATCTCGCTTGCGAAACTGGAGACATTGGTATGCTCGAGCTCCTTCTACAATGTGGGGCAAATATTAATGCCATCGACTCTCGACGTCAATCGGCACTCCATCATTGTATCACTAAAGGCAGAACTGGATTTGCCAAATTGCTTCTTTCCAGGTTAGATAGTGATAAATGAGAAGGAACCCTCTTTTACTTTAATTCCTTCCCACCTTAAACATTTCACACTGCACCATGCCACCATTGATGGTTTTAAAAAATGTCTGTATATTTTACAGGGGAGCCGATCCACGGGCGGTGAACGGAGATGGTAAAACCCCTCTTGAGTTGGCAGTAGAATTAAAACTTAATGATGTGGAGGTTCTTGCTATACTATCTGATGCAATTGGATGACATTGCTGTGAAGAAATTCCAGAAAAGGAGGAAGAAATTTTAAGGCATCAAGATATAAGTTAATGAAATTTGTAAGATAGATGTATTTATGACTTTGGAGAGGTCAGAGGTGGTGGGTGTTCTTTTTTTTCTTTTTTCTTTTTTTTTTTTTTTTTTTTTTTAAATTTTTATCTTTTCTTTTTTTGAAAAAAAATCCAGTGGGAAGTGAAATGGCAAGAGTGTTTTTGAGAAGGTTAAAGAGAGTGGTAGGTCAGCTTGCCTGCCCCCTTGGGCAAATCTTTGCAAGTTAGTCCAACAGAGTTGTATTATTGTAAAATGGCCCCAGTTTGGCTTTGGAGTTAGTGCTGTGGTCCGAGCCAATATCAGCTTGAACTTGAAGCCAAGCCAAAGGGCTGCCCCTTTTGTTTCTTCTTTGGTTTTATTCAGTCTGCTTCCATTTCATGGTGAAGCTTTTGATGATTATTATTAATCTCTAGGGCCATTGTGTATTTGTACATTGGTTTCTTATTATTTTTTCCCCCCCCTTTTATTATTTATATTAGTGAAGCCTTAGCTGTTTGTAGTATCAGTATCAGTATCAGTCATCATAATCTCTTTTTATATTATTACTACTGCTACATACTTATGGGCTTTTCAGAAAGCATGGGCCGATTTTGCATAATTAGACATTGGGCTGCGTTATGAGATTTAATGGGCCCCAGATGTCATATGGGCCTATCTGGGCCCAATCACTCCAAAAGAAAAGTTAAAATACAGTTTCTTTTTTAGAGAGAGAGAGAGCAGTTGATAATTTGAAAATTATTTATTATTTTGTAGTAAATGTTTAAACTCCTTGGTCCTATTGGCCACACTTGTTGATCTAACATGATCAAAGGTAAGAAAAAGAATTAAAAAGGTAAAAGGAGGATAAGATATATAAAATAAGAAAAAGGAAAAAAGAATAAAAATTAAAAAAAAAAAAAGCAAAGAAAAAGATAAAGAGAGTGTATAATTATCTATAATTGCAATAAAAATTAGAAAAAAGAAAGAGCAATTATTGGAAGGAAAAAAAAAAACAAGACAAAAAGAAAAGGAAAAAGCAATGTTTAGTGATGATAGTAGCTTCAGTAACCCAAAAATTAATCATATTTACTTACAAAAAGCAAAATAAGGAAAGCGCAAATTCCAAAGGGTTGGACAACGAACGGTCAGGATGTGTTGTAGGCAAAAACCAACCGCCCTCGATGAAAGCGACCCCAGCTTGGTGTGACGTGGCAGTGGGACCCACTGAAACCTCTCTCTCAAAAGGCGGGAAGGGGAACTCTGCTCTGCTCTGTTTCTGTTCTGTTCTGTTCTGTTCTGTTGTGTCGCTAAGGACTGCAAATGGGGTCCTTCCTTTTGTTCTTTCAGTTGCACTCTCAACCTTCACTCTCTGTCTCATACAACCCTTTTTGTTTTTGAGCGTTTTTCTCTCTGTTTTCGCTGTTTTCCTTCATTGGGTTTTCATATCCTATCTCTCTTTCTTTGAATTTTTTTCTCACTACATTTCAATTTTCATCTTGTCGATTTTAAGGGAAGTACGAGTTAGGCGGGCAGGGCTACTTTGTTCGTTTGTCTGTGTTAATGGAGTTTTGGAATCCATTTTTCCATTTGGGTATCTGAAACCTTCCAATTTTTACCAAATTTCCCCCCCTTTTCGTTGTTTTTCTTTCTGGATTTCTCGCTTTTGTAGTAGGAAAAAGCTACAGAAAGTGCGAGTGTTGTTTATTCTATGGCGAGAGTAGCGGATTCTCATTTGACTGGTCTTTCATTCCCATTACGGATCAATTTCTCTAATGTCCTGCCTCCTATTTTTGATTCTTTTGAGTCTTCTCACTGAAGATTTTCTTCCTCTACTATATTTGATATTCCCTCTCATTTTAACCACCTCTTCCAATGAATCCATGGCCACGTCTCTTTCAACTTGAGGAATTTTTCCAATAGCTTCTACACCCAGTTTTGTGATTCGAATATTTTTCACAATTGGGGCTGAGAAATTTTAATCGCACAAATATGTAGGAATTGAATGAAGCCTTGTTTGGAATTATTTTGGTTTTCAAATGGGGAAGAAAAGATATAGCGTTAAGGTTATGATTCTATTACTGTTAATGTTCTCTTTTCACCATTTCTCCGACGCAAAATGCCAGGAAAGAACAAGCAATCACTTCGCCTCCTCAGGACCGCCATTGCCAACAACATCATCAACACCAACAAGCTCTCCACGGTTCAAAAATGGCGTCCGAAGAATCATCTTTAGTGTGTTGTTAGGCGTAGTTACAGGGTTAATGGGTTCCCTTCTTTTCGCTTGTTTAATCCGCAGTTTCGTCCGATACCTAAACAGAACCCCAATTCTCAAAGGCCCCGTCATATTCTCCCCCATAATCGACCCCAAAACCCTCCATCTCGCCCTCAGAAACGAAAATCAGCTTCTGGGGTCCAGTCCCCATGGGAAATACTACAGGACCGTTCTGGACAATGGGCTGACCATCGCCGTGAAACGGCTCGAAGGGTCCGAGAACACGGCTGCGACCGCGACTAGGAAGTCGGAGAAGAGGCAGACACAGCAGCAGCTTGAGAGGCTGGCCAGGCTAAGACATAGGAACCTGATGAGCTTAAGGGCTTATGTTGGGGAAGGGGAAGGGGTGTGGTTGGTTTATGATTATGTGGGAACAGGAAGCCTTGAGGATGTGATGAAGAGAGTGAGGGAGAACGAGGTAAGGTTGGGATGGGAAATCAGGCTTGGGATTGCAGTTGGGGTTATAAAGAGTCTTCAGTATCTTCACTTTGAGTGTGATCCTCAGATTCTTCACTACAATTTGAAGCCTTCAAATGTCATGTTGGATGCTGAGTATGAACCAAGGTTGGCTGATTGTTGCTTGCCTAAGTTGTTCTCTAACTTGCACATGGCTGCTACCTCTGCCTATACCTCCCCTGAGTGCTTTCAGGACTGCAGGTTAGGATTCTATCACCGAGTTTGATATCGTTTCGATTCGAATATGTTCATGTATTCTGAAACTTAGATGTTGAAAACTGCTAAAACTTGTGATGATGATGTAGAATTTTGAACATTAGACAGTCTGTTTTGATATTATAGCCAAGTACTATTGAATCCAAAAGGTTAATAAGTTGAGATATTTGATCTGTTATTAGTAAGAAAATGATTTTAGTTGTTGGGATATCTTCTGGTGCATAAGCTAAATCAACAGATAGGAGTTTGAACTTAAGACCTTCTATTCAGATCATCGAATTAAACTACTATTAAACCCAAAAGCTTATTCGGTATTAACTGTTTTATATATCTTCTTAGAAAGAAAAATGGTTCAAGTAGATTGGGATATCTTGTTAAATGGGTAGCCTCTAGTACAAAAAAAGTTTAACGTAGAAACTATATATTTAGAGTAGTCTCTATTTAGAAGCTTCATTGATGATCATGTTCCCCAGAAAGTAGTAGTTAGTACTAAGCGGATTCGAGTTTTGCTGTTTCCAGTTTCAACGCGTATAGCGATAAGAGCGACATCTTCAGCTTCGGGATGATTTTGGCTGTTCTACTAACAGGTAGAGATCCTGGAGATCCGTTCTTTGGAGAAGCAGCGAGCGGAGGGAGTTTAGGTCAGTGGCTACGGCATTTACAGCTTGCGGGGGAGGCTCGAGAAGCGCTCGATAAGAGTGTCATAGGGGAAGAAGGGGAAGAAGATGAAATGCTAATGGCTGTGAGGATTGCTGTTGTGTGCTTATCAGAGCAGCCAGCAGATAGACCTTCGAGTGATGAGTTAGTACACATGCTAACCCAATTGCACAGTTTCTGAAAACTCATCCAATTCAACCTCTCTAATCCTTTCATAAGGATTTTTTTTTTTTTTTTTTTTTTTGGAATCTGAAAAGAAGAAAGCTTATTACTGTAAAGTGGTGTTTGACCTGTGTGTTGATGATGTAAAAGAAGCTTTTGTGCAAAGGAAATTCCATTTTGAGAGTATGATTGTTTTATGAAATGACCATTCAACAAACATTTTAGCAGTGGGGTTCTGTTGCCACTCCTTTCCTGACAGATCCAGCCTTGATTTGAACTGTTTTTTTTTTTTTTTAGATTTTTTGGATGGGAAAAAACAAGTATAATTTTTTCTCTTCGGAGCGCAATTTGATAACTATTTAGTTTTTTAAAAAATAAAGTTTATAAATATTACTTTCATATATTAATTTCTTTTATGTTAGGTTGTCTACATGTTCGCAGTATTTTTTAAATCAAAATTTGAAAACTTAAAAATGTAGTTTTCAAAGGAGAAATTATTATAAATAGAAAAAATATCAAACTATTTACAAATATAGAAATATTTTATTGTCTATCAATGATAGACCGCGATAGACTTCTATCACTGAGCAATAAAATGCGGTCTATCGTTGATAGACTATGAAATTTTTCTATATTTGTAAATAGTTTGATATTTTTTCTCATTTTTGAAAACAACTCTTTCAAAAACTTGTTTTTATTTTTGGAATTTGGCTAAAAATTCAAGTTTTTACTTAGGAAATTTGAAAACTAGGAGTGATATATTGTGAGAAAAAAACATAATATTAAAGAATCAAAAATTGAAAACCAAATCGTTATCAAACGAGGCTTTGGTTTTTGGTTTTTGAAATTTGTGGTTGTTTTCACACTACCAAATCTTTCTAATGGTTTTCATAATTCCTAAACAAACATGTGAATTTTTAGTCAAATTTAAAAAACAAAAGCATTTTTTTTTCAAAACTAGATTTGGTTTCTAATTTTCCTAAAAAAAAAAACTAATTTTTGAAAACATTTATAAAAAGTAGATTACATAGCAAAGAAACTCAAAGGTACTAATAGTGTTTATAAGCTTAATTTTTAAAAACAAAAAGAAAAAACGAAATGGTTATCAAACGAGATTTTTTTTTTATTATGAAACGAGGCTTTAAAAATTACTATTTTTTTTAAAAAAAAACTTGGGCCAAAACAAACATAATACAATGATAATTAACATATATTATCTCTTTAAAGTTTTAAATATCATACCTCACTTTCTACTCGAAAAACACTTAGCTTAATTTTTTAAAATATTAGTAAGTGAGTAAAAAAAATTATAATGCTTATAATTTAATTTTTAAAAACTAAAAATCGAAATAATTATTTAACAGGAGATTAAGTAATTGGTTACAGATTACATAAACTATCTATGTGGAGAAGAATAATCCAAGGGGTTGGTAGAGAGTCTTCTTCATGTTTGCCTCCAATTAGGAAGGCATATAATTAATTAAAAAATATTGAAATATATGGTGATATATATTTGAAACATTTGCTAAAGTAAACATAGCTCAACCGATATATATTATGAATTAGTGATCAAGAGAAGAAATGTTTATAAAGAATTAAGAAAAATCACACTTAATTTTTTTTTTTTTTTGTTTGGAAACTATCTCTTAATGGACCCTTACTTCTAACTTTTAAAATTTTTAGGGAAAAATATCTTTTTGGTCTATAGATTTTGGGTCTAATTTTTATTTGGTCTATAAGTTTCAAAATTTTACATTTTTAGTCTTTAAGTTATGAGTTAGATTTCAATTTAGTCCGTAGGTTTCAAAATGTATAATTTTATCCTTGAAGTTTGAGTTTTATTTTAATTTAATTGGTGTTTAGGTTTCAAGATTTACACTTTTAAACTTGATTTTTCATTGAATACTCACTTCAGTATTTGGCAGTAATGTTTATTAGTTAATTTAAAATAATTATGAAGTGAAAATTTATAATTAATTAATTTAATAGTTATGAATAAATAGTTAAACTTAATTACTTATAATTCTTTTGAATTCATTAATAGACATTAACACTAAGATTAATAGTGAGTTTATGGTGAAAAATCGACGTTAAAAGTATAAATTTTAAAACATAGGGATGAAATTGAAATAAAACTCAAACCTCAAGGGTAAAAATTATAACATTTTGAAACATAGGTACTAAATTGAAATCAAACTCAAAATCTAAGGACTAAAAGTGTAACATTTTGAAACCTAACATTACAAGAAAACTGAGATTCTATGCCATTTAAAAACTGTCGTAACTAATATTCGTGAAAATTATTTTATTGTATTGTACATAAGGTAAGAGTATCAATGACACTTTCAAAAAATGTCATAGTTAGCTTTTTAATGAAAATAATGTATCGTCAACAATAAATCATTATTGATAATTATAAACTTTCAATGTCAAGTGTACTATGACAAATTATGATTGTCATTAATTGACTCATGATTTTGATATTTTTGTATCGATTTGAGTATTAACAACAATGAAAAAAATGCCAATGAAATATATATATATATTTACATTTTTGTAATGTACAAAAACATTATACATGACATTTTATTGTCAATAATATCTTGACCATGACAATGTTTTAAGTCAATAACAAGTGTCATATAACAACACACGATTACTGTCACAAAAGTGCATATTATGACACTTTTACCTTGTTAATTAAATACGTCTTATGACAGTTTGTTAAATATAAAGAATTGATCATAGTGATGGAAAGTTGTTTTTTTCGAACTTGTCATTCACATATTTGGACACAAAATAGGTACAAACATAAACAAGAACTTTCATATATATCGATAAAGTTGATAACATTCTTATAAATAAAGAACCAAGCTACCGAAAGTCCCCAAATAGACAAATACAAGAAAACTAATAACCAAACTTAGTAAAATTTTAACAAAGAAACTAAATACAACATAGTAACCAGACTCAAAACTTAAGGACCAAATGAACTAGACTCAAAACTTAGGAAATAAAAATGTATAATTTCATCCTACAATTTTTTTTTTAAGAAAACATTTTAACTAATTGTTTCATAATATTTTTTCCCCCTTGATTTATAGATATCAAGAGGGCTATTCTTATATCACTTTAGTGCATCTCATTTTTTAAAAGATATATTAGCCTATGCACTGTTAATACATATGTGATGCCGGTAGGTATACAAATTTTGAACCAGTAAGATAGTTGAATGAAATAGAATGACACAATTTGAATTTTTTTTTTTGATATGTTGCTTCAAATGTTGTGATGTTAAGAGGCCACTTTAGTATATCTAACCATCCACTTTCTTCTACAATCTATCTTTGATCACGTGCCAAATCAATAGATATGACACAATGATTCATTTTTTTTCTAACAAAAACAATGATTCAATTGTTAGTGCTAACAATAAAGGCTACAAAGACCTATAATTCAAAATTAAAATCGAAAACTAAATTTAATACAACAATCAAAGTTTATAGAGTAAATTTATATTCAAACCGTCTTGTTTTTCTTTTCCACTTCTATCTACGAGAGGAAATTCCAAAAGGGCAAAAAGGCAAAAAATTATCGATGTGATTTAAGAGGAAAAAAGAAAAAAAAAAAGTTAAAAGGGTAGGTAAGAAGGATGTTTGACAAGCAACAAAGTGAAAAGAGTGATGAAAAATGAGAAGGTTTGGTTTGAAAATGATTGAACGTAAAAAAAAAAAAAAAAAAAAAAAAAAAAAAAAAATCGTCTCTATCTTTTAAGTCCAAAGGGGCAGCACGCTCCAAAAGAGTACCAAAAGACTTTCATGCCCTCCAACTCCAACAATCTTTTATCTTTTTCCCATTATCATTTGAAAAGTATTTGGAGTCCTCGGGAATTACATTTATCTTCGTGCAGTTCATATAAGTGAAATTATAAGTTGTTACGTAACAATTTTAAAAAAAAAAAATTTAATAATTTTTTTTAAGAGAATGCGTGAAGATAGGTATAGCCTGCAATCCAAGTATTACTCTTTTCATTTGATCTCTTATCGATGTAACAATTTGATATAAAATAATTTGTAGGAAGTAAAAGAGATTTTGCATATGCATTTAATGCTATATCTATATTGTGGAGAAATTATTGGGGGAGGTGGTCTTAGCTCTCCTCCGAAATATATGACAATCGATATTGGTGATGATTAAAATATGTTCATTTGGAGAGGCTGTAGTGTAAGGTAATATATCTATAAAAGTAGACGTCTATTTAATATTTTAAGGGACAATGATATATGTGACAACTATTTGATAAAAACAATAGCAAATCTAGTACAAGAAAAAAATTAGTTGCAAAGATGACACAATTTTAAGTCCAATATGATTAAAGCATGTGAAAAGTAAATAAATATTGGCCATCAATATATCTTAATGTGTAGTAGGTCTATTTTGATAGTAAGTCTATCATTAATTATTTGTATGCTCCTTTGTCATTATGTTTATTACTGGTATATTATATTAATACAAGATAAGAAAGAATTGCATGTTAATTTTCTTTTAGGTATATTTTTTTGTAGACATCATCAATAAAAAGGGAGGAGAGATTGAGAGGATGAAGAGCGAGAGGAGATAATTTTTTTTTCTTTCATTTATTAATAGTTTAAATATTCTATTTCAGAATTTAAAATCATTAAAAAGAGTATATATAATGTAGCAAATAAGGATAAGGACCTTTTAAACTTATATGTAAAAATTGAGGGACTAAAATGAACAAATTGAAACTTTAGGGACCAAATGCACCTATACTTAAAAACTCAGGGACTAAAAATGTAGGTTTTCTTTTAAATTATTAGCTCATAATATTTTATAATCGGTCCCTTTATAATAATTTGACATTAATTAAAATATTTTTTAATATATAACAAACCAGACAAACTTATATATAAAAATAAAAGTATTTTTTTAAAAATCAATACAAACCCAACCTAAAATCAATCAACCAAAATTCAACAACTTAAACCCTCGATAATTTTGTTTTTGTAATTTTTCAAAATGACAAGAAGACAAAAAAATTCTAATCATATACTAGATTTTAAAAAGAAAGTACTTAATTAATGAGACTAATTATCTTCAATCTAAGGTCTCTAAACAGATACAAATGATATAAAAATTATAGTAATTAGGAACCCCTCGAATGATTTAAAAATTAAAACTCAAGTGACTTGAAATTAGGGTCAACCTCTCGGTTATATGGACCCATAATTCCCAAATACTCCGAACTCAAAATTAATTAAAATGGAATGGAAGGATTAGTGGATTAATTAAAATACTCAAGAACGAGAGAGATTTTCTACAATAATAATGTCTATTATTAATGACTTTTTATTGATAAAATGGTATATTAAAAATGATTAGAAAATAAATAAAAAATCTCAAATACAAATGTTACCATATGTTTGAACAATTTTAAGTGCATGGTCCAATTCAACGAATAGACATAAGGATTAGCATATAGGAATTGGTGTTCCATTCCACTCCTTCAAGCATTCGAAGATAGAGTCGATCATTTTTCCATGACATAAAGCTGTGAATACCTTCTCGCACTCTTCTCCCGGAGATATCACCTTTTCGCCAGTTAGCAATTTTGTTTCCAACTCCTCTCTCACAAATTTGTATAACGGGTAGGATCTGCAATCCTTGATTTGATTTTCAATTTTAGAATTTCCACTCTCATATGCCAGCCTTACGTTTTCAACCTCTTTCGGTAAAACTGCCTTTAATTCCTCTTCAAAAGCACCAATCTTTTGGAAGATTGAAGTGTTTGCGTTATCTTCATTATCACCATTTTCAAGTGCATGCTCAACAAGAATTTGCCTCAGCTTTTGCATAAGCGGGTAGGTAGCACTGCATGGATCATCGATGTATGCAAAAGTGTATTCTCGGTCAACAACTTTAAGTAGATCTTTCTCACAAAATCTTGATGGGTGAAGTGCACCAGTAGAGGATGTAGTCAACACTTTCTTTGCTACTTGGCTAACTGTGTTTTTTACAGTGCTCTTCAAGTTTTCCTCCAAATGCCTCAAGTCAATTGCTTGACAAAGAGCAACTAAAAATGTGGAAGACATGAGTTTGAGAATATCGATGGCTTCAGCTGTTTTCCTTGAGGAAATTAAACCAAGAGAGTTAACATCTTGGTTGTGTTGCTCGGCGCTTTGAACATGACTCGTGACTGGATTTGCAAGATATTGAAGCTCAGAGCAATATGAGGCCATGGCAATCTCAGCACCTTTGAATCCATAATCCAAACTGGGGTTTCTACTTGCAGAAAGATTAGAAGGCAAACCGTTATTGTAAAAATCGTTGACTAATTCTGAAAATTGGGCAAACATGAGCTTTCCAATCGATGCAACGGCCAAACGAGTGTTGTCCATGGAAACTCCAATCGGCGTTCCTTGGAAGTTACCTCCATGCAATGCCTTGTTTCTTGAAACATCAATCAAAGGGTTGTCGTTGACTGAATTAATCTCTCGCTCGATCGACTTGGTGGAGAAACGAATCACTTCAATCAAGGGACCCAACCATTGAGGAGAAGTTCTAAGAGCATAACGATCTTGTTTGGGCTTTTGGAGAGGATCCATTTCATGCAATTTCTTTGCTGTTTTCATGTAGGAGCTTCCATCTAAAATGTGCTCCATGATTGCAGTTGCTTCAATCTGGCCAGGGTGGTGCTTCAACTTATGGGTCAAATGGTTGGTGAATTCGGGCTTTCCTTGCATCACCTCAGCAAAAATAGCAGATAAAATTTCAGACAAAACAGCCAAAATATTTGCCTCGAAGAGAACAATGGAAGCCAACCCAGAACCGACAGCGGTGCCATTGACAAGAGCAAGACCTTCCTTAGGCTGCAACTCAAAGAACCCAGAATCAATACCAGCTTTTTCAAAAGCAGCCTTTGCATCAAGGGGTTCTCCATCGGGTCCGATAGCTTTCGAATTGTGACGACCAGTGAGCAACCCTGCAATATAAGACAAAGGAACTAAATCCCCAGAAGCTGTAATTGTTCCTCTAAGTGGCAAACATGGAGTGACGTTGTGGTTCAAGAGATTAGCAATGGCTTCCAAAATCTCGAATCTAATGCCAGAGTAGCCTTGAAGGAGCGTGTTGATTCTCACCAACATGGCCGCTCTTGTGGCAGAATGAGGCAAAGTGTGACTCGACTCAGCGCCGTTTCCAAATATGCCAGAATTCAAGAATCGAATAAGCTCCTTTTGAAGAGCTCCACCTTGATTGGTTCTTCTATGAGAAGTGGCACCAAATCCAGTAGTGACACCATAGCTGTACCTTTGCTCATGCTTTCCATGATCCAGTCGCTGCTAGCTTTGACTCCAACCCTGGCAGACTCAGCCAATTCTACGATGACATCGTTATCATGAGTGGCAATGGCAGCAACTTGAGAAATGGTGAGAGTTTGTCCTCCAAGCTTCACCAAAGGCCTTCGATACTCTTCCACCATCCTCTTCACCTCATCCAAATGACTTCCCTTCATGGACTCAGCTGCCAGACCCCAGTTGAGTGGATCCTGAAGAGTGCTACACAAGCTCTCCATTGAAGCATTTTGGTGAGCAGAAACCTTTTGGGACATATTGTATAATTTGTATAAACAAAGATGATGAGAGTGAAGATATGAAATTGTGGGTTTGGGTTTATGAATTGGTTTAATTCCTCAGAATTAGCTGAGTAATTTTGTGAAGAGAGAATGAGAAGCTGTGTGCTTAAATAGGGAAGTGGCCTGCGTTAGGTAAAGAACTAAGGAAGGATTGAGGAAGGAGATAATGGTCAAAGTAAGAATAATAATGCTAATTATTTTTTATATATATATATATTATTGGTCAAACTTTATCAGCACTATTTTTGTGTTTGGTGGTCACCTCCTCTCTTTTTCCTTTACTCCATTTTTCTTTTATTGAGAAATAAAGTTTGACTGCAGTTCTCTTCCATTTGCTTTATTTGGGAGTGATTATTGATTTTAGTACAACTAAAATCTTTTTTATCTCATTATGAAAATCAATTTATTTCAAAGATTGATAATGTTAAAATTAATTTTACAAAATTCTAAATTAAATTAAAATTGATTTTCCAACTATTACTTGAAATATCTCTTTAATGAGATGTTCGATTGGAAATCACCACACAAAATATGCACTTTAGTTTCCAAACTTACCTAAAAATAGTGCTTACTAATAATTTTTCAATTGATCATTTAACAAAATTCTATTTAGAAGACCTAAATTTTAACCTAACACAATAGTTTCAAATATTTATCACATTTTTTTTCTATCAAATAATCAAACAAATGGTATATCTATGTCAATTTTAATTTATATTAAATTGCTCAGTCATAGATTGATAACGACTAAAATAAGTTTAATCTATCATTTTAGAAAAGAAAACTTTGGGTAGCAGCCAAAATATACAATAAATATCAAATTTTAAATATCAAAATAGTGTTTAATTAAACATAAAAATAAAAATAAAAATTAGAAAGGAGCATTAGTTATTATTAATATTATTCTTCATGCAAGTAGAAGATTAGGTCAAGAAGGCCTTTTAATTCCTACCACAAATTTCATTGGGTAAATTTTATTTCTTTATTTCTCAATATGTTTTTGCATGTGTGAAAGTTTTGTTTTCTTTAGTTGAAGAATTTGGTGAAAGTCCAATATACTCCATTTATATATATATTAGTTATAAATGCATGAATGGTAGTATAATTATTTGGAGTATGATTGAAGCACCTTCCTTGAACACCCACATAATTTTAATTAATTCAACCCATTAAATAATAAACAAAAATATGTCATCATTTTCAAATATTAGATATGAGAGAGAGATGGGGTTGGTGAACTTAACTAATTTTAATTTCTTATTTAATTTATATTATAATGAAGATTAATTTAAGGGAAGTTTTTAAAATTAGAAAAATAAGGGAAACTATTTACACAAAACAGCAAAATTTTTAGATAGTTGTGATAGACGCTGATAGAAGTCTATTAAGATCTATCAGCGATAGAAATAATAGAAGTCTATCACTGATAGATGCTGATAGAAATCTATCAATGTCTATCAGTATTTTTTTTTGCTATTTTATGTAAATAGTTTGATATTTTTTCTATTTGTGAAAATTTCCCTTAATTCAATTGTTACTATAATTTGATTAATTTAGATACTGTTGGGTAATTATTTATTAACCTAATCAGCTACTTTAATAAAAGGGGCTTGCCATTTGCAAGTATAACTAAAAGAAATGATAAATTGCAAGCGTGTCTACATTTTTAAATTTAATTTAATTTTATTTAGATAATAGTAAAAAAAATAAAATAGTAATCATACTAATCTACTAGATCTAATTAGTATACCAATAACCACATTATTGATATATATTCTTTTAGAAAAATATCAATTTATACTCTTAAATTTTAGAGGTGATATCAATTTAAATAGTAAACTAATAATTCTATCAACTTATACCTTAAACTTTTATAAGTGTATCACCCTTTTCCTTATTTAATTCATTCTACTAATATCGTGTGATTTATAATTTTAGTCAATTAAAATCTTAATTTTCATAAATAAATCAACTTAGATCCTTCATCAGGATTACATTTGAAAATCATCTATGCATTAATTTTCAAATACATGTAAACTTCTTCAAATGTCGATTTTACAAATGAACAATTAGAGTAAATGCATAGATGATTCTCAAAAGAAATGCATAGAGGATTATATTATTAGTTCATGGTTTAACGCACTTAAAAAATTCAAAATTTTAATTGATACAATTATTAGTTCAGAATTTTAATTGATATAACTCCCCAAGTTTAAGAATATAAATTGATATTTTGTCACTTTTTTATTACCGATATACTCTATTCTTTAAAATTTTGAATTCAACACTCACAAATCTTGATAATTTAAACTCGATAGCTTTTTGGTAAAACTAAAAATAGATATCAAAACTTGTTCCTTTACCTACCAACTAGAAGAGTTATTTTTTTTTTATCTGGACGTGCAGTAACTTCAGCAAATTTGTCAATTACAAAATCATATAGCTAATCGACTGTGCGCCTTAGACGAGACTTATTCTCAAGTGTGATGGGATGAATAAGACTCATATGTTATTCTAAGGCAAATCCTTGTGATGTCCGTACATATTAAGTTTGTTTTAATGCGGATGCACTTCTAAAAAAAACCTAGAAGATGTCAATTATTGCTCGAGAACTTTAGTGTACATTTAAATTAGGGACAATTGCAAATATAGTAATCAGATTCAAAATATTAGCATATATAGCAATATTTTAAAAAAAATTGCAAATATAACTAAATCTATCCGTGATAAATTTTTATCGTTGATAAACTTTTATGATGTAGGTGGTCTATCACTGATAGACTAGCAATAAAAGTCTATCACCGATAACTTTTGTTATATTTGTAATTTTTTAAAAAATGTTACTATACATTTAGTTATTATCCCTAAAATTTTTACCCGTTGTAATTACACTCTTTAAATTATGTCATGATGATTATAATTATTTGTTGATCTTTCAAATTATTTCAAAACAACTTCAATGAGGATGAAAAAAATACGACGGTAATATTATTTAAAAAAATACAAGTTACATAAGGCCCGAGGGTAAATTTTGGCCGTGTGCTACAAATAATTTTAAGGGTTTGACTGCAAGTATATATGTTCCTTAGATCATTGGATAAGATAGTATCCATTATGATTTAAAATGATTTAAAAAGTAAAAGAAAAATAATAGCAAATACAACTGTTATCATATCTTTCCCAACTAATTTAAGTGTAGGGTCCAATTTAGCCAATATCCTTAAGAATTAGCAAATAGGAATTGGTGCTCCATTCCACTCCTTCAAGCATTCGAAGATAGAGTCGATCATTTTTCCATGACATAAAGCTGTGAATACCTTCTCGCACTCTTCTCCCGGAGATATCACCTTTTCGCCGGTTAGCAATTTTGTTTCCAACTCCTCTCTCACAAATTTGTATAACGGGTAGGATCTGCAATCCTTGATTTGATTTTCAATTTTAGAATTTCCACTCTCATATGCCAGCCTTACGTTTTCAACCTCTTTCGGTAAAACTGCCTTTAATTCCTCTTCAAAAGCACCAATCTTTTGGAAGATTGAAGTGTTTGCGTTATCTTCATTATCACCATTTTCAAGTGCATGCTCAACAAGAATTTGCCTCAGCTTTTGCATAAGCGGGTAGGTAGCACTGCATGGATCATCGATGTATGCAAAAGTGTATTCTCGGTCAACAACTTTGAGTAGATCTTTCTCACAAAATCTTGATGGGTGAAGTGCACCAGTAGAGGATGTAGTCAACACTTTCTTTGCTACTTGGCTAACTGTGTTTTTTACAGTACTCTTCAAGTTTTCCTCCAAATGCCTCAAGTCAATTGCTTGACAAAGAGCAACTAAAAATGTGGAAGACATGAGTTTGAGAATATCGATGGCTTCAGCTGTTTTCCTTGAGGAAATTAAACCAAGAGAGTTAACATCTTGGTTGTGTTGCTCGGCGCTTTGAACATGACTCGTGACTGGATTTGCAAGATATTGAAGCTCAGAGCAATATGAGGCCATGGCAATCTCAGCACCTTTGAATCCATAATCCAAACTGGGGTTTCTACTTGCAGAAAGATTAGAAGGCAAACCGTTATTGTAAAAATCGTTGACTAATTCTGAAAATTGGGCAAACATGAGCTTTCCAATCGATGCAACGGCCAAACGAGTGTTGTCCATGGAAACTCCAATCGGCGTTCCTTGGAAGTTACCTCCATGCAATGCCTTGTTTCTTGAAACATCAATCAAAGGATTGTCGTTGACTGAATTAATCTCTCGCTCGATCGACTTGGTGGAGAAACGAATCACTTCAATCAAGGGACCCAACCATTGAGGAGAAGTTCTAAGAGCATAACGATCTTGTTTGGGCTTTTGGAGAGGATCCATTTCATGCAATTTCTTTGCTGTTTTCATGTAGGAGCTTCCATCTAAAATGTGCTCCATGATTGCAGCGGCTTCAATCTGGCCAGGGTGGTGCTTCAACTTATGAGTCAAATGGTCGGTGAATTCGGGCTTTCCTTGCATCACCTCAGCAAAAATGGCAGATAGAATTTCGGACAAAACAGCCAAAATATTTGCCTCGAAGAGAACAATGGAAGCCAACCCAGAACCGACAGCAGTGCCATTGACAAGAGCAAGACCTTCCTTAGGCTGCAACTCAAAGAACCCAGAATCAATACCAGCTTGTTCAAAAGCAGCCTTTGCATCAAGGGGTTTTCCATCGGGTCCGATAGCTTTCGAATTGTGACGACCAGTGAGCAACCCTGCAATATAAGACAAAGGAACCAAATCCCCAGAAGCTGTAATTGTTCCTCTAAGTGGCAAACATGGAGTGACGTTGTGGTTCAAGAGATTAGCAATGGCTTCCAAAATCTCGAATCTAATGCCAGAGTAGCCTTGAAGGAGCGTGTTGATTCTCACCAACATGGCCGCTCTTGTAGCAGAATGAGGCAAAGTGTGACTTGACTCAGCGCCATTTCCAAATATGCCAGAATTCAAGAATCGAATAAGCTCCTTTTGAAGAGCTCCACCTTGATTGGTTCTTCTATGAGAAGTGGCACCAAATCCAGTAGTGACACCATAGCTGTCAGTACCTTTGCTCATGCTTTCCATGACCCAGTCGCTGCTTGCTTTGACACCAGCCCTCGCAGACTCAGCTAATTCTACAATGACATCGTTATCACGAGTGGCAATGGCAGCAACTTGAGAAATGGTGAGAGTTTGTCCTCCAAGCTTCACCAAAGGCCTCCGATACTCTTTGACCATCCTCTTCACCTCATCTAAATGACTTCCCTTCATGGACTCAGCCGCTAGACCCCAGTTGAGTGGATCTTGAAGAGTGCTGCACAAGCTTTCCATTAAAGCATTTTGGTGAGCAGAAACATTTTGGGCCATATTGTATAATTTGTATAAACAAAGATAAGACTGAAGATGGTGTGTGTTTTCTTTGTGGAAGCTAAGGAGTTTAAGAATCTGAGTATTTGGATGTTGATTTGGCTATTTGCTCCTGAGTTTTGAAGAGAAATGGGGATTAGAAGGTGTGGTTAAATAGGTAGAGTTTTTAGTAAGCAAAGGAAAAGTGGGGTGTGGGTTAGGTGAGGAGTAAGGAAGAGTTGAGGAAGGAGAGAGCTGGGAAGTTTGGTGTATGGAAATTAAATAAAAGGTCAAAGTAAGAATATTTATGTATAATAATAAAATCCCACTATTTCAATTGGGTCAATATTGATGTGCTTCATTCAACTGTTTGTGTGACCTTATATGAATTTCTTTGACTGAAGAAATTTTTCTTTTTGGTTTATTTATTTATTTTATGTTTTTTGCATTTTTTTTATACACTTACATGCAATAGTTTTAATACGATTATCCTCAAGCTCCTTTAGTTTTCAAATTTCCTCTCTAATGACAGGACTTAAAGGTCCAGTACCATAAAATGAAAATAAAAATCTTGAATGTGAACACAAATATCAGTACAATATATAGACGCAAATTTTTGTAGTCTAGCATAGATGAAAAAATTTGCATCTAACCAAGGTTCGAAATATCGATACCGATGAAAATTTTGAGAAAAATTATGGAAAATTGATGGAAATTATTATAATTAATTAATGAAACTTTGATGGTAACTTAATTAGACTATAATTGACCATTTTTAATTACAATGTCTATAAAGTAAGAAAATATTTAGACGTCTATTATAAATGTATGTGTAAATGCTTATGCGAGAACAAAAATTTAAAAAGTAATGGAAAAATAATTACAAAATAATAAAAAGTTTAAGAATATTTTTGAGGTGAAATGATGTGAAAATTATGAAAGTTTTGGAAGTTAAAAGAAAAAAAAAACTCACATCAATTCAATTTTGAGGTGAAATGATGTGAAAATTTAATGAAATTTTTTTATTGAGGTTAAAAATAAAACTAGGTTATTTTTTTTGTAGTTTTTTCAAATTCAATTTCTTTATAAATGAAAGTTTTGTGGGCGGAAAATAAAGCTAAAAATTGAGAAATTTTGGAAATTAAAAAAAGTAGCACATAAAAAAAAGGCTTAAGCCTTTGTTGAAAATGACAATGACGTGTGAAACTATAGAATTGTGTGTAATCAGGACCATAAAATTGAAAATTTTGAAGTGAGCTAACATAGTTAATTCAAGAAAAAAAAAATCGAAATTTTCTCGAAATCTCAAAATTTCTCGAAATTTTCTCAAAATTGGGGGAACAAAATTTCGAGATCCTCGAAATCTTGAAACTTTGAGATTTCGATGGAAATTTTCCACTATGGTTATAACTTTAAATTATTTTTACTATTTTGGTCCATAAGTTTATTTTAATATTCTAATTTAATTCTCTATTCTTAAAAGTCTTAAGCCCCATTTGGTAACATTTTTTTTTAGTTTTTGAAAATCAAGTTTATAAACACTTCTTTCACTTCTAAATTTATTGCATTGTTAAATAAGCTTCCTAGCAATTATTGTTTTCAAAAACCAAGTTTTGAAAACTAATTTTTTTTTTTTTTATTTTTGGTAAAAACACGCTTTTGTTTGTCGAATTTGACTAAGAATTTAACTCCTTTAATTAGGAAAATTTTCACAAATAAAAAAAATGTCAAACTATTTACAAAAAAATAGCAAAAAAAATCACTGATAGACATTGATAGACTTCTATCAGCATCTATCAGTGATAGATTTTTATCATTTCTATCACCGATAAACCCTGATAGACTTCTATCATCATCTATCAAACTATCTAAAAATTTTGTTATTTTGTGTAAATAGTTTTCTTTATTTTTCTATTTTTAAAAAGTCCCCTTTTAATTACTTAATAACAATGAAAAACACTTGCAATATACATATTTTCACAAAATTAAATAATTGAACCAAAAATATGTCTAACATTAATTTTAAATTATTTAGATAAAATACAGTGTTGGCCCTAAAACTTTCATAATTATAACATATATCAACTAACACACGACACATACACTACTATGCTTATATTGGTTCAAATATTATTTTGTTAATTCCTTACTAAGTCTTAAACTATGATATCGTTACCTAACACAATTACCCAAATAAAAAATTACCACGTGAAGAAAAAAAACGGTCAACAATATGGCAATGGTAGGGACAAATTGGGAAATTTGACTAATTAAATTTAGACTATAACAACTAAATTTAAAGTAGGTCTAAAATCACAAGGATTAAATTAAAATGTTTAAACTTATAAAAGACCAAATTCGTAATTAATTTTTTTTTAATGGTTTGAGAAATTTGGTGAAAGTCCAATATGTGAATAGGGGTTAGTTAAATATATGTATTAGTATTGATATAAAGTATGACTTTAGAAAAAGATAAAGTGAGAGAGAGATGGGTTGGTGAACATAATTAATTCAATTAATTAGATTAACGATTTAATCCCATTAATTGAATAAAAAATTAATTAGAGTAAATGCATTAACAATTTTTAAAGGATATTTTATCTAAAAATCTAAATTAATTCATTTATAAAAGTAGTTTGGGAGTTTAATTGATACAATTATAAATTTCATACAATAATTTTTTAAATAAAACAAAATAGAGGGCGTAAATTGATTTACTTACAAAAGTTTAGAGTTTAACTTAAATTATTAGGGTAGTTAGGAATATATTTTCAAATGTTTAATTTAAAAAATAAGTTATTTTGGAAAAAAATTAGGATGTTTGAGAACCACTCAAAATAGCTTTTTAAAGTGTATTTTAAACAATTTTTATCAAAAGAGTTTAAATAAAAATGAGTTTTTTGAAAAAAAAAAATTTCTCAAGTCAATCCAAAAAGTTCAGGAGTATAAGTTGATATGTTTCCTTTATATATTATAATAATTATTAATCTTATAATTATTACTATCATTTGATTAATTCCTACAGTCTCACCTATTTTATATATTTCTTAAATTAGGAGATGAGAGATCGAATATTTAATTTTAAGAAGAAAGAACATATCAATTATTACTATCGATCTAAGTTGTTTTGACTCGATTTTATACCTTCACCACTAATGAATTATAACATTTTATTACATAATTGTTACGTCCCACCTCGTTAATTTGGTTAAAAGTAAGGACCAAATTCATTGATTTGGTACATAAGGTCCACTTAATTTATTAATATGAGACTTTCATTAACGTAGGTTTCTGTTTTAAGAATATATTTTATTTTGGTCTATTTTCAAATATATATATATATATATTTAGAAAATTATTAAAAATAGAAAAAATAGAAAAAATATCAAACTATTTACAAATATAAAAAAATTTCACTATCTATTAGTGATTATCTGTTATAGACTTCAATCGCTTATCACAGTCTATCACTTGAGCGATAAAAGTCTTATCGTTATTGTGATCTATGATATACAATGAAAATTTTCTATATTTATAAATATTTTACCTCATTTTTTTTATATTTAAAAACAACCCTATATATTTATTACTCAATTTTGTATTCTGATGGGCAGTGGCACATCTTTTACACAATTTTTTGAAGCTATTAAGTAGGTTAGAAATGTGTTGAGCTTCCAAACTAATTTTGATACTCGTTAAAATTTTTAAAAAAATATATATTTCTTTTAATATATAATTAAAAGATAGAATATTATATTTAAAAATTAAATGAAATAAGAAAGTGTATAGAAGTAAAATCAAGATTTAAAAACTAAAAACAAAAAAACAATCATATTTTTTTATCATGTAAGCTTAGTTCAAAAGTAATTGACGTGACCTTTCTCTCTCTAGAAGTGGGAAGTTGGAGGTTCGTTCTCCATCTGTGGTTGTACTTCAAAAGAAATTCATAACCATAATTATTTTAATGTACTATAAATAACTAAATATTATTATTCCAATATATCAAAATGAGTATAGTTAAGTGACAATTAAAATGTATTACTTTTCTTAAATTAGAAGGTTCAAATTTCTCTTACCGCGTTTGTTGTACTAAAAAATTATAATTATTTCAATATATTGGCAACCTCCATTAAAAATTTTACATGTTAGAGTAGAAGAAGATTTCAAACAATATAAAACTAAACCATAGATTCACAAAAAAAAAAAGAAAAAGAAAAAAATGACTACAAATTGATAGATAAAGATAACCGAGGAAATATTGTTTTTAATTATTTGCATAAAAATTTTGGTGTTCCAAAGCCAAGAATAAAGACCAAGGACGGCCAAAACAGCCGCCAAAGTGGTGTATACTAATATTAAAACTGTAATTCGATCTATTTTGACCATTGAAAATAAGTAGAGAATTATAAATATATTAATAATTTCCCAACTACCAATTATATTTTCTTCCTTCTTAGTGGTTTGCTGTTTCCACCACTTTTCCTTCACCTAACACACAAACAAACTGCCATTGGCAGCCGAAAGCTTTTCCTATTTAAGGAGCTTCCCACTCAGACTCTAACCAAAACAAATTTCATTTTACTCATATATCTTCTCTTCCAAATACATACCAATCTTCATATTATAACTTCATTTTCTTTCTATTCTCTCCCCTTTGCTCCATTTTTCCCTTCTTCATATATAGCCATGGCTCACCAAAATGGTTCTTTAGAGAGCTTGTGCACCAGCTCTCAGGATCCACTCAACTGGGGTGTGGCTGCTGAGTCCATGACTGGAAGTCATTTGGATGAGGTCAAGCAGATGGTCGAAGAGTATCGGATGCCTTTCGTGAAGCTTGGAGGACAGACTCTCACCATTTCTCAAGTTGCTGCTATTGCCACTCGTGATAACGATGTCGTCGTAGAATTGGCTGAATCTGCGAGGGCTGGTGTTAAAGCTAGCAGTGATTGGGTCATGGACAGCATGGGCAAAGGTACTGATAGTTATGGTGTCACTACTGGTTTTGGTGCCACTTCACATAGAAGAACTAATCAAGGTGGAGCTCTTCAGAAGGAGTTGATCCGATTCTTGAATTCTGGTATCTTTGGGAGTGGTAGCGAGTCGAGTCACACTTTGCCTCACTCTGCCACGAGAGCAGCCATGTTGGTGAGAATCAACACTCTCCTTCAAGGCTATTCTGGTATCCGATTCGAGATTTTGGAAGCCATTGCCAATCTCTTGAACCACAATGTCACTCCATGTTTGCCACTTCGAGGAACAATTACAGCTTCTGGAGATTTGGTTCCTCTGTCTTATATTGCAGGGTTGCTCACCGGTCGTCACAATTCGAAAGCTATCGGACCTAATGGAGAAGTCCTTGATGCACAGGCTGCTTTTGAACAAGCCGGTATTGATTCTGGGTTCTTTGAGTTGCAGCCTAAGGAAGGTCTTGCTCTTGTCAATGGCACCGCTGTCGGTTCTGGGTTGGCTTCCATTGTTCTCTTCGAGGCAAATATTTTGGCTATTTTATCTGAAATTCTATCTGCTATTTTTGCTGAGGTGATGCAAGGAAAACCTGAATTCACCGACCATTTGACCCATAAGTTGAAGCACCACCCTGGCCAAATTGAAGCAGCTGCAATCATGGAGCACATTTTAGATGGAAGCTCCTACATGAAAACAGCAAAGAAACTGCATGAAATGGACCCTCTCCAAAAGCCCAAACAAGATCGTTATGCTCTTCGAACTTCTCCCCAATGGTTGGGTCCCTTGATTGAAGTGATCCGTTTCTCCACCAAGTCGATCGAGCGAGAGATTAATTCAGTCAACGACAACCCTTTGATTGATGTTTCAAGAAACAAGGCATTACATGGAGGCAATTTCCAAGGAACACCAATTGGAGTTTCCATGGATAACACTCGTTTGGCCGTTGCATCGATTGGAAAGCTCATGTTTGCCCAATTTTCAGAACTCGTCAATGATTTCTACAATAACGGTTTGCCTTCTAATCTTTCTGCAAGTAGAAACCCCAGCTTGGATTATGGATTCAAAGGTGCTGAGATTGCCATGGCCTCATACTGCTCTGAGCTTCAATATCTTGCAAATCCAGTGACGAGTCATGTTCAGAGCGCTGAGCAACACAACCAAGATGTTAACTCTCTTGGTTTAATTTCTTCAAGGAAAACTGCTGAAGCCATTGATATTCTCAAACTCATGTCTTCCACATTTCTAGTTGCTCTTTGTCAGGCAATTGATTTGAGGCATTTGGAGGAAAACTTGAAGAGCACTGTCAAAAACACGGTTAGCCAAGTAGCAAAAAAAGTGTTGACTACATGCTCTACTGGCGCACTTCACCCATCAAGATTTTGTGAGAAAGATCTACTCAAAGTTGTTGATAGAGAATACACTTTTGCTTACATTGATGATCCATGCAGTGCTACATACCCACTGATGCAAAAGCTAAGGCAAATTCTCGTTGAGCATGCACTTGAAAATGGTGATAATGAAGTGAACGCACACACTTCAATCTTCCAAAAGATTGGTGCTTTTGAAGAGGAATTAAAGGCAGTCTTACCGAAAGAGGTTGAAAATGTAAGGCTGGCATATGAGAGTGGAAATTCTAAAATTGAAAATCAGATAAAGGATTGTAGATCCTACCCGTTATACAAATTTGTGAGAGAGGAGTTGGGAACAAAATTGTTAACCGGTGAAAAGGTGATATCTCCAGGAGAAGAGTGCGAGAAGGTATTCACGGCTTTATGTCAAGGAAAAATGATCGACTCTATCTTCGAATGCTTGAAGGAGTGGAATGGAGCACCGATCCCTATTTATTAATGTTTATGGCCATTAGTTGAATCTGAACCTGCACTTTAAAATTGTTGGAAAGATATGATAACATTTGTATTTGCTATTATTTTTCTCTTACTTTTTAAATCATAGTTGATACTATCTTATCAATGACCCAAGAAACATGTTGGTGGTAAAACTCGTCAAATTTTTTATATCTCACGGTCAAAGTATACCCGGCCCATGTGTAGCTTTTATCTTTTTAAATTATCACCGTAGTAGTATATTTTCAACTTCATTGAAATTGTTTTGAAATAATTTCAAAGATCAATAATAATTTTACGATGTTCATGACATAATTTAAACTCATACCGTTACACTAAAGTTTTCAGGCAATAATTGAAATCTGAAATCTTCTCAATTGTTTTAGAAGTGCATCATATGAAAACTAACTTAACTAGCATATTGGCATACAATATGAAACATAATCCCACCACATATGAGAATAAGTCTCGTCGATTGCCTACCGTCGATCATTCACGCGATTCTGTAATCGATAGATATACTGAAATTATCTCGAGTCCCCCTAGTTCTCTCCCCCCACCCCCAAAAAAAAAAACTTGTTGCTAATTAATAAATAAGTTTGATATCAATTTTAGTCTTACCAAAAATTTATTGAGATTAAAATATCAAGATTTGGAAGTGTTCAATTTTAAAGAATAAAAAGCTCCAAATCAAACTTCAATCTTTTATGAGTATTGCACAAAATTATTAACGAATCAGTGAATTAATAAAGCTTTATACACTTGATACTATATAATGCATCAGTGATAAATATTTTTTTTTTTATAAGTATATATGAATAAGGTAATTAAAAAAAAGACAAATATCAATTTATTGCTAAATTTTGGGCAGAGTTGTATCAATTGAAACTATATATTAATAATTGTATTAATTTAAACTCTTAAATTTCATAATTATTTCAATTTATACATTCATTCAAATTTTGTTTGACCAATGTCGCGTGAGATTTATAATTTGAGTCAATTAAACTTCTAAATTTTCATAAGTTAATGAATTTAAACTCTTTAATATGATTACCTTTAAAAATCATTCATGGATTAATTATCAAAGGAAATTCTAACTAAGAGTGTAAATAGGTTAATTTATGAAAGTAATGAATTTAATTGATACAATTATAAATTTTACACGAGATTTTTTCAAAAGTAATGTCTACTTTGGACATAAACCCTTCTGACTTTGCTTTTAGTGCTACCCAAAAAGCTTCATACAAATGGAGATAATTGTCTTCACTTATATACCCATGATCATTTTCTTTCCCTAACCAATGTGGGATTTTATTCGCACTCCTAACATAATTTGCATGTTGTCGATCAGCTTGAATGTTATTTTGTACTTTCTCCATTTTTATTTGAGAAAGCTGACTTTTTTTTTCCCTACTATAAGCAAACGAGAGAAAAAAAGGGGGGAAATGTAATAGTTCGGTAGTACCAATTCATTCTATTCATTATTTGACACGTCATTAAATAATTTATTAATTTAATATTTATTTATTTTGTAGACTCCATTTAATTCTCGTGGCAAGCAATGAATTAGGTTTCTCATGCTATCCTAATACTAGATTTTTCTAAAAAGGATAATAAATAAATAAATAAAAAGGTGCAGACATGGCAATTTCTCATTTTCTTTTAGTTATAACTGCAAGCCCCTCTTTATCAAAAGTGACGATTAGGTTAATAAATAATCACCCACCAATATATAAATTAATCAAATTATAGTATCAATAAAATTAATCTTCATTAAAATACAAATTAAATTAGAAATTAAAATTAGTTAAGTTCACCAACCCCATCTCCCTGTCTCTCTCTCATATTTAATATTTGAAAGTGATGATATATTTATGTTTAGTATTTAATGGGTTGAATTAATTAAAATTATGTGGGTGTTCAAGGAAGGTGCTTCAATCATACTCCAAATAATTATACTACCATTCATGCATTAATATATATATATATAAATGGAGCATATTGGACTTTCACCAAATTCTTCAACTAAAGAAAACAAAACTTTCACACATGCAAAAACATACCGAGAAATAAAGAAATAAAAATTACCCAATGAAATTTGTGGTAGGAAGGCCTTCTTGACCTTATCTTCTACTTGCATGAAGAAAAATATTAATAATTAATGCTCTTTTCTAATTTTTATTTTTGTTTTTATGTTTAATTAAACACTATTTTGATATTTAAAATTTGATATTTAGGGTATATTTTGGCTGCTACCCTAAGTTTTCTTTTCTAAAATGATACATTAAAATTATTTTAGTAGTTGTCATCAATCTATTGACTGAACAATTTAATAAATATTAAAATTGACATAGATATACATTTGTTTGATTATTTGATAGAAAAATGTGATAAATATTTGAAACTATTGTGCTAGATTAAAATTTAGGTCTTCCAAACCTATTTAGAAGTTTGTTAAATGATCAGTTGAAAAATTATTGGTAAGCAATAAAAAAAAATTTTAGGTAAGTTTAGAAATTAATTAAGTGCATATTTGGAAATCATAATTGATAGGTAGTTATTTTGGAACAAGCGATCTTGGTATAAATTGACTTTGTAAAATTGATTTTCTTACTATCATATTGATGTTTTGATTCCAAAATTTTAAAAGTGATTTTCATATTTTTTTTAAAAATGATTTTGAATTATTATATTTGATTTTACGAGTTGATTTAAAAATTACTAGATTACTTAAAATTATATTTTATTTTTTAAAAAAAGTATCTATACATGAATGAGACAAATTTTGTGTGGTGATTCCTAGTCACTCCGTATTTCAAGTAATTGTTGAAAAATAAATTCTAATTTATTTTAGATTTTTGTAAAATAAATTTTAACATTTCTCAACTATCAATTTTTTAAAAAAGAAAATTAATTTAATTTTTACAATGAAAGTGATTTTAGTTGTATCAAAATCAATAATCAAATCCCAAAAATACCAAAGGGTAGAAAAGTTCAGAGAAACTTTATTTCTCAATAAAAAGAAAGATGGTGTAAAGGAAAGAGAGAGAGAGAGGAGGTGACCACCAAACACAAAAATCGTGCTGATAAAGTTTGACCAATAATTTAAATATAAAAAAATAATTAGCATTATTATTCTTACTTTGACCATTATTTCCACACCAAAGTTGGCAGCTATCTCCTTCCTCCATCCTTCCTTAGTTCTTTACCTAACGAAGGCCACTTCCCTATTTAAGAACACAGCTTCTCATTTCCTCTTCACAAAATTACTCAGCTCTAATTCTGAGGAATTAAACCAATTCATAAACCCAAACCCACAATTTCATATCTTCACTCTCATCATCTTTGTTTATACAAAATTATACAATATGCCCCGAAAGGTTTTTGCTCATCAAAATGGTTCAATGGGGAGCTTGTGCAACACCCTTCAAGATCCACTCAACTGGGGTATGGCAGCTGAGTCCATGAAGGGAAGTCATTTGGATGAGGTGAAGCGAATGGTCGAAGAGTATCGGATGCCTTCGGTGAAGCTTGGAGGACAAACTCTCACCATTTCTCAAGTTGCTGCCATTGCTACTCGTGACAACGATGTCATCGTAGAATTGGCTGAGTCTGCGAGGGCTGGTGTCAAAGCTAGCAGCGACTGGGTCATGGAAAGCATGAGCAAAGGTACTGACAGCTATGGTGTCACTACTAGATTTGGTGCCACTTCTCATAGAAGAACCAATCAAGGTGGAGCTCTTCAAAAGGAGCTTATTCGATTCTTGAATTCTGGCATATTTGGGAGCGGTGCTGAGTAGAGTCACATTTTGCCTCACTCTGCCACAAGAGCGGCCATGTTGGTGAGAATCAACACCCTCCTTCAAGGCTACTCTGACATTAGATTCGATATTTTAGAAGCCATTGCTAATCTCTTGAACCACAACGTCACTCCATGTTTGCCACTTAGAGGAACAATTACAGCTTCTGGAGATTTGGTTCCTTTGTCTTATATTGCAGGGTTGCTCACTGGTCGTCACAATTCGAAAGCTATCGGACCCGATGGAAAACCCCTTGATGCAAAGGTTGCTTTTGAACAAGCTGGTATTGATTCTGGGTTCTTTGAGTTGCAGCCTAAGGAAGGTCTTGCTCTTGTCAATGGCACTGTTGTCGGTTCTGGGTTGGCTTCCATTGTTCTCTTCGAGGCAAATATTTTGGTTGTTTTGTCCGAAATTCTATCTGCCATTTTTGCTGAGGTGATGCAAGGAAAGCCCGAATTCACCGACCATTTGACCCATAAGTTGAAGTACCACCCTGGCCAGATTGAAGCAGCTGCAATCATGGAGCACATTTTAGATGGAAGCTCCTACATGAAAACAGCAAAGAAACTGCATGAAATGGACCCTCTCCAAAAGCCCAAACAAGATCGTTATGCTCTTCGAACTTCTCCCCAATGGTTGGGTCCCTTGATTGAAGTGATCCGTTTCTCCACCAAGTCGATCGAGCGAGAGATTAATTCAGTCAACGACAACCCTTTGATTGATGTTTCAAGAAACAAGGCATTGCATGGAGGTAACTTCCAAGGAACGCCGATTGGAGTTTCCATGGACAACACTCGTTTGGCCATTGCATCGATTGGAAAGCTCATGTTTGCCCAATTTTCAGAATTAGTCAACGATTTTTACAATAACGGTTTGCCTTCTAATCTTTCTGCAAGTAGAAACCCCAGTTTGGATTATGGATTTAAAGGTGCTTAGATTGCCATGGCCTCATACTGCTCTGAGCTTCAATATCTTGCAAATCCAGTGACAAGTCATGTTCAAAGCGCTGAGCAACACAACCAAGATGTTAACTCTCTTGGTTTAATTTCTTCAAGGAAAACAGCTGAAGCCATTGATATTCTCAAACTCATGTCTTCCACATTTTTAGTTGCTCTTTGTCAAGCAATTGACTTAAGGCACTTGGAGGAAAACTTGAAGAGCACCGTAAAAAATACAGTTAGCCAAGTAGCTAAAAAAGTGTTGACTACATCCTTTAGTGGCGCACTTCACCCATCAAGATTTTGTGAGAAAGATTTACTCAAAGTTGTTGACAGAGAATACACTTTTGCATACATCGATGATCCATGCAGTGCTACTTACCCGCTTATGCAAAAGCTAAGACAAATTCTCGTTGAGCGTGCACTTGAAAATGGTGATAATGAAGTGAATGCAAACACTTCAATCTTCCAAAAGATTGGTGCTTTTGAAGAGGAATTAAAGGCAATTTTATCGAAAGAGGTTGAAAACGTAAGGCTTGCATATGAGAGTGGAAACTCTAAAATTGAAAATCAGATCAAGGATTGCAGATCCTACCCATTATACAGATTTGTGAGAGAGGAGTTGGGAACAAAATTGCTAACCGGCGAAATTGTGATATCTCCAGGAGAAGAGTGCGAGAAGGTATTCACAGCTTTATGTCAAGGAAAAATGATCGACTCTATCTTTGAATGCTTGAAGGAGTGGAATGGAGCACCCATCCCTATTTGCTAATAATTTTTACTTGAAGTGGACCCATACACCAAAAAAAAAAAAAAAAAAAGTTCAAAGATGTATGATAATGTTTGTATCTTGTTATTGTTTTCTGATGTGCCTTATTTTTATATAAATTTATTTTATTTTATCAATAAAAAGTCAGATTATAATACTATTATATTAATTTCTCTAAAAGATTTTTAAAGAAATCAAAATCAACAATAAAATTTTAAATTACCACCCGTAAGTCAATAACATTGTTATTAACACTTTTAAATACCTTCAATAATGCACTAATTTTTTGGTTTTGAGCTAACCTAAGAACTGAATTAATACTTATTCTCGTGCATGCTAGTCAGATTTAAACTTTACTTTTGTCAAGCAAAAACTTAAAATCATATGAGACTATTCGATGGCCAAAAGAATAAAATATATACGCGAGACACATAAATAAGCATAAGTTCTTAATTCAATCAAATTTAATTTTCCAATCAACTACAAAAAGGTGGTCTAAAAAAATTGAGTTCAACCACTCAATACACCATGAGAAACATGAACTCATCAAGTCTTGAGCCTATTGCAGAACACTCCACGACATTGAGCGACAAAAAGAATTCAAATTCGTACGATCTAAACGTTTTCCTTATATGTAATATGAAAAAGAGAATTATAGGCTATAAGGTCCGGTTTGTTTCACAGGTTTTCCTATAGAATTTCAGACAGATATTTAATATTTTTGTTTGTTTCACAGAAATTCACTTTTTAAAACTCAAGATATTATTATCAAGTAACTTTGGAACCCCTCTAACATGGATTTTTTAATACCCTACATAATGGTGGAATTTTTATGTTAGGAGATAGAACATTAAAAATATAGTCTAATTAATTAATATTATTCATTAACATTAATTTTAATTAATTATTAAATAAAAATATATTATTTAGACTTAATAAATTTCAACTAATACATTTACCATTAATATTTTATGTTATCTTAACTACTTATTATAAAATTATCAATATTCTAACTAATTAATTATTTTTAATAATTTAATTATGTTAAATAAATATTTAATATAAAAGTATTCATTGATTTTTATTTTTTTTATTAAATAATTAATTAATATAACAATAAATTTAATAATACTAAATACATTCAAATCTCAGACATTTTATATGAAAGAATATTTACAATCCTTATTATTAATTCCTGCCTCAATCTTCTTAGTATTTCTCCCTCTCATTAATTTCTCCCCCTCTCTCTAATCTTGTCTTCCACTTTTTTCATGAACAACATGACAGAAATATTTCATCTCTTTTCTCCTTCATGGCCTGGAGGAAAAAAAAATTAAGAGGCAAAAAAATGCATGACAATTACCCAAGTAAAAATAATTCTCAAATTTTTATGTCTCATTTCATAATTATTTAAGTCTCATTTGATAATTATATAGTTTTTTTAAAAAAAAAAAATTAAACTTATAAACTACTTCCATAGTAAGTTTTTATGTTTTTTTCTCCACTATATACATGATGTTTTTTTTTAACAAAAAAAAATCAAAATTTGAAAATTAAAAAAAATATTTTTCATAAACTTGTTTTTATTTTTATAATTTGACTATAGAAATTGAAGTATTTCTTAAGAGGTGTGAAAACCATATTTGAGAAATTGAGAACAAACAAGCATAAACTTCAAAAACATAAACTAAAAACAAAATGGTTATCAAATCTAGACTTAATTTTTTAGTTTTTAGTTTTTTTAAAATTAAGCTTATAAAAACGTAACTACTTCCATTCATAAGTTACTAAATATGTTTTTTTTGTTATCTACTTTCTAGTAATATTTTCAAAAATCTAAAACAAGTTTTAAAGATTTGACGATAACTCTTCCCATTTTTTGTTAAAATAAAAACATGTGATGATATATAGGGCTAAATTAAGTTTCTATTGACGTTCAAATTTATTCTCTATAATTTTAAAAGTCAGAATTTCATACTTATGGTTGAATAAAACCTTATAAATAGTTTTTATGGTTTGATTAATTAAAGAATACATTTATAAGCTTCATATGTTCTTTTATCAACTAATATAATTATTAATTTCTCTTTTTTAGTTTAACAATATACGAGATGAGAAAATATTCGAACTTCTAACTTCTTGATCGAGAATACATATTTTATGATATTTGAACTATGTTCATGTAATGTTTATTATCGTTTCGTTATAGAAACTTTATTTTAAACTGATTTAAGATATTAATCATTAATATTATATTCATTTTCATATTTGTTTTTGTTAATTATTAAAACAAAAAATTATAATAATATTCACGTGCAATTGATCATATCAAAAGAGGCTAGTATAATTAAAAGTGGGGTTTTGGTATAAACTTTTTTTTACCTAATACTCAAAAATTGTTATTAAAATTAAATAAAATGGAAGACCAAACAGAAAAATAGTGATTTTGAAAAGTGACATGTGACCTTACCTTATATAAAAACAGATATGTCATTAAAGTGTGCCTGATAAATACTAGCCAACCACCTTCAAAAAAAAATTGAAGATTAAATTATTAGTTTAGATTTTAAAATTTTATAACTTTGTGTTTATTTAACCTCTAAATTTTAAAAAGTATCTAATAAATCTCTAAAAATTTTATTTTGCATTCAATAGGTCTCTCAATCTTAACAAGAACGTCCTTAAAATTTCAATTTTGTGTCCAATATAGATTGTTTGAATTTTTTATTCTGTGTCTAGTAGGTTCCTAATCTATTCTCGTCATTTTGTAAAATTCACAAGCATACAAGACACAAATTGAAAGTTTAAGGTCCTATTAGACGTAAATTTTAACTTTATATCTATTAGATCCGTTAACTATTGATTGTTTTGAATATGTCAAAGATTTATATAACAGATGATTAAAAGTTTATGAATTTATTAGACATAGAGTTCAAGTTTAATAGACACAAAATTGAAAGTTTAAAGATTAAATAAATAAATTAAAAAAAAAAAGTTAAATACTAAACTTGTAATTTGAGCTTGTTCCAATGTAACATTTAAATGCTTGAGGTTTTTTTTTTTTTTTTTTTTGTGATAATTTATTATTATTATTATTATTAGGGTTTCTTCCTCTTCCCTTTCTCTCCTTATTTCTCCTTTTATCTCTTCTTCCTCAAAGATTTAAACAACCCTATTGCTACCCTGACAAAAGTTGCAAAGGAGGGAGATTGAACCTGCAAAATCGAAAGAAGAAAAGTAAAAGGCCAATAAAGGGAATAAGTCTAATTAGAACTATATAAATAAATATAAAATTGATGAGACTTCTCAAAGATTGGTGAATGTAACTGTAAATGCACATTGTTTATCAAGTAATATTAGTAAAGTACTCAATGAAGAATTTGTCTGCTCAGGGACTATATGTATAGAAAGGTTTAGTGAAATCTATCTCAAATTGCAATACTTAAGGTAACCAATTGAAAAGTGTTTGAGTGATATAGGTAAGGGTGATAGGTTAAAATTAATATGCAAATAAAAATGACAAATGATAGAAAGTGATTCGACTATGCCTAATGAATACCCCACATTTCTATACTCAATTTTAACTAATGAATGTTTAAGTCTAAATATTCTCCTACATATTGATTCTATGAGCTCCACTACATTCTAACTCTTTTAGTGTCGAGTTATGACTAGAATGCTTAATCTAAGTGAACAATTTAGATCATCAATGAACAAATAATTAAATCAAATCAAATAGTATAGTTTGTTGTATAGATAATCCAAAAGAACGATGTGAATTTATATTTGAAAACCAAATTCATTAAGACATCTACATAGTCGAATACCAAGGGATTTAACTTGCATGATAGAAAAGTTAACTATAATGTGTCAGCATAATAGCCTTCAGTCTAGTTTTTCGACCTAATTGGTTAACAGTTGGCCAATTCCCCTCATCGGATGGCCAACTCTCTCCTCGGATCGATTTCACATATCTCGAGATTCTATTGGCTCCATGTTCTAGGCATGCAGGCATGTTAGGCCTAGTGGGCATTGAGCCCTAGGCTCGATGCACTAACTAGCCTATAACGTGCACCATTCAATTTTGTTTTTATAGAACAACTTTAAATCAAATTCAAACTTAGATCGTAACGATTTCGTTTTTGGTCTTTAGTTTATAAAAATTAAGCCTTTTTTTTAAGGAAAATTTAAGAAATTTAAGAAAAGATATAAGGAAAACTTGGTCAAATGATGGCTTTTAAACTTCTAATGCAAAGATATTTTTACACAAAACAAAGACTACGGCCAAAATTTTCAAAGCAATATTAAAACTTACTACAAACTCCTAAGAATATTTTATTTTTGAAAGAAAAAAAACTGCCAAAATGTTGAGTTAGAAAAATGTAGGCTGGGCTGACTAAGACTACCATATTGCTTAAAATGCTGCCACGTGTATTAACCTTTTTTTCTTTTTTCTTTTTTTTTTTTTTTTTGGCTTAAAATCTGTCACTAACAACCACCTCCATATGGACCATTATCTTATCCTTCAAATTGGATAATCCATTTCTCTCTTTTTCCTCTTCCAAGGAAACAAACACGCTGAAACCTCCATGGAAGTTGGAGAGAAAAATTGTTCATCAGGCTATGGCAAACCTCCATGGATATTTAGAGGAAGGTTATATTGAAAACCCTCCATTTACTTTTTTATATATTTTTTTCTTTTTTTTTTCTTGTATTTGACATTCCCCCATTACTCAGGGCCTTGTATCAACTGCATCTTGTGAAGGCTAAAACTGCTCGAGCATGTATTCCCAAGGAGTTAAGACTCGTTGAAGCATTTGGGTATTCTTTAATCACTAAGAATTAGGAGATTAATGTGTTGGATTAATGAAATGTGATCCGATTGAAATGATTTAGTAATGTAATTGTTTAGTGCTTACTTAAAATCCCTCTTCAGTTATACTCTTGGTGGGTTTTTTCTTGCAAACTATGAAGACAGTCCAGCAGGAACTTTTGATGAGGTCTGATTTTTTGCCTTTTTTCTTATTGTGGCTAAAACAGTGGAGATTTGGTGTTTTTGCTGATATAGAATCCATATTTTGGTTGGCAGCTTGTAGTAATTTCTGGAATTGTTTGGAATCGTCCAACCTCTTGCGCGTATGTTTTTTCTATTTCCATTGATGATGAGGGGAAAAGAGATTATGGTTATATTGTGGTGAATGTTAGTGGGATAATTTTGTAATTTTGTTTGCTTGATTAGTTTAACAATGTCCTGATTGAACCGGATATTTAGTGGACTTGGTTTTTCTTTTGGACCGGCTTGGGTTTGGTCTAGACTGTTGGTTGCAGAGGAGGGATTGGTCTTGGTTTTCATTTTGCTCAAACGTTTGGATGATCTGTAGAAATAAGATAAAAGGGGTTTTCAAAAACATTGAATTTGGGAAGACCCATGTCTTTTTTTTATTATTATTATTATTTTTACTTTGGTTTTCTTTTCTGAAGCAGATGGGCAGCTAAGGTTTTAGTGAACAGTGTTGATGCTTGTGATCATGGAAGAAAGGTATGGAAATTGAAGGATTGTTGTTGTTGATTTCTGAGGCTTGATTTGTATGGAATTTTGAAACAAATATTTGTGAACTTGTTACCATGTCATGTCTGTTTCTATGGTAATTTGAAGATTCTGAATATTGTTTGCTCTTCATCTGTCTTATAGCCTCTTCTATGACTGGATTTTCTTTCTGTCTCATATTTTACCATTCTTTACCCCAAGGGATATGTCATAGCTCTGTAGAAATGGTGCTTCGCTTACAATGTATTACTTTACCCAAGACACTCATATGCCATGTTCTTGGTTTTTCCAATGTGAAATATGAAAAGTTTTTTAAATTTCATGGTACACATGGTAGAGCCTAGTAGAAATGGTACTTATAATGTATTACTTTAGGGTTCATTGTATAGATGACCCATTTGATAAGGTCCAAATGAAATCTAACTCACCCTCTAAAAACATAAGTTTTATAACCTTGCGTCATCACAAAGTGAAATTACGGAATTGACCCCATTGTATACATGTTCTAATACTCAACTCTCGCTACTTGCTACTAGTTCCTTTTTTTTTTCTTTTCCTCATTAATGTAATTCTAATTTCTCTTTCCCTTTTTTTTCTTTTTTGGTTGTGAATTCTAACTACTCGCTACTCAGTATGTTTGTAGGATGGAAAACTTAAAAAAGTGTTGAAGAAAAAGAAAAGAAAATTCAATGAGTAACAAGAGCAAGTAGCGAGAATCGAGAGTATCAACACGCGTACACAGTAGGATGATTGTGTAATCTCACTTAAGCAAAAGGTCATAAAATTTACCTTTTAAAAAGGTAGGTCAGATTTCATTTGGGCCTTGTCAAAAGGGTCCGCACTTCCATATTCTCATTACTTTGCCCAAGACGCCGATTTTTTCACTGGCTCATCATTTTATAATACTTTAGGTGCCACTAAAATTTAGTTTCTATTTGGAATGATTTTTTGAGTACTTAAAAAAGTGTTTTTAAGCACTTGGTCATTCCAAACAGGTCCTTCATTGTCTTAGTTCTAACTTTCCAAGGTGATAACATAACAAATTACCCAGCCCCTAGAAGAGGATTGTATTTGCCTTCCACCTGTCAATATACATAAGTTTTCACCACCACATGTTAGCCAAAATTTTATGGCAATGATAGCCCATACTTCTCTCCTAAGTTAATCTTGTAGCTTAAAAGTTTTCTTAAAAAGGAATTAATGAAAATCAACTAACCAACAAGAGTACTCAATAGAACAAGTGATTATTTTACTTATCTTATGAAACAAATTAAATTATTTAAAGATCCTCATTACTAGACTCCTTTAGATAAGCTCAACTAAGAAAGGTAGTCATCCTTTATTCTTAGACGTCAAGAAATCCAAAAATCTTTATTTTTTGTGCATTCAAATGTACAGGTGCTCAATCTCTCTGGGAGTTTGAGACTCTCCTATCGATATAATAACCATTTTGATCGTTTGTGATGGATGATGTGTGATATTCGATTGTTCCCCCCCCCCCCCCCCCCCCCCCTTTTTTTCTCTTGTCTATTAACCTTAATTGCATTCTTCTCTGGCAGGAAGTAGGGCTTCCAAGTCAAGTTGCTAGGTTTACAAAAGTAAGCTACAATTTTACATAATATGGTTTTTCAATATTTAATTCCTGGATACATGTTTGATCAATGTTATATTGTTGTGACCACTCACAAGAATCATTCTTCTCAATAATCATCTGACCTCCAAAGTAACAATATACTTCTCATCAGCTAGGATTCACTCTATTATGGTCTATATATACATTTTTTTGACATTTTGGGCAACATCAACCAGAACTAGTATATTGAATGGGAACGATGTCTCTCGTGAAAACAGAGGATTGAGGCAGTTCCGATGCGTCAGAGTGAAAGAGGACTTCTCAACTCCTTACGTGGAAATAGTAATATCTACGACCAAAAGAGTCAGGAGCATGTCCAAGTGACTGAAGTCAAGGGTCCTACTTCAATTGATGTCTGCAATATCAACCTTTCAATTTCTGGTGAGCTGCTATTGCTTAATACTTCTTGTGAAAGCAAAAAAAATAGCCCTGCTCATTTCATCCACTGTTCACCCACTTTGATTTGTTCCTCATATTTCTTCTACCATTGTCTTCATATTCTTATCATCTGATTGAGTTTTGTTGATCTTCTTAGGAAAGTTGTCTTAAATCATTAATTGATCCAAAAGCTTAAGCATATGGGTGAAGGTAAAATTAATATCATATCAACACTCTAACACTGCTCCTCACTTGTGGGTGTGAAATTTGTAGAAGATCCAATAAGTGAAAATTAATATTAAATGGAGAGTAAATGACATTACAAGGTTCGAATATAGGACCTCCTGTTCTTACACCATGTTAAATCACCGATTGGTCCAAAAGGTTAAGCTGAAAGGTTGCAGTAAATTTAATTACATCAGCACTTTAACAAGTTGCATCACTAACATTTAATATTCTGAAAACTTAAGTGCTCTAGGATTGTTGTCAAACAAAGTCCCGCTCTTTGCTTGTATGTCTTGGTGGTTATATCTTCCATGTTGCATTGAATATATCTGTGATAATCTTTGTTGTTGACGTGGGACATTAAACACGGAAGAATAACCATAAAATAGGATGCCCTACATAAAAAAGGTTAGTTATTTTTTTAGGGTTTGTTTAGGACGTTAAATTGGTTATTATAGTTCGTGTTTATTATAGTATGTGGGTAATAATAGTCTGTGTTTGGGTATACACTAAATAGTATGGGTTACAAATAAAGAGAGATGATGGTTACAAAATAGTAAAAACCGTAGACAATAAGGGTTTTTAAATAGTTTTACTATAGCTAAATGTGGGTTATATAATTGGGAACTTCAACTATTATAATAGGAGATCCTTATAACCTACTCCATCTAAGGCAAATTGGGCCAAACGAACCCCTTAGTGGTTGATATAACATGTTCTATATCTTCTAATTTCAGAGATTAGTGGGCAGTTCTTTTAGTAGTTGCAAGTTATTGTTGTTGTAGTTTTTACCCATTAGTGCTTTAGTTGATACTCGTTTTTTTTAGCCTATATGTGAGTCCAAATGTTCGGAGCTCTTTGCTTCTGTTCCTGTTATTGGTAAGCAACTAGCTAGTAATACTCTTTGTAAAACAATATAGATAGAAAACAACTTTACTCTGTTCCGACATTGAGGGGGTTGGAGACTTCCCACAAAATGATTCTACTAGCTTAACTCTCTCTTTATGCCTCCCAACCACATACTTTTGACCAACTAGTAGCGATGGCCTCACTGTGCTCACTAAATATACTCTCCGACAGCTAACCAACCCTATCCTGGCTCTGATTTCAATGTGTATTTCCCCGCCTCCTCTTCCTCGAACACGTTAACGGCGTATGGGTTGCTTGTTGAGCCTATCACAGTGGTTCATGAACTTTTCTTTTCCTAGTTCCAACTTTCAAGGAGTAGTAACTTCTTTTAATTGGATTTTTTTGTTCAAATAGAATGGCCCTTGTGTTTCTGATAACAAGCTGATGTTGGCAGTTCCTTTCAGCAAATGGATGGGACCAGCTATCAAAATGTCTCTCCCAAGTTATAGGTAACCGAATCTTCCAATTTACAAATGGTTATATTTGCCAAATTCGCAATTAATTGACTTGTAACAGTTTCATTGTTCTAAAATATCAGTGGATATACAGAATATACTCCTGAACTACTCAAATATTCCTGCCAAATTCAATGCCGGTTTGTGTTTCTGTTCTCTGATGTTTAACTCTTATCTATCATCACACCTAAGGAATTGAGTTTGTTTAGTGGTGGGTTTCAAATGAAAACTGTTTTTTATGACTCGAGGGGAAACTGTTTAAAACAGTCAAGTTTAATATTTCTTTGAATTGAAGCATTTGAATATATTATTTGCATTTAGGGTGCGAGCAGTAAAGCCAGCAGCAGTCTCGGTCAAACTTCCCACATCTATCGACAGAGCACAAGATCGAGACCACCATGCTGGGGAAGATGCAGAACATGAACAAAGCCTCTGTACATCTGTTCTATTGTCAAAGCCCATACTAGCTTTAGAGTTTAGTTGCATGGAAATGCAAGTCCAAGCTCCCGCTGTTGTTTCTCAATATTTTAAACACTCTCTCAGAACACCATGAAACACATTCCATTCCATTCTATTTACAGTTAAATATTTTGAAAATTCTTTGGCAGAAAGTGTTGTACAATCTGAAATACATCACTAATAAAACAAAACTCTCTTCTTCTCTCAAAGTTCCAACAGCTTCTCATATTGTCTGAAATGAGCTTTCACAATAAGATGACTCAAGATATAGAATTTACAGAATTCATGAAAATGACAAAAAGAGCTCTGTTACCCCTCTTTTCTAATATAATTTACTCCTTTTTACTGATGACCTTTACAAAAAAATCTTCCATTCCAGTGTTGATTGATAAACACTGAAGGATAAACATGGGAAAGAAATTCCCTCTCAGATTATTAGTTAAGCAATCAAACTCTATTCTCTTCGATCACAAGCTCAACCTGAATTATCGATCAGAAAGCTTCGGGTAGAGGCTGACTTTGTAAAAATGACTTGAACAACACCAGTGATCTTTCAGGTTGTGAAAATGGTGCTTCATGTGATGCTCCTCTGATTGTGGCAAAGGAAAGAATATTCCCGTAAACTTGAGTCCACCCACCAACCTGAAGAGCAAGAACCATCCAAATTCACTCATATCTCACATAATTCTAACTTTAATGTCAACAACAAGAGAGTTTTCTGGAACAGTTTCTGGGGTTGTAAGGCAACAAGATTTACCTGCTGTCCCTCGAACCAGACTCGGTAAGGTACAGTCGTTTCTAGTCCCAACTCTTTTGCCAGTTTGTGAACAAGCGTTCTACTTCCTGTGAGTGGAATGACGGAATCTTGATCTCCACTGCAAATTCAAGATGTTTGAGCAGTCAGCTTAAACAGCTTTTTTTTTTTTTTGGATAAGAGAACTGAAAAATGTCATGACATGATGCCGATGTTTCACATACCTATAGACCAATACTTGTATTCCTGCATGGATCAGTTTTCCCACGATGTTGATAGTCGGTATCTCCAGGTCCAGCAGCTTGTAATCCAGAATACTATCAATTCCAAAAGAAAAATGTCAATCTGAAAGAACATAAAGCTGTTTATGAAAATAAATCAAGCTTTTCTATTCTTAGTGAATATTGTTAGTATGAAGAAGTTTGTACCTGCTGCAAACAGCCCATAGTCGCACTCCCACAAGACGTGCATGAAGTGCCTTGTGTACATCTTGCCTATTGAGATAGTTAACTGTTTCGTCCTCCACGCAGACATCAACCGACTCGGTTACTTGCTACATAATGAAGAGATTGGAGTCAAAGTTTAGTGAGATTCTGAGAAAGTGAAAGAGAAGTGAATAAACTGGTTCACTACTCACTTGAGGGTTGAGGATTTTGGACTGAGAGAACACAGACGATATGCAGACATCAAGGGTAACATCATACTTGTCAACAAATCTACTGGTTTCTTTGCTCACTTGGCTCATCACCCTGGAGCAAATGGGTGAAACAGACCCCCTGTAGTACTCACCCACATAACGAGAGTAGTTGCACATTGACGTGAACATTTTAAACGTCGAATCCGATATTAATCCGTGCGACCAAAGGAACTCAGCCCTCGAGTTGAAGTCAGTTGCAAATTCTAGAACAGGATTGCCAATCTGCAAATGAAGTGTGTGGACGTATAAACAGTTTTTTAAGTTATTGAGTCAGTGGCACCTCTAACATGATTAGTGGTAGTTTAGATTTTAAAAAAGGGTTTGAGTTTTCTTTTACTTACAGCAATGCCTCTGAGGTTGAATGAGGTTTGGTTAGATTGGATCATAAGCTCTGCCAGTTGGGGAACATAATGACCTACAAAAATCAAGAAAGTGATTTATGAGTCTGCTTTTTTCTTTTTCTTTTTCTTTTTCTTTTCTATCCAAGGAAGATGTGATTTTGAGAAATGACACCATACCAGCATAGCTTTCTCCTGTAATGAACAAGCTTCTGTTTCTGTAATGTGGGAATCTGACAAACCATTTCTCCAAGAACTCCAAATTGTCCCTTGCTGCAGATATATCAAATATAAACATCACCTCTCATCCACTTAGAAACAAAAACATATTAAAGAAAGGTAGCTTCTTTTTTCTTTTTTTTTTTACTTTTTTAAAGGAAGAATACAAAAACCACCTCCAACTAGCTAAAGTTGTAGCCTGAAACTTTTCATTAGAATAATTACAGTCCAAAACTTATCCAATCGTTGTCCTTAATAGCTCCTTTTCAAAGCACCACTAAACTTATACGTTATAATAATTATTCAATATGAAAGTTACTGCTGTGATTTTTGTAATTTTCTTTTTCCTACTAGAAACAGTGTCACTGAAAATGGAATCACTCAAAAGTGCAGTTTCCACCAAAAAGAAAGAAATAAATAAATAAGTAAATAAAACAAAAAAAGAAGAGAAGTAAAAGGAAGAAAGAAAGGGGAAAAGAAAGGCAGAAAAGGCAAGGAAGCATTTTTCCACTTACTAACAAACAAAAGAAGAGAGGGACCAAGCAATTAGGAAGTGGAGAAGTTGACCTTGAAGTGGTCTTTTTCTTATGAGGGTAGGAAGTTATTTTCAACAATGTTGAAACAACCATCATCTCACTTTACAAAAAACAAAATTGCAGAAGAAGAACAAAGAAAAAAAATCCAAACAAATTCATAATTCACATATTCCTACCTGTGATTTTGTCTCCCACAGCCTCATATGAAGAAGTATCGGTTGAATACGAAAACCCAACTCCCACTGGCGTCTCCAAATACAACATATTCGCTTCTAAAGATCAAAACAAACAGAAGAACAAACCAAGAAAACAACCCATCAACACCCACAAAATCTTCAAAAATCAAAACGAACCCATTTCATCAAACACTTGGCAGGCATAATAATCCAAACCTGTATTCCAACTATGCTCATTCCTAATCAAAACCTCTCCTCTAGGCCGAAACGGTCCATTTTCAGAGAATGCCCCAACTCCCAAAGAAGAACACCCAGGACCTGTAAAGAACAACAAACCCAATTCACAAAAACTCAAACCCCAAATGGGGATCGACCCATTAACCGAATCTCTGAAGAAACATACCTCCATTAAGCCAAAGAACAAGGGGTTTAGAAGCAGGGTCGATTTGGGCTTCAGCAAAATAATAAAACAAAGCCTTCTGGTTACGATGACCAACATTAACATAGCCAGAATAGTGACGAAATCCGACAAGGGGTTGACCAGGCAAGGAAGAAATCTTGTCGAGAAGATAAGAAGCAGGGTAAACTTTGGGAAGAAAGTGGAAGAAAAGCAAGAAAGCAAAGGGGAATGCAGACATGGTGAAGGGGAAGAAATGAGGGAAAAGGAAGGAAAGAATGAAGAATGAAATGGGGAAGAAGAAGAAGAAGTGGGAATGGTTATAAAAAGAAGGGGAGGAGTTGTTTGTTTGTAATGATGATGATTCAACAAAGATTGGGACCCCATTTTTGCAATTCCAACAGTGGGAACATGGCCACTGTTCAACTCCAGCTCTCTTTCTCTCTCTCACTCTCACTCTGGTAATGGTGTGGTGGGTCTGTTTGGATAATTCAAAAGTCTATTCGTTTGCATTTGTTTGTAACTTTGTAACCCCAAATCCAATGAATGTACAACCAAAGGAGTACTGTTTTGTTCTTTTGTCTTGTTTTTTTTTTTTTTTACACTCTATTTTATATAAACGAAACTGTGCCAGGATAGTGATATGATGCTCTTTGTAGTTTTTGTTTCTTTTAAAATCCATCTTTCTCTCTAAATATTCTCTAGGTTTGATTAGGATTAGTGTTCTTTCTCCACCTTGTAACATTTTTTACTATTGGGTGATCCAAACACGTTAAATTGCAAATGCAATTTTGTTCCTATGATTTGGATAGGAATTAAATTCTAACTTTCTACAAATTAGAATTAAATTTGTAATTTAACTTAAATTTAAAGAGTGGTTTGATTCTTTACTTTACTCTCACTTCTTGTACTAAAAGATAAATATAATCTTATTGCATTTAGTAAGAATTTATGTACATTTTAAGGTGCAAGAAGAACTAAAATACAAATACTTTTAGTCTGTCTACCTAAGTATAGCTTAATTGGATAAGACATATATACTCTTGACCAAGAAATCAGTTACTTTTATGCATTGATAACACAAAACTCGCAAAACATACTCAATGGTTACAATAACATTCGAGATTTATCTTTCAAATGTTGTTCTTTTGCAATATTTTTGTTTTCTCAATTCATACTTTCGTAGCCGTACACCAAAAACATTTTTCTTTAAATCGTCTACTTAACTAGTTTCGTAATTAACATTTTTGAGCTTAAGATGTTTTTTTTTTTTTTTTGTAGGGACAAAGTCTAACGGGGTCTGCCCCTATGGGGGAATGGGAGAATGGAGAGGGAGTGGAAAAAAATTCACCCATGTCCTGCCTTGTTTGCCTCTTTTTAAATTTATTATAATTATTATTGTTGTGTTGTTTTTATTATTATTATATAAATTTTAGGGAAATTACTATATACATAAAAAATATCAAACTATTTACAAATATAGAAAAATTTTACTGTAGTGATAGACCGCGATAGAATTCTATCACAGTCTATCACTAATAGAATATAAAAATTTTCTATATCTATAAATAGTTTTGCTCATTTTTCTATATTTGAAAACAGCCCTAAATTTTATGTTTTATCATTTAATGGCCAATATAATGAATATATTTGAATTGAACATTTAAATCTAGATTATATATATGGTTAATTTGATAGATAATTATTTGGGATCTTTTCACAAATAGAAAAAAAATAAAACTAATTACACATATAGAAAAAAAAAAGTGGGAAATAGAAAAGTATGAGGTGCACTTTTTTCTATATGTGTAATTAGTTTTATTTTTTTTTCTATACACAATAATTTCTCTAATTATTTACTTCAATTTAAGGATTATATCAATAAAATATCGATACTGACGTATATTTTTGTAAGTAAAAATTTAGAAAATTTGTTTAAATTAATAATTAAGTTGTTTTTACTCTCAAATTAAATTATGGATACTGTTATTAATATTTTTATTCATATTTGATGAAATCGATGACGTTTCTTATGTTTTACGAACATATATAAAAGATATCAAAGATATTCCCGGATATTTAACATCGATATCGAACCATTTGATTTACGGATATATCGACATATCGACATATCGACGAATATTTTCATCCTTGTTTCTATTAGAAAATTTAAGTAATTTCTCGGAAAATTTAAATTGTCAACGTTAATTAATCCCATTTAAAAAAAAGTGAGAAACTTAACTCTTCAGACTCCATTTGGTAACCATTTAGTTTTTTATTTTTAGCTTTTGAAGACTAAATCTATAAACACTCATTTTTGCCTCTAAATTTTTTGTTTTGTTATCTACTTTTTACCAATATTCTAAAAAAAAAAAACCAGCCATAATTTGAAAACTAAAGAGAATTGTTTTTAAAACTTGTGTTTTGTGGAATTTAGCTAAAAATTTAAACCATTGTACTTAAATAAGATTCAAATCTTTATAAGAAGTTAAGAATAAACAGATTTAGTTTTCAAAAATAAAAAATTAAAAACTAAATAATTACCAAACGAAACTTTAATTAAAACTTTTCATCCTGCAATATAAAATAAAGAAATTTTATGGAAATGGAAAATGAAAGGAGTGATAGAGATGGAGATATCATTTAATATTCCGTCTCGACATCTCTACTCGGGAATCTAATACATTTCTTAAATGTTGAGTTACAAAATTGTATAATTTGAGTAAAAAAAAAAAGGAAAAGAAGGAAAGAAATGGTGGAATGTGAGAGAGGGAGAGTGCAATAATGAGACTTTAGAAATGTACAAAAAAGTGTGTATTAAATCGAGGAAAAAGTATGATACATCATGACATGAGAGGAATTTTGTCAGCTCATGAGCCTTCTGCTTAATATCTTGCTTTCTTTTTGCTTTTCCCCATCATTCATTTTTACTCCCTCATTTTCCAAAACTACCTTTCTTAAATCCATTTTTTTTTTAATTTCCATCCATTTTTTCTTTTTAATTTTATATATATATATATATATATATACACACACACGAGTGTTCGAACTAGCATATACACATAGTATTAAATTTCTGTCGATATTTCTATTATATCATAGAAATTCACGAAATATAAAAAGTAAGTAACAAAATGTCACTAATGTAAATATAATATAAATAATATACATATAAATTTGTTTAAAAATCACAAAATGTCTATTTGATAATTTTAATTTTAATTTTTTTGCTTTTTGTTTTTTATAATTTTTCAAAAAAATATCTATTGAAATCGACATTTTATCGATATTTCCATCAAAATTTTCGTAAAATGAAGACCTTGATATTTCCATTGACATCGACATTTTAAACTTAGTATATATAAACATCATCTAATTTTACCGGACAATTAGCTTGATTCTACAACTCTAGTCTTATAGTTACTTTTTTTTTTTTACTAACTTTACAGGACAATTAACGTGATCCTTTAACTCTAGTCTCATAATTATTTTTTTTATTCTAAGTGTGTATTTGGTTTAGCTTTATAAGTGTTTAATTTTGAAAATAAATCATTTTGAACAAAGTTGGAATGTTAATAACTTTTGAAAAAGTGAGTTTATGAAGTAAGTTGGCTTAGGAGAAACACTTAGAATCAACTTTTAAAAAAATGATTTTTTGAGTGTTTAACAGTTAATCTCTCCCTAATTTGTATAATTTTAAAATTACCAAAATGCCCTTGATAATTCTCTACCTCACGTCCACTACGTTGTCGTGGCTACCACTGCCTTACCAACTCTAGCGACCACCACCATTCAATTCCAACAACAATCGTTATTTTAAATTATCAGTTCATAATATCTTATATTCGTCCTTTATAGTAATTTGATATTAATAAAAAAAATTTAGTAGATAACAAATCAAACAAACTTGTATATAAAAACACTTTTGAGAAATAATTACCAAACACATAAATGTTTTTATTTTAAACGATTTTTTTTTTATCAAAAGTATTTAAATTAGTAAGTTGGAATTTTCATGTCTAAAATTGTACATATCTGAAAATATAGATGTCTAGAATCTTTTACATAAATATGTAAAGATGTTTTTGTTGAATATATAGATGTTTTGCAGAAAAGTTTGTAAAAATGGCAAGAAATATCTAGACAGTCATTTTTTTGCAACATATTTTTTTAATAAGAATCTCTTGAAATGACCATTGTCTTTCTATTTTCATCATTTATATATTGATTTATTATAATTAATCTTATATAATATTTTAGGAGTTTTTTAAATATAGAAAAATGAAACTATTTATAAATATAAAAAAAAATTTACTGTCTATCAGTGGTAGATCACAATAGAATCCTATCGCTGATTGACAATGAAATTTTTCTATATATGTAAATAGTTTAATATTTTTTCTGTTCATAGTAATTTCTCATATTTGAGTGTATTTTGATAATTTAATATTTTATTTCTTTGAATTCCGTTTATATCAATTTTATTTTTTATAACAAGTTAATTTATATTGTTTTGAATTTTTTATAAAAAAAATATATATGACATTAAATATTAATTTCGATTTGACATACTTCAATTTTCTTTAACAAAGACAATTATATGATTGATAGGATGTATTTTAGTGGATTATATTATACCTTATCAACATTTTTCATAAAATAAATTGAGTTATATGTTATACAATTTAACATACACTTATTTATTACTGAATAAAAATAAAAAAGAATGATGAATACGAGGGCTAAACAAATTTAAAAAAAAAATGTCCTCGAAATCTCAAAAAATCTATATTTCAAGAAGATATCTAAAAATATTGGACACCTTCAAATGTCTAAAATATCTTACATTATTTTAAAACAAGCGGAGTCATCTAAATATTTGTTCCAAGAGAATCTACGAAAGAAATTACTCCTAAATTTAACATTTATTTTCACAAAATAATTTTTTTGCTTTGATATTCATTTCTTTTCAATCTATGTATTTTAAAACGTCTAAGTTTAATTATCCTTATAGTATTTTTAAATAAGGAATTAAATAATTAAATCTCATCCCTATTTAAATAAATTATTTTATTTTCAAAAAAAAAAAAAATTATCCCCTTCCCCTATTTGTTCTTGCTTCCCAGTGCCCTACCAAAAAGCCCCACCCTGTCCCATTTACCCTTTTTATCCACCTTAATTTCATCCTCTCTCCCTCACCATAAAATGACAGAAAAGACAGTTGTTCAAAATTATGCTAATTTGTCACAAATAATAATGTAATGTTTGAATTAAACAAGGGATTCAAAATTACCTTTTATTTTATTATTTTTATTTTTTTAACTGGTTTAGTTACTTTTTATTGGAAATTAATTAATTATAAACATATTCAAAATTTCCCAATCATATATTTCTCTTACATAAACCAAAACCACCATATATCTAAAAAAATATATATATAGAAAATTAGTGAATATTAAACAATACTTAGAAAGTAGCCTCTAATAGAGTTTAAACATATAAAATATGAATATGAATGTAATATTATAAAACATGAAGGGTCTAAAAGTTTGTTCATGAGATTGAAACATAGTCTATGTTCAAAAATTAATTTGTCCTAAAGTTGGCAATTGCATTTTTTTTCATGATAGCAAGTATGACTAATGGATGGGAGGATAACTTTTAATATTTACTTTGATTTTCTTTTTTTTATTCTATTTTTAAAATTTAATTGGAGTGAGAAATCAAACTTTGACCATCTAAAAAAAATAATAAATATTTAGCACTAAGCTTTTATCTTAGATTTGTTAGCTACATAAGAGAGGATAATTATTTTCCAAAAAATAATTAAAAAAAAAAGAGAGAGGAGAAAAAACATAAGAAAAACAACACGAACATATCATGTGGTGTCTTTGAAATTAGCTTACATCATATAAATAAATCGGTTGCTTTCAAATATAGAAAAATGAGCCAAATTATTTATAAATATATAAAATTTTTACTGTCTATCAGCGATAGAAGTTTATTGTTCTTTATCACTGAAGCGATATAATTCTATCACGGTATATCGCTGATAGACAGTAAAATTTTTCTATATTTGTAAATAGTTTAATATATTTTTTTTAATAATAATTTCCCTAAATAAATTCATTATAAGTCCACATAAAAAAAAGTGCTCGCAAAAAAATTAAAATATTGTTTTAGTCTATGTACTTTGAAATTGGTTCAATTTTAGTTCAAATACTTTCAATAAATCTTAAATTTAGTCTATATTACTAGTTTTTTTTTTTTTTTTTTATTAGCATCTTCACTATAAAATTTCAAAACATATTCACATCGCATATCATTATATGAATAATATTATTATTATTATGTCAATTTTAATAAAGATTTAACTTTGAGGAATTAAATTTAAAATTTATAAAAAAACATAAAGATTAGAATTAGATATATCAAAATTGTATTTTACCAAAATAAAATAATAAAAAGGTCATGTTTTCTCAATGTATGTATTGTCACTATCTTGTCATGGATTATGACATAACATGAACGATGTTTCTCTATTACAATCTGAGAAAAAAAAAAATTGTTACAAAAATGGAGTGTTTTGTTCTTTTACTTTTACCCATTACGTATATTTGTTTTTCATGAATATTTGAGAATCGGCCCGTGATTATGTAAAAATTTTAAATTAATTGTAATTAGTAGTAATTTTAGAGATAATAACTCATTGTATAGCAACATTTTTAAAAAATTACAAATATAGCAAAGTCTATCAATAATAAACTTCTATCGTTGACAAATTCTTATGGTCTATCAGTAATAGATCACCTAGACCGTAAAAGTCTATCAATGTTAGACTTTGCTATATTTGCAATTTTTCTAAAATGTTGCTATATATGTTAATAGTTTGAATTTGATTGCAATATTTGCAACTATCCCAAAAATTTATGAAATATATTTTTTTTTCAAATATAGCGTTGAGATCTAACCTTCAATCTCAAAAGGATAAGACATATTTGGTAGACAACTCATGTTTTATTTTATGTGTTTTTCAGATTTACTGAATTCAGCGAATCTTTGTTTGGTAGACAATCTGAATTATGTTTTCGAAAACTATTTTCAAATTATGTGATCCAAATAGAACAAATTCTGAAAACAACATTTTTATGTTTTCAGTGAATTCAGATTTGAGTTTGAAATTTTAATATGCAAAATTATATTAAAACAAATAAGAACATTAACAAATATAGTATTTCAGGTTATAAATTCAATTATTTTTATTAAATTAAATTATATATTATATAGTGTAAATTATATAATATTAAAAAATAATTATTATATAATTTTTTAACATAAATCAAGTTCATAAATTAATTAATAATAATTTTTATTCAACTTAATATTTAGTAAATAACTATAATTAGTTTTATGAATTATAAATATATTATCATACACATTTTTGAATAATTGTTTAAATTGAAATTTAATTTCTAAATTTACTGTCAAACACACCTATGATGAAATACAACTTTGTCTTCACTGAATCTCTCGTTTTCAAATTTATGTCTAAAATTTGGAATATTAATTTGAAAATGTCCATGAAGTACAGGCTACAGCTTGCAGCGAAGACCCACTATTTTTTTAAAAAAAAAAAAAAAAATTCCAACACCCATCAATTTAATAGTACAAAAAAGAAAAAAAACAAAAATAAAAGTCCCATCAGGTCCTTTATTGCTAAAATTGATTTTAGAAGGAAACATTGTACATAACATTTAATATTATATTGCAAAATTTTCTCTCTTTGGTATATTTTGAAACATTTCAAAATTTATAATGTATACAGAATATAATTCCTACGGAAAAAAAAAAATTAGAAGACAACTCATTAGCTAAGGCACATATTATTTTTAATAAAAGTTTGATTCTCTATTTTATATATATATATAAACATATATATTTTAGTACAAGACACTATTTTTTATTTATTGAACTAGAAAAATGGTTTGCAAAATAAAAAGAAAATTGTGGACATGAAAAAATAAGAAAATTTTTTACTATAGAAATAACGTCAAACTATTTACAGAAATTAATAAAAAAAAAATACGGATAGACATTGATAGACTTCTATCATTTTTATCTTTGATAGATTTTGATAGACTTCTATCATTGTCTATCACAACTATATAAAAATTTTGCTATTTTGTATAAATAGTTTTTCTTATTTTTCTATTTTTAAAAATTTCCAAAAAAATAATGGTGAAAAGTGTATCAAATGAAGAAAAAAAATGCAACCCCCACATAAACGGTTGAAAGTTAGTCTTGGTATTTTCATTCAATTTTAAAATAAGTCTTCATTTTTAGTTTAAAGTTAAGTTTTGGCAAACAATAATTTTCATTCAAACAAAGATACAAAGTGAATATGTCGCAACATTATTTATATATTAAAAAAATTAATAATATAGATTAATTTTAAGAACAGTTGCAATTATAACAATCAGATTCAAAGTATTAGAATATATAGCAACATTTTTAAAAAAATTACAAATATAGCAAAATCTATCAGTGATAGACTTCTATCGTCGATAGACTTTTATGGTTTAGGTGGTCTATCATTGATAGACCATAAGAGTCTATTATATTAGTGATAGAAGTCTATCAATGATAGATTTTGCTATATTTGTAATTTTTTTTTAAAATGTTGTTATACACTTAGTTATTATCCCTAAAATTACTACTCATTATAATTACCCTTAATTTTAAAAGTTTATTCGAAGTACGATGATTAAATTTATGTTGGAAATGACTTGTCATTGTAATGGCTTCTACCTTTAAGGTTGAGACCGTTTAATTTTAATATTACAATTGAATGAAAAATTGTTTTGATAGTTACAATTAATATTGTAACCGTTTGAGATTGGAAGTTGTGTAAACTTTGAGGAGCAACTGGCAATTGCGATTTAGCACCGAGGTCGCGTTGAATTTTGCTTTCAAGGCCGTGGATCTACCATGACACAAGAACGATTGTTTGATTGACATTTGGTTCCAACAATTTAGACATTTAAAAATAAATGAACTAGAATCAAATAAAAATTTAAAATATAGAGAAGAGAATGATATTTTAACCAACTCTAAATCTAAAATTTTGAGGGTGTGGTTGTAGTGAATGGATGATTTTTTAGATTTATTTATTAGAATATATATAATTAATGAAAAAGAAAAGTAGGTATAAGGAAAAGGTGAAAGTTGAGAAGTATGAATTGGAAATGATTTAAATATAGGGCAGTTTGACTCTGGAAAACACTGAATTCAAACTGAACAGCGAACCATAATAATAATAATAATAATTAATAATAATAGCAACAACTGTGGGAATTGGCCTGCAAACTGGAAACTGCAATGCACCAAAATTAATGCAATATATATATATATTTATTTATTTATTTATTTAAATATTTATGTTCACTTTAAAGTGTAAAGCAAAGTTTATTGGAATATTATTATTATTATTATTATTATTATTATTATCAATTACAAAATAGAAAGATCTGTGATTTCTCTTTTTGCCTTTTCCATTTTTCTCCATTGTATGATTGTAGAATACAAGCTGTGGAAGGCTTTGGCGCTTTGCTTTCTTTACAAGTCTCTTAGAAGAAAAAAAAAAAAGCTTGAGAAAAAGTTTGCACACTTAATTATTACATAAAAGCATTATATATATATATATATATATCTAAATTTTGTAAGGTATGTTTCCTTGTGTGGGTCCACTTCAATTAGTGAAATAGTAACTATTACCGAGAAAAAGGGTTAATTGTACGGTTGACTAAAAAAAAAAAGGTTAAAATGATATACGACCCAATTCTTGAAACTAATGTTAGAGTGAAATTACCATGTTGTCCTTTGTTGTAAAAAATCAAAAGTTCTTTCTCTCTCTCTTTCGCATCTTTTCTTCATTACCAACCTTCGTGATAGTCGATCGTTAGACTCATGGATTTCGAAATTGCCATCAACGTCATCCTTTGCAAGCTAATTGAAATTTGAAAGTTGGTCTCTCTATTTTGCAAGCTTCTACCCACACGTCTCTCTTTTACGACTGAAACGAGAGGAAGAAATGAGAACCAGTGCATGTGAGCGAGAAATGAGAGAAGGTAATGAAGATTTGAAACAAATGAGAAACGAGAGTGAGAACTTACAAGCGAGAATGAGAACCTGGAGCGGAGATTTGGAGCAAACAAGAGAGGCTTAATCAGACTTAATAAAAAATAAAATATGTAACCAAATTTTTTTTAAAAAAAAATTCAATGCAATTAAAATATAAATTGGCTGGCCTTAACATAACTATAGTTAAATTAATTACTACATAAAAATTAGATTAAAGATATAATCTCCCACTCTACATGTTTTAATCTAATATCTAAAAAAAAAAAGTGTCATTGAAATATTCTATATGATACAAAATTGAAACTTCCTATAATAAATTCAAATAAGAAATCAACCAAATGAGTAATTTAACTAAAATGTATATTTGTATTGTAATTATTGAATATTTTAGTTTATTTACCTTTTCCAAAATTATGCCTTCCTTATTTTATAATTTATTTTAAATAATGTTTTTTAAAATATTAGCAGAAAGTATATCACTTAAATTAGTATTTAGTCTACATACTTTGAGACGGATTTTATTTCATTCTTTATAGTTTGAAATATTCAAATTTAATTTTACACACTAAATTAAATTTTAAAATAAGTCAATTTAATTTTTATTGATTTGATAAAATAATAATAATTTTGATTTAAAAAACACAAATATTAGCTCAGAATTTAGTAAAAAAAAACAACTAAATTCTTTTCGAAAAAGCTAATCATTAACTAACAATAATAATAATTAATCTTAAGATTTATTCAAATTACATAGATTAAATTTATACTTACTTTTTTAGATAAAATAAGTCCAAAAAAAAAACAATTTTGTGATGTACAAAAGCGGAATTAATGTGAGTGTATTATAAGACAAATTTTAAAATAAAAATAAACCATTAAAAATGCAAACGTCATTTGACTACTTTTCAGTGTATTATTTTTTAAATTGACATTTTTCTACATGATCTGTGCCACATACCATGGTGCTAATTTTTAGATAATTTGTCACTACCCCCACCCTCTAATTACACAAGATACACGTGTGAGCAATGAAACGGGCACGAATGTGTGCCCTTACCAAAAATATTCTTTGATGTTTAAGTTAGTATTAATCGAGACCATCACAACTAAATAATAAGATACATTTCGCTTGTATTTAATTTTCAAAAAGAAAAAAGAAAAAAATGATCTTTTAGTCTTCAGTTTTGAAGAATGTGTGCAGTTTGATTTTTGAGATTTCAAAATGTATCTTTTTAGTCCTTAATTTTTTAAAAGTAGGTTTAAAAGGTCCTAAATCTTTTTACGAAAAATTTCAATTTATATTCCTAAACTTTATGAGTTGTATCAATTAAAACTCTAAACTTTTGAAAATGTATCAATTTATATACCTCTATTACATTTTGTTTGGAAAAATCATCTGTGAAACTTATAATTATATCAATTAAACTCTTAAAGATTCATAAATGAATCAATTTAGACTCTTAGTCTAAATTTCTTTTGAGAATCGTCCATGCATTTACTTTAATCGTCTTTTTTCTTTTTGTAAAACCAACATTTAAAGAAGTTTACACGTGTGTTGAGAATTAATGCATGAATAATTTCAAAGGTAGTCGCAATAAAAGGTCTAAATCAATTAGCTTATAGAATTTTTGGAGTTTAATTGACTTAAATCATAAGTTCCACACGATATTAGTCACAAAATTTGGAGGCCGCCGAGGGGGTAAATCAATACACGTATGGAAGTTCATGGTTTAAATTGATACAATTATTAGTTCAAAGTTCTAAAATTGATCTTTGCCCATTTTTTTTTATTTTAAATTATAAAAACAATTTTTAAAAATGACCCTTTCTCTCCAAAATTACTTTTTTAAACTTAATTTTTCTAATTCAAAATGTCATATTATTATTTAAAATAATAAAAAAAAAATACTCCATAAACCTTTTAAATCCCTTCTTTAAAATCCAAGGACTAGAAAGCTCTACCTTTTAAAAATAGAGAGACCGAATGCACCTATTATAAAAAAACTTAGAAACTAAAACTGTATGTCTTAAAAACACAGAGACCAAACTTCAAATTTCGAAGACTAAAAACGTAGTTTTTTCAAAAAGGGTAGAAAAGGAAATAGCGATTAATTTGTATTGTGGCATGGTGGAAGATGGGGTCAAGTTGGAGAATAATTGGCACTTGAGAATGTTGGAGAAAAAAACCCATATAAATCCATAGAGAATATAATGTGACATGCATGCCTTAAATATTGGCCCCATCTCCCTTTCATTTTCAATATTCAAACATCATCTATCTAACCTTACCCTTACTTTTCCCACTCCAAATAATTTGCCCAATTTCTTCTCTTTTAGTGCGGCCTACCAACTCACTCCCACTACTACAATATGTAATGTAATGTGTAAAAGTTGCCCTTTTTTTTTTGAATTGAGATATATGTTAGGGGATCCTTGTGAGGTTCTTTTAAGTACAATATAATCTATGTGGGCCATATAAATACTTGATTTGATGCCCAACATTTGTGTCATTTAGTATGATTCATATACTCAATAGGTTTTAATATATAAGTCACGAGCTGAGATCATCATATGTGGTAATTAATAATTAGTTAGATGGGAATGAGAAGTCGTCGATTTAAAGTTATAGAGTGAGATTTTATATAAATGACCCAACCAAATATGGTATATATATTTCAGCATTATTATGCTCAAACAATGTGATTTGTACCCCAATATTTGTACTTTATACATACTATAACAATTTAACTACATGCTAGTAACTATTGTAACCACTAAAAGGCGCATGATCATCTAACCCTGACGATGTTGGGAACCAACCCCAAATAGAGTAGAGATTTCCTATTTTGGTAATAGTGAGAATTACTGTCCTTACGTGTATTCTAAAAAACTTAACTATATATTTTTTTAATTTTTTCTCATTCCCTTAGTCTTGTTTTTTTTTTCCAAACTAATAAATGAATCGGGGAAAAGTTTGGGAATTTGACTCTCTGGGTTTTTTCTTCATGGAGAACCTTTCACTTGGATTGAATCATTTGTAAGTCTTACATAGTGCATATATTGATCAATTGTATTACCATGATATAAGACACCCTACCTTATCTATATATTATATACTCTTTAGGTTATTTCTTTAACAAGATTCTTCTATACATCAACTATATAATTACTATATACTTTTCAAGATTACAACCTTGAACATAAATTAATCAAATAACTATTAAATAATAAAAATAAGTGAGGTAAGTTTTTAACTATACTACGATCTTTTGATCAAAATTTAGAATCGAACTTAACCAGAGAAACAAAGTAGATTTGTCAAAGTGAGCATAGCCCTCAACTAATATAAAATATGTACTATTAACTTCGATATCAAATATTCGAATTTTTCACTCATATTGAACTCAACAAAGAAAAAACAAAAGAGTAGATTTGACATTTTTTTTAATTAACATTTGACACACTCTTTTTCACTACTTCTGCCATTACCAAATACCCTCTGAAAGCCTTAATATGGAAAATGCGTTTGGTATTGGTAAGTGAAAATTTGAAAGCAGCAAATAACTATAAATATTTTTTTAATTCAATAATTGTAAGGTGGAAAATCAAATCATTAACCTTTTATAATGACAACTAGTGTCTTATTTATTAAGTTGTACTCATGTTGACATATATACTCAACCGACCGACCATAAGTTAAATTTCAAACGTTGAATTCACTCACATTAACACAATATTTAACTATGCCTTTAAGTTTTTTTTAAATATCTTCATTTAGTTTTCTACACTTTGAAGCTTAAGAAGAAGATTATTGTTAGTAAAGAATGAATATTTGAAAAGTAAAAAAGAAAAGAAAAAGGGTAATAATGAAGAGAAACAAAAAGAAAAGGTGAAGAAGAGAAGAAAAAAGAAGTACCTAAACCCAACTACCAAGAGAGAAGGGTCATGTTAGTTTGGGTATTTGTGGTTCTATTTCTCAACTTTACAATCTCTCTTTGTGTGAAAGTGACATCAATTTTAGCAAATAATAATAAAAAGACCATAACTTTTTTAATTTTTTATTTTTTTAAAAAATGTGTTAGTGGGTAATGGGTATATGGAGAGAATAAAAAGGAATGATGAATACAAACAAAAGTGTTAAAGTTTGTCTCTTTGAATGAATGTGGGTCTTTTTTTTTATTATTTATTATTATTACTCATGTCAATATTTTATATATTTTTATTTTTTTTTTACAAAAAGGTCATTAATCTAAAACTATTTGATATGGAACCATATATTGATCCAATCCAAAACACCTTTTTCCAATTTTTCTTCTCTCTCTCTCTCATGCTCATTGTTTTCAAGAAAAACACTCCTAAAAAAAAAAAAAAAAAAAACATGGTGGGCCAATTAATGGATAAGTTTTTTTAGTTCATATTTTTTTCCCTAGAATTGGTAAATAACAACTGAGGAATTTAAAAAGTTTTGTTTCATTGTTATAGTTTGGTTAAAAGTTTTTAAAATATTTCTATTTACTATATAGTTCAAAGTTTGATATATAATATGTATTATGTTGGTTGATATTAAAGTTCCATGTGGGAAGGTTTGAATATTGCTTGACTTTTATTAGGTTAACTATATTAGAATTTTATTTGGGTAAAAAAAAAATGGAGGACATTGAATGAGTTTTTGAGTAGAAAGATAAGAGAGCGAGTCTTTTTCAACATTTTCAAAAACTTAATAGATAAATTTTACCCTTTTTTTTGGAAAGAAAATATATGACATTCAAAAATGTATTAGGTAAAGTTAAAAAAGTCCTAGGAGATTTTACCGAAACATAAATTAGAATGAAACGATAAAGGACAAAAACTATGTTCAACTTAAAAAATTAAGTTAAAAAATACTTTTGGTTCTTAAACTTTCATGGAAATAACAATATAGTTTATATATTTTCAATTTTGTAACAATTTAGTTTCTAAACTTTAGTAGGTAACAATTTGGTTTTTGTACTTTTTCAGATTTGTAACAATTTAATCCATAACGTAAAAAAAAATCATCAAAATTAGATGTCATTTGTTTTATTATTTCATGAGGTAGACTTTGTATTTTATAATAATATTGCGACTCTAATTTGTTTATCAGTTTATTTATGCAATAAAATTTCATTAAATCTTAACACTAATTTCTACAATAGAGACTAAATCATTACAAATTTTAAAGTACAAGGATTAAATTGTTACATAATAAAGTTTATGAACTAAATGTTACTTTTATAAAAGTTGAGAAACTAAAAGTGATTTTTAACCTAAAAATTAAAAATAGCGAGTGAAATATTAAGCTGAATATATATATATATATATCAAAGTAACATAATTTATAATTTTAATTTTAGTTTTATTGGCGTGTATCTATGAGTAGGACTAGTTTCATTCAATTTTATATTTTATATAATCAATTAATTGATCAATTCGAAAAATGCTACTCTTTTTTCTTCTTCCTTTAATTAGTGAAAGCGAGACTTGATGGTATCAATTACATGTTAAATTAACCAAATAAGTTGTTGTATTTTGCCACTTCTAAAATTTTAAAATTTAAAATTTTCTTTTATCCATCTTTGTTATTTTTATCCATAAAGTGAAAAATATTTAATTAAATAAAAATAAAAAGCTGACAAGACTTCATGTAGAGAGTTTAGGATATGATAGGTTGATAAGTTGCTATTATATATATATAAGCAGAAGCTTATAATTAATTTACCATCACCTTTGCTTTCAAGTGAGAATAAAGTTTAATTTAGTTCAACATATATATATATATATAAGGTTGGATTTTCATTTATGCAATTATTGTAAAAAACATAAGTGAGGGTATATCAAGCTTTTTATTATGTCATTAGATAATTAAATAATTTTTTTGTTTAATAGATTAATTTTATTTATTTTTAGTTAACAATGGGAAATCTAACTAAAGAGTCATTCAACACAATCAAATCAAACTATATAAAAATTTTAAATTAAAAAAAATACAATGCAACCACAAAAACGCTATATGCTATAGCTCATATCTACTCATTATCTTAAACAACATATATATATATATATATATATATATATATATATATATATGTTTTTTTTTTTAAAACTAAGCTTACAAACATCACTTTACTCCTATTTTAATTTAGAAGTAGGTTTAATATCCGCCCACTATTGACGATTAAAAATTTAAATGTATGTTAGAAAAAATGAAAATTAAAAATGGAGATTATTATTATTATTATGTGAGGTGAGAGATTGAATCTTCAACCTTGAGGTTGATATTAAATGTCGGATGAGGCAAAGTAATAGTAGCAATAATAATAATAATAAGGTTATACTATAAAAAATATCCTTAAACTTTTTTCATTTGGTTCAAACATATCTCTAACTCTTTCAAAAATAACAATATTATTTATCCTTGAGCTTTCACAAATGTTTAAAAAATACATGGAGTAGAAATTCTTTAAATTTTGGACAAAAGTTGAGATAGTGTAGCAGTGACCTAAAAAAAATGTAGATCACCACATCGTTTTCGGATTTTTGTTCAAAATTCTAAATTATCTCTATTCGAAAAATAGTTTTGAAATATTTATGAAAGTTCAAGAGTAATATTATAACTTTTGAAAGTATTGAAGTATTTTTTTCGAGATTAGAGAGTAGTTGGTCGTGATGGTTGTTGGTGGTTTGTTACATAAAAAAAAATATTTATTATAATTTAGTCTAATAATGATATAAGTGTGATTAGTGAAGGGTAATTGGTGAAAATGTATATCGCGCATGCTACACACTTTTCAGTGAGAGGACATTATGGTCAATTAATTAATTTAATTCTTTTTTGAGAAAGTACTTAATTATTTGTTTGTGTTAGTTACAATTAATTTAATTGAAATTTGAATCCAAACAAAAACACTGTCATAACGCGTGCGGTGTGCCATAAACTGTGCAAATCAAAACCCATCACTATAATAACGTTTTTTTAAAAACACTTTTATTTTATTTATATGTTATCTGTGTGAAGATTTTCACATATAAAAAAAAGAATTCAAACTATTTACAGAAAATAGCAAAAAAATATTGATACACATTGATAAACTTCCATCAACATCTATCGGCGTCTATCATAACTATCTAAAAATTTTGATATTTTATATAAATAATTTTCCTTATTTTTCAATTTCCTTTTAGAAGTCTAACAAATTTACAAACTTTTAATTTTATATTAAATAAGTCTCTTAACTTTAAAAGACAACTAATAGATTCTTAAACTTAAAATTTTGTGTTTAATGTAATTTTAAATTTTGTGTCTAATAGTTTTGTTGAGAGTTGTCTCAAGTAAGACCCATAGTCTGCAGGTGAGTCCAAGCTTAAGAAAAACCAAGAGACGACATGGGGGACCACGTATCCCAAAAGAAAAAGTTAGACCCTCGAGTTTCAGGCCAACCAACCGAGCTTAAGAAATTAAACTAATCAAGAAATAATCGAGTCGAGCTCAGTTATGGCGCATTGCAACCTCGAGGGATGCAATCATCCCATCATGTGGCGTTACATGTAATCATAGGCTAGGTTGGTATCTCATGAATGGTCTTATTAATAGCCTCATTCAACAACCTCAAAAGAGAAGAAGTAAGTAAATTCCAAAGGAGAGTTCTAACACTTTCTTTGTGCACTAAATGCTTCATATACTTAGGCATCAGAGTGTGTTTGACTCGGTACCACATCAATGCAAGTACACTCATGCAAGTCCACTCGGACGACAGGGTTCGACCTACAACAGAGTGGGTCAACAAAGCACTCAAAGTCCGTGTACGAGTTTCACATGCCAACAAGTTTGTTGACCTATATAACATTTTTAACAATTTTCAGACCTACTAAATACAAAATTGAAAGTTTAAGATTATATCAAACATAAAATTCAATTATACATATAACATTTTTAAAGTTAAGAGACCATATTAGAATACAGAGTCTAAATTAACCTTGCCATACTATTAATGAATAGTACAAAGGACATTATATCCAGAGAAATAATAAGAGTAAAATATACAACTATAAAGAAGTAAAATACATTCTAGTACACGTGTTATGTCAATTGAACTCAATTTATCAAAAAATTAATTAATTTTTTAATTTTAAATGTATCAATGATCTATTAAACATAAAATTAAAACTCAAGAGATTTATTCATTTTTTTCAAAAGTTTAAAAATTAAATAGACAAGAACTTGAAAAAGTTATGTATTCAATTCACATAAATTTAAAAGTTGTTAAAATAAAGTTGTAATTTAATATATTTGATTTTGGTTTAGGCTAAAAAGGTGAATAACAACAAACCTAATACTACCTTTTTTTTTTTTTTTTTTTGGGCAAAGGAACCAAACCGAAGACTATGACTAACAATACAAATGGCTTTTCTTAAAAAAAAAAAAAAAGAGTCATCTAGCATAATTCCAATTAAGCAAATGACAAATATATATCAACCAACTACAAAATTCCTCTCTCTCTCTTTTTTTTTTTTTTTTTCCTTTCTTCTTTCTTTTTGTTTTCATTTCATTTATAGCCATTCTATTGGTTGTTTCCTTTTCATCATTTCCACATGCTTTCTTGCTCCAAATTTAAAAACCTTTATAAATTATTTATGTTACTATAAATTGTTTAATGCCACATGAATGTATCAAAATAAAATCATGCGCCTCTCAAGTATGTTGACTAAAAAGTGTAGTAGGATATGTAGGTGGATCCATATAATATTTATGTTTGAAGTATTTAATTGATTATTATAGTTTATGGGTTATAATAGTTTTTTTAGAATACTAACTATTTTAGTCGAGATTAAAATAATTTATGTTAGCGGTGTAAACTATTTTATTCTAAATAGGAATTAGTATGAAATTTTAAATAATATTACAGTAGATAATTATTAGTCATAAATAGTTATAAATACCACTATATATTTGAAGCCCAAACATAGAGTAACTTGTAACATAAAAATACTAGCAAAAAATAATACATATCAATTGAACTAAAGTCAGTTTGACAATAAATTTGTGTGTATTGAGTAGATGAAAGGAATAAAAATTTCATAAAAGGGGTAAAGAGGCCTCACCAGAACTGGGCTTTATAGGAGTAAGAACCCAAAATGAAAATCTTGTACAAATGGTTCATGGAACAAAGAAGATTTAACAGGTTATGTTACTGTTTGATATATACAGATTATTATATATATAATTTTCACTAGTATTTTTATGTTACTGTTTGATATGTATTTAACAAGTTAAGGTATCCATAATTCAACTAATTAAGAAATTATATATAAATATATATAATACATATATATAAATATATATAATACATATATATCCTCTCCTATCTTGGACTATTTTTACTTTTCTCCGAGTACCCAGAAAACAGTGCTAAGGTAGTGCTCACAACAAGAGCTCAGCCTACTATTATTTCTACCCTAATGTGTCAAGAATAGAGTAGGTAGTACAGTTCAACAAGTAAGAAAATATATATAAAGAAATTTTCATAGATAGAAAAAATATCAAACTATTTATAGAAAATTAAAAAAAAAAAAATTTGAGCGAGTGTTTGGGATGAGGAGTGAAATAATGAGTAAGAAGTTATGAAGTCTAAAGAGTTGTAAACTCCTAAAGCCCACAGTGTAAATGAGTTGATAAGATATAAAGTTAATTTTTTTTAGTAGTGAGACCCACCAACTCCTTGGGCCAAACAAGGAGTGGAGTTCAATACTTCTACTTTCCAACTCCTTGGGTCGAACACACTCATATAGGCTTCTATCATTCTTATCATTAATAGACTTCTATCAACATCTATCACAACTATTTAAAAATTTTACTATTTTGTGTAAATAATTTTCTTTATTTTTCTATTTTTAAATTTTTTTTCATGTATATAATAATAATAATAATAATAATAATAAATATTTGTATGTATTTTAAACCCTTATTATTTAGAATTTAACTTTCTTGATAAAATAGGAGATAAATCTTTATTTATTTTTATTCTTTCGATAATAATATTTTGAGAGTTTTAATTGAATTTCTTTTTAAGATCTTTTAAACCACACCTTTTGATTAAAATCTATAGAGAAGACTTTTGGTACGATCTATACTATATATATAAATGGGGTAAAGACCGGATAAAGTCCAGATACCAAATCCTCTCAAGACTCGTTGGATGTTAAAAGGTTGAAGGTTTTGACAAAGTGATTTGAAATTTTATGACACTTGGATGAAACTAAAACTTCAATTTTATGCTGCTCAGTCTGGTATTATTGTAATAGATTTATAAAAACTCAACCTTTGAACATCCGGTGCCATATTGCAAAAAGAAATATTTGTAATCTGTTCATCTCTCGGTCGGTTCGACATTATTGAACTGCCCGTTTTGGTTTTGAGGGTAAACTGTGTTGAAAACAATTCTAGCAAAAACATGTCGAACCTCTGATAAGTTCCCCATAGCCAAGGAATCATGGTCGATTGTTCTACTTCTTTTCGGGACCGGTCCCCTTTCCTTGCCCTTTCTAACACATTCAAAAATTTTATATACCCTCGTTGACAAAGCCTGTGGGATAAAAACCTGCAGATGGAAGTAACAAGAGCATTAGAACACTAAAGATGTTATATGCCAGCATGGGAAGTTTAGCAATAATGGAAGGCATTTAGAAAGAGCTTGTATCTGACACTTCTCGACCATATTTAACAAAAACATTAATATAAGCAGAAAGGCTTCATAAATTCTGTGCCAATCAAATAAAAGGGATGTGCATATAGCAGTTAAAGATAAATACCTTTGAGGAGTTCGAACACAAAAGCTTATCGAAAGAAATGATGGAACTGATATCAGTCAATAGGTAAAAGAAATTGCAACATCCGCATTTCTAGCTCAATATCCAGACACCAACAGTATTCAATATCTTCTAATTACTACCCAGAAGTATGGACTATGGATCACTCACGCATTAACACAAGCAGAAACTTCAATTAAGGCTTGAGAGTGCTCCTGTGGCTAAAATAATTGCGTTTAGCCGTAATTTAATTATAGGCACCTTAAACTGCCTAATAATACTAGATTAATTTGATGTTTGGTTTTAGACTCTTAAAAGTGTTTTCTATGTCACTCCTGAAGGCCAAACGTAAAAGCACTCCAACCATAGCCTTAAAAATTTAACATATCTTAATTACTTATGACCACCGGAAACCAAAATCAAAATATTGATAAAACAATTTTGACCCTCACCAGATCTGACCAAGGTGCTTGAGGATATTTGATCATAGCTTGCGAAACATACTGGTTATTGGTCATCTTCCATAACACGGCATTCACTGAAACTGCAAGATCAACAACCTGTTCCATCAGTGAATAATCTGATTCTTTGTGGTTACTTTCTACTATTTCATCAAATGATGCGTGTGGCTGCGAGATATTTTGGGCTATTTCGATTGCTTCATACAAGGATCCACCACTATGGACAGCAAGGCTAAATGCTGCAACAACCACTGGATCTTGAGGCTGGTCAACCAAAGCTTTATGAAATGCCAAAAGAGCAATCCTGAAATAAAGCACAAAATCTTGGAGAAGATCTAGAAAACCTCATCTACAAGTACAGACAAATAACAATCTAACATAAGAGCTTCAAAATTTTGTATTCTTGATTAAACTAATCTTGGTTCATCATGCAATAGATTTTAAAGGATCTTTTATGCATCGAATCACATCTAGCTTATATAACTATGAAAAAATTAAAAATGCAAACTTCATTTCCATTAAACAGTGATTTAGAACTCAAGTTGCACTCTTTAGACATTGTTATTGGGTTCCAAGAGGAGCCTAACCCCTTAGCCAAAATTTTAAGCATTAGCTTGCTATTTTGGTTTCGCCAGTGAACCCATCCTCAAAACCCATTTATTGCATGTTGCAACTACAGCTTCTACGAAATTTTAAATGCCAAATTAACTTGTTCACTAGATTTATAAAATAATGAAAATAACTGAACATTTCAACGACTTAAGACTACATCGATGACACAAATTAAATAAATTTCCAATAATCTAAAAGTAATGATAATATTCAAAAGATTTATTGTACCATAAGCTGCTATGGCATGGCCGATTGGGTGCCACAAATTTATCAAGGTTGGAAAGCAAAATCTGCATGATTGCAAAGAAATGGAATTGGTCTCATGTATATATGTAAAAAAAAATTTTCCCAGAAAATAAAATCCCTGTGTCTCATGGCCGATACAGCAGTATCTTTCGTAACCAGGTCAGTCACTAAGCGAAGCACATTGTGCCACCATGTTAGCCAATCTTGGGTAGTAGGGAAGCAAGAGCAAGGAAAATGTACTTAAATTTAAGGATTCTGATAGGAAAGAGAAACCAAGAAATTCTAGAAGGAATAAGGATGGGAATATAAGAAGGTAAGTCACAAGTGGGAATCAAGTAGATATCTTTTGATGTGTGATCTATTGCTTTTCCTTTTCTTATGAGAAACCAAGCTTTCATTGAAGATTAATGAAATAATATAAAACAAAAGCACCACAAGCATACAAGAAACCAACCCACGCAAATGAGGCTAGCAACTAACTACACAAAAAGGGGCTCAAATACGTAGTAATAAAACCTAACAGATACTTGCAAAAATCAACTTTTTCCCAAAGGCTCTCCACACCTCTAAACACTCTATTGTTCCTTTTAAGCCAAAGACCCCAAAGGCTGTCCACACCCATAAACACTCCATCATTCCTTTCAAGCCAAAGACCCCAAAGGATAGCAAAGAAGCCAGCCTGCCACAAAACTCAACCCTCGTCGCGAAAGGGTGAATGCAAGAGGGTTCCCTCCATCACAGATCTACACTCCTGCTCCTCACAAGGCCAACGGTTGAAAATAGATATCCTAGATAATGTGAATGAATCAACAATCTCAAAGAAAATAATCCATGTCTTCAGATGCCAAGTAAGACCAGGACCAGCCAACTAAAGAAATTGACCTTCTTAGAAATTTTAACTTTCCACGACGAGGAAAAAGTGGGCCATGTTGAGGTAAAAGAGTTCCTCATAATAGGAGAAAAGAACTACTGGAGAACTTCCTAGAAGAATCAAGAATCCAAAATTAACAATCCCTTCCTCCAAGGGCAAGCACAAACCCATCAAACAAAGAAAGAAGTTCCACAACATACATTCTTTTCCTGTTAGAGAAATATTGGTTGAATCCCAAGGAAGGGTAGAGTTTGTTATCAAATAAGCTATTTTTAGCATGTAGCATTAGTATTTATAGTGAGAAGTGATTGAATAAAATTACAAACTTCCTCAATTCTCTTCTTTCTCTCTAATAAGAACATCAGGCTCCAAGAAGAAGTGTCACAACAACTTAGCCAAAAGGGCTTCATTCCAATGCCTCAAGTTACCCACTCTTAGACCCTTGAGAACCAATGGTCAAGAAACCATGTCACAACTCACCAGGTGAGACTTTTTCCCCTTATCAACTCCTTCACAAAGGAAGTCTCTCATAAATCTCTCCAACTTCTTATTGACTAAGACCAAGGTAAACACAGGAAATAGATCAAAATCCCGCTCGAGACTAACTGGATAAAGGTCAATCTTCCTCCCTTAGAGAAAAAGACTCATTTTTTAGAGAAATATTTTGAAGATATGGTTCCACAACTCCACACCTAGGGTTATGTCCAAGAGAAGCCCCGAATATGATGAAGGAAGAGCACCTCATCACAACCCACATGGAAAGTCGGAAGTCCACCTAGATAGCTACCATGATTGAAGGTAGTAGCAAAAAAACGAGCAAGAAAAATGTATTTGAATTTAAGGAGTCTGATAGGAAGGAGAAATCCAGAAAAACAAACTGCTCTTTATTATGTATGGAGAGAGGATGCCATCTATTGTAAGATTCTACTGTTATTAGGGTCAACAGTCTGTTAGAAAGTTAATGACATGACTTAAAGTATTTCCTTGTATAGAGTAGGAGGTTAGTTAAGATTTGTGGTGGGAAAAGGAGAGTCCCACATCCCTCAAAAGTCTATAGAGTTTGGCTGTTTTCTCTCTTTTATCAGTTAATTGACATCCCTTGGAGGGTTCTTTCAGATTCATTCTGTACAACCATTTTTCCTAAAAGGAGGAAAAGATCATGTTATTCTCATAGATAGAACATGGCATTATAACTTGTAATAGTGAACAATGAGCAGCCCTAACCAGAAGCATATTTGAACTTGCATCACGTCTCCTGAATCCTTGGGAAACAAAGTATGATGCCTACAAGATAAAAAAATAACTAATTAGGACAAGGAAAAGAGAGAAAGAGAGAGAGAGAGACAGAAAATTGCAGCACTAAATTTGTGTTTAACATAACTAAAGAAATCGTAGAACAAGAACTATACTTGGATTGGAAGAAGTATCTCAAGAAGTTCAAATCTCCACAATAACCTCAAAGAAGCCTCTGCAGACCCAAATGCTAGCATATAATTCATTTCCATAAGTATTCGCCCCTGTAACATTAAAAAATAAATTGAAAATTGGCCTAAGGAGATATCAAAACCATAATTAGCCGGTATTTGGAATGGCAGATACCTTGTCCAGTTTTAACACAGAGCAAGATAACTCTTTTATGGAAAGTGCTATGTCTCTGGTAAAACGAAATCCTAATCGGGCTGCAATTCTTACCGCACGTAAAATTCGAGCTGAGGAATTAGATTACAATACATTAAGATTGCGTGCCACCTATGGGCAAATAAGAGAAAAGAATGATTCTCATGTTACTATTTCTTGATGCTTAAAAATACCAAAATTTAAACACTTGTGTATCAAACATTTGCTCACCACAGTCCTCAGTAAAAGAAAGATTTGCAGGTTTTATAGTTCGCACCTTCATCCAGAAGTAAGAGGAAACAAAAATTACACATGCTCAACAACTCATTGGAAAAACTCTAGAACTGAACCTGGTTCAATAAAGGCACACCTTGGATTTTCTTATATCCTCCATTGCCCCCAAATAATCATATACAACCTTTTTGTATGGATCATACATCAAACTGCAAGGATTAGCAAGACATATGCAGTAGTGTTACAACCAACATTTACACCTGAGAGGCAACTGTACAGAATAGTCGAGAAAAAAAAGGAAAATATCAATTTATACGCATAAACTTTGGGAGTTGTATCAATTAAAACCATGAACTAATTATTATATTAATTTAAAACCTGAACTTTTGTAAGTGTATCCATTTAAACCCTCCTTCAGATTTCGTTTAAAAAATATCATGTGAGAGTATAATTATTTTAATTAAACTCCTAAATTGTCGTAAGTGAATCAATTTAGACCATTTATTAAGATTACCATTGAAAATTGTCGATGCTTCAATTCTTACACATGTATAGACTTCTTCGAGTGTTGGATTAACAAAATAGATGATTAGCATTGATGTATGAACTATTTTTAAAGGAAATCCTAACTAAGGTCCAAATTGATTTGCTTATGAACGTTTAGGGGGTTTAATTGATAAAATTACAGGTCTCACAAGATGTTTATTCAAACAGAACATAATGGAGGTATAAATTGATACACTTACAAAAGTTTAAGGTTTAAAATGATACAATTATTAGTTCAAGGTTTTAATTGAGACAACCATATAAATTAATATTTTCCAAGTTTAAATAGCTAAGAAGTATTATATCAATATCAGAGTTCCATTTTCTTATTTATAAAAGAAAACGAAGACAACAAAAAGAGATTAGGGAATCTGCTGTGTAACCTGTTAATTGTAAAGTCCCGCTGAGAGCAATTTTTCCAGCGAATATAATCAGGCTCTTTTAAGTTGGAAGGTTTGGTAATGTAATTATTAAAACCATTCCTACTTCCCAATGTGCTAAAGCTCGAAACCTTTCCATAATGCACCAAAAATGAATAATGAGTATAGGCATTAATTGTCTTGAAGATAACCATTTAGCAAAGAACTATGTAATGGAGCCTTTTTAGAGCAACAGATAGAATTAATTAATCAACTAACCTCTATAATAGTGTCAAACACATGTACATGACAAATTGGAAACCTCTTTCCAACAACTAGACACCGGGTAAAAATTTTCCGTACCTACATATGTTGATGAACTTCAGCAAAATAACAGTTTAGCACAGTAGAAAAATGATGTAAAAGATAACCAGAAAGAAAGTAGAATACTTTTTAAAAACTAAAACTATGATTAGGTGACTTGCAATATGAAGGTTTTTTTTCCCCTACGAGTTTCCTTGACACCCAAATGTTGTAGAGTCGAGCCGTGAGATTAGTCGAGGTGCGCATAAGTTGGCCCAGTGGATATATAAAAAAGAAATTTAAAAAAAAAAAAAGAAAAAAAAAAGACTTGCAATATGAAGGTTATGGTAGAGCAATTGCTTACACATCCTTAATTCTCAAAGGATGAACAACATTAGTTAGTTTACCCATGAGAACAAACTAAGGGAAAATATGATAAAATAACTGTCCAAAACCAGTATTTCTTCTTTTTTTTCCCCCTACTGATCTTTTGTTCCAAATGTAGGAAATAGTTTTTAAAAACAACTTCCAAGAGATCAAGTTATGGATATCTTCACTAAGCCTCACAAATTCATTATTTTCAATGAATAACTTAGAGACTTGGAAAAAAGAAATGGTTTACAGGGGATGTTGACAATTAAACATCTTTCTAACTAGATGAAGTATGCATAAATTTATTCTAAGTACGTGTTCATGCAATTAGAGTTTTCATGTGCTTACGATGCTAATGCATGCCTGTGAGAACTTAAATATTAGAGATCTTATAGCATCTTGAATTTTCTTATGAAGTTCTTTAAACAGTTCATAGTTGGCTTTTGATAAGTGTTCAAATGAATTGTGAGTGTCCTTTATGTACCAAGTCCTTCAGTCAATGTCCACCACACACTTCCAACACAATTACCATCTATTTTGTACAATTATCAAAATAAACCAAAATGATACTCGAAAATTTAACGGCCTAGGCAATATTTAGGTTTAACGTTTCAAACTCATTTACAATTTTCAGATTACTTTTTAAAACTAAAAATTAGGTTATCCTTAAAGAATAGTTAACGACTGTGTTGGAAAGTCAAAGCACAGAACCAAGAAAGAAACATAGAAAGAGCAAAATATTGCTTCTATTTCAACCTTTGTTTTACTCTATAAAATAATTATCAGAAATCATTCTGCAAACCATGGTTTCCATTCATATATATACTCTTCACACTTTTCAATGTCCAAGCTAGTTCTTTTGCATCTTGACTAATCTCAAGTGACAACCCTTTGTTCTTACCATATTTCGTTTTTAGAGAAACTAATAACATTTTAATCCAAAGTAGGTAGCCACCAGTACCATGGTTTGAACTCATTTCCTCTAAGTTCTTTAACTTTTTTCAAGCCCAAAGGACTAGTAAACCAATCCATGGTGGTAAAAATATAGTTTTTTTTAAGGAATAAGAAGATAAGTTTTAAGTGCATCTTTATGAGAATCCCAGGTTCCTCAAAGAATGAAACTTGCTATTGACGGAACTCTTGGCCATTAAATCTGGCAACATGGGGGCAGGATCTTATATAATTCAGACTTTCTTTTCCCCAGTTCTCATCTCATAAAGTTACAGGCTTTGTTATCAGCCAAGTTTTATTCCCTATATTATTTAAAATAGAAGAATATTAATAGGTTATAAGGTAAAAATCTTCTTCTTGTCGATTATGAGAAGTACTTTTTCAAAGGAAACTAAGTTCTGCAAGAATCTGTCTGAATACAAACATAGCTACATCATCATGCCAAATATAACAAAATTCCAAGTAAAAACAATCATAAACTTATAGATAAAACCTCTTTGAGTTGAGCTGAAGTGATGATATCAAAGTCTTTAGGAATTCTCCTTAAGATAAGATCCCGAACACACCCACCAACAAGATAGACCTCATACCCTACACGTTAGAAGTATCATAAAATAAAACCGAAAAAGATCAAGTACTAATAAAAGAAAAATTTTAGAAAATCATTTAAAATGTGTTTACAGCAGTCACTAGCTGAACAATGAACACCAAGAGCATCCGGGTGTGTTCAATGATGAAGACCAAGCTCAAAAGTCTTCTTCCAACAACTACAACTTTTGATAAAGTTTCAAAATTCTGAAATAAAATTCTCAAGGTTATACTACTATTAACCTGGCATGCGACAGTATTGATTTTTAAACAGGGAAGAACAAGTCTTACGAAAGGTTGGACAGTAGTAAATATTTCTGTAAACTAAGATTTGGAATAAGGAGATTGAATCAGAATGACGGAGGCAGCACTCTAGATTGTTCTAGTGTTCAAAGTTCGAACATTAGCCACCAAGTTAATGCAGCACCAACACTAAACCGTCGTTTCAGAAAAACAAAGAGTACCTTGTTTCCTCAGTCCATTTAAAACCAGTCGCGTAGGCTTTGAAATCATTGATGTATCAATCCCAAGATCCTCAGAACTCAATGTCTTCCATTGAGGTATTGAGCTATCAGTCTGCTCTATTTCTTCTCCATTCAAAATCAAATATTTCGGGTTAGTATACATTGTAAATCGGAAATTCAAAAACACATATAGCTAAGAGATGGAATCATTTCGTTTACCTTTTCTACGCAAAGCAAACGAAATACAATCTTTATCTTCCTCCTTGCAGAGGATTCCCGATTCAGCAGCTAACCCAATGGCTACAGAGCTTTGGACTCGCGCCTACAGAGTAAAGAGTTACTAGTATACTGAAAATTTTCCGATTTAAGATACCCAATAAAGACACAAGAACAACAAACCAACAGCAATCAAAATCAAAATTGAGAAGTGAGCACACAGGTTAGTGATTCTACTGAGGAGTTCAACTTCCAAGGGAATGGCCAAGAGAAAGACGTTGTAATCCGCTTGCAACACAGAAGAAAACCCTCATTTCAATCTCCATGAATGACCTCTCCTCACGCACACAACAACCAATTACACACTCACATAGATGACAGTACTACTATAGCTAACATAGAAGCGTATAATCATTCGTAAAAAGGGGGGAAGCATCAAAGAGACCTTGCGAATGCAAAAGAGCAGCGGAGAGCGAGTGTAAGGAATCCTCCGAGCAAGCCCTAGGGCTGAAAATGCCATAGCCATGGATATGACCAAGCAAAGCCTTACTGAAACATTATAAAAGGTAAGGAAGAACGTCGAGCGGCGAGTAGAAAAGAAAGCTTTGCGAGGGAACGTTGAGGTTTTACAAACTGGATATTACAGAAGGCAAGGGAGAGGACAGAAACAGAGCTATATTTTAGCTCAAGAACAAAGTAAATATTTGTATTAATATATCATTGGATAATTTTTAAAAATAAAAAAAATAAGAAACTATTTAAATAATATAGTAAAATTTTTAGATAGTTGTGATAAACGTTATGAAAGTCTATCGAGTCTATTAGTGACAGAAATGATAGAAGTCTATCCGACGAAAGTCTATTAGTATTTTTTTATTATTTTTGGTAAATAATTTGATATTTTTTTTATATGTGAAGATGTCCTATATTGTTGTGTTTAAAAAAAAAAACTACAAATTTGGTCTAATAGTTTGAAAAAAAAGTAATTTAGTTCTTATAATTTTAAATATTGAAATTTAGTCTTTATGATAGTAAAATTTTTGTAAAACCATCCGTTATGTCTAGGAGAATTTTATCCAACCATATGAACTATATTCTAACTTTTTCCAAATCATAGATATCAAAATGGTAATTTAACATTTTTTCTAGGTTAAAATACAATTATGTGCCTCTACTTTGATTTTTATTTTATTCTTTGTGCTTTCAAATATTCAATTTTAATATTTGAATTTGAATACATCTTAAAATTAGTTAATGTAATTAGTTTTTTTTCTTAAATATGTACATAGTCTCTATTAGCACTCTGTTTATAATTATGCAAATATATTTACACCGTGTCTTCTCTTGTTATCGAAATTGGTTATATACTAATAATTATAAATTTTAATGAAAAAAATATATTATGTGAGACGTGTTTCCTTCTCCCATGTGAGGTGGTGTTACAACTTCTTGGCGCATTTGGGAGAGGTGGTGTTACAACTTCTTGGCGCATTCGCTTGCAAATCAGGCAATAGAAGGGCTTTCATCTTCTTTACTCCTTTATCTTTACTCTGGTATGGTTAGGATCTCTTAATGTATGTATTAGTTGCTTGTCTAATTTCTTTTTAAAAAAGAAAAAATTGGAATTAAAGAAATTTTTGGATTTTTTAGGGAAATTTTTATATATAGAAAAAATATCAAACTATTTACATAAAATAGTAAAAAAAAAATGATAGACATTAGTAGACTTCTATCCGCGTCTACCACAGCTATCTAAAAATTTTGCTATTTTGTATAAATAATTTTCTTTATTTTTCTATTTAAATTTTTTGTTTTGTTTATATTGAACTATTTTTGTTTGGAAGAAAATGATAAGGAACAAGGAAAAAAAAGTATAATGGGAAAATACTTAAAAAAAAAAAAAAAGAAAAAAGAAAAAAGAAAAACGAGAACAAGAATGGGAAAAGAAAAGAAAGCGTGGCCGTTGGTCTTTACTCCTCCTCTCTCCCTGTTGTGTTTGCAGCTTCAGTCTTCACTTCAGCCGCATAGTAACCCATCTTCTTCAACTCCGGCGACCAACCCAGTCGACGGCAGTCTTCTTCCTCGGCTAGTGAATTGCAGTGTTAGAACGGCAACGACGCGCAAACCTCCACACTGCCATCTGCACCCTCGAGTGATCTTATTCCCCTGCGTAAGAGCGGCACAGAACACCCAGGAACAGCGGCGACCTACTCCACCACGAGGGCCACACGCCGATCTGCGACGGCAGCGGGAACTCTCCTGTGTATCGGGGACGCGTTTCTTGGCTGATTAACGACCTTTGGCTGTGACCCACTCCGACGACCTCACATTTGATTACCCATACAGTATATAGATTTGCGAGTTTGAACTCGTCCGAACACAATCCAGGGAGGACCGAAGTCTTTCCGGTAAGATGTAGCTGCTAATGTTTTGTTTAGACCCTTTTGAACTCAATTAAAGTTTTTTGAAAGTACCTTTTAACATTGGAATTATTCTGTGTTTAGGTTCGGGTTAGTTTTGGATAGACTGAATTAGCATTTAAGGTCGACATTGGATAAAGAACCCATTGGTAACCCCTCTTGAACCCTCTTCTGGTTTCAATTAAGGATGTCGAACTAAGTTCTAACATCTTCCGAATAGTAGGTATTTTTTAGGATGTTTGAATTGGTTTCTCATTTGTCTAGCGATGTGTGCTTATGCATGAGATTGTTGAATAACATGATTATTGTGGTTGATTGCTGAAATACGTGTGTTGGGGTGTGTTATGGTGCTGAATATGTTTAGAGACTGTTTGCTTGTATGTATTGTTCGATTATGTTTCTTTTCTACAACTCTCGATCATGTATGAATCGTGAATTCACATGCTTTTATGCGAAAAGAGCAATTGTTGATGGTTGTTATCAATTAAACCACTTGCCCATTAATGAAAAGAAAGTAACTTGTCGACATAAACCACCCTAAATTCACCTTCCCCACCTTGGTTTGAAGCCTTTTAGCTCAAGAATTGCATCTAATTATGACAAATCAACCCTATTGTAGGCCTTCTTGAAATTAAGTTTCAGTTAAAAACCTTCCCTCTTCTTCGCTTTCCAATCTCCTATGGTTTTAGAGGCCACCAAAATTGTGTTATGGATTTGTCTCTCTTCGTCAAAGGTAGCTTGTGAGCCATCAATGATGTGAGGAAACACAGTTTTAGTCTATCGGCCATCTTTGGATATGATTTTTCTACAAGGAAGTGACCAAACTAATCGGTCTAAAGTCTTTGACCTTCTTTCCATATTGAGTCGTGTGGTGATCTGCCTTAGAGTTTTTCTTTTCTTTTTATTTTTTGTGGCTTTATTTTAATAAAATTTTAGAAGAAGCAAGAAATAAGCAGCATAAAAGTCTATATATTTACAATCTCACGAAGCTTCCTCTTGTTTTTCAACGTCACATTATCATAATGCTATATATATATATATGTATGTGTATGTGTATGTGTATGTGTATGTATGTATTCAATTTTATTTTTATTGTTCTTTAGTGCTCTTCACAAAAAGAAAAAAAAACCATTAAATACTTCAGTTCCTTTACAAATATCAATTATTAGTAGTAAATTGGTGATTCTACTTTTGCAATTTTGTATCGATGAACATTACTGACCAAGTTGTGATAATACTACAGGTTTGGGAACTTCAAAGGGCTTGTTGGAGAAATCCTTTTAAGGTATGAGTGTGACAATCAAAGATCTGGCTATCATTTCCTCCGTTTATTCAAATCTTAATTTTTCTTGGTCTTGGATTTTTTCAGATTGAGGCTTCAATGGCGTTTGATCCAATTTTAGATTACTCAAAAACCCACCGAATAGTCCTCCTTGTCGATCTCAGCCCACTTCACCATCTCCAAAGCCCATCTTCATATCTTACTGCAATCACTTCCGCTGCCAAAATTCTACTATCTTTTCCGGCATTTTCATCCTCAACTCTCTTCTCCTTCAGATTCTTCTTCTCCTCTCTGTCCCCTCTCCTTTCTTCCTCCAAACTCCACAGTTTGATTCCCAGTTGCCCTCATTCCCTCTCCTTCGACCACCCAACTGCAGCTTTCGATTCTCTCTCAAATGCCATTAATTTGTTGTTGAAACTTCACCGATTTCCATTGTGTGAGGCTTCTGAACCAATGGCCTCACAGGCTTCGTGTCTCGCGGCGTCGATGCGTCAACTTTTGCACGACTATGCTTGGGACTCCGTGATGGAAGATTTGGAACTTAGTACGGCCTCTGAAAGTTTTGATTGCCTTGGTGTTAGAAAAAATTTAGTTGTTTTGTTTTCACCATTTTCTGAATTGATTGGATGTTTATCTGGATTTCTGGGTGTGGCTATGGATAATGAATGCATTAAAGATCTGGACTTGTTTAGTAGAAGATTCTATGGGTTGTTTGAAAGTGTGAATGCTGCATTTTCACAGAGGGATATTCAATTTAGTTGGATTAATGTTAGCCATGAGTCTACTGAGAATAGGATAAATAATGATGAGCTGAAAGAGAAATTTAGGTTTTTAAAGAGTGGAATTAGGAATTTAGGATGGGGATTTTGCTCGTCGAACTCCATAGTTTTGGGATCTGCTCTTCTTCCTTTTGGTCTGATTTACCCTAAGATAGGACTGCCTTTGAGAAATCTTGACATTTATAAGTTTCAGAAGAAAGTTCAAGCTCGACTGTGCCTTGAGATTTTGGATATAAGCAAGAAGCCACTAGAATGCAAGTTTTGCAATCTTGAATTGTTTGATTGGAGGACATTGGTTGAAAACAGATCTGATGATCCTTTGCTTGTACCAGGAGCATTGAAAATGAGATCAGATGGCTATGAGCAAAAGAAAGTGTCTTTGGAATTGCTTGGTGATGGTGCTGTAAAGCTACATGTTAAGGCTGTGCAGAAGTGTAGCGAATTAGTGAGATATAAGGGCCATCTATCTTATCCATTTCTTGTGCTTGAATTTTCAGAAGCGCCGGTAAAGATCATCCAGGGAAGTAATGGAAATTTTTTTGCTGATGAGGTTTTGGAAATGATGGCTCTTGAACTGGGTGACTGTAAAATGCCAAAACCTATTCCCTTTTTTCAGCTTCTTATGAGTTTTCTTTATGGGGAAGGTTATTGGGCATTAGTGTCCATTTCAAATGCTAATGGTGATTCACATTTAGGAATCTTAAAACCTTTTATGGTTTCTTCAGCTCTTCTCTTTGTCATTGACAAGGAATTCTACCCTCTCATGTTGGAGCCTACTAATGAGGATAGGTGTTTGGGAGAATTGTGGGCCGAAAAAGGTAACAATACTCGCAAACTTGGCAGTGATTTGAACAAATCATGTAACGTAGTTGATTTTGATGCTTCTCTTTCTGTTAAGCGTGCTCAAGATGGAGATGGTAAAATGAAAGCAGAGAAAAAGACTAGACATTCAATCCAAAACCTCACTTGGGCAGATTTTTACAAGGCAGCATTTGAACACGTGAAGATTGATCTTGAAAATGCTTACTTTGACAGATATTGTAATAGCTCAAAGAAATTGAAATTTTTCAAAAGCTGGATAAAACAGATTAAGAAATCCACTTTATGTGAGCTTTTGTTACCGGAGAAATTGCAATTAAAGCGGGACATTCTCATTAAAAAAGATGATAGATTAAGACAGTTGCAACAAGAAAGTAAAATACCAACAACATCATCAGGTCAAGAAAATTCCTTGGATAAGGCCTCTGAATCATTGGCTGAAGCAACCATTGACCCCCATTTGGAGACTTCCGAAGATTTTTTCAATAGTCTTTCCAGTAAGATCCAGCAAGGACTTGAATCCAAAGTTGTTGACTTGGGTGCGTTGGCAGAGCGACTTGTGAGTTCAACTATATACTGGTTAAGTCAAAAGCATGAAGTGCAGGGAACTTCAGATGATCAACCAAATGCGAGAAAGTCTGATTCAAGTATCAGTTGTGCAGTTGCTACAAAACTAAATAAACTCTTGCTGAGGGAGCCCGAAGACTTGGCTACCAAGCCCAAAATCAATGGCCTCCCCATTGAGGAGGGCAGTCTAGGATCTGCTGGACAAACTTCAGAAAACATAGTCAGAGAGTATCCTTGGATCAAATTATTTGTTTTTGCTTACTTATAGTTTTCTTATATTTCTTTTGAGATTGATAGTTGAATGATCTGAATCCAATTCCTTCATGCATTTTTCTTAATTAGCACCAGACATGAATTGCAGATCTTTTTTCGAATGGAGATATTACGATCGCTGATTATTCTCAACATTAGTGAATCTATGAAGCAAAAGTTCGTCAAGGATATTTGTTTGCTTTTAGAGACAATTCAATGCCATTTAGAGGGAGGATTTTTTGGAGAGTGGAGCATTAAAAATTATGTAGGAAAAATCATAAAAAGCAGGTACTTGTTTCTGTTTCAAAGTATTTTATTTATTTATTTATAAAAAAACTTGGAAGTATATTTGATAAAAAGAGACCACCTAAAGGCAGGGGTTGGGGAGATCCCTTCTTGAAGAGACTAGTTGCTAAAAGCTTTCCAATTGTGGTGAATCATAGAGATAAAATAGCTTACCACCAAGCACCAACTACCCACCCGCCTCATCCCTCCTCCATTAGTGAGACCTTTCACAAAAACATTCTTCAGAAAAACATCAGTGGAACTACCCACAGCCCCCCCTACCCCAAATCACCTGCGGCCCCATTAATTCCACTCAACCACCTTTGGCACCGTACATGCTTGCTTCCATTTACTTATCGGCCACTATTAGTATACATAGGAGAAACTTTCACGACGATTGGTACTGTATCTTGAGAGCGTTTCAACAGAATTATTGGTGACTTGTAGTCCATTATCCTATTCAACCAAATAAAGTCTTTTTGAATCATGAAGACTCTGAACAAGCTTCTACACTCTGGAATAGAAAAAATTGGTACACAGTTGACTTATCCACCCTCAAATTCATCCTCCAAATGAGTCATATCTCCGATTTTACTCTGGAGAATGAGTTTATTAGATTTTTTTTTTTTTTTTTAATGTTAGGTACCTTATACCTCTACAAAGTTGATTATTTTTTCTTTCATTCAACTGTCTGTATGTATATGCATCAGGATTAGTTCATGGATCTCTCGGGTCGGATCAAATGATTTGTTACAGATTCAATTTTTATTTTTGATGGATGGACGTTTTCATTGAGGACTCACTTTATCTTTTTTGCTTAAAATTTCAGGTATTGCCAAAGTCTAGGAGATGTTGTGAATAAGATCTATGAAAAAATGGATTTGTTGTTGTTTGTTGATGAGAATAAATCTACCAATCACCCTCTCTACAGTGAGGATAGCAATCATTCTTGGAGAGACAACTTACTCAGTGATGAAGTCGGTGACAACTATAGCTCCAATGATCCAGTTTCAGTAGAAAACAAAACCCATGAAAATGACAATGAAAAATCTCCAGGGATCAATAATGTTTACACTAGCAAACTGATCAAAGCTCAAGAAATGAGAGAAAGGGCCAGAAGATTTGCATCTTTCACGAGTTGGGTACCAGATTTGCACCGAGTTTGGGCACCAAAGCAAATGAAAGCAAGGAAACCTAAGACAAATCATCTTAAAAAGGCATCGAAAAGGAAGTACCCAAACAGGGAAAGCAATGACCTGGTTTGTGAGACCCCAGAAAAAAGTCACTTGTTCCGAAGAGAGAACCGAGATGGTGATGAAGAAGCTGTTAACGATGGAAATCGGTTATGTCGTTCTGTTTCCAAGGCGTTGTTTAATGACAACATAGATTCATAGCTTTCAACAATACCTTGGAAAAAAAAACTAGCAGTTCATCTATAGATTTACTTGTAACTCTCCTCTTGTATATGGTAAATAGTAAAGATCAACCAACTTCTGAAGAAGCTGTGTATTTGCTTTTCAATTTCCTAGTTTGAACATCATCCACTCTTTTCACTCGGTTTATATATTGCTCATTTATGCTTGCCTGTGGTCAGAGTGGATTGAAAGAAACCACATGTCCTTCCGTACAAAGGAAAAGTAATATACGGTTTTCTTTGATAGCGTTATCTTCCTTACTCTTGGTGCAAATTAATACTCTGTTTTACTCTAATAGTTTTTCTTTCTATTTTGTCCAATTGGAAAAGTCTATGTTGGATTGGGGCTTTCTCTCTCAATCGTTTCAATAGGTCATATTTCCACTTTTAATATATGGTTGTCTCATTTTAACACTGCTAATGTTTTTGCGTTTTGTTTTGTTTTCTGGATTGAACGAGTGGCAACAATGGGGCAAGACAGCGAAGACGAGTTAAAGACGTTTAAGAGCTTGGGAACATGTGAGCAATTGGTGGAGACATGGGGGAGTTTAGACTGGAAATCTATCTAAAGGCTGATGCCATTCCTCATGGCGTAGAAAGGTTCTTTCTATAGCTTATGCATTTACTGAATTCATTTCTTCTATTCAAATATTCTTTTTATTCAACCAATGGCAAAGTTAAATCTTCTCGTCACCGCTTTTATTATTGGCATTGCATGAAAATTACCCATATTTCTGTAAATATTAGGCAATGGTTTCAAGATGCATTCAGGCACTCACTTATGGCAAGGCACACTGTGACGAGCATTCTGTAACGTCCAAGGTCTGTTTTATGAAAGTCGGGTTGTTACACATTCCCATTTCTTCAATGTTTGTGCCTTTTAGCTACCATAAACATGTTCAAGATGACACATGCGCTCGTCTTGACAAGAAAAAGGAAAGTCGAAAGAAGAGGAAGAAGAGAAAAAAGAGAACAGTTTGAAGAGAGGAAAAAAAAGAAAGAACGGTTTGGCCTATCATGTCATTGGACTTTCCATTTTGTTGTAGGCTCTCAATTTTATTTTGTTTTATATTTTTTTGCTATAGATTCAGGCGAATATGATTTTCTAGCTTGAATACGAATCAACAATGAATGAGAAAATTTGACCATTTCTTGTATTTAAGTTTGTAATAGTGTGAATGTGTAAGATCTCAAGGTTTTTGTTTCCCTTAGTTTCATCAAATATAGCACAGCTTAGTCTCTTGTGGAGGAGTCTCTTGTGGGATATTGACCTCATTGATTCAATAATGACCATCTACAAACACATATTTACCAAATTCTAGAATTCTTATACATCAAAGATCAAGTTGTTAAAGCAGGTATAGCTCAACTTGTATTTGAAAATATTATTAACGACAAGGTCTGAGGTTTGAATCTTTCTATCTCTATTGTACCAAAAAAAAAAAATCTGTGCAATCTATGCAATTCTTTTTAAGGCTTCTAGATATATAGAGTTCGTGTATAGATTAATTCTACATTAAGATTTATGACTTTGACTCGTATCTACTTTTATTAACATCTGTCATTGTGCTTATTTAAATCCTCTCACTATTGTCGTCTACATGCCGACAACTTAACCTTAAGTTGAATTCATATGTAGTTGTCTCACCTTCCACTAGGACACAAGGTCTACTTAATCATGAGTGTAATTCATCTAACTTTTAGATGCAACAATAATGCATTAGTAGATTCTTTGCAACAAATTCGATTTTTGATTTTTAGTGTTTGAAATTTGTGTTTGTGGTTTGATTTTTTTAAAGCACATTTAAATTTTTAGTCAAATTCTAAAAACAAAAAAAAAATACTTAAAAGTAAATTTTATTTTTTCAAAAACTGACTTGGATTTTAAAATTACTCTTAAATATAGACAATAAAACATAGAAACTAATATATGAAAGTAGTATTTATAGATTTAATTTTCAAAAAAATAAAAAATTAAATTATTATATCAAATGGGACATAATATTTCAAAGTTGTGTGGTCTTATGTGATTTTTTATTATAAGAAATATGAGGTATGAAAATTTGAACTTTTGACTTAAAAAGAATGAATACATATCAATTATTGCTCAATTACGGTAATATGTCAAAGTTTTGTTTTTTTTTTTTTTTTTTTTAAAGAAAATTGTGGATTGTTCATCCTATCCATTTTAGATTTGTAGAAGCCACCATGTCTCCATGAGAGAGTCTACAATTAAAATTAAAAGGGAAAAAATGTCAAACTATTTATAGAGCAAAAAAAAAAAAAAAAATAGTGATAGACATTGATAGACTTCTATCAACATCTATCATTTCTATCACTGATAGACCCTGATAGACTTCTATCAGCGTCTATCACAACTATTTAAAAATTTTGTTATTTTGTATAAATAGTTTTTCTTATTTTTCTATTTTTAAAAATTCTCCAAATTTAAAATGTTTATAAACTTCACAAACTTTCTTTTCTTTGAATAATAATAATAATAACAACAACAATAAAAAAAGAAAAAATAACTCAAATCACAAATGTGAACGGTCTTCATGCATTCTTTAATACATTGGTTGAAATATCTTAAATCAGTTATTGTCTGACGTTCCAAATAACTAAATACGAAATTATATTGAAATTATGTTTATGTTTACATTTTGAACTCATTCAGTCATTCTGTTTAGAGTTTAAAAAGAGTACCATATATTAATTTTCTTAATCATATATATATTTTGTACTTTCTGTCCATTTCAAGATAATAAGACTGCTTCTTCCTCTACTAGTAAATAAACAAAATTTTCATTTTCGGTAAACAAGAGAAAAGAAAAGAAAAAATCTCTAATCTATTGGTTAATTTGCTAAGTAAGAACGTAATTAATCTTAGAAAGTTCTCCCTTTAATCCTTTCACAATTTTTTTAAAAAATATATAAAGAATAATTAATCCTTTTCACGTTTGATATGCATATAAATACGTCGTTTTCATTACCTAACACCCCAAAATGAAGTGATATGTCAAAATCAAATGGCTTGTCATAATTAGATTAGATGAAATGTTTTGCAACAATAATCCTAATTTAAAATTACAAATGATTCACCAACACTAACCAAGGTTAAATATTCGGTTTTCAAATATAGAAAAATGAATTAAACTATTTATAAATATAGAAAATTTTTACGATTTATCGATGATAAACTGCAATAGACAGTGAAATTTTTCTATATTTATAAATAATTTGATATTTTTTTTGTTTATAATAATTTCCCTTTAACTTTCATCTTATTTATTAATTTTGTCTCTAATTTTTTCAAAACATTACTATTTTTAATATTATTTTTTAATTTTCTCCATAAACGTTAAATTTATTAATAATATACATGTATTTAATCGAACAAGAATTATTACTCACAAATTTAAACACTTATTTTTAAGGGCGGTTTTAAAATATAGAAAAATGAGCCAAACTATTTACAAATATAGAAAAAAATTACAGTCTATCAATGATAGATCGCGATAGAATTCTATCGCTTTCTATCGCTCAAGCGATAGAATTTATTTTCTTGAGCCATAGAAAGCGATAGAATTCTATCGCGGTCTATCATTGATAGACAGTAAAAATTTTCTATATTTGTAAATAGTTTGATATTTTTTTTGTTTACATTAATTTCTCTTTAATTAATAGATAATGGAGTTTAACTATTCAATTTTTCTCAAATTAAAAACATAAATACACGGGGAAGTGAATTTTTAAAAATAGAAAAATAAGGGAAACTATTTACACAAAATAACAAAAATTTTAGATAGTTGTGATAAATGCTGATAGAAGTCTATCAGTGATAGAAATGATAGACGTCTATCACTGATAGATGCTGATAGAAGTTTATCAATGTCTTCAGTATTTTTTTTTTTTTTGCTATTTTCTATAAATAGTTTGACATTTTTTCTATCTGTGAAATTTTTTCTATTTTTAAAACTCATCTAAAAAAATGTATTTTGAAAAGTTGCCAAACATCACAAATTTTTTCAAATTGACTTTTTTCCAAATTTAAACACTTTAAAATGTAATCTAAACACACACTTAATGAGTTGAATATAAATCTATGTTTAATTTTTATGCCAAGCACAATCGGTCACATCAAGATACGTTTCAAAATTAAATTCTGTTCACCATCTTCACTTTTTTAGTATTTGGTTACAAATAAGGATTTATTGAAAAAACATCTAAAAAAAAGGACTAAATTGAAACCTTTTTTTCATACAGATTTCTTTGACACCCAAATATTTTTTATACCTTATGTTTTCTTAAATATTAAATGTGTATGCGTGCGCACACAACCTTTTCATTCGGAGAATAATTAATTATTTTATCGAATAATAAATTTCTAGAATTAAAAAAAAAAAAGTGGTTACAAATGTTACAAGTTCATAAAGGATATGTATAACATAATTAATATAATAGTTTCAAACATAATAAACTCCAAAAACAATACTCAATGGAATTTCAAATTTTAACTATACATTCCTTAAAAACCTTTCAAAACATAAAACACGCACACGCGCGCACACGCGCGCACACGTGTTCACTATCTCAAAATTAATAACCCCTAAAATCATGTCAAAATTTCATAAAATTTCAACAAGTGTGTATATATATATTTCAACAAGAAAACAAGAAAATTAAAAAGAGAGAGAAATTAGAAGAAAAAAAAAGTTGAAATGATATAGCAAATAAGGGAGTTATTGCACAAAAAAGGGACTTAAAAAGAAGAGGAAAAAGAAAATGGGAGAAAAAATAAAAAAATAAAAAATTAGAAGGCATATTATATAAAATATTAATCCTTCCTTCCATAGTGAAGAAGCATTAAGTGATTTGTGGTTGAAGAGTGAGGAAGCAAAGTGAAGAGTGATTGTGATGAAGAAGAACAACTCCATATTGAATCTCTTACATGTTGCAATGTCCAAAATGGAAGCAGTTCTTGCCCTCTACATCTTATCTCTATCTGCTATGCATAAAAAAAAAAAAAAAAAAACATTATACATTTTTCATCATTTATTAATCATTTATAGATCGATATTACAAGTTTTATACTAGTAAGCTATTTTCATTGATCTAAACATTGAATATATTTGTCATCAATAAAAATAGACTATTATTCTTAATATATACTTACAAATTTTTATGATCTAAGGACCGAGGTTGTAATTTATGGAATTTTAAGGGACTATGTTTAGCAAAATTAATTCTGTTGAAATAAAGAGAAAAGAAAATACTATATTATAGTACCTATTTGTCTTTGATATATGTTTAATAATGCAAAAAGTCTTTTTTTTTTTTTTCCAAAAATCAAGAAATAAAAATATGAATAAATAAATACATTTTTGGTCCCTGAGTTTTTAAGAATTGGTGCATTTGGTTCATGATGTATCAAATTGACCATTTTAGTTTATGAGTTTTCAATAATAAGTTTAAAAGGTCTCTCAACTAATAAATTTATTAAATTTAAATATAAAATTAATTAAAAATATGATGTGGTAAGATGACTTGAAAAAAAAAATATTTTTTAATATTTCTCACTTCTCTCTCCTCTCTTCTCTTTCTTGCACTTCTATCTCTTCTCTCATCTTTAGGTGGAAGAAAAGAGAAGAGAGAGAAGTAAGAAATATTAAAAAAATAATATTTTTGTTTTCAAGTCATAGCCACATCATATTTCTAATTAATTTTATGTTTAAATTTAATAGATTTATTAGTTGAGAGACCTTTTAAATCTATTCCGTAAAATTAAGAGACTAAAATAACCAATTTAAAATATTAAGGACCAAATACACATATTCTTAAAAGCTACTGACAAGGTATTTTCTCGTAAATTCTTAAAACTACCAAACAAGTGGTGGATTTTTAGAAGGGAAAATTAAAATTTCCTTTCCAAATATTGAAGTCATGTTTTGTCATTTGCTTACATATTTTTCCATTCTATACACCTCTCTCTCTCACCCATAATCTCTCTCTAATAAAAGAATAATCCTAAAAAGGAAAAGAAAAAAAGCAAAAGAAAATTAATGTTAGTGTAGAAACACATAAGAGTCCATTTTGTCTCTCTAAAATTATAGTGAGAGAGTGTAAAAAAAGATAAATAGGGTCCATAATCTCTTCCCTCACACATATAGTGGGAGAGATAATTGGAACTCATCATTTTTTTTCTATCTACCTATCATTAATCTTCCAAAAAAAAAAATTTGAAAGGGATGTTGAATAATTAAAAACCTCAAATCTCTTGGCCGAGATATATATGTTAATCGATTAAACCAAATTCAAGTTGACGAGAGACCACAACTTTTACAAGTAGTATTTAAAAGTAGAATATTTTTAATACATTTAAGACTATGTTAACTAAATATCATTTTATAAACAATTAAAATATTACCTCTTTTCACGATTTTAAAAAGTCACGACAAACACATCGTTGAAATATCTTTAAAATAACTTTAGAGTACTTTAATGAGGTGTTTGGCTCAAGTAGAAAGTTGTAGCTCCACTTCCTTGTTTGGTTTAAAGACAGGAGTTTATGGATCCTATAACTAAAAAATATCAATTTTATGCTCTATCAACTCTTCAGTTTTTGTTCCGGACCCTTCTAAAAATTTCATTTAAGATGAACTCGAGAAGAGTCCAAAAAATTAAAAACAAACTTTTAAGCCACTTCTAAATAACCTAAATTGTCATTTCCTTCTAGTAGGGTAGGTGTATCCTATGGTTTAAGTCAACTTTGATCCACTAGTAAAAAAAAAAGTTAAACAAATTAGATAAAAGAATAAAGAATCATTATGCCTAGGAATCAACATCACAAATTAAAGTATTTCATATTAAAAAAAGTTTCACTTTTCTTAAAACTCATTTAAAATTCACTCATACACAATAAAAATTTAAATACAACTTTCTTTAAAACAATATTATAAAGAAACATTAAATTTCCTAATCTCTCCCCTCCCCCCACTACAAAGAGAGATTCCTAAAAACAAATATAACTGATCAATTGATATAAATTTATACTATCAACTTCGAGATCTAAGATTTAATATCTTACCTCATATATATATATATATATATATATATATATATATATATATATATAAACTAAAGTTATTGCAAAGAAAAATATGATCGAGTTCACAAACATGTATTCAATGCAGCCGTTACATTGTAACTACTCCTCTACACTCTTGAATATACACTGAAATCATAATTTTTTTTGTCATTCCTACATTCAATAGTGTAAAACGCTAGTCGCATTGTACAACTTCAAATAATTTTTCAACCTCTCGTTTAAGATGAAATAAAAAAAAAACCCTAATTTCTCCCAAAAAAAAAAAAAAAAAAAAAAAAATTGCTATTAGTGGGAAAGATATAATAGATTGAAAGGATAGGGTGGCCAATATCCTCCCCATGTTCTCAAAGAAATAAGGAAAAAGTTAATTATTATGGGACCCAACACAAGACTTTGCTCCTAAGCCAAATCTCATCATAACCATCACCCCCTCCCTCTACATTTATATAATTAAATTCCAATTAAATTAAGCTAAGCTAAAACTAATCAAACCCATAATGCACGGCGATGAATAAGCCAGGTATATATTAAAAGAAAGAAAAAAAAAACCTTATGATAAATAAAAAAGATATAAATTTCTCATGCACTTCTTCTCCACGTTACACGAAGAAGCCCTATTTTATTAAGGTCAACATATATTGTTACATTGTTTATTTTTATTATATAGTTTTTATTAACCCTAGCCGCCCTATGTTCTTTAGTTTCATAATATTTTTTAAAACTCTTTTTTCTTTCCCTCTCTCCAATCATTGTCAAAGGCTCTTATCTGTCCTTTCATGCTTAATTTTTTGCCCTTTTTCAACCAATTGAAATGATTCTGTTCTACACATTATCCTTTCATCTTCATGCACAATAAACAACTCTGATTTTTTCTTTTCACGTAAAATTTTGGCAAATAAATAAATAAATAAATAAAGTGGGGTTTTCATATAAATAAAGATTCTTACTTTTTAGTGGTGTTTCACTCTTTTTTTTCTTCTCTTTTTTAATTATTGTTTGAAATTTCTTTTAATTTGAATTCTAATATCTATATATATTTCCAACTTTTTTTTCCTCCTATAACATCTTATTTCTTATGTGGGGTTCTAATTTAGGGTAATTATAATGAATGGTAATTTTAGAGATAATAACCAAGTGTATAGCAATATTTTAAAAGAATTACAAATATAGCAAAATCTATCGGTGATAGACCACCTAGACCATAAAAGTATATCAACGATAGAAGTCTATCACTGATAGACTTTGCTATATTTGTAATTTTTTAAAAATATTGTCATATATGTTAATACTTTGAATCTGATTGTTATATTTGCAACTGCCCTTTTAATTTATTTTTGAAACGATATATTTTTATTAAAACATGAAAAAAATTAGAGTATATAATTTAAATGAATTTAAAACAATTTAGAAAAATCTCTATTAAAAAACAAATTAAAAATTAAAAATCCACTCTAAAATGTGTAAACTAAAAAGAAAGGCTAATAAATTGAGTCCTCAACAACTTTCCAAATAACACTAATATTTTGTCTCTATATCAAAAAGATGGTGATCCATATACTAAGAGATATAAATAATTAATGATGTTTTTCATAGGACTAAAAATAAGAGGATTAAAATAAAATAAAAATAAGAATCTAAATTTCTAATTAAGACTAAAATAAATAAATAAATAAAAGTTTATAAATGGTTGAAATGTTGGAATATGTGTGTGGTTGGTGGTATGGTCATGTAAACATCAAAAGTGCAGCACAAAAAAAAAGGGTTTTGATGAGACATTTTAAGTGCAATCAATATGGGCCTACCTTCCAATATAATGTGATCATTTTTTAAATAAAAAAAAAATTAAATTGCTTAGAGAAAAATAAAAAAGGAAAAAAAGAAAAATAAAAATCTCTAACAATTCCATGGCTGACTTAAATCACTCGAAAGCATGACGAATACAAATTCCATAGTTCTTTATGGCTAAAGAATTTTATTTCTTAGGTCCACGTGTCGTTTTCTCGATTTTACACATCATTTTTCTTATGTACAATATAAAATCAATTCTTTTTTTTTCCTACTTTTTTTTTCTTGTATGTTAGTGGGTCTCAAAAAGAGTGCATGCTAAGCCAATTCTACTTTTTTTTTTCCATTCATACACATAAACACAAAAGCATCCAAGTCAATATGAAAATCTATGCATGACAAAAATATATTATTGCACTTTATAAAAAAGCAAAAAAAAAAAAAAAAAAGAGAGAAAAAATATTTGTGTACATACACACATACTCTATATATAAAATAAAATAATAATTATAACAAAAGCAAATAAGATTATTTTTAAGTATAAAAAAATGAATCAAATTATTTACAAATATAAAAAAAATTTACTGTCTATCAGTGATAGACTATGATAGAATTCTATTACTGATACACAGTGAAATTTTTCTATATTTGTAAATAGTTTGATATTTTTTCTGGCTATAATAATTTTTAAAGAAAGTATGCATTTTTATTTTTTGTGTGTTCATTTATGTCTAAACATATACTACCACTTTCAACATTGTTACGTAAAATTCCCAATATTTAAACTTAGGTTTAACTAATAATTTGTTTTTTGAAATAAGGTTTATTAACTAATATTTATTTGAACTTTATTTCATTATTTGCACCCTAGTTATTGATCATTATCCTTTTTATCATACTTTGCAAGATAAGGGTTTAAATTTATAAGTAATTTATCATAAAGTGATTTCTTAATGTGGTATGGGTTGTTTTAATGCAAACTATCCAATTAAAAAAAAAAAAAATCACTTTCAGTTTCAATAACTCTGTTCTTTTTTTAAATTTATAATTTAGATATTAAAAATACTACCTTTAAAAAAAAACTATAAATACTAAAAATAAATTAATAAGCTGAAAATATTTATATTAGCACTTTGATTTCTTGAAACTCCATCTCTAATGAGTACAATCTTAATTTGCAGCTGCATTGTAATTATTATTGATGACGACTGATCAACTGGTAATTAAAATTTAAATACTTATAGTTTTTCTTTCTCTCACATGGATTCAAAATACCCTATTTTCTTAAAAAATAAACCCTAATTTATATGAGTATTTGAATAATATATGTTTCTTGAAATATAATTTTTTATCCTATGTCTAAAAGAATAAATAATACGTTTGTCAAGCTCAGGATTCGGATAAAAATTCGAAATCTAGATTCATCAGTTTTCGAATTCGGATTTCGAATCTTGGGTTAGGGGCGTTATAGTGCCAAACTAATATAAATTTATACTATTAACTTTGAGGTTTGAACTTCGATCCCTACTTCACATATTTGTAAGAAATTTTTTTTATTGATGGATAAAATATTATATAATTTATGTGCTCTTCGTTTTCTAATAATGATTGGTGAAGAACTATTGATATTACATAATTAAGTGTGAGCTTGAAAAGCATAATGATAAGCCTTACACAAATGCTTTTATCAATTTACATATCTATATTATTACTATGAATAATTTTGCTTATTAATTCATCCATGTTAACCACGACACTTTTTATAATGCAAGCAATGATAGTTTTTTTTTTTTTTTTTTTTTTTTTTTTTTTTTTTTTTTTTTTGGGGGGGGGGGGGGGGGGGTAAAAAACATGTTAGCAATCATAGTCTATTAAATTGTTATATGTACTTTAAACTTTCATTTATTAAATGCCACACATAATCTAGGTCTTTATTTTCCATTTTTTTTCTTAAATTTTCTTATTTATCGAACACAAATTTTAATTCCTATATTAAAACTCATTTAAAAGATTTTATTTTAACATAATTGGTTAACCTATCATATATATTATATTTGGTAATTATCTAAAAATCCCTAGTATAAATGGAAAATAACTATTAATATTACAAAAAAAAATATTTAAACTCATCTACATATGATATTTGACAAGCTACCAACTTATGAAGTTGCCTTTTATTATTATTATTATTATTATTATTATTTTAGGGTACAATTATGATCTTAGCCTTGTGGTCTTTCCTTAAGTCATCTAGAATACCTTATGAATATATTCTTTAAAAAAAAAAGAGAAAAACTTGTGAATAAATTATCTGTTTTAATATACTTTGAAAACTTGGGGTTTATTTAATTTTGATAAGGGTTTCATTTTTGTTTTAAAGAGTGATGTCTATTTATTATTAATTTTCGGAGTTTTGTAATCTATATTCTAATTTTTTTTATAATACTAGATAAATTAAAAAAGGGGTAGTTTTCAAAATTTTGAAAACTACCCTTCTTTTAAATTTTTTTTGGATTCTTAGGACTAAAAGAAGAAACTTTTGGTAAACAAACATCATTTTAAAAATTTGAAAAAAAGGGAAAAAAAAAATCTTTATGAAATATTAGGACGACCCTAATTAATTTGAGCTTCAAAATTTTTAAGAATTTCATGCAATATGAAAACAAGAGAGACTCAAGCATTATATATAAACAGTTTATTTTTCTTAATTCATAAATATTAATGATATATTAAACACTTAAGTTAATTTCATGCATATAGATTCCTAAGAACAAAAGTCTTGTAGTCCAAGAAATGCTAACAATATAAAAAAAAAAAAAACAGGGAAACCTTAAAAGCAATAAACATTAAAAGAGACAAGCTAGCTAGCGTTCTTGAAGCTAAAGACTTGTTAATATTTTATTCTCGTTTGTTTGTTTTTTTTTTTAAAATATCATTCTCCTGTTCTATAGAGATGCAAGTTTTAATTGTCTAATTATTCGAGAATAAACATTTCCTTAATTTGCCTTTGATTCCTCCATTAATATTCATTAATCAACTTTAAGGTTTCTAATGAAGAAAAAAAAGTTGGTAGGTTGTTTTCTTTACACATATTAATTGTTTGCTAAAAGACTTTCATTTGAATCCATTAGTGAATGGATACAATAAAACACATTAAAGTCTAATGGTTTCTAAATTATAATATTTTTTTAAAAAAAGAAATTATAATTATTTCCTTGAGTAAATTAATCTTTATACTAAATAACTCTATAGACATAATATTACACGAATTTTTTGAAAAAAACTTAACCCCAAATATAATCAGATCCCAAAATCTTTACAATATAGATATACTTACATTTACCAACTTTAATATTTTGTAAAATCAGAAAATTATCATAATCCTTGATTTTAAAATCAATTCTAAAGATAAAATATGATTTGCAAATCTTGCAAATTATAGACCATGCATTATTAAAAAAAACACACACAAAAGAATATGATCAACAAAAAATGCAAACCAAGTTATAAAGTTTGCTATTTATCCAATTATTATAAATAACTAACCACCTTAATTAACTACTAAAAAGCTAGCTTTTGTACACACACATATATAAATATTAAGTGGTGTAAAATAATACCAAAATATTAAAGTATGGATTACTATTAATTAATTAATTAACCTCCTAGAAGCCTAAAAAATAGATCCTAAATGAAGCCCTATTTTAGTTTTGATGTTTCCATCAGGTCAGTAACACCAAACCATAAATCCAAATAATACCTTTAAATGCAAAATATCAATAACTACAAAGCAATTAATTAATGGTTAATTAATCTTAATTTCCATTTATTAAATATTATTTTGCAGCCATTACTATCATCATCTTCCTTTTTCTTCTAATTCCCTTATTATTCTCATAATTAAATCTAATGAATAAAAGCTTAAATTGTTCATATGTAATATATAATGAAATTAGGCAAAAAAAAAAAAAAAAAAAAAAAAATTTATAAATACCTCTGATTCGCTGTCCAGATGGAGCTTATTAACCAAATACTTCATTACCAAACCAACCGTCATCTTTTCATCCCTATTCATTTTAAAGAACCAAAATAAATAAATAAATCAAATAAAGAAATTAAATATGAGAAAAAAGAAAAGAAAAGAAAAGAAAAAGATGATGATCCAAAAAGTTTTAGTATTCTTTTGTGGTTTCAACTTTAAAAGTTCTATCAAAATTAGAAAAAAAAAAGGGAAGAATCAAGAAAGAGAGAGTGAGATATTAAAGTCAAAGGCAAAAATAAATTAAAAAAACTAAATAAAAAGGAGAAATTTAATTAGGTTAATTAGAGAGAGAAAAATCTCACTTGATTCTCAGATAGTTTTTTGATATCTGAGGTAAGAATGGCTCTTTTCCTCTGCATTAACAAAACAAACCCAAAATCAAAATTTTTAGAGAACACAGTTTGATAATGATATGTAATAATAAGAAGAAGAAATTAAACAAGGAGGATATATATTTTTATATTTTTAATTTTTTTTTACTTACTGATTTTCTAAGGCTTTTAATGTAAACCAAATACCAGAATGGGGCCGCCGGGGAGGATTTATAATTCTGACGTCGGAGCTCGGCCCGGCCGCGGCGGTGTCCACCCCGACACTCTGGAATTGGATTAATGGCCTGCCTAAATAAGAACTCCGACGACTGCTGACCGGTAGAGAATAAGAAGACGACACGGCTGACGATGTCGACGGAGAAGAAGAAGACGGGAGCCGAGCCACGGTGGCGATACCGGCCACCGGCCTAAATGCCCAATTAATCTCTTGCTGTACAAAGTTGGAAGAACTAGAAGTTCCAAAAACCAAAGGCATCCCTATTCCTGTCCCCGTCACCGCTCCTGTTCCTGTTTTGAATGTTGTTGTTGCCTCAGGGCTCGAGAAATCCGAAACCCACCTAGAATAATTCGTCGGAATATCCCGATCACCGCCGCTAGGTAATAGATCTAGCTCCACTAAACCCGAGGTTCTTTCGGGTATTATCAACTCTCGTTGATCGTATTTTACACCAGTACCACCACCACCACTGCCACCACCAATACTTAATTGAAGCCAACCATCATCTCTATTAGATGGGGGTTGATCATTAAGACTATTAGTTGTGGAATCATCTTCCGCCATGGGAGGATGATGATCAAGAGAAATTAGATAAGGATCAGACCCTAAATAATAATAATAATAATATTGATTACAAAGTGGAGCACCACCATTCATGAGATGGTCGGCGCCGCCGCAAGGATGGTGTTTGGAGAGGGGGTTTAGGGCAGCAACCATCGTCATGTCCGGCGACCCGGGAACGAGACGAGTCGGACGGTAGTTGGGCGAGAACGATGGTAGATCAAGGCGAGGTTTTCAGGGTGAGAGGGAGCCATGGATGAATAATAATGAAGAAAAAAGGAGAAGAAAGTTGGTTAATTTGAGGAGCCATGGAAGAGGAGGAAGGGTTGTTTGATTGAGAGGAGAAAAAAAAAGAGACCCATTAAGGAAAAGAAGAATAAGATGATGAGGGTTTTTGGTTGTGGTGTTTGTGTGATGATCATAATCATATTGGAATTAAGGAGTATTAAAATTATAAATAATTATCACACACCTAAAAATTATATTATTCTTCATTCCTAATTTCCATTTTTTTTTCTCTCTCTAACTTTGGAACCTTGTGGAGATGATGAAATAGTTGCAGAAGAGAGAGAAAGAGGGAGAGAGAGAGTTTGGTCAGTTGGTGTGGTGTGTACATGTGTATTTAATTTAGGTTAAAAAATATTTCTAGTTTCCTACTCTGGCACTTGCAACTTTTTGTTGTTTGTGAATTCTTTTTTAAATATATTTAATAATTGACGGTTTTCAAATATAGTAAAATGAGTCAATTTATTTATAAATATAGCAAAATATTACACTATTGATGATAGTAGTCTATCAGTATATCTATCATTGATAGACAGTAACATTTTGTTTATTTAAAAATGTTTCCAACAATTTTGCTACTTAAAACTATTCCCTTAATTTTTCTATCTTGTAAAGAATAAATTATAAAGAATTAAAAATTTAGATGGAAGAGTTTGGAATCTTTGACCTCTTATTTCATATTGGCAAGACAATGAGTTCAATTTTAGTATTCAACTTATTTTGATTTAGTATCTGATCAATCAATATTTGTCTTTTCAAGAAAAAAAGTATTCGATTGATAAATGTATAGGTTTTTTTAAAATTAATGATATTGTAAGGAAAATTATTTTAAATGACAAAATTGATTAAAATTATTTACAATTATACCACAATTTAGCTGTTTATATGCGATATAGACTGCGATAGACTCAAGATAGACACAAATAGTAATCTGTCGCTATCTTTCGCAGATAGACAGTAAAATTTTACTATATATAAATATTTTGATTTATTTTTCTATATTTAAAAACCACCCTTGTTTTAACCATAAATATATTTCAAAAAATTAAAGAGGCCAAAGTATAATTGATTTTTTTCTTCAAAAGATTAAAAAAGGAAAATAAATAAATAAATAAAAGGTTGACTCCAATTGCCACTTAGCTGCAACATGTAGTTTATCATAGTTAATATGTTTATTTATTCCTAAAAAATCCTAGTTTTGATCTTTCGTTATTGTATTTATGATGAACTATTAAAAAAATAAAGTCAACTCAAACGTCATCATATAAGTAGTGAGTTTGATTTTTTTTAGAAAGACACGACAGATAATGAATCACTAGGTGCACCAGAATATATCCCAACCATGTTGACATATTCGTAGCACTCTCATCATATCTCAGCTCCAATTTCATTAATAATTCAATCAAATACAATGAAAGTTGTCAAATAGCAGAAATATAATAGAAAAAAAGGGGAAGAATCAAATATTACATAAAAGGCGCATCAAGATTAAGAGAGATCGAAGTAAGATTGTAACTAGAGAAGAGCTTTGAGTGGTGAGCCCAACTCCCAGTCAACGAGCACACATTCTCCCACAAATCAATGATGCTCGTATCCTTGTTGTTGAAGATTCAGTTTTATTCTTTTCATTCCAGATGGACCAATATAATGGCAATCGAGGAGTTCTGATTTATGTGTATCCAACTTAGTATTACTCTTCCCTCAACACGCTTAACGGTAGAGTTTTAATGGAACCCGATGCATTAGCATGTTGGTACGGTCACACCTATAATTATATTATAATCTGAATATAACTCAACTAGTTAAAATGTACCTTTTGAGATTTTTAATTCTCAATCGAGTAAGCTAAATTAAATAGAAGTTAAAAAATCAATGATGGCAAGGGTCAAAATAAAATATGCTTTAATTTTTTTATTTATTACGTTGAATATTTGAGCTTTCCACATCATAAGGATGTCGAATAGTTCTTTTCCTTAATTATTTTTTTAGGAAATTAATTAAGAAGAGAAATATGTTTTTCCACCGTTTCTGTAAAATATAAAAATATCCAAGGACATACCAATTCTTTTATGAAAATGACCATAAAGGCCTTTTCCCTTTTGCATTATTATCACCAAATAATGGTCCATTTTATCCTTAAAAATTGATTTGTGATGGTTAAACTACAATTGATTAATGTTAATTATCGGAATTTAAGGTGATTGCGATTGTTCGATATATTCCATCTCTAAAATACTAAAATTGTAGACTTACATTGTAATAAATAACTCATATAAAAAATAAAAAAATAAAAAGGAGAAATTGTTGCGTATAGAAAAAAAAATAAAAATAATTACACATATAGAAAAAAGTGCACCCGATGCTTTTGTATTTCCCACATTTTTTTTCTATATGTGTAATTACTTTTGTTTTTTTTTTCTATTTGTGAAAAGACTCAAAAAAAAATTATGAATATATAATTTTTCACACGTATAGTGTCAATATTTGAGATGGAATATATAATCGAAGATAAATATTTTAAATTATTAAATAAGTACCATGTTTTAGTAAAATATATAGAACTCATTCGTATAGAGAACTTCTAAATGAATTTAAAATTTATACGACTTTTATGTAGTAAAATATGTACACAAAATTGAGTAGCCATATTAATAGAAAAACAGTTGTTTCAAATATAGTAAAATGAGCCAAACTATTTATAAATATAAAAATCTATAGCTGATAGATAGTGAAAATTTTTCTATATTTGTAAATAATTTGATATTTTTTCTATTTACAATATTTTTTCATATAATTTTTTTTAATCCTTTAAAGCCGTACTAACAGTAAATTCTCTACATTATAACATGAAAAGTTGTCCATTATTGCATCATTTTCTAAATTCAAATTTTTTTAAAACAATCTTAAGAGAGCAAGTTGAAAATCCTACATTGGACAAATTAAGGAATCCGACAACTCTTTATAAGATAGATGTGTTTATATTACTCTTCTCATTGCTAATTGGTTTTGAGATGAAACTTCGTGTTATCTAATATAGTATCAGAGCCTATAAAATTCAAACTCAATAAGCACGATTCATAAAACTGATAACAAAAAAACTTGAAGGGGGAAGGTTTTCCTTTAAGGGACAAAAATGCATATATTATAACAAATTACGACCCCTCTTGCAATATATTTGTTGGAGTTCTCGAGGCTATTGAGGATGAAAATTGCTTTATAATTGATTTTTCATCTTCAAAACCTAAGATGCTAAAATAAAAATTAGAGGAATAATTGCATAAAAAAATCCATTTAAAAGGTCTAAGATGAAAAGTGACCTAATTTTTTTTAAAAATACTAAATGACCTTTTGATGATGTCATGACCACGTGAAATTATAGTATTACCCTTGTTGATATTTTTTTTTTCTTGTTGCACGTAAGATACTATCTTCGATTCAATATATTTCAAAAGATTAAAGTTGAGTCACGACATAAACTTTAGAATGATGGAAAGTGAGTTGATTAACCAATGAGAAACATATTTAAAATCGTAAATTCCAACACAATTCAGTAGATAAATCAAGTATAATCAATTATCATTTTAAAAGTTGATGATTCGATCCTCCAATCTTGCAACTATTGTACTTAAAAAATGGGTTATTTTCAAATATAGAAAAATGAGTCAAATTATTTACAAATATAGAAAAATTTTACCGTCTATCAAGGATAGACCGTGATAGAATTTATTTGCTTGAGCGATAGAAAGCGATAAAATTCTATTGTGATCTATCACTGATAGATAGTAAAAAATTTCTATATTTGTAAATAGTTTGATATCTTTTCTATTTACTGTAACTTTCCTTAAAAAATTGCATATTTGAAAATTTCATAGTATTAGTTTAATCAAAAGTAAATTTGGAAAAAAAAATATTAAGAACATAGAAAATATGCTTTTTAGAGAGCAATATATTATTTAGGATTTGTCTAACACGAGCATAGCTCAACTTACACAAACTTACATTATCAACTTCTAATTTTGAGGTCCAATCTTCCACCTCATATATTGTAAAATATATATATATATATATATATATATATATATATATATATATATATATATATATATATATTCCACTAAAAAATTGTCATAAAACTCATTAAATATATAAGGATCGGCCATGTAGATATCGATTATCACAATAATAAATATTAAGGTGTGGAAGGGTTTTCAACCAAGAGAAAACAATAAAATGACATTTTTAACTTAAAGAAAGACCCCCAGCTTTTTTTTTTTTTTTTTTGAAATAAAAGTCACCAACATAAACAAGTTGATGGTCAAGTTGAAAAATATAATATATAATACTTTCATTGACTTACAATAAAATTAGAATAATATTTTCATCCTGTATTCAATTTTAACTCTACTTAAGTGTTCAATTTTAATCTTTCTAATTTTTTTTTTAAAAAAATATAATTCTTCAATGATCAATAATATGATGAATAAAGAGGGGACCATAGAGAAATTCTTCTAATTAAATGCAATTGAAAGAAGTATCATATTTATTTATTTTTTTAAAAAAAATCCTTTCGATATAAGTTACATTGAAGTCTTTAATTAATTTTTGTATTATCGTTTTGCTCAAGCAAAATATTTATTAATTTTATAGGATGACAATATGAATGTTACGACTTAAAATATCTCTTCCATTAATCATCAAAGATCTGAATTTTATAATAATAAATAATTAATAATTAATAAATCTTAAATTTAGTTTCTATTAATAGTTTATTATTGTAATTTTTTTTTTCAAAAACTTGTTATTGTTTATTAACCTTTTTCACCTTAAATTTTGGAAACATATTTGCATAGTGTATTTTTATGTATAAAAATTATTATTTATTATTGTTATTATTATTTATAAAGACTAAAATTGAACCAGTGTTAAAATATTCAAATCATAAAATAGTATTTTAGCATTTTAAATAAATAATGGTAAAGGGTGTAGTTTTGTTTACATGATTATGTTTCTGAATGAGTCGTATATAAACTCAGAGAGATCTGTCATTTGTTGCCTTTCAATTGCCATGTGCTTCCCACTCTCTCTTTTTCAACAGATTTTTTATTTTTATTTTTGTTAATTTTGCTTGTTGTTCTCTGTTCCCAAAACCATAATCATTTAAGACTTATTTTTAAAGAAACAGCTGAATCCATGTTTTTTAATAATAATAATAATAATAATAATAATAACAATAGCAAATTGCAAAAAAAATCATCCTTATGCATGGTGGTAATTGCAATTACACCATCAAACGTTCAATTATAAAATTTGAATCCTTAAATTTTATATAAGTGTTAAAATTAGATCTTTAAAAATATACATAATTGTAGAAATTGTAACAACGGTATAAATTTAAGGATTCAATTTTCGTCATTTCATGGTCAATTTCAACAACTATTATAAGTTTGACGGTCCAATTTTATTGTTTATAGAAGTTTGAGAGCCTAATTTTTATAATTAAAAATTTGAGGGTGTAATTTCAATTATTACTATGGGTAATTTTTGCAATTTAGTCTAATAATAATAATAATAATAAAAGTTGAGCCAATGGGATGGCTGCAGTTCTCGATTGTTCTTCTCCTTCTGAAAAAAATTAAAGCTGACCATTTTTTTTTTCTTTTCTGCCCATAAAACATTCTCTGCCAAACTTTCTCGTGAGTGAATTTTTTTTCTTCATCTCCCTCCTCATGCTTAGTTTTCTGTCAAATAATTTAATATAGTTTTTTTTTTTACTTCAGAATTTAAAAATCATCATATCATTTATTATTATTATTATTTTGTTGTGGATCCCACGATGGATGATGAGAGACTTCAACATCTTTTTAAGGTACATGGAGTACTCCTCCTGTTGTTAGATGGAACCTTATATTTATCTAATATATAGTATTATAGTTCAAGAAACCCAAATCGACATTGAGTTAAAAAAAATGTTTCTCTTCTCATTGTCGATTAGTTTTGAGATGAAATTTTATGTTTATCTAATATAGTTCCAAACTTCATAAAATTTAAACAAGTATTTGGTCGGAAAGAAAAAAAAAAAAAAAAGATCAGATTCAAGAATTGTGAAGGGAAATTGCTATTTTTGACTTAAAAAGTTCTTGTATTTTCAAAACTACCTTTGTTTTTAAACTAATTTTTTGGGTTATTTTTTTAAATATAGAAAAATGAGCTAAACTATTTACAAATATAGAAAAATTTCACCGTCTATCCGCTATAGACCGCGATAGAATTAGAGTTCCACTGTCTATCGCGGTCTATAGTGAAACTTTTTTGTAAAAAGTTACAAAATAGAAAACTGAATTTAGGTCTAAAGTTGTGTTAAGCAAGTTAAGTAAAGAAACTTGAAAATAGTTATATAAGTATTCAATCTAAGGGAGAAATCAAACTTTTTAATAGGTAGAATTTTAGATATAAAACTGAAAAAGGTGAATAAAAGTTAAAAAAAAAAAAAAAAGAAAAAGACAATTTTTTTTAAGGTTAGTTTTGAAAACTCCAAACTTTTAAGGTTACAAACAACAATTTCTCAATTGTGAACTTAAACAGACATCATTCATCTTGAGGATATGTTGATGATCTCACATTAGAAAGATAGAAAGACCTTAACATTGTTAAACGATAAATAGGTTACGCTTCTATCATTATCAATAGATTTTGAGAGATGAAACGCTCGATTGTAGGATTAGATTTCTAATTTATTAGATAATGTGTTTTAAACACACCGTATATGCCTTGGCTTTTGGGGTTCATTAGTCTTTCTAAAGAGGTTGGAAAAATGGGTAGCTAGGTTCATTGGCTTTTGGGGTTAGAGGCGCAAATTGTTAGATTGGTTGAATTAAATTCTGAAGGGTAATTCATCTTTAAAGAAAGTTTTGTTGATCAATACCTGAAGGGAAATTCATCTTTTGCTGTCCTTGGGGGCCTTGGAAATTAGTTTTGTTGATATCCAATTTAGGTACCAACTATGAGTTTGTAATGTTTAGAGGAATTGAACAATAGAGAATCTCAAACCGGTATGGTGCTTGGCCACCAATACCTTCAACGATCAAGTTAGTAATTGTTTATAGAGAGAGCTAGAGAATAGAGAATGCAAGATGTTTTTCAACGTACCTCAAATATCACGAGCTCTCTTGGTTATATAGAAATATGTTTCACAGTCATTCACTAATTAATTTCTCGAGAGCCTATTTCTCCCGATGCCTATGTTTGCATCAGGAATAGTACCTTGTCTTGATGATTTTAAAAGCGTCGGAAAAAGTTTCGTCAGGAATTAGGAAAATTCTTGCACTGTAACCGTTATGAATCGTGAGATTTATTTACTAGTGGACCCAAGTACATGTAAAAGTTTAAACACTTAGGTATAATTTTACCTTCATGGTTGACATTGGTTTGACCTCCATACTTATTTTTCTCTCATGATCATATCCTATGAATTGGCCTTCATGAAGTTTGCAGAGTCAGCCTCTATGGCCTTCTTAACTTCTATGGCCGACTCTAGGAGTAAAGTCAACCTTTATGCATGAAAGTCTTATTCTTTCCTCCCTTAGGGTATTCACATGTTTGAATCCTAAGGAAGAGTTTAGCTCAATGAAATAAAAGAAACCAATAAACCATGGTGGATTGGCCTAGTGATAGTGGGAATATCCAAAAAAAGCCAAAGGATTAAGGGGTTGTAGGCTAAGGAGTTGTGGGTTCAATCTATGGTGGCCACCTACCTAGAATTTAATATCTTCAACCCCATGATATCAAAAGAAAAAAAAACATATTATAAGTAAAGAGAACTCTAAAATAGAAGAAGGAAAATATAAGGATAAAGAAGCTAAAACAGTGCTGAGATTTAGGTTGAACCTATTGGAGAAATTCTTTCTAAAGTTGATGAAATTTGATATTGTTTTCTTTTCTAAAAATTTGCCCAAGTATCTCATATTGCAATTGCATCAAAAATTGAAAATTTTGGAAATTTCACCAATATCTTTTGTATAAAACCGAAAATTATAAAAAAAAAAAAAAAAAAAAAAATTCAAAATTCAAATATCAAAAATATATTTAACATGGTCACACGAATTCTTTTCAATTTTACAAGATTTATTTTTAATTTAAGAAAAAAATTCATGACTTAAATTTTTAGAGCTACATAAGTCTCATAAATGAGCTCTTTCTCTTGAGATCAAAAGTATACTTTATTTTGGAAAATTTTAAATGATTAACTTTGTTGTTGTGTTAGAATATTAAATATGTATTTTTTTAATAGCATTTACAACTATTAGTAGTTTAGAATATCCAATCACAGAAGTAAAGCATTTTGTTTTACTTAACGGTCAATATAAGCTTTAATAATGTAAAATCAAATGTCGGATCGAATTGATTGTTATGTTATGGAAGAAACACTATCTTGAATAAAGCAAAATTCGACATGATTTTAGTCCTAAATCACTTCTCGTTAGTTGCTCTCCAAAGTTAACACAACATCCTTCTCAAATATACACTCGTCGTAGAAAGATTGAATCAAGAAAAATTTTGCCTAGATAAAAAAAAAAAAAAAAAAATGATGAGTTTATTTTCTAGGTTAGTCCTCAATGAATACAACCAAACCAATTTGAAGAAAATTAGAAAAACGTGTAGATCTGAAATTAATATTCAACCCAGAAATTAAGGAAAGAAAACGATTTCCAGATTTTTAGCTAGTTTACGTTAATAAACCATAACAAAATTAAAACTTTTGGCCCAAAAACCCCAAGCAATTCAAAATCTTTTCATGTGAGATAACATAAAGTTTTTTCCATGAAATTTTACGATATGCCAAAAACTCAAGTCATTTCCAACAAACAATAATGATAATCAATATACAACCTTTATAACATGCTTTATATCATATTATGCGATAGTAATGGACATAAATTGATAATTAATCTCGATATTAATAAATTATAATAAAAATAATCATATCACTAATTAACTCATTGATGGGAGATTTAAGCCACTAACCTCTTGGTTTCAACACATGTTGATGTCAGTTGAGCTATAAATTCATTTTGATAACTCATATTTAAAAGTCTAATACATTTGCAATTAATTTATAGCTATTATTTTTTTTAATAATGGCTAAATTATAGTAGGATTTGACCATAAAATTGTATATTTTTTTTTGTATGTACATATATACATACAATAAAGAGAGTGATATTGTGGGGGAGGGACCAAATTATATGATAAGGATTGAATTTGCATGGGCTCTTTTCCACTACACAAATAATTAAAAGTCACATTTTTTTAAAGAAAAAAAAACAAAAGTAGGATATATACTAAAAATAAAATTTTGTGAAATAATAATAAATTCTCTATCGTCATCCTTCCATCATCACTCTCTCATCCAATTACTTAGCAAATAAAAGTGAAAATAAATTATTATTGTTATATATCCATGGCTATTTTAGTAATTAACTAATTAACTTCTCTCTCTATTATTTGAAGTTTCAAAAAAAAAATTAAATATTTGAAAAATTCTCCCTTCTATCTCTCCACTATGTGACCTTTGGGATAAAAGAGATGCATGGGAGCTTTGTACTTAGCAATTTTCATGGAAGCAATGAGTGCATATGTTAGTGGGAATTTGAGAACTTTTTTCATAAAGAAGTTTTTTTTTTTTTTTTCTTCACTATATTGTTTTCATCTTTTTATATGTTAGTGTACTAGGATGTTTTCTTTTATATTTTAGGAAAAATAATTTTTTTATTTAGAAAAATGACTGTAAATAGAAATTATATCAAACTATTTACAACTATAGAAAAATTTCACTATCTATCAACGATAAACCGTGATAGAATTCTATCATTTGAGCGATAGACAACGATATCTATTGCGGATAAACAGTAAAAAAAAATTATATTTATAAATAGTTTGACTCATTTTTCTATATTTGAAAACAACTCTTTTATTTAAGTATAAATTTATATCAATAATTTAGACAAAGATTCAATATAGTCTTAGCATTAAAAGTTTCATTGAACTGTTTAATAATTATTTAATTTTTAAAAAATAATATCTAATTGAATTTTCTAATTTTTTTTTAGTATTATAAACGTTTCTAAAAATATAATGAAATTTCAAAAAAAAAAAAAAAAAAAAAAAAGTGGTTTTTAAAAACGAATTTTGTTCTTAAAACGAACTCCAATGTTGAAAAGTGTCTAGTGGCGTCCATTGGTCAAGAAAAGAAGCCCATCATCTTGCATGTTGGGGGTTTGAATTTTAGAACTAGTAATGTTTTTTTTTACTTTTATTTATTTTCTACTTTATAATAAGGATTTTTACTTTTTATATGAAATTAAATAAAAAAAAACAATATTTACAATATTTTCTTATTTTACACTTCATTTTCGTATCAATTCTATTTTTTTTTTATTTTAACTTGAAAATTGTTAAGTTTTTTTTTTAAAAAAAATTCAAATTTAAAATGATTGGAAAATATGAATAAATTTATTAATTATTATTATTATTATTTTAAAATTCAGAAAAGAACAACTCTTCACATCTTTCTTAGAACTAGTAATGTTTTTTTTACTTTTATTTATTTTCTATTTTATAATAAGGATTTTAACTTTCTATATGAAATTGAATAAAAAAATAATATTCAAAATATTTTTTTTTTGTTTTGCACTTATCAATTCTCATTTTTCATTTTAACAAGAATATTGTAAAAAAAATTTAAGCATTTTAAAATTCAAAGTTAAAATGGTTGGAAAATATAAATAAAATTATTAATTATTATTATTGTTATTTTAAAATTAAGAAAAGAACAACTTTTTATGAGAGTGTATGTTTGTGTGTGTGTGTTTTTTTTTTCTTTTTTAAAAAATGCAATCTTGATGGAAGAATATGTATTTTCTTAAAGATGAAGTGTTGAATTCATATATTAGTAATTTATTCTATCCCAGGAGATGACGACTACTCGTGACAAATATTGAGCACCACAGGAGGAACAAATTGTCTTAAGAAAATGATATAAATTCATTGGGTTCAGATAAACTTTTTTAATTATTTCCATATTCTCCTATAATTTTCTCTTACAAAAATGAAACTATTTTCTTGTATTTTTTTTATATGCTCTTATTTTTGTTTTTTTTTTATATATATACTTATCTTTGTTTTTTTGAAAAAAAAAATATAAATGATTTTTTTACAAAATATTTAAAAATAAAGATATGTATATTAGATGGAAACTAATTGTAAAAATAGTTTGATTTTATTTTTATAAAAAATATATATATAAAACTAGAAAAATCTTCCTAAATTATTTTAATTTTTTAAAAAAATAGCAAACACAATTTTTATTTCAATTTTTTTAAAAAAAACAAAAAATAATTACCAAACATATTTTATGTCTTTTATTTTTGAAAAACAAAAAACTAGTAACCAAACTTTTATGATTTTTTGTTTTTTCAAACTGAAAACTAAAAATAGATTTTCGAAAATCAAATAATAAATTATTATCAAACAGGACCTTCAATTTTTTCTGTGTTGGAAAAAATCTCCCGTTTCTACTGCAAAAATAAGCAGAAAAATAATAGAGAACTTAAAAGAAATTAATAATTAATAAAACTGAAAACATAAGAATTGACGTGAAAAAACTCTAAATCGGAGAAAAAACCACGAACTAGAAAGTAATTCACTATGTGAAAAATTATTACAATACCACGTAATAATTCTCTACCCCAAATATATGAAAAGATCATTTTTTGAGTATTTAAACCTGACCATATAAAATAAAATATTAACCATGTGAAATATAAGCAAGGTTTATAATATCGATATCGATGGAAATATCGAGATCCTAATTTTACGGAAATTTCGATGGAAATATCAATAAAATATCGATTTCGATGGATATTTCTAAAAAAGTTATAAAACCAAAAAAATTAAAAGATAAATTTAAATGAGTAAATAAACATTTTATTATTTTTAAATAAGTAAACATGTCTGTTATTTATATTATATTTATATTAGTAGCATTTTGATGTTTATTTTTTTATGTTTCGTGAATTTTTCTATGATATAATGGAAATATCGATTCACTCCTCACGTTGATATCGAACCCATAAAAATATAGAAATATGGAGGAAAATATCGACGTATGTATAAAAATTTAATAGTATAAATATAAGTGACTGTATTTGTACCGTCAGCTGGTGGATTGATGAGGGCAATCTAGGGATTATGAAAATTACGGATCACGTGTGCATGAGGTGGTTTGCCATTTTGCTGATGAAACCTAAATTTTGCTGTTTTCCAATCAGAAATCTAAATTTTGTTACATAATCACAATGGATCTAAAGAATTTTTTTTATTGGGTAATTAAATGAAACTATTTTTATGGATTTTAATTAATACATACCGAATTACTAAAATACTCCTAATAAAATATCCCAAAAAAGAAAATTTTAATGGATTTAAAAAAGCTTCTAATTTAATACATACAAATACTTTTATTCGCACTCCAATGAAAATCCTACCTTGAAATTTACCTAAAATTCAAAATAAAGACTAGAAAAGAGTGGCAAGAGAATTTTAGTGGATTTTAGAATTCGTCGTAATTCACTAAAAAAAAAAAAAAATGGAAAATGAGTGTCAAAAAACAGTTAACTAAGAAATGTGTGAATTTGATTATTAGGTTTCAAATTTTGACAATCAAGTTCCCCAAATTTAAGAAAGTTTTGTTTAATTATTAATTATTTAACGAAGGACTACCTACACTTTTTTAATACAAAAATAATAATTTTTTTATTAACAATAAATAATAATCAAATCCTTCACCTTCTTCTTTGTTTCTTATATTCCAAATATGGATTTAACTAAGAGTCCGATCCATCCTGACACATGTTAGATAATATAGGATTAAATTTTTATTTTTATCTATTAATTTAAGTTTTTAGGTCAATAAATGATTTAATAACATATTTTACGTGTCATATTATTCTAAATTTAAGGAAACCGAGGTATAGGTGGGAATGTTGGCTTTGTGAGGATCAGGAAGTATGAATTCAAAATCTCATCTCTCTCTCTCTCTGGAATTCTGTAAGCATGCGAGCGAGAGCTTTTGCAAAATTCAGAGTCAAATATGTGGTCAATATATATATATATATATATATATATATGAAAAACTACAAATATTTTGAATTTGGTTTATATTTGGTCCCTAAATTCTAAAGTATTACACTTTTAATCTTTAATTTGTTAGTTTAATTTCAATTAACTTCGATTTTTTACTTTTTAGTTTTTAGTGTAAATCAAAATCTAAGAATCAAATCAAAACAAAACTCAAACTTCAAGGATAAATTTATAACATTTTGAAATCTATAGACTAAATTGGAATCAAACTCAAACTCAAAACTTAAGGCTAAAAGTATAACACTTTAAATTTAGAGACCAAATAAAAACTAAATCCAAAATCTAAAGATTAAAAGGTAATTTTCATGTATATATCGTAAAAATATTCATGGCATATAAAAAATAAGCAATACAAAATGTCACTACTCATGTAAATATGATATAGATAATAGACATTTTAGCTTGTTTTATGGTAAAATGTTTATTTATTAATCTACATATTTTTTTTTATATATAATTTTTATAACTTTTCCAGAAACTTTCATCCAGAATTGATTTTGTTCATAATCAAGCTTAGTTTTTTATATATAATTTTACTTTAATAGATATTAGTGACTTTTTAAAATTAAATTTCGATATTTTTTTTCTTTGTTAAAATTAGTGGATAATTAGTAAAAATATATAGAAGTTAAAAATTACAAAACGCTTCTTTAAGAAGTACATTTGGATGAAATTGAAAAGTTAGAGTGAAAATTAATTTACACCTTTTTCCAAATTTAGAGTAAAAATTAGTTTTCTTTATTTGTTATAAAATGATATTAAAATTGTAAGAAAGTTGTCTCTTCAAAATATATATATATAAAAAAAGAAAACAGTCTTAACCTTCATTAAATCTCAAATCTCAAATCTCAAACCATTGTTAAAATAAATTTAGATTAATTGATATAAAGTATGTATTAACTCAATTAAACTCAAAAAAAAAAAATTCAAACTATTAATTTTATTTCTTAGAAGATAAAAGAATTTTGTATGTGTTCTCAATGAAAAAAAAAAAATATATATATATATATATATAGTTGCATAATCAACCACCTTCTCAATATTAATGTTGAAATCAAGAAGTATAAAATTCATAATTGAAGTCAATTACCCAAAATTTTCTTCAATATTATTCTTTTCACTTAATTGTATTTCTTCCTTTAAACAAAGTGTGAGTGTGCACTTTTATATTTTCCTCTTCATTTCTTTATTCAACATGTCTTCCATTTTCTCTACCTACTTTTTTAATAATACTTTGAAAATAGCTTGCACACAGATTACAGTACAATAGCCTAAGACAAACATTATTGATATAAATTACATTAATAAATAAATAAATAAATAATAGTTGATTTAGTAAATCATCAATGATTTGATAGTTAATTAGTAATATATCATATCATCTCAATAATATACTTCCTACTATATAAATACTTTAAATAGAGTATGTCAGTGGCATACTTCATATGTGTATATCTCACTAATATATACTATGTTATCGATACACATATAATATGAAGCATATGAGTTATACAGTTGGATACTGACCTATTAAGTATACGAGTGATATATTTTAGTATACTTTAGATATATCAATGATATTACTCTAATTAATATATTTGATATAAAATATAACAATGAACCAACAATAAAACTGCCAATTTTAAGGGTATAACCGACTTTTCCACATTTTCTTTTGGGTCAAACCTCTAGTTTTGCTATTTTTGCAAATAAGAAATGTTCTTGATATATTTACAATTAACCATTTACATGTAACAATGGAATAGTATATTGGTGATATACTTCATATAAGGTACATCATTGATATAACTGTAACTCATATACCTAAAGTGAAGTAGTCTAAGTGTCCATTTTAAAGTATATATAATAAAAAATTTCATGTTTTCTTTTGGGTTGGACCTCTTTTTTTTATATGATCTACCAATAAAAAAAGTGGTTATTACATATATTTATAATTAATTACCAAAAATTTTACTACGTTTGCAAGTGTCCTATTTATCTAAATATTGTTAGGTCAATCAATTGCAATATAATTGAAAAGATTTCTACTTCAATCTTAGAGAACAATCTCTTATCGTTATCGATATTATAACTTTATTTGTACTTTTACTATGCCAACATTTGTTGCAATATATATATATCACAAAAGTATAACTAAAAGATAAAACTAACATATAGAAAAAGTAAAATCTATCTATTATAGAATTAAAATGATATTTATCTAAACCAATTAAAATTAGTATTCACAAAGTACATTTAATTAGTTGAAAGGGAAGATCATATGGGGAGACCAAACATAAGAAAAGTTAGAAAGGGGAGAAACCAAGCTTCCTTTTGGCAGTCTTGTATGATTGAGACCGATCATAGAGAGATAAAGCAAAAGGTAAAGAGTTGAGCTTGCTAACTCAATCTCATACCAAACTAAACTATACATTACTTTTATGGTTGTGGAATCATATATATATATATATATATATATATATATATATATATATATATATATATATGGGATCTGACGAGTAAGTCGGGTGTTGTGTCTTTCTCCTTTTGTCGTCGGTCGTGCAACAAGAATTTTGTACATCACCTCGTTAGAGAGGCTGGTTCTGTTTATAGTTGTAAAAACAGAATATATAGTCAAAGAAATGAAATGTTGTATCATGAAACTAATTAATCATTGCCTTGAAAGCAAATTTGGCACGACTTTGATATTAATCATCACACGCTTATTGTTTCCCAAAGTTAACACAACACCCTTCTCGAAAGAAGATAGAAAACAAAAGGTTTACTTTAAAAAAAGACAGGCATCCAAACTTGTGTGGTTTCAAATTAGTTTTAGATCTACAATAATAGTCAAATTTGCAACAACAAGTTTGGATTAAAAAAAAAATAAAACAAAATGGAACAATTGCCCAAATCTGAACCCGTTCGACGAAACAGAAACACGCATGTGGATAAAGATTTTAATACCACTAACAATATTTTTTGAAACCATAAAAAGTAAGATTTAACACCCTCCAATCAACTCAAAATCTTTTTATTATGAGACAACTTCCAATTTATCCCACGTGAGATTTCACAAAAGGCTTAGAGCCTAAGTCATTTTCGATACTAGTTTGATGTGTTGGTCTCTTCTTTTTAAGATGTTTGAGTTTTTTTTTTTTTTTTTTTACCTCTTGTTTTCCTTCCGTAGATTCTTTCTCTTATTGGATTCGTTATATACATTGGTTGGTTGAATGAATTTATTTCCTTTTAAGAAAATATGGGAATAATGCCTTTTGTAGGGTCTTGTAGAAAAATAGGTATAGTTTTGGTCATCATAACAGCACTCATAGTGGGGTATTTGGTGAAAATTGATACGATTCTTGGAAAGTATTTGGAAAAAGAAAAAGCAAGAAAAATAAATAAAGAAAATGGGACCAACTTTTTTATGTATTAAAAAAAAAATTTCCCTTTTTGGCATTATCAGCACTTTGCATTGCATGTCTCCACTTCTAATGCAAGCAAAGTACTCCACCTTTCTTAATCTACATGCATTTCCATACATATAATTAACCAATGTTCTTTGTTTATAAATAAAAGACTAAACATATGGTTTATTTACATGTATTAGATTGATTTTCATCTCCAATCTTTTGGAAGCTTTAGTTGAATATGTCGTACATTTTAATCGGTTATGAAATCTACAAGTAAATAAAGAGAGAGAAAAACGTAAACAGTAAAGATTGCCACAAAGATTTATGTGATTCACAGTAACATTGTGTTAGCTATATCCACAGATAGAGGGAGAGATCAGTTTGTTATTAAAGAGAAATATCAAATAATATAGATTATAGAGGCACCAATAAAGTTAAATGGTTTATATATAGTGCACCCTTCTAAACCGTAAAGCCAAAAGCGAGACTCCGTGTTTGGTCATTCGAAACACCAAACAACAGATTCAAGACATTCCAACAGAATCCAAGTTTTCCTTGACTAGACTCAAGACAATTATTTGTCTTGCAAATAGCTCCTTAATCACGACAATTTCAAGTAGCTAGGTCGAATAATAAATTATAACTTAGACTTAATTAAGCATTGTTAATGATTATATTTTTTTGTATCTATTTTTTTTTTTTAATTTTTAACCATGTCTTTAAATTTTAGTAATTTTTACCATCAACTTTGTAACATATTTATTAAGTGTTTACTATGATTTGGACAAAATGTGATGATGGTAAAAGAAAGTGGTGAATTGGACCAAAAGAAATTGGCATGTGAAATACTTATTGAAAGCAACCTATCAAATCCATTTATAGACCATTCTTTTCCATTTCTATCAAATATTTAGTTTTTTTTTTTTCCTCATTAATTTGCTCATTACAATCATGAAAAATTCAGAAGTGTCATGTTATTAATTATAAAGATTACCATGATCGATAATGATTTAAAGTGAAAGAATAAATAGTAATTTTCTAAAGTTTAAATCAAATCGATACAACACATAAATTATGACATTAGAAATTTGTAAATTAATTTATGGTATTAAATTTTGGGTAGTTAAATGGTATGTTTAGTTACTAAATTTTCGTTTTTTATGTCTCTTAAAAGTCTTTGAACTTTAAAAAAGTTTCTAATAGGTCACTAAAATTTTGATTGTTGTGTCTAATAAAAGTCTTAAACTTTAAATTAAGTGTCTAATAGGTTTTCTTTTTTTTAAGATTATAATAATCTGTGTTTGGATTGCAAACTAAAATAATATAAGTTAAGAAAAAGTTTTATTACATTTTTTATGATTTATTTTCTTATAACGATAATAAAATTAAAAAATATATATATATAAGTTAACCCTTTTTTCTTTTTCTTTTTTATACTTTAATTTAAGAAGAAATTTTGATTACATTTTTATGCTTCATTTTTATATAATTATACTAAAATAAAAAAATAAAAAAAAAGACAAAGTTCGAAACTTTTTTTTTTTTTGGTAATACATCCGTTTATACTTTAATTTAATAAAGGAATTTGATTATTTTTTTTTATAAAACATTTTTATAACTATATTAAAACTAAAAAAAATGTCAAAGTTGAAAATTTTTTATTATTTTTTTATAATTACATTTTTTATACTTTAATTTAAGAAATGAATTTGATTACATTTTTAATAACTAATACTAAAGCTACCCAAAAAAAAAAAGAAGTCAAAGTTTAAACTTTTAAATCTTTTTAATTACATTTTTTATACTTTAATTTTAAAAAAAATATTATTCTATAATTTACTAGTTCTCTATTATTTTATATTTACGTGAACATACAAAAATCATTCAAAATTATGTAAACATGTTTTTATGTACTTGAACATACAAATTAAACCAAACAAAAATTATACAAGTGTCATAATTTTATTGTACGTGATTATGGATTCATTAATGTAGTTCACTATAGATAATTAAGATTTTAAATAGTCTTCACTATAGCTAATGGTGAGTTAAAATAATTGTAATCTTCTCAACTCAACTCGGTGTCCAAAATACCTTTAATTTTCACACATCCATTATAGGGACCCTTACTATCTATGACACTTTTACCCAAGTAATAACCTTAAATGATCATAACAAAGGTAGGGTTTTATGGCTTTTAACTTTTTCAGCATGCAATACATTTTTTCTCATTTTCTTTTCTTTTTTTTTCTTTTTATATTCTTTGATTAGCAACATATGGAATGAAAATAAACTTGTAACTTCTCACTAAGTGTCATATTACCAACTATCATTTCATTAAACCTTCTAATTAGTTCTTAAAGCTTTTCAAAGTCATAACAAAGTATAATCAAATTATATAAGTCAGTTCTAAGACCTTTAAAACTTTCACATGAGGCAATGTGATCTAATTGGGGATCAAAGGAAAATTTTTAATTTAATTTAATTTTACGTAATTTTTCGATCTGTAATATTACAAGTGTACGGTGTCAAAATTTTAATATAGTGATAAGAGTGTGATAGCACACATAATGTATTATTCCTTAGGCTTATATTTTGTTAGTTTAATTATATGCTTGATTTGGTAAATTTTACGATAATTTTGTATTATCGTGTAGATATTGAGCAATATGATCGTCAAAGTGATAATTAAAGAGGAGGGAATCAAGTTAAAAATTCGAGGGTAATATTTTGACGCCCAAAATAGCATCGAGACGTTTCAAACAAATAAAGAAAAAGCCAGAGCACGTGCATCCGTTCGCCAATGCACGCAGGGGGCACCTCCAACCCCCTGCCCGCTTGCTCAGCCCTCGACTGCACCTAGCGGATTTTTTGGTGTTGTTTTTCTTTTTTCTTCCTCTTTTGGCCTGAAATAAAATTCCAAATTTACTAAGATGTTTTCTATTTATCAGATGATATAATATTTAGTTTGTTTTCACCTATCAACTTAAACTCTAGGGTCAATCTTCTAGGGTCAATCTACACTTTAACATTTTGTTTTGGTGATATTAAGTTGTTAAACTTGTTTTAGGGAATTGATTGTAGTCATGGGCTTGGATTTTTATTAATTGAATTGATAGTTGATTATCTATATTTTTATTATTTCATATATTAGTTGAATTGATAATTGTTTTTTTTTTTTTTTTTTTTTTTTTGCCAAGTTTACTCGATTTACTGATTTGATTCTTTGTTTGATAAAGTAAGAATTGGATTATATAATTGCTTTTTATAAGAGAATAATTATTAGAGTTTCATAGGAGCTATATATATAATTGATTTCATTGTCATGCATGTCTATTAAAAGCTACAATTGATTGATAGTCTTAATTCAATGCATGAGGATTAACCTTGATTGAAAGATTAGGTTTTTTATTTTTGAAATCTTGGCTCATGAAATATTGCATAATCCATTGTTGTTTGTTCACTAATTAAATTATTCATGTTCATCAGTGAGATCAATTCCCTAGATTCTCTCTTATTCAGAGTTATTTATCTTTTTATCTTGTTATTTTCATAATTTCATCCTTGTTCAATCTATTGTTCTCTTTTAAAAAAATGGTGTTAGTATTTATAGTAATCTTTGAATTAGAAAGCCAATCCTTTAGACGACACTCTCGCACACTACATCACTAAATAGAAAACATATACAATCATAAATCTATTGTCAAAACCAATTGGTAATGACGAGAGCAACCAATATATCTTATAAAGATTATGAAATCTTCTCGTCTTTTTAATGTAGGATCTCCAACATTTTTCTTATTAGATAATTAAACACTAATTCCATTTTAAAACCAATTTTAAGAAAGACAAGGAGTAACACATGTATCTTTAATTTTAAAAATCGTGAGATTTTAATTAGGTAAATTTATTGAACGAATTCTCTCCTAACCCAATTTGCCTAATTATAAAACCCTAACATGTATGTTTAACTTTTAATAACAAGCAAGAAATTAACAATTCTTCTACAAATTTATAAAATCTGAGACCTGATATTTCAGTAAACATCAACCTTTTATACTGCGGTGATAAGGTGATATAATTCAACATATAACAAATGAAATACATTATTATATAACATCATATTGAAAATTATTATAAATGGAAAAAATATCAAAAATATTTATAAATATATAAAATGTTCACTTTCTATCGCGTATTATCGCTAATAGAGTGATAGAAATCTCTTAAGTAAAATTTTTCTATATTTGTAAATAGTTTGATATTTAAAAAATTATTATAAATGAAAAAAAAAATTAAACTATTTAAAAAGAGAGAGTGACTGAGAAAGCAGCACGCTTGCTAGAATTTTGATGTTGGGGATTATTAACAACGTAGAAAAAGTAATAATCCTTGTACTAATTATATATTATATTATATTATATTATATTATATAATATTATTTTTTTTTCTGTTGAAGTAAAAAAAAATAATTTACGAACAAAGAGAATGAAAAAAAGGGGTCCTCATGCTGCATGCCATTAAACCCTAAATATTCCTTCTTCTTTTTTTTTTCTGTTGTTTCTTCCACTTCACAATCATCACCACATGCAGCCACATCATTTAATTTTCGATAAAATATCAATGTTAACGGAAATATCGAAGTCTCAAGTTAAGATATTTAAAACAAATTTTAAATGGTGAAAGTTATAATTATATCCTTAAACTTTCAATTGTAAAAATTAGTCGAATTTAGACAAATATTAAAATTGGACCCTCAAACTTACGTAATTGTGGAAATTGTAACAATTGCATAAGTTTGAGGATTAAATTTTTATCATTTGGGGATCCAATTTCTATAACTATAGTAAGTTTGAGAGTCTAATTTTAATACTTGTGTAAGTTTGAAGGCTCAATTTTTACAATTGAAAATTTAAGGGTGTAATTGCAACTACCTCCATATTTCATAGGTGGTTTTTGCAATGTGTACAAATATTTATTATTAATACGAGTGATGTTTTGTTGCATATTTATTTCGTGTTTCTGAATTTGTTTACTACATAATGGATGATATATATAGACAACAAAACATCCACCTATCTTCACAATGGTATGATATTGTCCACCTTGAAAATAGACTGTCATAGCTTTGCTTTTGATATTACTTAGAAGATTTCATACCAATAGAGATAATTGTTTTAACTTAAATATACCAATTGAACCATCATGGATTGACCTAGTGGTAGTGGGAACATAAAAAAAAAGGTCATAAGGCTAAAGGGTCATAGGTTTACTCTATGGTGGCCACCTACCTATAACCTATGATTTATTATCCTACGGGTTTACTTGACACTCAAATGTTGTAGGGTCAAGTGGGTGTGTGTAAGTTGGTCCGGACACTCACAAATATTAAAAAAAATTATATACCAATTGAATTGATTTTTCCAATCTTTTTATTTCTCTCTCCTCACTTTTTTTCAAATGACAAATTATCTCTTTCACTTATGCGGCTGGCTCGCTTAGCCACTCTTATAATTTAAGAAGCTTTCTCAACACAAATTTTCCCCTTTCTATCATTATTTCCATCCTTTAAATTTTGCAACAAACTATATGGAATGAGTGTTTGCAATTACACTCAAGTTGACTTCAAGAACTCTCCCTTTAACAATATACACATTTTTACATCTATAAACAGTATATTCAAGCTTTGGATCATGATCATGTGAGGTGTCACAACAACCCTAAGGAACTATTTGGCCCAAAAGGGTAGAGTTAGGAAGAGTAGAGTTCAGAAGTTCCCTTCCCGTCATCTTTACTTGTTTTGAATGCTTCTAAGAATGAAAGTTGTCCCACAAACCAACACGGGTCCTTTCAGCCTACTTTGTCCTCACTCACATGCATCCTAGAAAGATACTTTGGAGTTCTTATGATTGAACCATAAAAAAAAAAAGGTGCACCTTGTTGGTATAAGTAGTAACTTTCAATTCTTTTAAGCATTTCTTAACTATACTTTCATGTTCTCGGGATCCATCTCATTCGGATGTGATCTCGGTTCATTCATGTTTCCCTCTTAAACTCAGGACGTTACATCACTCATCTCTATGCTTCCCCTCCCATAACTCACACTAAAAAAATAATTAAAATATTTTTAAAAAAATAAATAAAGATAGTTTGTCACATGTCACATTATGATAGGATAATTTGGTGAAATGCACAAAGATAGGTGCTTTCTAGAATACACTTAAATATTTTTCTTAGTACAATATACCTTTTTAACCATTCGCTTCTATTCTCACGGGCAAAACACAAACAACTACTTTTGGTTGCCTGAGTTTTGAATTATATAGTTCTTAAAATTAACGTCTAATTTAAGTCTTTGTGATCCAATCGTTATTAATTTGGCAACCTCAACTAATCAACTATGATTATATCCGTAGACACAAGTTTTTTTACACTGCATAAGAGTGCAATAGTAAAAAGAGATTAATTTATTAATTTTGTATCATTAGAACGTGTAAATTATAAATCCATAAAATCTCCTTACTAGCTCATAAGAACATTAAAAAAGAATCAGTTTCGTTGAAAGAACATGATATGTGAACTGTCCACTAAAAAAACATAAGATTTGAATTGCATTCACACTAATATTCCATAAGATATGATATCGTCTGCATTTTCAATATATTATGACATGTCATATGTCAAGCGATATTCAAATCTCTAGAATAGATTAATATTTAACTACGTGTCAACAAAAAAAAATGAAAATGAAAGGGTAATAAAGTCAAAGGAAAAGAATCATCTTAGAGTGAGAAGCCAAAACTTAAACAAACATTTCATTTGTCATTTTTAGGATTTTAGATTATGTTATTATGACACCAACCACAATGAAATCTCTTTGACACTATGACCAATCCTTCACTTTTTTCTTTTTTTTCTTTTTCTCTTCTTTCTTAGAAGAGAATTAGAATACAATTTCTCTCTAATATCTAAATTAAATCCAAGGAATTAGTCAACACAATCTATATATTACATCTCCATATGAAGGATTCTTCTAAGGAAAGGCTTCAAATAAATCAAAATGGTGGATGAGCTTTCACTTTCTTATTTTCAATTTTTTCCTCCATATGGGAATGCATGTAAGAACATTCAAAGATACAATTTGTTCTACTATCTATATTCATTTAACTTTTCATAAACACTTTTCTTGATTTTGGTCAATAGTTTCAAAGATTTATACCTTTTCATGTTAAGTTCCTTGATTTCAGGCCCAATCAACCAAAAATAATAACGTTTTTTTTCATGTTTTATTTTCCATATTCAATGTGGTTAATAATTTTAAATCTCATGTGATCGAATTATCTCTCATATAAAAAATTGTTAAATAGTCGTAGAATTTTTACTTCTACGTAATCAATAACCAACTATGTGCACTCCAAAAAAATATACGTCTTATAGCCGTTATAGAGGAGATCAATAACTCTATTGACGGTATTGTACATGGAAAATAGTATTGAAATGCAATGCTCGTGGTAGCATTGGGATGTAAATAGGTTTTACCATAAAATGCAATGCTCGTGGTTGTATTGAAAGATATAAAGTCAAACTAGTTGCAAAATAATCTATTAGATACAACTTTAGAGTTTCAACCAGTAAATTAACCAAAAAATAATAATAATATATGTACTCTAGCTCCCACTTAAAGCTTTTTTTCTTTGTAGTTATTTAACATAATATCAAACATAAAATATTATATGCAAAAATTAAAAAAATTAAAAAAAAAAAATTAAAAAAAAAATGTAAAGGTAATTTCCGTAGTCAATTCTTATACTCGATTATCAACAAATGCATAGTAGTAATTGGAACGGGAAAACATCACTTTCAATTGATAAGATGGTTTCCTACTCTTATCATTTTAACCTTCCCAATTCCCACACAACACTACAAAGTTTTGGCCACGTACATATATGTAATGTAAACACATATTTACACACTTACCAACCTATTATATTTTATGATGTGGACAAGTTATTGATTAAAAAAACGTGAGGTACTACCCTCAAACTAGTTTTCTATATAACACTAATTCTAATCGAATGAGTTTGATAACCAACCGAGCGTAATTCAATTGGTCAAACTATCAGATGAGTAGCCACAAGGAGAAGCAATAAAATCTAATAATGATAAATTAGATCCACACTTGATTGATTGCTATAGATAGATAGTCAATAGTTGTTAGACCTCTACAAGAAAAGATCAAATTCGCCTTATGGTTGAACATGAGAAGGAAATTGGCATAAATTGCGATATAAATTTTTTCAAGCCGTGAACCATCAACCATTTATGAAGCCATATTCTATAGAAAGTGATAAAGTGGCTAGATGCAATGAGTGAAAGAAATAGTCTCACTTAATAAGAATTTGGACTATTTCTCATCCTTGCACAGGAGCCATGCTAATTTTCTCTGTATCGTTCCAATTTCATCGAATAAGAATGATAAAATAAAATCACAAACTTGTGTAGTGTCGATGTCTATACAATAAAACACAATGATGTTTTTTTTTCCTTGTGGTTAAGCACTCCTCGATCCGTATTCTTCTATTATTAGTTGCTCATTTCTATTTAAAATTAGAGCAAAAGAATGTTCCTATGGCCTTCATACATGAACAACAAACAAAGAAAATATATGAATCGACCTCAAAGATTTACTGAAAAAAGGAAAGGAATATTTGGTTTGTCAATTGAAAAAGTCACTCTATGGACTTGAACAATCATCTCGATAGTGATACAAAAGTTTTGATACATTTATAGTTTAATATGGCGTTAAAAGGAGTCATTATAATTGTGTTTATGTCAAACAAGTTTCAAAGGAGGTTTTTGGCCTTTCTGCTATTGTACGTAAATGATATGTTTATATCTTCTCACACATCTTATGACTTGTTGATTTAATAGCTGAACTAAGTTAAAATTTTGATATGAAGAATCTTGGCCCATCTAGAATGAAAATTTTCAAAGATGCAACGACCAGAAGACTATTAATTACAACAAAAATAGCTTGATAAGTGTAGTTCGAAGGTTTTATATTTCGATGTTGCAAACTTATAAAAGTTTTTTTAGCCCCTCATTTCAAGCTATCTTAAACTCCAGTCACAAATGCAGATTCAAAACTTGCAGCTATGGCCAAGATCCCTTACTCAAGTATTGTGGAAAGCTAAAAAGTATATACGCTTTAGTTTGGCTAACGTATTCATGTCTATGTCCATGTCCGACAAGTGTCAGATACTTGGACACTTTGACACTTGTTGGATACGTATCAAACACTTGTTAGTGCAATAGATGTATTAGACACTAATTAAACAAAGTCAAGGTAAGTCCAACATTTATTAGACATGTCTCAATCACTTGTTAAGTATACCAAATAGACACATGAATGACAAAATCAATAAATTCTAAAAGAAAAATACATCAAACTAATTTTTTAAACATATAAATGCACAAGATCATTAACTAAATTTTCTTGTAAGCAAATAATATATATTTTAATACACACATCTTTTCAGTGTCTATGTCTTAATTTTTTTAAAAATGATGTGTTGTCGTGTTTGCGTCATGTATTCGTGTCTCTTAATGTACAATATAACGTGTACTCATCTATATCTAGCATAGTTTGTATTCTGAGTGTGGTTAGCAAGTTTACGGGTTGTTCTGAAAAGAAACACTGGGAAGTTGTAAAATGGGTCCCAAGCTATGTGAAAGGGCACTAAGGATTGTGGTTTAATTTACACGGTTCACGGTTGAGGGCCCCAAAGTAAATTGTTTTAGTGTAAAATGGGTCCCAAGATAAGTGAAAGGGCACTAAGGATTGTGGTTTAATTTACACGGTTGGGGGCCCCAAATTACATTGTTTAGAAGGGTCTGTGGATGCAGACTTTGTAGACAGATTTAGATAAGAGGTCTATAACTTCCTTTGTGTTTAAGCTATATGGTGACTCAATAGATTGGAGATCTCCTCTTCAACCAGTAGGTAGTGGCTCTACCTACAATCAGAGTATATAAGACCATCTGAATTTGTTGAAGGAGTCATTTGGCTGAAGGGATCAATTTCTTGTATGCTTGATGATATTTTGGAACTTATAATCCATTGTGACAGTCAAAAGTACCTAGCACTTTCAAAAAATCCTTCGGTACCATGCTAAAACAAACAAATTGATATCAAATATCATTACTTAAAGGATAAGGTAAATAAGAAGATGGAGGCTTGACAACATTGCCTTAGAGAATAATCATGTTCATATGTTCACAAAATCTATGTCAGGTTTGAGACTTCAATATCTTTATGACCTAAACTTTGTGCCTCCTTTGAATAGTCCCCCTAAACTTTCCAAAGTTTATTAATACCCTTAAACTTCCAAAAAAAAAAAAAAAAAAAAAGAGTTAAAAAATGGCATTACTATTATAGTATATGGACAAAAATTGTTTATTTACACTCAATCACCTTCCTCTTCCATTTCCTCTCCCTTCTCTACTTTAATTTATGGTCTAAGACTACTCCATTTTTCCCTCTTTTTTCTCTCTTCTTGAATAACCTCTTAATCTCCTTTCATTTTCCAATCTCTAAAACTACCAAATAAATAGGGGGAGCTCTCTCATTTATGAATATGCTCAAACATTGATATAATAAATTTCAACACCAATCTATCAATCCCTTTAAAGTTATCTTGAGTTTGGAAAATAACAAATTTGAACCTCATATAGACCTTACACTAAGTTTCTTGATAACCAAACAGAAAGACAAGAACAATCATACCTGTTCCTTGCCTTGCATTGAACACTTCGTTTTGGTCATCTTTGTTCTCAGAAATGAATATTTTACTACCAGCATATATAGGCAACCTGCAAACTGACAAATTTTAACATCAGCATTGCAGCTATGATATTTTTTAAAAAAAAAATCTTCTTGCTGTGACAATTTTAACAGATGCTACTCTATATCATATGAGTTCTGGTTGACAAGTTACCTTGAATTTTGCAAGTTCTTCCTATTAGGTGATGCAATTTAAATCCACCACATGAATGATGTAAACTTTGGTCACCAGTAGTCAGCACAAGAGCATAACCCATTCTCAAAGTGATGAAAACGATTCATGTCTCTAACAATAATATCACGTCCAACAATCTTCGATATTAACTTAATTGCAGAATGGCAATCAACACAAATACGAAGATTTTTAATTATGCGAATCGGGCATCCAGCTGGCATCCTAACCAGACCGAAAGCCAAGGCTAATCTTTCACTGTGTAACCAAAGGAGACGCTCCTTCTCATCATCTTCCACATCAAGTAGTACAGCATTAAGATGAGGAGAATACCCTGCCTTCCTGGTTTTCATTTTTAAAAGTTCAAGCATCCCATTGATTAACTTCAGGTCAGCGTGTGAAGTATCAGCCACGGTGAAACAATGAACGTTACCCTGGTTCTCAATCCAACTTAAGCCAGGCTCCTTCTTTACTCCTTTTCTTTTCATATGCTTTCTAACATAAGCCACATTATCCCACCTTCTCGCCCGTGCATAGATGTTGGACAATAATACATGGCTTGCTTCATCTCGAGGTTCCATCTCAAGCACGCGCTGTGCAGAAATTCTTCCCAATTCAACATCATTATGGATTACACAGGCCCCAAGTAAAGCACGCCAAATCATTACACTGGGCTCAAAAGGGATATCTTCGATAAACTTCATGGCCTGATCAAGATTACCTGACCTCCCTATAAGCCACACCATACAGGTATAATGCTCCATACATGGTTCGATGCCATAATCCTGTTTCATAGAATTAAAATGCTGTTTTCCTTCATCTAACCGGCCTGTGTTACTACATGCTGACAAGACACCAACAAAAGTCAACTCATCTGGTTTGCACTCTGTTTTTTTCATAAGATCAAACATTTTTATTGCCTCCGCTCCTAGACCATGCATAGAATATCCACAGATAATAGCATTCCAGGAAACTCTGTCTCGTTGATTCAACATGTCAAACATAAAACGAGCATCTTTAATGCTACCACACTTGGCATACATATCTATCAAAGCATTACCAACTGCAATATCTTGGCCATAGATGGTTTTAGCTGTCAAACAATGAATCTGAAGTCCAAGTTCTAAGGCAGCAAGAGTCGCGCAAGCACGGAGGATGCTAGAGTAAGTCACTTCAGTAGCTTGCACTTGGTATCTAAGCATCTTGGAAAACAGACTCAATGCCTTCTCCCCATCACCCAACTGCACATAGCTTACAATAACAGTGTTCCAAGAAACATCATTTTTGTCTGATAATGCCTCAAATAGTTCCATAGATTTTTCAATACACCCACATTTAGCATAGCAAGCCATAAGGGCATTGGACACAAACACATCAGTAGATAGTCCAGCCTTAAGTGCATGTCCATGGATTGTTTGGCCCAAATTTAGACTCTCCATGGCTGCAGAAGCTTGGAGCACACTAGAAAATGTAAATTCATTGGGTATAACAAAAGCTCTCCTCATTTGACAAAAAAGTTCCAAAGCCTTTTCAGATTGACCACTCTGGGCAAATCTTGAAATCATGAAACTCCATGGAATCACATCGTTTTTAGGCATATCCCCAAATGCTCGCCAAGCATCATCATTATCACCACACCTGGTGTACAATTCAAGTAGTGCAACTCCTACATAAAGATCTCCCTCATAACTTGTTTTTAAAACAGAACAATGAACCGTCTTCCCTGTATCAAAGTTTTGCAGGCCAAGACAGGCCTTAAGCACACCAGCAAAAGTAAAATTGTTTGGTTTGAATCCAGCTACCCTCATCTGTGAGAAGAATTCCAATGCTTCAGAGAAACAATCATTTTCGGCATAAGAAGCAATCATGCCAGTCCAAGATACCATATCCTTACAACTAATCCCATCAAATACTTCTCTAGCCATATTAACACAACCACAAACAGAGTAAGCATCGATAAGAGCAGTCCCAACAAAAGTATTAGAACCATATCCAATCTTAAGTACACAACCATGGACAATACGCCCCAATTCCGCCCATTCCATACTAACAAGCAACTTCAAAATAGTAGTGAAAACAAACGGATTGAGCTCATGACCTTCACCGTGTAGTCTAGCAAATAACTCAAATGCCTCAAAGAATCTATTAGACTGCACATACCCATGAATTAGCGTCACAAATGAAACAGTATTTCTCTCGGGCATTTCATCGAACACCTTTCTGGCATCGGGCAACAACCCAAGTTTCACATACGCATTGAGAAGGACATTGAAAGCAAACAAGTCCAAACAACCACCTTCTTTCACAATCTTACAATGAATAACTTTTCCTAAATTTACATTACCGCTTTGGATACAGTCTTGGAGCAGAGCAGCATAGGAATGAGAATCGAACTCTGGCCTCGGTCGGTCGGCGATACTCGTCGTCCATTGCTGAGACAGAGCAGTCTGCGCAGAGAAGTGATAACAAAGATTGATTCTTTGAGCACTATAATTGTAATGCGCTCTGAAAGATGAACATGGTAGCTTCAGGCGGTGACCAAACGACCTGATCATGCGCCTCAAAACACCAAGTTGAAGCTCACTGTGTATCCAAGAAAAACCATGAGAAAACCAGGGGATTGTTTGGAATGTAATGGACCCAACTTCACCCTCGCCGCGCCCCTACCCAACGATGAGAGCTTTTCAAGTGCTAGTTTTATTTTTCAAGTTTTCCTTCCTTTAATATCATACTTCAATTTTTGAAAAAAAAAAAAAAAAAAACAACAATAATTACACTAATCTCCACCAATAAAGCTGGAAAAATTAAGAACGAAGTCATTTAGAGAGCTTCAATAACGTTGGCCCTATAAGAACTTGATTTAGTGATAGGATTAGTAGAATTTAAGGAACAATATGTATTTACAGGGGTAAAATGATAATTTTAATTACGAACAACATGTGGTTATATTATCAATTTGGATATGATCTTGTGATTTAACTATAATGACTAAAATAAGCATATTATAATCACGTTGATATTTAATACTCATTTTATTATAAATTAATTATTTTTTAAAAAATTTAAGAAGCACGGATACAAATATGAAAAATTGATACAATCCAACACTGACACGTCGATACATCATTTTTTTTAAATTTAGTACACAGATAGGGCAAGGACACGTTTATTAAAACATATATATTTTTTTAAAATATATATCGTTTTTAAATAAGAAGGAAATTCAAATTCAATGAGTTTATTCATTTCTATGCTTAAAAAATTAATTTGATATATTTCAGTCTAAAATTTTATTGTTTTTGTCATATATATATGTTGACTTAATATATGTAAGAAGTGTTAATTGATGCATGTCTACCAAATGTTGGTCTATTTTGACTTTGTGCAACTAATGTCTAACACATCTATTGCACTAACAAATGTTTGATACGTATCCAACTAGTACTGAAGTGTCCAAATGTCGGACATAAACACGGTAGCTAAACTAAAGTATTCATGCTTTTTAGAAGAAAAAAATCTAGGATTTAAACTAATTATTTGATAAGAGTTTATAAAATTGAATCAATCAAAATCCAATCAACATAGAATAACATAGCTGGGAAGATTATAAAGGGAATGGAATGGTTGGTGAGAAGAGTGAAGGTGTGTATGTGAATTGTGATTGAAAGTGGAATGGAATATGGTTAAAGTAATCGAGTAATAAAAATAGTTATTGGAAAAGATTGTTTTGGAATAAAACAAATGAATTTGCAAAACAAAAATCGCAAGAACAAGAAAAACATAGATGAGAGACAAAACACTCAACTCGTGGAATCTCCTTTATATTGCAATGCTTCGCAATTGAAAAACTTATGTTTTTTTTTTTTTTTTAAGGAAGTAAGCTGAGGGTTACTTCGTCCTAACTATAATATTAAACTTCTATCGATATGACAATATTTCTATTGATATTTTTATGTTTCTATAGATTTGACATTAACACGAGGGGTTGTAGAAAAATTCATAAAACATTAAAAAAAAACAATAAAATATCGCAAATGTAAATATAATATAGATAGTAGATATATTAACTTGTTTAAAAATCATATTTATTTACTACTTTAAATTTATTTTTGGGTTGTTTTTAAATAAGCATACTTATTTACAAATATAACAAAGTGTCAGTATCTATCTGTGCTAGACACTGATAGACATTAGTAATAGACTATTATAATCAATCACTAATAGACACTGACATTTTGCTATATTTGAAAATATTTCCAGTAGTTTTGTCATTTAAAACAATTACTCTTTATTTTTTAAATATTTTATTTTATCATTTTTTTAAGAATAGAGTTGTTTTCAAATATAGAAAAATGAGTCAAAATATTTATAAATATAGAAAAATTTCACTGTCTATCAGGGATATGTTGCGGTTGTCTATCGTCAAGTGATAGAAGTCTATCGCGGTCGATCGCTCATAGACAGTGAAATTTTTTTATGTTTGTAAATAGTTTGATACTTTTTCCATTTATAATCATTTTTTTTTATAGAAAAAGCTGTTTTCAAATATTAAAAACGCAACAACCTAATACCTTACCTAAAATTTGAACCATGACTGAGTAATGTAAATTGATTAAAATAGACACTTGACTATCAATAGAGCAAAAGTTAATATCAATCTATATATAAAACTCAAACTTTGCAGTTTTTCAAATTTAGTCTCTTTTAAAGAAATGTTTCTAAAAAAATTAAACTAAAAGTCGAGAAATACAAATCTAACTTCTTCGCCTTCTCAGCCAATTCCACTTTCCCATTCCCTACGCTTGCCGACGTGTTCTTTTCACCAACGCACCAATCACCGCCTGCCACTTGGATTTCACCCAATCGTAACCTGTCATGTGGGACCACTTAGGTTTTCCCCTGCTTCTTGGAATGAATAATGTAAACCAAACCAAATTATTATTTCAATATTTTAGTCCCATTCCACGTGGTATTTAATTTCCATCAAATATATATATATATATATACACATTTTCATGGCTTCATGACTTGGCATCATATTGTTAAAATTTTATTAAACATATTTAACACTGATATTCTATATTTTTTTTTAAAAAAAAAATAATCAATTTTTACCCTCACTTGTCAGCTAGTATAAATTTTCATCTCAAATGTTCAATTTTATCTAATTCAACCATTGTTACTCTTAGTTTAATTTTCACTTATTTGCCTATTAATTTAAATATATAGAATCGTAGATAAATTCATTACTAAGGCGTGATTAATTATATAATAACTTTACCAAATTTCACTAATTTCAAGAAAGAAAAAATGCTCATAGTGTGGATTTTTACTAACATTTTGTCAATTCGTATCATACAAATATGTTTGGTTATTTATTTAATGCACATGAAAACTTGTTTTAACAATTCTTCGAGCAAAAACTTATTAAATGGTTAAAATTACGGCACTTTTTAAATTTTAAGATTTCAATTTCTAATACTTATCAAGTTTGAGGTAAAATAACCATTTCATTGTTTTTGTCATTATTTTGTTAGCTTAAATATTTTTAATTCTTTTTTTACTTTTATATTTTAATTTAATATTAATCAATATCAACAATAATTCCATACAATTGAGTTTCCGACATTTTTGTTGACATCAATATTTAAAACACTGGTCATATGTTTGCAGTGGGTTAGTTTCTAAAGTTAGCATGAAATGTTTCTTGCACAAACGTTGTTTAATTCATACAATTGTTAGGTTTTTGGCAAAATATTAAAAGTGCAATTGTCCCACATCGGTTAAATTGAAGAATGGGGATGAACTCCAAGCCTATAAAAGGACCTATGCCTCAAGTTGTTCCAGTTAGAAACATTTAAGTTTAGTGTGCTAACTCTAATTAAAATCATTTTGTATTCTATAGTTTGAGAGTGGAAAAAAGGTGTGAGTAGTATAAAAGTTTTGAGAGAGTGCTATTGTCATTGGGGTCGGCAAAGAGATAAATATTTTTGTGTGATTGTAACAATTTTTCACATAGTAAATTTTTCTTGGTCCGTAGTTTTTCTCCGAGTTGGGAGTTTTCCACGTTAATTATTGTGTTTCTAGATTTATTGTTTTCTTTTAATTTCTCATTTATTTTAGGCTTATTCCTGCGGTAGAAGTGGGGTTTTTTCCCAACAACAATTTCATTAGTAACTCTCGTGCGTGAAATAATTTCATACAATTTCTAAAGTCAGCATGAAAGAATTCCATACAACAATTTTGCTGCTCACTCTCTTGCGCAAGCTGTGTTTAATTTTTTATCATATATCCAGGCTTCTTCCTCGTCTAGGTTAGAAAGCCAAAAAGTTTGTGGTTATTTGATTTCCTATGTTGGATGTCATCTGTTCTTAGCGAGGACTTTAGCTGTGGTTAGTCTCTTGTTAATAAAGTTTACATATATAAAGAAATGAGATTAGTTTCTAAAGTTAGTATTGTTGGTTTATATGATTTTTTTTAGACGAGAAAACCAACAAACACAATGCAACTCCTTAATTTCCTCATCACCAATGGGAGAAGGATAGAAAGACATTTTTTTTCCATATCAAAAAACAACTTTGAGAGGATGTCAAAATTGTTAAAGTATGAATTAGTCAATAAAGTTTGTCATGACATTGTTCATAATCAATTTGACAAAAAATGAGAAAAAACTATATTCACAATATGCACGAGTCTTTTGTAATTTATTTTGTTAAAAAGGTAATAAAATTTGTAATAAAACTTATTTTAAGACACGATTCAGGATAATGTCGTAGTTTTTTTTTTTTAGATAATACAATGTTGATATAGCTTCTTGAATGGTTTAAAACTACTAAAAGTATATATATTTTAAATCTTAATAAATAAATAAAAGGTATTTTTAAATATAGCAAAATGTTACTGATAGATATTGATAGACTACTATCATTCTATGAGTGATAAACATTGATAGATGTCTATTAGTGTTTATCACTAATTGATAGTCATATTTTGTTATATTTAAAAATACTTACATTAGTTTTGTCAATTAAAATAATTATCTTAAAAAAATATTTAAAAAGATTATATTGATTTAAAAACTAAATTTAAAAAAATTATTTGCGACTTGAAATGATTAATTGAAAATCTTCCAAATCAAAGATAAAAAATATATCACTCTTTTTAATATAGTGGAACAAAAAAAGAAAAGTTATTTAAAATACTTTTATGAAAAAATGTTTTTTTTTTTTCCCGAAAAAGTGGAGAACTCTTAAAATTTGATCGTGTATTGAACGGTTAATTGACTTGGTTAATATTGATATTAGAATATTTAATTTTATTTTACAAAAAAAGACTTTGACTATGTATAGTATTTCAAAAAGTAGTTTCTAGAAAGGACGAAGCAAAGGACTGAGAATTTTAAAGAGCGCCCTTTCTTCTTCTTCTTCTTCCTCCTCCGAACCTCAGATTATTGTATTGACTTGCTTGACTCGCTTCAGCAATGGGGGAGTTTACTCCCAATCCCAACCTCCATCTTCTTCCATCAATGAAGCTTTTCGTTTTACTTCTACTCTTCAATTCCATCTTCACCTTCCACTCTGCTCTGTCTGAAATTTTCTTCGAAGAGCGATTCGAAGGTAAATCTTCCAATCTCCCGTCCTGTCCACCGATCACCCAACTCTCTCTTCTTCTTTTTGCTCTTTGATGCATTTGCGCTTTTGTGATTTGAAAGATTTCGGTTTCGTTTTTTTTTTTTTTCTCTCCGAAGCGAGCATGGTTAAATGTACTGTGTCCGATCCGCTTTACGGAGATGGATGTGGCACTGCCCTATTTAGGTTTTTCTTTTGTCTTTTAATCTTATTATTATGTTGTAGAAATGGACTTTCTGATTTCGATGGTTTTGTTTTAGTGGGTGTGTGACGTATTTGCCTGTTTTTAGAAGGTAATCCGGTTTTGTATTGCGTTTGTTTGCCACTTTTTTATGTTATTAAATGCTATATTTTTGGCAACTTGGGAAAATTTAAGGTTTGTAATCTGGGTTTTATTTAGGTATCTTTCTTGCTCTGATACGTAATGTTTCTTTTCTGTGGGGCTAGATGGATGGAAGAGTCGTTGGGTCTTGTCTGACTGGAAAAGAAGTGAAGGGAAAGCTGGGACTTTTAAGCACACCGCCGGAAAATGGTCGGGAGATCCAGACGACAAAGGTATTTATTATGTATTACTCTGTTAAAAGAAACAAACAAAATTGATGCGTGATGAGATTTTTATTTGATTCTCTAATAGGTCATAGATGTAAATTTCTAGTTTAGGCTCAAATCTACTAACTTGTGGCCCCTTCTTTCTTTGGAAACTGATTTTTAAAACTATTTCTTCAAGATATGGTATTTTCTTCGTTAAAATACCATTTTGGTCCATGTATTTGGAACACACCATTTGAATATATTTTCAAAATTTATAAAGGGAAGACTGATAGAGGCGAAAGTGTTTTTTGAAAAAGGTAACCATAAACTAACAATAGGGATGAATTTTAAGATTTATTGAAAGTACAAGGACTAAATTTGGACGTTTGATAATACAAGGACTAAATAAAGCAGGTTTCAAAGTTCAAGACCAAAATGGTATTTTAATCTATATTCAAATGTTAAGCAGATGCTGATGATGACTGGTTTGCAGGTATCCAGACTTACAATGATGCTAAGCATTTTGCCATATCTGCAAAGATACCAGAGTTCACCAATGAGAACAAAACTCTGGTGGTTCAGTATTCTATCAAATTTGAACAAGATATTGAATGTGGTGGCGGGTACTTGAAGCTTCATTCTGGTTATGTCAATCAGAAGAAATATGGTGGTGATACCCCTTACAGGTCTGTCAACATGCTATGATGTGCTGTTCCATAACGTTCTCTGTCTGTCCTGGATCTCTTTGTCTGTCACTAACTTGAATGAGTAATTCATTCCTCTTATGATATGAGATTATAAACTTTTTGGTATTTGTGAGACCAGCCACATTAGAACCATGTTGGGATATGGTGTCTACGCATGTCTACATATGCTATGCAAAAGTGATTTGAATTAGTTTTTATTTTGTAATGATATAAATCTCTTGGTGCTTAACGTTGGAATTGTTAATTTGTTAATCAACATGCATGGTAATCAAGCATTCCTTAAACAGAAAATGAGTTGGCAAATCAAAAGAAGGAAAAAGGAAAATCAAAGAATGCTTGGAGCTTTTATTTTTAGCTCACTCTCTTCCCCTCCTCCTTTGTAGCCTTAGCAATTGAAGCTTCTTTGCCTTCTTCCCTTGTCCTCAATGAAATCCGTAAGGATTATGTTATTTGGTTGGTGAAAACCTCAAACAAAGGGGGTTTTGTTCTAGAAGTGGACGAGCTAGATCCAAATGATAGGAAAACCCACTGCTTTTCATTCCTGAAGGAGTAAATTCAGGCTTGGAAGGCCCTTCTTGCTGTTGTCTCAAGTCTACCTACCATCCCTCCACCCCAACCCCAACCACGATTACCTCAATACCTGACATCTCATCTTAGAAGCAATAAATGAGAGTAAAGACGTTCAAATTTCAGTGCTATTGCCATCAACAACCCAAACAAACAACTTCCGTTGCTTTCTACAAATGTAATCCCAGTGGAACCGAACTCTTGTCCTTTTGAGGTGATTTTCCATGATGATTGGGTCAAAGTTCTCTGAGTACTTTGAGAGATTATTAATGCAAGATGCATGACAAAACCTTTCATCCTTAAGAAGGCTTTGAACTCCTTTAGTTGGAGGATCCCATGGGTTGACCATGACGACTTCTTGGACAACCCTTTTGCTCACGATACTTTTGTCAAGTTAGGATCTCATGGCTCAACCTGGATAGGTTATGAACCTTTTATGTCTAGCTTAGGGTCTTTTCCTTGGCTTGGCGTGTGGCAGCAACCCTTCACCCTCAACATGGAATTCACCATCAATCAAATCACAAGCTAAGTGCTAAAAGTCTCAGCCTCCTACAAGAAAAGAGCAAACCCTTTGAAATGTATGTCAAGTACTTTGATTACACTAAACTTGAAGTGATCGTGTTGGTGAAGAGCAACCTAGCTAAATCAGATTATTGCCAACCTGGTTAAAGGCTTTGATATCTTGAGGGAGAAGTGCCAACTGAAGCTCAAATTCCAGTGCGCATCGGGGGACCTCAGGAAAATGCTTTAGATATATGGTCTACTAGAAAGGCTTAGAAATAAATAGACAAGAGTGTTGACATAATACCTGTGACAAAGAAAAAGAGTGGGATTCAGGCTTGTTAATTTCAGTATATCCCTCCTATATTCTTTAGGATAAGTCCAATTTATGGGCAGGATTTCTCATTTTGTATCGTTTCTAATAAATTTATATTTCTATGATACAAAAGATTAATTACCATAATAATATCGGATTTTCTGAGAAAAATGCCTGTATGTGACCCTACATACAGGCATTTTTCTGCCAAATGGTACAATATGGCATACTGGGTGAACTTCATCATGGTGTTGGACATGCAGTCCCTATTTTAAGTTTGCATGTTATTAGTAATTATTGTGCTTGATATTACTAACTATGAAGATAGTAAGCCACTGCTCCCTGCTTCTATTGAAATCCTTGTCCTTTTTATCTCAATTTAAAAAAAAAAAGAGAGAGAGAGAGAAAGAAAACGTAATCCTTTTTGCCTGTAGAGTTTCATCTGTTTCTTTTTTCTATTTCGTGAACTCTCAATGGTCTTTAAGTTGTCTGTATAAAAATGTATTATAGAAATCGCTGATCAATAGTTTTGTTTTATTCTTTTGCTCTTGTATCATTATTGTAATTTTGAGCATTAGTCTCATTTCATTATATCAATGAAGAGACTTGTTTCCTTTTCAAAAAAAAAAAAAATGTGTTATAGAAAATTAACAATAAATGAAAATGTCTTATTCTAGATTTTCGTTTTTGCAGTATGATGTTTGGACCAGATTTATGTGGTACACAGACAAAAAAACTCCATGCGATACTTTCTTACCAGGGGCAGAATTATCCCATAAAGAAGGATTTGCAATGTGAAACAGACAAGTTAACTCATTTCTACACATTCATTCTTAGGCCTGATGCTAGTTACAGCATCCTTGTTGATAATCGAGAACGGGATTCTGGAAGCATGTACAGTGATTGGGACATCCTGCCACCTAGGAAAATCAAAGATGTTAAGGCAAAAAAGGTGCTTTTCGGAGACTGTAATTTTAAATATTTATACACTTGTGTGGGACTTATGAGTAGATTTTATAAATATGATCCTCTGATGTGGAAAAATAAGGTCTAACTCTTGTTCAACATTATCTGCCTGAACCATGGAAGTCCTCGAATAAGTTGCATCCATATGCAACTTGTGTCAGATTATACTTACAGCATGCTTCTGTGTTCCACCCGTTGGTGTTAAAGATTCATAGTTTATTATCGAAGATATGCCAAATAGTCTCTTTGCAAATATACATAGTACAGTTTCTAAAATTCCCTAAACCTTACAGCCTGCTGACTGGGATGACAGAGAATACATTGAAGATCCTAATGATGTTAAACCGGAGGTATTTAGCAATACATTTACCTGATGGTAGTAGGTTGTTATATTTCATAGCTTTAAATAAGTTTTTCATTCTTTTATTTAGGGATATGATTCAATTCCAGCCGAGATTCCTGATCCAAAGGCAAAAGAGGTTTGTTGATAATTTTGCATACATAATGTGGTCACATCAGGTCTTCATCCTTCCCAAATTGCTAAAGGGTTCTAGTACTAGCAAATTTTGTTGGAAAACTTTTTCTTTGTAAATTAGTTGTTCTTCTGATGTACTTGATCTCGTTGATTTTTCTTAAATAGCCTGATACATGGGACGAGGATGAGGATGGCATATGGAAGGCTCCCAAGGTTCCAAATCCAGCATACAAGGGACCGTGGAAGCGTAAGGTGCCTAAAGTGCTTTCCTATATATGTTCATGGAAATGTGTTCTGTACAAGTTCTTATTTATCTAATGGCATGCTATACAGAAAATCAAAAACCCTAATTACAAGGGAAAGTGGAAGACTCCATGGATTGATAATCCAGGTATGTTTCTTGTCAGCTGGTCAGATATAGACAGATGAAGGCATTTGTGACAAAAGAAGTGTCATAGCATTAATGTGGAAGCTTAATGAATGTATTTTTTAGGCTTTTCTATTGCTTGCATGCAAATCAAACTGCTTGAAAATGGACCTTACTATTTCAATGTTACATATAACTGGTAAAACAGTAAAGCTAGTGCCTAGTGGTACATAATCATGATCTCATAGGCTCTACGGGTTGATTCTTAGGAGCTATTATTATATTCAGTTGTTAGAGTTCTGTTTTGAGAACGATCTTACTGTATGCTAGCCAAGTTAGCAAAATTTTTGTCATTAAAAGACGTCTATTAATATATATATATGTTTTTCTTCGTTTTGCTGTTTTATTTATCCAGAGTTTGAGGATGATCCTAATCTTTACGTGCTAAAACCGATAAAGTACGTGGGCATTGAAGTTTGGCAGGTAGACATCATGATTTGTTTTTGTTTCCCCTTCGAAAAAGTTGATTCATTCAGAGTGAAAATTAAAATTAATCATATTCTCGTGATTTGGTTAATTATTGTTATTTGATATTTGTCTATAGTCATGTTTTGGTTCTGTATTCTTGTCGAAGTATAATAGGTGTCAATGTCTCCTCTAAACTATCTTTAAATTAAAATATGTAGTGTCTGCTTAATGTCTGATGATGAATTAATATATTGCAGGTAAAAGCTGGATCAGTTTTTGACAATATTTTGATATGCGATGACCCACAGTATGCGAAGGAAGTTGTTGATGATACTTTTGCAAGGAATAAGGAGGTATATATTTCATTTACTAGAAATTTCATTTTGGGCAGTGTCAAGTAGGAGCAGCTTTTCAAATTTACTTCCTTTCACCCACCCCCTCAGCCCAAAATGTGAAAAATAAAATCTACAAGGAGGAAAAAGAAAAAGAAAAGAACAGAACAGAAATTACGATTGAATGTAGAGTTCTCAATTCAACGTGTTCACAATTTCAGGCTGAGAAGGAAGCTTTTGAGGAAGCAGAGAAAGAAAGGAAAGCTAGGGAAGAAAAGGTAAGAAGTCTTGTGGGTTTTATTGCCCAATGATGTAACACAACATGAATTCTAAATTTCTTCAATTTAATATAAATTGAGTGGATGTAGGAGGCTGAAAGGGCTCGAGAGGAAGGTGAAAAGAGAAGAAGGGAGCGAGACAACCGTCATAGAGATAGGAGGAGGCATTATCGAAGGGTATATCTCTAGTTGAACATATCTTATCTATAATTTATCATCTATATTGTGCTCTCTCTTTTGGGCTTTGCGCAGCCACCGAAGAGATGGGGCGATTTATTTTATTGGCTTCCTGAACAGTACTCATTCCCTTCAATATGTCTTTCTTGTAATGGGCAAGAATCTGTTGGCTTTTTACTTAATTGCTTTTCCTTCCTTTTTCTTTTTTGGTGATATGTGATCCTTGCCTGCTTAGGTAAATAATAAACCAAACTTTCCATAGGTAATATGTATTGGGTGATGTGGGATGCTTTTCCTTTTGTATTTTGGTGGTTGCAATTCATTTTAAACCGAAATAAGTGATCATACAGCTCCTAATAAACCCACAAGTGTATTTAGTTCATTCTTAGAGTATCCTTTCTCAAAGCTACTGCTGTTTCAGTTTAGCTTGCACTCATGCAATCAAACAATTAAATCTAATCTTGAAATTTTGCTTTGCAGGATCGGCATGACCTCGATGACTACTACCACGTAAGTTGTCCCTCCCCACTTTTGCTAATGTTCTAAATCTATCCCAAGGGTTTAAATATTGACAAAAACATCGAGATTTCTATGTTATTCACAAAACAAAATTACTACTAAAATGTTGATGCGGATTAATATTCTTTAAAATTTCATTGAGAACCAAACTTTAAGTTAATAAATCCCCATGCTATTAGCATATAAGTTTAACGGTCTTAGAAATATCAAATAACCTCGCACTGTCTGGCATCAATGAAGAAGGCTTAAATTTATGAAGACATTGACATGTGAATGGATAATATTAAACTCCATGATCCATTTATGATAAAATTTTAGTTAGGCTAATGAAACACTGTGGATTGTTACATGAAAGAAGTAGCTGATTAAGTCTTAAAAAAAATGGAAGAAAACTTCAGAGTAAGTGGTTATAATAAACTCATTGATGTTGCAGGATGAGTTATGAGGGCGATTGGAAGTGAAGTAGCTTCAGTTGGTCAAAAGAACATCCTCCAACCTTTTTTTGTGCTTCTGCTGTGACATTAGAAACTACTGCCTTCAATTAATTGTTGTATTGAAACTTGCACATTTAAGGGAGGGTTTGTATTTCTTGTGTTTGAATCCTTGCAGGTCCTGAAATTTGCTTTCACACAGCAAATTCCAAATCATATGGACTGATATTTTGATTATTAATAATTTTACTCATAATTATTTCACTTGTCTCTTTTTCTTCTTCTTCAGTTCTCTCTCTCTGCAATCTAAATTGGAATAAGTTAAAAAAATTGACTTTTTTTTTTTTTCTTGAGGATATGATATATTGGGAATTATCGGCGATTTTTCTAGAAAAATTACTACAAATATGTAATAAGCCTAATTTAATTATAAAATTTTTGAATTATTTTTAAATATAGAAAAATTAGTTAAATTATTTATAAATATAGATAAAATTCACTGTCTATTAGTGCACTAAATCGAGATTTTATAGATAGTAAATTTTTTTTATATATTTGTGAATAGTTTGATATTATTATTTTTTTTTTTTGTTTATAATAATTTCTCAAAATTTTTCTAAATTTTGTATTTGTTAAAAAAATTATGAATTTTTAAAAATATTGAGACGAAAATTGTTAGTATTTTGTTTTAAAAATATTTTTGAATTTTCAGAACTTTAATGAAATCTTAAACTAAAATAATAATAATAAAATACACGTATTGTGTATGGGGAAAGAAATCACTAGTGTTTCATTTCACCAATATCACTTAACATTTTAGAATTACATTTAGTATCTTTAATCTTTTAAAAATAAAAAACAAAATGTGAACATATAATATATATATATAAAAAGAACAAAAAAAAGGCCTTAATGTTAAAATGTTTAAAAGCCCTTTTCTTTTTCCTCCTTTTTCAACTCTCTTACTTCCTTTCTTTCATGCATTTTCAATTTTTAAAACTATCCCTTCAGCTAAAGTATTAGGTTATTTGAAGAAGAAAGAGAATAATATTTGTTGATCCTATTTTGCAGTAGAAAATTTCAAATTAGTATAATAGTTGTGATCAATTAAGAAGGTTTTCTGATATTCATTTGTTGGTTTTTTTTTTTTTTTTTTTTTTTTTTGTATACGTTGATTCATCACGTTTTGCTAAGTTTTAAGTGAAAAAAATAAAAATAATAATAATAATTTTAAAATTTTGTGAGATTTTGTTTAATGTTTTTCTGGATCAATATTCATCATTAGACATAGAATTATTAACGAGAATGTGATTACAATAAAAATATAAATTATTGATTACATCTAGAATTGATTGAATTGACCCAACTGATGGCCATCACTTCAGCCTGCAATAAGTTAGATGGGTGATGGTTGAAGCATTTAATTTCAGCCAGTTTTATCTCTTCCAACAAGTCAATTCTTGTCACTTTTTCCCATTGATATTTGAAATCTTCTGACTTTTGAAGAAAAAATGTTCCTTTCATTTCCAAACAGTTACTTTTGTAGGCATAAATAGTTATTTATGGTTTGTTTCAGAGTCCGTAATCAAATGGATTTGTAATATAATGTAATTCAAAGTCTTCGTTGAATCGAGTATTTTAGGCACAATTTATAATATTAAATTTATTTTCTTTTCATAGTATTCTGATCAATTCTCTTTCCCACCATTTTCACTCTTCACGATCTTATTTTCATTCCGTCATCGATTCTTCACTCATTCCATCACCTCTCATATTCCCAGTAATCCTAATTATATTTCAACCTCCTAAACAGCCTCTTAAATGCCTTGAATCTATTATTTGAAGCTTTGAATGATTAAACATGGAATCTTGCTGCTCGGTCAATAAATCGGAGGTCCAGAGATAACGCACCCTGGTGAGAGTTCAGGCGCAATGCCTCAAAAATTTAAGTTGTATTTGTATTTATGTTATTTATGATTTTGATTCTAGGGTTTAAAGGAGTGTGCTATATATAAACTCTTTAACTCTAGAGGCGTCTCTATAATTTGAAATCTGATCTCTCTCTAATAATAAACTTGTTATCTCTCTGCCCGTAGATGTTACTAACACACTATTAGTAAACAGTGTAAATCTCTATATCGAAAAAAAAAAATTTCATACCACCGTTCTTCATTCTATGTCATTTTTTAATGTACTCATCGTGCGTCATAGTATCTATAAATAGTGTTAGATCTACAAATTTGAAATAATATATAATTTAATCATTTTTCTTATAATAAAAGAAAGGAGTAAAAGTTTCCCACTCTATGACTTTTTTTTTCACTCACTCTCTCTATTTTGCAAATATTGTGGCCAAATCAACCATAGTGAGAGTATTACGAGGTTCAAATATCATCTTACGGGTTCGAACTCAAAGAAAAATGTGAAGAAATATCCTAATGTTCCACACGAAGTGATAACAAAAGTGTTGTTGAGACATCAAAGCAAAGGCGAAGAAAAATATCATCATAGAAGATTTACATCAAAAAATTTATGGATATGTACATAAGGCGTCTTCTAATGAAGATTCCGATTATAACGATGATATGTACATGTATCCAATAGACGTTTATAAAAATGATCGAAGCCGATATCGATATCGAGAAATTGTTTGTGCTTCAAAAGCTTCCAAATGGGAGCTTGATCAATGGGATGGTGAGGGTAAAGAGTGTCCTAATAAGGAATATTTGGGCACACTAATTTCTAAATTTTTTATATATGAGAATGTTGATTTTCAAAAAGCAGCTTCACCCCATTTCAAGAACATGATCGCTGCCTTCCATCCAGGTAATGAAATTTTATTATGTTAATTAGTTGTAATTTATTTACTTAATCTTGTTCTAATTTTTGTTTTAACATTTTATTGTTAATGATATAGTTTGTAAATAGTTGTTTCTATTTTAGTTTCATATGTGGTAATATCAAGGTTACAATGTCAACATTTTAACTAAAATGTAAAATTCATAAAAAATAAAAACAAAATAAGCTAATAGAAAATATGGAAAAATATATTTCACGTTTGATATTTGAGTTTTGTTTCAATTTTGTTTTAAGTTTCAAGATTTAAGGCCTATTTAGAATTGACTAAAGAAAAAAAACGTTTTTCAAAAAAGTCATTTTTATTTAAACTCTTTTGAGAAAAAATGTCAATACACCTTGAAAATCTATTTTAAGTGGTTGTCAAACACTTTAATTTTTATAGTTGAAAAATTAAACTAAACCCACGCTTACATTTTTAACATTGATTGTTTTCTAGATATTCACTTTCAATCTTTAGTGTTAATTTTAGTTAATTAATTTAAAGAATTTAAAATATTACAATTATTAAATTTCACTATTTTTTTCATCATTATTAAAATTAATTTTAATATTTCATTTCATAATCATTTCAAATTAATTAATAGACATTGACGCCAAAGATTAAAATAAGTATTTAGTAAAAACCAATCAAGTTTAAAAGTGTAAATTTTGAACTCAAGAGACCAAATTGAAACAAACTTAAATCTCAAAGATAAAATTGTAACATTTTAAAAAAGTAACTTAAAGATTTATAGTGCAACATTTTGAAACCTCATACTCAAATAAAAGCTATCCAAAACTAAACCTAAAATTTACTTTTTTTTTCTAAAAAAATATTTTCCATTTTATTTAATCCACGAGTTATTCAATATTTAGTAACATTTTGTTAATTTTTTTCAATTATTGTTTTATAAAAAAAAAAAATTCAAAGTTAATGAACACTTCAGAGTTATTCTTGGAATTCTATTTATTATTATTATACAAGTGATCCATTAACTTAATGAATATTCACTAGTTAAGTAACTTAGTATATATCCAGTTCTTTAGGATATGAAGCTCTAATTCCCACCCCTTATGAGATTGCAACAAAATATTTGGAGAAAGAATACATTGAAATGGAAGACAATGTTAATGGGTTGAAGCAAGATTGGAAAAAATATGGTGCACAATTATGTGCAATGGTTGGACAAATACAACAATGAAGTTATCAATCATCAATTTTTTGGTCTATTGTAAGGGAAATACTATTTTTTTGAAATCAGTCAATGCATCCAACAAAATAAAGGATCACGTGTATATCTATGAACTTCTACAAGATGTTATTATTCAAGATGTTGGTATAAAGAATGTTGTACAAGTGGTGACCAATAATGGATTGTCAGCTTTCACTAAAGCAGGAAGAAAAATAATGCTACAATATAACCTAAGTTGGACACTTTATGCAACATATTGTATCGATCTTATGTTTGAGGCATAAGCAAGCAAGAAAGTGTAAATAATGTTATTGAAGCTGCTAGGGGCATCACGAGCCTCATTTATAATTATGGTTGGTTACTTGATAGTATGAGAGAGTTTTGTGAAGGTGATATAATAAAACCTAGTTCTACTAAGTTTGCCACCAACTTTATGGTATTAGACAGTCTACTGAAGAAGAAGTTTGGCTTGAAAGAGTTATTTTTAAGTGATGAATGGTTTGGAAATAAGTTGAGTCGCACACAAGCTGGTAAAGAACTCTTTTTGGGATTCTATACAGTCGGTGATTAGCACATGTGAACCGATTTATGATGGTCTACGAATGATTGAGTCAGAAGTGATTCCCACCATACCGATGGTTCACGATTTGTTCAATAATATGGAAACCAGGCTTTCACAAATTAGAGGTCAAAAGTGGGTATTGGATATTGTTCAAAATAGATGGGATAAAACATTGTCTCATCCATTGCATTCAGCAGGTTAAAAAAAAAAAAAAAAAAAAAAAAACTTTTCAAATTTATGCTCATTTTAAATTGTTCTTTACTAATAATATGTGATATTATAACACTTGATAGCCTATTACTTAAATCCAAGATATCAATATCAAGTTGGAGTAAGGCATGATCCAAATTTAGTTCATGATGTCCACCAAATGTACCATAAATTTTTTCCAGAAAGTTCTTGTGTAGCTGAATTAGAAACGAGGTTTGTATTATTCTTCAAATATTATTTTTAAGAATGATATGTATTGTACAATTTTCGTATATAATTCTTTTTTCTTTTATAGTTGAATGGTGGACGATGTATGGAAGAAGCTCGCCTACCGTTAGAGATTTGGCAATGAAGATTTTATCTCAAACTACTTCTTCTTCAATATGTGAAAGAGATTGGGATACGCTTACACTATTACACAACGAACAATTAGCATGTAAGAAATTGGAGCAATTAGCCTTCTGCTATTACAATATGAAGTTAAAGATGAGAGATATGGAACTTGAGGTAGATGATGTAGCAAAAACGACTAACGACTTGGACTTACTTGACATCGAAGTTAACCTTGGAGAGGAAGATAATAATCCACTTTTATTGTGGATTCGACCTACAAACTTCGATGATTCGTTAATCAAAGACGGATTTAAGAGGGGATAGGGCTAAATTTTTGTTTTCTTAGAAATATATGTTCGTAGTTTTTAACCTTTTATATATTATGTTTAGTGCATAGTATTCTTTCATTTTATCTCAATCTTATCAATAAATAAATAAATATAGAAAATCCGTTCCTCATATTAGATCCTTCAATTTATATAATCAATAATAATAACATATTTACATGATGAAAAAATTCTACTCAAACTTTTGGTATCTTTAAGCATAATAATTACTATTATACTAAAGACTTCAAAAGAGTCAAACAAAGAAACATGTTATCTAGAACTGAGTTATTCCAAAATAACAGAATGCAAAATCACCTCAAATGGCACACAGACCACACCTGTTTATAAGCAGTCCTTGAAAATGTTTGCCTGACCTGGCACAACTAATTCTCCCAAAAAGAAATATCACGAGAATCTACCTGTTAAAACAGTATGCGTACGATTACCGACTATTTTGTACTGTGAATCGGATTCACCGAGAACTGGACAACAATACGATCTGGAACTAATAATCTTATCACTCCAAAAATTTGAACCGGCCTTGAGTGTGAGGATATTTCTGTTGGAGATATTGGTTTTAATCTTTTAGGCATCATTCTCAACTGAAAATTGAGCTGTTCGACCAAGCGGTAATATATGATCTTTCATAAGCTCGAATTCGTCGGGTCGTATCTGAGCACGATCAAGCACCTATGTACATGAGAGCCAAGCAGGATGTTAAAGTATACCACAATTTAAAATCAAGGAATATGGCATTTCATCAGAATTCTCTCTTATTTTATTTTATTTCTATTTTTTTAAAAAGAAATTTTTTTCTGAGGTTAGCTATAATATACAAGTACTCTTCATGATCTATCACTTACGCTACACAAGAGCATGACATGAACTTTAGAGGGCATCATTAAACTATGTAATAGCATTTCTCTGAGAACTAAACAATATTACTAAACAAATTTCAAATTTTGGATCGAGGAAAATCCACCATTAGAATCAAGAAACAAATATCTGTCGTCCTCAAAAATAAAATAAAATTGACAAAATATTTATTTCTCAGGAAACGATGCTTTCATTTGTTCGACTGAAAAAATTGAATATACAAGCAGGCACAAAAGAAGTAGAAAAAAGAATGCAGGTGCAAAAGGATGGAAGAAAATAAAAACTACAGAGGTGCTTTAATAGAAAAGGACAATGATCAGATAAAGTATGTGCGGCAATTTCAACATCTTATTGCGATTTCCTCAAAACGAAAAAATTTCAGTCAAGGAGAGGAATAAGAGCATGTCAACAACCAATTTTCATTTAGCACTATAAAAAGAGCACAAGTTAATTTAATATCAATTCTACACATACAATTCAAAAACTCCTAGTATACAGTTTTAGAACTTGTCATTAGCTAACTAATAAATAAAGCATGTTTGATCATCTATATTATCATTTTTAACTCTTAAACTGCTTGTTCAACATTCAGTTCAACACAAGCATTCATTTCTAAGCAAGAGGGCAGAGATTTATAGGGAGCCAAACCTTGTGATATAGACTTCTACTATTTGACATGTGGGTGGCAAGTGAAGGAATCCGGCAAACAGATAACGCTTCTATAAATAAGAGAACAATTACTTGCCACTGCTTCATTCTGAATGCTGGAAGTGCATCAAGGAAAGTCATGGTGTCTAACAAGTGCCCCTGCACAAGAACATGAATCAACGTCACTCATATGCCAAAGTTGAATTAACAGTATCCTTCTCTCATGTGGTATAAGACCTTCCAAAATCAAGGGAATGCCTTCTAAATTTAAAATTCCATGCAGAATTCCGTCCAGTCTTCAATAGTAACAATAGAATAGAGTTTAAAGTTCTCCTTGTCTTTTCATTTGTATATTTGTATTATGTATCCTTGTATTTGGAGCATTACACTTTTTCATTTCATCAATGAAAAGTTTTGTTTCCTTAAAAAATATATATTAAAAAAAAAAGGTAACAATAGAATAGAAACCACAAGCCAAAAAACCGAGTTTAAAGAGGAGATAGGGATACATACATCCAAGAATCCTCCCTCAACCCCAACCCCCTCACCCCGTTCAGACTTTAAACCAACAATGCCCTGTTTTGAAAGATACCAGCACCTGCCCTAAAAATAAAGCAGGGGATCTAGAAGAAGACAGCACAGTTTTCTGAGTCAATCTAAAATCAACAACTTTCTAATCTCCTAGTGCCATGGGAAGCACAATAGTGAATCACTGCAACCATTTCGAGAGTATAGCAAGGTCTATAGCTTTAATGTTCCCACTAACTTAAATCTCCAAGATAATAATGCTTAGTTAAATTATTGACGGTGAGATATCATAAGAATATACACTCCGTTTGCTTCTGCAATCTCCCAAAGGCAATCTTGAATGGAAGTCTCTCCTAATAAAAACCACTTCAGTATGCACTACTTACAATAAAGAGGGCCAGCAATAGACAGTATTATATTGGAGGCTTTCGGTTAGTCGCTACTGGTGTCCTAATAATATTTTTTACCTCCTTGCTTCTTTATTGGAGGCTCATCCTTTTGAAGGTACCAAAAAAACAGTTTCATTGGCACTTACACGTGCTTTCTTCTAGATTTTTTGGGGAGAACACAATAGTTTTTTTTTTTTTTTGGCAAATCTAAACATCATTTTACTCATTATAGCTTATCTTTTTTTAATTAATCACTTATTGGTGCCAGGGGTTTCCCTTTATTTCATCAATCAATGAAATATTTCTTTCCCAAGGAACGGGACAAAAAACAGCTAGGATTAGAAAAGTCCCACTAGAGAATTTTTCCTTTGAACTTTCTCAAGAATCGGTTACCATCCTTTTGATTTACCCTTAGAGGCAAGGACTACTTACTTTATGGGTCAAATCTCAAACTTTGAAGTGAAATATATTGTCAGAATTAGACAATTCTTAGTTCCTACGACCCCAACCTGTAACCATGGTCTTGGCTAGCTAATTTTTGGAAGTAAGAACTTCAAAAAAATCCAAAATGGAAAGCAAATTCTGCACCATGGTGAGATCATCCAAGCAAAAAAGCATTAGGATAACATCCATATACAGCAAGTTGGAGACAAGAATGTCCGCTCTTCCCATTTTAATTATTGTCTATTGCTGTCTCCAACATTGCATTCATATCCAGAATAAGCTTTTAGTTAGCCAATTTTGCAGAATGAGACCTCTTCTGGGACTACCAAGGTACATTGAATCAAAGGATGCAGCAAAATAACTACCCTCCAAAACTTCTATTGAAAATCGTATTCAACAAAGCCTCCTCAAGAGAATGCAATTCAACATCCCCTCCTTCCTCCCATCAGCGTTTTCCAAAAACTAGATCAAGATGCGGTGTCTTGAAGTATCAAAACCAAGAATTACCATAGAATATAAATGAGAGCCACTCCTCTGGGGAATGGTACCAGTGAACCACAGATACTAAAATATACATATATATCAACACAAAATAAATAATAACAATAATAAGCACTGCATATGTGCAAACTAGTGTAAGTTCTCAATTATCACCAACAAAAGTCAATGAGAGAAAAAGACAATGTCATGAATATTTATCATTACCATCCCGTGCTCCAAACTCGATATTGGGGTTGATAGCTTAAGTTCAGAAGCAAGTCCAGGTATTGACCGTGTTAGACATCCAGCAAGTGTTTGCTTGATTTCAGAAGATCGGCCATCAGTAGAGACAATTTTCCTTGGATACTCCTTCCCATCAATATATAGAAATTCCTCATGAAACTTATCATCTTTTCCATAAATGTAGGCCAAGGAAGATGATGTTATCCATGCAAAGATTGCCATCCACATGGTTGCAAAAGAAGATAACTGAAAACAACAAGGTAAACGTGGTGGGAAATAGAATATTTTTAGGTTAGGAAGAGAAGGTACGTCCAAAGAAAGAAAAGGTGCTTACAGTTAGGCTGAAACCCTCTGGAGGCGCATCATACCAAGAGTCATTGGGATCGAACAGATCAGAACGTAATTCCCCAAGTTTGTTCGACTTCTCTGACAATGAATGTGGTTCAAATGCGTTGACGGGATTAGTAGATGCTTCTTCATTAGCATCACTTGGGCGTGGCAATATAATGATTCCAGCTTCAGACACTGAATATTACAAAGAACCAAACACAAAAACTACATGAGTAACCATCTAGTTCATATTCATACAGCAACTTTATAACCATCTAGTTCAAGCCACCTTGTCTTTTTGTACGATGAAGTTTTAATGTTTCAAGGAAAAAGAATGCAGAGAAGGGGATGATAATATATTTACTAACAACCAATGGAAACACAACAAAAATTAAATCTCTGATTGGTTTATACATCAAAATAGGGAAAAGTAGAACTAGGTTCAGCAGAGCTCATCTAATGGCCAACGGCATGCAAGTAATATAATCTTTAGAGCATGCGGTACAATAAGTAACCTCAATCATCATGCATAGAGTACATTACCTGCATCAGAGACCTCATTTTTCCCAGAAGTAATTGCTTCAGCTGCCTGGCTCAGTGCCATTGCACAGGCTTCAGCAGATTCAAACCGTAATAGATCCTCATTATCATTGTCGGAATTTACCAAATTGTTTGTGATTCTGGAACATTCCTTCGTCTTCCCCATTTCTCTGACCTCTGGAGGGTTTATAATACTGGTGTCATCAGTCTTTTCATCTGCCCAAGTTACAGAGCGACGCAGGTTTTTCTTGCCTGGTTGTTTAAGGGAGGATTTGATCCCAGTTCCGCTAAGATCATTGGATCCACCTCTTGGTTCTTCTGTCATTAAATTGCAATTAGTATTGCACTGATTTGAAGTTGAAGGAGCATCAGACAAATTTTTAGTACTTTCTTCGGTGGCTGATACTTTAGTCCTTTCTTTGGATCCTTTGGCCTTCCGTCCAACATTGTTTTTTGTGGGAGCTGGAGCATGTGGGGTTTCCAAAATGGTAAATTGTTCATTTGATTCTTTAACACAGAATTCTCCTGTTTGTATCTTTGAATTAGTATCAAGAGACATCTCTTTCAAACCAGATGATATCTTTGAAACACTATACTCTTCATCTGTGATTATAGTACTCGTGAAGGAGAAGTCGCTGAAGAAATCCTTTCCACCACCCAATGGCTTACTTTTAGCTTTAGAACCTAAAATAGTGCACCAAAACTCAATTAAACTAACAGGAGCAAATAAATACAGTGTTTCACTTTCTTTTTTTCTTTTTTTCTTTTTTCTTTGGTATTCTAAGAATGCTTTTTTCTCTTCAGCTTTTCTCATAGGGACATCCCAATAGTGCATTAAATTCGATATGAATCGAATTTAACAATCAAACACAGCAAGTTGCAGGCATACTAGAAAAAGTTCAATGCCAAACTTTTAGCATTAGACCCTATGACAGGGTACTTAAACTCACTTTAACTACCAATGCAAACAAAGCTACAGTTCCACTTCTCCATTTTAGCATTCTAAGAATGTTTTTCCTTTTGCTAGGAACATTTTTTAATGCATACGCTTCTCCAATATGGAATTCAACAACCAAACACAATAAAACTTCGGCATACAGAGAAAATAAAAAAATGAAAAAAGTTACCATCCTTGGATTCTTTGCCATCCTTGCTGGGCAAAGTCATGATCTTATGATCGCTGTGAGGCACATAGCCTTCAATTGCATTTGATGGACCCATCCAATCTTCAATGGGAACTTCTCCAATATTGCTATCTATCTTCTCCTGAATTTCAAGCCCCAAATCAGAATTATTCCCCATCTTTTCCTTAGAATCCAAACTCAGATTCTCAAACAGTCTAAGAGTTTCTTTAAGTTTCTCTGGATTCATAACCGAACATCTCTCATCTTGCAATCTCCCAGAAAAGGCACGGCTGTTAATGAGGCAAGTGGAAGAGCAGTACTTATATGTCTCTTGTAAATCATAAACCTTATGTTCTTTCAATGAAATTCTGTACCGGCCTTTCCTAGTGTTATCGGATGACAAATTAGAATGGCATAATGGATATCCACAGAGGTTTGCAATAGACCGCTCAGTCACCACATCTTCATAGTCACTCCGAGACATCAGAGACCCAGCTGCAAATAGCTGGTTCTCATTTTGAATGCCCTCAAGGAGTGCAAGCTGCAATTTAAATACTGTCTCCTTAATCAAAACAGACTGATTCTTCGCCATTGGTAAAATTCCACAATATTACTTCCCTTTCCTGTAAGTGAAATGAAAATTTAACATGCATCAGCGCTGGATAAAGATTAAACGTCTCAACATTGTATAAAACAGTCGAACAACAGAGATAAGCACCATTAAGAGATTAGCTAATTTCTATCCGCTCCATTTAAACAAGGAAAGGAAACACGCTATAAACTTGATGAAAAAAAAATATATATATATATATACTCTCATACAATTCCATGAATTTATACTTTGTATATTAAAACATATATAGAATTGCAAAAGCATATTTAGAACATCTCAAACAATCACCAGAACAAAACTACACGTTCTTTACTCGAATCGTCCGAGCAGACCGATAATCAGCACCGACTCAAGGAGGAGAGTTATGTAAGTAACAGCAGATGTTGATAATAAAGACTCCACATACGGCGCCTCAAGAGAAGAACATGCCAGCGAAATTCAGAGAGATTTCAACAGGACAAGAGGGAGAAAGAGAAATACTGCGAGAAGCAAAAACAGGAAATTGGAAGATGAGCAGTCAGACCTGCTGCAGCTGTAAATGGATGCTGGCAGTGGATAGACTTTACACCGAAGGAACTGCCGCCGGAGAAGACGACGACGCGAAATCGTGAGGAGAGGGAAAAGTTGGAAAACGTTTCTAATCTTTGCAGTTTAGTTCAAGGGTTTTATTTTATTTCCACTTTCCAGGAGACTTATTTTGCATTCAGACCCACCTGCGACTATTTAATTTGAAAACTTAAAAAATTGTTTATTTTTAGACAGATATTTAAAAAATATGTTTATATGGTCTATTGAACTGTGTATTTCAAAAGGGAAAGATATTAAAAAATAATATCTAGGATATATAATTGTTTAAAACTTTAAAATACCACTTTGTTTGTATTTAGTAAACTTAAATTATTTATATAAAATTAATATGTTCCAAATTTTATTAATAGAAAAGTCAACAATAAGCTGACAATAGGGACTAAATTTAAAATTTATTAAAATTTGAAAAAGACTAAAATTAGACATATAAAAGCATAATGACTAAAATCGAATCAATCCCTAGATGCCAGAGTCAAAATGGTATTTTAACTTTAAAATATTAAGAAGTTGTTTGTGGCGCTGAGTTGAGATATGATTGTTTTGGTTTGAAAACTTTTTTATTCAATAATTCTACACATATATTTTTTTTAATAAACTATAGATTGTGTTCTGAGTGTTTGGGGTGCTAAGTTCATAAACTATATATTTTTTTAATAAACTATAGATTGTGTTTTATTCAATGATGTTTGTGGAGTTCATATGTATGTGTTTTTTGTGTTTATGGTGCTAAGTTCATATGTCATGGGTATTTAGTGCAGTTTTTTTACATAAATAATATGTTTTTATGATGATTATTTTTGTTTGAGAACTTTTTTATTCAATAATTCTACATATATTTTTTTTAATAAACTATAGATTGCATTTTATTTTATAATTTTTTAAGCACGTGTATTGTTGGAAGTTTTGGGAAATGAGGTTTAGGGTTTACTTTTGGATCATGCATTTCAATTTTTTTTAATTTAAGCAATCATTTTACAAATTTATGCATGTAACATTTCTAGTTAAGTCATTGGGTTGTTTTCAAATATAAAAAAATAATCGTTGATAGACAGTAAAATTTTTTTATATTTGTAAATAGTTTGATATTTTTTTTGTTTATTATAATTTTCCTAAGTCATTTTTATTTTAACACTTTTAATAAAAACTTTTTCCAATAAAAATCACTCATGTGAAAACTTTTTAAAACAGAAATCACTCGTGTGTCTGGTAATTTTTTCTCAAAAGTGTTTCTACGTACAAATTGTTTGGTTTCTTACATAATAAAAGTGATTTTATGAATATTCAATTACCATAAAGAATGACTATAAAACACTATGAACTAATAAAAAAATTGAAAATTCAACATTTTGACGGAACTTACGTAAATCAACAAATGTATTTTTATTGACAATTTTGTGCGTCAACTTAAATATAAACATTTAGGGGGCATTCGGGGCTGAGTTGGTTATTATAGTTAGTGGTTATTATAGTCAGTGCGTTATAATAGTTAGTATTTGGGGTGCATACTATTTTTGTTTGGGTAGAAAATAGTAAACACTGTAGCAAAGAAAAAAATAGATGATAGGTGAAAAAGAGTAAATACTATAACAAAAAGGGTTTTGAGTAGCAGTTATGATTTAAAAGAGATGATGTGTCAACGAAGCTCAAATTTGTAGTAATCATAATTTAAAATAATAGTTGACGGAGTTGGTGGAGTGGCCGCTGTCGGAGGTCGCCGGAGTTGGCCATCAACCGTGGTGGTTGGATGTTGCCGAAGTTGGCTGCAGGCAGTGGTTGCTGGAGTTGGATGTCAGAGTTGGTCGTCCCACATGGTCGGCGAAGTTGGTCGCAATGTTATGAAGTTGACTTCCAAAATGATGAGTTGAGTTCATATCTCAACTCATCTCATCTCATCTTCTCACCTCAAACACCTCTTTAGTGACACACTACTTTATTGAATATTGATATACTTAAAAATTGAGATTTAGAGTTAAGTTGGGAGCAAACATCCAAAATAAATTTGTCAAACTAATATTTGTTGAATTTATTTGATTTATTAAATTTAAAAACATAAAACAAAATTCAAATTATATACTAAACAAACCTTTAATTTTTATGTTTGAATACTTAGTGTTAATGTCTATTAATTAATTTAAAATAATATAAACCGTTAAAAGTTAACATTTTGAAATACCATATGAAAATTACACCCAAAAACTAATAACAAAAAGTTTTTTTTTTTCCTAAAATCAATTTATCGTTCATATATATATTTCATGACTAAGAAATATTAATACCAGAAACCTTAAGATTTAAAGTAACATTTATTGATCATCAAGATGGGCCACTTCCACCTATCCAAGAGAGTGGACCTTTCTTTTCAAAAATAAATAATAATGATAATAAAATGGGACCATTATTAGTTCTTGTGCATAATCGAGAAAATTTTCTATACTACGATAATATTGAAAAAAGTTTATACTACCTCCATTTATTATGTATCACATCCAGGTGCTTTTAAAAATAAAGTAGGTTTCATTGACATTAATGTAAGGTCTACAAATATTTATGAAAACAAATTTATAGACAATATGATACTAAGAGAATACTAGAAATTTTTCCAATTTTAAACAGCAAGATAATCAATTTTACCATCTTTTTATTGTTCAAGATCTAGTAAATTTAAATTGTCAATGAGAAGATGAGGCAGCGAATGTGGTTAAATAATTTTATATACAAAAATCTTTCTTCTTTTTTGGATTACTACATGTTAATCCAAAGTTTACAAATTGATAATAAAAAAATTCAAAATTACAAGGAGAACAAATAATTATGATTATCCTAAATAAGCAAAATCATAATTGGTAAAGAGTATAATAGCTGGTTAAGATAAGATAAGACGCTAATTTTATTTTATTATTATTATCTTTTTAAGAAGTATAGTTTGAATCATTACTCTAGTACTCTCACTTAAACATTTGTTTATGGTAATTATGATTAATAAATTTAAAATATCTAAAAAGTAACCACGAATTCAAACACAATACTAATAAATGCATAGGGTTAGGAATATATGAAATTATAAAATTGAAAACAAAATATTCAATGAAAATTTAAAATGTATTTTATGTTTTTAATGTGTGTTTCAAAATATATGTGCTTGGTACCCAGTTTATAAATTGTATTTCAATATATTTAAAATGTTTTTCAAAATATGTTTGGTATTTTACTTATAAATAATAAAAATAGTTGTACTTTGCATTTTTTTTATTAGTTCAACCACAAATGAGGACGAGGGGTTCAAACAATTAATCCAATGAAAGGCATAAATCATTGACTAGGAACAACCATTGAATCTATGTTAGTGATTGTCATAGGTAAATTTGTACCTAGAAAGAAATTTGAAGAAAAAAATAATAGCGAGGATAAAAAAAAAAAAAAAAAAAAAAAAAAAAAAAAAAAAAAGATAATAATCTCCTTAATCCAAACTCATAAATTCATAATATATATATATATATATATAAAAAGGCTCAAGAGTAGCACCCATAGAGAATGGAAGAAGTAATTAGGTCATTTGGCCCACATGGCCCTCCTCGGCCAACATTTTCCCTTTGTGGAGGCTGTTGTTCGTTGCAGGCACCCAATTTGTTCCTCCTGCATGGGCTAAACCAGTGTCTTTGGGTCATTTTCGAAGTAGATCTAAGGAAATCCACATGTACCTCCCATAATAAATACGTCATTATAACTTCACAAAAGGTAAGTTTATCTTTCTCCCTAAAAGCTTACTCCCTTCGTTGTTGAATACTAACTTAACATCGAAGTGTATGTGGCAAACATCACATTGGTGTTTATTCTTCTTGTTTCGTTGGTATTTTTTTTATTGAAATATTAATTCATAGTAGGTGGCACGTGAAGTAGGTGCATTTTTCGTGGCTAAATTGTTTTCATTATATGTTGTGTTTTGTTGATATTTTTTCTGTTATGTTTTGTTTATTTTTCAACTTTTCGATGATATAACGAGAATATAGATTCACCTCTGTCACATATATGTTGCATCCATAGATACATAGAAATGTCGACACTTTGGCAAAAAAAATTAACCCTTAATAAGTAGGAAAATTTCTACAGATAAAAAAATGTCAAACTATTTACAAAAAATAGAAGAAGAAAAACACTGATAGACATTGATAGACTTCTATCACAACTATCTAAAAATTTTACTATTTTGTGTAAATAGTTTCTCTTATTTTTCTATTTTAAATTTTTTTCTAATTAGTATAATATTATTTATTTTAAGGCATAAACCTTCATAAAAATGTCAATCCCGATCCGAAAAGAGATGTTTTCATAGCATTCATTCATATACTCACTATTTATCTTTAATCCAAACAATGAATTTTACATATCATTTTCTCATCATCTCATTTATGATCTATTTGCGACTACTTCTTAAGCTTTTAAAAAAGTATTTTTATGTTAGTTCATATTTTTAACTTGAGTCTCTTTAAAATAAATCGCATTATTAAATACATAGTGTGAATTATTTTTTTTTACCAATATATATACAAAGCATAAAAAAAATTTCAAAATTGTTGGGATTGTATTATTTTCTTTCTTTTCAACAATATATAGGAACTTAATCTCATATTTCGAAGTTTATAGTAAATTCATGTCAGTTGAACTATATTCATATTCGTTTAGAATGGTATTTAATGAAATTTTAAAAAGTCATTTTTTAGAAATAAAAAAGAAAAAGGGATGACAATTTATTGGGTTGCGTGGCATCCAATGCAATCATATCACTGCGTAAAAAAACATTAAAAAAGAAAAAGAAAAAAAACTTTTTTTTTCTTTTTTCTTTTGGAGACCGAATACGTCTGCTGCACTGTAGATGCTTTAATGTTGTTGCTGCTACAGAAACATTCTCACTCCTTTTTTTTTTTCTTTTTGTGTTAAATTAGTCGATAAGCGTTGATTAGTTTTCTTAAGAAAAAGAGTTATAATACTGATTTTTTAATTATAATAATTACTTTGAAGTTATTTATGGTTCAAAATAGAAGTGAAATTTAGTCAAATTTAATAACCATTGGAATATTAAAGTTTAGTTTCATAAATGGTATATAGTATCAATTGTGTAGTTCAAAAAAATCAATTGTAATATTAATTAAATTTGTGTTTGATAAATATAAATTAGTAGTAACAAAACAAAAAAAAGTTACCATGTTTGATAAATTAATATTAGATTGCTTATATTTAGATTGAATATACATGATTTTAATTATTTTTATATTGATATCTAATATATAAATTTGTTACAAGATAGTTATATGATTTAAAGTTGCAAATTAATTTGTTTACTCTTAATTATTTGGTATAATTTTAAAAAATAATTAAGAAAATTTTGACCGATAGAAAAAATGTCAAACTATTTACAGAAAATAGCAATATATATATATATATATATATATATATATATATATATATATATATATTTTGATAGACTTCTATCATTTCTATTACTGATATACCCTAATAGACTTATATTAACATTTATCGTAATTATCTAAAATTTTTACTATTTTGTGTAAATAGTTTTCTTTTTTTATTTTAAAAAAAAATTCAAATAATTATTGTTTACAAAAATTGAATCAACCAAAATTTCGTTACAATTTAAATATACATGACTACTAAAAAGATATAAGAGGAAACATACATGTGATGACACATTTTTAGAAGAATCAATTTCAAAGTAGTTATCTGTGTGATTTTACATATAAGAGGATATTAGAAAGTAACTTTTTTTATAAATTAATAAATAACCAAATTTAAGAGCAATTTTACAACAAGAGAAAAAAAAAAAAAGAGAAAGAAAGTGAGCAACATAAAAATAAAATTCTTTAAATATTCTCCACATGTTCTTTCTATTTCCTTAGATTCTTTATCATTATAATGGTTGTATTAAGAAAAAAAAAATATTTAATTGTGAATATAGTATAATAGACTTAAAGAAGTGGGAAATATTTCAATTAAAAATGTTTGTTAAGATTTGAAATATTGTAAAAACTAGGGAAATTTCTATAAACAGTAAAAATATCAAACTATTTACAAATATAGAAAATTTTCACTGTCTATCGTGGTCTATCGCTGATAGATTGTAAAATTTTTCTCTATTTATAAATAGTTTTGCTCATTTTTCTATATTTGAAAAGAGTCCTAAAAACTTTCCATATAAATAAAATCACACCATTAAACTAGAAAAATTACTATAAAAAAATCAAACTATTTACAAATATAGAAAAATTTCACTATCTATCAGCTATCGCGGTCTATAGCTGCTAATAGACCATGAAAATTTTCTATATGTAAAATAGTTTGACTCATTTTTCTATATTTAAAAACAGTCCATTAAACTATCTATTTAATTGACCACCTTTTTTAAGAAAAAAAAATAATAAGGAAAAATATTAACCCAAAATAGCAAAAATTTTAGATAGTTGTGATAGATGTTGATAGAAATCTATCAGTGATATAAATGACAAAAGTTTATCAATATCTATTAGTGTTTTTTTTTTTGCTATTTTCTATAAATAATTTGACATTTTTTCTATCTGTGAAAAAATTCTAAAAAATTATCATAATTTAATTTATGAATATTTGAAAACGTACCAACAACTACCCTTACAATTACGAGTATTGTTCAAATCAAAATCATGAAGTATAGAATCATTGCAATCAAACCCACATTTTCTTAACCAATTTTTTATTTAATTGAAACAACAACTCAATATCAAATTGAAAACAAAATTCTTTTAATGGTATTTTATAGTTCTCACATTTTAAAAAAATAATAATAAAAGTTAGGAAAATTATGACAATTCTTTAGTTTGAAAACTTGTTTTATAGTCACTCTCAAAATTCATGTATAGCATCTTCTTAATTTAGAGAATTGATTAGTTGAATTAAAAATTGGAGATATTGATGATAACCTAACAAGCACATATAATTTGCCATAAAAAAACACCTAAGTTTGCCTAATAATTTTTCCAATTATTTATTTTTAATGTGAGTTGGTATTATAAGTTTTAATTGTACTCCAAAGTTCAAACACACTTATTCAGAGTTAGAAATCCATTTCTTCACATATTTATTTTCAGAGTTTTTTCATAAATAGTAAAATAATAAAAATATTTATAAATATAGCAAAATGACAAAAAATTTACTCATCCCAATGTATTTTTTTTACTATATTTGTAAATAGTTTCACTATTTTGTCATTTAAAACAATTTATCTTTTTTTTTCCTCACACATTTATTTTTCCACCTAAATTTGCATCAAATACCCTGAGCTTTCAAGTTTAATAAGTAATTCTAGAACTAGTAAAAAATAATTTTGCATGTCCTATATCATCTTAACATTAAAAATTTAATATTTCATAAAGAAAAAAAAACTACTAAGAAGAATTAAAAAAAAAGTCATTTAAAACAATTTTTCGAGTTAAGATAGTAATTCTAGAGCTACTAAAAATAATTTAAAATGCAAGTTTTTTTTTTTTTTTTAAGAAATTACTATAAACAGAAAAAATATCAAACTATTTACAAATATAGAAAAATTTTACTGTCTATCCGTGATAGACCGCGATAGAATTCTATCGCCACCTATCAGGCTGTAAAATTTTTCTATATTTGTAAATAGTTTGGCTCATTTTTCTATATTTGTAAAGAGCCTTTTTTTTAAAATAAAATGATGATTTTTAAAAATAGAAAAATAAGGAAAACTATTTACACAAAATAACAAAATTTTTAGATAGTTATGATAGATGTTGATAGAAGTCTATCAGGGTCTATCAGTGATAGAAATTATAGAAGTCACTGATAGATGCCGATAGAAGTCTATCAATATTTTTTTTTTGTTATTTTTTGTAAATAGTTTGACATTTTTTCTATATGTGAAAATTTTCCAAAGTAAAATTTAGTTTTAGTCTATATATTTCCAAACTTACTTTCAAATCTCAAATTTTATTTTTCGTACTTTTAGTAAATATTAAATCTTGTCTCTATTATCAATTTATTAGTTGACTTTTCAAAAATAAGTTGTACCTCTACTAACTTTCCCTATATGAATTTTGAAAACATGTTTATATTGTGTTTTATCGTGAATGAAAATGATTCAATTACAAATTTGGTCCCTGATTTGAAAAAAGTTAAAATTTAGCCTCCGTAGTTTATAATTAGAGTTTGACCTTTATAATTTATAAAATGCTCTTAAATAGTTTATATGGTAGGGACTATCTATGAGGAATTTATCAAATTACATAGACTAATTTTAAAGTTTTTATCGAAGGTTAAAATCTAACTTTTAGACGACTAAATTCTAATTTCTCTTAATTAGAATGACCAAAATTGTAATTTAAACAATAAAACATTACTCTTATTATTTTATGAATTTTGATAAAATTTAATTCCAATTCAACCGTCAAGCTAATGGTAAGATTTATAGAAAATACATAAACTAATTTTAGAAAAAAAAAAAAAAAAGATTCAAAATCAAAGAGATTCGATAAATATTATTTTCTCATTTTTGACCCTTTTCAAATTTACCGTAGAATAGGGGGTGATTCTAAAACTACTGAAATTAATTAGAAAACAACTTTTTCTTTGTTGAGAATATTAAGAATTTTTATTTGTTCATAATAATGACCGTTATCATTGAGTTAAATTTATTATGACAATAATTAAATTAAAATTAAAATAACATTCTGGTCCTGATATATTAAAAATTATTCAATTTTAGTCATTATACTTCCAAATGTCGAATTTTAATTCCTATATTTTAAATAAATCTTAAATTTGTTCTTCAAGTTAATTTTTATCTATTACAATTTTACATTTGAAACTTGAATTTTGTTTCAATTTGGTCTTTAGGTTTTAAGATTTATATACTTTTATAATTATAATGAAGACAAAAAATAGTCCACATCTCAAATTCACACTAATATAACTTACTTACTATAATAATTAGGGACAATTGCAAATATAACAATCAGATTCAAAGTATTACTGATAGACTACTTAGACCATAAAAGTCTATGCAATTTTTTAAAAATGTTGCTATACACTCAGTTATTATCTTTAAAATTGTTACTCATTACAATTACCCTTAGGATATGTTTAGGAGTAATTTTAAAATCGTTAAAATCACCTAAAAATATACTTTAATCACTCAAAATTAATTTAATTTTCAATTTTATACTTTTAAATATAATATTCAATCATCAAAATTAATTTTAAAAGATTAAAAATATATTTCACAGTAAATTTAAAAATGACAAAAGTAATTTCAGTTATTTTAAAATCAATTCCAACCATGATATTACTAACTTGATTAAAAACTAAATAAAAATTAAAAGAAAAATTTAAGGAGAGAAAGAAATGTATTTTTCCATTAAAAATAAAAAGCAAGCGTACCCCACCCTTCCTAAAAAGCAAAAACAAAAAAACGCGTTTTACAAAAGAGTAATAATAATATAGTGGCGCTGAGAGTTGGATCGATTCAGTTCACATAATAATTACGATTTGAGTGCCAACTGCCCTTTCCTCCACCGCTCTTTCTCTCTCCGATCTCGGATCTTCTCTTCCTGGCGGAGAAGAAGATGCAGATGATGCTTTCCAAGGCTTCCTCAGCCATGGCCTCTCTGCCTTGCACTAGGGTTCGCTTTTACTCCTCTTTCTCCTCTTCTTTCTCCACATTTTTCATTTCGCAACTGCACTCTCTTGTTTTCTCTCAATTTTCTTCTTTCTTTTCTCCAATGTTTCTCATGTCATCGCTTTTAACCTCTGCCCACTCTCCAATGTAGCTTAAGCACCGTAATCTGTGTTTCTGTTCACGCACGCTCTTTGTTTTGTTCTAAATCTTACTTTGTTGGCCTTCCCGCTACTTTCCCTTCCAGTATGACGATGAATCTACAATGGATTCGATTTCGCTGCTTTTTTGTATTTGGAATTATTTTTTTGTGATGCTGGAAACTCTGTGATCTTCATACATGCTTGTGTAATTTTTACTGCTAATTTTGTTGATATGATCTGTAACATCATGAGGTATGATCCTTCCTTCCTTATAATGGGGAGCAAGTCTTTTATTGAGAGATTTCTTGAACAGAAACATGTATATTAATTTTATTGATGAATGGGAGTTTCAGGTTAGAAGCGTATGTGTCTGGCCGAGCGTGAAACAACTTTCTTTTAGAAAAGACCTTTTATATGGGGTTATAAGACTCTTATCTACACCATTGAAAACGTTGCGTGGAGCTAGTCGTTCACTTAAAGTTGCTCAGTTCTGCAGTGTCGTCAATATGTCCTCCACTTTGCAAATTGAACTGGTAAGCTGTTATTAGATCTGGAAATTGCTTTTGTGCTGTCAATGACATCAGTTCTTTTTACCTATGATGGTCTTGTGGCGATCATTTTATGGTAACTTTCTTGGTTTATCATTTTCTTTTCTAAACTCATGCTTTAGTTCTAAAACATTTTCACCTGAGAGAATTTCTAATTGTGATAGGAAGAGGCTGTGAAAGGTCCAAATTTCAGTTTATTATTTCTTCAACCTTTTCAAAGTTAGATTACTTCAAACAATGGTATACCCGATTTACCACTTTAGCCTGCTCAGCTGCACAACATATAGTTCTTATTCCAATTCAATTCGAGTTAGTTGGGCACAAATTATATTTAATGACACATTAGCCATGTTCCTTTTGTGCTCCCACCCTAAATGAATCATTTTTTAGGATGCTGATTGTCCACTATCAATCTAGGTTCTGCATCCCATTAGTAACTGCTTAGTCACTTCCAGTTTCAACATACACATTCATTACACATCTTCTACTCCCTTTTTGATAGGTACCTTGTCTTCGTGACAACTATGCATACCTCTTACATGATGTTGATACGGGCACGGTGGGTGTTGTTGATCCATCTGAAGCTCTACCAGTTATAGACGCTTTAAGCAAGAAAAACAGAAATTTGACATATATACTTAATACTCATCATCATCATGATCACACTGGTGGGAACGAGGAATTAAAAGCAAGGTATGGAGCGAAGGTATGAATTTAATTCTTTTGCATTGCATTTGTATCAATATTCTAGTTGGCCCCATCCTATAACTGTGGTAGGTTTGATCCCTAATGGTTGGTCATAGAAGGTAAGAACCTATGTACACAACCTAGAGGGCAGAGTCACCAGACTCCTTGAGGCCATCATGTGAGAAATTCAGTTCTTAACGTCATTATATAATAGTCTCTATTCTTCATCCTTTTATCTGGTATACATAGTGAGGTGAATATTTTTTTGATATAAAACACCGATATCTATTGTCATGAGAACATCATACCTTGTGATGTGCAAGAAATGCTACATACTCCATTACTGATCACAAAGTATTTTCAGCTTTTTTGACTTGTTTTGAATTAAATACTTTTCTAACTTGTCCTTTAAATTAAGGCTTGGATTGAAATGAATTAAGGAATTGATGCTGACATATGTTATTTAATAGTCTCGGAGATAATTTTTATCTTTGAATTGGTGGTTTACATTTCTAATCTATAGAATTTCTGTCAAACTTTTAAACCTTGGTTTACATTTCTAATCTATAGAATTTCTGTCAAATTTTTATACCTTTTTTTGCTGGTTGTAGGTGATTGGCTCTGGAATAGATAGTGATAGAATTCCTGGAATTGACATAACTTTAAAAGATGGAGACAAGTGGATGTTTGCTGGCCATGAAGTGCAAGTAATGGAAACTCCTGGTCATACTCGAGGTGTTTGTTACTAGTTACTTTTAGTGTTAAATCGCCGATTGACCTAAAAGCTTAAGCGGGCGGGTGAAGAAAAATTTAATTTTATATCACTAACATTCCCCTTCACTTGTGGGCTTGAAATATGAAGAAGGACCAACAAGTGAAAATCAATATTAAATGGGGAGGAAATAACATTGCAGAGGTTTGAACACAGGACCTCCTGAACCACCCACTTTGATACCATGTTAAATCGCCGATTGACTCAAAAGCTTAAGCTAGTGGGTGAAGGCAAATTTAATTTTATATCACTAACATTTAGATTAGTTTCTTGTATGATAATATGATGTAGCCTAAGGGATTAAAGGTGAGAATTCTTTCAGAGATCTAATCTCAATCTTTATAATGATTTAAAGTGGGTAGAAGTCATGAGAGAAGTCCTTTGTTATAGGGAATTAGAGAGCAAACTAAAGTCCAAAAGAACAAAAAAAAAAAGTTAAAAGAGGATTAATCAAGGAATAACCCAAATTATCCGAGAGTAACCTAATCCTGCTACATTGTAATAGGTCCTCTAGATTTGTTTCTTGTATGATAACTCTCCCCTCCCTCTGTATGTGCATGAAAAGTGAGGAAATAAAAGAAGAGACTAGAGAGTGAGAATAGATACGGAAACTTCTATTATTGATACGTTGTCTCTCATATGATTTAGCCTTGCTTCTGTCTCCCTATTGTATTAATTTTGATTATTATTCTTTATAGTTGTTAAGTTTCCACTTAGCTGATTTTTCCTTCAATACTTACTATTTGGTAGTTCTTGTTTCATTCATTTTCGGTTAGATCACAAATTTAGTCTATAATCTTTCAAGTTTGTTCTTGAACTTTATAAAGTGTCTAATAGGTCCTTGAATTTTCAATATTTTCTAATAAGACCTTACACTCCAAAAATGTCCAATAAATCTTTGAAATTTCTATTTTGTGTCTAATAGGTCATTGACATGTTAAAATCTTTTAAAAATTAATTTATCTAGTAGATACATAATTGGATTTTATGTCTAATGAGGCCCAAACTTTCAATTTTGTGTTTTGTAGGTTCATGATTTTTTAGAAAGTATGAATAGGTCAAACACTTATTAGGCACAAAATTGAAAATTCAAGGCCTATTGGATACAAAGTTGAAAGCTGAGGGACCTGTTAAATACTTTTGGAAGTTTAAAGATTAAATAGATACAAACCTGGAAGTTTAGGTTGGGATTAAATATGTAATTTAACCTTCATTTTTTTTATACAACTTCTTTGCACTGCCAATCTTTTCTCCAATTATCCAGTATAATGAAGCTTTGAAATATTTGATTTGTAGAAACGATGCATTGATGATGAATAGAAGTCTTTATTGGGAAATAGATGGGTTTTTAGGGTTTTTTTGGCTTTTGCTTGGTTTCCATTTAAATTTTTCTCATTAAGGAAAAAAAAAAAGCAAAACTGATGATGTGGGTTTGTTGTGCCTATGAAACTCAAATGGGTGTCTTGAGAAAAATTTGAGACCTCAGATGTGGGTTTGTTGTAAGTACTAAACATCTCAAGTAGGTGTCAGAAATTTTGGACAGGTTTCTTTGAAAGTTATGCTACCTTGCTTTCAACTAGCTTGTATCTCATATGGTATCGAAGATAAATTCATCATTTTTCTACTTTTTTATGTGGGTTTGTTGTGCTTATGAGTTCTGGCTCGCTATTTTGTACTACCTGGCCCTGATTTTTTGTTTTTTTTTTCCCAATTTAAATTGAATTCAGGTCATATTAGTTTCTACTTTCCTGGATCCGCAGCACTATTTACTGGAGATACTTTATTCAGCTTATCTTGTGGCAAGCTTTTTGAAGGAACTCCTGAACAGGTTTGTTTGTCTTATATTTTTTATTAATGGACGTTATCTAAATGTGGTAGTTAAGAACGTGGAATGCCCAGATAGTTTATTCTTGCTAGACTTATGAATTATGATCTACCTCTTTGTGCTTTATTTTTTACTCCTTTTCCTCTTGTCCTGTTGTCCAATCAAGTTTAAGAATACGCGACTAAGGTTTACTCGGAATCTTATTTACTGGATTGGAAGGCATTTTTTGTTAACCTTAATGACATTTAGTCTATTTTTGAAGTCATTTCATAGCTTAGGCTTGATGGAAATTAGTGTTCTTTGGTTGGTATTATTTGTCAGGCCTCCATGCTTGAGAGATTGGTGTCTTTAGTGGGGTGAAATCTTGAGTGGGATCCTATTTTTGGTCATTATTCAAGATTCCTTCTGATGTAAGCTAAAGGAAGAAAAGGTTTAGAAGGGACTCCTTGAAGGAAGAAGCGGTCCAGGGGGTCTTGTTTGGTCAGGTGAAAGATTGTGTTGTGTTCAATTGAATTAGATGGATTTGGACCATTTGGTATAGGGATTTTTGAACTTCGTGATAAAGCCTTACTTGAAAAATTGTTTCTTTTGATGCTAATGCTATAATAACATAGGATCATAGTGAGCTAATTGAGGGATAGCACCCTTTGCCATTTCCCCCTCTTTGTCACCTCTCCTTGAAATTTGTTTCAGCGATTTTGTCCTTTCTTTAGGTTTCTGTTTCGTACAACCTCGGTTTTGGGCTTCCCTGGTTTGATAGGGGATCTTTTAATGCTTCCTCGTTGCTCTCTTTGTTCTTTCTAGACCTTGGGCTAGGGATGTTCCTCAACAAGCCCCTATTTCTTTGGGGAAGTTTTTCTGTTGTTCCTTTTATTTTCATCCCATGCATACCCTGTTGTGTTCTCTCATGAACAAAATGGCACTCAGCTTCAATTTGCTTTGTTCACTCATGAAGTATCTAATATCCATGTTATGGAAAAAACTACTGTCACTAAAAGTCAATTCCTGCTGAATGTGAATTAAGCTTAGGAACCTGATTGCTTTTAGTTATTCAGATTCTAATGCTAAGTAATAATTGCTATGAAGTTGTTATTTTAATCGCAGCATTCTAATTGTTTAGCATGTGTGCTTACAGATGCTATCTTCCCTTAAAAAGATCACTTCTTTGCCAGATGATACAAACATATTTTGCGGTCATGAATATACTCTGGTCAGTAACTTATTGACCATTTTTATTGTGATACATTTTTCGGAGCTTGAATGCCATTTGCCTAATTGTATGATTACCATTTAACAGAGTAACGCTAAGTTTGCGATGTCCATTGAACCTAAGAATGAGGCTCTCAAATCTTATGCAACCCAGGTTGCCAATCTACGAAGCAAGGGCTTGCCAACGGTAACTTTTTGGCTGTTCTTTTATGGGTGGTTATTTGATACTTAAATTGGTTACTATACTAATTTCTTTCACTTTGTGTAAATATTGGTGATTGTTTCTTCCATTTGAGAACCATTTCCTATCGGAGCATATTGTATCTCTTACATTTGAATTGAAGATGGAAAGAACTATCACTTCCTGTTTGCATTGTAGAATTATTAAGAACTTCACATATAATCGGAGTATTATGGAGTTCAATTCAGCATGGTTTATGTGTGTGGATGGAAGCAACACCATAGCAATTTGCAGCTTAACCTGTTGTTTCTTAAAGAACTTTTTTTCGGATAAAGAAATACTGTATTAAAAGCATGAAATATGTAAAAGGAGAAACTTTCCTCCCAAGTTGAGTCAACACGGGTATTTGATGCATTGCTATTATATTGGATTGTGAGCTTGTGAAGTAAAAAATTTGTATTCTTCTGTCTTGCAATTAGCCTGTCTTGTAGTTTAGGGAGATTTATTTGGAATGTTATGAGCTCCTTGTATGATTTGACTTTGTTGCTATGAAAACAATGATTATTTTGGTACACTGAGACACACACACACACACACACACAAGCACCTTGAAATTCGAACCTATTGCCATGAACATGGCACATATCAGATGATACATCCTTCCATTCCCTCAAGTGTTTTTAACTCTATGATTGTAAAATTTCAGATTCCAACAACATTAAAGATGGAGAAATTATGCAATCCATTCCTCCGCACTTCAAGTACCGAGATTCGGCAGTCGTTAAAAGTTCAAAATACAGCCGATGATGCAGAGGTGTTGGGTATCATTCGCAGAGCTAAAGATAATTTTTAGCCACTCCCTATAAAATACCTCAAGAAGAAAGGGGGTGGGAAGAGTTCATTTTAGTGTATAGGATAATAGGGGTTTAGCACATGCCATATGTAAAATAAGTTTCCGGGATCTTTGTATCGATGATTTCCTATGAGTTCCATTATCAGTTCAGTTAATTTTTAAATTTGCACATCTTTGCCACGGGTTATTGATTTTTTCAATTTTTTTTATTTAACTTTTCTCTTTTAAAATGAAGAAGAGAGCAAAAGATAAATCGTTTGACTCCTTTATGTATACTCATTATTATTATCGTTATTATATTTTTGGTGATGGGGTTGAAATCAACAGGTTTAGATGTTGCAAGCGGTGGAATGCATTGATATTGGGAAGGTGCTTCTCTGCTTGGAAAGGTATTATTCCATTTTGGTTGCTTCATTGCATAATTCAAGGTGTTTTGTCAACCTTGGAAAAGTTAATAGGTCTCATCTTTGAACAGTTAAGAGGGTTATTTTTTTTTTTGGCATTTTTGGGAAAGTAAATATTTAGGCTTCGTTGGGTAACCATTTGATTTTTAAAAATGGTACTTGTTTTCTCTCAATTTTTTACAATGATTTTCATATTTTTCAAGTAAAAAAATTGAATTTTTAGTCAAATTTTAAAAATAAATTTTTAGTTTTCAAAACTTGTCTTGGTTTTTGAAAATATTGGTGGAAAGTAAATAGCAAAGCAAAGAAAATTAGAAGTAGAAGAAATATTTATAAGTTTAATTTTAAAGAATAAAATGGTTAACAAATGGGTCTCAGCTTCTGGAGTTGAAAGGAAGGGTGAGTTTAACCTGAAAAGGATTTGTTCTATATATTCTATAAGTGTACCTTATGCCATTGAGTTATGTGGAGAACAAAAAATTAATGATGGTATAAAATGTTTTTAAATATTGTTTTCTACTATTATTTGAATCGAGGATAAAAATTGTAATATTTATTTAAATTTAGGGTTTAATTTGACGAGCTTAAAAGTTTAGGCTCCATTTGGTAATCATTTTGTTTTTTGATTTTTGGTTTTAAAAAATTAACCCTATTTCTTCATATTTTCTTACCATTGTTTGCATATTTCTTGAGTACAAGAATTGAATTCTTAGCTAAATTCAAAAAATAAAACAAGTTTTTAAAAACTATTTTTGTTTTCAAAATATGGTTTGATTTTTGAAAATATGGGTAAAAAGTAGATAAGAAAGCAAAATATTTGGGTGTGAGATTGGTGTTTGTAGGCTTAATTTTCAAAAACTAGAATCCAAAACCAAATGATTATCAAACTGGGACTTAGAGCAATTACCAAATTGGGACTTAGAGCATGTTTGAGAGTGATTTTAAATTGGTAAAATTACTTTTAAATATGTTTTTAATTCTTCAAAACTAATTTTGATGATTGAAAGTTGTATTTAAAAGTGTAAAATTGAAAATTAAATTAATTTTGAGTGATTTTAAAAATGACAAAAGTGATTTTAACGATTTTAAAATTACTCCCATACATGCCCTTAGTCGTTGAAATTGATATAATCCAACAAATTGAAGGTCAAAGATTTTTATAAATTAAAATATGAAGAATGAATTCCTTACGTCAAGCAATCTCATGCATACATGAGTACAAGCATCTATTATACAATAGAATTTTCTATCACATATTTGTTAAATTCAAGGTAATAAGCGGAAGCAATCCCTGGCCTGTTTGGCAAAGAATAAAAAAAACAAAAATTTGAAAACAATCCCTTAAGTAAAAATAGAGTTGTATTTCATATTTTCACATATGTATTTGGCAGATATTTAAAATTATAATTTAAACAATTATTTAAAAAGAAAATTACTATAAATAGAAAAAATATAAAACTATTTACAAATATCGAAAAATTTCACTGTCTATCAGCGATAGAATTCTTTCGTGGTCTATCGCTGATAGTCAATAAATTTTTTTATATTTGTAAATAGTTTAACTCATTTTTCTATATTTGGAAACAACCCTATTTAAAATATGTTTATATTATATTTATAAAACATATAATTACTCGTAGTCATCCACTAAATATTAGTTGACAATAAACGACTTTGCTTGACAATTGTGTTGATCTAACGAGGGTCACTCAAACTAAAGTCTTTTAGGGTTACCTACAGGATCTAAGATTTTAGGCACACGTATACGTATAACGTTTTAGGACAAATAGAAGAACATATTGGGTAGAATATGTTTTATGCTTACCAACTTAATGCAAGTGAGATTGTTGCTTTAATTGCTAATTTGTAAATCTCAATATGACTTAAAATTATGGTTAAATTATAAATTTGGTTCTTCTGGTTTGCTGAGAGTTAGAATTTAGTTTCTATAGTTTTACCCTTAAAATTTAGTGCTTATGATTTGATAAAACTTCATAAATAGTCTCTATAGTTTGATAAAATCCTAAAAATTAGTCCCTACGGTAGCAAACCATAGGAATTGAATTATAACTTTATCAAAACTATAGGGACCAAATTTACAATTTAACCTAAAATTATTTATGTATTTACTTACTTTATCTTCAATGTAGTGTTTTATTAAGTGCTAATTTGATAGAAAATCCTAGTACGTTTCTAAACGTACCCTTGAATAATGTGGTATTATTGATATCAGAGAAGACCATGGTTTTAAGAAGTAACCTAATTATAAGTTTACATTATGTTAAAGTTTATGTATTTTTATTGGTACGATCGTGTTTGTAAAAGTTATTCAAGTGTTTTGATTTATATCATTAGTTCAGTAATCAATTTTTATAAATCAATTGATTTGGTTTGTTTTTTTTTGATCCAAAAAACTTAAGAAATCAAACTGACTATTACTCTTAGTTTATAGATAGCGAACATTAAAACATTTCAAGTAAAATTAAATTATAGCCCATAATTTTTAAAAATGAGAAACAATTTCAAAGTCAATGTAGAAGTCTATATTCTTAACTCCAAAACTTTAGAAAAGGATTTTATTCTTAAAATTGAATCTATCATCTCTCTTTTTTTAGGCGTGAGGTTTAAAGTAGAAAATTTGTTTTCTTTTTGACATTTATTCCAAAGATGACTTTATGAACAATTCAACAATCTTTTTGTTAGTGGAGCTTCAAAGAAAAATGAGCCGTTTTCTTATTTTCTTTTTGAAATCTATGTTATTCTAATCGTTCTCATTTTTTTAAAAGGAAAATTTAGAGATAAAACTTTTGGTGTGAAATGAATACTTTATTCATATCCACTTCTAATAGGAAAATCTCCGTGAATGTGCTTAGAAGTCCGTGCACCTATTAACAGAAAGTTAAAATATCGAGTGTTAGGTCAGCTTAGCTGTCGAGCTCGATCCATATTATCAAAGGAGTAATAACTGAGCAGAGTTCATTGATTGAGTACGAGCAACTTTGGAAACTACACTTACACTGACGCTGCCAATATTGCACATATCCCAAGCAGATGTTAGATGACGAAGTCTAAAAAAAGTCTCATTTCTCCACCTTAAAGGAGTAAACAATATTATGGGTGCTTAGTTGAACTAAACATTTCTTGTACTAATTTATGCATCAAAGTGTGTTTGACTTAACATTACACCAGTGCGAGTTTTCTTACAAATTGGTTGATGCATTCGCAAGCTCAAAGGAGCGCCGCTCGTGGGCTAGGGGTATGAACGAGATCTGTTTGTCAAACACATTATAACATTTATAAGAGTATGACAACATGTTGTCCACAACTTGAATTAGCACTCAAGTGAATCATTTTATAAACTTTTTTTGACGTGAAAAAAGGGTGTATTATTTCTCTTTTAGCTTTTGACCATTTATAAAGCTTTTGGTTATCACTCACATGAACAATTAAGGGTCGTTCAATCCATGAGTTTGGAATGTAGTAGGGTTAATTTTACTTTCTTTTCTCTTAAGAAAGTTTTCTAATAATACGAGAGCAGGATACTCTCCCTTTGTCAACACACTACAGTTTTATTTCCATAAATATTGTTTTAATGATAATGGATCCCGTCTCCTTTTTAAAAAGATGTTAACGTGACAACTAATTAATTGAAATTGTACCTATCATATACTACGATAGTATAGTAAATTGTCCCCTTTCTCCCTCTCTCAAGCCTAGTGGGGCTCAACCTCTCTCTCATCTCTCTTTTCTCTTTTTTTATTCTTCTTTTTTCTTTACAAATGAGACTGTTTTTAAATACAGAAAAATGATTCAAACTATTTACAAATATAGAAAAATTTCACTGTCTAAGCGATAGACCGTAATAGACTTCTATTGATGTCTATCACGATCTATCGCTGATAGATAGTAAAATTTTTATATATTTTTTTTAAAATAATTTGATATTTTTTATTTATAATAATTTTATGTTTTAATTAATTTTTTTAAAGAAATCTTTTAGGCTAATTAGTAATTAAGTTATGCTATATATATAATTTATAAGATATATTATCTTTTTGGTTAATGAGATTAGTCCCTAAGTTTCAAAATCGTGCGATCTTAATTTTAAGAAATCATTTAGTTTATTCTCGAATTAACTCTTTCATTCAATAATTAGGGGAAATGCTAATGTGACAATTTTTAAAATAAAATAAAATAAAATACTACTAATTTTCTTTTAAAAAACTCTCTCACTCTTCCCTCTTCTCCACCTCTCTCTCCGTCAACCCTTCCTCCGATTCACATCATGCCTTTTCTTAAATAAAAATAATTATTAGTATTATTTGATAAATTTAGATAAAAAAGTGAAACTTAAATTAAAAAAAAAAATTAATTTTAAGATTTATTGAAAAACACAACCGCTATCAATTTTGAACATTTAAAAGTAAAAAGGTTAAAAATAAAAATAGAATGAGTTCAAAGGAACAAACGGAATGTTTTAACATAAAAAATATTATACTATAAAATAAAATAATAATAAAATAAACAAAAATCTATTACTAACTTACTATTAGTTAAAAATAATATTGACATACTTGGTCAAACTTAATTGAAATATCTTAAATTATTACCTAATAAATGTTGATGATTGAATTTTCCACCGTCATAATTATTTAACTCAAAATAAAAAGAAATATATAAAAAAAATATTCGATTAACTCTAAGTCTATAATTAAGTAATGTTAAGGTCTCGATATAGAAACCTCGACATTTAATCGCGTGACTATAAGTTTTTGTTTCAATTTTAAAGAATATATATAAGAATAACATTCAATTTAAATTTAAATTTAAATTATTTTGTAAATAAAATGAGATTTTGTAAATTCTTTTCTGACCAAGGAGAAAAAAGAGAGAGACCTTCTTTCGGCATTTTCGAAATTCCAAAAATACCCTCCGCCCTATAAATTATAATATCCTTCTTCTCCTTCCTCCCGCCTTCAAATATTGGACTCTGATCTTTCATAATCAAAATCCTTCACTCTCTTTCTCTCACACTTTCAGTTCGTTCCTCAAAATATGTCCATTGTTGAGCTTGATTTCTTCGCCATGGAAAATCAATCCGCTGCCTCAAAATCCTCTCTCTTCCGTCGCCAAAGAAGCTTCAAAGGTTCGTTCCAGTACACCTCTCTGATCTTAATTTCTCAATCGTTTTTTAGGTTTTCAAAATAATTATGCGATTCTACTGTTTCTACTCAGATATTCAGAGCGCCATTTCCAAAATCAATCCTGCGATTCTCAAATCTCTTATTGTCTCTGGCTCTGCCGATCATTGTTCTGATTTCACTATTCCGATTGCGATTTCTCGGAAATTTCCATTGCCGACACCGTATCGGAGTGCTAATGAAGATCACAATCTCTCGACAGTACTGCCTGTTTATTCCGCATCTACATCTAGGCATTCTTCTAATCCTCTGTAATCGTAATTTGTTGTTTGATCTCTGAAACTGTATTTGTTGTTGTTTGAAAATGTTGATTTGATTGTGGTTGTTGATTTTCAGGTTGAGTCCAGAGATCGCTTCCGATAAATATCCTCTAACGATTTTCTACAATGAAACCGTCGCCGTTTTCCACGTTTCTCGTGATGAGGTATCATTCATTCAAACCATTTCCTCTTCCTTTCCACCATGTACGGAATTCAACCACTTTATTTTTTTTATTTTTTATTTTTTATTTTTTTAAATTAATTTTTTTTATATTATAATGTATTCTTCCTAATTTTCTGCCAAAATCAACCCCCATGAGTTTGTATATTTTAATCCTTGTATCCATTTAAAGTCCAAAGTTTCATAAAATGAAATATAAACTCCGAGTTTCCTAAATAAGAAAAAAAAACCGAGCTAGATTGACCTTAGAAGTGATGCGTCTAATTTTTATTTGGTTCATAAATTTTAAAATGTTACCCATTTAGTTCTTAAGTTTTTTTATTTGATGTCTCTGATGTTCATAGGCATTGAGTTAAACTTTTCTTCTTTGAGTCATCTAAGTTTTGTTTCAATTTAATCTAAAATTTATACTTTTAACATCTAAGAGTTAATGTATGTTTATTAATTTAAAATAATTAAAATAATTATAACTAATCAAGTTTCACTAATTTTCATCACTATTAAAATTAGACTTAGAATTTCACTTTATAATTATTTTAAATTAATTAATAGGCATTGACGTTAATGATTGAAATTGAACATTTAAGGAAAAATTAAGGTTAAAAGTATAATTCTTGGAACTGAAGGACTAAAGTAAAACAAAACTCAATTTTCAAGAGTAAAATTGTAATATTTTGAAATTTAGAGACTAAATTGAAACTAAATTTGAAACTTAAAGACTAAATTTTGAAAACTTAGGGACCAAGTAAAAATTAGACCTAAAACCTAAAGACCAAAATGATATTTTTTTTTTCCAAAAATTATTAGTTGTGTTTACTTGGTATAGATAACAAGTTGTTTTTACAATGACAATATGTTCATAGTTAAGTTCAAGAGATTGGAGGTTTGCATTTTTGAAAAAAAGAAAAGAGTTGTACATGAAATATTGATAGCATTCAAATGTGTAATTAAAAACTCGATGGTGGATATTACTTTATTATTTGTTGGGATGAACACTTTTGTTTTTAATTCTACTAGTCGTAAATTTATATTATATTTGAGAGTCATGGATTCATTATTCTTGTATCGTCATTCCATTTATTAATGGGATTTGATTAAAGTAAAGTTATTTTAAAATTTTATTCATGTTTTAAATCCCTTGCTTTTACTTGCACCTTTTGCAAAAGAATAATTTACTTAATATTTCATAATTGACACGTTTTTTTAGTGTATAGTGTTGAAATTAGTAGATATTGTTAGAATTGATAAATTCTTTTTAAGGTTTAAATACTATTTTGGTTTCTGTACTTTTGAATTTGATTCATTTTGGTCATTGTATTTTTAAAATGTTTATTCTGGTCTCTATACTTTCATTTTTGGTCACTTTTTGAAAGTACAAGGACCAAAATGAACCACAGTTAAAAATATAGGGACCAAAATAAACATTTTGAAAGTATAATGACGAAAATAAACTAAAATTAAAAGTATATAGACCAGAGTAGTATTCAAGCCTTAACTTTAATTAGTTTGATACTATCATATAAGTAACTAGATGGACTTTGTCCACATGAAAATGACTCAACTAAAAAATTAAATGATCGAATTCATCTTAAATGGTAAATAAATTAAAACTTTTTTATAGGTTTGAATTCTCATTCCCTATGTTTATACTAAAAATTTTAATTTATCACAGTGAAATTAAATCAAATTATTTAGGCCTCATTTGGTAACTATTTGATTTTTGGTTTTTAGTTTTTGAAAATTGAGTCTATTTCATCTAAATTTTTACCTTGATTTTCATATTTCTTTAAGTAAAATAGCTAAATTCTTAGTCAAATTCTACAAACAAAAACAAGTTTTTTAAAAACTATTTTTTTAATTTTTAAAACTTAGCTTGATTTTAGAAAAATATTGGTAAAAAGTAAATAACAAAATAAAGATGTTTAGAGGTGAAAAGAATGTTTATAAGCTTAATTTTAAAAAATTAAAAATAAAAAAAAAGTAGTGGTGTCTTTTTTTTTTTTTTTTTAATAAATTGTGTCTTAATTAATGATTTTTTTTTAAAATAATATACTTTCAATTACTTTTAATAAAAAAAACTATATTTGTAAATTCTATTAAAAAAAATAATTGTTACCGATCAAAATTAAAAAAAAAAAGAAGAAAATTCCTCTTTAAATTTCTCAAATATATTATATTATAATTAATGGTGTTACTCCTTTCTAACCATGTACGGCGTACGTACGCTATACTCCCACAAATAGTTCAAAAGCATTCTGAGGTTTGCCGAAACGGGCAGCAGCGCTAGCAATGGGAAGGGTGAAGCTGAAAAAGGAAAATCAATGGCTGAAATTCCTTCAAATCAGCACCAACGACTGGTGGACGTTGATCCTCAAGATGAGGGTACGTATATCGTAAATTTTTAAATTAAATTTTTTTTTTTACTTATTCCGTAGACATTAATTATTTGGAAGAAAAAGCTTGTGAGTTGTGAGTCTTGTGACCTGTGTGAGAGTAGGCAAAAATAGAATAAATGATGTTATAGCAACCTGAGTTAAAAATGAACAAAATTTTACCATGGTTAAATTTTCTGGAGATGATGGTGGGTCAGCCGCCCAGCTTTTTTGTTTGTTTTCAAAATTTGTGCATCTTCTACTACATATTTTTTTTAGTCATACAAAATACTTTGATGTGCTTGAACCAATCGTTAGGTTCATGTCGACTTATATCTCTCTCAACCGATGAATCAGCCTTTGATAGAGCTTATGGCTAGGAATGTTCATGATTTGATTTGGAATCGAATTAAACCATTTGTCAAAATGGTTTGATTCGAATCGAACCAAACTGAATCGTAAATATTTGGTTCATTTTCTCTTTGGTTTAGTTTTTTGATTTTATATATTATATATATAATATAAATTGTAAGGTTCGATTTTGTATTCGATTTTCAAATCTAAAATCGAAAAAATATATTTTTTAAAATTAATTAATTTTTTTTTAAATAAATTGAATCTGACACTTTCGTTAAAAACTGAATTTTTAGTTTGATTCGGTTTGATTTTGTCATTCGGTTCAATTTGGTTAGTTTTAATGTTCACCCTTATTCATGGTGCAATAAAGTGTAATACTCTTTCGAGACTTAATGCAAATAACAAATTTTTTTCTTTTTTAGGTGAGGTGCACTATATATATAAATACAACTTGAAGAAGAAAAAGACATAGTTGAAGTGGGAATATAGAAAAAAAAATTCCCCTAAACACAAGAAATTTTGCATTTTAGACTTAGTAATATGTATTTTTTAATTATTAAAGAAAGAAAAAAATTCTTACCTAGGACTCAGAAAATACACCATAACTGAGCGGGCTTTTTAAAACATGACTAATACCGATGAAATTCGAAGTACACTTTATAATTCCATCTAAGGCTTATACTATAACACTTCAATGTACTTTTCCAAAAATTAATCTTAAAATAAATGTTGTGTGTTGATTAATTTGTTTGTAGATCTTCCATTGGCAAGGAAAAGGTCACTTCAGAGATTTTTGGAGAAGCGCAAGGAGAGGTAACAGCCCCCCCAATGTTGATTTACATAGCTTTCATTAGATATATGGTGAGATAATTTAATTTAGTCTACACTAGATTTCTCTGTTTATGTGTGATACATATGCTAAAAACAAGATCATCCCCTCATCTCAATTCTCAACCTAAATTTAAAATGCACTGCAACTTAACCAAATGAAAAAAAAAAGTAATGTAATTAACCTAATTTTGTTTGACTTTTGAGCAGAAATCTTGTACTCTCTAAAATAATTTCAATTTTTCATTTTGACTTATAAGAGAAGATATATCCCAAGCCTTTTGTTTTCTAAATTTAGGATAAATTACAAATTTCGTTTTAATGGATTGGAGAAAGTTTAAGTTTAGTATTTATGGTTTTAGAAATTAGATTATAGTTGAAATTTCATTCTCACAGTTTTATAAAACTTTATAAATAGTATGTGAGAATAAAACTTTAGAAGTTAGATATATTTTCTATTACTTGATCACCACATTAATAAATAATTATTAATGTGTTTAAATTTGTATCGTTAATCCTAACTCTCAAATTTACTTTCGGCATGTGTTTAAATTTGTTTACTCAAGCCACACATACACATACACAAACCTTTTTGTCCATAAATTTAATGGAAAAAGTTTTCAAGGTTGATTGGAAAAATATTCAAACTTCAAAGATTAAAATAAAACTTTTCAAAGTTGAAGAGTGTAATTAAAACTAACCCCATAATTTATGGGTATTTTATTTTATTTTAATAAAAATGTTATTTATTTCTTTATGTCCATGTCAAATTCATAAACGTGCAAAGATATTGATCACAATTAAAACGTATACATTTCTAGTTAGAAAAATTATTTGTATAATTAATTTTTTAGAAAACCATCTAGATTCTTATTTCAAAGGATAACGAGAGAGGGGAAAAAAATCAAAGCCTCTATAATACATTCTTTTAGCATTTGTTAAATCTAGTCAAACACTTTTTTTTTTTTTTTTTTCCTTTGTCAAAAAACACTTTTTTTTTTAATTTTATTTATTTTTTATGAAAACACATTTTTTTTAAAAAAAATTAATGGTACTTTAAACATTTTAAGCATGTAAGTTTAAGAATGCATTTTGTTTGTGATAAACGAGCTTGACCAATGACCACCACATTAATTAGCAATGAAAACGCATTAATTTTTTTTTTTTTTTTTTTTTTTTTTTTTTTTTTTTTTTTTTTTTTTTTTTTTTTTTTTTTTTTGCGGTTATGATTTATAGGTTAATGCCTGCGGGGCCCTATGGGTGTCACTTCTAATGAGGCAAGGGAAGACTATGAGTTAATTGGGAATTACTAATAACTCTCCATTTATTCTAAATAAGTACAAATTTTGTACTATTTGTTTCCATTAATTTATTGTTTTATTAGGATTAGGAGGTTATTATGCTTAACAACTTTGATATTTAAACTCTTTCTAATCACATTTTACCTTATTCTTATCTTTTATATTTGCTTTTAGAACAATAAAATATCTACTTTATTTGAGTAATTGGCTAATAGTTGTGTCTATTTCTCTCGTGTGATTATCTCATTTTGGTCTAATAACTACGAATTGATTTATTATTATTATTTTTTGTACTTAATGAATTTTTTTTAATAAGATAGGGATATAAGTACAAGATAGCAAAATAGCCCTAAATATAACATACACAAAGATCATAATTAAAAAGTAAATGGCTGGTTGGATTAATACTAAGTTAGAAACACATGTGATGCACATGAAATTTTAGTGCTTCTAAAGTTAATTTTGAGAACTTATCATTAGATATTATTCTAAATTATAAAATATCAAAATCGATTCATTTTCATATCTAAATTTACTTTTTTTTTTTTTTACAATATATGTGCGCAAGAGATCGAAAAGAAACTCTTGTTTATATATATATATATATAAATTTATACTTTACAAAACCTATTTTTTTTCAACATCCTACATTCTAATATTTTAATTTAGCAAATTAGAATAATTTAAGAAACCAAAATAATACAATAAATTAAAAAATAAGGATATCTACAAATGAATTTAAAAAGGAGAGGGACAGAAACATAAAAGCATTAAATTTATCCATTTGTTTCAAAGAATTTCGAATGGAAGTTTATTTAATTGAAGGAAAGGCAATAAAGTTGAACAGAGAAGAAAGGGGCACATGGGAAGAATTTTCTTTTTGAATCTTATCATCCATCCAATGGGCCATATGATACAAAGCCCAATAACCAGCCCACTATTTTGGACTTTCTACCCATATAGTCTAAATAAAACTTTCGTATCTTTTACCAAATAGCTTAATTAATTATTATTTTACACAAAAATCTAATTTAATCTACTTTTTCAGCCACACATGTAAAAAAAGTTTCTTTATGAACTTTTCAAAATGGTCTAAGAAAAGTTTTTTTTAAAAAAATTTAAAAATTATTCTCCTCATAAACTAAAACTAGAATGTATGCAAGAAGTTTTGAAGAAGAAAACAAGTTATATTTGATATGTATAACATAATATATTCGATATATATTTAATTTTTCTATAAATAAACCAAAGTATATACCAAACATTTTTAATTTAAAGAGAAATTACTCAAATTTTCTAGTAGAAGGAAGTGATTGTCTATCAAATTATTTATATATATAATATAAATTTAATTGTTCAATTCAAACATATCCACTATCTTGGCCATTAAATAAGGCTTTGAAATTTAAATAGAATCTTTATATAATTATTAATAATAATAACATAACAATAATTATTTTAATAAATTAAAAATGAGGCAAATAGGATAGGGATGGGGACCTCGTTTAGCTAGGGGGGAATTTTTCTGCACACCCTCTCCCATTTCTCTCCCAAGCAGAGAGTAGATTTTAATGAGAAAAATAAACATCTCTACTTTATAAATTACAAAGACTTAAATTATTACATATATATAATGAAAATTGATAATTAATTTGATGAGATTTTTTATGGTAGAGATAACATTGTTACAAATTTCAAAGTAAATGGACTAAATTGACATACTAAAATTTATGGATTAAATTGTTCTAAATTATAAAGTATAAAGACTAGATTATAACAAACTAAAGTTCAGCAACTAAAGTATTTTTTTATGAAAGTTACGAACAAAAAGTAATTTTTAGCTCTTACTTTCCATAAGCATAGATAATTTTATGATAAATATTATTAATTAATTTAAATAAATAAATACGAAATAAATTGTTTTAAAATGGGAAAAATGTTGAAAATATTTACAAATATAACAAAATTTTACTTTCTATCTGTAATAGACCATGATCTATCTGAGTCTATCGCTAAAGTGATAGATGTTTATTTGGGTCTATTGCTAAAGTGATTGATGTTTATTTGGGTCTATCACAATCTATCTCAGATAGTAAAATTTTGCTATATTTGAAAACATATTTGAATACGAATGAGAATTTTTTTTCCCCTTAACAACCCTCCAACACTAGCCCTAATTCTCCAAGAATTGGTACTATTAAGAGTCAAAATATTAGGCATGATTGGTGCTTATAGGGGGCCTAGGATAAAAAGTGGTGCATCCCTACATATATGGACTCTCTTTGTTTCTTTATGTAATTATAAACATTATTACATTCTAATGATTGAGAGGTTTTCAAAATAGCTATGATGAATAATTGCATTATTTTTCTCTCATTATTCATTTATCAAATTTATATCATCAACATATAAACAACACAATTTTTTTTTATTACCGACCTAGTAACATACGATGAAAATAACCTTATTTGATTACTACTTTCCTTTTTAGCTAAAAATACTATTGACTTAACGTCAACGGTTCAGTTCTTCTACCCCACATATGATATAAAAGAAAAAAGAAAAAGATAACAATAGAAAAACATCTAGCCCTAAACTTCCATTTTCATCAATTTTGATCATAAACTTACATTACAATTTTAACCCTCAGTTCAATTTTAGCTAACTCACCTACTAATTTTAATAAAAAAAAAACAATGTATATATATATATTCTCTGTAATTCGTTGAATGCAAAAGACGAATACATATACATAGTAAGTCAAACATTAAATATAGAGAAATACATATATATTAATAAAATAGATGTTATTCGGGTTGGGTTGGTTCAACTCAATTTCTTTTATTCAACTCGAAACTCAACTCAATTCGATAAATAAAAAAAAAAAAAATAAATTCGATTCAATTTAAATTATAATTTAAGTTGAATAGTGTTGAATAGTTGGAAGGGTTCGAATTATCGAGTCATTTGAAGACCTTAAATACTAGTATTCTTCTGCTGAAAAGAAATAAAAAGAAGTGAGAAAGTGTTGGAGAAAACTGCGGCATTCTTTTTGGTAAACGCGTTTTTTTTTTTCTTTTTTACAATGACTTTTCCCCGGGAAAAACTAAAAAAAAAATCTAGGAATGGGAGTGGAACACGCACCCAAATCCGCGCGTGGAAAGTAATTGGCATTTGAATATAATGCGTCCACCGATGATGGTCGACAAGACTTGGTGGACCCCAACTGAGTTGTGCCGGTAAGATTCTCACGCGCGTAAACCTCCTCCAGTCCTCCTCTCCTCTCCTCTTCACGCCCACACATTATAATACCCTTTTTTTTCCCGTTAAAATACCATTTTAATCCAATACTTTAGATTCCTTTTCTCTATTTATCTTTCTGCTCCCAATTTTAAATTTTTTATTTTAAATAAATCTTAAATTTAATCCTTCAAATTAATTTCCATTCAAATGGATTGAATCATAATAATAATAATTATAAACTAATAAAGAAGATGCTGTAATAGACATCAAAATTTAAAAATGTTGATGTCGATTATATTTAAATTAATAAATAAATATTTTACATTTTGTAAGATAAGTTAACATGTTTATTATTTATATTAAAAAAAAATTTCACAAATAGAAAAAATGTCAAATTATTTATAGAAAATAGAGAAAAAAAAACACTGATATATAGACCCTAATAAACTTCTATCAGATTAGGTCTATCACAACTATCTAAAAAAATTGTTACTTTGTGTAAATAGTTTTTTTTTTTATTTTTTTATTTTTGAAAATTACGAGTTGTTCGTGAGATTAGTTGAGGTGTGTGTAAGTTGGTCCAGACACGGATCACAGATATAAAAAAAAACTTTAGTTTTATAATTATTTGTCAATATTTCTCTAGCTTAATCTCTTTGTATGTGTGTGTGGGTAGAAGAGTGTTTATATTTGGTATTTGGCTGTTTTTATTGATATATGATGTTAGGTAGAGTTTTGAAGGGGAGAAATTAGAAGAGATCATCAGTTGCAAAAAGATGGGAACAATCACAGAGGCTTTAGAATGCTCTCTAAAAAAATGTTCTTTAAGCAGCCATCTTCAAACAACAACTCAATCTATTTCTTCTTCAGATTCTTCCAACAACGACAACGACGACGACGACAACAACAACAAAATCCCTTCTTCTATTCATCAATCAACCTCTTTGGATCTCAACTCCCATCTCTCTTTGCCTTACCATTGGGAGCAATGTCTTGATTTAAAGGTTTTTCCTTTTTCTTTCTTCATCCTCTTTTGTTTCTTACCTTTAATATATAATTCCCAATAAGAAACAAAAGTAGGGTTTGAGTTTTTCTTTTTTTAGAAAAAAAAAATCCCCCATTTTTGCCCTTTTAATGCTTCTACAATTCATGATGGAGGGTTAGGGTTTGAATTTCAGGATGATGGATTTATTTATTTATTTTATTTTTTTTTAATTTTGAAAGACAGGGGAGATATACTATATAAATTGGAGGAATGGAATGAAGGCAAAGGAAGATCCAAGGTCTACAAGAGAAGATGATCAATATAGTGAGATATGTTATTACTATTCTGACGACGACGACGAGAGCTCTTACGACAGCGAAGAGTCGTCGACGGAATCGTCAAATAACAACAACAACAAAAACAAGAAGTTCGTGGTAGAAGAAGAAGAAGAAGAAAAAGATGTTTTGGTGGTTGGAGGTTGCAAGAGATGCCTAATGTATTTTATGGTTCCAAAACATCTTGAAGATTGCCCTAAATGCAATGGTCAGCTTCTTCATTTTGATCGCTCATGAATATCAGACAAAACCCTTCCTCTATTTTTCAATTCCATTATTCCATTTCTTTTCTTTTTTTCTTTTTTCATGGGAAAAAGAGAGGAAGAAAGAGGAAGAAATTAAAAGAGAGAGAGAGAGAAAAAAAATCCCTTTTTCTTTTTTTTTTTTTTTTTTTTTTTTTTTTTTAATTTTTATTTTGCTTTGAAATTGTTTCCATGTGTATTTGTCAGAAAAGGGAGGCAAATGAGTTTTGGTTTTAGTTTTGGCTTTAGTTTTAATTATTTCATTTTTTTTTTTTTTTTTTTTTTTTTTTTTTTAATTTTTATTTTGCTTTGAAATTGTTTCCATGTGTATTTGTCAGAAAAGGGAGGCAAATGAGTTTTGGTTTTAGTTTTTGCTTTAGTTTTAATTATTTCAATTTTCAATTTTGAAATCTAATGGGAAATATTGGAAGAACGAGAATCATTTGAATGGGTGTCAAACTAGAGAATTTGAAGATTTAAATAAAATTACAAAACAAAAAAATAATAAAAAAAAATTAATTAATAATGTGTAATAGAAAGGCTCTTAATTATTTAAAATTTCTTACTATGTGGAAAAACACTTCATATATAAGTCAAAACTCATAACTTAGGAGTTTTATATTCAAATTTCATGTCCTTTTTTCGATTTGTTTAATGTATATATGCATACATGTAATTTAATGTTTGTTTTGTATCTGAGAGTGTATTGTGAAATTGTTTCTTCTTTTTAATATTTTGAAAATTAATTTTGGAAATTAACATGTCCAACCATTTTTCTATATAAAACTATTTTTTAAGAAACATTAATCTAGTTTAACACTATACTAGCTGTATATATGTTACTGCCATTGACTGTTTATATAAATATTGAAAAGTTTACTCTTTAAACTTTTACGTCCTGTTATAGATTATTCCTAAAGTTTTAACATGTTTGGTGGGTTTTTCAACTTTTAATTTTATATTCAATTAAGTTTCTAACAAAATATAAAACTTTTAGAAATTAATTGAATTCTTTTGTCCAAAAAATTTCTTTAACTTTCAATTTTATGCCATCTAGTATGTCTTGAATATGTTAAAGACATATTAGACAAAAAAATTGCAACTTCAAGGAGCTATTTTAGATGTAAAATTGAAAGTTTAATAACATATTAGACGATAGCGTCAAGGCAAAATGACAACCTGTGTCTAGGCTCTTAGTCTTGTATTCTTTTGTGAGCTCTATTTTATCTTAACATTCTCAGTATTAAGATTCTACATACATGCTAACTTAAATGGTCAATTCAAATTAACAAGACAACATAAGTTTCAACAAAAGAAATAGGAAGATAAGGAATTGGTGCAAGACAGTTACATTAGTTAAGCCATGTTATTCTTTAAGAGTATCTATAAGATCGAATCCCTTCAAAAAAAAATTAGCTCATAAGTAAAGATAAAGATGAACATTTCATTGAATTAAAAGTCATGAGTTGCAATGTAGTAGAATGATATCAAGTACAAAAAGTCTACAAATCTAGGGCTCCTTTTAGGTTTGATTCAACCTTCCTCAAGGTGAATATCACTCTTCATAATTGCCTCTCGGGCTAGGATAAACTAACAAGACCTGAATCTTTAAAGGAACTCTCATTTTTGAAGAGGAAGAAGTTTCCTCCAACTATTGTGTGGGTTCTTTCGTCAAACTCGGGTTCGCCTTTCCTTTGATGATGCTGACACTTTATATAAACTCCATATCTAGTTGAATAATGAGTGAAACTCATGCTCCATGAGATCCCAGTCAAATTTGGAGAGAAAAAATGACTTGGTTGCGAAAAAATAACAACAAACAAACTACTGCGAAAATCCCATTTGACTTAGTCTATGGCACAATGCGGTCGCATCTGGGCAGTTTTCTAATTTTTTTTGCAAATACACAACTATGCTCATATTGTCTCAAACCTAATTCACTTCAAAACATCCTCAAATCACCCAAAATGACTTGTAAGCATGTACTGACTTATATTTTGACTAACTTAGGACCACTCGAGACTTTAATGACATGCTTTATACCTAATTGTCACTAATTTAAAAGCAAAAAGTATGCAAAATATGACATATATCACTAATTTTTTAATTTCATAATTTAAACCTCAAACTTGAAAAATTATATCACTTTTAGACCTACTCTTTCAATTTCATCACACTACTACAACAAGTTGGACCTTTAATGTCGGCAAAAAAAAAAAAAAAAAAATTGAGCGCACATATGATGTTGAACGAAGAAAAAAGCATTGAAAAAATTGACCGACATTGTAGGCCTCCTTCCTCTCTCGCGATTGTCTTAGTAATACCATCTTTCTCTCTTGATTTTTGAGTTTTTTTTTTTCATTGTGAGAAGTTTGGATTTGTGTTCGCTACCATAGATCTTGGGTTTTGATAACTTGTAGAAATCCAAGTTATTTATTCTTTTTTCTTCGAATATTTGAGGTAGCTTAGTGAATGATGTGTTATCTTCGGTAGAAAATCATTAAAAAGTATCTTTTTTGCTACAAGCATGTGTAAAACTAATTGCTCAAGAGGGTAAGTGATTGTGGATTTCACTAAGCAAACTTATCTTCAGAGATGAAGACAACCTTACACTTATCAACTAAATCTAAAGCATGCATCATAGGAATATGACTGGTGTGGCTAAGTAGCCGAGAGATTAAGAGGATTATAAGTTAAAAGCATGAACGGAAGCTTGATGTAATGTTCAAAGGAATGATTCGTTGGTCATTCCATCCTCATTTCTTTCATCTGTTTCTCCCTTTAAACATCAACTTTGCACTGCTGTGCATCCAACATTACACCTTCACTGCCGACTCACATTTTACCTTCATTGTTTCTTTCATGCTTTTCACATACAAATCGTAATATCGAGTAATTTATCACTGTAAAGCAGTGTAGGAATCCATCTTTAAATCAAGATTAAACAAAGTCTTTGAAATTCGACTTTGGAACTCACCGAGATTAACTCTTATTAAATTTATACTTGGACTTTATAAGAGAAAACTTGTGACGATTTTCTAGACAACAAGTTTTCTTCATTATTTGTGAACAACTCTTAAAGTTACGTTGTTGTTCGTGGTTTTTTAGCATTGTTGGTAGTGTGGGTGTTCGATGTTTAGATATGTTTGTTTTAGCATAAATTTTTCCACCATTGTCCGTTTTAGCCTTTGTTTGTGGGATTTTCAGTGCATTTTACCTGCTAAATCTAATTTTTTTTTAATAATTTTCCTCCACCATTTTTGTAGAGACTTAAGAAGAAGAAGAGTATGTGGTAGATCTTTCCTTTAAAAAGGGCGACAACAACGATGACAGCTACAATGGGTGACGACATTGATGGAGTTGGAGGAGGGGTCGAAGAGGAAGAGGCCGAAGAGAGAGAGGAGAGATAGAATTTTAGGATGTAATTAAATTAATACAATTATTTAAGTTTGAGATTTAAATTGAAAAAATTAAAAGTTTAGAGTTAAAATTGATGCAATCTACACAAACGTTTGAGGTTTAAATTAAAGAAATTAAAAGTTTAGAGTTAAAATTGATACAACATGTCAATTTAGGGTAAAAAATAGAGAAATCTTCACAAATAAAAAAAATGTCAAACTATTTACAGAAAATAGTAAAAAAAAAAAAAAACAGTGATAGATATTGATAGACTTTTATTAGCATCTATCAGTGATAGACATCTATCATTTCGATAACGGATAGACACTGATAGACTTCTATCAGCGTCTATCACAACTATATAAAAATTTTGCTATTTTATGTAAATAGTTTTCCTTATTTTTTTATTTTTAAAAATTTTCCTAAAAAAATAATCATTTTTTTCCTTTCTTTTGAAAACAAATAGCTTTGAACTTGTGATTGATAGGTTATAAAAATAGTATATATCAAGGGGTACGCTTTATTAGTGATAGACGAAGGAAAAAAAAAAAAAACACATTAATTCCATAATTTTATCAAGTAAAATATTTCAATAGGAGTGCGAAAAAATATTACCACATAATTACAACAAGTATTTATTTGTGTGACATAGTTGAAAATATGATAACCAATTAAGGCATAAATGTTCGTTTATGAATCCCTTAGTTTATTAAAAAAAAATACATTCCATAGGTTTATCAGTTAAATTATAAGTCTATACCATGAAATTTTAAGCTTGTGTTTAAAAGGTCTCTGTTATCTAGTTATATGTCTATTAAAGGATGCAATAAATCAATTATTATTTCCATATGAATTAGTGAAGCTTTTTTGTTCATGAATACACTTTGTCTAAGAAAACTCAATTGCGTCTCAAATATAAAAACTAAATCAATCTCTCATTGTTGCAAATTAAGGAAAACTTAAAGAATATGCAACATGGATTAATGAAACAAACAAGAACAACTTAGGTAATAAAACAAGTAATGCTCATGTGAGAGTTAATCGATCAATTTAAAGGATAAGTTTGAATTAGGTTGATTTAGCTAGCTTCTTAAAGAGTTAATGTTGAATTCTTACCAAAATAACACTCTTTTGGAGAGCTACTGGTCTCAGAATTTTAAAGCATGTCTAACGGGTCATATTATTGATCGACTTTTAATATTGTGTCTAAAAGGTCCTTGAAGTTTAGAAATTTCTAATAGGTCTCTGAACTTTCCACTTTATGTTAGCTTCTTGGCATATTTAATGTATTTTTTTAAAAAAATTAAATGATATATTAGATATAACTATTTTTTTGTTTAATAGGATCATAAACTTTCAATTAGTGTCTAGTAATTGTGTGAATTTAAAAAAAAAATTACTTCAAATATATATATATATATATATATCCTAGGTCGTGGACCTATGTTAGGCACAAAATTGAAATTTTAGAGACTATTAGACATAAAATTGAAAGTTTAAGAACCTATTAGATATTTTTAAAGTTCAGAGACTAAATATATACAAACTTGAAAGTTTAGGGACTAAAAATATAATTTACAAAAAAAAAAAAAAAAGGCATTTATCAATGTGTATTCTAAGCAATTTGCAAGTTATATCAGTTAAAACGTCAAACTAACAATTGTATCAATTTAAATCTTACACTTTCATAATTTAATAAATTTAGACCTTCAATTAGAATTTCATTTTCAAAAAAATACATAATTTTCACATGTGTACAAGAAATGTGAGTTGTTTTTCATTAACTCTCGTCTTCTACTATTTTTCTCAATTTCACTTAGAAATAATTATATGGAAATTTTTCTTCCTAATTTGGTGAGACTTTTTAGAAGATTAATTTTATTTAAGGAATTTTTGGCTCAGATATAAATAGCTATAAATCACTAATAAATAATCTACATTAGTTGACATTAGTTGAGAGTTTATAGGAGAAGTTTTAAAAATAGAAAAAAAAACATTAGTTGACATTAGTTTAGAGTTTATAGGAGAAGTTTTAAAAATAGAAGAAAAAGAAAAACTATTTGCACAAAATAAATTTTTTTAAAATAATTTTGATAGATGCGGATAGAAATCTATGACGGATAGATTCTAATAGAAGTCTATAAATGTCTATCAGTATTGTTTTTGCTATTTTATGTAAATAGTTTGATATTTTTTTTATTTGTAAAAATTTCTCGAGTTTATATTTGATACAATTATTAATTTGAGCCTTTGGTCGATACGAAACAAAAATTTTACGGATATAAATTTGATATTTTAACCAAAAATATTTTATACGTATTAAAGTTCTGGAAAAGAGATCAATTTTTTTAAGAAACAAAATTATAGTTTTTAATAAATAAAATACAAACTGATTTTTTTTTGGTTCAAATTTCAAAAAAAACTTTTCCGAAAAATGTGAAATTATTAAATTTAAATAAGAATAGAATATTATTATAAATATTCCCCCACTAACATCCTCACGAAGGCCACAACATTCTGTATCCATTTAAAATATTGGATACTAAATCATACTCTTTGATAGGTCATAGGAGAGCTTAATCTGTTATTTTTTTTTATCTTAATATATATTACTGTTATAAACCTTATTTTTATTAATTTCATAATTAATTAATTATATACACACACCCAATATATAATTTTTTTAAAAAGAACAGTATAAGACTTCAAACAAATGCATAAAATTACATATGTTTTTGGGAAATTTTTAAAAATAAAAAAATAAAGAAAACTATTTACACAAAATAACAAAATTTTTAGATAGTTGTGATATATGCTGAGAGAAGTACGGTCTATCAGTGATAAAAATGATAGAAGTTTATCACTAATAGATGCTGATAGAAGTCTAAAAATGTCTATAAGTATTTTTGTTTTTGCTATTTTCTATAAATAGTTTGACATTTTTTCATTGGTTAAATTTTTCATATGTTTTTATATTTAATCAATTTGTTTGACAGACAATTTAGCTTCTATTTTTTAAAATTATTTTCAACTTCTGTGTTCCAAAAATCATACAAATTCTAAATAACATTTTTATCTTCTGGGTGTATTTAGATTTCAAATTTTAAAATTTAAAATGCCGAATTATATTAAAAAAACAAAAATATCGAGAAATATAGTATTTAGTATTATAAACTCAACTTTTTTTTAATAAAAATATAGGTATTATGTAATGCATTGTAAATTATAAGGTATCACAAAATTATAATTATACAATTTTTTTAACACAAAACATGTTTATAAATAAATTAATAATAGTTTATATTCAATGTTGAGGATCCTACGTTAGAAAAGTTAAGGGACCTTATACTCTTAATAAGATAAATGAGGCTACTCCTCTCATAGCCAATTGGTTTTGAGATGGAAGCCCATATTCTTTGATATTCAACATAATATTTAGTCATAAGACATAGTTTTATGGTTTAATAAATATATATATCAAACGCATTTAAAACAATTGCTTAAACTAGAACCCATATTTTGAATTTGCTCCCGAACACATTGAAAATCATGTGATACAACTATGTTTTCATTGAAATTTCTTGTTTTCAAATTTTCTATCAAACAAGGTCTATATCACCTTACTAACTCAACTCAAATCTTAAAAATTAGGTTAAGTTAAACAAATTAAGTTTTGACTGAGATTGGGCTGATCTTTTTAAAAATTGATAAGTTGTACTCATGAATTCTATTTCAATGAAATCATTATTTTTTTTTTTCATTATGAGCTAATTTTATTTTAAGAGATTTAGTATTGTAGATGCCCTAAAGAAAATAAAATGACTTGAGAAATTGCGTAGCATTACACCCGTTCCTTTCTACTATTTTTTTTTAAATTTATGTTTTTTTTTTTGTTAATTTGAACCGGCCATTAAAGTTAGCATGCAAGTTGAGTCTTAAATGTTGAGTAGGTTAAGGTAATGTACGAAGTTCACAAAAGAATATGGAGACTAAAGGTCTAGACATAGGATGTCGCGTGACCTATGCCATATGACACACCATATGACTAAAGGAGTACTACATGTAATTATCTAAGTTATAATCAACCATAGACATATAGGTTTGATTACTTAGATTTCTATGGATGTTTGAAATCAAGGCTAAATAGAAGTTAATCCTGGTTCATGATATAAAGGTTTATAATCCAATCGTAAACTTAGTCCCTCTTCAAGAGTTAGTAAAAAGACAGGACCCCATTATTCAAGTTATGAAATCATGATTTAAAGAAACTACTCATCTACTTACCAGATGTACGTATGAAAGACGACGCATTTTATCTTGTGAGATTATGTTATCAGCTCCTTATTTGGTCAAATCCTCAAAATGGTAGGCCTATATATTGAATCGACTACAAATGTTTCTCTCACCCATGCAAATAAAAAAGTAAGCCCTCACAAGCTTGAGTTCATAACTCACACAAGATTACAATTGAGTTGCATATGATCATCTCGTGAAATATTAATCTTTTCAACTAACAAATTAATAAAAAGAGACTAAATATTTCATAATCTAGTCTCATATAAACTAATCAGGTATGATTCATCACATATTTTCACATGAACGATTTGGATAAAAATTATTTGTGACTATTATAAATTGAATCATATCAATAGTATCACCCCATGGTAAGATACATCAAAAACCTCATCCATTTACTATATATAAACTCTTTATACTTGAACATGATCTTTTTGTATGTTAGTTATATACTATAGATTACACTAATAACCTTGAAAATTTTATATAATAAAATATTAATTACAATGCCCTTTAACACATAAACTCCGACCAACAAATATAGCATTACAAATGATGGGGTAGAAGTACTCGAACGTTCGACACTTGTTGAAGGTTATTATGGTTTTAACTATTGAGCAACGCTATCTGTCATTATTGTATAGGCTGTAGCGTGTTGTTCAAACTTTTTTTTTAGTACAACAACTATGGTGTAAGGGATCGAAGCTCCAACTTCTAGAGAAAAAGATCATGCCAATTATCGTTGAACTAAACTCACTTTGACATACGTGTTGTTGAATCTCAAAATAAAATACTTGTAATTATTTTATATTTTATTAGAAAGAATGTTATTAATCAAAATAGTACACAAAGTTACTAACTTAATTTTTTTAAAACCAATAATTTAAAAAGTTTAAATAATAGTCAAAATGAATAAAAATTGATACAAAATGCAATTTCCTTTTTAATTGAATATAATAAATAAATAGAAGTAGAGTAAGAAGAAGGAAGAAAGAAAAAAAGAAAGAAAGAGAGAAATGGGAGAGGGAAAGAGTCAGTCTGACCAAATAATGATAAGTTGAAAAGGTGAAATCCATATAGGATAAGAAAGAATTTTACATTTAACAAGAAGTAACTTTAATTTTTGACAGAGATGAGAAGCAGTGAGAGAGATGGAGGGAAAATAGGGGGAAATTGAAATTAAAAAAAAAATATATACTTAAATTAATTTTATCTACTTTTATCTCTTGTACTTCGATTTTATTTCATTTTAGTTTTCGTATATTATTTAAAATTTATTTTGATTTTTTACTTTTACAAAGTGACTGTTTTTCTTCTTTATCCGAATGGCAACCATCTGCAGTGGCGTTTTAAAACATAAAGACTGATGTTGCTTGAAATTATGAATCTTAAACAGGAGGTCGTGTGTGTCTTGCTGGCACAAAGTTCATTCATAATTGGATGAGGTTAAAATTAAAGCCTCTTGAAGCGATGGTGAGTTGTCTTTGGATGGAGAGCGTTGCCCAATTCCTCCATTTAAATCTCTTGGTGGAAATTTGATTGCTCATGTTCGTCGATGCCAAATTGTTCTAGTGTACTTTCTTGCGTCTAAAGTTTTAGAGGAGTATGAGTCTTCCCGTCTTTACTACTGCCTATCCATAGTAGCTTTCGATGTTTTTGTCTCGTGAGGTAGTCTTATAGTTTTATCCTAAAAAAAAAGCCACCCTGTTAATTACTCCATTCCTTTTCATCCCCACCTCATTTTTTTTTCCCATAAAAAATTTAGCGTTACATTCAATTTATTAAACTTTTTAAAATATATTCATAAATTAAAAATTTTGTAAATATGAATGGTATATTTTAAAAATACAATAACAAACAAATTTTTTTTTTAAATTTAGTTTAAAATAGCATTTTGGTCTTTATATTTTAAAATTTATTCAATTTTAATTTGTATACTTACAATTGTCCAATTTTAATCTATGTACTTTCAATAAATCTCAAGTTTTGGCATCTATTAAAATTTTTATTATACATTTTCAAAACATATTCACATATTTTATTTTCTTGCATAAAAATTATTGTTATTATTTAACCAATTTTTGATGAACTTATAAATTTAAAATTTATTGAAAATACATCAACTAAAAAAGATATAGGAATTATATTAAGCTTAAAATTACATAAACCAAAAAGTAATTAATATTTATAAAATTAAAAAGAAAAGAGAGAGAGAGTAAAATAATTGTAAAAATCACGAGAAAGGTGGTGGGAAATGGTGAGGAATGCCACATAACATAACTAAAAATGAAAAATTGCAGAGATGGGTCTGTTGTTTTCTCTTTTTCTGCTTTTGGAATCTTTTTTCTGAAACTATTCTCTGTGGTTCCGACATTATCTCTCTTCTCTCTCTCTCTCTAATATTCCTTCTGCCACCAACATACTACCAAAACTCTCTCTCTCTCTCTCCTAAGAATCGGACTTTTCATGTTTGTGGAATCTTTCTCTGAAACTATTCTCTGTCCTCCGACACACCCTTTCTCTCTCTTCCCTCTTTTTTTTTTCCTCGTTCAAAATCGACAAAAAAAAAAAAAAAAAATTTAACATAGTATCAGAACTATAAATTTTAAATTTGAACTCGTGTAAAAACATTTTCTTTATTACTAATATCTAGTGTTAGAGTATGTTGATATAATATATTGAAATTACTATAACTTACCGATTTAAGTTTTTGGGTTGATGGATGATTTACCACTAATTTTATATAAACCCTTATAAGATTACATTCGAAGTATCCATCCACTAAAAAATATTATGATTTATAATAATGCAAATTGTATTGAAATGAAGTTCTAATCGTGGGAATAAACTTTAAAATTTATTGATACATATATATATATATATATATATATATAAACAATTTACTATTGAATTTGTTATAGATAATTTTGGACATATATATGAGAAGTTAAAGATTAAGAGAGGAAGTAAAATTTTGAAGTAGAAAAGTTGTCTCGTCCCAAACAGACTCAAAATTGACAGGGAACAGGCTTAGGCGAGAACTACTGAAAAGTGAGTGAGGCGATCGATTGGGTTATATACGGCCCAAAAAGGCCTGCCTCAAACTTGGAGGCTAAGGTCGAGGCAAGTCTACCTCAACTGATTCCCTTGTGCAAGTCTCATATAACCTTCTTAAGACTAATTCATAAAAAGATAAAGGAAACTCTACATTTAACTCCTCTATATATAGAACATAATAAGCAACTTTAATATTGAGAGATCAATTTTATAGACTTTTTAGCAAAATTATAAATATAAAGAATTTTAAGAAATAAATATTTCCTTTTTTAAATTAAGTTAAATCTTTTATTTATTGATATATTAGGTCTACGTTATTAGTACTTTTTTAAATAGAATATTTTGGTTGGATTGATTTTTCTACACTATTATGTAAATGTTCATTCATCTATTAGGTTGATGTTGAACTTATGGACATATGAAAATATGAAAATATCGATTGAAATTTTAAACTCTGGTTAGTGTGAGTAATACAAAAATTATAATATTTTTTATAATGTATTTTAATAGAAATTTGTTTTAGGTAGATTATCTATACAAATATACAAGAAAGACCGCGTAAAAAGTATATATTTAACCAACTTTAAATTTGTTAGGTTATGATTTTATTATTATTATTTATTTTGAGAATAGATTATATCATTTAAATTAGGGTTGGTTTACTTTAATTATTAGGGAAATTGTTGTGTATAGAAAAAAAAACAAAACTAATTACACATATAGAAAAAAGCCCAACTCAGGTTTTTCTATTTCTCACTATTTTTTTTCTATATGTATAATTAGTTTTGGTTTTTTTTCTATTTTTGAAAAGACCCATTATTATTATTATTATTATTATTATTATTATTATTTTTAAAAAAGAGGTTGATTTCGCATTTAAGTTGGAATTCTTTATAGGAGTAGAAGTAGAACTGTCGTTATCCTTTTAGAATATATAGATTGGTAATTTATTTACCATTTTTATTAATACAAATAACCTATGTTATATTATTTAGGCTAATCGCAATGTGTCGCATTTTTAAGGTTAATTATTAATTGTATAAAAATTCTCAAAAAAATAAAAGTGTATAGCAACGTTTTGAAAGAATTACAAATATACCAAAATATTTATTCGTGACAGGCTGTCATTAATGGACTCCAAGAGCTATATCTAAATTTTACTATATCTGCATTTTTTTTTGCATTGTGCTATATATGCTAATACTTTCGACCTGATTGCTATATTTTCAACTGTCCCTATTATTTATCTATTAGCCAATGCGACCATAACCTTAACTGGCATAAAACTTAAATTATTGAACTCAAGGTCAAAAGTTTGATTTCTCACCACCCCATATATATGTGTGTGTGTATATATATATTTGTTGACAACGAAGTTCTAATCATTTGCACATCACTCTCAATTCTATTGTTATTCTCATTGCACAAATGTACCTAAAGTACTTTGTAAAAAAGTTATGGTAGAATGTAATTACCATAATATTCACTTCAAAACTACCAACTTGAGCATAATCCAATTAGTGAAGGCATACCCACACTCTACAAATTATTAGTTAAAGACAATAGACTTTAATACTACTTTTATGTTGTTTCATGAAGCATACTTTATTAAAGAATTTTTTTGTTAAAAGTAAGCACTCTCAAACATATCTTAATCAAATTTTGATTAAGAAATAGCTAAAAAAGTAGCAAAATTTATGTCAAATATTACTTCACAAAACAGTAACTAATAGAAAAAATAACAAATACGTAAATAAATAAAATTATAGTTTGAGAATTTGTTTAGAACATAATATTTACAAATTGTAGAAGTAGAGATTCAAACTTTTAACACTATAAGTTTGTTATAACAATCAATCATATGAACAATATTGTAAATATTTACGAAAATGGAGGGATTATTTATTTATTTATTTGAAAGGTTAATTAGTTTTCCATTCAAAACTTAATAAAGTAAATTTATGCGTTTACAAATGTCAAGGTAATTAAGTATTCTGTATTTAGCAACGATTTAAAATTTATTTTCATAAAAATACGTGAAATATTTTTATAAAAATGATTTACATGTTCTTTTAATTGTTTTCACTCGAAAAGAAAAAAAAAAAACTTTATACTAATATATGATATGACTTTTTTTGTATTTAATTTTTCTTTACACATGTTTATTCTAACTAATTTATTTTTTAAAATATATATAGTTCTTGCTTCTTGTGCACATACTTTAAATTCTCAAACTATTTTCTCATACTCGATATTTTTTTATAACTTAATGTTATTATTATTTATTATCTTTTTTTTCTATGTGCAAGTGAACTTTCAACGTAGAACAACATAATTAGGTTGAAATCTAAATCCATGAAAATTGTATTTAAGTTTATTTTACATTTTTTGTGCCTAAATAAAAACAAATTCACTATTGAATTTATACGCATACTACAAGAATATTAGTATATACCCATGAAGTTTTAGTGACATAGCTAAAATTCATATGTGAAAAAATATGTTTTTGTGACATTTTCAAAAGACATCACAAAAAATATTATTAACAATGTAATAAAAAACGAAGTGACATTGCTATAGAAATTGAAAATTATGAAAAATATTTAGCAATTTATAAATGACGTTGCTAAAGACTTTAATAAGTTGTTAAATATAAAATGAAAATGAAAATTAATAAAAAGATAAATGAAAAAAATTCCCACATCAATTTCCTTGCTACCTTTTAGATTTTAACAACTTAAGTTGGATCTATTTAATTAATTAAGTTTATACTATCATAATTTTTAATTACAATTGTTGAAATTAAAAAAAAGTAAAAGAGGGGTGAAATTTTAGTAATTGAGGTTTGCTTTGGAAATTAAATAATTAATGTTAGGCCAACATTATTGGTGTAATAAAAAATTAAGTAGAACATATGTTAGTTTTCTAGTTTTGTTAGATACACTATAATAATTTTGGCTTTAGATGTCTATTTTGAACTAATATCATACACGTATGATGATGGATTATAAAATGACATTGTATCACCATGTTATTGTAGGATACGATGACGGATGATCTTTGATGACGATTTTGAACTGGCATCAAAACTTTTGACATCATATCACGTGCCATCGTAGCATTTGATGACGGTTGTCTATCATGTCAGTTAAAAACTGGCATCATACCCATGTCATTATACATATACGATGATAGTTTGTTGCCGACATTGTATAGATAATCGGTGTGAGTTTAGAACTGACATTCTATCTACTATAACATGCAACAAATATATCAGAAAAATTTGGAATCCAAATCCTGCATAAAATAATTTTTACAATAATAATAATTCTTAGCCTCTGTTTCAATTAATTTATCCACACAAATATTCAACAAAACAGAGACAAACTTCTAGAGAACACAATCTGTCATTCATTTCAATATTGATTAATTCACAATTGAGTTTTAATATAGAGCTACACAATATGTTTCAAACCTACACAAAATGTCTAAGATCTAGCAAAATTTCAATAAAACTCTACAATAGCTTTATAAAAAAAATAAAAAACAAGTTACACAATATGTTTCAAATTTACACAAAATGCCTAAGGGCTACCAAAAGTTCAAAGCGAACCCAAACAATATATGTTGTACAACCACGCAATCCGTTCAAGTTGACACATGCTTCACCCACTCAGCTAGTAACTCATCGAGTTCTTCTTGGGTAAAGAGTTCTTAAAATTAAACTACATCAAAGCAAATGAATAACAAATATTACAATAAATTCATTATTACTAAGTACACAATATGTAAATAATAATATTAAGTTATAATTGCAAATATGTAAATAATAATATTAAGTTAGGAATAATAACCGAGTGTATAATAACATTTTAAAAGAAATGTAAATATAGAAAAATCTATTAATGATATAGTCTATATATCGCTCATAGATTCTGATTAGCGATATGATCCATCAATGATAGATTTCTATTAGTGACTATCAGTGATAGAGTCTGAGAGTTGAATCTAAATTTTACTATATTTACAAATTCTTTTACATAATGCCATATCTACAAATATTTTAGGTCAGATTGCTATATTTGCAACTGAAATTGCACTCACATTTTAGCCATCTACTACGATCTCCATTGTCCACTTGGAGTTCAAAACATAAGCCCAAATCCAAATAAGAGGGATCAGGCCCAAAACTAAAGAAACCCAACATAGTCCACTAAAGGCCCATAAAATCTCAATAAATAAGTGGTTATTTAATATAAATAGTTTGAGTCGACTGGAAATTTATAGTCAACAAAGTCCACTACAAATTTGTTTAATTTGTAGATGCAATTTTGAAAAATATCTAAACTAAGATTCTATTAAAAAAATGTACAAACACAATAATGAATTAAAATTCATGTTAATTAGTTGTACAAAAGAAAAATTACTATAAACATAAAAAAAATATCAAACTATTCACATATATAGAAAAATTTTACTACCTATTAGCGATAGACAACTAATTGAATTTGGATATTAGTTGGCCTTTGGGCCAAATGAAGCCTATTTTTAGACTTAATTAGACTTTACCCAACTATTAATACAAAATTGGATCAAATAGTTTATTCAATCCAACGGTCATGATGAAAACACATGGCGTCATCGAAATTCGCCAATTTATATCTTTATTTGCAATTTGGAACACATGTCAATTTTTAATTACTTCCAAATTCAATCTTTTGTAATTTTGCCATTAATTTAAAAAATAATGTAGTAATTTATGATTGATCCAAAATTTCTCATTTAACACATGTATTAATTTTTTTTTTCTTTCAAGTGAATTATTTGAGTCCGTATGCCCATAAGGGTGTTTTTATCACTTTAGGAAACTAATATATTTGGAAATACTTCAAGCATTTATCCATTTCAACATCTATTAATTAAGTAAATAAATAAAATATGTGCCCAATTAATTTTCTACAAAATAATTTGTTTAAAAAACTGATAATGCTTAAGGTTTTTTTTTTTTTTTTTTTGAATAAATATTAGGTTTGAAATAAAATAAGATTTAAAATAGGTTAAATTGCAAAACACAACCCTAAACTTTAGTCAATATTTAAGAAATATCTTCATTAATTCAAAAGTTGTAATATTAATCTTGACTTTTTATAAATGTTTTAGAACTATTTTTAAAGTAGAAATTCTTTAAAATATTGATTGTAAATTTGGATGTAAAATAAGTATAGTGGTGACTTTGAACGATGACACAGTAATCAGACCCATTATTTATTTAGAGAGTGAAAATAACATATTTATTTATTTAAATTATAAGAATATTGGTCGATATATGAAGAAAAATTTTAACAGATAGAAAAAATGTCAAACTATTTACAGAAAATAGTAAAAAAAAAAAAACTAATAGATATTGATATATTTTTATCAGCATTTATTAGTGATAGATTTCTATCATTTCTATCACTGATAGACCCTGATAGACTTCTATAAGCGTCTATGACAACTATCTAAAACTTTTACTATTTTGTGTAAATAGTTTTCCTTATTTTTTTTTATTTTTAAAAATTCCCCGTATATCAATTAATATATTCATAGAATTGAAATTTCAATATTAATAAAATTATTTAGAAAAGATAAAAATGTTATTTTGTTAATTTAAATATTTTTTAGGGTTGTTTTCAAATATAAAAAATGAGTCAAACTATTTACAAATATAGAAAAATTTAATAGTCTATCAGTGATATATCACGATCGTTCAAGCGATAGAATTCTATCACGGTCTATTACTGAAACAGTGAAATTTTTCTATATTTGTAGATATTTTGATATTTTTTATGTTTATAGTAATTTCTCTATTTTTTATGATTATTTTAGGAATATCTACTACCATCGATTTAAACTTATATTTTCATTAATAGTGCTTTACAATTTAAGATTTTCAATATGTATGTCGATATTAATTTTACATATACTCGTCAACATGAGCATAACTCGACTGATATGAATTTGTATTATCAACCTCGAGGTCTAAAATTTAATTTCTTTCCCCTACATATATTGTAAAATAAAAAAAACAAAAAAAAAACTTAGCATGTGTATTCTTATAAATCAATTTGATGGAGCTATTGCTTCACACATATGAAACTATCATTTGATTACATATTTTAATGTTAAGTACTAATTGTCATCGTGGGGTTTGCTGGAAGCCAACTCATATTCATGATTTCACTTCAAAAATCACATTAATTAAACTAATAAAATAAAATAAATCAACCTATACTCCAAGCTAATTAGCTTAGGAATGCAAAAAAACCCAAATGGAATATTAAGTTATACTCAATGATATGTTAGGGATGATCAAATTAAAATATTGATGTTGTTGTTGATATTTCAATTTTTCTTTTACAAATATATTGAATTACAATAAAAAAAGATTTCATAGCTTGAGGTCGAAGCACAAAATAAAATGCAATCACAAGAGTTATAAATCAAGACAAACATAAAATAGACAAACTCACCTATTAAAAGCTTCAAAATACAACTCAAGAAAATAGATCTGAAGAGGAAGAATCTAGCCTGAATCCTCCGAATGGAAGTCTAAAGCTACTTAGAACAATAGAGGTACACATCTGACTGAACAACAATTTGAAAAATTACCTAAAGTGTGTAAGGTAGCATCATAGACTTGAAGGTTACGCTCCCTCCAAAATATAGTAGATGATAGTATACCAGACTACTGGTTACTCACCAAACGATTGACAAATGATAAATCTAGTTAAATTTTGTGCCTTACTGAGAGATTTATGGAAGCATCCACCTTTCACAAGATCACATTCTCTGAAATATTCTGACACAAAAGGAGCAATCACAGAATAAATGGTCTCAAGACTCAACTCGGTTCATCATTACAAAGAACAAAAGCATTAGGGATATCTAGACACAAGAACTCAAGCAATAAATGAATGTCTCTCGAAATATTACATCTAAACCAAAGGAGACTAAATCAAAGTATCACAGGATGCCTTGGGATGCAAGGACTCTCAAGCACTAACAACTAAAAAGACTCGTAATGGGCAAGGAAGTCAGGTCACTCGATCCTCCCTATGTGTACTTCTACCATAATCAAATCTACCTTCCCTGAGAATTGTACAAGCTCTCTAAAACTAGACTGCAGCTAGATCCAAGACCATTTTGGACCGAGAAAATTGTAAACTTTGACATAAAGGGAACTATAAGCATCTAAAATTACTATCATGCTATAATGTCGAAGAATAGGTTCGCCTTCCAACCAAGGATTAAATCATATAGAATAATGATGACCATCTCCAATAGAAAAATGAACCAAGGTTTGCAATGATGTATCGATAACTAGAGGTGAGTACCACCTAGAAAACTCTAATGATGTATCGATAAAATGTCAACGACAAATAATCCTAAAGATAAAAAAGGGTGCATTTACCTAATTGTAATCAAGAGTTGTGAGACCCACCTCGATCTCCACCATATTTTGTTGCACCAAATCTCTAATCTCATTTCCCCAAACTTTTTATTTATTTATTTATTATATATTTTTTAACACATTACAATTATTTATTTATTATTATTTTTCCATCTTATTGCTTTCCCTGATCTTCATCTCCCTTGGCCCTCTCTCTTCAATTTTTGAGAATGATAAACAATAGATTAAATTGCAAATTTGAACATGGTTTGTTAAAACTCTCATAAATAGTAATCACAGAAGGGGTCATTTGTGATAAATGTATCAAAACATAAAGACTATTTATGAAATTTTATCAAACCATGAGGACTAAATTTTAACGGATTAAATTCTAAATTTCTACAAACCACATGGACTAAATTCGTAAAAAATTGCAGGAACAGCAGTAATCAAAACAAAAACATAGCATCAGCGATTAAGAATTCTTTCAAGGCTGCAGACATGGGAAGACCCATGTGAAATAAATTAAAAAGAACTTTTAAAAAATTACAAACAAAACCAAACCAAATTGGACATAGGGCTGATCAATAACTCAACAAATTTTGTTCCTAAAGTTCCAACAAGTAAAAGAATTACTTTCTCGAAACATTCAGCAATTGCATTTGGTGAGATTGTTTCATAAGATAAAAAGCATTATGGGATTACTGTTCAGAGTTAGAACACTGATATATAATCCTTTTTCATAAAAAAAAAATGTTTGAACCTTGATAGCTGCTTATTGATCAGAGTCGTCGCCGTTGCAGTTCAAACTATTATCAGAGCATGGCAGGCACGATTTGTTCTGGCAGTCGGGATGATCGGTCAAAATCTCCGAGATAAACTTGATCAAAGAACAGAGCCCACCCAAGAAATTATGATCAATAACACCATTGCTATCGACAACGTGTGCAAAATCAACGAGTTTAATCGCTGCGTTCGACTTAGTTTCCAACATAGATTCTTTATCATACACCATCAGCACTGAGCTAGAATAAAAATGGTAAAACTTCTGATCTTCAAACCAGGTTTTGAGCTCCAATAATTGTGCCAAAATCCCATTTGAACCACCATAAACTGATGATGCAAAAACACAATCAAGATCATCCACATCAGAATCTGCAGAAGCATTTGAAGAAACAAATTTCTTCAGAATAATCTTAACTTTCTCAGCCGAAGAGTTTTGCAAAAATTTCCTCTCTGGCTTCCAGTATCCAGCTTTTTGACTCACATGAATCTGCAAGCCCGAAAGCCTAAACCCCAGAGCCAAGCTGGAGGTTTCTCTATCCTTCTTAAAGCACCTTTGGATGTACTCCTCAGAAGCTTGTGGATACCAAGTTCTTGAACCAATCTTAATATCCATAATCGATGGAATTTCGTAATTTGAGATGAGATCCTGCAAAACAAGATGGGGATGCAAGCCAGAACCATCTGATGCAGGTATATCCTGAGTTCCATGGAAGGCAGGGAAGAAGGCACGAATGTTATCAGGAACTTTGGTATTTGAAGAGAGTGATTTATAGAAAGCCACTTCCTTAGATCCTCGTTCATCCTTCTGTAGAGGCTTGAAGAAGAGCCCTGAATCATCTACAAGAGGACCCATCATTCCATCACTGGCTTGATGGCCAGCAACTTGATGATCCGGGATCTTAAACATGGTCTAGACTCTAGAGAGGAGTAGAATGAATGAAAGGCGGTTAAAATACTTATTGTCATAAACGATTTCCTTCTGTTACATCATCAAAACATTCTTGTAGACTCCACAGACAACAGAGATTAACATGAACTTGAATGAATATTATAACAATGCAAATATCCCTTCTAATCACACAATAATTCTGATGTCAATATAACTCTAGACAATCTAAACGACACATTGCATATAAGTAGAAGCTATAAATTCAAAGAAACAAGAAAGAGTGAGATCAAACATTATATAAGAAATTGAAGCAGCAGAAGCCACAGATTCGCAATTAAAGACACGCAATTCCCTTTAAGAATACAAGCAATCGCATTCCTGATCTACGAACTCATGCATAGCAAAGAATCAACGAAGTGAGTGAAACCATCCATAACGAAAGTTCAGGGGCAATCAAAGGCCGATAATGAAACGGAAATATGGGGGAAATTCAGTGAATCCTTCGGCGAATCAAACAACAAAAGGAATTTAGAAAACAAAAAAAACAACAGAGAATCTTACCAGATGTAAAGGGAGAAGGAAATGGAGGAAGAGAAAGAAGCGGCAATGGCGGATGGGAAGAAGAAGCGTGAGAGATTGGATTTATTTTGTTCGGGGGTTTTGGGCGGATTTCGCCATTGAATCGCTTTATAAAGGAGATGCTGCGCTGCCTCGGGCGGCGGCGGCGGGTGTTGCTGCAGCAACTGCGCATCTTCAGTCAACAAAAGATGACAACCTTTTTAGTTTTTATGACTTGTTTTCCTTCTTCTTTCACTTTTCTCATATCAAAAATTTAAATCAATTATACAAAATAAAAACAAAAATACTTACTTCTATTTTGGGTTTCCTAAATTTTATATACTCTAAAAATCAAAATCACCCTCCGAAAATTAACCTTGTGATAATGTCACAAATCACTTTGAAAATAGTATTATTTCAAATTGGGATTGGGAACGAGGATTTCAATTCGTTTCTATTTTTTTCTCCATCTAAATCAACACGAACAAACACATATTTTGAAAAGGTTAATCTTAATTGATTTCATTCGAATGAATCAACATACTTGCATTCATTTTAATTTTTGTTATGTATTGTAACAACCATTAATAACGAATGAAATTCAAGATAGAATTAATTAAACTTTTAAAATGATAAAATGTATCATTGGATTTAATTAGATAGAAACATTTGAAGGATTGCATGTCAATAGCACCAAATCATACTCGTTTCGATAATATGACCTAACGTTTCTATTAAATGTAATAAAGTTTTTTAAATTTATGAAGTGATAAGTAATAATATATTGTTACAAGATGAGATAAAATATGAGTATAATGGACAATGGAATATGATTAAAATAAATGCCTAAGATCTTGATTCATATCTGCACCCAAAAAGTCCAAAATTGCTCTCTTGACAAAAATGAATTAAATATCATTAATAAGAATTATTTCCCCTTTTTAATGGAAGTAAAGGAGAATAATAGACATTGACATGTGAAAAGGGAACAGAGAATAAATAAAGTAGTACATGAATCTCCCTTTCTTCCGTCATGATAAATTGAGAATAAATATTTTCTTTTAGTGATTTCATAAATTAACCTAAAAATAAATTGGGTCAAGTTGTTATTTGATGGTTTTTGAAACAAGGTTTACAACACTTTATTATTATTATTATTATTATTATTATTATTATTTTTTTAATATTTTCTTCTTTTTCTTTCTTTTTCTTTCTATTCTTCTGTTGCACTCTCTTCTTCCTCTAGGTATCTTTCTTGTATTCCGCCTCCAATAAAGGCAACAACGACAACACCTGATAGTTGGAGGCAACGTATATAATTTTTTTCAGTATACCAAACAAATCAAGTGTAAAAGGCATGCAAAGGTAAGAAAGTGAGCTAGAACGAGAACAAGAGCGAGAGAAGAAAAAAATTTATAAAAAATAAAATAAAATAAGCTTGACGATGTTATTAAAATGTTAGAAAGCTTTCACTTCTAAAAAATTTTAGATCATCAATACAAAAATCCCCTTTAACTATTTTAAAAAAGTATAAAAAGTAAAGTCTATATACCAAAAAAAAAAAAAAAAAAAAAAAAAAGGAAAAGAGCATAATCTCTCTCTCTCTCTCTCAAAGTTTAACTAGTTTGAAAAGTCCTAACTTTGTCTCTATCTCGTTTTTCAGAGAAGGTTTTAGAAGCAGACTAAAAAAGTAGCCAAATCTTAAGTATGCCAAAATAAAGGCCTCTAAGAAAAACTTTAGAATGTCCTTATTCAAAGTAAGATTAGTTAAATAATAGCTAGGAAATATCAAGACAAGATCTACTGACATAGATGATATTAAAAAAAGATGTGTAACAGAATATGACAGAAAACTAATATATATGATAGAATAAATTTTAGAAAACAAAACTATTACTTTACTTGGGAATCTATAATAAAGAGCATCTTCTTAGAAACTGTTCCTTCAGCAAGTTCAAAGGCTCACCTACAAAAGCATTTAGCCATTGTCCTATTTTGGGAATAAATTTATCCTTTTGATCTTCCTCATTGAGTCTCTTTGACTATTGAAGATAAAAAATATGTCCACTCTATTCAAGTTTTCTAAATGTTGATGCAAGAATTTAATCACAAGTCTATGTACGCAGATAGGGAGATGACAAGGCATAGCGTAACGTCGACCTACAACGAAAAACTCACGCAGTTGTGGTGCTTAACTTAGATTGAGGTGGTATTAAGCAAAGCTAGAATAGAATTGCATACTTGCATATAAAAAGATTTTTGTTGTTTGTAGAGTTTTTCTATGTCACTCGGTAAATCCATATCTAACATGACAGGAGGAATTCTACTAGTGCCGAGCAGACATCTCGACTTCACTACGACCAAAATCCGTTGCTTAGGTATTTAGTAAATTTTGATATCCTCTCATAGCAATTTGTTTGAGTAGCTTTCACTGGATCCATTTTCATCCCTTGTGAGTAATATATGATACTCTCTATTTAAACTTGGCCCTAACCTATCTACAAAGGAAAGAAATGCCTTATGTGTTAGTGAAAGGTAATACAATATTTTTGGTAAATAGAGGGCATGACTTTGATAAAGGGCTAAGAGGTCATGAATTCAATTCATAGTGGCCACCTATCTAGGATTTAATATCCTACGAGTTGTCTTGACACCCAAATGTTGTAAGATCAAGCGGGTTGTTCGTGAGACTAGTCGAAGTGCGTCTAAGTTGGTCCGAACACTTGTGAATATCAAATAAAAAAAAGGTTATACAAAATTTTGAATATATAATTAGTTTGAAACATTGGATATTGTACAAGATTAGACCATTTTAAGAAAATGTTTACATTACACATCAAAGATCTAGAAAATTTACATAACCAAATATATTCCTTACAAGGAGAAGTATATTTTGCACCTTAACTCTTCATCCAACGGCCAAAATAAGCCTATCAAAAGAAAATGATGAATATGCCTTAGATAATGGAGAAGGTAAGAATGAAGATTATTCTTTTCATGATAGGATTAAGATAAAAAAAACAAACTTCAAATATATAAAAGATATTTTAGAGATATATCAAAAAAAAAAAAAAAAAAAAAAAAAACTCTCTGAATCAATAAACTTGAAACTACACATTCATTTTTCAAGTTGTATCAAGGAGAATTGAAGCGGAAGCATACCTCTATCCATTATCAAAAATTGAAAGTGTGGTATATAATCTTCAAAGTCTAGATAGATCACTAATGTTTAATCTTCTTAGTTTCTCCTCCTTTTACACGGAAAAGAAAAAAAAAAAAAAAATTCTTTTTGATAAGAATGGAGTGAGAGAGAAACTGACGTGAAAATATTTGACATTGGAGACCATAACTCTGCTGTAACCAACAAAAAAGTAACTAGTCAATTACAAGTCACTTCTAATTTAGTCCCTCATCAAATTAGAAATAAAGTAATGGTATCTACACATTTTGCCTATGGTCAATTTATAAATACTCCTTCATACAAATACTTTTTCATAATTAGATCACTTCCTTTTGTTTAAATAAATAGCATACGAACACATTAAATAATACACATGTGGCCCATATTATAGAACTTTAACTATTTCTCCCACTGACCACAAATGAAACTTAACAAAATGTGACCTTATGAGCTCCAAAATTGCTAATATAAAGGGAGTAAACTCAAACAATCTAGTTTATTGGCTATATTCGTAAGGATCAAAGACGTTTTCATGACAATTAAAAGCAGCTAAACCCATCAATAATCACAATACCAACATAACCAAATGACGTCAAACTATAGATGCATGGTATGGAAATTTCATGAATATTATATCCTAGAGGGAAAAAAAAAAAAAAAACCCTATCATATGAGCAGTGTGTTCATGAAGGACCTTGGGCGGTAATCCCTTTGTAAGTGGAACTGCTATTATGTATTCTATGATATTCTCTTTTAAAATTCAGTTTCATATTTTGTTTTTTAAAAAATTGTGAGAAAAATTATATATATTTTTTCACAATTTTTTTACAGTAGTTTATAAACACTATTGTCACCTCTTAATTTCTTTAAAAGTAAACATTTGACTTCATAGTCAGTTTTTAAAAACAAAAACACATTTTTAAATCTTTTTTTTTTTTTTTAGTTTTGAAAACTTATTAGATTTTGAAAACATTCTAGAAAAGTAGATAATATAATAAATAAACTAAGAGGTAGAAATAGTGTTCATAAATTTACGGAAGACTGAAGATTGAAATATTAAGGCTCCATTTGGTTTTTGATTTTTCGTTTTTGAAAATTAAGTTTATTTCCTCTCAATTTCTTACAATAATTTTCATCTTTCTTAATTACAAGAGTTGAATTCTTAGCTCAATTCCAAAAACAAAAATAAGTTTTTAATTTTTTTTTTCTTCAAAAATTGGCTTGAGTTTTAAAAACATTGGTAAACATTAGCTAGATAACCAATAAAAAAAACTTAGAGGTGAAAAAAGTGATTATAGACTTAATTTTCAAAAACTAAAAACCAAATGACTATTAGTGAGTCTAAATAAATTAGTTCCTTTTTTAGGTTTTAAAAAGATTAAATTACTAGACATGATTTGGAAGATTAAACGATTCTGACTCTAATGTGTGACAATTGACAGTGTGAAATCTCTTCTGCATCTGACCCAATCTTGTCATTTCCCATTTGGCATAGTATAAAAATAATGTGTTTAGTTGTTTTGTTTTGTTTTTAAATATTAAATATATTACATATTTAAAATGAGTCTACATTTAACACACCTAATATTTTTTGCATGTAAATTTCTTAGATTTCTTCGAGATTTATTTATTTATTTATTTTTGTTCTTTTTGCTTTTTTGTTGAGAAAATTTCTTACTGTAGATTGATTTTTTTCCCCTTTCTTTCTTTCTTTTCACTATTTCTTGTTTTCAAAACTACTTGAAAGATTTCCTTAAGAAGATTTCTTTAAAAAAAAATTATACAAAAGTCCTTAAGTTAGTCTTGTCATGCTTTAAGAGTTTTAGGAGATGGGCTTATATATGAAATTCATAAGATTTTAAATTCTCGATTGATGATAGTCATCATGGATTGAACTCATTCCCTAAATCATATCCTTTTTTACCACTAGGCCAACCATGATGGTTAATGATGGGAATAAATTTCCTTTTGCACGATGATTTCATTATTACAAAAAATCAAACACGATCCCTTACCCATTCACATTTCCCAATCCCTTGAACCAAAACAGTCCCAGTTTTTTGTGATGTTAAGGGCAACAAAGATGTAGGTAAGGAAGAGTAGGGAAGCGAGAAAACTCACAGATATAATTCTGGACAAAATAATGTAGGGCTGAGCAACAGATTTTTTGACATGAATCCCAAGGACACCATTGGACAATTCTTTCTCTTCAGAGTAGAACTTCCTGTATATTTGGACACCTGAAGCAAGTTTCACCAACATAACCCATACAATATTCAGATGGTAGCTGGATCATTTCACACACATACAAGAGAGAGAGAACAAAAGGACTTTGTATCTGCAAACTAAACAGATTGGGTAAGGTTTAGTTTTTCAACAAAAGTGGAGTTACTGAGCTTAGGAGTGTTCGTGAGTTGGATTGGATTGGGTTGAAACATTCTTTAGAACCAACCCAATTATTTTAGTTATAAGTTTCTTCAAGCCAAACAACCCTTATTAAGTAACGAACCCAACTATGTAATATTTGGATTGAGTTGGTTCAAGTTATTATTTAAATTTCTGTTTTTAAAAGAAGTAAAATGTTAATATGTAAACAAGTTTTTTTAATTAATTTGATATATTGAATTAAGATTAGCAACTCAATTTCAATTTATCCTGAAAATTTTCTTTTCATAGTGTTTTTTTTTTGGTGGGGATAAGAATCTTTCCATAGTGTTAAACATTTATCTTAACCGTTGTTGGAGAATAAATAAGGGTTGTTTTCAAATATAGAAAAATAAGTCAAACTATTTACAAATATAGAAAAACTTTACTACCTATCAACGATAGACCATAATAAAATGTTATCGCTTGAATTGCTACTTTATAAAATAATAGTAAAAAGGCAAGAAGGATTATGTCAAAATTGTATAGAACAAAAGAACAAATAAAAAGTTCATATCAAAGTATTATCATGAACAAGATAATGAAAAATTAAGGAAATGAAAATTAAAGATATATTTTATCTTACCATCTGTTAAGGTTTTTACTCCAGGAAGAACTTTACCAAGACTCTCTGCTTTCAACATTGCAGAAAATGAAGGGTATTGACGTACATCCTGCAGAGTTTCAGAAGTTTGTATGGAAATAATGGATAGTGTAACTGTAGAAATGTCAATGTCTTGAATTTTGCAGAATTAATACCTGAACCTCAAACAACAAACATTTATTGAAAAGTATCAACGCTCCAGGCTGAATGCTGAACCAAAGAAGATGGTTAAAAATTAATGGAGAATAAAATTACATGCCACTTTGACATTTGGGTTGTTTTGTCTAGTTCAAGACTATCTCGCCAAACTATAAATGAACGTGCCAATAACAACAAAGAACTCATGTAACGTTTCACAACTATTGCAACTCAAATGTCTCAAGTACTGTAACATCTTTTTAAATGATGTGAACATTTTTTCTAAGAAGAAAATCGTGATGCAAGATTCCATTTCTGTTCTCATTTACGCAACTACATCTGATGTATATTCTCGTGTCCGTTTACAGAATTGAAAAATTTTTATACACCAAAAAGGAAAATGCACAACCATCTAAGAAAGCAATTTTATAATGGGAAAGTTTTTTGCAATACCGATTGTAATCACCAGCAGCACATCTTCCTTCCACTCTCTTTAGGCCATCTAGAACCAATAATATATTGCATGAGATAAATCAATGTTAAAAATCACAACACTAAACCAATACATCAACAAGTAAAATGATAGTCCCAAGAAAACTACTATTAAAGTGAACCCAAAAGCTTAAGCTAATATCGTTTATATATATCATAACACTCTCTTTCACGGGTGAACTCAAATTTTAATTTGATTTACAAAATCCAACATGTAAACTATTAATATCCATAAGAAGGAATTTTCTACGAGTTTCCTTGACATCCAAATGTTGTAGGGTCAGGCAGGTATCCCGTGAGATTAGTCGAGGTGCGCGTAAGCTGGCCCGGACACTCACGGATATCAAAAAAAAAAAAAAAATTTGCCAATATACATGCCATTGGTTATTGATTCAAGTCACTTGGTATTCAGTTAGGTATTCAGATTTTAAGCCTCTTAACCAATGAAAGTTATTGGGGTTATTTGTACTTGTAGTACACTAGTTGATTTTACATGGTAGAAAATTCAACTGTCAAGAATAAGAGGTAGAGGTATCCTAGTACATAGTTCAGTATAAAAGCAAAGCCCCTATGGTAGTGACGTGATTTTTTCTTTTAGCAAATACTTTGATAACAGAGTTGGCCTTCAAAATCCCCTACTCCTTACTTTCTTACATTTGGTTATTGAGTTTTTTGTATGATAAGTGCTGTGTACTGAGAGCTCTTGAGTGAGAGAGGATTGATTTTTACCTGTTCTTGTTCACATATTTAGAACTCTTAATACCATCTAGCACAAGCTTAAGAATGCACAGAAAATCTAATAGAATTACCTTTTAGCTGAGTAAAGAAAGGCTCCTGAACATGAAGCTGAAAGTTTACTGTCTTTAGAACCTGCAATGTGCAAACGAGTGCTAGATTAGACATAGGAGATGGGTGCTGGAAATCGTCATAATTATAGACTCGATCAATCAATTCTATGAATAAAAGCACTTGCATTTACTAATTCAGCTCCTCCTTGAGCAATCAACTCATTACATTCTTCTTTGTCCTCCAAGTCATCTAGTGACCCACACGATGCTTTGGAAACTGACTTCCAAAGAGTGGACACTAGATCCTTATATAATCCGGAAACATCTGAAAGAGAATTTGATATATCAAGTGTGAAGAGGACGACTTCTCAAGCCCCTCGTTATCCATATCAAAATATCAAAATATAAATCAAAAGCAGGACAGTTTGTTTTAACATTATGCTTGCTGAAGTAAAGAGAACAAATACATTTGGATAATATAAGGCCAATAAAATTAGTGCATAAATATAAGAAACTGGCAATCGACCTACATCCTTAGTTCCTTACACCTAAAAGTTTAACAAAAGACTAAGAGAAAAGAATGTCCAATTCCATGCCACGATCATGTAGTTAGGGGAAGGATTGAAGGAATATGAAAAAGGATAAAGGGAACTATTCTCTTCACCTCCATTAATAGAATACCCAATGTCCCCTATGATTTGAACTTATAACACTTCCTTTGAATAATTAGTAAAATTAATACCTTTCCTTTCTCAAAAACGAGATAGAAAATTGTCAAAAAAAACCGACAAATAGATCCCCTATAATTTAGCTAACATCCATCAACAGTCGAGCTTTAAAAAAGGACCAAAAACAGCCACAGAAACTAAAAGGCAATAAAAAATTCCAACACAAATTCCCAAATTCAGTCAAACACAAACAATCAATATAATAAAAGCTAACCACAAGAATATCCACTCCTAGATCGGACTTAAGATAAAATTAATATTGAAAACTAAACATTGATTCAGCAAAGTAGAATAAAATAAAAAAATCAAAAGAATAATAGTATTTCAACAGTCATATAATTGAAAAGCACATATCATCTCGCGTTTGCTTTGTTCAGACATGGAAGACGAACCAGCACTAAAATTGCTCATGAAATAGCACGGAGGGATGCAAATATGGAGATCTCTGAAAAATTGGAAGAACCCAATTACAGAGAATAGCTTTGTACTTTAACGCATTATGAACTACAATCAATTGTTTAATTTAGTTATGTTTTACTAAAAAGAAATTGAAAACAAACAAACTACACTCATAAAGTTCCAGAATCTAATTTGAAGTAGTGCATTTCTCCTTTACCCCACTGAGTCCACTACCAAAATCATTAACTCCCGAAAAGTGAATTTCAAAATCAACAGAGAGAAACGCGAGTTCAAGAGAAGCAATTTCTTCATTCTCTTCCGAAAATTACAAACTAGGGATTTATATTTTCAGTACCAGGGCGATCCAAATTGGGTGGAGGAAGATTGTCATTCAGGAGGTGGGAGCAGGAGTCTGTGGACAACCCTAGATCATGCTCTAGGGCTCCATCGATGTGACATTGGAGCGTGAACTTGAGCAGCTCCTCTAGGCAGTCTCCAAGCTCAACCGGCGATGATCCCGGTGAAGATGGCTGTCGCTGCATTTTTCTCTCTTTTTTCTTTTTTTCTTTTTTCTTCTTCCTTTTATTATTTTTTTTTTTTTTCCATTTTCGAAATTTGAGAATTAAAACAAAGTTTTTAAAAATAATTATTTTAAATGGTAAAACTGTTAGAAATATTTTAAAATATAATAAAATGTTATTGTTTATCATAGACACCGATAAATGATAGTAATCTATCTACATCTATCACTATAATACATTTTGCAATATTTATAAATATTTTGGCTCATTTTGCTATATTTGAAAACAACCATTTTTAAAAACTATTTTTTTTAGTTTTTAAAACTTGATTTGATTTTTTGAAACACTATTGAGAAGTAGATAAAAATTCAAGGGCAAAATACACTTCTAGTCTCTGGAATTTGGGATGGGTGTCTATTTGGTCTCTAAAGTTTTAAAAGATACACTTTAATCCTGAAGTTTTAAAAATGGTTCTCAATGGTCCTTCAATCATCAATTTGACCGTTAGGGTTGCATGTCAAGAATATTCAGGTAAGTTTGATCATATTGCTTGTGGAGTGTTCGAATTTGGAATAAGAAGCTAGTTCTCCTTATCTATCATTGATTAAAAGATAATCCAATTCTAATTCTTCCATTTGGATTGATATCAATTGACTTGAGTGATTTTGGAATTTGTTAATAGAAGTTCATTAAAGGGTTCCTAATATATAAATTTCTAGTGTTTTCATATTAATCTATTAGTGATAGACAGTAATCATAGACAAGAGAAGCCAACTGACATGAGTTTTTTTGGAGTATGGGCATTTAGACTTCTTGCATGAACTGGACCAATTTTTTGCTATATTTATAAATTATTTTGGACTTTGTTATATTTGTAATTAATTTGCACCCTATTTCTATATATATATATATATATATATGAACAACCCTTTCTTTCTTTCTTGAAAATTGTGATAATAGATTTTTTCTTCTTTTTTATAAAATTAACTTAGTATCCATAAAGATTTAATAATTTTTTTTTAAAAATAAATAAATAAATAAAGATTTAATAAATTGGATGGAAAACACTACTTTTTTACATTAAACTTTGATAAGTTTTTAAAGTCCCATTAAAATAATCTTTATTAAATAGATAACAAACTACATTTATTTTCTAACTCATTATAAAAGAGTATAATACTAAACCCTAAACCTATAATTGATTAAAGTATTAATAGTCTCTCTTAAACGCCTTAGAGATTAAAAGTTTAAATCTCTTCAATATCTATCTTAATCATAAAACTTAAAAAAATAAAATAAAAATATTATTGAAATGCTCCTCAACCTTAAGATGGGAGATTACAAAATATTTTGATTATCTTGTCCATCAATAAATACATTATCATATAATAGTAGGTTGTTTCCCTACTATGACTTACACAAAACCAATAAGTAGAAAAGAAAAAAAAAGAAAAAAAAAACCTATGCTAACTTATACATTAATTTTATTAGCTAATTTTAGCAAATATTGCTACCAATAGTATTTTTTTTTTAAAAAAAATAAATATTTAAAAGATAGAATAAAATTGTAACTTTTAAAACTACAAAAGCAAAATTGAAACCAACTACCATATATCAGCGACATTTTATATAATTTAGCTTATATACAGAACATAAACACATTTCGCCTCTAACTCTAGACATACCCAGAGATCGCTTGCACGGGATTCTCGGGATCACTGGTCGATTCTATCCTAACCAAGTAGATGAGAGCTATATAAGATGTCAATGAGTAGCCATCTCCATCATCTTTGGAGTTGAAGAATTGGGTTGCACCGATCCATCAAAATGGTGAAGTTTTTGGTCAATATTTGCTCTAATTGTCCAAATCAAAACCAAAAACATCATAACAATTGAAACAAAAACCAATCCTGCCCAAACCATATAGGCATATTCCTCCAAAGGCTTGCAATGGTCTTCTAAGATTTTGGAAAAGGCATCTTTCACTGTTTGGCATTCCACAAGACTTTCCATTCCTGGATAAACATTGAGGAAATCTTGTATTGAGTTTGTGTAAGCTTCCACTGTTTTGTACTCAAAATTGGACATGAATTGCCCATTCTCACACCCTCCATTGCTTTCATGAGAACATGTGAGTAGTTTTAGCACCTGAAATAATCGCAATATAATGTCGGTAAAGATCGGTGTCAATGGAAATGTGTCGCTATATACCCAAGAGTAGAGGGTAGAGATCGATCACTAAGACCCTGTTTGATGTTCATTCGGTTTTTGTAAATTAAGCTTATAAACACTATTCTTTCACCAATAAGTTTGTTGTCTACGTTCTGCTAATGTTTTAAATTTTTTTTTCTAAAAAAAAAGACCTCGTTTGGTAACCATTTCGTTTTTTGTTTTTGGTTTTTGAAAATTAAGCCTATTTCCTCTCACTTTCTTCTAATAGTTTGCATCTTTCTTAAGTACAAGAGTTGCATTATTAGCCAGATTTCAAAAACAATTAAAACAAGTATTTAAAAATCACTTTCTTTAGTTTTCAAAATTTGACTTGGTTTTTTAAAACATTAGTAAAAAGTAGATAATAAAGCAAGAAATTTAGAGGTGGGAGAGATGGTTATAGGCTTAATTTTCAAAAACCAAAAACCAAATGGTTATCAAACGAGACCACAGTTTTCAAGATTCTATTTTTGTTTTTAGAATTTGACTATAAATTTCACAAAAAAAAAAAAAAAAAAAAACAAAATCGTTATCAAACGAAGCCTAACATACGTATCAAGTCATCACATGTGGCTAGCTCAAATTTTGATGACTATAGTGTCTATAGTTTTGCTCTTGTTTGTTATAATGCAAATCTATTACCACATTGATTAGAAATAAGGAAGATCTTTAATATAAAAATGACGATAAGATTTCTATTGGTTATTTGACTTTTGTAAGTATAGAAACTAAAATTTAAAGTCTTTTTAGTTTTTAAAAGTTAAGCCTATAAACACTTCTTCTATCTCTTTTAGTACAAAATACAAGGACAACATTTTTATTTGGGGGACAACCTCTTGAATGTAAACTAAAAGTAAAATCATAGCTTAAAGTGAACAATAATAACGTCATACATCCTAATGTATTTACGTACCTTGGGGATGTCGCCGATACGAATGGTGTTTGCTGCACAGTTTTGAGGTTGGTATTCATAATATGGAGGTTGTGAGAAAGGATTGCAAACCAGAGCAATGTCTGGATAAGATACTGAAATTTGTGTGTTAACCTGCAAAAAAAATTTTTTTTTTAAAAAAAAAGGTTAAAATTGTGTAATTAATTAAGTTAAGTTGAACCAATTATGTTTTGTAAGCTTTTTCATGATGTATGCAGATAAAAGAAAAAGAAAAAAAAAAGGATCAAATGGGGTAAAAAAAAATATAAGTATATATAATTACCTGATTAACAAGATCATAAATATCTGAACTTACATCAGTGAGAACTGATTTTGCAGTTAGAAGCTCCTCACATGGGAGAATAGAGCTCAGGCTATTGTTATTGGGATTTTCTTGAAACATTTCAAGAGCTGTGCAAGTATCACTTGAGAAACTGAAATCAAACCAAAATCAAAATTTTTTTAGTTTTTAATTTGGGGATTTTTTAAAAAATAGAAAAATAAAGTAAACTATTTACACAAAATAGCAAAACTTTTAGATAGTTGTGATAGACGTTGATAGAAGTCTATCAGGATCTATTAGTGATAGAAATGATAGAAGTCTATTATTGATAGATGCTGTTAGAAGTCTATGTCTATCAGTGTTTTTTTTTTTGCTATTTTCTGTAAATAGTTTGACATTTTTTCTAATCGGTAAAAAATTCTCTATTAATTTTTGAAAATTGTCTTTGTTTTCTTAAGTCAGACATTTGAATTGGAAAAATCAACGAGTGGAAATAAATATTAATTGAAGAGTAAATAACATTTCAGGGTTAGAACACAGGACCTCCTGTATCACCACTTTGAATCACTAATTGACTTAAAAACTTGAGTTAATGGGTTGAAATTAAAATTAATATTATATCATCTAACATATGCTCTCCTTTTTTATTATCACGATCCTGAACCTTTGTTCGTTTTTATCTCTCGTTACCCATTTTTAAAATAAAAACAATTAAAAAAAAAGTTTAAAGTTCAAAGAGAGGGAGAGAGTTACTTGTTCATGAAAAGGTACAAGCCAAAGAAGATCCAACAGAGAACTGTGAGAAACCAGCAAAGGAGAATGAAACTGCAAGAAAAAAAACAAATAAATTTTTTTTAAGGATGTTTTGTTGTTGTGTTTTGTGAGAAAATTATGAACATTATTGATTGGGTAATACTTACAGGTGAAATAATCTTTGTAATCTGAGAATCCCAAATACTGCAAATAATAAAACAAACAAAGAAATTATATCAACAAAATTGAATTCTTGGAGAAAGCAATATATACAATAGCTGTGTTTAATATATTTATGAAGAAGAAACCACACAATTAACTGACCAGACATCGCAATTACAGCTCCCAAGTTCAAAGAAATTGTAACCATGGTCACTATGTACCTGCAAAAAAACCATAAACACATCCCCTTTTCAATACATTAATCAAATTCCGACAGGACCTCCTTAGTTTATGGTCCCATACCTGATAAGTAAGTGTCTAATATCTCTAAACTTTCAAAATATGATCTTCTAGCACACGTCCTTGAACTTTTAGGAGGTGTTTGGCCCAAAAAAGTTAGAGTTTGGGAAGTGAAATTGTTAACTCTACTCCTTGTTTGACCCAAAGAGTACTTCATATGTCCAACGACTAAAACAACATCAATTTCATGTCTAATTAACTTCTTATGCTGTGAGCCTCAGCTCTCAAAACTTAACAACCCTAAACCCTAATAGATTAGAGACTTTGTTAGATTTCATCGAATTTAAAGTACTTTAATAAGGGGGCATTTGGGCCTACAGCTTGTCTTAATAATCTAATCAGTGTTTAGGTCTCCCATTATAATAGTTGAAGTTCTCAATTATTAGAACTAACACTTAGCTACAGTAAAATTATATTTGAAAACTCTCATTGTCTATATAGTGTTTACTATTTCGTAACCATGCATCATTTTTCTTCATTTGTAACTCAAACTAAAATAGTCTACATATACCCCAAACACAGACTACTTTTGGGTAATTGCAATGGGTAACACTTTTAAGGATAATAACTAAGTGTATAACAACATTTTAAAATAATTGCAAATATAGCAAAATCTATCAATGATATAGTCTATCGTTGATAGACTTCTATTAGTGATATGGTCTATTAGTGACAGACTCCTATTAGTGATATGTTCTATCGGTGATAAACTTTAAGAGTTGAATCTAAATTTTTCTATATTTGCAAATTCTTTTGCATGGTGCTATATCTGCAAATATCTTAGGCCTAAATGCTATATTTGCAAGTGTCCCCTCATAAGACTATATAATCAACTCAACATTCCCAACAATCTCTAAAGATCTATTAAATAGACACTTTTAAAGCTCGGGGACTAAAATATTGTAAGTGAGGTGAAGGAAGATTTTGTATAATTTAAAAAGAGGGAATAATAGAGAGAGAGAGAGAGAGAGAGAGAGAGAGAGAGAGAGAGAGAGAGAGAGAGAGAGAGAGAGAGAGAGAGAGAGAGAGAGAGAGAGAGAGAGAGGGTAGTAAAATTACATTATGTTGAGGCCTTTGTGGATCAAAAGCCTGTTCTTATTGGCTTGCAACTGAATATTTGCAGCTTGAGCATCAAGTTTATGAGAAGTAGAAGTCAAAGTTCCAGAAGTTTCTTGGATTCCATTTCCAGTTTCTCTAGAAGCTTCTAAGTTAGCAATCATATCTTTCATAGCTGAAGTTGTGTTTTGAATAGTGTTTGATGCTCCATTGGCTGTCTCTATTATGATCTTCACTACATTCTTTGCTTCTTTATCAAATCTAGTGCTTCCTCCAATTACCACTCCACATCCCACACTGCCCAAACAACAATATAATATAATATAACTTATTCATCTCAAATTATAAAATTTAAAAAATATATATACTAAATTCAAACTTTTAATTTGAGTCTTTTTTTTTTTCTTTCTTATTTTGGGATTTGTTCATGTTAAGAACACAATTTCAACAAAAAAAAAAATGGTTTGAATTGAAATTTTTGATCCCAAACTTTGATTGGTTGTATTTATTTAGATCTTGAATTAAACTTTTAAAAAGTTTCAACTATATATCTCTAATTTTTGTGTTATTGTGATTTGATGTAGTCTTAGTGATATTAATAACTTAGATCCCGTTTAATAATACAATAAGAATTTTTATCTTTGTTCACACAAGAAAACGTCGACAGATCCTCAGAAAAGCATGGGCAAATCCTCTGCCGACGTTTTTTTGTGTGGGTAGAAGCTTGTCGACAGAGCTTCTACCCACACATTTTGACATTGTGTCGGCATAAATGTCCACGCAATAAAACGCATGAGTAGAAAAGTCTTTCTGCCCACGCATCTAACGTCGGCAGAAATCAATTTCGACCCACGCAACAACATTCGTGGGCAAAAATTGCATTTATGCCAACTCATTACACGTTGACAGATACACTTTCTACCAACACTACAACTTCCGTCTGCAAAACTCGATTTCTGTCCACGCATGATACGTCAGCAAATAGTGTTTTCAGCCGACACGCAGGTGAACATGGACAAAAGTTTCATTTTTGCCCACGCACGAAACGTCGTCATAGCACTATAATTGCCAACATATTTATTATTATATGCTTCGGGATCAATATTTTAAACTATTTGGTTTTTTATTTCAATTTTTTTAAAATTATGCTAGTTTTTTTTCCTTAGTATCTTTACTATGGTCTTTCATCTTTTTTAAGGTAACATTAGAATTTTTAACCAAATAAAAAAAAAAACTTGTTCCTACAACTATCTATTTGTTATATATATATATTGATAACTTAGATCCTGTTTGATGACCATTTGATTCTTTTTAATTTTAATTTTTTAAATTTGTGTTTGTTTTCTCCCCATTTCCTTATAATAGTCTTTCGTCTTTTTTACGTTAACATTTGAATTCTTAACTGAATTCCAAAAACAAAAATAAGTATTTAAAAGCTATTTTTTCAAAAGAACTCTTTGCATGGATTTAGAAAACATTGTTAAAAAATAGACAACAAAACAAAAAAAACTCAAGAATGGATGTAATATTTATAAGCTTAATTAATTGTTTTCAAAAGATAAAATAAAAATGGAAAAAAAAAATTTGTTTCTAATGGGAGATTTTAAAAATATATGACTTCAAAATGAGACTTTATTTTATCTCCATCTCCCCTTGTTCCTAGCTACAACCATCTATTTGTGAAATGTATCATGTAAATTCAACAAATATTTATCCAATTAAATTTATCATCTCATCATTTAATTGACGTTTTTAACAACAAAAAGAATATATAAAAATCACACTAAATTCTATTCACACTAAATTCTTTTTTTTTCTTCATATTGATACTCTCATTTTTCTCTCATTTATCTAATTATTGCATCATTAATTTTCAGTTCGATTCGATTTTGTATTAATATATATATATATATATATATATATATATATATATATATATATATATATATTTATTGTAAACCAAAACGAACCTATATCACATATAAAATGGAACTTGATATTAAAGACTTACATTGCCAAAATTGTGAAGAAAGTAGCCAAAAGAATGGTCCATAGATAGAATTTCTGGCCAAAATGTGGCATTTTCTTCAGCTTTCCCTTTCCCTTTGCCTTGCCACAACATAGAGTTGCTACCAAAAATCCTCCATATGCTATTCCACACACAAGCCATACCACTCCAATCCCATACCCTGCAGCTCCTGTGAATATTGTTGACTATAACAAACAACAAAATGAAAAGAAAAAAAAAAGTCAATACTATGTCGGCTCGACGTTCAAAAAATTTATCATTCCAAAAATCCGAACAATCCAACTGATTACGAGTTAGCTTGGAAAAATTTCTAGTACATCAGTAGTATATCGACTAATGAGATAAAGTACTAAACAATGGAAAGATATTAAATTTTCTGAATTCGAATATAAGTGAAATTTTATGGGTTGTATTGGTTAATGAAATATCTAAAAATCAATTTCAGTAAAACGAAATCCACGCGAATTTATTTGAAAAGTTAAATTATAAGTTTAGTTTTCGATGAATTTTCAAGTTTGTGTCTAAAAGATTCCTTAACTTTATAAAATATCTAATATAGATCCTTGAACTTGACCTCTAAAAATGTTGTTCTTGGATTTTCAAATTTGTTTCTAAAAGACCCCAAGATATATTCTAACTTTTTAAAAATTGACTTGTGTTTAATAGAATTATAGGATCACACACTTTCAATTTTAATTATAACAAGTCTATAAATCTTTTAAAATGGTGAAGAGATGAAAAACTTGTTAAATACAAAATTAAAAATTAAAAAATCCGTTAGAGACAAAATTGAAATTGAAAGCTCCTTTTAAAATTCAATGACTTATTTGATACGAGATATATATATATATATATATATATATATATATATATATATATATATATATAGAACAAGTAACAAAGTAAAGTATCAAATCATTTATTTTTAAAGTGATAATTAGTATTTTATCCACTAAGCTCTACTCATATGAATATACTTTAAATTACTAATTTAATTCTATGTTTAAAAATAGGAAAAATTTCAAAAAAAAATATTGATAGACATTGATAAAGTTCTATCAGCATCTATCAGTAATTCTTCTATCATATTTATCACCGATAGATCCTGATAGACTTCTACGATCGTGTATCACAGCTATCTAAAATTTTTGTTATTTTGTATAATTAGTTCCTCTTATTTTTCTATTTTTAAAAATTTTCCTTAAAAATAGCTAAACTAAACTATTTTATTTTTTTAACCACGCTAAGCCCAAACTAACTCAACCAAAACATCTAATATTTTGGTAAATTTAAGTTATTCGAATTGGATCAAGTTTATACCCTAAGTAGAGTTTCGCAAATTTACAACTCGAACGATTAAGTTCGGTCAACAACAGTTTCATAACTCAATCTAACTCAACCCGTGAACAGGATATATGTACTATTCCATCATTTCGAGATCGAGAAAGAGACAAAAATAAATAAATAAATAAACTTACACTCCAATAGTGTTTGCTGGTGATGTTATATCCACCTCTGTACTTGTTGAAATGATTCAAAGGATCAACTCTAACTGTATCATCTTCTTCCTTGATTGCTTCCAACCCATCATTTCTCTGCACCAAATCTGTCCCTACAAAAATCTCCTCACCAAAATTATTCTAAAATAATTTCAACTCAACTTTTTTTACCTTTTTTGAATTGTTAATTAATTATTTTCAAGTCCATGCTAGAAAAAAAAAAAAATTACCATCTTGTAGTAAAGAATTTGAGGATGAAATTTTCTGTCCCACTCCCACAGTTTCTGGGAAAATCCAGCCTGAACTCACCAACAAGAAAATCAGAGGAATTATCATCACTTTTACTCCATTTCTTGATCCCATTATCTGAAAAATAAAAATATTAAATAATCGTTAAAAAAAAAATTTACTGAATTAAAAATAAATAAACAAACAAACAAAAGCCAACCTGTTAGTAAATGAATTTTTTTGGAAGATGAGGGGAAAAAAAAAAAAAAAAAAAAAAGAGAAAATTGAAGAGGGGATTTAGTGAAAAAGGTTTTGCTTGAAGAAGTTGAGGTTTTTAAAAAACAGAATGTCCAAATTTACAAGAAAGGAACAAAAACTAATTAATGATTTTGGAATGGAATAATATAATTTTTTTTTAGAAAAAAAAATCCCAAACTCAATAGATTACTAAACAAACTTTTTCAAGAAATTCTTCATGAAATCTTAGAAAGAGAGAGAGAGAGAGAATACCAGAGAAGAGAGAGAAAATGTCTGCAAATTGTTGAAATTACAGGTAAAGGAATTAATATGAACATCTCCAACTTTTTAGGAGGAAAAAAAAACAGAACAACATTGGAAAAAGGAAAATTGGTGTGAGGAAGGGGTGAATGAAAGAAACAGAGGAAGTATTTATTAATTTTCAGATCAACTCCATTATTAAGTTTCAAAGCCAACAAAACCATATATTGTTGATGATGAGATGATTTTAGATAGAGAAAGTTGGTCTTCATTTTAATTTCAACTTAATCCAACACTTCTGTGTGTTTTATGTTTAAATATAAATAAGTATTTTGCTCTTTTCAAAATGGGTTTTGTTTGAAAATTCTATTTGAAGAATATCTTACCAAAATATTTAATTAAATTTCTCTCTCTTACTCTCTCTCTCTACAAGTTGAAGTCAAAGAAGTCATTCTTCCACTAAAGTAAATGAAGGGGTTGGTGATGAAGTTTCTTGGTTGTATCTTTTCAAGCGAATTTATCAGGTAGCTTGGTTGCACCTATCTCTATACTCTCCTTTTTTTTTACACAAAAGAAAAATATATATATATATGTCACGTGATACAACTTTATTGGATGCTGGCCGAGCTACATTAGAGATGAGTGTCGATTGCACCCAAGTTTTTTTCTCTTTTGAATTGGGGAAATTTTAAGTTTTTTTTTTAAATTTGTTAAAATATCATTTTGATCCTTGTACTTTGAGCCTCGTTCGATTTTAATCCTAATCATTTTAATAAATTTTAGGATAAGTTACAAGTGTTAGTCCCTGAGCTTTTAGATTTGTGTTAAATAGGACCCTTAATTTTAAAAGCTTTTTAATAAGACTATGACTTTCAATTTTGTGTCTAATGACTAGATTTAAAAAATTAAAAAAGTGTCTAATGAGTCCTTAATTTTTTTTTTATTTTGTATTTAATATAATAAGTCCTTGAACTTTAAATTTTATGTCAATTAGGTTGTTGATCTGTTCAACATTCTTAAAAGATCACAAGTTTATTAAACACAAAATTGAAAGTTTAATGGATTATTATATATACAAAATTTAATTTTATGTTTAATAGATTTGTTAGCTTTAAAAAAAATGTTGAATTTGCTAAGTACTTATTGGACATTAGGCTTTCAATCTATTTGATAAGTTTTTATTAAACATGTATTTAAAAATTTTAGAATTAATAGAGGCTAATTTTTTCCCTTAAAAAATTAACAAGCAAATAAAAGTGAATACTATTTTTAAAATTTATTAAAACTAAAGTTAGAGATAAACAAATCTTAAAATAAAGGGACTAAAATGATATTTAAAATAAATGTTAAAATATTATTTTAGTCTCTATACTTTAAAATTTATTCAATTTTAGTTTATATACTTTCAATCAATCTAAATTTAGCCCCTCAAAGTTAATATTTATCACAATTCGTTAAATACTAGGGAAATTTTCACAGACAAAAAAAATGTCAAACTATTTATAGAAAATAGCCAAAAAAAAAATACTGATAAACATTGATAGATTTTTATCAGCATCTATCACAATTATCTAAAAATTTTGCTATTTTGTATAAATAATTTTCCTTATTTTTCTATTTTTAAAATTTTCCCTAAATAATATTACTATTATTTTTCATGCAAAAAAAAGTACAATATGTGAATAATACAAAAATGTTAATAGATAATACAAAGTTTTTAAAAAATAGATAAGATAAGTAATAGTAGAGACTAAATTTAAGATTCTTTTAAAGTACAAAGGCTGAAATTGAATAATTTTTAAAGTAGACGAACTAAAATAATATTTTGTCCTAAAATAACTAAATTAAAAAAAAAAAAAAAAAAAAAAAAAAAAAAAAAATTTGTGGGTTCATTGTATGGGTAGTGTTGTGATGGTGAAGTTTGCTTGGATTTTCAAGGTGAGGAAATTAAAGCGGCAGACGTGGAGAAAAGAGCTCGTAAAGGAAAAAAGGGTAACTTCCAATTCCTAGACGTCTCTCCTCATTCTAGTCTTAAAAAGATGGCAAGAAAAATACTTACCTTTTCATATTATTGTAGATTTCATCTATCAATTCATTTCGACATAGTTTCAATTTGATTAATAGTAGTAATCACTATAATTATAGTTTAACGATATTTGATTATTATTATCGCAAATCAACTTATATACATGTCAACCAACATGAGCATAGCTTAAATGATATAAAATATATGTTATCGATCAAGAGTTTAAGAATCTTTCACCCTCCATATTGTTGAACTAAAAATAAATTAATTAATTAATCAGTTAAAACGTAGGGCATGCTTGGCCTAAACTATTCTTTTAGGAGTAGTTGCACTATAGCAATCAGATCCAAAATATTAGCACATATAGCACAAAGAAAAAAGTATAGCAAATATAGCACAAAGCAAAAAGTATTGCAAATATAACAAAATTTAGATCCAACTATGTGAGTTTATCAGTTATAAACCATATCGTTGGTAAAAGTCTATCAGTGGTAGAAGTCTATCACGAATAGACTTTACTATATTTATAATTTTATTTTAAAATGTTGCTATACACTTAATTATTATCTCTAAAAGTATTTATCCATTGCAATTATCAATTTTTTAGCTTGAAGAGTTTGTGAGCCACATTACTAAAGAAAACATCAATTTCGTGACTTATATTGTGGACCAACGATTAAATAACTCTTAAGATTAACAACTCCCCCTACTAAACTTCAATTTCTGATTTTTTTTTTCCCTAATAGCTCATAGATTTGCATTTTCCCATATTATAATAAGTTTAAAGATTATTTTGCTAGCGCCATTAACTCTTTAGGCTTTTTCCATTTTGATTTATGTACTTTTAAAATGTTTAACGAAAGTCCTCAAAGTCTAAAATAATAATAATAATAATTTCAAAGTGAACTTAGCTCAAAGTCTTTCTTCTTAGAGGTCAGAAGTCCGATTCTTCATATCCGCCGTTATTGTACTAAAAAAAATACTAGATTGATCTCTCTCTTATTATTTCACTCATCAACAAATGAATAACATGTCATTGTAACAGATTATTCTTCAATTATAATATATATATATCACAAAAAAAAAGAAAAAAAAAAAAAAAAAAAAAAAAAAAAAAAAAATCTAAAGTGAGCATATCTCAACTAGTTTTCTAGATGTGTTAGCAACAATGAGGTCCAATAATTCGAATCCACCACCCAAAAAGGTTGTCAATTTTATATATAAAGATAGACAAATTATATTTACTAAAAAAAACATAGAAAAATTCTATTAATAACTATTTTTTTCTTTCAAATACTACCTTTCTAATTAGGAAAATTTTTAAAAATAGAAAAATAAGGAAAATTATTTACACAAAATAGCAAAAATTTTAGATAGTTATGATAGACGAGGATAAAAGTCTATTAGAGTCTATTAGTAATAGAAATGATAGAACTCTATCACTGATAAATACTGATAGAAGTCTATCGATGTCTATCAGTATTTTTTTACTATTGTAAAAATTTCTCTTCTAATTACTTTTATATGTAAAAAAAAGTTACATAAATTTAAATTGATTTTTAAAAATGGAAGGTATTGTATTCAAAACCTTAGCTCATGCGTATTCAAGTTGTTCTTCTTTTTATTTACTTTTATCTTCAAAGTTGGATTTTTTTACTCACTACGGCTACCTTTTTTTCCATTAATAATAATGTTTACTTTTTTATAAAGTAAATTATTGTCTCACCCTTTTCATAGACCACTTTTTTTTTTATTTAACATCGATTATTCAAATATCACAATTTTTTGGTAAAAAAAATTAGGTTCACTTCAACCATTTTTTTTTAATGTTTTAGATCATTTTTTAATTATCTCTTAAAGGGCATAAGGGTTTTATTTGTTTAGTAAAAAAAGAATTAAAAAAAAACACTTTGATGAAGAAAGAAAGAAATAACATATGTTCTTAAACTTGATAATAATTTTGTTACTAATTTCTTTTTTTAAGAAAAATATAAAGGTATTATACCATCATCATATGGGTTGTTTTACCTCAATTTAGAAGCCTTTTTGCAATGATTTTTACCTTTAGAAACATTTAAATTTTCTAGTCAAATTCTAGAAAGAAAAAAAAAAAAAACTTTGTAAAAACATTAAGGAAAAAAGAGTAACACAGCAAAGAAACTCATAGGTGGAAGAAGTATTTATAATAAGCTTAATTTCAAAAATTAAAAACCAAATAATGATCAAGTCCTACCCTAATTTTTTTTTAAAAAAACTATAGGCCAAAAATTTACTTTTGATCCTAAACTTTCATGGAATTAAAAATGATAAAACAATTTAACTCTTGTACTTTAAAATTTGTAACAATTTAACCTCTACCATGAATAATCTCGTCAAATTAACTGTCATTTTTTTATTATGAAAAACTTAGGCTCCATTTGAGATTTTTGTAACTTTTAAAATAATTGTTGTCAATTTTTTTTTCTGTCATTTTTATTATGAAATAACTTAGGCTCCGTTTGGGATCGTTGTAGCTTTTAAAATAATTGTTGTCAATTTTTTTATTTATGAAAAATCAGCTGTGAAAGAAAGTAAAATAGTATTTGGTAAATTTTAATTTTGAATTAGAAAAACTAATTATGGTGTTAGATAAATTAATACTAAATTGGTATAATTTAATTATATGAACTAAAGTATGCTTATTATTTTAATTATTTTCACATTGATAATTATTTTACAATTTATTATAATATATTTTTTAAAATTTTATATAATTTGAATTTCAATTAATTTTTTATCTAACTTATTTGATAAAAGTTAAGAAAAATAATTGTCATAAAAGACTTGAATCAATTAAAATTTAAAAATATACATGAAAAATACATTAATATAGAAGAATAATGTTATAATATATTTATTTAAATAGTTAAGAAAGTAGCCGATTTTTTAGAAAAGTTTAATCTAAAAGCTACTACTATTCACCATTTAACGTGAGTTAAAATTTAAAAAGTGATTATCATAGATTAATTAATAATTTGATTTACCAAACAACTTGTTTGGCGGTTAAGATTTTTCCAAAATCACTTTCAACTATTGTAAATGCAAATCCTAAATGGAGCCTTAGTCTTTGTAGTTTATAAACATATTTAGTCCTCGATCTTTTTTTTTTTTTGGTAAACAGACCGTGCTCAGTTCATTAATCTATCATATATAAGAAATTATTATGATTATTATAATATTTATTGTAAATATCCATAACATCCATACGTTACTAATTTCATAAACTTCTCATTGAATTCCATGTTGTGACATACAGCCTTCATGTGCTATAATTAGTGTGGTATGTTGCTTATGTAAGACACACTACAATTTAGTTCAATTGTTCTCTCTACTTTCTTCTCTTTTACTTTGCTCCATAAATTTGCTTCTTTTGTTCTTATTTTGTTATTGCACTGTTCTTATTTTACAACAGAAATGTCATTAAATCTTAACAACATTTTTCACACTATGAACTTAATTGCTACAAATTAAAAAATATAGTGACTAAAAATCTTTACAAAATAAAGTTATTAATGAACTAAATTGGCTTAGAGACTACAAATATTTTTTTTAAAAAACCTAAATTAGGACTAACTTTCTTTCCTACATTTACATACATCACAATTTAAGGGAACACAAATAATATAAGAAAATAAAAATTGTAATAAAATTTTAAATCCATCTCATTTACAAGAGAGAGAGAGAGAGAGAGAGAGAGAGAATTTTCATGTAAAGAAGTAAAAACAATGTAGTAATTATGATGATGAAGATCCCTTTGTAGGTAGTTTCTTAGTGTTTGGAGTGGGAATATGGGTTTCCTTTGAAGATTCTTCATGTGTGTGAAAAGCTTCAAATATTTTAGGGTTTAGATTGCTTAATAATGTTATAAAGAGTGTGGAGAAAAAAAGTGGAAAATTTTCCAAAGAAAGAAAGAAATAAGAAAAAAATGAATTTGTAACCAATAAGGTAGGCATACATTTTTTTTTAAATATATATATATATATATATATATATATATATATATATAAGTAGAGAATTTTGAATGTATGACTTATGACTTTGAGATTGATAGTACAATCACTATACCAATTCAAATATACTCAATTTAGCAGGTAGTCATATTTTTTATTACCCATCACATTCATAAAATTATAATACCTAAAAAATACATGGCATCAATATTTGCCTATCTATCAAAAAAAAATTAGTAAAAAAAATTAGTTTTCTTTATTCTATATAATAGTAATTGACCATGTACATTATTTTTAATTTTTTATATAAAAAAATAAAACTTTTAAAATTATGGTGTGACAAGGACAAGAGATTCTCCATATATCTTCACGATAGTATAATATTGTTCATTTTGAACATAATTCAAAAAGCATCATATCATCAAAAATAATTGTTTCCAGTTTATATACGGTAAATATCTTCCTTCTCTATTCAATGTGGAAATTTTTTTTTCACTCCAAACATAATGCCCAAATTAAATAACATTACATACAAATGACATACAAAATTGATAATAACATTAGATACAAATGACATACAAAATTAATAATAACTTAAGGAAAATTTTCACATATAGAAAAAATGTCAAACTATCTATAGAAAATAGCAAAAAAAATAAAATACTGATAGACATTGATAGACTTCTATCAACATCTATCATAAACTTCTATCATTTTTATTAAACTCTGGTAGACTACTATTAGCGTTTATCACAACTATCTATAAATTTTGCTATTTTGTATAAATAGTTTTTTATTTTTTATTTTTAAAATTTTTTCATAATTTAACTAAATTTTCTTTCAAGACAAACAATTCAGGTGTGAAATTGAATTATCGACCCAATTAATTAATTAAAATGAATTTGAAAAAGTAAAAGTCAAAAGAAATAGCACTAAGTATTTAATGCGATCGTTTCACAAAGTCTAAAAGTGGAAAATTAACCGCTTGCACACTTTGAACGTAGACTTTTGTTTCAAAATGTATAAATTAAAACATAAATTTGCCGTATATTTTAATTTATAATTGCCAACGTCTGCAATAAGTTAATTATATATTCTTAAATTAACTTATTTTAAACCAAAAATTTTAAGCCAATTTTTAACATTTTTTTAATAAAAAAAAAAAAAAGAGGAAAAAAAAAGGCCAATTTAAATATAATTTATGTGCCAACTATATTTGAATTTTATTTCCTATATTCATAATTTAATGTTTTTTTAAATAACATAGTCGAATACGTACTTTTGGTTTCAAGAGAGTTTAATTTTTATTTGATTTAAAATAATACTTTAATATTCTAACCTTAAAGTTTAGAAAATAGTTTCAAATTTGTTCGAGTTGGGTTAAAAGATGATAGAGTGGTTAAGTTGGCTAAATAAACTGTTTGGGCATGATTTTTTTTTTTTTTAATGATTTAGCAAATTTGTTAACTTTTTATATTTATTTTATTTATATGATATTATAAAGTTGTGGAATTGTCTAATTTTAGTTCATGTATTTTTTATAAATTTTAAATTTAGTTTCTACTATTAGTTTATTATTCATTCTTTCAAAAATAAAATTATCTACAAGTCTTTGGGCCATAAATATTGGAAATATATTCCCAATTTAATTTTGAACAGCTACATTTAAGATTTATTGAAAATACAGAAACTGAAATTAGACATTTGAAAGTACAAAAATTAAAATTAAACAAGTCTCGTAGCACAGAGACTAAAATGGTATTTTAACCTAAATTTTATTACAGAATATTGCATTAAAATTTACAAATATAAAAGAAGTTTAAATATTCCAAGGCAGACCTAACACAATATAATTCAAAGAAAGGGTGAAATTTTTATAGTGGTTTGGGAAGATCACTATAACCACTCCACAAGACTCTTGAGAATTTCACTTGTAATATTTCTTTTCTTTTTTTTTTTTTTTTTTTTTTGTGCATCAAAAACCAAACATTCAAACCTCTCTTTTCTTATTGTGCTAAATGAGAGAGAAAAAAAAAACTCATATGGATGGTTTTCAAAAGGACTCCTGTATTTTAATAATAAATTTCTTACTAAAATAAACTATCGAAAAAAAATTATAGTCTAAAAATAAAGAATCACAAATTTTCATTAAAAAAAAAAAAAAAAAAGACTCACTAGCGTGACCGTGAGAATAACGGTCAAGAAATTAACGTAGTAGGATGAGAAAATATAATGTTGACAATGGATAAAAAAGTTGGGGGACCAATTGAGAAGTCTTCGTGTTGCACCTCTTTTTAAGTATAACAAAAAAATGGATAAAAAAATTCTAGTAAATTCATATGGTGGTTTGGAAAAGGCTTTCTTATGTTAAATTTTCGTATTCAAATGTTGGAATAATATATGTAGTCACATTTTTTTTGTAGAGTTTACGTGTGAGGTGAGAGATTCAAATTGTTGACCTTTTGATTGAGGATATGTACCTTAATGAGTTGAATTATGCTCAGGTTGACTTATGTAAAAATCTTTATTTATTGAGCAAAATGCACTTTTGGTCTTAGAGCTTTCAAGTTGAAGTTTCAAAATAAACACACTTTAATCTCTGAAATTTGAAAAATGGTTCTAAATGATCTATGAGACTCTTTTATCCGTTATTTGACTAATAGTAAAATGATGTAACTGTTAAATTGATGAATTAGCTAGTTAATTTGAAAAGTTATGTTAAATTAATCTTTTTAATGATATGGTTTTCCTCTCCCTTTCATATTTTTTATCTTCTCCTTCAACCTTCCTCTAGCAACTTTCCTCCGACGAACCTTCTGTCGTCGCTACCACCTTTTTTGTTGTGCCGAGCACTGCCAAGTGAAGAATGAGGGAGAAACTCATTCGTTCAGCTCTAGAACAAAGGTGATGCTCTATCGTTCAAATTTAAGCGCAAGAGCTCTCCTTCATTCCATATCCAAGCAAAGGAGAAGCTGCTTCATTCTAAATCTCTCCTCTTCATATTGGTGGTTCTCTCTCTTCATTCTAAGTCCTTCGTTATTCACTTGATTGTTCGTGGCGGTGGCAGTGGTGAAAAGTTAGTCATATCAACATTAATTCATCAATTTAATCATCACATTATTTTACCATTAATCAACTAATGGTTAAAAGAATCATCGATCAAATATATTTCTCTTATTTCTTTATAAAACGAATCAATGCCAGTTTAACCAACTAAATATGTTATATTAATCAACTTTTATCTGGAATTCTTACGACGGAGTGTGTGAGAATTGAGATCCACGTCTTAGTGTAGATTGAACAATTTGTTGTATTGGAAACAAAAAGGGTTCTTTCATCTCACCTGATCTGAATACTTGAAAATAGAAAACACTCTTTTTTTCAGTTTTAGACCACAAACTTACATTGTGTACGTTACTAAATGCGAAAACAAAATAGATGAGAATGATTTTAATTATACAAACAATGGATAATATCCTACAAACGAGTTTCCTTTCAAGCAATTATCTTTCTAGCATAATTGAATTGTGCGTGAGCTGGTCCTAAGATTAAACAATTTGATGATCAATCAAGTATGAAAAAAAGTAAATCATTGGTGACCAGACCCACCAAAGGTCAAACAGTTGCGAGCAAAATCACAACACCTTCATATTGTGATCATGTATGAAGAAACTTCGATGCGAAGATGAACGACGAAGGGAGGGAGACATGGAATACAAATAATCAACCATTGTTTATTACTTTTCATTTCCCAGACCATTAGAAAGAAAACCATTCCTAATTATTACACAGCATCTAAGTTACAATCTACCTCTTGAAGCTAATGTATGAATCCATATATGCTAAAGAAACAAAAAAAAATAATATAATATAATTAAAGGGGAACAACTTTGTGGACCGAAAGACTAAACAATTTGATGATATGCAGAAAATTCTGAATTGGGAAGGTAAGTTCAGTTGAGAAAATATACTTTCCTTTCCTTGCTTGAGGAAGTGATTTGAAAGGGAGAATTGTTGTTTGCTGAACCAGTTTTTGTTGAAGATTTTTCATGATTGCAAGGAATGAGCGGTCGGTGGAAGGATCGTGTTCGCCAACTCTTCGTTCACCTTCACCGGAAGAGGTGGCATCTGCTTCATTACTTCTGGCATTTCATTTAAGCTACAAGCATGAAGATTGAAGATAAGTTGGAGCAATTTTGTCTGGAAAATTCTGCTTCAATGAAGAACTCTCATCAATTCACCAGAAAGATAAATCACAGAAATTAACAGTGGACGTTCTACCATTAGACCAAATAACACTCGGAGTAAATGAAAAATTCCAGCTTTTAATGCTAAATATCCTCACAGCTACTAGTAGCTATTCCCATAACTAGGTCGATTTTACCAAGAGCTAGCAGAATTAGTAACTTGTCTATTCAAGCAACCTGCACCTCGAAACTAATATATGAAACCAAGAACAAACTATTAACTTGTAAAAGATTTTGGAAGAAACTAATAATGTCAATCCTGGTTTCAAAATCAGAAGTTAAGAAGGAACAAACGAAATTTTGTGTTTATAATATACACACACTATTTATTTCTTTATTTATATTTATATAGTAAAAAGTTCTCTAATTGATTTCTCATACTCATCTTGAGCCCTCAAGCTTAACTAAATCAAAAAACTTTGCAGGTCAAACTTCAAGCATTGTATAGACTTCTAAATTTAAACCTCTAAAGTTAGATCTTCACGAATTTCCAAAAGACTCATGCCAGCGTTCTTTTTGAATTTTACCGTTTGTCCATGTGCAGAGCAAATGTTTCTTTCATTTTTTCCCTTCTACTTACTCTTAATAAAGGTTCTAAGTTTCTCCTTCTGAATGGTTCTTGCTACTAGCCTCCTAGCTCTAGACACTGCTTACTTGAAGCTTAATAATATTAGTCGAAGAGCTTCTCAAGATCTTAAGTTTGCAAAAACAAGAAAGCCACATGTTCTCATCATCTCATGAATCGAATTATATCTATCCATCACCTTTCTCCTAAAAGGCATAGTTTTACAATCAAGCACCAAAACCATTTTGCTAGAAGGGCCTTACTTCATTCCATTGACCTGTTGAAGTGAAGACCCCTTAATCAGCGGGAGAGGAACAATATTTTAGTGCAAGGCGAAAGCCACCCACTTTATTAGTTTCTTCCCATATAAATATGCGGGTGCAAGTAAGCAGTGTCATTAAGAACTAATAGGAAATAATGCGAGTGAGTCTGCCGCCTTGGAACAACAATTCCTCCATTTGGCTATTCCAATGTTATCTTCTGCGAGATAGGTTCCCATGAGGAAAGAACTTGGGATTATCTCCAAGGATTGATGTTGAGTGGCATTCCCATATATTTCTTATCCCTGTTCCGTGCTCCCAGTACAGTTTGCAAAAGCCTCGAGAAGAACATGAGAGACTTTCTATGGGAAGGGATGGATGAAGGGAATGGTTCTCATCTGGTTAGCTAGGAGGTTGTTGAGCGCCCTGTGAATCAGTGTGGGTTGGAGATTGGTAACTTAAGGATTCAAAACAAAGCTTTGTTGGCTAAGTGGCTATGACGTTTTTTCCTTGAGCCTGAATCCTTGTGGCATAGGATCATTGAGAGTAAGCATAGCACCCATCCCTTTGATTGGGTGGCTAAAAAGAGTTAAAGGACCCACACCGTAATCCGTGGAAAGATATTTTGCTTGAGCTACCCTCTTTTTCTCATTGGGTTTGTTGTATTGTGGGGGACGGTAAGGATACTTATTTTTGGGAAGATCAGTGGGTGGGGGATAGCCCCCTCTGCTCCGCGCTTCCTCATCTCCATCACTTGCCATCCTTTAAAAATCATCCAATCTCTGATTTTTTGGGTTGTCCTTTTTGTTGTATTCTTTGTCAGAAGGCGGAGGAAGACCTTGATCACCTTCTTTGGGGTTGTGAGTTTGTGAGGGTCGTGTGGATTTGTTTCTTGCAAGAGTTTGATGTTCAGGTTGCTGGATAGAGGAATATTTGTGCAGTGATCGGGAGTTTCCCTTTCATCCGCCTTTTCATGGTTTGCTGGGGTGTGCACTTTATTGTGGGATATTTGGAGGGAGAGGAATAATAAAGTGTTCAGAGGATTGGGTAGGGACCCGAGTGAGATTTGGCCCCTGGTGAGGTTTCATGTTTCGCTTTGGGCTTCGGTTTCGAAGCTTTTTTGTAATTATTCCCTAGGTAACATCTTACTTAGTTGGAACCCTTTCTTTAGAAGGGGTGCTTTTGTGGGCTTATTTTTGTATGCCTTATATTCTTTTAAATTTTTCTCAATTAAAGTTGTTGATTCTATAAAAATAAAAAAATAAAAAAAAGGATTATCTCCAAGGAGAAGACCTAAATAAGATGCAAGTAGCAAACCGACTTTGCAATCGCACAACATGACTATCTTGAAAGTTAAAATTCACCAAGTTAAAGTTAAGCTCGGAGAATTAAAAATGGAATTTCCTACTAAATGTACATTAACAAGGTAAGAATATTGGAAAAAACTAAGGGTACTCTTACAAACTAAATGTACATTAACAAGGTAAGAATATTTGAAAAAACTAAGGGTACTCTTACAAATAAGGGGGAAAAGTGATAAAAAAAAAGCAGTCTAAGCTAATGTTATTTTAAAAGTTCATTATTCACTCGAACAAACTCTTTCTTTATATCTGTGAGTGTCTGGGCCAACTTGCACGCACTATAGCATTTAGGTGTCAAGAAAACTAGGATATTAAATCTTAGGTAGGTGGCCACCATGGGTTGAACCTACTCCCTCTAAGCCTTTTATTAAACTCATATCCTTTATTTACCACAAGGTCAACCCATGATAGTTCACTCAAACAAACATTATATTATACATTATAAGTGGTCCTTCCTTGTAAATATACATTAACGAGGTAAGAATATTTTCATTTCATCAATGAAAATGAGGTTAGAATATTTGAGAAAACTAAGAGGAGTGTAGCTTTTACAAATAAGGGGGAAAGTGAGGACAAGAGCAATCTGATCTAATGTTACTTACTCGTTCATTATTTTGAGGATGTTATCCCGCGTTTGGCACGTTGGCAGTTATCAGTTCAAACATTATGTTGGCTACTCCTATAAAAGAACATTAGGTTGTCTGGCAAAAAATTATAAAAAACCAGTGCACCTAAATTCCCATTATCAAATGATCAAATATTGCCCGCTATAGCCAATCCATGTTTAGTTTTAGAAATAATATGTTTGAATGGACAGCTATATATCATATTACATATACACATAGAAACACACACACATGAAAGGCTTGGTAAATGCAATTAAGTGATTAAAAAGGAAGACAAGAAAAGGCAAGTACTAAGAAAGAAACGAACCAGTGCCCACTGCTCACAGATCATGACAAATATCCACAGGCCACCGAATTTCACCCTAAGGCATTTTTTGGATGGAAAACAACAATTTTTTTTTTTACTGGAGCCGAGGGGAACACGGGAGATGAGGAGTCTCCCAACAAATCAAAGGGACTTTGAATAGTTTCAACCCTAAGCATAACTTGAAAGTTATGAAGTTTCAAGGGGGTTGAGAAATAGAAAAGAGAGGGATGAGAAATCACCCAAAACCGAAGATATCTTATATAAATGGATTTCCAACGGGAAAAATCATTGGAAAAGTAAAATTATAACTACAAAGGCTTTAGTAAAAAACAATTACTATTTAAGAAGAAAAAATAAAAGGAAAGGAAAAACATGTACTTGCTCATAAAATCAACTGCGAAAAAGGGGTATCACAATAATATGAAGGAAAAATTAATTCACAGCAATTATACGAGGGGACAAAAGTGAAAAAGGAGTCTCCAGAGTGATTCATAACCTACAGAGAGTGCAAATCTTGCTGTCCAGTACAGAAGTTAATATATCACTATCAGAGATGGCTGAAAGAAAAATTACTCGGGATCATTTAGAAATGGTTATAAAATTTACAATTAACACTACCTGAGGTATGGTGGACTAGATTTTTGCTTAAACTTAAAAATGCTAAAACAACATCCAGACAACCAAGTACTTCACCTGAAAAGATGCAAGATTAGAAGAAATTTGATGCATTGCATGTGCATTCTGTTCAAGAAGTTCTCCAGTTGTACCACCAATAGCTGAAAGCATCACAAAGACCAAATACAAATGTTATGCACAATAGACGGAATTTTTTTAAAAGAAAATATATACATATATACGACAACTTTCATTGAGAAAAAATGAAAGAACACAAGAGCATACAAAAAACCAAGCCCACAAATGGCAGCCCCAACTAGAAAAAGAGGCTCTAGCTAAACAAAATGGTATCTATAGAATAATTGCAAAAGATCTTCGAAAGGGAAGCCCATAAAGAAACATGAAATGATGCCTATAGAATAATTGCAAAAAAATTTTGAAATTGAAGCCTATATATATATATATATATATATATTACAATAATAACTTTCAATAAAAAAAAATGAAAGAATGCAAGAGCATACAAAAAAAACCAACAAAAGGCAACCCTAACTAGAAAAGGAGGCTCTAGCTATACAAAATGGTTCCTATAAAACAATTGCAGAAGATTTTCCAAATTGAAGCCATAAAGAAACATAAAATTGAACGGGAGACCAAAAATTACTAGGATCTCTCCCAACCCTTTAAACACTTTGTAATTCCACACACCCCAAAGATCCCACAAAAGCAAGCTATAAGAACGGGCCCTTTTAGTGAAAGAGCGGATGGAGGAGGAACTCCCTAATCAATCACTAGTGTCCTCTGCCAAGCAAGCAAGCCTGAAAGAAATGATTTCACAAGGACGTCGCAAACTTGCATCACCAAAGAATGTGATCAAGTCTTCCTATGCCTTCGAACAGAGAATACAACAAACAGGCCAACTAATGAGGGCATCTTCCTTGCAAGTCGTTCCATAATGTTAGCTCTTCCATGTAGAACTTGTTAGGTAGAGAATTTCACATTCCTTAGAATCTTAATCCTCCAACAAAGCAGACCATTGAAACAAAGCAATCGAAGTTTCCCCAAGCCCTGAAGCAAACTTCATCCAGCCATAACTCTTCCCCTCCCAGCTTTTCACCCTCCTCCAAGCCTTCACACCAATCTGCTAACGAGGATAAAAACTCACTTAATCTAGGAAAGGGAGGCACATCTGAGACCGTAACCCAGCCCCCTATGACTATCCTTCTTCCTGGCTTTTACCCACCAACTGAAAATTCCAAGGCTGCACTTGATAATCTTCTTGCTCAAGCTCTGAACCTCTACTTATAAGCTCCTACAATTCGGCCTTACTTCCATAAATGCACACTGTAAGGTTCGCACAAAAGGCCTAAAAACAAACTGAAAATTGACTTTCTTTTCTATCAAATTCATAAAGAAATCCCAACTCAACCCGCTCCTAAGTTCTTCCACTAAAGCCATCGTTTCACAATCAAAAGCAAACTCACAATCCCAATTCAAAACCATCTCCTCACCCTTTCCAACTTCTTCTTCAATTTCTTTATCTTCCTCGACCTCTTTTTCCCCACCACCCCTCCTCAAATCCTGAGAATAGTCCCTCGGGCCCTTTGGCACCTCGTGGTCTTTGATAACTCTTCCTTTGGCGTTGTGCTTAAAAAAAAATTTTGAAACGGAAACAAGACTATTTCATTGATATAATGAAATGAGTCAATAGCTCAAATTACAAATAAGAAAACTTAGAAAAGAGAACCATGGGTAGAATGCAGAACAATAAAAGAAACTAAACAAAAGAGGCAAAAAAAGGCCAAACTAAGATATGAGACACCTAAACACAAACCAATCCTCTTCTCTACAATCCCCTCTTTCTCAACATCCCAAAGCCCCAACTTGGTTACAAGCTGCCGTCACGTGGCTCAGCAAAACATCAAATAACAAAAATCCAAACGAGCGAATTTCTGACAGAGAACAAAATTTGAAACTTGAACGATAGAGAACTTTGAAAGCGTATGATGCTTGAAGCTGAACCCGTATTGAGAATGACAACCAAGCTGCCAACATAGGTTGTGCTAAATTGATTTTGAAGTTTATTTTTTCTTTTTTTCTTTTTTTTTTTGGTGTGTAAGCCAAGGTTCTAATCCTAAAAAGTTTCTTGTTTAATTTGCCAAGGGTTTCATACCATACTAATGATAATACAGGGCCTATCAAAAGAAAATCACACATTATGATAGCATTTATATCTTCAAATAACACATTGACATGGGTAAAAATGTTAGAGAAAAAGAAGCATCTCGCAGATGGTTATGTTAAACTGGAGAACAAGCATGGCAGTTGAATAATTACTCTACGATTTATTACCTACATGCCTATTATTTTCTTTTAAGAACATTACCTAATGTATATTAATAACAGATCATGAAATTTACTCCCCCATTATTCACGTTAAGAGAATAAAGAGTGAGAGCTGCCCAAAACATGTAGAGGTGTGAAGGAAGAATGTAGAAACAAAACCTTTATATGAGATACCATCATCATTGTCCATGGGAATCATTGGCATTCCATAAGGAGGCACATTAGGCCTTGCTGCAACCTGTGCTGACTTCAATGAAGGGTCAGATACTCTTTCCTGAAACAAAGAAAAACATCATTCCCCAGCCATATGAGCATGCCAAAAATTATGGTCAGACTTTCCATAGAAGAAATGGCCAACTTATATATTCATTTGCTTTTATTATAAATTTTACTAGTTCTGGTGGGTGTTATTAAAAGGACTAGTTCTTCATATAGTTGGTGGCAGTCATAGAATTATATCACGTTAAAGTTACGTATCCTGGCCCTTCGAGGCACAGATATAACAATGTGTCATTCACTAAGAACCCAGCACTGAAAGTTTGAAACACAAACACAACAAGAATGCTTTGATTGAAATATATAAGATGTTATGTGTGTGCATCCTTTTTTTTCTTTCCTTTTAACCAGAAACTAATTTTTCAATGATATATGAAAAGCAAGAAAAAGTTCGAGGAAATGAACTCCGGAGTGAAAAAAAGAAAAAAGCAACCAAACCAAAAAGACAGGGATTCCCAAAAGTACAAGAACGGAAATAAAGCAATGAAGAACAAAGCGTCCCGAGGAGAAACTGACACAAAAATCTCAGAAGACACACAGCGCTTACAATTTGAACGAAAATACAATTTATAACACAATGGAAAGAAGACATACAATACTTACAAGAAGACAAAGAACATCCAATACAATGACTCTTGCACATTCTAATTGAGGGTAAAAATTGGTTTTATCCTTGATATTAGCATTTGAAACAAAATTTGAACAAAAAGAAGACATACAGCATTCACAAGAAACAAAGAAGGCAATTACATCTTTCTTATGACACTTTTTTTCCTAACACAAGATCAACTTTTGCCTAGAAAAGATGAAAGAGTACAAGGGACTTTTGATACAATGATAAAGTGTTTGTTGGTCTGTAAAGGAATGAAAATGGAGGGAAAAAATTACGCAGTTACATAAAGAACTCCCAATATAATGTTATCTGCAACAACGAATCTAGAATTATGTTGGTTGGAGCAATTTCCATTGGTCAATGAAGAGTTGCTATTCTCCTCGGTGTTTTTTATAGCTCAAGGCGCGATAAAGCACAATAGCTTTCTAAAGCTCAAGCACAAGCTTTTATTTTCAGACGTACGATATATATATTAAGAAAGCATAGTTGAAAAGGGAATATGGAAAAAAGGGGGTATCAATTTATATCCCTAAACATTGGAGGTCGTATGAACTGAAACCTTAAACTAATAATTATATCAATTTACACCCTCATTCAAATTTTGTTTGAAAAATATAGTGTGAGACCTAAAATTATTTCTATTAGACTCTTAAATGGTCATAAGTGAATCAGTCTAGACCCTTTATTAATATTACCTTTAAAAATCATCATTTCATCAATCCTTACACGTGAGTAGAATTCTTCAAATGTAGGATTAACAAAATAGATGTTTAAAATTGATGCATGGATGATTTTACAAAAGAAATTCTGAATGAGAGTCCAAATTGATTCGCTTGTGAAAGTTAAAGATTTAATTAAAAAAATTATAAGTCTCACACAATGTTCGTCTCTTTTTTTTTCTCTTTTTTTAGAAAGTTAATTTTCATTATCAAAAAGAAGATATAAGTCTCATGCAATGTTTGTGCAAACGAAACATAATGGAGGACATTAATTGATACACTTACTAAAGTTTAGAGTTTAAATTGATACAATTATTAGTTCAGAGTTGTAAGCGATACAACCCCCAAAGTTTACGGGTATAAATTCATAATTTTCCCAAAAAAAATCTCTAAGCACAAGGGTTTTTGCATTTGTTATTAATCAATAAAGAAGGAAACCCCCTTTTTTGTGTTTGGGGTTAGTAAAATAATTTTTTATTAATAATGATAAAGTCCCAAGGCCTAGAGCTTTGGGCCTTAGGGCTTAACAGAAGGAATGCGCTTAATGTGTGCCATGTGCCATCTTTCATGAGCCTAGCGCCTGAAGGTGCCTTTCAAAACACAGATTTAAGGTAGGTAGTTTTCCTTGTTCAGTTTGGTGTCTAAACTTATTAGGATTATAGCTACCCGTTTGCAGCCCACTTCTTTTTTTTTTCCAACCTCCTTTTTAGGAGAAAAATAAAAACTAGAAACCAGCCTAATGAAAAGGGTTAAAACAGGAGCCCCCAAAAGAAAGATTGCAAAAGCAAACCAAAGAACATCCACGAGCTAACCAAAAAGAAAAACAGAAAAAGAGCATAAGAACGGCACCCAGACAACCCAAAAAAAAAAAAAAAAAAACACAAGCAAGCCTACTTAAAATACTGCGAGCCTAAATTGGCAGCAGATTTAATCCCCGAATAAAATTAACAAAAGCAACCATTTATCAGTTACTTAACAAGTTTTGTTTTTAGTTCAACAATTGTAGGAGTGAAGATCAAACATTGGTCTTTGGGATGATAATTGGTGTCTTATCTACTAAACTATGCTCGAATTGGCACCATTTATCAGGTGCTTAACAAGTTTAACTTATGCATATGCCGCAAGTAACAAATAAACAATCAACCAATATAAAGAAAACTAAGAAGTGAACCAAAAAGAAATAGAGAGAGCATAAATAATGCACCAAAAATTTACACAATACCTTCTTATCTTTATTCTTTCTTGTTAAATTGTGTTTTTCCTTCCTTCTCTTGCTATTTTCCTTTTTCTGACCCAAAAAAAGGTGAACCAAAGAGAAACATTGAGAGCATAAATAAAATTGAAACCTGAAAGTGAGGATATGAAAGTATAAAAATGTCCGTAGATGATGATAGAGTGCCTTATGCCATATCCAAATAGACAGACCATAATGAACCACATACAAAAAGTTAAATTAAAAAAAAAAAAAAAAAAAAAAAAAAAAAAAAAAAAAAGAAAACTAGTTTTAATGGGTAAACACTTGCTAATGCTGATATCAGGAAGAAAAATATTTTTCCTTGGGATATAGAAACAGGAGAAACATGATTATAAAATCGTTATTGCCTTTTTCATCCATAATTTTAAGAAGGGGGTTAATCTTGTGGATGCATTAACATTCAGAGTTTTAGACCATTTAAAGGCATGCAATTAGAGAATATATAAACCTACTTTGTTTAACAGAGCCTAACTGAAAACAAGAACTTCATGGAGCATCAAGCACAAAATCGTGCCACTTTGATTTGGATATTTCTTTGTTAATAGTATTTCTGTCCAATTACCATGCTAATGGTATGCAAATTGCAAGTCAAGTAGCAGAAATCTTATCAAAAAATTATACGCTGATAAAAGCAAGAACTGAGGAAAAGAACTCACATTCATCCATCTGCAGCGCAAAGCAACATCTCGTACAGTCTTATTCGGTAGCTGCATTGCAATCTTTGCATATCGAATAACACTAGACTCTGCAGCATATCTGTGTCATATAAACCAAACCAACATCATTTACTAAAGAAATTGGGCAACCAAAAATACGATAAGAAGGTAGGTTAGTTGAAAGGGGGAATAGAAAAATAATGATGATAAAACTATGCACAGCAGTCAGCAGTTCAGGTATGACCTTATGTCCCCTTAAAGAAACAATAGAAAACTTAGAAAGGAAGATGGAAAAATAAAAGAAAAGAAGCCTCCAAGATAGAGTTTTAGCCAAGAGGCAGCTTCATCTTCAAAGTCTGGTGTCTGAAACATTTTCCTACCAGTTAGAAGTGCCTAGAGAGCAGGAAACCCCTCCCCCAAAAGAACTAAAGCATCAAGGTCTCCCAATTGAGGAGGATTTTATCAAAGCTGTAATTTGTACAAGGTTGCAAAAGTCAACGAACGAGGTGGACTTATCTTCGAAACACATTCTCCAGACACACATCAACTGAATCCTTCTGGACAATAGCTTTGAGAAGGGCTTTCAACAATTCAAAATCAGCGTCTTAGGGGTCCTCTCAAAGTCATACAAGGATTCATAGGAAGCATGGCCTCATAATTCCAAGAGCCGAGAACACAAAAAATTCAGAACCCTAGAAGTAAGATTTTGTATACATGCACTGGAACTCATTCTACCAGTTAAATGGTAGACCGTTTAAGTTAGAATCTTTGTGCTTGTTTTGCCCAAACTCAGTCTACAAGGCAAGATTTTCTCCTTTACATTTGTGTAAGTCTGAGCCAACTTGCACACACCACGCCTATTGTCACGAGACAACTACCTGACCATATTACATTTTTAGGATATGAAATCCTAGGTAGGTGGTCATCATGGCTTGAATCCATTCCATTTAACCCCTTTATTATATTCACAACCCCTGTTTTTGCAATGAAATCAACAGAAAAATGAAAGAACATTAGGGCATACAAAAAAATAAGCCTCCCTCTTAAAAAAGGGACTCCAACTATGTAAAATAATGTCTATAAAATAGTTACAAAATTGACCACTAGGTCAACCCATGGTGGTTTACGGTGCAAGAATAACTGACCGAACTTATTCCCTGCACATTTTACCCATCATTTCCTTGTCAACCCTAGCTCTAGATATAGACAGTGTTCTCAAGCAGGAAGTCACCTCCAGCAAGAGGCTTAGGTCAATTCCTTATTCAAGCAGTTCATAAACATTTGCAGGAGAAGAGAAACATGGGGATTTCTTCCTTGTATCTTGTCCTGAATTTTTATATTTTTCTATGTGGGAGACCATAAAAGGAACTTCACTTATTGGAAACTTTAAATTTCCAAATCTGATTTGCTCCTTCTCCAACCTTCCACTATTGTTTATGATAAAGTGGTTGCAAACTTGCAACTTTAACTAGGGATATCTTTTCCAAGTTCCAAATTAACGTATATTCAAGAGGATTAGGATACGTATACCAATATTTCAATGAAAAGCAGCCAGTCTCCAAATTTCCTATCCTTTAAGTTTCTTCTCAAGTTTCCAATCTAACAGCTAGGATTCTACACCACTGTCACTGATCTTACTTTAGAGCAATCTACTGCATAAACACTTGGGTAAAGGACACAAGAAAGGAGTGTTTAGCAACCACAGATATTCCCAAAACTTGACCTCGCTTCCTTTCATAATAATGAATGCATAGGCTGTCGCCCATATTCTTTTGCAATAGGAGGTGAATGAGTAAGGTCTGTTTCTTTTTGGATGAGAGAATTAGTAAAGTCTTTGAAATGTTGACATGGATATTTTTTAACTTCCAAACCAATCACATTATGATTCATCTAAGAAAAGGCAGTAGAAGTTATTGTTTCTGTACACATCTAACTTTTCATGGTTGCACCTTTAGCTTTCAAAAACATCTTATATACCCCCATAAGGCTGAACCCACTTTACAATCATAAGTCAAATAAAACTCTTTATGATAGCATTCAAGCTTTTTCCTACATATATGGATTCCTTGCCTTCCAGTAAAATAAAACTTCAAGTTTTAAATCCCACAACTTTGGCCCTCACATTAACAACAAAGACCATCCCTTAATAGGAACTTGAACATCTTTGTGCAGTTGAAAACTGAGCCAAGATAAGTTAAAGAAATAAAGCAACTAAGAAAACATTGATAAAAGCAACAGACAGGACTATTATCAGATGAAGTGTGGTGATATTCAGATAACAAGCAAATATTGGGAAAGAACAGCGAGATGTTATTAGTTCAGACTTCAGACTTCAAAGGGACAAATTCCACACACACACACAAATCATTAACTACCAATAATCTCATATATTATCACAACTGGATAAAAATCATTTTCGTACCATAGGTGTAACTGGTATGCTAAGGGAACGTTCAAAAGAGGAATTTTTAAGACACTGGAAAAAAGAGTACAAATTATTCCTTAAGTACGACCCTCAAATGAATTAGGGACTTACTAGACACATTCAGGGCCTTATTAAACACAACTCCGAGGGACCAATCTCGTAATCTAACCATTTAAAAATGAAAAATGCTGGAAAAATAAGGAAAAAGAGCTTGAACTTAAAAGGCCAAAATCAATTTCCTTCATGGACAAATAAAAAAATTCAACCAAATCGCTTAATTCAAGCAGCTTCCGGGATCCTAAGCAACTTCCACAAACGTAAGAAGCTCAAAACCATATATTCAAAACAAGAAGGGGGGAAAAAGAACTCACTTCTTAAGCCCTTCTTCCAGTGTGACCTGCTCATCAGATGTCCAATCCGTTGAGATACCTGGGTTGTGCTTCATCGCAAGAGCCGAACTCGAATTATCCGCTGTAGGCACAGGAGTCGAATTACCGTTGCTGGGGTTCCCTCCATCGAAAGAAGACGATGGTTGGCCAGCTTCTTGATGGTTCCCAGATGGGTTAGCCATCAAAACTCCCAACAATTCAAACGTTTTCCAATCCCAAATCCAAATCCAATCAAAACCCACCTCCTAAAACCACATAATTGACCGTTACCTCCCGCCAATTCAGATTCCTTCAACCAAAATCAATGAACCCAGAATAAAGAGACCCAAAAAATCAAACAAACAAAACAACACCCTCAAAAATCAAAATTGAAGATAGATGGGTCAATCAATGAAGAAACCAAAAAGAGAAAAAAGGAGGGAAAATAGATGGTGTCAAAGATTTGTACGGATTAAGACTGAAGGGAGCTCGGGGAAACAATATAAACTAAAGAAAGTTGCAGAAAAGAGAGAGAAATGAGACCGATGTCTCTGTATACAGCAATTAGAGAGAGGGTTTGGAGGTTTGACGTCGGAAAGTGTCAACATATTCGTAAGCAACATTACATTTTTTTCTTTTTTCTTTTAACTTCCTTTTTCTTCCTTCTTTCTTTCTTTTTCTCTGTCTTTTTCCTCCTCCTTTTTCTTTTTTCTTTTTTCTTTTTTCTTTTTTTTTAAATTCCAACTTTTAAAAAATAAAAATGTTAAAATACCATTTGATTCCTATATTTTATATTCGTTGAATTTTAGTAAAAAAAAAATATTATACTTTGATCTCTCTACTTTCGAACATTTAATTCAATTTTTATTGAAATTATTTAAATAATATCAATATTATACTTCTATCCGCGTCTATCACAACTATCTAAAAATTTTGTCATTTTGTGTAACAGTTTTCCTTATTTTTCTATTTTTAAAAATTTTCCTAAACTAAAATTGGACATTGGAAAGAATTGGAATCCAAAATTATATAAGGATAATTGTTTTAAATGATATAAGGATAATTGTTTTAAATGGTAAAACTGCAGTAAAATGTCATTGTCTATGAACAATGATAGATAGTGATAGACTACTACCATATATTATTGTCTATCTCCGTGATAAACAATAATATTTTGCTATATTTAAAAATATTTAGACTCATTTTACTATATTCGAAAACAACTTTGATATTTAACCTAAATAAAATAACTAAGTTTTTTAAAATTTTAAAAGAAGAAACCCCTTTTTTTCTTCTTTCTTTTTTCCTTTTTTCTTTCTTTTATTGTTTGTCATTTTATGCTCGCCTTTAATAGTTGTGAGAGATATATACAATTTTTGCAGTATGGAACTTTGTCTTCGACGGAAAAGGATTCTCTCCCCCTTGTGAAATGTCTATTCTACCCCCATTTGGTACCTAATTTTGACTCTTTTTTTCTTTTCCTCGTGCATTTATTTATTTTAAAACTTTTGTCTTAATACTTTTTAATGACTTAAATTTATGATTAGATTCTAAATTTAGTTATTAAACTTTTAAGTGTTATCTATTTAATTTCTGAATTTTTAACATTAATTTGATATTTTATAAAAATGGCAGATGAAATTAAAAGTTTAAAGTATCATTAGATATACAATTTAAATGTATATTTAATACATCAATTTGTTTTGTTTTGATTTTTTCTTAGATTTATTAAACATAAAATGAAATATTGTTGAACTTCCAATTTAATTTGTCTAAGAAAACTTCTAATTTAATTTAAATTTGTTACCATTTTGTTTTCAATTGGTTAATAACGATCTTTTTCTTTTCTTTTTTTCCTCTTTTTTGGAACTCGTCGTTAGTTTTTAGTAGATAGTTAGATACGTGGACTAAAAATTAGACTTAACCCTTTTTTACTAATTTATTTTTTCCTAAAAGCAATTTGCAGAATTAAGTTGCTTTTTAAAAGTTTTATTTTTAAATTTTGAGCAAATTACAAAACCACTCCTGAAGTATAGTGGTAGTTACAACTACACCCCAAACTTTTAATTGTAAAAATTAGGCCCCTAAACTTTTACAAGTGTTAAAATTAGACCCTCAAGTTTCAATAATGATAGAAATTAGACCCACAAATGATAAAAAAAATTGACCTCTCGAACTTATACAAATATTACAATTTATACAATTATGTATGTTTGAATGTCTAATTTGACCCAATTTTAACATTTATGTAATTTTGATGTCTCAATTTTTTAAATTGAAAATTTAAGGGTATAATTACAACTATCACCATATTTTAGGGGTGGTTTTTGCAATTTACCCTTTAATTTTTAAGTTCGGAAGATTCTATCTTTTCTAGAAAGTTTATATTTTATATTAGTTGAATTATTATATATTTGTGTCTATATTATGTATGTATATATATAGAGAGAGCTTATCAATTATTGAAGTACAATGCAGGTATGGGTAGAAAAAGGGTCATATGAATAATTTTAAAATTAGGACTTTTGTAAAATAGCTAAGGTTGTTTTCCTTTATAAAATGGTTAAATGAATAATTTTATTAATTTATTAAATACTCAAGTGTACATATATACCCTAATCAAACTATAATTAACCAACATCATTTAGCAACATACCAAACGAAAAAAAATTGCAAAATATCTTTCAAATTTCATGTAGCAAAATATTTGAAACCCTAAAATTATATCATCATTAATAACAAATCACATTAGGTTACATATGTTGCAAGTAATCCTGCACATACAAGATATCTATGAATATCGTATCAGTTAAAGAATTGAACATTACTAATTGAATAAATTACTCAATACTTGATCGGTATGTGTTTTAACTCACAAAAAACCATATACTTGTTGGCATATTACTCATGATGCATTGGGTATATTACATTGTAACATTCATAAACAACAAAATCAAGAAGATCGTATGTTCGGGCTGAAAGTGACAACTTAAGACCAAAATGGGCCTGAAAACAAGGAGGCCAAATCAGTGTGCTCGCCCTCGATCGAGCCTCACAAAATGTCTACACATGCCCCCGTCCAAGGAATCATCTTAGGCCCAAAATATAGTTAAAAGAAGGTGCTCACTCGGCCTTGCCCGAGCCTCACAAAATGCCAGAATGCTCCCGCCCAAGGGATCATCTTAGGCCCAAAATATATTTAAAAGAAGGTGCTCGGTCTATGCCTTGACCAAGGCCGACCCTAGCAAAATACCAAACGGGGCACGCCCCAACATGGTGAGTCAAATGATAATCTCAATGCAACTCCAAAACCCTAAGAAGAAGGCCTATGTCAACTACACTTATAAACACATCATGATAGCCCTAGAGAAGTAAGTTCATTCTAATACTCAAACTCTTTATTTGCTACACAATTACATTTTTTGACTTAAGCATCGGAACTTGTGTGCCAAACTCCATACCAGTGTGCATATCTTTCCATCTTGTAGGTCACGTTCTTCTCCAAATTAAAAATTTATGGTTGTTGCCAAGAGAGGATCAATATTAATAAAATGTGAATTACATTTATCTTTGTTTTTAAGCATAAAGATGAAGTCAAAAAATTGATTCGAGCCCAAAAAAAGGATTGGTTATTATGGGCAAAGATCACCATTTTTTTTAGTTAGCAACAAATAAGGCCCTCATAAGACTTTATATTATATTTATGTCCAATTTTTCTATTATTTACAAGAATGTCCAAGCGGACATCTAAATTATCCAATTATTATGGTTCAATTACCCTTTTATCCTCAACCCTCAATCAGTTACATTATTTCAAAAAAGAAAGCTTGGTAAACCAAAATTCAAATTCTACGATTTTCTCCATCTTCCTTCTTAGATTTTCTCCATCTTCTCCAAACGATAGACCAAATCCAAGCTTGCTCCAGTTTTGTACATGCTCATACCACACCTCCGGCCTTCCGCCGCATGTAATCACCAAGATCTGCCTGTCGTCGCACTCCAACTCGCATGTCGTCACGATCCAGTCGCTGCCTCCCTCAATCCACCCTGCCCCCGTCGATGTCGCTCACACATGCCCACCACACCTCCTACCTTCCACCGCACATCATCACCCAGATCTGCCTATTGTCGTACTCTAGCTCGCACATTGTCGCCCTGCTTAGATCCAATGTTGCCCGACTACGCCCAGATCCAACCCAATCAAATCTGCTCAGTTCTTGCCGCCTCGCACCACTCTGCCCGATTGGTGCTACCATCGATTTTTTTATTCAGCACGCCAACCAGATCCATCTGCCTACCATAGGTTTCTTTGTTCAATTTTGTAAAATATGTACTTTTTCGATTTTTCAAAACTCGTAGGATTTCTTCGATATAAATGAGATGTGAAAGACAATTTTTTATTTAGACTTTCTACGTTATGATATATACGCTTATATATATGTTTTATGTTAGAACATCGAATCCATCGTGGTATATATCTTGTTTATTTAAAAAAAAATTATGAGGTTTGAAAATTAATTTAAAGTTGTTAAATTAATTGTGAATTAGTGATTTTTGTTAAGCTTTTAAATTTTGATTTATTGGAATTTCTAACTTAAATGAAATTTATGACATATATTGTGATACAAATAAAATTTATGATATATTTTGTCAATCTATGCTTTATATAATGTAGTATAACTAATAAATAAATTCGGTTAAACAATATATACTCTTAATTTATATATTGTATTATTATATAATATATGATACTATTATATCGAAACACCAAAATAATAGAAAAGAAAACCATATTAATTGTCATGGAAGAAAATATCAACTAATTAATAATTTATAATAAATGCATATTCTCTTTCCAACACACTAATTAATATATATTTTGTCAAATTATCTCTCCATCAATAAGAATGCTATGAAAATATAGAAAAATTTACCTAATAAATAGTAATAAATGCACCGAATATTTGGAAGTGATTTTGAAATGATTGAATATTCAAAAATTATTCAAAAATTATTCATGAACATCAAAACCAATTTTGAGTGATAAGGATAAAATATGCTTTAGAAGGTTTTTGAACAAGAGAAAAGTAATCTTAACCGTTTCAAACCACACCCGAATACATTACTCCATTTTGGATCCCAAGTAAAATTCCCCACAAATATTAACAATAAAATCACCCTAAAAGGAAAGAACTATGCCCTATAATTAAGAGGCAATACAAAGTATGATTCCACTAAACACTTGAATCTTGATTCAGAGCAAACATGAACTCTCCATTATCTACCAGAATGACATATTGCAAATTTCTATACTTCCAAACTCAATCCTCTACATTTGATGGCAGAGAAAACAAGAACTCTCCATTATCTAACAGAATGTAATATAGGTTAATTATTCAATATAAAATTAAGACTACTTTGCATCAAGAAAATATGAAAAGTAGAGGTTAAGACCTCCATATATAGTGATGAAATGTTGCCCTCAATGGCAAAGAAAGAATTGGAATTACAAATTCCTCTATAGGAATAAATCTAACTTTTCTACTCACAGTTGAAGGTTGTTCTTGGTGCACAAGTAACTTCACATTTCGACCGTGCCATGGAATTTTCACCTATTTCGATTTTCTAACAAAGGTATCAAAAATCAAATACACTAACTTCTTCCCCTCGGGATGTATAAGAAGGTTTCTAAGATGCCCTTAGCAGTACCATAATTGAAGGAAAAATGATTTGAAAATGAAATCAATAACCTTAAGCCTGTACAATGAATTCCAATTGCCCGTTGTTGTCGACAAAAGCAAAGACATTTCTTCCCATTTCATAATCTCTGCACTGATCTCACGAAAATGAGGTAAAAAGAGAGAGAATGAGTCTATTAGAAATTAGAATCTTAAGAGACTAATTGAGTCAAAACTAATGAATCAATGTGAAAGAAGTACGTTTTACCAGAAATGTCTTTGGGCGTACAAGCAATATAGTTAACACAGGGATATTCACATGAATATAATTCTGTCATTATATGTTAAGAACACAACAATGATACACTAAAGCAAATATGAAAAGCTTTTAAGATTTGTTTGTTATGCATAAATCTGAGATGCCCATAGGCTAGACAGACGACTAGATTCCTAGATTAATTTTGTGGAAATGTAGGTAATAGCAGCTAACTGAGGGGTGGAATCAAGGCCAAGTATGATGACCTCCGCCAAACATGAATCTCGAGTAGAAAGGAGGAAGCAATCAAGGAGAGAGTCTCCCATTATATTTTGGAGTCAAAGAACCAAGAAGGCATAACAGAGGGCTTGGTTTCTGCAGTGAAGGAAAATAAATCGTGGCATATAATCTAAGCACAAGGAATTGCAGGTCTGATTATAAAGATGAGCTAATTACTGAAGGAGGAAATTGGAAAGAACCTTAAGCACCAAATGAAGGGAAAGTGGCAGAGATCCCATAATCCGAACGAGGGATCGATTAAAGATGGAGGGAATGGTCATTGTGAACATTAATTGCTGGGTTGTGCAATTTCATCTCTGCTGGGATGGTGGCAAAGCTGTGCATCTGCATACCATGGACAACGAAGTGATGATGATGTGTCACAGCCACTTGTAAAGGAGTTGGTGATATAAGGAAGCGATCTTGGAATTGCAAGGATTGATGACGACCATGGAAGATTTTCAGATGCATATTGGGCATGAAATGATCATCCACCTTATGAAATGTGAGTTAACTACAAGTTGATTGTGAAATTTATTGAGAGCAACTGTCCAGTGATCAGTTTGTAGATACCTCCATCCCAGACAAAGTCTGGTAATCTTTTCTCTGCAACCGACAGTGTTGGTGTAAACTAATTTTCTTGACACAATCTGGGAGAAAATCTTGTATTGATCTGAAAGTAATACCTCTTACAACCTAGAGAGCCCTATTGATGTAGCCTAAAAGATAAAAGGAGAATTTTCTCCCAAAAATTCTAATCAATCATAGAAACCAATATTAATCCTAATCAATTAAGGATTGACCATAATACCCAAATTTATCCTAATCCTGCTTATGGAAATCTTGTACTGCAACCGCAACTACAAAGTTTGAAGGAGCCCATAAAAAAATTGAAAACGCGCATGACCCTCATCAAAAAAAATTCTTTGGTTGTTGAGAACTGTATACACGCCTGCCACCAAGATTTTGCTCAACCATTTTAACCAAAGTTGGAGTATCAAAGCAACCCATAAATCCAATTGAAAAATTGTTGTTGCATAACCTAGAATTTGTGAAGAAATAGGTTGAAATAAACTCACGAAAACAGAGGAAGCAAATTGAAATTGTGGAGGATCGAACTCGAGTCGGATTGCATTAAACACATGCTAGGAATTGAGCACACATGTTGGGTCAGATCGCGTGGGTCGGTTCAAATGGATCATGTGTTTCCACGTATTCTTCCTTGCTGTCTTCCAAGCAATCGACTGCAACCATAGATTCAATCTTCTTCAAAACGGGTTGCACATGATTGTTGTCTTGTTTGCCAGAATTATTACACCTTCTTTCTTGAACCCCGCTTCCTTAGCTTTCGCTTTAAATTTTTCTTCACTCATTTTTTCTTCTTTGCTTAGTTGGTCCATGTGTGGGTTCCAAATTTCTTTTAGGTTTTCTGTCTTTTATGTGTTTCTTGCAAGTTTCAACAATCTTGGTTGAATTCTTGATCTTTGTTTAATCCAACAGGCTCTCAATTTTGATTTTCTTGAATTATTTCTTTTTTGAACTTTTGCCATTGTTCTGAAGTTGATCCGTGTTTGAGTCACCTTCACCAACAAACGTTGGATCTCTTTTGCTCCTTCCTTGATTTCCTTTGATACTTCAGGATTGATGTACAAATTGGGTATTCTTGAATACGTTTCAGCCTCACAATTGTTGTAGTAATGATTCATGGGTGTCTTTTGATGCTGGCTATAATAATTTTCACACTCTAAATCACTTTCCGAATCATCAAAGTCCAAATTCTTACAACGATTTTTTGAAAAATTGGTCTGATTAGATTTTCAAATTTTTTCTTGGTGATGACAATTTGTTTTGATTTTTCGAACTACATTTAAATCTTCATTGACATCACTTGAGTTATTATAATCAAAATTCCATTGTGAATCTTGATATATTCTTGGATAGAGTCGAGCATGAGCGACGTGACGTTGAGATTCCTCTTCTGAATCATTTGAATAAGAATCCCAGCATTGTTTTTTTGGAGTAAATTTGACTTTCTTGCCTATACCAACTGGTGCAACTTTTCTTGGGCATCTTTCTAGACCGGTAATAGTCCATTCTTACAAAATCTTTAAAAAAATCTATGATTTTTTCTTTCTTTCCTAGAATTTAAAGGGTTCCCTCTAATTAGATGTGTGTTGTTTGGCAATGAGGACAGCTCACGATGCTCCTTCTTGCGATCGGCATTGCCAAGAGTTTCCCGGTTCTCCACTGACGGCAGTCACCGTCAGCCCATACGGCCACTCTGATACCAAATTGATGAAGCCTAAAAGATAAAAGGAAAACTTTCTCCAAGAATCAAATCAAAGTCTTTATTATCAATTAAAAGTTACCAATACAAAAAGATAATTTCTCTAATTATAGAGAATTAGAAAGTAAACTCATCTTAATCCTAATTTTTTTTTTAACCCAGAAAATCGAAGCCCCTTTTTTTATGCTCCCCACAGCAACGGCTCCCCTATTCTTCGAGGCACCCGCGCCCACCCCAAGGCTCCGACCAGGAGACAACAAGGGGTGCCTCATTAGTGCTCGAACTTGGGACCTCTAAGCCTTTGGCAAAGGAAGCTACAAGTTTTTGCCACCAAGGCCACCCCTTGGGGGTCTAATCTTAATCCTAATTAATCAAATATACTAATCATAATCCTAATTAATCAAAGAAACCCATCTTAATCCTAATAAACCAATGAAACTAATCCTAATCCTAACCATTCATGGAAACTAATCCTAATCCTAATCCTAATCAATTAAGGATTTGACAATAATACTCTAATTTATCCTAATCCCACTACATCACCTATTTAAAGGCTACAAGCCAGCCTTTGTTTCTTATCTAACCAGTACCAATCTAATCAGAAACTAAGTCCTTTACATAGGTAAAAAAGATGAAAAAGAAACTGAAGTTTAAACAGTAAAGAGAACAAAACAAAACAGAGATTACACCGAAACCTACAAACTAAGGTGGTTAGAAAGGTAGTTAAGAATTTATATCTTTGATGGAAGCTCTCATAAGGGCAAAGAAATAACTATGAAAGAAAATGCAATACCAAATGAGCAAGGGTCAAGCGCACCCCCCTTTGTATCTCACGAGATTTTCCAGCAAAACAAACACAAATTATTCAAGGATGTCGATCGTTTAAATTCTAGAACATACGAGGATATCTGACATCTAAATTTTTTGCAGTACCCTTTGGAGAGTAACAAGGAAACCCATATAAGAGATAATGTAACACTCGGCCCCTTGTTCCAGAATCAAAATCCTGGAAATCAAATTCTTGGGGTTTTGTTTTGGAGTTCTCAAAACCTGGGAATTAGATTAATATGTTTGGAGAAGCCTGGAAATTAGATTACTGTGTTTGGGGTACAATGTTTTAAAGCTTGGGAATCAAATTACTGTGTTTATGGTTTAGTGTTCCGACCCCTGGGTTTGAGAAATTTTTTCCTCAATTTTTCCTTTAGTTATTTTATTCTCTTATTTTTTTTTTATATCCGTGAGTGTCCGGGCTAGCTTACACACACCTTGATTAATCTCACGGGACAATCCGCCTGACCCTACAACATTTGGGTGTCAAAAAAACTCATAGGAAAATAATTCAAAGGTAGGTGGCCACCATGGATTGAACCCATGACCTCTTTGCCATTTATTGAGGTGTTTTGTGAATTGTAGAACTCCTTATATAACATTGATCAATTTTTCTAGGGACTTTTAAATTAAGTATTTGATTCATGTTATAGTCTAATAATAAGAAAATTTCCAACAATCAAAACATCGCCTACCATTAATAAAAAGGAAAACATAACATGGCAATGGCATACAGTCATAGCTTGAACATGAAGACACAAAGTCTAAAAGTAAGATACAAAAATATGAACACACATTAAAAAATAAAATAAAATGGCAATCAATGTTCACTTGAACTCGTCACCAAAAAGGTTGAACAAAATTCAATGAAGCGGAGTGCTATAGGAGGCTAAATCCTAAAGAAAATAAATTCACTTTAAAGGTCATTCATAGAAATCTATGTTTATCAAATAAGACAGAGATAGCTTTCTATTCAGATAGATGTCTAATCTTGAAGGATATCATGTATTTATAGAAAGGGAAAAAAAATGAATTTGTACTTGGATTTGAGTGGATTGAACTCTGCCTTTCTATTTTTCACCCTCTCAAACATATATGAGAGAGAAAAGGAATAATTAGAACTTTTATTCGATTACATCATGTTCTATAATAATACCGTTCATAAATATAAGAATTAACATGTTATCTGTATTTTATTGTCCAAAAAGGGCGTTATAAATCCAGACATTGAGAGTCAATTGTAAAGTTACCGATAAAGAATCTGAAGCAGAGGCAGTCGCATAAACCTCAGTTTGAATCTTTGAACTGCCGATGCATTTTTCATTAACTGTTTCACAACAGCTATTATTGCACTTTATTTGCTTCGTATAAATGGTGCAGCTCTAGTCCTCATAATGAGATCGGAGGCTCCTTTTCTTGATTAGCTGATACAGAAAGGGGCAAGTTTCAAAGTACTTCGAAATTAACTTTTTGGAAAAGAATCATATCATAAGAACATAAACATGAACAATAATGCCACACAGAGAATATAAAATCTCCTCCTAGTCGTTCAATTCACTGTGATCACTGATCACCAAAAAAATCTCCAACTGGCAATGAGAAAAAAAGAAGAATATTATAACATTCAGAAATATTATATTCTTTTTTAATATTAATAAGAAAGAACTTGATTGTTGTGCTGAACTTTTCCGTAATAAAAATTCTCTCTGGACTTATCGCTAAGTAATAAATGATGATGGGGTCAATAGACGGTCATGTATCATGTTGCATCTATATTTAATGTAAGCAACCAATCGAGATAATTGATTCAGTTTATGAGTGGAGAAATATCATTTTTCCCTTCAAGATAAAAAAAGGGTTGATAGCAATTGGTGCGTTAAAAAAACTCAATAGAGCAAGATTTAAAATAAAATAAAATTAAAAAAAAAAAATCATCTCACCTTGGAAAAATATTTCTTCCGCAATTTGATTGCTGTACGTATACATCTTTTGACACTAATCTTCAGCATCTTATCATTAAAAATCTGTCAAATGATAATTGTCAATGCCTGCCGTAGACATAAAATAGCACACGCCTTTATTGTGCTCGTCCACAGCCCAACCCACCCCAAAAAAGGGTGAGAAAGGAAGATAGAACAAAATTTGACAGAAGTAGTGTAACTAACAACTAACAACTTGAAATAATTAAAAAAATTGTTGTTTCAGAGTAATTTTAAACATTCTTTAAGGAACAGACGGGTGAATTTTTTATGGTCAAACACATAAGCAAACAGAAATGCACACAAATACACACGAGAAATAAGAATCTAGATTCTTAGGGTACTTATTGTAAGTTACAGACATTTTATGATATTTGATCAAACACAAGTAAACATACACAATGCACATAAACACAAATAAGAATCCCAATTAGAGGTAAATTGGGATAATTCATTTTAACAAAGGATAACCAAGATTAATATGAAATTACCTCAATTTATCCTTAATCCTACTACATCATGATTACTGTAAGGAGGAAGATAAAACATCCATCCAAACCAGAGCTGCCTAAATATGACCAGCCCGACCTAGCTATCGATTGTTACTTTTTCTTTCCCTCTTTCATGTGGTAAGAAACCGATCTTTCATTGAGAGAAACGAAATAATTTACAAGGACAAACCACCACCACCACCCCCCCCAAAAAAAAAAAAAAAAAAAAAAAAAAAAAAAACTCCAACAAAAAAAATAGAGTTAGACCGGCTACAAAAAAAAAAAAGGATTTTTCATGACAAGTCTCCAGTGGGCAGTTTTGAAGCCGTCAGACTTAATGCATCTTCCCGGTGTTCTCTTTCTAAGCTTTATGTTAATTTTTCTATACAAGATATAAGTTTAAATTGGGGGGCTTTCATTTTTTCTGTTTAATTTACCTTTGTTTGGGTATTCATAGTTCATGGCTTTTCTACTTTTTGGTCACTAGTTCGTATCTTTGTATTTTGAGCATTAGTCTCTTTTCATTATATCAATGAAAAGTATTGTTTTCTAATCCAAAAGAAAATAAACTATAGTTACAAAAAGGCCTAGTGACCTAGTTTTGATGTCAAGCTTTTATCCTCTCTTCTTTTATTTAATATCTTGGTCTAGTTTTGATTTTCTATTTTTATATTGGCAAGCTTTTGATAGCTTTAAATTTGAGCATTAGTCTCATTACATTATTTCAAAAAAAAAAAAAAAAAGCCTAGTGCCCTACGCTCAGAGAGGTGTTGAATCCAACCCCAACAAAGAAGAAAAAAAAATGTGAAGAAGCTAGCTTGCCACAAAAAATTCTTTCTCACCACTACAGGGACAACACATGACTCTCCCATGTAAAATCTACCTTCCTAGAGGTTTTAATAACCTTCCAAATGGAGGAGAAAGCAAAGTTGGACTAGGGAGGGGAAGGGATGAACAAATAATAATATAATCATAATAATATGGTCCATGACAAATCTCTTCAGTGGGCAGTTTTGAAGCAGAGGGGGTTGTGTGTTCCACCAAATCAGGGATATTAGTTTGGGTGCCATTAATATTGTCGACCGTCTTCAACGACGAATGCCTTATTTGTATCTTTCGCTTTCCTAGTGTCTCATGTGTCGTCATCATTCTGAATCTCCAACCCACCTATTTATGCACAACCCTTTTGCATCTGAATTTTGGACCATTATTATGGAAGCTTTTGGTTATTCAATGTCGTGTTCTAATTCTATTTTTTATCTTCCTGCTATTTTGTTGGTGGGTCATCCTTTTGGTGGTACTAAAAAGATAATTTGGTTGGCTTTGTTGCGTGCCTTCTTTTGGTTTCTCTGGAGTGAGAGAAACGGTCATCTTTTTCGTGATTGTTTCTCCTCTTTTGGTAGATTTTTGGAATAGGTCCTCTTTCCTGCTTTTTCATGGTGCAAAATTAAGCACCCTTTTTTTAAAATGGAACATAGCCTCTTCATCTTAATTTCATGGTGCAAAATTAAGATGTAATGAAATTAATCACACTTTTAACCATTATAGTTTTTGACAATTAGCAATCTTTCTTGTAACCTATAGGTGTTTTGGGGTTTAGGGTCTAAAATCCCTCCTCCCATGGTACACCTATTGACCTTGAAGAATCGAAAAAAAAACCAAAATATCTAATTCTCTTTGTCAGAAAAATGACGTATAAAACCTAACAACAATGGGGCAGGGGATTAGTACCCGTTAAAATAGAAGCCAAATGTAACTTCTTATTCAATAGTTGATAAAAACGCAAGAACATCTCACGAAGAGGCTTATCACTCACCCTCCAATCTTCCTAAAAATAAACATCAGGCCCTCTTCGACAAAGCATTTAACAAATGAAGAAAAAGAGGGAAAGCCAAAGGCAATCACTTTCCAAAGATTTATGTTATTAGGCCCTTTGGCTCCACCATTTGCAACCTACCCAAGAGGGTGTGGGCCATACCAGCTCACAATAACTTTATACCACAACAATTTCACCAGCAGAGCCTTGTTGCATAATCCCAAACTCCTGATCCTAAGGCCAGTCAACTCCACAAGCTTAACCATCAACTGTCATTTAACCAAATGGGATCCTCTCCCTTCTCCACCCCTTCGGGCAAGAAATTCCTTATCATTCTCTCAATACTCTTGCTCATGGTGACTGAAACTCTGAAAAAGAGATAAGAAATAACTAGAACTCCCACTCAATACCAATGGGATATCGGTCAACTTTCCCCATTTAGAAAAGAAAGCCTTTTTTCCAAGTAGCCAAATGTTTTTAATCTTATCCAAATCTAGTTTCCAAAACACTTTGGATCCTCAGGTTGCCTCCCAAAAGGAGCCCAAGATACAAGGAGCAGAATTGACCCACATCACAACCAACCAAAGGGCCCATGGACTCAACTTAGAAGGATAGCAGTAAAGAACAAAATAGAACACCCCCTTCCTCTTGTTAATCTTAAGACTAGAAATTGCTTTTTTTTTATTAAAAAAAAAAAAAAAAAAAAGGTATCGTCAAAAACTGAAGGTGAGGCAGGCTGACGTACTCCTTCCCCACCTTGAAACCTTCAACCACTCCCTTCTAAACTCCAAGTGACACCATCCTACTCAGAACGTCCACCACTAGGATGAAAAGGAAGAAAGGAGAACCCCTTGAAGCAAAGATCTTACCTCGTGGCGTCCAATTATTTAATAACAATTGAGAAATTAGCCGTCCTAATACAATTCCAAATACAAGATCTCCATTTAAAACCAAACCCCTTCTTCCCCAACACATTATCTAAGAAACTCCCATCCACGTGGTCATACTCTTGATTGCGTGCTCCTGTGAGAATATAATAGATTAACCTAGGAATATAATAGATTTCCTTTGTCCTCCGTGGGCATTTTTCTACTGTGAGAAAACGTCCCACAACATCCAACATTGTGGGTTGGGCATGACCCTTGCCCTTCTTTGGGTTCCTTGTCGTTTTCCTCATCCTCAAAGTCACTAATCTCAATGATTTTGATCTCAAGGTTTTCTCCTCTCTGTGTGAAGGTTTACCCGGAACAAAAGTTCTCCAAGGTTCATCCATAGTCTTTCATGTGATAAGGTCTTCCTACTCTCTTTCCCATCTCATTGTGGTTTGCTAGAGATCATTGTCCTAACGCAACACTATTGTCTAATAGCATTTGCATGTTCACTACAACTCCTTCAGGTAGTTACATGAACGTCTCCAACCTTGCAATTTGAGCTTCGACTGAACCCCCATCTCTACAAAACAAACAGAAATGTTTACAAAAAAAAAAAAAAAAAAAAAAAAAAAAAGGATGTTCCTTACAAAAGGGGACTGATCTCATGGCGTAAGGAAGGTAAGGCTCAAGAACAGATTCCCGACATGGAAATCATTTTCTGATTCCAGTAGTCACAAGGCTAAAATCCACAAATGAATGTCTCGCTCAGAGCAACACTAAGAGTGCTCCTCTTAGTCAGCCTTACCACTCCCATAATACAAGGACAAGATTAGGTAGAACAAAACACTTAACAACACAAATGGTCAAGGGGATGAATCCTCAATTTTTACCTATCTCAATTCATCACTTCACAAAAGAGAGTATCAGTGAATGAGATGCGTTACACACTTTGATGACTATCCCTTTTATAGTGTACAAGACTAAAAACCATCCCCCACTCTTAGGTTGAGAGATTAGATATTTGGGAAGCTACTGCCTAAAAATAGTATACTCACCCACCTTCCTAGTCTTTAAGACCAAGGAAGACCACTTGTTCCTCTTCTTACTCTCACAATTTTAGGTCCACGTTTTTTACCTAGCTCGTAGGAGTTGACTAACCAATTTTGACCTCGGTTAACAAATAAGTGTCCTCACTTCAAGGGGGAGTGGCTTGTGGAGCAAGTCCTTTCTTTTCTCTTCGCAAGTGTGTTCTTTGGAGTCTTGCGCAGCCCTCTATCCACATTACAGCATCAAAATGCCACGGAGAAAGAATGAGTGCCCTTTCTACGCACATCCCGCACACTGCCAGCCCACATGCGTCTGTTCCATACATTATGCTTGCCTGCCTGTGGGCACATGCTCCCCAGCATGATTGTGTGTCCTGCATGGGTGCATGCCCACCTACGCGCATATTAAGCACATCCAACATCTAATTAAAGAAAAAGAAATGCAGACAACAGAAACAGTCAAAGAGCCAAATCAGAAAAGTGTCCTATATGTACTAAACAATCTCCGATAGAACTGTATTAGGGAATAGAGCTTAAACTGATATTTCATTGATGACATGGAAGAAAGAATTGATAATATTGACCAGAATCAATTAGCATAAAATATATTAAAAAGCACATACCTTTATCAAATCATCAATAGAACGTGTTTCTCTAATTATCTTTTGGCGATTCATTATAAGGATCGCGGCAACACAATAAACAGGAAGCTCGTCATCACCTTGCTTAGTTGATGATATTACAGTACACTTCTTCATAGGATCATTCCTTGAACAAAGATTCCTTGTCAAGCCACAAAAAGCATGGGTAGATGTTGACTTCATTCCAGCATTGTCACATGAAGAACGTTCCAAATTTCCACTATTTGATTGTAAGGTGTCTTTCATGTTGATGTGACTATTGTCCATGTCTCCTTCACTTATTTCCACTTCCGAGCCTCTTGGAAGTTGTAATGTCAATGCTTCCAGACAACTACTCTCTAAACTGTAAACTCTTGATTCGTCAAAATCAGCAGCCCACATCATCTAAATGAAGGACAATAGCTGTTAGGATTGAAACGGTATTACATTTTCATTTCAGGTCAGCCATGAATAAAAAGCAATTGTCCAATGTTACATTAATTTTAGATGTACAAGAAAAGAACCCGATTACAAATTCAATCATTGTGGTGTAATTTAACTTAAAGTGAGAGTTTGGGAGAATGTATTATGCATCATTCACCAAATATCAAAGAGGAGTTTTTATCCCTAAGCAAGGATTGAAATATAAATATCAAAGAGGAGTTTTTATCCCTAAGCAAGGATTGAAATATCCATCAATATATCGTTAGGTCCGTCAATATTGATATCAATATTTTAGCCATTAAGGAAATCTAGAAGTCCAAAGAAAGTCAATATTCTATTGTGTATTATTCACTAAATATTTATGTATACATATAGTTTAGGAAGTATGAACGCTCTGTAAAAAGGGTGTTACCATTAATGCCTATACAAATAGAGCAGTAAATAATAAACAAAGGAAAAGAAGACTGAACTCATTGAATTTCCCATAACCACTGCCAAAAGCCACCAGTTGGAATTTGTGGCACCAGTTGGAATTTGCAGGGGAATGATGCTTGAGGCTTGAGTCTTCCAAGCCTCAAAGCATAAGTAGATAGGCTTATACCTCTATCTTCAGAGGGTTACGCCTCTTTTAATATGGCACAGGTGTAAGCAAGGCACCTTAGAGCCGCCTCGCCTCAAGGCTTATGCCTTAAATGATTTTTATAACATTGGTAACCAATAACCATATCCAAAATAACCACCATGGATTGGTCTAATGGTCAATAATGACAAATGTAAATTGTTGGATTTTCTTGATATTTTTCTAATATTAGTTGTCTTATTTTTAATATTGTCCTTATTAGTAGATATTTTAGCCTTATTGGCAGATATTTTTTTGCTTATTGGTAGATGGTCTTCCTTGAAAGCAAGAATACCTTATATTTGATTCAAAATATTGAAGAAATAAAATTATTTTATTTCCTCTCAAAATTCAAGTTGGAGCAAAGATAACAATGAATTCAAGAAAAATAACCCATGTTCTCCTATTTTCCTTGTTTTGGGTTATAAAACAAATGGGCGCAAATGATCATAACCACTAACTTGTTATACCATATATCATGCACCTAAAGAAAAGAACAGCTAGAGATAACAAAGATAAAGTTTCCATTTTGTTTTGGATGAGAAGCCGCACGGGCTTGAGAAGATATAGATGAGCTTGTCTAACGTAATTAAATATTAGTACAAGTACTTGGTATAGCAGATAGTCTCCAAATATATCTGCACAACAATGCAGCTTGTATCATCAGAAAGTAAAGCAGAGTTGAGCATACAGCACGCAAAGCTTATTAGTTCATTACACAACAAAGAAAATATAAACTAGCATTCTTTATAATTTATGCTATAATCTTTCAATCAGAACATATCCCTCCATAAGCTGCCCATATGCTATAAAAGAACGTAATGGATCCTAATTTGCTGAACGCGAAGTGAAAAAGAACACTAACCTCCCACATACAAAGTGCCTCATTAAATGATAACTCCCGACGAAAAAGTACCAAGAGCATCGGAAATGCAAAATGTAGGCTCTCCGCACCTACATGCGACAGGTGAGTGAAGATTTCCTTGTCAGTAAGTTCCAAAATTTTCCACAATGCTTCCAACTGTTTCATCACCCGGGTTGGGCCTTCCATTTGAAAATTCTCACGCTGGAAGATTGCAACAGCATGTCAGAGGGTGAGATAATAAGAAAATCCAGCCCAAGATATTTTCCAACATTACTCAAGTACCATTCTCCTTAAGAGCATCTCGAAGCACCAAAATGCATCAGCATTATCCTCAAATAGAACAACAAAAGGAGACAGCAAGTCACTCATTCCTGAAATCATAATTGATAATACCATATATTGCAGTAAATTATATCAGTAGAAAACATAGAGGGGAAACTGATACAAAAAGGAAAAAAAATCACAACCTTGACAATAACCAGTCGCAGGATCAACCCATGCATAAACTGCAAGGATATCTGACATCCTAGCTAAGTTTCTCGTATCCTCATAGAACTCAAGATGACTATCTGTTCGAACCACATCTACCACTGGATAAAAAATACGAGTCGAAGAAGTCAAGACTATCAAGAAAAATTAGATCAGTACATCAAAACATAGACACAAATCTGCTCCTTCCTGAAATTTACCTATTCGGTGCAGGGTCCAAAGCCATTCAGATACTCTATCTTCACTGACAGCACTATTACGGTAGACTGTTGCATTTAGGTATTCCGTTTCTGGTACATTTGCCTTTGTGTTATTGCACGAGCTATTGTGCTGAAATTCTGGGTCACTTGAATCAAGATGTATCATTTCAATTTCAGAGCTAATGGGATGAGAAACATTGTTAGAGGATGAGGCAGTTGATTCAATAACTAAATCTTCATTGTTATTTATCTGGAAACTGTGCATGCTGCCATCTTCAAATCTCAGTTCACGTTGAGTTGAAAGTTTGGCATTATGCAGGAAATATTTGTTCTTATCTTTGTTGTCCTTGTCAAACAAGTCAATGACAGGTAGAGGAGGAAAATCATAATCATTTTCTGTAATAATTGCTGATCCATCTGCTTCACTCCCAGGTTTTAGGGAATAACAATTGCAAGGACCAGAAATGGGGACACAACAGGTAGACCCATCTACCGCACTATCTGTACTTTCCCTAACACTCGCAAGTTCTGCTGAATCGCTCGAGCTTTCCCTTTGGCATGTGTATGATTTATCTATACAATTATTATTCCTACAAAAAGAATCTTCTACTGTATTAGTATTATGAACGGAAACTTCTCTACTTTCACTCTCAGCTTCCCTTGGTCCATCTTTAGATGACATCCTCATATCCATAACTTTAGAACCCACGGGGTAGGCAAGGGAACCAGTTCCTATGCTAGAATGTATCATCCGACACTCCTCTATCAGGTCCTTGTAACGTTCCCTGCATGAAAAGTTTCACAGTCATTTCCTTTGATAGTGAACCATGAATCTGTACAATTCTCCACATGTTGAAGTACTACGAAGAAAATTCAAACAAAAAAGGGATAATATTCTGTTCAGAAATAAGAAAGGTAAATAGCCGCTGGCAAACAAGAGAGAGTGAAGAACAAAAAAAGAAAAAGAAAGATCCTCTAGTAAGAACGTATTGTGTGGGTCATCTTTTCAAGTTAGAACTCTGTTTGGGAGGTGAAGCTGTTTAGAATTTCATTCATTTTCTGAGTTCCTCTTAGTGCACTCTTTTTAAATCTTTCTTAGCTATGATTCATTGTTTTAAATGAGAAATGATTTCATTGATATAAATATTTTTATCAATTTTTGGGTAAGAAACTACGCTTTTATTGAGACAAATGAAAGAATATACAAGAGCATACAAAAAAGCAAACTCAACAAAAGAGAAATGGGTCTGGACCCTACCCATATCAAAAAGAACAAGACTGAGACCTACCATTTAATTACAAAAACATTTTGTCATCGACGCCCAGAAAGAAACATAGAACCTAGCTATAGATCAAACATCCAAAAGGTTTAGTAACCAACGCCAGTAAAGTGACATTACATCTAGCCACCTCCCGAAACATCCTCACCTAATCTCTAAACCTCTCTAAGAATTCTATTATTCCCTCTCACTCCGGAAATGCCTAGTGAGGTCAAGACTCCAAATGTGAATATTCCCTCTACCTCAGACCTAAATTTAAACCCCTCAAATCTAATATAAGAGGGATGTGACATCTTCCATTTCCCTATCAAATAAAGAGCAATGGAAACCAAGTGGAAGAGCAGAGCTCCACAAAAGACCCACGAAATCAGTCACAAAACGATTTTCATGGAAGACAAATCATATAAACGAGGGGATCCCTCCTATATTACCTTCAACTAGAGCAGCAAAGCTAGAAGCTCTTTCAGAGTGAGTTTAGTTTCAATTCATTCATTAATCAAATTTGATTCTGACTAAGAAGTTTTTAAAAATTAATAATGAATGATAATTTTTTATTTAAAAAATAAAAAAATAAATAAAATTGATCTCTCCCCCGCCGGAGAATTAATAGCATCTGTAAAATTATGGAACATACAAATCAGCTTCTGGCATGATAGGTGGTTATCAAGCTCACTTTGGCTGCTGAATTTCCTAGTCTCGACTCTCTTGGTCCACAATGACAAACTATTGGTATTATTATTTTCACAGACCTGACAAAGTGGATGGTTCTCCCTCGTTGACCACCCCATTCTCCACGAAGATTAATGGGTATGGCTAGGTGATCCTTCCAACTTCTTAGTGAGGTCGTTATACAAAGATCTTACTTGCAGCCACTACACAGCTCCAACATCCATATATCATACGACAAAATTTGGAAGGACAAATAGCAATCAAGTTTTTCTGCTGGGAATTAAACCATAACTTTATCAACACATGATTTCGCATCAGAATAAATTCTGAAGTTTAGGTATTAAATATACAATTTAACCTTTATTTAATTTAAAATATCAAAACAAATGGAGAAAAAAAATCTAAACTGGGAATGGAACGTTTAAGAAAACAATTATAAGAATAATAATAAATGAATAATAAAAGCGGTCGAGAAATGGGTAGAGAGTTTTTTCCTTGTTGACATATTGCTACGTATATCTACAAGGATATATAAAGGGCTCGAAAGTAAAATGCAGACATGACTACGTCTAAAAACAAGAAAAATAAAAAACAAATAATCTGACGTGACAAAGGAGAACATTTGTTCAGGGGAGGTAAAAAAACCTTCTGGCAGTTCTTAGTTGGCCTCGGTGCTCAGCAGTGCTACCTACAGCATAACAACCAAGCAAAAATTCCCATACTTCTGCCCTAATAGACGGATCCACACCCTGCCAAACCACAATTAAACTTCACTGTTTTATACACGGTAAGACAATGAAGCATCTATAAAACTACCTGTTTTTCTGATCAAATACAAAGCAAAAGGTAACTATTGTCTTTTTTGTGTCTTCAATATTTAAAATCAGTCCTATTACGTGTAATTATCCTCACAATTTTGTAGACTAGCTTGGCTGAAGACCATTTATTCATTTTTGTAACTTCAGTTATTTGTACATTTTTTCCTTAATGAAATTCGCCTTTTATCAATATCAAAATATATACAAAGAGCAAGTAACTAGTTAGCAAATTGAAGAGGAAACAACCAAACACATACTTGGGAAAAGCTATTAGGTGTCAGGTCACAATGGGTAATCACGTCCTTTTTGGAGGCTTGTCGACGTTTTAAAGAGTCTATTGGCTTCCCAATGCTATTCTTGACAAGGATTCGATTAAAGAACTTTGGAAGGCATCAACTCCCAAGAGATGAGCTTGCAATGTAAGTAAGTTGCTCCTCAAATCCTTCAATAAAACTCGATGGAGGTTGAAACCGTGAAACAAAGAAAATCAACACACAAATGCATACGGGCAATGGATAAAGACTTGGTCTTTACTTCCATTTTCTCTAGACTCCAGAGCATAAGACACGCGTGGAGGAATCCACTGAAGAAAATCAATCATATTGTGGAGGATTGCACCGAAGCAAATCAATCATATTGAGATGGCCATTATCTGCTTTCAAGCGTACACAGAAGTCGAGAAGAAGTTGGAGATGGTTATTAGAGGTTTTTTTTCCTGGTACAGAAACACTAGAAATGAAGGTAAGACTAATTTTGGTGGATTGGCAAATTTCCCCCCTACCCATTTCCAAATGGGTGTAGGAGCTGGAAACCACAGAGTTATGATATGGCCTTCCTTGCGAACTGGGATTGGCGCTTCTTGAATGGAAAGGACCACTATGGAGAAGGATAATTGGCAGGTAAGAACCCAAATGGCTCCCCTTCCCTAAAGGGTAGCTTCATTTCCAAAGGCCTTACGACTATTGGCCTTTTGGCTGTAGATGGTACAAGATGGAAGTCGGTAAAGGTGATAAAACTCTTTTATGGAAGGAGTAGTGGCTCTCAAGTGTCCATGTTGTGTGGCATATCCAAGGCTGTTTTCTTTTTCAAGAAAACAAAGTTTTTCATTGAGAAGATAAAAAGAGACTAATGCTCAAACTACAAGGAAACTAAACTAAAATACCAAAAATACCAAAATGAATACAAAGAAAAGAAAAGAACTAAGCAAGGGAAATAAAATCAAACAAGATCAAATGTGAAGAGGCTTGAACCCGAGCTAAAACAAAGTGAGCAATCTAAGGAAGAGACTTATTCAGAAAAAAGCGCTGAACTCTAAGAGGCATAGTGTCAGGACCTTGACCCTGTGACACATAGCCAAGGCTGTTTATAATTTCCAAATCCAGGGGAGTTACAGTAAGCTTCTTTGAGAGCCCTCATAAACATTCCCATGAAACAACACCCTTCCCATCTACAGGGCACCCTCACCTGCCAACAAAAAGGAGGAGAGGATATAAATGAAGGATGACCCAACCACATATTTTAAACCTAAAAGGACAGAACCCAGCTAGGAGAACCATAATCCAGAAATAAAGGCCAATGATCAAACATCACTGAACTCTATGACCTAGACACAGATCCACGTTGTGGTAAAAATCCAACCACTCTACAGGCAACAAGGACCTGTTTATCTTACTTTGGGCACTGCAATTAGACTCAGGTAAATCTTCGTTCATTGAGTGTGGATCAAAGAGCACACAATCCTCAATGAACCAAATAATTTGTCTCATAGATCTAGCCTTCCTTCCACTAGAGCCTTCTCCGGGGACTCCTAACCACAATGAAGTCCACAACCCACGCACCAACACAGACTGCAGCGACTAAAAAGCCTGCCCAACTCATGCTAGATGACCAACACATATCTGGGAGGACATGCACATCGAAAACCCAACCGGCTTCATCCCCAATAAGAGCAAAGTGTTTTTTTTATATAGAAACAACCACTTGCATTGAGAAAAAATGAAAGAATACAAGTACAGGCATACAAAAAACCAAGCCCACAAAAAGAGGAGGCCAACTGAAAAAATGGTCTCTAATCAAGCACAATAAGACCTAAAAGATAATTACAAAAACCAAAACAAACTTCGCCACTGATGCCACAACAAAGCATTAAATCTAATACGGGACCAAACATCACTTGTAACAAATAAAGAAGTTTATCTGCAGAGTTTGTATCTTTTATTGCTAGTTTTAATATTAGTCTTTTACTGTTGTTAATGGCCAAGTTTTTCCACTCATAAATAACTAAACTTTCATCGGAAAAAAAATGAAAAAATACAAAGGTAAACAACAAACAACGCCCACAAAAAGTAGAGGCCAACTTAAAAAATGGTCTCCAATCAAGCACAATAAGACCTAAAAGATAATTCCAAAAACAAAAACAAACCTCGTCACTAACGCCCACAACAAAGCATTAAATCTAATAAGAGACCAAATATCACTTGTAATAAATAAAAAGTCTCTATGGCAGAGTTTGTATCTTTGAACATTGGTCTCTTTTCATTTATTTAAAGAAAAGTTTTCTTTCTTGTTAAAAAAACTAATGATAAATACATGCAGAATACCCAATCCCTCTAGAATCTCTATTATTCTTCTCATGCAAAAGGCTGCACAAAATAATGAACACTCCAGCTTGCCACGGAAAATGGTTGTTTCATGAAAAGGGGTGGAGGAGGAACTCAATAATCATCTGTCTACAAACCCTATGCCTAGCCAAGACGAGGTCAAACTCCTCAAAAAACTGCTCCAAACCGTATAAGCAAAATCACATATCCAAACAAAAATGATCAAGATCCTCCACCTCTCCTACAAAGTACAAATAATGCAACACCACAAACTAAACAGGTTGGGCACCTTCCTCAACACCCGATCCAATGTGTTAACTTTGGATTACCTACCAAGTAAAAACTTACCCTTCTTAAGGATTTTCAACTTAAGAAGGGTAAGTTTTAGCCAAGACGAGGTCCAACTCCTCAAAAAACTGCTCCAAACCGTATAAGTAAAATCACATATCCAAACAAAAATGATCAAGATCCTCCACCTCTCCTACAAAGTACAAATAATGCAACACCACAAACCAAACAGGTTGGGCAACTTCCTCACCACCCGATCCAACGTGTTAACTTTGGATTACCTACCAAGTAAAAACTTACCCTTCTTAAGGATTTTCAACTTAAAGGTAAGTTCTCTCTTCTCTATCCTCTCCTCTCTCCTCTTTCCTCTTCTTATCCTCCCCGTCTTCCTTCTCCGGCGACTACCCGACTATTCTCTATCTCTTTCCGTCTACTCTCCCTGTATTAGCTGTTGACCTTTTAGTCACAAATTATGGAAGCGGCAAGTTGCAAGGTGAACGATGACTTCTACTGCATTTGGTTCGAGGCTGGAAGATTTTTTGTGGAAGATATGGAAGCTTGCAAAATCCTCCCATTATCCGAATCACATCTGCATTGGTTCTTGGAGCAAATTTCAGATATTCTGCAGGGGTCAAGCAATCGTTACATTTTAAGAAACGGTCGAGATTCATCGGGGGGGACAAGACTGTCAAAATTCAGAAATACTTCCGGATGGGTCTTGAGGTGTGTGGTTTGGTCGTTCGATGGTGGACGCTTCTTCCTTCATGTACAGGAGGGGATTGCACAAAAGGGGTGGTTCTCCTTTCTGGGTATGATAAAAGATTTTATTCAGAAAAGTGTGTTCAAGGTGAAACATTGTTTGAAGAAGAAGAAGCCAAAGAGTTCTCATGTTGAAGCTTTTCCACTAGAGTTTTCTTCAACTAATAATCAAAAGTTCAGCTTTGTGGATATAGTGAAGAATTCTAACGGTTCAAAGTCCTCTGTCTCATCATCATCAATACAGACAAAGAAAATTTCACAGAAGGTTTCGCAGAACCAGTCCTCTGTTTTTGCAATAGAAGAACAGAGCAAGCAATTATTATGGGTGCAAAGGAATCAAGAAGTTTTCAAGGAAGACTTTAGCAACCTTTGGGTTTTATCAAGATTATTTGTGTTTAATGAATGGAAGGAGATTGCCAAAGTCTTGGAAGATTACTTTAACATTAAATTCATTATTAATCCCCTGTATGCAGATAAAGCATTGATTAAAATTGACCAAGGGCATCTAGCAAATTTGATTGAAGCTCCAGGTAAATGGCAAGTTTTTGGACAGTTTCACTTACTATTTGAAAGATGGAACACTTTTCTGCATAGTAGGCCTTCAGTGATAAAAGGATTTGGTGGATGGTTAAAGATAAAAAATCTTCCATTGGAATTTTGGAGTAGGAGCACAATTTGAAGCCATTGGAGCCCATTTTGGAGGATTGGAAAGTCTAGCTAATGAAATCTAAACGTTTCAGAAGCCAAAATTCAAGTGAAAAAGAACTTGTGTGGTTATATGCCGGCAACAATTGAGATTAAGGATGAGAAAAGGGGTAACATATTCTTAAATTTCGGGGATATTGAAATTGTTGAAGCTCCGAATGAAACTAATGGTGCGTTATTCATCACAAATTTTACTAACCCAATCGATTTAGTTCGTCTGAACCAGGCAGCGTAAAATGAAGGAATTGACATTAATGTACCAATCCAAGAATGGAAATTCCTTTTTCAAAAACAATTGAGTTTCTCCAGAAATCCTAATGCGGAAACTAAAATAAGTGTTGTCCAAGTTATAAAGTCATCATCAGAGATTAAGCATCTTCCACCGGAAAGCAAAGGGTCCCCTGTTTCCGACTACAATGCCATGAATTCGAAAAAGGTTACTCAGTCAAGTGTGAATGCATTTGAATTAAATTCGTTAGGAGAATTCGAAGGGGCCAATTTATTGAGGAAAGAGAAAGTAGCCGACAACTTATTAATTGAAACCAATGGCATTCCACGGTCTGATTCCCCTCCCAATGAAATTTTGAACAATAGAAATTTAGAGAATATTAACAGTCCTCTGGAGGAAATCCAATGGCCTTCTCCAGAGCTCAAGTCTTCAAGTGCTGAGTCAGATGAACTTTTAGTCCCGCAGACAGGTCCTTTCTCTGTAGATATCTCCTCCAAGTGCAAAGCTGCATCAGGGATAAATAAAAACGGGAATTTAGTGCAAGAAAAGAAGCCATTATCGGCTCCAAAGAAGAGGTCTCATTTGTTCAAGCCTTTCCCAAAATACTTTGCAAGAAAAAGAACTTCTTTCCTCAATTCATGGTCTGCATTAGTTAACTCTGATTTACTCGAAGAATGTTGTGTTCGAGTTCAAGCTCCCGGGTTTACCTCCAATAGGTCAGTACATCCCTCTGCTTCTACTTCCAATTTTCAGCACTCTGCTTTCATAATTACGGGCTCAAATGTACAATTTGTACGAGGTACATCGATTTCAAATCCAATCATTCCACGCTCAGAGCAGCAAGACTCTGATGGGGAATCAGTGGTAAGTACAAGTAGTGAAGAATTAGAAGGCTATGAAACAGAGGAAGTCCAAGATGAAGCGGAGTTAGACGAAGCTTTTGACAAGGACTTTCTTAAGCTATTCCAGATTGATGACAACCCGATAATTGGCAAGATTGAGGATTTTGTCCTTCCTCCCATAGGCAAGAAGGAAATTCCTCATCATTTGATTTCCATAATTGAAGATTGTGACATTACACTTGGTTAAGCGGAAACAGAGGGCAGTGAAGAAAGTTCAAGCTTATCCAAAATAAAGATAACTTCGTGGAAAACAAGGGGCTCGGAGTTTCAACAAATCACTTGCCTCTAAAGCGTCTGCTAAAGAAGTTAATTTTGTTCTGGTTTTGATTCAAGACGTGGGTTGGGTTTTTGTGGAAGATTATGGTAAATAAAGAGACATCCTAATTTTATGGGAGGAAAGTTAGATTTTGGGCATTGAAGTTCTTAAAGGTGGATACTCATTATCGATGAATTGCATAAATAGTTGATGGGAGGTCTGTTGGGTGACAATTGTGTATGGTCCAACGGATTACAAGGAAAGAAGAGTTATTTGGTCTGAACTTTCCTCCCTCTTAGCTTATTGTTTAGATTCATGGCGTCTTGAAGGAGACTTTAAGATACTAGACAAGCACAGGAGCATTTTTCAGCAGGAAGAGTATCTAAAGGGATGAGGAAGTCCATTAGATTCAGTGTTGATGCAATGATGCTGGAAATTCCCATATCTATTGGCAGATTTACGAGGGCTCAAAAAGGTAGAGTGGTCTCACGTTCACTTCTTGACAGATTTTTGAAAATTCTTCGTATGAGGCATTTGAAAATTATAGAGAGAATTTTGGTTTGAAAGAAACCAAATTGTGTTTCACAGGTCAACATCTATTTTCTGCTATGGAATCAGATTTAGTTGGCCCATTGCTTGAAGAAATTCGGTTTGAAAAAATTCAAAGAATGTTTCTCGACAAGTCAACATTATGGTTAGTTCAGTTGGAGATTGCTCGGCTCAACGCTTCCTTTTGGTGCTCCCTCTCCAAGGAATATGCAGATTTCTCAATACAAGCTATTAGCCTAAATTGGAAGGCATTTGTTGTTCCAGCTCATTAATTGTGTTTTGCAATAGGTCTTATGCTTAAATTTGTTCTAGTTTTGGATATTTGTTTTTTTGGATGGTGCTTTGTATTTTCCCATCATAGCAATTTGTAGGTTAATTGTGCTAGAAGTGTTTTTATTTGTGCCCCATTGTATTCGAGATGTTTTTTCTTGTACGATTGACATGCTAGGTGGCCCGAGCTTGTGGTGTTCTTTTATTTTGTTTGGATATGATGAGAGTGCTAAGGGAGTGTCAACATAGTTGAGATGTCCGGGTGCACTCACTGATCCTTAAGATTTTATGATTGTTTCCCTCATTGTACCTAGAGCATTAGTCTCATTTCATTATTTCAATAAAGAGACTCGTTTCCTTTTCAAAAAAAAAAAAAAAAAGGATTTTCAACTTCCAAAGTGAGGCATAGATCGAGATTCGACAAGGAGAAGAATTGACTGAGCAAAGAAAAAAGAACTTACACGAAAAACCATCGGTCGAGCTAAGCTCCAACAATGAACATCTCCTCCCTAGATTCCACCAAAACTCATCCGAACATGGAAAGAAGAGCATCCATTGTTTCCCCATCGCACAATAACATTTGTTATTAATGGCCAAGTTATTGGCTATTTACTGTTCTTTCTTTTCCAAATGTTGTAATCTTTTAGTCTTTCAGTTTTACCGTCGTCATTGGTTTAGTTACTGTCGCCAATGACACCAAGGCTAGTGTGTAGCCTTTAAATTACGGGTCCCTAGGAAATTTAATTATCATTCAATAAATATTTGATTAGAAAATTCTCCAAGTTTTAGTTATATTAGTTTGGTATCGGAGCTCCCGAGGAAGGGAACTTACATGGCTAGAGAAAAAGTCCCACCACCTCCAAAAATGACCCAGCTCAAACTAGCAAAAGGGTTAAAAGTCTCATCCCAAGTTCAATATCTCAATAATTCCTTAGCATGGAAGAATTCAGGAATAATCAATTAGAACTTCACCAAATTGTGAGGGTTTTACCCAAAAAGTTGGATACAATGTCCACACAGCCGATTTACAACTTTATAGCAAGGTAGCAACCCCACAAAACCTTTTTAGCCTGAAAGATAGCAACCGATTGATACAACACACAACATGAACACAGTGACACGTCATTTTTTTTTTTAATCTAGAATATGGCAACAGCAAGAACACATTATATATATCATTTTTATACAAAAAGAAAATTCAAAGTCAATGAATTGGTGCATTTCTATGTTTAAAAATTAGTTTGATATATTTTGCTCTCAAAATTTATTATTTTTATCATATATGTGTCTATTTAGTATATTTAACAAGGGATTCAATGCATGTCTAACAAATGTCGAACCTACTTTGAATTTATACAACTAGTGTCTAACACATCTATTGCCCTAACAAGTGCCTGATACGTGTTGAACAAATGTCTAAGGTTCAAAGATACAAGATACTTAGGGCTTGACATTGCAAGTGATGAAGATGAACCATTTACCGTAAGAAACTTCGATTATCAAGAGCAAAGATGGAGGGAAACGCCAAATTTTACCCCACAAAACAATGACTACAAAATGAAGGTGAACCTCCCTACTTTTAGTGGCAAGTTCGATGTCGAGACCTTCTTGCATTGGCCCAAAGAAGTAGAATCATTCTTTGACTACACCAGCACACCCAAAGATAAGAAGGTGAAATTGGTTAATTATTGGAAGGAGAATCTCTGCATGGTGAGATCAATAGCAAATCAATAGAAGGGGGTATGAAAAGGCACTCATCGTTATTTAGTGAAGCTTTGTACCCTTGGAGCATTAGTCTCTCTCATTTTTCCATGAAACGTTATTGTTTCTTGTTTCAAAAAAACAAAGTTCTAGGCCAAAGAGGTTGAAACTAATGAAAAGTTGGTTTCTCCTTATGAACAATGAGCAACTGCTCTATAATCACGGCCAACATTGAACTCAAGGAACTTGTTCGAATGGCTGATTACTCCAAGAAATTCCATAGACTACACATAACAATTAGCCGAGTTCAAGCAACATCAAATCTCCCTTCTCGTTGATGGTTTAATAGAAGATATCAAGAAAGGACAAATTTACAGCCCTTATATTATCTTACAGAAGTTGTAGTCTGTAGCTATGGTGAGGAAAGTGGAGGGCAGTCAAGCATCCTCAAACCAATGGCGAATACAAGTGACCAAATAAACACTTGGTAATTTAATTTGATCTTTGTGGGGACAAAGCTCGTTGATGGGACCTTGCACTACCTCAAGCTGAGTTTGCCTATAATCATATGTGCAATAGGTTTACAAAGTCACCAACAGAAGTAGTTTATACTAAGATTCCTTGCTTAACTGTGGACCTTGCTACGTTACCTTCTATTTTGGATGTTCGTTAGGAGACTAAGGAAATGACAGACCATATCTCCAAGCTCCATAAGGAAGTCCATGACCATTTGGAGGCCATAAAAGCCTCCTACAAGCTTCAAGGCCGAGAAGCACCATCGCCCTCAATCCTTTAAAATTGGGGATCTCATGATGGTTCATTTAAGGAAGTCTAGGCTGCGTTCGAGTGTTCATGCAAGCTTCATCCAAAAAAAATTGGGCCTTTTCCTATTGTCGAATGTTGAATGCCTACAAGGTTGATCTTCCCCCACACTTCAAAATCACTCCTACCGGTGTTTTGGACCTCACAACTTACCATGCCGCAGATGGTTTTCACTTGGCTGTTTAATTAACTCGAGGATGAGTTATCTTTAGGAGGGAATTGATGTAGTGTCCTGTCTCTACCTCTCTTAGTTGTTTACCTATTTACTGAGGGCTTAACTGTGGTTTTAGTCTTCTTTTATTGTTGGATTTAAAGTTAGTCTTTTGCTGCTTTAGTGACCAAGTTATCAGTTAGTTACTGTTAGTTCTTTTACCAATGCTGTAATTTTTTAGTCTTTTAGTTTTACTGCTGTCATTGACTTAGTTACTGCTGCCATTGACAGCAAGGCTGGTCTGTAGCCTTTAATTAGGGGTCCCTAGGTTGTAATTAAAGTATTAGACAGCAAAGATTTTGAATCAAGAATTCTAAAAGATTTGAGTTACATTAACGTGAGTTTGAAAAAGGGGAAAAACCTAAGAAATAACTTTTTAAGATAGAATCTCGGCATTTTTTCAGGGTAAGACAACATACCCCCAAAACTATTGATTTGAGTGTCTTCTGAAAGCCAAGAGCCTTTCCATCACTATCAAATGCTGCCAGCCACTTCTCTGGCTTGAGCATTCTGTTTACCTGCACCAGGGGAACAGCACTCCAAATTTTGCATGAACACTAATAAATAAAATGCCATTGTCATTCAAACTGCATTCAAAAATCATGCAGAAAATATTGTCATTGTAACTAAATATCTAAACAAATTCATGTTTTCTATATGCTACAAATAATGACCAAAAGAAATGAAACCATTTCAAACGAAAATAATATTCAGACTATTTTAAATTCTTACCTATTTTAGTTCAAGGACAAAGTATCACTGTGCAGAGTACAAGTATGACTACAGTGTTAGGCCCCCAATAGTGAATACTTATTCTAGAAGGGGTAATAAGGGAATTGGCCAGGAGAGACAGCCCGTTAGAGGCACGGGGAAGTTTGTTAGTGATGTTTTCCTTATGCTTGTATTTTGAATAAAACAATTGTTCTAGGGTATTCCCAGAACTCTCGAAATTAAATTGCTGGAGAACTATATGTTCTTTCATATTGTAATCGTTGTTTGACAATGTTAGTAAGGAAGTATTCTTACAAATCGAGGAAAGGTTGGGGCGATGTAATCGGAGACTAGGGGACTAAGGAAAGACTTACAGAGATTATCCATCCTGGAGCGAATGATGAAGAAAATGACCTGTGAGATACAAGAGACTCAACGGTTTTAAATGTGTTAATTAATAAGTTAGCTAAAGGGCGAACGAGATACACAGCTACTTTAGCAATAACGAAAGTCTCATCAAGAAAGAGGAAATGCCTGGAAGAAGAGGAAGAACCTAGAACCTCCCAATGAGATGGATGGGGGATAATTGTCCCATAAGAAAGAGGATGAAGGGCGACATGATCGAATTAAGTTCAAGAAAATAACGATGTTGTCTTTAATGGAACAAATTTTGATGAATGGTTATTTAGAGTCGAGCAATACATTCAATTGCAGCCGTTGTCGAAAACAGAAAAGCTCACAGTGACGGTAAGGATGTGCACTTCATGAGTATAGATGGGCCGAGAATCGCAGGAAGATTAAGGTGTTGGGAGACTTTAAGAAAAGGATGTTTTATCATTCTCGACGTACACAAGCAAGGGCGTTATAGGCGTGTTTCTTAGCAATCAAGCAACAGGACACGGTGGCAGAGTATCGCCAAATGTTCGAGGAGTTGTCATTACTGTTGCCACATTTAACCGACAAGGTGCTAGAGAACACCTTCACTAATGAACTAGACCCAATCACTAGAACGGAGATTTTTTGTTTTCGACTTGGTAGGTTGGAAGACACTATGAGAGCAGCCCATTAGTGGAGGATTGCATGAAGGCAAGTTGGCTCAAGATCCAAGAGCTACCAAGGATTCTAAAATGTTACCTAAAACAACTGTCAAATTGTTTAACACCCTTTCTACATATACCATCACACTACAAGAGCAAATGCTCGTTAATCGTAGGGATTAGTCCTACAAGAAGTTGACATACGTCAAGTTTCAAGCAAGACGAGAAAAGGGTCTATGCTACTATTGTGAAGAAAAATATATGGTACGTTATTGTAGTAAGAACAAGGAACTCTACTCATAACATGTGAAAGTACTAATAGAGGTATTTTGGAGATAGTAGTAGAGTGTATAATGGTAATTAGTTAAAGGTAGTTTGATTATAAATTTTTAGGAGTTAGGTTTTGTAGGAAGGGGCCATATTTTGGTAAGTCAATCCTCAATGGATTCGTTGAGGGAGAGACACAAGCCTCTCAAAAGGCTATTCATATTTTAATTTCTTTTGATATTGCAATATAGTTATCTTTTGTTTTTTCTTGTATTTTCTATGTTTTTGGTACAGTTAAAATAAAAGTGGACGAGGTGGAGAAAATGGAAATGGAAGAAGCTTGGGAAGAAGAGTATGTAACCACTCAAATGATCGAAGTGAGTCCGATTGTTGAGCTATTGTTGGACTCCATTGTAGGGTTATCCATGCCATAAACCATGAAGTTGAAAGGATTCATTAAACAGCAGGGCGTGGTTATTCCGATAGACTGCAAAACAACCCACAATTTCATCTCACAAAGGTTAGTAGAAAATCCTAAGTTTCTTTAACCTAACACGAAAAACTACAGTGTTATGATGGGAACATGAGAAGTCGCAGAGGGAAAGAGGATTTGCAAAGCCATTGTCATGAGCATGCAGGAGATGACCATTGTGTAGGATTTCCTTCCCCTTGAGTTGGAAAACTTGGATGTGATTCTGGGAATGCAAATGGCAGTGGATTGGAAAAGCTTGAGCATGATGTTTGCTGTGGGGTCAATGAGTATTATCTCTAGCCCTATGATTTTGGTTAAAAGAAGTTTGGGAGTTGGCCTTTTTTCCGTAGACTATCACACATTGAACAAAGCCATCATACCTGACAAGTTCTCGATTCCCTTGATTAAACAGTTGTTGGATGAATTCTGTGGAGCAAGAGTGTTCTCCAAACTCGATTTGACGTCAGGATATTATCTATCTACGTCATTTCGTACTCATAAAGGGCATTATGAATTTCTTGTAATGCCCTTCAAACTCACAAACCCACTAGAAACTTTCCAAGCGTTGATGAATCAGGTGTTTCACCCATACCTTAATTGTTTCCTCTTAGTTTTCTTTGATGACAACCTTCTTAATAGCCCTAACCTATCTACTGACATCTATCACCTAACTATGTAGTTCTGAACATATTAAGAGAGCATTATTAATTCGCTAATTTTAAGAAATGTCAATTTGTCCGAGACAGAATGCAGTATTTAGGACATTGGATTTCAACTTAGGGAGTAAAGTAGACAAGGAGAAAATTTTGGCGATGCTCCAATGGCCAATCCCAATTCTGATCAAAGAACTGTGAGGATTATGGGGTTAACAGGGTACTACCACAGTTTGTGGCTATTTCTGGGTCCATATCACCTCCTTTGACAATGTTGAAAAAGAATCTCTTTTATCTAGAAGGGTGAAACCTCTAAGGCTTTCAAGTAATTAAATAAGGCAATGGTCCTACTTCCTGTATTAACCTCGCCCGATCCCCTTCGTGCTTGAAACAAATACATCTAAAAGGGAAAAAGTTGAAAAGGAGTTGATGGCAATAGTCTTGGCAATACAAAAAAGGCGCCATTGCTTGCTCAGGCATCATTTCACTATATATACTGATCAAAAAGCATTGAACCATCTTTTGGAATAAAGAGAATGCAGTCAGAGAATCATAAGTGTGGTATCATTTTGATATGCAATACATACCTAGGCTGGAAAACAAAGCAGATAATGCTTTGTCAAGGATACCTCCAGTAGCACAATCCACTAGCTTAACCACTCCTTTTATCATAGATGTTGGGTCAGTGAATAAGTGAGTGAGGACCTAAAACTAGCAGAAATAGTGGCTAAACTTCAATAGGATGTTGCCAGTGTTCTAAAATATTTGATACGACAAGACAAGCTATTTTACAAGGAGGGAATGGTTCTGACTATGGATTTGACATTTGCACCTACAAACACCCACACATACCACGACTCAGCGATGGTGTCATTCAGGTTAAACCTATATGCATCTCACAGGTGAATTAATCTCTCATCCTTTTTTCCACTAAGTTTACCATCGATGTGTTTATTCGAGGAGGAGTTGGGCTACAAAGGTTTCTCATAATTGTGTCAAACAGCGATAACCTTATCGCTGGCCATTTTTTGTTTGAGTTGTTTCGCTTACAAGATACTCAACTAGGAACAATGCATTTAACCCACAAACAGGTGGTCAAACAAAGGCAGTTAATAAATTCTTGGAGACCTATCTAAGGTGTTTTAGTAGTGAGAAACCGAAATCATGGAGTAATTGGTTGTCGTGGGCTGGATATTGGTATAACACCAATTTCCATGCTATTATTAATGCGACTTCATTCATGATGCTCTATGGAGGGTGTCACAGCGTCTATTGGCCAATGGGGAAACTCCTACTACTAATGGAACGTTAAAGGATCGTGACTTAGCCATTTTGGCCTTGAAAGAACAGAGGACATTAACGTAGAACCATATGAAGAAGCTTGTGGATTTGAAAAGGCAAGATGTCAATTCTGAAGTGGGAAATTTGGTATCAAAAATTGTGGCCTTATAGGCAACTTTCTGTGGTGAGGAAACACTGTGAAAAACTCTCCCTGAAATTTTTTGGACCTTACAAGGTCTTGGAAAAGATGGACCAAATCGCCATCTAGAAATGCCTTCAGAAACATTGATACACCTTGTTTTTCATGTCTCGTAGTGAAACCCAGCCATAAGGGCAAACACATACGTGCAAACCACTCCACCACAAATTAATGAGTTTGAATGGGTTGTTGAACCCCAAGGATGCTTGGACAACTTGATGGAATGAGGTGGATGCTAATTGGGAGGGCTTTATCCATTAGAAGAACGGGTCGAAGTTTGAAGTGGCGTGGGAATCCTTTGACAGAATGAAGAAGCTATTTCCCCAAGTTCCACATTGAGAACAGACTTTGTCAACGAAGTTGTTAGGTCCCCAAAGTGTATACTTATTCAAGGAGTAATAAGGGAATTGGTCAGGGACAACCCATTAGTGAGGCATGGGAAGCTTGTTAGTATGATTTGTTGGGCTAGTAGAATTATATTAGTGTGTTGTCCTTCTGTTATGTTTTCCTTATGCCTGTATTTTGAAAACAACCACAATATTGCCAACTGGTCTACTGTGCTAAGAATATTATCTATAAAGAAGTATGTTTTCTCCATGTTTCTCCCCGGAATGGGTAATCTACTATGCATAGTTCATCATCTGACCATCCATAAACCAAAATTTAATCTTGTATGCATTGCTCAAGCAAACAAAGTCGGTCACTCCAGTATAAGTATGTAGGAACATAAACATACCTCGCCAAAAGTTTTCAGCCTATGGATGTCCAATTTCAAGGTGCAATACAGTGAGACAAAAAATTTCCATGTAGGAATCAAATATTTCATTGATGGTATAAAATATTACAAAGGATAATCGAATGCAGGTTGTCTTTCAAAGATAAAAAGGGAGGTAAAACAAAACCCCAACCAGGAGGTAAGAAAAGCCCCTCCAATTGTTTAGATGATAACATTAGCAATAATTATGAAAGTGGGAATCACACTTACACCAAGAAAGTGCCAAGAAAGATAGATTATCATAGATAAGGTCAAAAGGCTGCTCCATATTTTAAAAAATCTTGTTGCTCCTCTCCCTCTGTAGTGTCCAGAGATGGGCTATGATAAAATTAAACCAAATAAGCTTCTTTTCATGCTTAATAAAGTGACCACTGACCCGTGACCATTGGAATGGTAGAGCACCCAATACCAATCAAAGAATCTGATAATTCAACTATTGTGAGATATCAACTGGCAAGGACGAGAGAGCCCCTAATCCTATTAGGTATTTCTATCTAGAAAGATAGGACACAAATTGTAGGATACTATTCAGGCCCGCAATTCTCTATACAGATTAAGTTCATTGCACTGATTAGCACTTGGATGATAAATTGTAATCTACAACACTCCACTTACATTGTACACATCACTGAAAGTTGGACTAAAGCTTTTCTTTTTCTTACGGGAAACATTGATTCCTTCGTTTCATTGATAAAATGGAATTACAAAATAAACCAAAGTATGTGCTAAAGAATTACAAAAAGTTGGACTAAAGCTTTAGAAGAAATACGGACCAAATAACAAGGGTCCTTGACCAATATAGTATAGAAACTTTAACCCCCCAAAAAAAACGAAACGTAAATAAACCGAAGAGACAACATTCAGAAGCGTTCAGTCACATGCATACACATAGTTGATGAGCGTCTTACAGTTATAACAACCTTTATGGGCGATTGTGAAAGGCATGGCTCGCCAATGTCTCGCACAATCAAACCCACTCTCTGCAAACTGGCAGCGCCGGCTTTTGCACAAGTCCATTGCTTATCAGCTTCTCCACCACAAGACATCACAATCCAGAAAACCCAAAACCACCCTTCTTCCTTGATTCAACAACCTCTGCTACCATTTCCCGGGAAAAATCAAATGAATAAACGCCAATACTGCAGCAAGGAACGAGTTAAATCAGAAGTCTAATTGCCCCAGAAGAAATTAAGGAAATAACCGAGTCCACAAACAGATAATCAGTAATCAGGACGAAAATGATAACCTGGGTTGTAGCCTTTTGTTGAAGAAATCCCGTGCAAGCAAAAAGAAGTAGAATAAACACTTGCAGGTATAATGAAAGATGAAGAAAACAAATGCGGCATGGCATGAAAAAAGGGAAAGGAATAAGCAATCAATGGATGGTTGGTATTATTGAGAGAACAGCAAAATGAATCACATGATAGGGAGAGCGAGGAATTGTCTCGAAAGCTTCGATTGAATAATGGAGAGCTGAAGAGATCTCTGAAATTCACAAATAGGTTTAAACTTAGGTTGGGGAAGAGAATCTCCCTCGCCATTTACGCAACAGACCGTTTCCTTTCATTTCTCTCACTCGTCTCTTCTTTTTTTTTTCTTTTTTTTCTTTTTTTCAAACAAAACACAGAAGCAATAGCAAGGCAACAAAATTTAGCATTGTTAAAGAGAAAATAATATATATTACCTTGACGAAATTGATGCTATATTAATCCAAGAGTTAAATTATAAAAGTTTAAAGTCTAATTTATATGATTTAAAATTTAAGGCTCTGGTGGATAATTGTTTTTTTTAATTAAATTTGTAAGCATGGTTTTTTTTTTTTAGGAAAATTTTTAAAAATAGAAAAATAAATAAAACTATTTACATAAAATAGCAAAATTTTTAGATAATTGTGATAGACGGTGATAGAAGTCTATCAATGTCTATCAATGATAGAAATAATAGAAATCTATCACTGATATATGCTGATAGAAGTCTATCAATGTCTTTCAGTGTTTTTTTATTATTATTTTCTGTGAATAGTTTGACATTTTTTCTATATGTGAAAATTTCTCTTTTTTTATCTATTTTATAAAAATGATTTCAAAAAGCAAGTCAAGTTTTGGAAGCTAGAAAAAAAAAATTAAGAACTCTTTCTTTTTTTAATTTTGCCATAATTCGAGTCTTTTAGTTAGGAAATATGAAAATCAAAGTAAGAAAACAACAATAGTTTTTAAAAACAAATAATCAAATGGTTATTTTACGGGACATTAATTTTTTGTTTATAAGTTTTAAAAATTAAGCTTATAAACACTAATTCTAGACATAAGTTTTCATGTTTTGTTATTCAATTTTTACTATTGTTTTAAAAAATCAAGGCAAATTTTGAACACTAAAAAAAGTAGTTTCCAAAAATTTAATTTTTGTCTTTTGAAATTTGACCAATAGTCCAAATATCTTTTTTTTAGAAATGTGAAAATTATAACAAAATATGGAGAGAAACAGCATAAATTTGACCTAAATTTATATCTAGTCTGATAGAACTCACGTAAATAGTCTTTAAAAATAAAATTATAACTTTTAAATTACATAGATAAATTTATAGCCTTCTCTAAATTATAGATTAAATTTGTAATTTAATATTTAGCCATAAATATGAACTCAAAAGGAAAGAGGAGACTATAAAGTATGTGTTATTTTTAGATGAAAAATGGAATGTTATTAATAAATGCCACAAAGGCAACTAAGGGAGGCTCTTAATTTTATCAACTCAAACTAAGAAACAAAACTATGGGCTTTAACAGCTAAAAAATGGGCCAAAAAGAAGAGCCCACTTGCTTCTGAGGCCCAAAGCCCAATCTCATTGTAGAAGATAAATATATATTATTATACTATAGAAAATGGGGGGGAAAGTAGAAAGTGCTAAAAAATGGAAGAAAAAATAAAACAAAAATATGGAGATTAAAAACAAAATAGAGTGAATTTTGGGCATTTCTTATTCAATAACTAAACAACACCCATTGCAACAATGTTTATTACCGAAATTTGTACATTTATTGAAGAACTTCATATTTACTCATTTACCTTTCTTACACATTTATCGCGAAACTTCATCTTCACAACTTTACACTCCAAACACAGATTTTCTAATTATAACATATTAAATTTAGACTTCAAAATTTAACTCAACACCTCAAACACCCTCTTTAAACGTTATCCACAACATCAATGCACAAATGTTATCAGCGTAATATAAGGAACAATAGAGTTTTGAAAACTAATAGTATGAGTTAATAGAATGTATAATCATTTAAATTATGAGATATTTTAGAGTTGTTTAATAAAATTATCATTTATGTTTATTTTTTGTTTTTTAAGAACTAACAACATAAACATGTCTAATTAACAACATATACTAAAGTTAGATATTTAAAAATATATGAACCACAATAGAATAAATCTCATAATACAAGAATCAAAGTGATGTTCTGATTGAATTAATATTTTTTTTAGTTGAATTTCATTTTAATGCAATTAGTGATATTTGCTAGTTTATTTTATCCACAAAGTAATCAAAATTTACCAAGCTACTCACATAAAAGTTAAAACTAAATGTTACAAATTTGTAAGAAATGTTTTTATTGATTATTTAATAATTTGAATTCGATTGGAGACGGTGAGAAGAAATATTAGACTATTACGTTTTTTTCTCTCTCAAATTTTTCTTGTTTTCTTATGATGTATTTAGAAATACTTGAATTCTTAACTAAATTATAAAAATAAACAAATTTTAATGTTTTAAAAAACCAAAATAAATTTTGAAATAAACAAACTTTTAGAAATTATTTTATAATTTTCATACAATTTGGTTTGGTATTTCAAAACTATTTCTAAAAATAAATAACAAAATAAAGAAGGGTAAAAATAAGGTTTATAAATTTGATTTTAAAAAATCAAATAAAAAACTAAATAGTCATCAAATGGAACATAATATATTTATAATGTCTTTTTAACGATTAAATTATGTTCAAATTGGTTAGACTCTCTTGTCAAAAAAAAAAAAAAAAAAAAAAATTGGTTAGACTCTTATTCGTTTGTAAAATCACATATTAATGAATAATATTTTAAAAAGAAAATACATTTTTAATCTCCAAAATCTAGAGCTTATGGTTTGGGTTTTAAAATAGAGACACTTTAGTCTCTACAGTTTGCATAAAGATTCTAAACGGTAAAAAATCACGTATTAATGAATAATATTTTCACGAGCAAAATGCAATTTTGGTGTCTTCGATATTTGGAATTGATGTCTGTTTATTCTCTATAGTCTTAAAATTTGTATACAAATCTTAAAATAGTCTCTGATTTAACTTTAGCTTAATAAAATGTTTATTAAACCATTATGTCCCTAACGTGAATTGCATGACAATACTTTTTCAATATCGTGATTCTAAAAATAATAATTTATATTTTAAAAAATAAAAATAAAATGAAACGGTTTTCTCTGACAAAGCTCAAATTCTTTGTAATGCAATTCCCACAAAATGAAAATAAATAATTAGGAGAATATTTTCAAACCAAACCAAAGAATCTTGACGGGGAATCAAAATCTGAGATAGGAATCAAGATGGACGGCTGTGATTGTCCCAGATCCACTTCAATTGGTAATGAAGCCCATGTTCAAAAAATATATATAATACAAAGCCCGAGATTTATATCTTTATTTTATTTTTTATTATATAGTTTGATTCCATAGTCCACACGGTTTGCAAGCTTTCCCCACTCCCATACTTTTTGACTAATATTTCTAAATTATACACTAAGATCATATTCTTAAAGTTATATTGCATACTACTTTTAGTGATTTGATTGCAACATGTAAAATTGATTCACACCTAATTCAACTTGTTTACTCTAATCTCGAGTTGAGTTGGGATGATTAATTAATTTTTAATTATTTGAGTAACATAGTTGTGTTTGACCATCTAAAAATATCTTTCTTTTTATATTATTTTTGCATTTAATGTCATAAAATATTAGATCGGACTTTAGAAAAGTATTTTCTTATTAGTTCCATACTTCTAAAATGAATTTAGGTGAATATTAGCACCTAATAGATTCCTAATTATTTTAACGGTATAACTAAGTTTAATTTAAATTGAGACTGACAAGAGGTTAGTTTTTTCTTTTCTTTTTAGTGCAAATTACAAATTAGACCTTACGTGTCTCTAGCTACTTAATTCCTAAATTTTAATTTATTTTGTTACATCTCTCTCTACATAGTTTATGAAATTGACATCATGACATGTTTATTTGGTAGATGTTGGATTACTATAACAATATTACAATCCTCAAATTTTTATAGGGTAATTAATGACTTATATGATCCATTAAACTATATTCAAATTAATAGACATTGACTAGTTCGACACAAGGTTAACTTAAAAAAAAAAAAAAAAACTTTTTTGGTCGCTAGATTTTGGTTATAGTTTCAATTTGGTCACTGGATTTAAAAATGTTACAAATTTAGTCCTTAAGTTTCAAATTTAGTTTCAATTTAGTCTTTAGGGTTTCAAATGTTACAATTTTACCCTTGAAATTTGAGTTTTGTTTCAATTTGGTCCCTATGTTTCAAAATTTACACTTGTTTGTTCACTTAATACTCACTTTTCATCTTTAGTGTCAATGTCTATTAATTAATTTAAATGAATTGAAATAATTATAATAATTAATGTTCATTATTTTTCATCACTATTAAAATTAAATTTAAAATTTCCCTTCATAATTATTGTAAAATAATTAATAGACATAACATTAATGATTGTAAGTGAGTATCTAATAAAAAATCGATATTAAAAGTGTAAATCTCAAAACCTAGTAACCAAATTAAAAAAACAACCGAATTCTCAAAGGCGAAATTGTAACATTTCGAAACTTATGACTTAAATTGAAACCGAACTCAAAACATAAGAATTAAATGTGTCACAATTTCAAATATAGGGGCTAAATGAAAATTAAACCCAAAACTTCGGAAGTAAAAATGTTTTTTTTTTCAAGAGTTTAACTATTTGAGAAGGAATCATTGTTTGATATTGCAGGGTGGGGTTGGGAAATTAGACATATATAGGAGAGAAAAATTCAATTTACAGGTTGTGTTGGTCACATTGAAATTTGTCCTCATTCAACTATACAACTTGTGGTTGAATAAATTATTTGTTTTAGAAAAAGGGTAAGCTGTCTTTGAAAGCAAGTTGCACTTCTACTTCCACTTGTTTACGTATCCAATATAAGAATTACAATCACTTGATTATGATTGCTTTACTAATTAACATATATATATATATATATATATATATATATATATATATATATATATATATATATATAGATGTAATACCACTCTCAAACTTGGTTTATATCTAAGTTTCATATTATAATTCTCTTTAATATTTTCTTATTATCTAATAGTCGATGAAATAAAGACGCTAACACGTTTTGTTTAAGTTGAGATGACATAATATGATCTTAGTTACGTGAGATATATAATTACAGACATATATTAGATTAATTAGATAAGTATTGACATTTCAGTTAATTTGACCATAGTTTTGATGAAGACGTTGAAAACTTCTCTTGCGGTTGTATATTTGAACTTCTCTACTTGTTTGAATTTTATTTTTCTAAAAAAAATGAGGTAGATTAAAATTTAGCTTATTCACTTTACTTGATCATATGTCTAATTCGAATAATAGAGAATAAGTTTAAGATAAAATAACATTTTGGTCTCTGTATTTTGAACTTTTAGTCAACTTATTTTCAAATGTTCAATTTTAGTTTTTGTACTTTCAATAAATCTTAAATGTAGTTCCTCGTTATAAGATTATTGTTGATTTGTTCAATAATATTTTATTATCTATATTAATGTTTTTCCTATAAATTTTGGGAACATATACATATATTGTATTTTTCTTGCATGAAAATTGTTATTATTATTTAACAAATTTCAATAAAAATTAACTTCGAAAACTAAATTTAAGATTTATTAAAAATACATGTGACTAAAATTAGACATAAATTAAAAGTATATATGGACTAAAATTAAACAAATTTAAAAATATAAAAACTAAAATAAAGTTTAATATATAGAAGCAAAGCTTATGAACAAATATTATATAGAGAGATTATAAAAAATGGACCTCAAAATGGGAAAAAAAAAAGGAAAAAAAATCACTTTCTTTTATTGTTGTATTAATATGGGATTAATTTCACTATTTTATTTTATTGCAAAATAATTTCACTTGATTCCATCTAAAATCAACACAAAATTACCTGCATAAAATAATTTTCTCCAAAAATTCTACCAGCAAGAAGGAAAATGAATGAAAGCCACCAGAAATTAATGCATATATCAATTTTATGTTTAAGTAATACATCCCAAAAGTTTAGAAATGACGTAAATTGATTATATAATTTTTATCGACGTCTTTTAAATATAGAAAAATAAACCAAAATATTTATAGATATATCAAAATTTTACCGTCTATCTACAATAGATTGTAATAGACTACTATCTATAGTCTATCGCAATCAATTAATGATAAACAATAAAATTTTATTATATTTGTAAATATTTTCAGCATTTTGTTATTTAAAATAATTTCTCAATATTATATAATTAGTTTTCTATTTTTGTGTGGGTTTGGTGGTGGTGGGGTAATTATTATATGATATTGCGGATATTACGACAATATTGACAACTGAAAAAAAGCAATAATACACAAACTTTGGCTGTTGATGAAAATGAAATTCAAAGACCAAAACAAAAGGCTAAAATTGAGAAATTGTCAATAAATTTTGAATGTAGTTTTCAGTGGCTTTTCAATCCACAGGAAACTGTCCCTTTTGCACTCTGATTTTTGGGTGAGGAATCTTCAAATATATTCAGATTCCAAACTTTAGAATAATAATTATCATATTTATTTCAACAATTATCAATTAATACTTTTCGGTTAGGTTAAAAATTATATATATATATATATAAATGATCGTTTTTATATATAAAAAAAATGAGTTAAACTATTTACAAATATTGAAAAAATTTACTGTTTATCGGACTACTACTATTTTGATTATGTTAGCAAAGCTAATAATAGCAACAACAACTAGTTCATTTACGGTACACTACACTAGTAAAGAAGAGAAAGTATTTACTTAAAGCTACTAGCGTAACTGCTAGTATTTCATTTTCCAGATTCGGGAAGGCACGGGAAAGGAGGTATCCCAAGCTCCAGGGTTGGGTAGTGGACTTGCTTCCGGTTACTGGGACAGCAAGCGGGTAAAGCTTTCGAGTCGTACCCCATATCCCTTTCGAATTACTAGACATGCTAACGAGTCTTAGTCTGGCTCGACCTGAATGCCTTGATTAACTATTAACTCAAACGAGTGAAATCGTTACGGATGCAGTAAACCAAAAAATAAAGTAGACTCAATGTAGTGAACGGAGTCACAGAGACTACTATCAAGAGGTCGATAGATAGTTAAATTTTTCTATATTTGTAAATAGTTTGATATTTTTTCTGTTTATAGTAGTTTTTCTAAAAATGCATTTTTTTTAGTTCAACCGTTTGTAGAGATTGGAGCTTTGAAGAGATTCAAAAATAAATATCAAATTTGAAGCAAAATAAAATTTCTAGTCATAAATATGATTTAAATTAAAAAATATTTTCGGTCCAACACTTTCATGAAAATAACAATATACTACTTTACAATTTTATAAAAATAACAATTTAGTACTTTGAAATCTAGTTGGTAACAAGTTAATTATTGTACTTTTAGATTTGGGACAATTTAGTCTTTGAATTTTAATAAGTAATAATTTAGTTCATATACTTTATAATTTGTAACGATTTAGTTCCTATCGTGAAAATTTTATAGGATTTAATAATAAAAAATTATACATGTAGATCAATAAATTGATTGAAGATCAATTTTTTTTTGTAAACTAAAAATAAAAAAGTTATTATGTAATAAAAATTGACACTTCATTTTGATGAGATTTTTCATGATAGAGACTTAATTATTCCAAATTTCAAAGTATGAAGACTACATTGTTGCTCATTAAAGTTCAGAAACTAAATTGTTACAAATTTAGAATTACATTGACTAAATCGTTACCAATTATAGTTCAGAGACTAAATTGTTACTTCCATAAAAGTTTAGGGACCAATAGTATTTTTTTTAACCTATAAATTATAAATATAATGCTACAAATCGTTAATCTTGAAGCATTAATGATAAATTCGTAAAGATTATAAAAAGTACAACTATTTTTTTTTACCAGGAAAACGTTTTGTAGTAAAAAAAGGCGAGATACTAAAAACTTCAAATAAGAAAAACTCAAGTTCAAAAATGAAATTTAAAGACAAAATAAAACTTCAAATTAATTTCAAGAGATAGTAAAAAGTAAAAGGAATTATGCTATAAATTCATAAAGATACCTTTTAACTTTAACATAGTTATTTTGCAATTTTTTACCTAGATTTTACTACTAAAATTGTTTATTTTTAATTAAGAGCTCACAACTAACGTTGTCTATAAGAGTGAAAAAAAATCAAGTTTTATTCCCAAATTTGAGAAGAAGTATTACTAATTTTTTTACTCTATTCAAATGTATTAAATTGAACACTGAACTCAAACACGTGTTACCAAATTTTACCCCGTATTCAATTTTGGCTAAATTCACTCACTAATTCTAATAAAAAAATAATATTGTAAAATTCTCTCAAAGCTGACTAATTTCAACACCAATTAATCTTGACATAAATTAAGCTATATTAATGTACAAAATTTGACAATTAAATAAAATAGGTTTAAATATTATTTTAGTCTATGTACTTTTGGGTTTGGTTCATTTTAGTTCAATGTATTTTTAAAATGTTCATTCTAATTCCTATACTTTCAACTTTGGTTAATTTTGGTTTTTGTACTTTGAAAATGTTCATTTTGGTCCTTGAACTTTCAACTTTAGTTTATTTTAGTCCTTAAACGTTAAAAAAATTGACTATTTTTATGCCTTAAAAATGAAAGTGAAGGGACCAAAATGGTCACTTTTTAAAAGTATATGGACCAAAATAAACATTATGAAAGTACATGTATCAAAATAAACTAAAGTTGAGTACATTGACCAAAAATGAATATTTTGAAAATATAGAGACCAAAATGAACCAAAACTATAAGTACAAAGACCATATTAGTGTTTAAACCAATGAAATATTACAAACCTTATAAATTCCAACCAAAAAAATTAATTTTAATGTGTTTTTTTTTTAACTTTATCAATTCTTTTTTTTGGACTAGACATATGTTAAATATTTAATTTATTAAATGCGCACAATTTTTTTTTTTGTTTTTAAAAGTATATCAGAGTATTTTTTTTCTCCAAATTTTGTTCCTAAATATTGTAACAATTACCAAGGTATATAAGTTAAAGTTAGATGTTATAAAAATAATAATAATAAAGGTTAAAAGTTAGATGAAATTGAGATTTTATTCTCTTAGAAAATATTATCTTGTATAGTTTATTTGAACAATACTGTGTACTATCTTTCTCACAGAGAACTCTGTATTTAGACTTCGATTGGATTCTAGATTAGGCTCCAAAATATTTTAAATGCAGGTAAAATTAAATTAGTTAAAAAAATTCTGTGTGTCTTAACTTATTATATTATGACTTTAATATATAATAATTGAATTCTTTATAATGTGTAATAAGATAATTTTTAATATATAAAATTTCATCAAAATTAAATATGAATTTTTATTAAGTATTTAACCTATTCGTTGTAGTTTATATTTTCAATCAATTTATCAATTTACATATATATGTATCATAAAAATATATATATATTAAAAATGTTACAAGCATAAAAATTAAGATTTTGTTTGAGGACTATTTGGTATTTTTGCTTTTTGTTTCTAATTTTTTTTAATTAAACCTATAAATAATAATTATAAGTGTGTTTGCTATCCCCATTATAACTATGCTTTCAAAATTATACTGAGTTTTCAAAACTAAATATAGCAAGTTGTCATTTTTTTTCCTCATAATTTTGGTAAGAATTCAAATCCTTACTTAAAATATGAAGACCACAAAAAAAAAAAAAAAAAAAAAAGTAAATTAGTAGAATTTTTAAAAACAAAATAATTAAAATTAAGGTCTCATTTGATAATATTTTTGTTTTTAATTTTATGTTTTTTAAAATCTATGATTTCTCACTATTTCTTTAGTATGATTTTTCATGTTTCTAAATAAACATTTAAATTTTTAATCAAAATCAAAAAATAAAAATAAACTGTTTGGAAATTAAAAATTAAGTAGTTTTTATTTTTGAAATTTGACTAATAACTCAAATGATTTTAAAAAATACAAACTATGGTAAAGAAAATAGAAAATTTTGATGGCAAAATTCGAACGGAGAAAACACGCTTGATTTTCACATGACCGGTGACATTAGTATTAAATTTGGTTGAAGGGAAAAAGAACATGACCTACAAAATAGAAAACTTGCACACCGATGTAATGTTTACCACACACTTTAATACTATTTCATATTCATCCTCTATTTTTCTCTTTATAATAGTATTTGCTATTTTCTACTCAATGTACACTTTAAACACAAATTAGTATAACTCACAAACTATAATAATCACATATTATAATATCCAATTTAGCGCTAACGCCCCTCTAAAACTTATAAAATTAAAGATTTAGAGAGAGAATTAATTTTTTTTTTTTAAACGAATTCAATTTCAAATTGAGAAGTAGAAAGGAAGAAAGGACAAGGGAAGAGACTTGATTTTTGGAGAACACATCATGGAGGGCGAAGGGGCACGAGTATAGCGTCTAGAATATAGAGTATAGATTTAAAAATAAATTAAATAATAGAAAATTAGTTTTTTTATGACGTAAGATATGGGAATCAGAGTACGGTCTCGAATTCCAAGAAACCCAACTTTTACTTGTTTGGGAATTGGAATCTGATCCCCTTTCTCAATGAATCTTATCAAAATCCACTTCCACCTCATCCTTCCACGTGTCACCTAACTACTATTCTCTTTCAACGACCATTTTACCCTCATATTTTTCTCCCCTCCTCACATTTTTCTTTATTATTTTTCTTAACCCAACTCATCCCACCCAAATAATAAAATAATACGTCTATATATATTCGTCGATACATCTCTAAATCAGGATGGCTCAATTCATGTTTGAGTCTCTCATTATAATAGTTAAAGTTTCTAACTATTATAGTTCATACTTAACTACAGTAAAACTATTTAAAATACTCATCATTTTTTTTTGTAACTAAAATAAAATAGTCTGTACCCAAACGCATACAAAGGTTAAAATGGTATGCACTTCAGATACAAACTATTGCCACACATTATTATAACTCACAAATTATTGTAACTAATTCAGCGCTTCCAATAACTTCAAAGGATTTATACAAATAATGCCATTCGATTAGTTAAAAAAATAAATATTAGAAACATAAAGTTGTTTGATCCGAAACAACTTTTTCTTTTTCATTTTTTTAAGTTTGATTTTTTGTATGTTGAGAACAATGAGAAGACCTCATACTCTTTCATGTGGAATCCTTGGAGTTTTTTCTTTTTTTTTTTTTTTTGAAGAAGGAATCCTTGGAGTTTGAACGTCTAGTTTGGACTAAACTAATAAATATGTCTATAAACTAATTTATAAATTGAAACCAAACTTAAAACTTAAAAGACTAAATGTGTTACATTTTAGAACCTAGGGATCAAATAGAAACTAGACTTAAAACTTAAAAGACTAAATGTATTATATTTTGGAACCTAGGGATCAAATAGAAACTAGACTTAAAACTTATAAGGATTAAAAAGATATTTTTTTCTTTAGAAAAAATAATAAGAAAGAGATACCAAAAATATTTTTGTTTGGTAAAAGACTTTCTACCCATATAGCCTAAATAAATAGGTTTAATTATACAATTGTCTAAACTTTCTTATTTTTTACATGAATAGCCTAACATGATTTTATTTTACACAAAAGTCTAACATAATTTTCCTTTCAGCCCTTCTTACCATAAAGTTTTTTTTATAAATAAATATATAATAATATTAGTACCCAAAGAAACATGTAAGGGAAGTTTGTTATGAACTTCCCAAGGTGGTTTTCTTTTCAAAACCTATATAAATAAGGAAAATTTCTAAAAAATACAAAAATAGTTGCTCTCACAAATGAAAGCAAGAAATCGACGATAAACTTTGAAGGAGAAAATAAGGTATATTTGACATATACAACACTATATATTTGAAATTATATAGAAATAAACAAGCGTATATTTGATAATGCATGAACAAGACAATAAACAAAATCTCCAAAAAATAAATGAAGTATTAATTTAAAATATCTTGCATTAAATGAATATCAACCACAATTAATAAATAACAAAAACAAAGTCAAAATTTAAAAACGATGTTAATAATTAAATAATTAAATATTTTTAAATTGTATTAATGATAGATAATGTAACTAATGATATTTTAAAAAATAAAATCCTTATATAATTAATGATAAGTTTTTTATTTCAAAATATCACGAAATTAAAAGATGAGAGAAAATCTATCAAAAAGTTAAAAATGTCCTTAAATGTTGCTGAAAGCTAGTTATGAAATATTACTAGATTTTAGAATATTTATGAAATATTAGTTATGTAGTAGCTAATCTTAAATTGTAAAAGGAAATGAAAATGTTATAGGCCTAAATCACTAATTATATTGATAATTACAAATTTCTCCTAGATAACACGTTATTGTTAAAGTTGTTTTCATATATAGCAGAATGACTAATTTATTTACAAATATAGCAAAATAGCAAAAAGTTTCCTCAGCCCATTAGAAAGTTTTTTTTGCTATATTTGAAAATATTTCTAGCGAATTTGCTATTTAAAACAATTTATCTAATCACGATTGGTAAAATAATTAAAATTAACTTTGATAGTGCTAAAAAAAATGGTGAAACTCAAATAATTTTGGTAATAATAGTTATTTTAATCTAATTAATAAATATTAAATTAATAGTGAGTGTTTAGTTAAAAAATCGAGGTCAAAAGTATAAATCTTGAAACTTAGAGATTTTATTGAAACATAACTCAAACTTTAAGAGTAAAATTTTGAAAATTTGAAATTCAAGGACGGAATTGAAAGTCAACTCAAAACTTAAAGACTAAAAGTGTAACAATTTGAAACATATGAACCAACAAAAATATATTTTTCTATTTAGCATTAATATACTTATTAAACAAGAGCATTGTTGTTCTTTTAAGTTTGATCTAAAAATAAAGACAAATGAATAAGAAATATTTTTTTTCTTTATTTCTTTAAAAAATCCTGACCTTTACGTGACAACAACAATAACTTTGTTTAGAGTGAAGAATAACGTATTCTATAAAACAAAAGGAAACTTGCATACCGGCATGATGCTTGCCCCACACACTTAAATGAAGTCAAAGAGTGAAAGAGTGTAGAATTTTTAGGATTTGAGAGTGGAAGCTTTAAGATTTGAGGGTGAGAATTGACTTCTTTTCTATAGAGCTAAGCTATAATGGTGTATTTATAGAAATAAATGACCTAAGTTATCATCCACATCGTTTCAGAGCTAAATTAGGATAACCATTTCTCTTCTCTCGGAGAATGCAAGGGGCATGTCTCTTCGGCGATTTTGCTAGGCCCAACCTTAGCCAAGTATCTTCCGTAGACCCATCTTGATCTTAAGATGATATTCTTGGGACTGCATGCCCCATTAGGCATTTTGTTAAGCTCGACCTCTGCCAAGGCAAAGCCGAGCACATTGGCTTATGTCAAGGCCCAAACCAACCTTCTCCCCTCGGCCCGTTTTGATCCTAGAGTGCTACTTTTGGCTCGAATTTTGTTATTTTCTTAGCCATATTACTTATGTTTACGTTTTGTGTCGATTATGCCCTACAGTCCAAAATCATCCACAATAATATTCAAATATCTAGCAATAAAAAGTGTTTGTGATAAGAACTTAATATCTATGTTTACTCATAGGTTTATCAGGGTCTCGATGTATATTTTTTTGAACAAATTCATAAACTTTAACTACTCTAAACTCTATGATAAAATCTTTTAGACCATTTATAAATTTTTTTAAACTCAAATTTCCTAAGTTGTAAATTGAACTCATTTAAGATCCAAACTCAACCCTCTAATTTGAGAGATGCACTAGTGAATAAGTGATGGAACTATTATCAAAGTTACCAATTGAGGCTAACAAAAAAATTGGTACAAAAAGAAATTGAAAATGATAGGTTACTATATATCTTTTTTTTTTAAAAGAGAAAAAAAAGGTGGAGGACATAATTGTAATTTCAACGTGCATCAGACATTCCACAATTTCGATGGGATCAGAAAGGGGATGAAAAAGAAGGCGAAAGCAAAAGCTTACAATATTTCTTTCCCAATTTCCCCTCTTTTCTCTATTTCTCTCTCAATCTCTCTGCAAATCCTCTTGCATCTGTACCTCAAAAAGGTTCTTTTTAATCCCTTCACTGTTTCCACCAGAATGAAGAAAAACTATAAACTTTGCCCAAAAGCACCTTCAATGGCGACAAACTTTTCCATTTTGGGTTACCCAATTCTAAGAGAATCGCTCTGATACAAACACTTCACGCCGCAATTGTGCCCACTCTCTCTCTTTAGGGTTTTTTTTTTCTTTCGGCTTTTTCCCTTTTATGGAGGAGAATTCCCTCTCTCTCACATCACTCACCGTCACTGACCTTCTTAATCCCCATCTTTATCACTAATTCTTGGAATTCTGTGCGTTTCTGCTAAGATTGCTGGGGGGTTTTTCAGCAATTTCTCAGACGGTAACCGACTCTGCTCATTTTCCCCTTTTTTTAATTGCTCTTAACTCACACTTCTGGCTACTTTCGTCAGTGATTTACGGTAGCATCCGTCATCTTTTGGGGTGCTCTGATGTTGTATTTAACTTCCCTTTTACTGGAATTGTGCTGATTTTAGATAAGGGTGTTGTGCGGTGGAACTCTGGTTCTTCGATTTATGGCATTTCTTTTTTGCTTTTGTTGGTATTTGGGGAATCTTTGCAAAAGTGTAGTTTTGTAATTGTGTGCCCTGGGGTTAATTTAGGGTGTCAGAACTTGTGGGGAGGTATATAATGGATGTTTTTCTCAACTTTGTAATGGGGGATAAAGATAGTAAGCTTAGGAGGATTAGTTTTGGCCGCTGTCGTTGGATGGAATTCTAGCATCAATTGTCAATTTGATTTCTGAAATTGGTGTTGATTATTCAATATGGAAAACCCCTTTTCATCCAAGGAGGAAGGGATGGGGTCTTGGGGGCCTTCGAGAACTCAGGCCGAAACTTTGACTTCTACTGACGTTGGAATGAGGATTTTGAGTCCTGAAGATGTGCTTCACAGTTTCTCAGAGCTGATGAGTTTTGATTCTTATGCGGGATGGGGCAACAACTGTGCAACAATCGATCAGATTTTCACTTCTTGTGGCTTTTCGTCGATTCCGACAATGAGTACTTTCCCTTCAATGGATGGATCAACTTTCCCAGAAGGGGCAAGCCATGAAGCATTCCCTCTGAATGAACTTGAGGGAGCTTCCATTTCCGTGGCGAATTCTTTCACTTGTGGAGACAAGGTGATGTTTCAGCAGTCAGACACTGAATTTGGGGTTTCTGATGTCTCAGACAATGTAAATGAAGCAGGTTCGAAATCAAATGATGTCCTTCTAGACAATTGTTTGATTTCTAGGCCGCTTGGTTGGTCACTTGATGAGAGAATGCTGAGGGCACTGTCCTTGTTTAAGGAGTCTTCACCCGAAGGCATTTTGGCTCAAGTCTGGGTGCCTGTGAAGCATGGAAACCAATTCTTCCTGAGCACCAGCGATCAGCCTTATTTGCTAGATCAAATGCTCACGGGGTACCGCGAAGTGTCGAGGTCGTATACCTTCTCTGCAGAAGGAAAACTGGGTTCTCTCCTTGGGCTTCCTGGTCGTGTTTTCACTTCCAAAATTCCAGAATGGACATCAAATGTTAGATATTACAGTGAGAATGAGTATCTGAGAATGGAACATGCAATCGGTCATGAGGTTTATGGATCGATTGCCTTGCCAGTATTCAATAATGAACTTGAAAAGTCATGCTGTGCCGTACTTGAAGTTGTTACTACAAAGGAGAAGCCCGATTTTGATGCAGAGATTGACATTGTTTCCCGAGCACTAGAGGTTATTTCTCCACATTCACTCGTATATGGTTACTTCCTGATATAAAATAGTTAAAATGATGGGGAATTTTTAAAAATAGAACAATAAGGGAAACTATTTACCCAAAATAGCAAAATTTTTAGATAGTTGTGATAAGCGCTGATAAAAGTCAGGACCTATCCGTGATAGATGCTGATAGAAGTCTATCACTAATAGATGCTGGTAGAAGTCTATCAATCTCTATCAGTGTTTTTTTTTTTGCTATTTTCTGTAAATAGTTTGATATTTTTTCTATATGTGAAAATTTTCCTAAAATAATCTCATTTATGATTATTTGAAGCTAACCTCTTCGGGATCAATTCTTACCTAAACAAAAAGCACCTTCTTGGTGGTCAAGACTATAAAGTGCAATGCACCATCCTTCCTGTTGAATTGAATGGAATTGACAGTTTTCTTTTTTGGTTTCTTTCAATTTGGGTTTTGACCTCCATCCACCATAATTGTAAGAACTGTTTTTGCAATTTTTAATTTTCATTTTTAAATAAGTTTATAATTTTTTTTAAAATTAAAAATTTTAAAAAATTTAATTGATAAATGTCATCTGAACTTTGAAGTAGTTGTGTGTTTCAAGTTTTTATCACGTGGTTCCTTTTCTATTCTTCTATTATTAATTGATTACCTCTTTTTTTTTTCACAATTTTCTACCGCTGGTCAAAGCTTCGTTTGGCATCTTAAATTTGATGCATATCATGCATGCCAATATGCACAAGTATTTCAGTTCAGATAGGTGTATGAGAACTCATTGATATGCGCATGAAATGGTTTTCAAAAAGTTGTAGATGATTCTAAGCAGTAGTCAATCCATTTAGTTTAAACAATTTATCTTCTATGGAATTTTCTGTTGTCCAGTGATATTTTGCGCACACCACTTTTCAGAGTTTTATGAATAATTATATCGCAAGGATCTATTGATCACGTTGCTGATATTTATTTGGACCATGATTGTCGCAGATTGTCAGTTTGAGGACTGTTGCACCTCCTCGACTATATCCTCAGGTATTATTGGCTGCAATATTATTTCTCGGTTCGTTTCTTTCTGCAGTTCCCTAACTGAATTAAATATAAAGATTGATTCCTGATGTTTATGTCATTTTCCTAGTTTGTTTTAGTTCTTTTGAACTTCTACTTTCAATACTCAATGTATTAACTTATTTCAATTAAGCCTTTCCGTAAAAAAATGTACATACGTCAATGGGAATACAACAGGGGTTAGGTACTAAGATATGACTTATTATCTTATGTAGACATGGGGACATATTGATCTCATATCCTGGTTTAATGAACTCACGTGAGATTGAGAAATCTGGGAGAGGTTGAGAGAGTATAAATGAGTCAGAGAGAGAAAAAGAAGAGAAGTGAGAGAGAGGGAGAGGGAGAGGGAGTATGAGAGATGAGGGATAGAGAGAGTAAAGGAGGAAGATGGGTGGAGGAGGGTCTCACATTGATGGAACAAGAAGATGAAATTTTGGTGGTCACAAAAACAAGGAAAAAAAAAGTAAAAACGAAAAAGAAAAAAGTGATAAGTTATGATAAGTTAGATGACAATAATTGCCAATGGCTTTTCAAATATATTTTTAATTCTAAATCTTTACAGCTTTAGTTACATTGATGGAATATTTGTTTCAGTGCTTGAAGCAGAACCAGAGATCTGCATTAGCAGAGATAATGGATGTGCTACGTGCTGTATGTCATGCACATAGCCTACCTCTGGCGCTAACCTGGATTCCTTGCTGTTATACTTTGGAAGCTGTTGACGAGGCTGCTAGAGTTCGTGTAAAGGAGAACAACCTTAGCCCAAAGGAGAAATCTGTATTATGCATTGAGGAAACAGCGTGTTATGTGAATGACAAAGCAACTCAAGGTTTTGTGCATGCGTGCATGGAACATCATCTTGATGAAGGGCAAGGGATAGCTGGGAAAGCTCTTCAATCTAATCATCCTTTCTTTTATCCTGATGTGAAGGCATATGATATTAATAAGTATCCACTAGTCCATCATGCACGCAAGTTTGGTTTGAATGCTGCCGTTGCAATCAGGCTGAGAAGCACATATACTGGCGATGATGATTACATATTAGAATTCTTTCTACCTATCAATATGAAAGGAAGCTCAGAACAGCAACTTTTATTGAACAATCTCTCTGGTACCATGCAAAGAATGTGCCGGAGCTTGAGGACAGTTTCGAAGGAAGAATTAATGGGAGCTAAGGATCCTGATGCTGGATTTCAGGGTGGACTGATTGGGAAGTCTGCAACTACGTCTAGGAGAAACTCACAATCCACAGTGACAGACAGTGAAACAAGGGCATCTAATTCAATAACTGATGGAACTGAAGCAGAATGTCCTAAGAAGCAGGTTATTTTATTCCTGTGATCATGTCTGTTGTTCTATTGTTACTTGTGTTGTTGCCATTTTGCCTTTCGTTTATTTGTCTTCTCACTTTATCTTTTCAATCATTCATTTCTGATGATACTGATTGCCCTCTAAAGAAGGCATAAGATTGTTGTTTGTTTAATTGCATAAAAATATTTGGAGTCTTCTCTACGCAATAATGAATCAATTTACAACAGCTCTAATAGTTTTGGGTCTTCCTAGATCTGTTAATGCGCCATTTTAGGGGAATGTATCCAGTTTTGATGATTGATCTTGATTAATGTAGGTATGTGGGTAGGGTTAAATTGAAAAGGAAGCTTCACACGTCTGATTGAATGTATAATTTGGTTCCAAGAAACGTCTGTTTAATTATTACTAATCCTATACAAGAGGACGAAGGTGTATGGCATATCTGTCATGGTTAAATTATCTGCTGTGTACATCTTTGAAAGTCTAGACCATCCCTGGCTATTCAATCTTCTCTGTGGTTAGGTGCCTTGGGGTGGGTAAGGTGTGGGGTTTTGGTCCAATGAGAGAAATGATCACTCAATCTACTGGTTACCAATCCATGGTTTGCTTATTCTCCGGTTGTTTTTAGTACAACTGTTCCTTGTACTCAATTTAGAGTTCAGGAAGGTGTTAAGCTGGACAGGCAATATGCATTTTAAAGCTTATTACGAAATACTGATATTGAGATGGATATCATTGTGTAGATAGGAGCGTATTATAGGTCTCTGCATCCCCTTTTACATTGAAGTGGCAGATGGGCGTTGGATTTCAAATTTACCAGCGTATAGCGGTGCCTTGTTTTGATGTGTCTTCCACGTTGTGTTGTGCATTTTCCATTTGCACTATAAACCAGTATATTTTAATTTATGCGTGAAATTTTCTAGTCCTTTTTCCTTCAATTGTTGGTTCACATTTACAAACAGGTAATGTATTCATTTTAACAGTTCCTAATGCACCTTATCCTGCAGATGACCAATGGATCGCGGAGGCAGGGGGAGAAAAAACGTAGCACAGCTGAAAAAAATGTGAGCTTGAGTGTTCTTCAGCAATATTTTTCTGGGAGTCTCAAGGACGCAGCAAAGAGCATTGGCGGTGAGCCTGTATATTCTTTTTTTCTGTTTTTAGTTTTGTTTTTTAAATAAGCAACCCTCTTTTGTTAAAAAAAATCAAAATATAGAGAAAAAAAGGCCAAAAACCAATGGCCAACTAACACCGGACAACAGAACAGAACTAAAACATGATCCCATCTATCGGTGATCGAGAACAATTGGCATTTGGTAAAAACAGAAGAATTTTGGAGTATGAACTAGAGGCATAATAATCCGTTAACCTCAAACATCCTCTCATGATTTACATAGATAAAAAAAGCTTTTCGGGTTTCTGTAAAACACAAATACTTGAGCTTTGAACTATAAACAAGCCCAAGTTTCCAAAGAGAACACCTACGCCTCTGTAGTAAAAGGGTAAAGCTACAAAAGGTGGTTAAAATTTTTTGAAGCTAACTTGCACTTGTCGGGGCCTATGACAAAGGTAGCTCTCCAGGTAATGATAATGTCCAAGGTAATCACCTTCTTAAGGGCAAAAACTAGATAAATAACCTATTCTTCCTTGAGGATCAGAAAAGAGGTTCTAGTGTAGATTAAACCAATGGAGTTGGACATTCTCAGTGAAAGTAACGAAAGGCTCAACAGAACTACACAACAATTTATGATTAGGAAAGGTCAAAATGACTCCTCGAGTGATAGAGAGGAGGGAAGCCAGCTCATGATTGCTTGGAAACGATCAATGATAATCGGAAGAATGAGAAGTTGTGACCGACATGTATTGTCTAGGCCCCAAGAGTTCTCCCAAAAGACATACTTTGCAACTATCCTTTGAAAGAACTTAATGAAAGGAAGTATGCTTCGGAGGCAATGGTCGATCACCTTCTACAGGTTCCTGAGAGTGCTTAGGGGGTGTTTGGGGTGAGGAGTGAAATAGTGAGGAGTAAGAAGTTAGGAAGTTTAGGGAGTTGTAAACTCCTGGGGCCCACAGTGTAGATAAGATATAAAGTTAATGTTTTTTTTTGTAGTGGGACCCACCAACTCCTTAGGCCAAACAATGTGTGGAGTTCAATACTCCTACTTCCCAACTCCTTGGGCCAAACACACTCTAAATCCTGGATCAGAATCCCAACTATTTGGGTGGATACTGTACCAACTCACATTATCTTGCCACAAGTATGTCAAAGGGAAATTTGCACAACCATTTCAATTGGAGGACGGTTTTTGTACCAACAAGAATCTCAATCACATTACCACGTTTCTTGAACAAATTTAACATTAATACCTAGCTAAATAAATGCAATCCTCTTCACTCTTTGACCCTTCAACAAATGCACCATTATCCTGTCCAACTTCTCCGTAACTACCCCTAGAGTTTAAAATGAGACTAAGTTTTATGGGATACTGTTCAACTTGAACTGAATTAATGTGAGTCTTGGAAAAGAAATTTTTCTAGGATGAGAGCCTTTGGCGAACCTTATCTATAGCTTAGTCTTGCACAATTTTTGTGCCATCCCATTCAAGTTTTATGCTGTGATCTTTCATGTTATCTTTGACCTACTGTTTAGCTCTTTAAAACTATTCTCTTCTTTCCATCATCCATTTTTAAATGATGAAACTGAAGACCACAACTTACATCTTTGTATTTTAGTCACTGATTGTTAAATCCCCCGCGCTTCCAAAGGTGACAGTTCAATCAATATAATCATGTACAATTGAAGTTTCCAACGTTTGGTCATGTATATCTCCATTGATTATTAAATTTGTTAAATTTTCCGCTAAAAATAAGAAGTGTGTTTGGTATGCGTTCATATAGATTGTGACTACTTTGGATTTCTATTTGATATCTTGTACATCGAGCATTAGTCTCTTTCATTATTTCAATGAAGAGTCTTTTTTCCCTTTCAAGAAAAAATGTGTGTTCATTTTATGACATACAATGTTTTAAGTGTACTTCTCTTCGAAAAGGATGTAAGAATTAGCTTATTTGAATATGATATGAAAGAGCGTGTCATCCTTCCACTTGGGACTTCACATTGCAATGAGTTTAAAAATCATTGACGGAATAATCTTAATTCTTACAAATGTCAACACCTCGACAAAAGCTTTGTCATCATAAGGATTTAAAAGAAATTTTATATGTGCCACTTGACTGGCGTTTTAATTTTTAAACACAAATTTATTTCAATATATTCATTCTAAAATAGGTTCCACATTTTCAATGGCTTTGTTTGTATTTTTGGGTATTTTCAGTTTGCCCAACAACCCTGAAAAGAATATGCAGACAACATGGGATTTTGAGGTGGCCATCTCGTAAAATAAACAAGGTGAACCGTTCGTTACGGAAAATACAGACAGTTCTCGATTCTGTTCAAGGGGTGGACGGCGGTCTAAAGTTTGATCCAACTACAGGGAGTCTTATGGCAGCCGGCTCTCTTATTCCAGAACTCAATGGACAGAATAGTCTTCTCTTCTCCGATAACAACCCATCTATAAGAAATCTGGAACCGTTTCTTCAGGATGTAAACTCAGTTCCTCCTGTCCCTTTCAATGGTCAGAATTCTGCCATGAAAATGGAAATGGAAGACTCCTTCGTCACCATATCCCAAAGAATCTCGTCGAGTAGTATTCTTATTCCAGAAAAGGAACCCAATGTTTGCCAGCTTGATTGTAGTGAAGGCTCAAAGTCCACAGGGGTAGATGCTGCATCATGCCAGCTTGCTGACCTGGATATGATGGGTTGGGATGTCCCAAGGAATGCCGCAGGTTCTATTATTGCTAAAAAAAGTAACAGATTGGATTTTGTTGAGAATGATTTGAGGTCAGGTGATGCTGACTGCCAATTTATGGCCAAGAGTTCATGCTCTTTTGCAGCTGCTGATGAAGCGGGTACCATGTTGGAAGGCACTGATGGAATCAATGAACACTACCAGCCTGCTACTTCGAGCATGACGGACTCATCAAATGGCTCTGGTTTATTGATCCATGGGAGTTCATCCAGCTGTCAGAGCGTTGAGGAGAGGAAACATTTGCAAGAAAAAATAAGCTGCGTTGATAGTGACTCCAAGATTATTGTAAAAGCTTCATACAAAGAAGACACAGTTCGATTCAAGTTTGATCCTTCTTTAGGATATCTCCAACTCTATGAAGAAGTTAGCAAGAGATTCAAGTTAAACCAGGGGACATTCCAGCTCAAATACCTTGACGATGAAAAAGAATGGGTAATGCTAGTAAGCAATTCAGATTTGCAGGAATGTCTTGAGGTGATGGATGAGATCGGGACCAGAAATGTGAAGTTTCTTGTCCGTGATATCACGTGTGCCGTTGGCAGTTCTGGCAGCAGTAGCTGCTTCCTATCTAGAGCTTCATGACAAGCATTTGATGCCTCCACAGTTCGATAGTCTCCCAACGAGTCACTGTGAAAGGAAGGACTGTCTGCCCTCGAGACCACCACGGTTCTCATGAGGAAGTAGATAGACAGGAAGTAACTTGATTTACACCCTCTCTTCCACACTTTTTGATCTCCTCTGTTTTCAGGCCTCCCAAGGCTCTGAAAAGTTGAAAACACTCCCAACATTTGGGTCCAGTCGAGGTGAGAGCTCAGAGTCTCACCGGGTTAGAAGTACAGTCATGTTGTTTTAGGTTAGGGAATCAGGAAATGCAGGAAGGGGAAATAAGTTTTACTTATAAGTTGGATAGCTTTGTAAATGAAAAAAAATTAGGAAGTAAGCTGTTTGATTTAGAAGGGGAATGAAAGCATCCTGTTTCAAAATGCCAAGTTCCCATATCCTGTAATCATATTTACGTTAGTCAAGAGGTGATAGAAATTACTTTATATTCAATGTGATTCTTTTTCGCTGTAATATAAGTTCTAAATAAAGTTTGTTATTGGTAGCTGTGATATCTGGACAAATAATGTAAAATATTCGATTTTGGAGAGCAAACTTGACTGGTTCTTACCAATCAGTCTCCATTGTCTTATCAAAATATTTTAGTATTTGCTATTATTTTGCTCATCAATAATTTGATAAGTGAGTCACCTTATGATTACATTCAAATCTTCACTGTTATTAGTCTAAATTACTTTAAATGGGATCATGTTGGCATGTTGATACAAATTAGTCGTGTATGTTTTTTGGAAAAAGATGAATCAAATAATTGTTGAGACAGTTAATTTTGTTATGTTGTGGTATATGAACTTTAAAATATTTATTTAGTCGTGAAATTTTTAGAACTATTCATTTAGTTATATTAGTTTTTGAAATTTTAAAAAATATTATTTTTATTCTGCATAATCAAAGCTCCTTATATAATCAAAGCTCTCTTATATAGGTGACGAGTCTAGAAAGTTTAAGGATAAAAATAAAATAATTTAAACTAGAAAAGTAAATGGATAAACATAATGGTCAACAAGAAATGAAAAACATGGCTGATATTTATATATGTATATATATATATATATATATATTTTTTTTTTTTTTATATAAAGTGGGAAAATTCTCAAATTCAATTACACATGAGGTAGATATTAAAGAGATTATCTTCCTAGACGTTACCACTTGGTTTCTTGGGATCTGCCTTGGGAGCAGGGAGGATCCTTCCTTATTTCAACTTTCAAGTAGTTGGTGAAAAAACCAAGAAAAAGGACAAAAGTGTCATTTCACTTCCCTAGTAAAGTTCTAGAAGAACCAACCAGCAAAATCCTAACTCTTCTCGAGAGTGAGGGAACAATGGTAGGAGGAAAGACTTCTTTCTAACCTGTAGAGACCCTAAAGAAGAAATCAAAGCTGCTTGATTACGGGCTTCTTCATTTTCATCTCTAGGTATTGTACTAAAGGAAAAAACTTTTACCGACTTAGCTAAGAAAGAGCTTCTTCCACAAAAAAATTGATCCTCAAACAAATTAATGTCTATATGATTAGGAGATTGTATTTAAATTTTATATTTGTCACACAAAACTAATTCAAGTTTTAAAAAGGGTTGTTTTCAAATAATGAAAAATGAATCAAATTATATGCAAATATAGAAGTCTATCACTTTTTATCGCTCAAGCGATAGAAGTTTATCACGGACTATCGCTGATAGATAGTGAAAATTTTCTATATTTGTAAATAGTTTGATATTTTTTCTGTTTATAATAATTTTTCTTTTAAAAAAGTCTAAAATAAAATAATTACAAGTTTAAATCCTAAACTTTAAATTTTATTTTCAATAAGTATTCAAAACTTTTAAACACACACTAAGAGTTTATAGACTTGTATAAAGATCATTGAATTTTACAAGGTATTTCATAAAGCATTCAACTTTTAGTTTTGTATCTAATAAACCTTTTGAAGTTTAAATTTAAAATTCTAATTTTTGTCTTCATAATTTCATTAATGTTTTAAAAGGTTAAACATGTCAAAAGTTTATTAGAAACAAAGTTAAAAGTTTAAGGATTTATTAAGTACTTTTAGAGTTTATGAACTTATCAAAATCAAAATTAAAAATTTAGAACATCTTAGACATTTTTAAAATTGAGAAAACTATTAAACATAAACTTTAAAGTTCATGACTAAATCTATAATTTAATCTTTAATTTTTTACTATTAAACTCGATTAGATGCATCAACTTTCATATTAAAATTATAGTTTCATCAAATAATTATTGAAACTTGTATCCAAACTCGATTAAGCCATGTAATTGTTTTCATGTAGTAGACTTTTATTTGGAGAAAAGTTAAAAAGAGTATTTTGATGTGTTCAACATATAAAATCCAAGAGGTACTCGATATGGTAAAAAAAAAAAAAATACTTTGGTCCCTAAATTTTAATTAAAGTAACAGTTTAGTTTATGAACTTTAGTTGATAACGATTTATTTATATATTTTCAAAATTGTAATAATTTAGTCCCTTAATTTTAATAAGTAACAATTTAGTCATTATACTTTAAAATTTTATGACAATTTAGTCCCTATCAAGATTTATTTTTTCAAAATTAAGTGTCAACTTTTATTATGTAATAACTTAGTTATTATAATTTATAAAAAAAAATTAATTTTCGATCAATTTATCGATCTACATATGTAAGAAATTTCATTACATCTTAATAATATTCTTTCAGTAAGGACTAAATCGTTACAAATTATAAAATAGAATGACTAAATTGTTATTAATTAAAGTTCATAGACTAAATTTTGGCCTAAAAAGATGATCAATAATTAAGTAGAAAGAAAAACTTATTTCTATTTTCAAGATTTTGAACTATTCACGATCTAACTAATCAAACTAGATTTAAAGTTCGAAAACATGAATTTTGATCACAATAATACAAAGAAAGCATAAAACTTCAAAGAGATTTAAACTCAATGAGAAATCTTCATTCAACTTATTCTTCAAATGAGCAAATTACATCTTTATTTATACTAAATGAAAGGACATATGAAAAGACACAACCTTTCATTTATGTAATCTAAATTCAACCCACAACCCTTCAGGTTCATACACGAACCTTTAATAAATGCAAATACAAGAAATAAATAAGTACATTATGTATTGACAATGAGAATGAATCTATATACGTTTTAAATTCAATGTGTTTATTGGATAAAAATGTGTCTTTTGAAGCTTGAAAGAATACAACTCTTTACAATGGGTAGAAACATTTGAAAGTACATTTAATGCTTTTAATAGTCTGACTCTATCTCTTGTCATGACCACTTATTTCTGTGCCACCTTGCACTTTCAACTTCGTAACAATTTTCTTAGTTAAAAAAATTCAATCAAAATTAAATTTTGATTTGTTTTACTTAATGATTTAGGCTCTGTAGCTTATAAATATATTAGTCTCTAATTAATTGATTGATATACCTATTTTTTTTTTATTAAATCTTAGCAATAATTTTTATGATAAAAACTGAATTGTTACCCATTTTAAAATACTGACTAAATTATTACATATTAAAGTTCAAAGTGTAAATTGTTATAAAATTTGAAAGTACAATGACCTAATTGTTGCAATTAAACTCCAGGTACTAAATTATTATTTTTATGAAATATCACAATTTTTTTTAGAAAAATGCTTAAAGAAAGAGAAATTATTTTAAATGACAAAATGCTGAAAATATTTACAAATATAGCAAAATTTTACTGTCTATCTGTGATAGGTCGCGATAGACTGTGATAGACTACTATCTGTGTCGCGATAGACTGCAATAGACTACAGACAGACACATATAGTAATTTATCACGGTTTATCGAGAGTCTATCGCGATCAATCGCAGATAGATAGTAAAATTTTACTATATTTATAAATATTTTGATTCATTTTTCTATATTTAAAAATAACCGTAAAGAAAGGATAAACATAATTTACTAAATGCATTATGTTTCTAAAAAAGTAAAAACAACCCATAAAAAACTAGAAATTTATATGTTACCAAATGACACATCTTGAAAAAGTTCAATGATTTTTGGAATTTGAAAGATACCAAAAAGTTCAATGACTTAAAAAGATTAGGTGAGAGAGTCCAATAATAGGAGGATAGGATCGGAACGATTTCCTCATTCCATTGGATTTAAAAATATATATATTAATTGAATCTATCGATCTCCTAAAAGGAAAAAAAAAGTTTTGAAGCGGAATTTGGAGGATGAGATCGACTTGGATGCGGATCCTTCTTGGCAACAATATTTGCCCATAAGCTGACACTTTCCCTTATTGTTGTTCCCGAACCTTGAGAGAGAGAGAGAGATTCTTGATCTCTCCCAATTTCTGATGCAATTTCTCACCGATTTCCATGGATTCTAAGCCTTCTCAGCCTGCAGGTTTGCCAGATTCAACCCTATCTCCCACCCCCTCTTTTTCTTTGAGGTCGTCTTGTGCTTATCTTTTTCTCTGCTTGGACTCTTGATTTCTTGTGGATTATATTTTGGGTTTTGGAATTTGATGCGCTACTTATGGCTAATTGGGTTCACGAAATAGATATCAGTGTTTTAATCGCGTACCCTTTTGTTCTTGGGTGATAAAACCCTAGTTTTGATTGTAATTTCGTTGATTCTCTTTGTTTGTTTTGGGTTTGTATTTTCTTGTTGGTTTGTATTTCAATGAATGGAAGAATTAGGTCCTGGTAGATTGTTTTCATATGGAGTAAGAGTACAGTTGATTCTGTAAAAAGATGAGATTGGATGAACTATTGATGGATTTCTAGTGTATATGTTGATGCTTCCCCCCCTCGGGTTTAATATTCAAGATTATGATCTGAATCAATCATGATTTAGACCCTAAGAGAAGGGGGAAAATTATCTTGCCTCTAAATGCAGCTGTTTCTACCGTCAGTAAATTTTGTTTCTGTTGGATAATCACGAAAATCTGTTTGCTTTAAAATTCCTTTTTATTTTTCACTTGCTGATTTGTGATGGCCGTACAATTCATATTGCAGCTTCTAATCCTCCACCAAAACCTTGGGAACGAGTAGGGGGATCATCGGGTTCAGCACCTTTTAGACCCCCATCAGCTGGCAATACAAGTGAGGTAGTAGAGGCTTCTGGGACTGCAAAACCTGGAGAAATTGTTTCTGGTTCTGATAGGACTGCTGCTATTAATAGGAACTCACTTGGCCGGCCTGTTCCAACAAGGCCTTGGGAGCAAAACTATGGGAATAACAGCTATGGAGGAGGTTATGATTTAAATGTCTCTTTGCGACTGATGTATGCTTTCCCATGTGATATTCTTCCTTGGATGCTCATGTTATTTCTTGTTTTTATTACTGCAGCTTATGGTTCAACTATGAATAATTCTCTTTACGGTTCTGGGATGTATGGTTCTTCTTCTTATGGTGGAGGTTTGTATGGGGGTGGAATGTATGGGAACAGCATGTATAGATCAGGAGGTTATGGTGGGCTTTATGGATCTTCTGGTATGTATGGAAATAGTGGTATGTATGGAGGTGGAATGTATAATAGTGGCCTTGGAGGTCCAATGGGTGGCTATGGAATGGGCATGGGTGGTCCTTATGGTGGTCAAGATCCAAATGACCCTTATGGTCCTCCTTCATCTCCTCCAGGATTTTGGATGTCATTTCTGCGAGTGGTAAGCGATTTACTTATCTCTGTTATCAGCACTATTGTTCTTTTATTTTTGGTTCGGGTGAATGGACAGGGCTGTAAGGTTTGCTTAGCTTAAGTTATCGTTATCTATTGTTCTGATGTTTGTTACCTCAGTATATATCTTCGTTTTTGTCAAGTTGACTTAGTCTTTAATAAAGCCATGGATCGGTTTTTGTTCAAGGCAATACTGTTTTTTCAAGTATTAATTTCTTATATTGTGCTTTATTCTTTTGAAAGTGTTTATTTTTGTCTAATTACTTCTTAAAAAAGTTTCAATGACTTTAAGATTCAAGGTTGAGTTGATAATTTCTGGGTATCCTATGCCACCTCGAGGATAATATGTATTTGAAGTTAAAAAGATATGTTCCCTGTAATTCACTGTGGACAGGGTTAAGAAACAAATACGATGGTCCTTATCTGTATCTATCTATTTTGTAATTCTGATTGCAATTACCTGAGGTTCTTGTTTCAACTCCTGAATCCTCGCCTTTTTATTTCTGTGCAGATGCATGGTGTTGTGAACTTCTTTGGTCGAATATCTATTCTTATTGACCAAAACACACAGGCGTTCCATATGTTCATGACTGCACTACTTCAGGTGTGCTTGTGCTCTATTAACTTACTACCACCCCTACTTTAGAAATGTTTCATAGATTGTGCTGACTAACAATGAATCCTTTTTCCCCCCTTGATGAGAGAATGACTCCCCTATTTAAGATTTACCAACTTAAAACGTACAGACTATAAAAGCAACAGTAATGGTAGATGTTACATTTTCTAAGTGGTGGTTTGAAAGTGAAAACGGGAATTTAAATCTACATTAATGATAGGTGTTTAATTTTCAAAGTGGTCACTAAATTAAATTGAATTTTAAATCCAACTTTAATTTTTTTTTTTTTTTTTTTGAAAAAACTCAAATCTCAACAGCTTCAGTTCAGTTGCTTCACATAAAAAACTTCTGGATATGACCTTGCTGAATTTTCCCTGGAGTATGTGATTGTTCTTTTGTTTTTCCCCCTTCCCTTCCAAGATCCCAAACTAGGAGGCTCGAACAGAAGAAACATTTTGGTAGCCTACACCGTTTTTTGGTAAGGAATGTTTTTGTTTTGGATAACAAACATGACATTTCACTTGATCTGTGAAATATAGAAAAGAAAGGGGATAGAAAGCCACACAGCAAAAGAAGCCTGCCAGAAAGCCCCTCCAATTAGCCAAAATGTTCGACGTCTGTCTAAGAAACACTGATATGACAAGACACGACGATACACTAATTTAAAAAAACTAGGACATGAGCATGTTGGAAAGATGCTATTTTTTAAATTATTTTTCAAGGATATAGATAAATTTAACATCAAATACCAAATGTGCTCCACTAAAAAAAGCATAAAAGGTCAAGTTAATTAACAACTGTAGGAGAGATGAAACGTGTAGGTTTTTTGTTTTAGTATTTTATCTTTGATTAAAATATTTTTGTTTTTAATCTTTGTTTAACATATAATTGATTTGGGCTGTAAATTTGGGTCCAACATAAAAGGTCGGATCATTTTCTCTTTAAAATATTTTTCCAGGCATGTCCATGAAGTGTCCGGACTGTGTCCCACATGTCTGTAAGTAAAAAAAAAATAGGACACTAAATTTTGTTTGTTGGAGCTGTGTCCATGTTTCCTAGATGTCCGTAATATTGTAATTACAAAATGATTTACTAATCCTACTCCAAGAAGCTGGAAGCTGTAACAAAAAGTACCTGAAAATTGTAATTCTGACTTTGTAATTAGATAGCTGCTACCTTGAGATGTAGATGATGTAGTTATATAAGTTTAGTTTAGTTTAGTGTTTTTTGTTTTTTTTTTTTCAAATTAAGAAATCGACATCTACTCACTACTTTATGATTGCATTATTCCTGTGACAGCTTTTTGACCGCTCCGGTATGTTATATGGAGAGCTTGCTAGATTTGTCTTGAGACTACTTGGAATTAAAACCAAACCTAGGAATGTTCAGAATGTAGGCCCTGATGGGCTTCCTCTTCCTGGAGCCCCCCATCCTCATCAAGGCCAGAGCTTGATCGGGGGACCGAAGGCCGCTCCTGATGGTACTTGGGATAATGTTTGGCCTAATGGTTCCCAGTAAATGAACAATTTTACTTAATATTTGAAGGTAACAAAGCTTCATTTCTTCCTTCATAGTAAATATCTTGAAGAAATTACAATCTCTGCAGCTTGCCATGTTCGATTCTTTCATTGCAGGTGTACTCAAAACAAGAAGGATACTGGAAGATCTTGATAGGACAGAGAACTGAGATGTGATCCCAAGCTTGTATTTAGCAGGATTGACCTCAGGGTCGGCTATGGCTTCGGTTGGTGTTCTTCATTCTGGAATCTGAGAAGACCATAATATGAAATAGTGAATTAAGCTGTCTTTGACCTGAAATACAAGTTTGTTTTTCTGGTTCTTTGGGTGGTTAAGTTTAGTATTATTATTTTTTTGTGGTGTATGATTGATGGTGAATAAAAGGAAAAAATGACTTATTGAAAGTGATCATATTCTAAATCTAATTTTTATTTATAAAGTTTATTTTTATTTATAAAGTTTTTTTTCCTAACAACTGAGTAATGTAATTCAAACAGAGTCGCCTGCCATTCAATGACTTGTTACTTAGTAGACTAATTGATCACATTGGATTGGCATATACTTGACATTAGAGATTGTGGAATTTTAAGAGGTTATTGCTACATACGCTCCATTAACAATTTAACAATCCCTTTTAGGTGATGGCTTGTCTAAGATGTTGAAAAGATTATGTACACAATAGGAAAATACTAGTCCATTGTGATATAATTTGCCATTGGTTTACCAGAAACAAAATTAATTTTTTGATATATATATTTTTTTAATTATTTTTTTTTTTTTTGAAAAAAGACATTTATAAAAGCCCACTTCAAGGGGCCAAAGGAATCGACAAGTCACTATCCAAAACCCAACTCGAGAAGTTAGAAATCTTACTGCACTCGATTTCTTCCAAAATGGAAGAATCACAAAAACTAATAGAAAGAGCAAAACCAGCAACCAATAGAAAGAGCAAAACCAGCAACAAAGCAAGTTAACAGTGAGTACTCCTATTGCACACACGGGGACAAAACGAGAAGGAGACAAGACTCAACCGACTCGTCTAGTCCCTAATTTTGACAATTGCGTCCTTTATCTCGGTATAATCTTTTGAGCAGTTGTTTAGCAAGTTCATCACCTCCCTTGCATCAGATTCAACCACTAGAGAAATAGGGGGAAGTAAACAAGAGGAGAGGAAAGATAAACCATCGGCGATAGCCAGTCTCGAGCAACATTATGGGCCACTCTAGACTAATCTTCTTGAAACCTGCCCCTTTCAGAGATCTAGAAGAGTCACGCACCACCCAACCCACGCCACCACGACACAACTCCTTGTTAGAGTTTACTCTTTTTAATTCAATCCATATTACTTGAAAGAGTTTGAGGAGGACATGTTTGAGAGTGATTTTGAAATTGTTAAAATCACTTATCAAACTCAAAATCACTCTAAACGTGTATTCAATCATTTTTGACACTTTTAATGTATCAGCATTAGGCAACAGCTAAATCATAAACATTCAATTCGCCACCATTACTCAACTCACGATCCACAAAACAAGGATTGAAGGATACCACATAATCATTAATCCAATCACACCGACTCAATACTGGGGGGTTTGGTAAGTTCTTACTGAGTGTATTTCGATCACCCCAAATGAACGACACAATGACACAATCAGAGCCAACTCATTCACTTCCAAACGATCTGCCAGTCTCAACCAAAACTCTTTGAAACAAAGCATGGACCACTATTTCCTCTTTTCGACAGCACACTAGGCACCATGGAACCACGTCCATCCTCCGACCTCAAAGATGGACGTGAGAATCTTCATTTGAAGTGTTAATTCCCTTTGATAAATACCATTAAATGGGGAAGTTCCCTAAGGGAAAAAATTCCATTTAAATGAAGAGATGGTTACATTTAGGTATAAGTTTTTTTCTAAAAAAAAAAAAAAAAAAAAGAAAAAAAAGAAAAAAAAAAAGGAAATCATATTTAAATATTTAGGTGAGAATAAGTATATGGGTGGCGATACAGATGATAATTCCTATCCCCATCTTGAAATTGTAATGTAAAATTTTCCAAATTCTATAGGTGAATATCATGTCTATCGCATCCTATTAAAATATAGAATACTTTTGAGTCATAAAGTATAACATCATTTTGTTTAGAACAATAGGAACCTAAATTCAACACATGAAGAATAAAATTGAAACTGAAGAAGAATTATAAATCAAATTTGAAACAAATACATTATGGACTAAAACATAATGTAAGATTGGTCAACCGTTTTTCTTGAACTTTTAGTTTTAATTGAACCTTAAAATAAAATACATACCCTAACTTTAACATTTTGTTCCAAGATTAGGTTAAGTGTGAGGACTAGGGGTGTACATAACTAATCTGACCGGCAGAAACCGTCCAAATTAACCATGATCGATCGATGCCCGTTTTTTCCACAAAAAACAACACCCCCAACCGACTGTAGTGTGCAATTTTTTTTCCCCCTTCCATATCCACAAGCTCCATGAAGAAGGAAGTTTTTTATCCACAAGTCCATGAAGAATGAAGTTCTAAAGTTTTGAGGGGAAAAAACAACAGAACCGACCGACCGACGGTCGAATATCACCCATTTTTTTCCTGGTCAATTTTCAATGTTGGTTTTCGCCAAAAATTGACACCGACCGGCTAGCATGCAAAGGACCGAATTGAAACTTAATTTTATGAACCCGTGAACCGAACTGAACCGATTGGTTCTTAAAACTCCTTAACTCAAATCAAACCAAAAATTTACCAAACCCATCTCAATGTCAATGGTTCGACCTTCGCCCGACAGCTTATTGAATCAATAAATCAGCTGGGCATCTATCTTCACCATAGGATGAACTCTTCAAAAATGGAATGTATCATAACCTGCAGTAGTAACATGCAACACAACCCTCCTACAGTATGCAACAAATATATATATATATATATATATAGAGAGAGAGAGAGAGAGAGAGAGAGAGAGAGAGAGTAAAAAAAAAAAAAGAGCTACTACTATACAGAGACTGAAAATATACATACAAAAATCCACAGTAAAAATTCCCCAAGATGGCAGCCCCCAACCCCCAAATAGAACAACACCACAGAACATCATCTAAATCTAACTCAGTACAAAAATGCACTGACCATAATAAAAAATAAAAAAATGGGCATTGGGAAATCCAATCCTTCCTCACGCTGGCCTGCATAGCATATCATTTTCACATAAACAACTCAGCCATTGCATGAAATCAAATCTTCAAATAATTAGAAGTGATTTTGAAAATTCTAAGAACACTTGGAATTTTTCCCTTTTTTCTTAGAGGAAACACTGAATTAGTATATCTTCTTGAAAAACTCACTTAAGAATTACTGCTCTCCAAACTTTTTGATACTATAGATTATTTTCAAACTGAATTTCAATTTTCCAAGTTCCCTATTTTGAAATCAAAGCATTCCAATTTGATTGCTAGACAAGATCTCACATGCTTATGCTAGAGCATGGTTGGAACTACTTTGTATCCTTATCCTTCTCATCATGATGAATATATCATAAAGAAAATTATTCACAAAGAAAAACTCCCTACAACAATGGCACCTACCACTATTTCTCTTGGTCTCTGATGTTGGTAGAGCAGGCAATGACATCTCTGTGCGAACATAATATAAGGTAAAGACAATGTCAAACTTATCAACGAATAAAAATCTTATGTCAAACTTTTAAGTGCAACAAGCAACAGAGCAAAATGAATATCTTTATTGATCAATTACCAGGCGCACAAAGAGACAATGTCGAAATTGAGGACGACGAAGGCCATGGTGCTGCAATGTTATCGGTCAAATCACAAGTAAAGCTAAAGCCTGTTGAATTGTCAAATACCACATCTGAAGGCAGGCTCCGAAGAAGGCATCCTAAAATTTGGAAAGAGTGGAGTCAGAAATTTTCAACACACATTTTTGTAATAGAATAATTCTTCATTGGTAAAGAAGAAAACAAAAAGAAGATACTGAGTCTCCATTGAAATGCAATGAAGCACAACCATAAATTCCCCAACACCAAATTCATCTTGTGTCATTCAATTTCTCAAATATTACTTCAGATGAGGATGAGCAAAGTGGTGCGCTAGTACTACTATAGGCCTTTTAGTAAGGACACTTTCAACAATTGCATCTCATTCTTATCCAATCTTTGGTGTAATTGCTCCTTTTTATGAATTATTTTGCTGTCTATGATATTTTAAATTGATAAGCAACCTGAATGGCCAAATCAGCATATTTTTTTGTTTTATAACCCCGTAAGTCTTCCTATAAAAAGTTTCAAGGAAATATTTCTGGAATTCACATTTCCTGACCCAGGCAATAACCGGCATATTGTAATGCATATCAAATGGAGAAGGTGGCTAACTGCCACATCATAAACTGCAATGCCAAAACAAAGCACCAACACAACACAAAAAAAGAAACAGGCACTTACACATGGAAACAACTAGAACAGGTATCGTCGTGAAAGAGAGAGGAAGATAGAGAAAGGATCAATCACTATAAGAAGAAGAAAAAAGGTGCAAAATGGAGAAGAATAGCGAACCTTGCTGTCCATAGGCTGTATTTCATATGCCGCGCAGATGCACAAAACAAATTGGAATGTTAGACAATATAAAAACGGTGATGAGGAAAAATCAGATTAACAATGCAGTAGCATTATTACCTTGAATGCTGAAATCTTTCAAGTCGACATCACACAGCTCATAAACATTCGTCATAACCCCATCTTTTCGCAAAATGGATCCAAACATTGTTGCACAGATAATAGCTTGTTTGTTTGTAATTAACATCTGCTTTTGGATCCCCGCAATGTAAGAATTCAATGAGCTGCAGCATGAAGGACTAGGAGCAGCAACATTGCGGCAATCTTTAATTACTTCTGAAGGCTGCTCGAAATCCAAAGGGCAAACTGCAGGCAGATAATACTCAAATAAGAAAGTATGCAGTAGGAATAAGGGAAGGTAGAAAGCAATAGTTTAAATTTTGACAAGCACATTCTGTGAGTAGGAAAGGGGAAGAAGATTATAAGAAAGATGGCCAATCAACTGAACCCAAAGACAATTCACATGTTGCTTTATGGATGTACGTTTCCTTAAAACAACCAAACTACTATGCAGGTTCATGTTCTAGTTGTGCTCTCCTTAATTTTTCTTTTTTCCTACAAGAAGAGTTTAAGAACAATGAAGGAAATAATTGTGCAACCAATATGACGTATCTAAAAGGTAATGAACACACATCAGGCATGTTCCCCAATTTATTTTAACCACAAAAAATTCAAATCCTTGCTCGTATGAGATCATTTGACATGTACCTGACAGGTGTACAAAAATAAACAACTGGATGCCAACCACCCTATTTCCAAGAGAAGGTAGATCCATGAAAAAGGGAGATTCTGCTGCAGCTCATGTTTTATAGATCAGATTCTCATTCTTATGTTTGATAGACATTATTAAAGAATTCTATCTAACAATAAACTACTTGCTGATATTAATTATTTAAGATATGAAGACCAAGAATTACTCGTTATATAACAGTATGCTTCATTTCCAAGAAAGTGACAATTTTTTTTTGTTTTAAGTGTTCGAAAGATGCAGAAATTTGCTCCTCTTACATCTACATCCCATATAATGGAACTCAATACTTAACAATCCATATTTTCATATAAATATATGCAAGAACTCTAGTGAAGATATAAAGATCAAAAAGAAAACACTGATAAACATCAAACCTTTGGTAACTTTGCAGGAAGATAATATTCGAAATGCAGTGTTTGCAGCTGCCTTCCACATATCTGAAGTGCAGCCTCCATGATAGCAGGCTGACATATTGGTCTACAACACTCCTTGAGAGGATCAACAGTATCACATGCATCCAATAATTTGCTTACGTTAACTGATTTCTCAAATGTCGCAACATCTGTCACTGGACATGATCCACCAGTGAGATTTGAAGATTTGACAGAGCAAAGAGAGGGTATAGTCTGATTAGCTCCTCTGCTGGCTAAGATACTAATGATATCGGAAAAACAATCATTAGCAACTGCCTCTTGCAGAACCAACTGATCAGAAGTTAAGCCATAGAAACCCTGGAAGATATGGAGCAGGCTACTTAGTTGTGGACAGCAAATAACATTTCCTACAAGTGCTGCCATAGGCTGAGAACAATCTGATGCTGTTTTGTCCATAACATTTGATATAATAGAAAATTTACAGGCACTACCAGTTAAAACTGGTTCATATCTGGTGGGAAAAGTAGGATACATTGGAGGCAAAGATTCATTTGGATAAGGGTATTGTGGGATAACTGCAGGTGATATCTCTATAGGATCAAAGACCACACTACTAGGTGACTGAGCCTGCTCTCTCATGGATGAAACAAGACGACGCTGAACCACAGTTGGTAAGGCAACTCCATCATGAAAACTGGATATCCAGATGACAAACAATAGTAATCGGTGGCACATATTACCTGAAATAAGGTGACAACCAATATTCAATATCGTATACGCCACTATCCTGAGGAGCATGTGTCAACATGAGATGGCATCATGAATTTAGATTGCTTTTTCTAGTCCAATATTTTATTGCCACAAGATGCATTTACAATTAAATAGCTTAAATTTATTGATTTTTTGCAATTCAACAGTTCTGATATCACATTCAATGCATTAAAATGTTAAAGATAGTAAAAAACCATTTAACATGGATCATAATTAACTAAATAATAACTACCAAAAAAAAAAAAAAAAAAAAAAAAGAAGAGAGAACCCCTTCAACCCTTTCTTGTAGTTTTGGCTCATTTTTGTGAGTTTTTCCTTTTTTGTATGCCCGTGTATTTTTTCCTTTGTTTTTTCCTCAATGGAAGTCACATTTTTCCTTGAAATATATATATATACACGCACACACACAAACGTAAGTAACCAAATACCAAATCTTGGTAAACTTCCAATTAGTTCATAGATTATCAATGTGTTTATAAATTTTGGATAAAAGTCAGTACTCAATCCGAAGACCCACAATATTTACGACACTGAAAGTCTGGAACACATAATTCATAAGTTAATCGTTTAAACAGCTATGGCAATTAGACGTACTTCATTTTAGTACACCTGATCACTAAGTCTCGAATTGAATAACATTCTGAAGATAAGCAAAATAAATAGAATTGCTTAATTATAAAAACGTAATAATAGCAGAGGGAGTCATCTGAAAACTAGAAATTTCATGCTAGCTTAAAGATGAGGCCAGCCTGGGCAGGGAAAGCAGACCTACCATTCGGGTAGCTATAGCTTACAGTATGAAAGCAGTCCATCATTCCATTAGCCTCCAGGGGGCATTGACGAATGCAAAATAATCCCCAATTGTAATTTCTGAGCTTGTGGAAAAATGCTCTATAGCATATTAAATATGCCAATTCCACCTACAAGCACAAGGTTCTAAATTTAAACATTGTACCACACAAGATAAAGGCAACATAACTAAAAGGAAAAGGAATCACTTCATTTTAGCATGCTTTAAACAAATAACAGCCACTGTAAACTCACCTACTGCCATGTCTAGCAGGATAATCACAAACAGTATCCATTATGCAATTTTATTGCCATATTTTCCAGCCTCATATAGCAATTTTTTTTTTTGCAGGAAACATCAAAGACCAATAACAAGATTCTTTTTTTGTTTTTCCATAAAAGTGAATTTTTTTTTATAGAAACAACTGCTTTCATTGAGAAAGAATACAAGAACTAAAATATTGTAGATGCCTTACAAAACATTCCATCAGACAGAAGGGATTACTTTCTTAATGAAACTGCAAAATTTAGTTTGAAAAGGTCAAAGTGAAGCTCAAAAGATTATTATCTTAAAGAAACGTCAAGCTCAATAAGTTGATATTCACATACTACATGTCAAGTATAGACTACAGCACGAAACCAAAATACACGCACCATGCAGTATCAATTAAGTATTACCGTTCTTCAATATGTCAAGACTAACCACGAGTCCCGATCAACATAAACACCCAACAACCGAGTATGAAAAATCACAATTTAGAAACCCTAAGCAACCGGAACTCACACATAAATCTCTCTCCTAAATCCTGATACATAAACCCTCTTTTTAAAGCTCTCACGAATCCACATCCGAAGCATCTGCAAATGGCTAATCCATGATAAAAAAAAAAAAAAAAAAAAAAAAGACTTCAACGCGCAAAATAATCCCAGAACAAAAGACAGCTTAACCAAACAGGACAACAACCACATAGCACCAAAATCGAGCTTCCATTCCACTAAAAAGAAAAGAAAACCCTCACATCTTTCTCCTAGCCAAACAAACATAAAATTGCCCATTTCAAGGGAAACACACCTGAAGAAGAAGAACCCATTGAACAACTCCGTGCAGCGATTAGACGAGCATGAGCTTCGGAATCAACAGTCCAAGCACCCAGAAATGGTTTCTGAAGTCGATCGGCAGGAAAATTGAAGGTGTGGGGGGTTCTAAATCGGAAAAAAAATGGCGTTGGCGGAGTACCGGAAAGAGCCGGGAGGGGAATTACCGGCTCTCTGCAGGCGTAAAAGCGAGAGTAGGTACTGGAGAGAGTGGCGGAAGGGGAGAATGGGGAAAAAAATTAAATAAATAATAAAAAGGCACTAACTTTACCTTTGTGGTAGCCCATTCGGATCTGGGTCAAGGGGGGAAAACGGGTCTTGTCCGGACTTTGTTGGATCCGAATCCAATGAGAATCTTTCCTTGTTGGGGAGTGGGTATGAAAGCTTGACCTTTGCAATGAACCATATCCAAATTTATTTTGACTTTCTTTTTTCTTTCCTAATTTATTTATTACTGAATTTATTGAAGTTAAATTAGGGTAGTTTTTAAATATAGTTTCATCGTTTTCTAACAATAAAACAAAAATAGTTTTTTGTTGTCGGAATAAAAGTAGAAAATATGCATTAAATAGTATTTACTCTTTAATTTTTTTACTTAAGTTTTTATCCTTCGAGGATGTCAATTCTTGATTCAACCCTCCTAGAGATATCGGACAGGGCAAGGACGGGAATGACTTCTCCTTTTCCATTCCTACCTCCATTTCTTTCTTCAATCTATTAGAGACTTATAAAACTTAAAAAGTGAAAATTTAAGGATTTATTAGTCGCAATTTTCAAAACTTGAATACTATAATATATGTGTTAACATGTTGCACATTAAAAAGTTAGAAACTATTGCTTTTAAAAAAAAAAATTAAAAATTAAAGCAATATATATTTATATATAGGAAAAATTACCTTTTTAGTCCTCGAATTTTGATGAATATGTGTGTTTGGTCTCTAAGTTTGTAAAATGTACTTTTTAGTCCCTAAGTTTTTAAGAATAGATGCATTTCGTCCCTAAGTTTTCAAAATGTACATTTTTAGTCCCAAGTTTTTAAAAATAAGTTTAAAATGTCCCTCAAATAACTTATTAGTATCATTTAAAATAATTATATGACATTTTAAATTAGAAAAATAATTTTTTAAAATGATATCTTCTCTCTAAAGTTAATTTTTAAAAATATTTTTCTAATTTTAAATATCATATAATAATTTTAAAAAATTAGAAAAATTCTTCAAGAACTGTTTAAACCTGGAAAATTCGAGAACTAAAAAGGTACATTTTGAACACTTAGTGACCAAATGTACTTATTCTTGAAAATTTGAGGACACATAGTTACCTCCTTACAAACACCGTCAACACACAATATTTCAATATTATTTTCTCTGTACATTTTAATATTTCTCTCATTTACTCATATAAGAGTGATTGGTCAAAAGATGAGTGTTATTTACTTCTTTGTCCTAGAGCTTTGAACACGACCTTCTAAAGTGATTTAAGTTATATAACGTTTGAGTTTGGTTATTATATCCTAGATTGAAAAAAAAATGAGATATATGTATCTCAATCTAATTTTATATGTATTTTTGTTTCTAAATACTTAATCCAACTTTCTTTAATATTCATAAATTCTCCGATAAATTACATAATTAAAAATGTTGTTTTCCATTGTTACCATTGGAATTTTTTTAATATTGAAACATGTAAATTTTAGCGAAACAATCTCTAAAATAAATATATCAATATATTTTAAAAGAATCGATGAATGAATGAATAAGCTCTAAAATAAACAAGTCATATGGTTGCAAAATATAATGAATCTCAATGATAATAATCGTTCAACTCGATCATAAGCTTCGACGAATCTTGTCTTTCTGGACCATCCTTTTCTTAATGTCTCTAATAATCTCATCTTTGATACCAATTCCTCTACAACGACTTATGGGATTACAACCTCCAGGACGTTGGTCAGCATCAACTTTTTTAGTATCGGAATGAAGTTTTCTCGCTGCATTTGTTGTCTCAATCATGTCGATGTTGATCAAGAGGATGGCAATGAAGATGAACATGATTCTTTTTGAGATGGCCATTATAAAAGAATTGAAGTGAATCAACAAGAATTGAGATTGCATTTAGATGTTAAAACTCGTAGAAATTTATACTAGATTAGCTCTTCCATATTAAGCATTCGGTTTCAAATATGGTTTAATTTTATATGGTTAATATTATTTTGCCTAACACTTTCTTTCTATTTGGAGGTGAATTCAACCAAATGACAACCTTTTTTTGTGTACTTCTTCGGTTGTTTTTGTTTTTGTTTTTTTACCACTAATTTAAATTAATTTATTTTTTATTTTTATTCCTCTCGTTTTTACATGATACATTTTACAACGACTCATTTAATTAGGTCCCATTTGATGATTGATTCATTTTTTGATTTTAAATTATATTTATTTTCTCATAGATTCTTTAAAAAAAAAACAAAAATCTTTTTTTAGAACTGTTTTGAGTTTTTAGTCCCATTTTCAAAAACTAATTTTTAAATTTTTTTTAGTTCTTAAGACTTGGTTTATGAAGATTGAAAACACTTCTGTTATATAGATAACAGATCAAAGAAAGTCATAAGTAAAAGTACTGTTTATATACATAAAGTAGTGTCTTATAACAATTTGTTTGGTATTAGATATAAGATTAGAAATTTTAAACATGGCTATTAAAAAAACTTAAAACTTTATAAACCTATTAAATACAAATTTAAAAATTCAATGACAAATTATAAGTTAAACAAATAATTATAAACATTTAAAAAATCGAGTTTACATAAATTAATTATCATAATGTTATAGCAATGATGAAAGTCTTTTTTAGGATAAAATAAAACTGAAAAAACAAGACAAATCAAGTAACAAATCTAAGCATCAAAATATTGCATTTCAATGTTGAGGATGCAATTCGCTCAAGGGAGACAGGTTTCTAACCTAACTTATGAATTTCTTAATTCACCAAGTATGGTTTGTCGATGTATGAGCTACTACATTTTTCTCTTAGGAGTAAGAAGAAAATTAAACCCTAGATTCATTCGATCTTTTGAAGATATTTAAGGTGTTGAATCAAAGACTTGATTTCACTATAGTAGTGCTCTCAATCCACGTAACAGATTTGAAACGATTTTAAAATCCACATCCACTCTAAGAGAAGTGAGTATTGATTTCACTTTGATAGACCATAATGCAACCCATGCATGCACTTGGTTGCTTAATCTTCACTCCCAAAGGGATCCCCTCCAAACATAGGATGGTCGCCTACCTAGCTAGCTAGTTTAGCATTTAAGAACTCGTTGGGAGGGAAATATCTTACTTTTAGCATTTTAGGATTTGTTTGAATCGACTTTTCTAAATGCTTAGCATTAAGAAAGTCAATTCAAACATATTCTTAATCATTGTTGAGGATCCCACGTTGGAAAAATCAAGAAACTTCAAACTCCTTATAAGATAGATGAGTTACTCATTTCATTCAAAAAACCCTTCAGCACATTGATGAGAAAAATAAATAACCCATTTTGGGTTTGAAAGGTTTAGTACAAGCACACACATGTCAATTCTATTAACACAAATAACATAAGTAAACCCAAATTTAGACATCCTATGCAAGAAACTTATTATACTCTGTCGTAAGCTTTACTCATATTAATGGGAGCATAGGAATTTTGGTCCAAGAGCTTTTGTGATACATTTGCTTTACAACATTGAGATTCAATCTTGCATTCATCTTATTAGTCAATTGAGGCTCCCTCTAAATTTCTATTTTTACTGCGTATTTAAAGTAGAAGAATTAAGATAACGTTCATGTTTCATATTTCATGTTTCTTATTTTTTAAGAAATTGACTTGTTTAATAACCGTTTCTGTTTCTTGTTTCTAAATTTTGAGAAACGTTTCTAAAAATATAGCCAAATTTGAGAAATTACAAAAAAAAAAAAAAAAAAGAAAGCTTCTCCATGTTTTTTTTTTCTATTTTATGTAAAACTATTTCATATAAGGATACCCTTGGTTTTTTGGTAGGTAGCTGTATTCAACGTCAATAGACAAAGCCCGTCTATCGCTTATAGATAGTAAAAAATTTATATATTTTGGTTTGACTCATTTTTCTATATTTGAAGACAACCCTATTAATTTTGCTATTTTCTTTTTATATTTTTATTAATTTTGCTATCAATACATTTACTATATCTGAGAATATTTCCACCAATTTTGTGATTTAAAACACTTACCCTAATTTAAATATGGAGTTACGTTGTTTTTCATATATGCTTATAAACACTACTTATACCCATAAGTTTTTATATTTTGTTATTTATTTTCTATTAATGTTTTCAAATACCAAGCCAAAATTCGAAAACTAGAAAATGAAATTATTACCGATCAGTGTCTTAAACTAAAGTAGAGAATTGATAAAAATATGAAGAATATTTAAGAATCATAGGTTATATACATCCTTTTGCATCTCACCTAATTGTTCAATCATAATTTGTCACGTGACAAACTCTTCTTACTTCTTTTTTAAATATCTTAAATATTTTAATTTTAAATTTTTTATTAGAATGAGATGCACAAAAATGAGTACGTCTTGAACTGCATCTAAATATTTCTCTAAAAATATATAGATCAAAATCATGCTAAATAGGTATGTTTTCTCCATTGTAACATATTATTAACCTTTGGAGTTCTTCATACGAAAAAAAAAAACATATAAATATAAACTTTATTAAAACAATCTTTAAAATTCAAAGCATTAGTAAAAGTACCTATTATCTTCTCTAAATTAGAAGAAATTAAAAAGAAAAAACATAAGTAAATATTGAGTTACATCACATTATCTTATTACCCAATTGGTTGGCGCTGCTTGCACAACCTATTCACAATCCTATTCTTAATGCCTTTCAGAATCTCATTTTTTATTTCAATTCCTCGATACAAATTACGAGATTCTTCAGGATGAACATCTGGTTGAGGAAATTGAGAAAGATGTTTGTCGCACACGAATTTCGTTGCAATTGTGATTCTAATCATGTCTATGCTAACAAAGAGAATCCCAATAAAAACGAGTATATTTCTATTTGATATCATTATTGATAATAAAAAGTTTATCAATAATAATACAAAGAAGAGTACTACAATAACTTGACTTGAATGAACAAAGCTTTAAACATGTTTTCTTTTATTCTAAAATTAACCCAATCCATATTAGGTATTTTGTTTCAAATATGGTTTATGGTTTGAATTGAATGGTTAATGTTAACCCTTTTCTTTTTCTTTGGTTATAGTTTCAACCAAATGGTAACGTTTTTGTTTTCCTTTGTTTGTTTTGTTTGAACATGTTTAGAACATTGCTCATGTGATAATTTCCATTGTATAGTTTTACAAAATTTAAGGTCTATGATTTTTTTTTTCTTTCTATATTATCCTTAAAATTTATATTTGTTTATACTAAAGTAATCTTAAGCTATATTGCAAATGGATAGTTGCAAATATAACAATCAGATTCAAAGTATTAACATATATAGCAACATTTTAAAAAATTTGAAAATATAGCAAAGTCTATTAGTGACCGATAGACTTTTATGATCTAAATGGTCCATCACTAATAGACCATAAGAGTTTATCAACGATAGAAGTCTATCACTTATAGACTTTGTTGGTTTTTTGGCCCTTGATCTCAAATTAATTAATTTTAATTAATTAATTAATTAATGTTTTGATGATAACAAACCTGCTTTTATTTATTAACAATTTGAGTGTTTTGAAGTGTCCATTGTGTAGAGCTTGGAACAACGGTTCCAACGCAATTTGAATCACTCAAATCAGAGTTCAAACGAAGAAGATATGGCTGGAACAAGCTTAACGGAAAAATACCCGATGTCGATGACGTGGCAGCCAAATCATCAAAGTGGACCTACTAGAGGATGACAAATGGAGAAATAGATAAGTGACACATGGAACTTTTGATTTTTGTTGATTTTAAAAAGAAAATAAATTTAATATTATTATATGTTTGTGTCTAACGGCTAGTTGTCTTTAAAAGAAAATGAATTTTATATTATTTTATATGTGTGTCTAACGGCTAGTTGAGTTTAAATTTCAACCATTCAATTTTCTTTTACCAACATCTAATGGTCCAAATTTAATGTAGTTTCCAACAACTTTTCTCTCTTTTTAAACACTTCATCTTCTCCAAAATTATAACAACAATTTTACAACTTTTATTATTTTTCAATCCTCCATAATTCATTAAGCTTCCATTGTTGCTCTCTCTCCAAGCTTCAATTTTATTCTTTTCATCTAATTTTTTAGAGAGATTTATTGTATTGTGAGGATTGATTTATTGAGAGCTTAAATTTGTACATTTACTCTTTGAGAGAGTTTTCCTCATCTTATTCTTCATTTCCAAAATTCATTGTAAGGGTTGCTCTTGATCCCTAAAAAGAGTGGTTGTAACGGTTTGATCCTCAACCGTGGAAAGGATCGGGTTTGTTCTTGCGCCCGGAAAAGGAACATTGTAGCGGTTCGACTCTAAGCCGTGGAAAGAGTCAAGGTTTCTAGTGACATACCCAAGAGGAGCTTGGGAAGTGGATGTAGGCCGGTTGTGCCGAACCACTATAAATTTCTGGTGTCATTTTCTCTATCCCTCTCCTATTTAATTTTGCAATTAATTTGCTATTATAGTTTATTGTTTGAAATTAATTGCAATTTTTATTCATTGAAATTAATTGGTCATATTTGTTTACTTTGATTGGTAGTTCTTAAATTTGCATATCTTTACCAATCTTATTATTATAATTAAATAGAGTGCTTCAAAGTATTACTTTTAATTTCTTGATTATTTTGGATTGAATTTATTTGCATGAAATTCTTGTTTAAATTACTTGTTAGTATAAAGTGTATTAATTTGTTTAATTGGGCCCACATTATTCAAAAAGTTTTCATTAGCTTAAAGAAACCCTATTCACCCCCCTCTAGGGTTGCCATACCGGTCCAACAGACTTTGCTATATATACAATTTTTTTAAAAAAATGTTACTATCCACTTGGTTATTATTCATAAAATTGCTACTCATTACAATTACCCTATTGCAAATGCCTCTAAAGTATAAAGTCAATATTAATTTTGCTATCAAATACTTTGAAGTTATCATAATCTTTTAAGCCCAGTTTGATAACAAATTATTATTATTATTATTTTGAAATTGATGTATGTTTCCTCCACAATTTCCACACTATGATTTTCACCGTTTTAAAAAAACGACATCCGAATCCTTAGTCAAGTTCTAAAGAAAAAGGGAAGTTTTTTAAAACTATTTTTTTAATCCGCTGTTGAAAATATATTAGTCGAAAGTGGATAACAAAACAAATAAAATTCTAAGTAGAAGTAGTGTTTATGAACTTAATTTTTAAAAACCATAGGACATGTTTGGAAGTGATTTTAAAATCGTCAAAATCACTTTTGTCATTTTTAAAATCACTCAAAAACACACTTTTAATTATTCAAAATTAATTTATTTTTCAATTTTACACTTTTAAATTCAATTTTTAATTATCAAAAGTAGTTTTAAAAGATTAAAAACATGTCTCATGGTGATTTTGAAAATGACAAAAGTGATTGTAGTCATTTTAAAATCACTCTAAAAAAAAATAATTCTTATTTTATGTTGGCCCAAACATTCAAATGTGTGGGTTTGATCAACTTATATTTATAAAGTATTAAACCTTTAGTAGGTTTTTCTTATTTCATAGCCCTTGATCAATAAAGTAATCCATATCTAAACTCTAATTGAAATTAAGTTGATTTAGAAATTCGTAATAGTTCTTGTAAATAAAATAATTAATAAATATTAAACTTTGAGGCCATAAATCCGTTGTAGTCTAGTTGGTTAGGATATTCGGCTCTCACCCGAAAGACCCGGGTTCAAGTCCCGGCAACGGAATATATTTTGGTTTTCTTTTTATTTATTTATAACATTTTTAATAATACCCGCCACCTGTAGTTTGTTACCACGACCATTTTTTTCTCTTTTGGAAAATTACAAAATAATTATTCTCCAACTTAATTTTCTTTAATTAAAATTTCAATCATTTTTTAGATGGAGGATTGGACTTCCGATGTTGATTACGCTAAACTCGCGCCACGTTGTTTAGAGTACTATGAGGCCACACGTGCCACGTATTATACAAATCTTATTAAAAAAAGAAAAAGAAAATTGTTATCATTTTTAATTCCAACGTCAAAACTTTCTCCCATTGTTCCAGATTTCTCCATTTTCGTTTTCACAACTCAGCCGTCATTTTCCCTTAGAAAAATCCATCGTCGAATTTTCTTTCTTCTTCATCGCGAAGGAATCAATTACAATTCGTTTTTCGAGAAACCGCGTCACGTTTCTGGGATCCCAATCCTAATTCTCCCCTATAAAATCCCTCCAGCTTCATTTCTCAAATCGAATCGATAACACAGAAACCAAAGAAAATCAGAAATCCACCATGGCCGGAACATCTGAAGATCCTAAACACGCTGAATCTCAGGTCTCCCCTGCACCGCCGCCGTCTACGGAGGATGAATCAAAAAAATGGGGGACACATATCATGGGACCACCGGCAGCCCCCAACGAGCATCCAGATAACCAGAAGGCAGCGTTCTGGAACGCCGCCGCTCAGCAGCAGATTCACCACCATCCGTACGTGCAGTACTCGCCGGTGGATCATCGGCCGAGCACCAACCCGTTCGAGCCCGTGGTACAGGCCTTCAATTCATGGAGCAACAAAGCAGAGTCGATCGCGCGTAACATTTGGCACAATCGTAAGTGAATTCGGTGTTCAATTGAAATTAGGGTTTTCGTTTTGTTTTGGTCTTTTTTTTTTCTGTCGATTGAGGGATTTTGGAATTGAAATTGTGCAGTGAGAACTGGGCCGTCGATGTCGGAAGCGGCTTGGGGGAAATTGAATTTGACGGCGAAGGCTATAACGGAAGGGGGATTTGAGTCTCTGTTTAAGCAGACTTTCGCGACGGAGGTGAATGAGAAACTGATGAAAAGCTTTGCTTGCTATCTCTCCACTGCGACGGGTCCGGTCGCCGGAACCTTGTATTTGTCGACGGCGCGTGTGGCTTTTTGTAGCGATCGCCCACTTTACTTCACTGCTCCCTCTGGTCAACCGTCTTGGAGCTACTACAAGGTAAACTCGCGCCTCAATAATCTGGTTTTCTTTTAACCTAATTTACACGGTCTTTATTTATCTGAATTTTTTATTTTCCTGGAAATGCCAAATGGCCCTAAACTATATTTTTAACTTATCCAACATTTTGAAATAACATATTTATTAAATATAATATTGATATTTGATGTCTATTAGTTAATTTAAAATATTATGAAATGAAATTAATTTAATTTTAATAGTGATAACTAAAATTAATTAATAGACATCAACAGAATAATGAGTGTTTAGTGAAAAGTCGAGTTTAAAAGTATAAATTTTGAAATGTATGTTCTAAATTGAAACTAAATTAAAATTTTAAGGGTAAATCGGTAACCTTTTAAAACTCGGGCTAAATTGAAACAATATACAAAACAAAGACTAAGTGTTACACTTACCAAATGAAAATGAGTAATTAGTGAAAAATCAAGATTAAATTGATAAATTTTGAAATTTATGTACTAAATTGAAACTAGGTAAATTTGTAACGTTTTAAAACTTGAGATTTAATTGGAACCAAATTCAAAATAAAGACTAGAAATGTTACCGTTTGAATCTTGAAGACTAGATGAAAGTAAGCATACTTGGTGAGAAATCGAGATAAAAAAGAAGGTAAATTTTGAAATTTATGTATTAAATTGAAACTAAATTCAAATCTTAAAGGTAAAATGGTAACAATTTTAAAATTTAGAACTAAATTTAAAGTAAATACTAAAAGTGTTGCCCTTCGAATCTTAGACCAACTGAAAATTAAGCCATGAAAGTGTTTGTCCACAAATATATTTTTAACATATAAAATGGTCTATTAATTAAGAAATTTGTAATTTGAATATTTGCTTTTAAAAATTAAAAAATCAGGGTCTAACAAAAAAAATGTGGATTTAATTATTAAATTTTTGTTTAGTAACTATTTTGTTTTTAGTTTTTGGTTTTTGAAAATTAAGTCTATTTCTTTTATATTTTTTTACATAAGTTGACATCTTTCTTGACTACAAGTTTTTAAAATTACTCTTTTAAGTTTTTAAAATTTAACATGGTTTTTTAAAACAAGGGTAAAAAGGAATAACTTTTAAAAATTAAAAATAAAAATCAAATGATTATCCTACCTGCTTAAAATTCTATAAACTTCTTAAGAGAACATAAACAAATTTACTTACTTTGTGTTTCTTTTATTTATTTATTTATTATTATTATTTTTTTGTCTGTTCCGAAAAAAAAGTTAACACAAAGAAAGTAAATCTATATAATTTTATAAATTTTGTATGAATGAAAATTGATGTGGTAATTTGGGGATTGATTGGGCAGGTAATGATACCATTGTCGCGTATAGCGACGGTGAATCCAGTGACGATGCCGGGAAATCCGTCGGCGAGGTACCTCCAGATCGCCACCGTGGACGGCCATGAGTTTTGGTTTATGGGTTTTGTCAATTTCGAAAAGGCAACCCACCACCTCTTAAACGCCGTCTCCGCCCATAATTCTCCGCCCTCCGCTGCCTGACCGCCCCATTGTCTCAACACTCCATTATATACATTTTTTGTAATATATAAAATTCAGTTTTTTTTAATTTTTTTATTTTTACTATGGCTTTCTTGTTTTATATATGTATTTTTTTTTTAGTTTGTGATTTTTTTTCCACTCTGATTGTACTATTGTTAGTATACAATAAATCATATACCCTTACTCATGTTGTTTTATTAGCTTATATATGTTTTGTTGTTGTTGTTATTCGAAAGGATATATATGTTAGATATGTTAGTTATGAACTGTGAAGAACGATGGATGTGTTTTATCATTTATGTAATCATTTGCAAGCATTTTTGAGATTTGAATTTCTAATTTCACTTTTGAGATTGGGATTTTAAGATTAACTCTCGTTTGGTTTAGGTGGTTTGATAAAAATTTAGATTTTTTTTTTTGTTTATTAACCATTTGATTTTTAGTTTTTTGCTTTTAAAAATTATTTATAATCATTATTTTTACTTTTAATTTTTTTGTCATTTTGAAATTGAGCTAATAGTACAACTCTTTTACCTTATAGAGTTGTAAGAAAAAATAAGTTTAATTCTTAAAACTAAAATTAAAAAATAAATAGTTACTAAATGGGTCTTGATTTTTTGGTTTTTAGTGTTTGATTTTTTAATATTATGCTTTATTTTCTTATAACTTTTTTTTATTATAGTTTTCTTTTTTTTTCTCACTAATCACTTGAATATTTAGTCAAAATTTCAATAACAAAAACAAATTTATAAAATTTGATACTCACTTTAAATAGTAACTTAAAAGGTATTAACTAGATAAATAAGTGTTTTTTTTTAAAAAAAAGACTACTTAATTTTTTTTGATAACAATTGTTTTAAATACACTTTAAAATTGTTTCAAAAGTTATTTTGAACGATTGCCAAACATTTCATTTTTTTTCTAAAATGAATTATTTTCAAAATTAAATAGTTGAAAAATTAAACCAAACACGTCCTAAATGAACTTTCTAACCGTCACTTCTTTAGATTTAGTAGGGGGTTGTCGTTCACTTCTTTTGCTTGATCCTGCTTGTTTTGCTCAAGATTGAGTAAGAAAGGTGAAAAGTCCACCATCGTTTTCTAACACGTTATAGAGTGATTTTTCTACTCCTAATTTGCCTATTGTTTCCATTTTCTACAAACTTGGCTGTTGTATAATCTTCATTTTCTCTTTAATATGTAGGACTAAAATGTTGGCAACAACTATTTTAATCTGCGCATTAAAGAGAGAATGAATACACCACCAAAGTTTTTAAAAAATGGGAGCAATTGGCAAATTAAAAGTGAAATTGGGAAAAACCACTCGTTATAAAAGTTTTTTATTATATTTTTGAAGAAACTTATTATAACTATAATATAGATCTCAAATTTATTAGCCAAATACTATTATTTTGAACTTTTTTACACATTCTTACATTTTGAATACGTGAAAAAGTGAAAAATTATTAAGGGTCATTTATTTTTTTGGAATGTAGATAATCATAATATTTGGATGTTCGACATTTTTAGTAAGAATATTTATTGAATAGTTGTGTTTATTTCGTAAAGTTTCTTATTCATTGAATTTACATAATGTTCCAACAATGCTCTCATGATTATTCATTAATTTATAGTTAATTTAATATAATTTGAATTTATATAATATATTCTTTTATTAATTTTTTTTAAATTAATGTTGTTTTTATTATTTTTATATGTTGTTTTTTTAATAAAATAACATATATATTAATTTAAGTTTTTATAAAATAAATATTATTTTAAATTTAAATTAGAATATTTTTCTAAAAAAATAAAAATAATTAACTATAATGTAACTAAAAAAGAGTGATAATGTGTGTATATATATTTATTTATGAAAGAAAAATGAAAGGTAAAAAAGTAAAAATTGAATATCTTTAATATTTTAAATTTTATATATTTATAAATAATTTAATTATTTTTTTATTTAGAATTACTAAAATCTAAAAACATAAAATACAACTGTTTTATAAACCTCCAAACAACCCATAAACAGTTTATGGGATCATCTAAACCATTCTTAAAATCTATCTCGTGCGTGTAGCAGCGGCCCAGCCCCCTCCCCTGCTCTCACTTCATCTCCGGCCACGTTAACCGGTCAGCGACGCTCCAGCTTCTTCTCAACGATATCGGCGGCGCGACTCCACTCCCTGCATCGACAAATTCGGCGGCTCATCTCTGACCAAGGGCGGCGCGGTTTCCCCTAACATTCGGCGAGGCGTTACCCAGTCGGCGACAGCTTCAGTACCGGTAAAATCTCGCTAATTGAAGCCTTATGGTCTGTTAGGGTTTTCCTCACATACCAATATGAGTCCTTTTAGCTTGATTTGCCTTACTCACATATTTCCTGGTAAAATTCTTTGGAGGTCATCTAGTATAAGATTGACCCACCAAAAAGGCATCTTGTTGACATGGATAGCAATTATCAATTCTAAGTCTTTCTTAACCATACTTGTATATCCTCAAGATTTTTGTCATTTAACGTTATATCAGATCATTCATGTACCCTCCTTTACTCAGGTGTCACATACCCTCTAGCTTCAATCTTGGTTTGTTCCAAAACCACATCGTATTGAAAGAGGTTTCTCTTTGATTCCATTTGTAAAGCTCCAGGCCTAAGATACAAAATTCAGATTCAACAGATAACTCACGATTCCCTTGCAATTTGGCCATGTCTCCTTACTTGTCTTGAATGGCCTACGAGAGTGAAGACACAAGTCCTTACAAATCAACATGAGTCATTTCGACATGTTTTGTCCTCACTCACATGCTTCTTAGAAGAATTTTCAGGAGGTCAATGATGGGCAAGGCTGACATTGCGTGTGGGTTTGTTCAAGTAAAGATCTCTTGAAATGAAAATCAACCTTAGTGCAAGTGCATATCGTCAACTAAGTTATAAAATGGAAGCATTCTAAGTATTGACTCCCAATAGAATGGTTTACAGAATCCAATTAGTAAGCAAATATCTCTACTGTACTTGCTCAAAGTTTGTGACCAAAGTAGCCAAGAAAGATCGTTTGAGATGGTGGTTGTTTGGAAAAAACCAGTAGATAAGATTGATTAAAGAAATGAATAAAAGAAAAAGGGATTCAAATTTGTTTCAGTCTGTTAAAGAAATTATGCTCACTTTGTGCTCGCAACCTATCCTTACACTTTGCACAATAAACTAAATTTTCCTCCTATTCAACCTTTATTTAAAGCACTTTTAGGATTCTATGCAACTAAACCTATATGTCTCTTGTTAATTCAAACTTAAATAAATCACTACACAATCCAATGGTTTTATAGATGTCACCCTATGTCTAGGGTCGAACAACAAAGCCCTATATCTATGCTCTTCTCCTATACTGCTTTGAGGGTAAATATGCTATATAGACGAGGGTCATTAGTCACCCAACATAAAATTACTTCAAGTCAAACACACTTAACTCGGGAGTTCCTATGATCGGGCTACTAAAAAGGACAGTGCATCTTGTTTAACTCTCAATAATCAATAAAAAGCCCAGTTGAACCATTTTTTTCTTCACAAACAAAACTAGGGTACCTCAGGGGGACACACTAGGGTGAATAAAACCCTTGTCCATAAGTTCCTCGAACTACACCTTGAATTTCTTCGGCTCGACGAGTGCCATTCGATAAGTTGATTTACAATGGGGTCGTCCTCGGTAGCAGATCTAATAGAAGTCCATTTCTTGAGTTGGAGGCATCATGGGGATATCTTTAAGGAAAATCTAAGAAATCCCTTCACAACATGACATAGTCGATGCTAGGTGGCTCTTTATTGATGTCTACCGTGCTTGCAAAAAATGCTCAAGCACCATGTTGCAAGAGACAAGTTGCCTTTAGGGCAGGTACTACCTTTAAACTAACAAACGACAACCAACTAAGAAAATGACTTATTAACAGAAATAGTCCAATGGCTATATGTTAAAGGGAAAAGCAGAAACTCAAGTGGGAAATAAGCAAGTCCTTTGGTTTGATTTTTAGTATGTTTATGATAGTATGCAAAATATATTAAAAGATAAATGATAACGAAATGACAAGATAAACCAATTTATTCGAGGTATTTGGACCCTCCCCTTTGAGATTACACTCAAGCTCTAATTCACTCACCAAAATATTGCCTATCTTCTTCATTCTCCACACCCTCTATTTGTAACCAACAAGTATAACAAACTCCCTAGCTAATTACCAATGTACCCATAATACTCTAATAACACCCTAATACCATTCCTATCAATTTATAACTTAAATATCGTATGGAGTGAAGCTTGTTTGTTTCAAAGGAAAATTCTATGTTTTATTATGGGGATTTGTATCTTCTTTCATGGCTATTTAGGTCTGAAGTACCTCCTCACCTGTTGTACGAGCTTGACTGGGTGTGAAGGATGTCAAAATTGCGAGCACTCTGGAAAGCTTCTGTAAATACAACAAAAAAAGGTTATTTTAATTAGTGTTATATCTACTTGTTTCCGAGCTCAGATTTATCTATCTATAAATATTAATTAAGTGAGCTTTACCAACTTAGTTACCTTCTCTAACCCTAAGTTGTATGTGCCATCTTGTACGATTGATGACTATTAATGGCCTTTTTTTGGATTGTCATAGCTCTCGCATGGAATGTTGAGGATTGGATACCACCTACTGAAAAATACATATTCAACTTCAATTCCAAGCAAGAAGTTAAGAAATGGCATTTATATTCAGATTCTGAATATGGAGGTATGTGTGTGTGAGGCTATAACATTTATGTATTTCTATGTAACCCTATACGAGGGAAAGGAAAGTTATTTAGCATTATGATTTCATGGCAACTCATATTCACTTCTTTCCCCCCAATTCAGGTTTTACATAATACTTTTTTAGGTCAAAATACACTTTGAGTCCCTGAGATCTAGGGTGATGTGTATTTGTTCTATGAAGTTTCAAAGAGACACTTGTAGTCACTAAAGTTAGAAAAATGGTTCTAAATGGTCACTGAATTAAGTTGGCCATTACTTGACTAACAAAAAAATGATGTGGCGTATTAACGTGGTCATTTTTAAATGAGGCGTCATATTTTACATTAGAGTAAAAATACACTTTTGTGTCCTTGAAGTTTGGAGTAGGTATTTATTTGGTCCCTAAAATTCCAAAAGGAATATTTTAGTTCATGAGGTTTAGAACAAAAATTCTAAATAGTCCCTAATTTTTCTAAGCTTTTTTGTGTTTTGTGTATTCTTGGCAATGGATGATGGTGGTGGCAGAAGTGAAAGTGACGTCGTTAGTCAAATGATTCGTGGATCCAAATTGTTGAATCAAAATAATAGAAACAAAGATTTTGGGAAGAAGACAAACTTCTTTATAACAAAGCAACACAATTAATGGCCATGAAAGAGAACTAGTTTTGGAGGGTGAAATCTTGAAGTAGGCAGCGAAGCTTGGTGAAAAGGCATTTCAATTTTTGAATAAAAAAGAAAAATTGAAGTAAGAGAATCTCCTTCAAAGTTGAGGGTGGGCTTGACCCTTGGACCTTTTGTGGCTCCGCCCCTGGGGGAAATTCATAATCTAATTGAAGTCAATAGATGAGATCGATTAGCCCATTTGATAGATTACGACAAAGGCGCAAATCCTTAGCATTTGTAGCTGCAACCCACACATTGGCCAGTGTATCATCAGGATGAAAGCAAGACAATATAGTTGAGGGAAAATATTGAAAATCATGTCATGACTAAGCTAAGAGTTCTTCCAAAAAGAAATGGAGGCATTGTTACCAAGACAGTGTTGTGCTCGACTAGTCACAAAATCAATAGTCTAACGAATAAATCTCCAAGGAGATTTAGAAGAGTGTGACAGAAGGATCTTGGCCAACCATTTCTAAATATAGACACGAAATACTTAACATCAATAAGCTTCCGCCATTAAGCATTCTCTTCAGTAAGAAATCTCCAAATCCATATAGCCAATGAAACAAAGTTACGATGTTGAAAATTACTTGTACCAAGACCATCCATCAATTTTGGAAGTTGAGTAATCTCCCAATTCACATTGTATATACCTCTAGCACCACAAGAACCTTCCTAGAAGAAATCATGAACAAGCTTATCTAACAACCTAATAACTTTAGTGGGAGCACGAAATGATATCTCATCCTCTTTTCTCATCTCTCTCTTCCCTCCTCCTCTGTTCCATTTTGGTAGGAAGACTTTTGTCAACTTTGGGTCGCTCTCAATTCATTCTAAAATGTAAAGCAAAGTTTTCTAATTACTCCATTGAAAAGGGAAGAAAAAAGTATAATCAATCCAACCTTAGTTTTAGTTTCTTTTCTTTTGTCCCCATATTGAGTTTATGAGGAAAAGTTAAAAGGGTTGATTTGGAAATTAACGGCCAACAAAATCCATCCTGATTTAATTTGAAAAGTTGATGACATTTCCAACAAATGGATGAACGCTTCAATGATTGACTTATGTCTTAAGTCCAATTTCATTGATTTAATTTTAATCTTATCACCCATGCTCTCCATTTCTCCAACCTCTCACTCATTATAGAAAGTTTTTGCTTTACTTTCGTGGAACAAATTTGATGCAGCAAATGGAAAAAATGAGGAACTTGAAAATCCCAATTTTGGTATGAAGTGTTTGCAATTGGGTATTATTGAACTTAAAGTGTTTGTATTATTGACTTCGATGTTAACGATGATAGTCGATAGGGAGGAAGAAGAGGGGTTCTACAAAATCTAGTGGAGGAGAGAAAGGATAGAGAGATAGCATTCATCCATCAAGATATACAAGAGAAGAAAATGAGGTTGCGAGATATGTTACTTTTAGAATCGGGAGAAGGGATTTTTGTGTTTGGAGTCTTGACTCTTTAGAGGGGTTTGCTTGCAATCCTTTTTTCGGCACTTATGGGACCCTTATCCCATTAGCAAGTTGGTGTTGGATGTCCTTAGGAGGATTAAGATTCCTAATAAAGTTAAGTTCTTTGCCTGACAAGTCCTTCTAGGCTGTGTGAACACTTTGGATTGGTTGCCGCAGTCCTTCTTTCTGTATTCTCTGTTAGAAGGTGGGGGAAGACGTGGATCATTTACTTTGGAGTTGTGAGGTTCCGAGTTCTGTGTGGAACCGCTTCTTTTAGGAGTTCGGTTTTCTGTTGACTCATTAGAGGGGTATTAGAGATTCGATCAGGGAGTTCCTCCTCAATCTACCTTTTAGTGAGAAAGGTTTTTTGTGGCTTGTAGGGGTGTGTGCTCTATTATGGGATATATATATATATATTTTTTGGGAAGAGGGGGAGGGGGAGGGGTTTTTTGTATAGCCTTGTATTCTTTCATTTTTTTCTCAATGAAAGTAGTTGTTTCTATTAGGAAAAAAAGAGGAGGAAAAAAATACCAGAGAAGAAAATGAGGTGTTATTAGAATTGAAAGAAGAAGATATTAAAATTTGGTTTCTTTGCGTATGCATTTCAGATTTAGTTTCCAAATCCACGAGGACCGATAAATGATTGCTCCTCGTGGATTTGGAATGCCCTTTCAAATAGATTAGCAATGAAGGATGCGATTGCGACCGATGTGGAGGTAGCGATGGCGGCATTGGCGAGACTTGGCGGATAAGGGGAAAAGGAGAGAAGGGATGGAGAGAGAGGAAGTTAGTCATAAAAAATATGATTAAATCAATATATTTTGCCACATAAACAATGTACAATTAGTATCTTAATTGCCATAACACCTTTTCATTAGTCAACTGACCGTCTAAAGAGTTCAAGGACCCTTTAGAACTATTTTTCAAATCTTTAGACTAGAAATATCCATTTTGAAACATAGTGCTAAATGGATACCAACTCCAAACCTCAAGGGCCTAAAGTATATTTTTGTCCTATTTTGTTGAAAGTGCAATACGAATGGTAAGCACTTCGAATCTTTTATTAGCTTTTTTTTTTTTTTTTTTAAAGATACTACACTTTTCATTAAGGCATAAGCTAAAATCATGTAATTCGCTTACTTGTCATCAATAACATACGACAAAGCACAAGCAGTAAGTTGTTTAAGGGTTGTTTATTTTAATGAACGTTGGAATGAAATATTTAGTGTTTCTCATTTGATTGCTTCCAGGATTGTCTTCAGCATCTTTGGAAATCAATGAAACTGGAAATGAGTTTCGCGGTACTGTATAGGAGATTGTCTCTCTCATTTAAATACAAATTATCACCTTGATGGTTGTTGGTATTGCCCTATAATATATTTCCTCTCTCTAAAACTTCACCTGAAGTACTTACATTTATATATAACAATTGGTTGTTGGTATTGCTCTATGTTATATATTCTTTTATCTCTCGAAAACATATATTTCACCTGAAGTACTGTTATCTATATGTATAACATCGAACAAGTTTTCATTGATAAATGAAAAAGGAAAAAGGAGAATTTCCTGAAGCACTGTTTTAAGCTTTTTATGAGATCCAAGAATCTGACTTATAAGGGATTGGAGAGCTTTTCCGCACAAGTCTTTATAAGAAATTGTAGAGTTCCGTTGTTTTGCTTATCAGGAAAATTATCATTTCCTCTTCAATCCGTGTCTGCAAAATGCATTTCTACTTTGTTTGAGCTTATTTCCTATTATTTTTATTTATTATAGGAATATTCTTTGGGAATAGCCTTGGTCGTAAGTGGGAATTCAATTAGGAACTCTTCAATTAGGTAAAAGTATCGTGGCTATTGATTAGAGAAAAGTTCAATGATTCTAGACTAGTAAACTTTTAAATATAGGAACAAGTTAGAGGAGTACGTACTATTTACTAATTCAGTTGTAAGTACGAGGAGTACGCACTATTTACTCTCTAATTGAGGAGGTCCAATAAATCTTATAATGGTAAAAGTCAGCAACTGTGGTTCAATATTTTCTTTCTACTGTATTCATTCTAGAAGCACTAGGAAAATTATTACTTCCTCTGTAGTCCGTCACATGCATTTCTACCAACTTATTTTCAGGTTTATTTGTTACTACTTTTATTTATTCACCTTATACTAAATATAAGTTTCATAGGAGTATTCTCTGGGAACCTCTCCTTGGATGTAAGTGGGAATTCAAAATGGAACATAAACAGAAGTGGGTTTTGTGGAATGCGCTCCAAAAAGGTGAAATGTATTCTGAATTGTCTTTCGATTTGTTTATTTTTTATTTTTTTGGTATTCTATAATTATTATCAATATCATCATAGATTTGCACTGTAGATGCTGACATGCACAGTTACAAGAATAATAAACTCTTTCTTGTGGTACGTGGCTGTAGATATTTGGTTATTTTATAGTGTCCTTTAGATGATGACAAACTTCTCAAGAAGACTAGGTTTGTATCACGGTCCGCAGATTAATAATCAATATTCCTTAGATATTCCCTAAATGGGAAGAGTATCATGAATGTTATAAAAAGCTAGAGAAGTTGGGACCTCTAAGCTTGTAATTTGCACTCCATCTTTTCATTTTATCTTTTTATTTTATTTCTTTTAAAATTTAAAATTTATTTATTTATTTAATTTATTTTTAAGAAAGAAAGAAGGAAAGAGAGGGAGAAAGAAAGAAACAGAATATCATGAAATTTACAAAAGGAAATATCTAGCTTCCCAACCACCATTGGTGGATTACAATAATGATCTCCAATTAAATTAAAGTAGAAAGACTATACTCTTTAAAAGGGCGTGAACATTTATACCAATAAAGAGCATTAAATAAAACTGTATCTATAAAGCCATCAAATGTGGAATGATTAAAGATTCGTTCCACTCCTTTTACTCGTTACCCTCATCGACAGATTTCTGATTTCAGATGGTATCATTGCCAAGTTTTCATGTGCCAATTTCCAGAGACTTGAAGGGATTACATCCGACCACTTCTTTATTTGCCTCACTCTTGGAAATGAAAAATAGGGTCTGATGCCTTTCAGATTTGTCAATGGTTGGCTCAATCACCCTAGCTGGAAAATGGGTTGAATTCTATTTCTCGTCAAAGCAATGCATGGCCTGGTCATATATTCATTCAAAATCTGAAAAATCTGAAGTCAGTGATTAAGGACTGAAACAAGACTACCTTCGGGCAGATCACAGATCAGTAAGTGTTTCTTACCAAGGAATTACTTTTGCTTGATGTTAAAGAAGAAACAGGCTCCTTTAATGATGAAGGCAAAAGGAAAAGAATTGTTATCAAGTATCAAGGAGGATATTCTTTCCTTATCGATCAAAAAGGAATCTATTTGGAGACAGATGCAAGGCTAAATGGCTTGTTGGAGGTGATGCAAATTCTAGTTTCTTCCATAGACTGATGGCAGCTAAGAGAAGAAAAAGCACTATTGTTGAGTTTTTATCTAATTCATGGGTTAGCCTGCTAAATGATAGAGACATTGAGGCCGAATCTGGAGCATTTCACAAGCAGTTGTTTACTAAGAAAAAAGGGCAAAAGTTGCCTCCCTAATCTTTCTGACTGGAGTCCCATTTCGTCAGCACAAAAGGACCTCCTTGAGCTCCCATTCTCTAATGAAGAAATTCTTCGTGCGGTTAATGATCTTGGCACAAATAGAACTCCCGAGTAGGATGGTTCACAACCGAATTCTTCAACAAATCATGGAACACTCTTAAAGATGAAAGTAAGGGAGTATCCAAGGATTTTCTCTCTTTTCTTTTAGAATGCCACCATCAATGCTAACCTCAATGAAACCTACATTTGTCTGTTCCAAGAAAGTTGATGCTAAGTCGGTTGGTGACTTTAGGCCCATTAGCCTCACCTCCTACATTTATAAAATTATTGCTTGAGTTTTATTGAGAATATCTAAAACTTTTTTCCCTTTCATTATCATTGAATTCCAATCCCCTTTTGTTTCAATTTGCAAATAGGCAAATTTTGGATGTCTCTCTTATTGTAAATGTACTCATTGATGAGTGGGCTTGAAAGGAAGGTAAGGGGTGGCCATAAAATAGGATATTGAAAAGGCCTTTGATATGGTTGATTGGGACTTCGTTGATTCTTCAAGGAGCTTTCGCTAAGGTGATCCTGTTAGGTACTTAAGCACCTTGGAGAACCACACTCCAAAAGCAAGCTATTGAGGTAGGAGAGCCAAGCCACTTAAGTACCACATTGGTCATCCCATTCTAACCGATGTGGGACAAAGGTAGCCCATACTACCTTGGTTCCTAACAATACTCCATCCTCGGAAAGCCAACGTCTCGGCAGCTACTCCGATGGTACTTCACCCAGCCACACCTGGTTAGAACCTTCTGTCGGTTCCACTCCAAACGTCAACAACTAGCTCTGATACCATTGTTAGGTACTTAAGCACCTTGGAGAACCACACCCAAAAAGCCAGTTATTGAGGTGGGAGAGCCAAGCCACTTAAGTACCACATTGGTCATCCCATTCTAACAAATGTGGGACAAAGATAGCCTATACTACCTTGGGTCCTAACAGATCTTTCGTCACCCATTCTTTTCATTCTTATGGTTCATTGCTTGAGTTGTATGTTGACGATGGCGGAACAAAAGGTGTTTATCAAGGGCATTTTTGTGGGAAAAGACACATGCTTTATTTGTCATGCATCTTTGCGAATCACACTAATCTTTTTTCTTCACATGAAGAGATTCTTCTCTACAATCTTTTCATCCTTTCATTTCTCATTGAAAGTTGGTTTTCGTTAAAGAGAGGAAAAGAAAAATTCAACACTACCAAAGAATTTGGGGAGGCATCAGACCTAAGTCAAAATTCTTGGGGATCAATCTTGAAGATGATTATGTCTCTTATCTGGCATCAAAACATGGCTGCAAAGTGGGTAAGTGGCCAACGGCAAACTTGGGCATCCCTTTACATTGTATGCCAAGAGCATCTTTTTGGGCTCCTGTAGTTGGAAAAGTGTAAAAGAGACTTTTCTCATGGGAAACATCTCATATATCTAAGGAAGGAAGACACCCTTGTTCAAGCGGCTTTGGCTAATCTACCTGATACTCTCTTTTTACATCCCTACCAAGGTAGCTGCATAAATTGAAAAACTATTCATTTGGAAAGGCGGGAAAGAAAAGAAAGGTTACCATCTCATTAAATGGGAGGTGGTCAAACGTCCCATCAATAATGGACGCCTTGGTATTGTGGATATCCAACTGAAGAATTGTTTTTTAGCAGAGTGGGTATGGCGTTAGATAACTGAATATTGTGCTATTTGGGGAAGATTAGTTATTGCTAAATTTGGGTTGTCGTATTATGGGATGAAATCGGGCACATTCTACCTCCACTCATCTATAGGACCATGGAAACAAATTAGCAGACACATAGAGCCTCATTTCGAAATGTTATGGTATGACTGGGCAAAGGGAAGAAAACATTCTTTTAGGGTATTTTTGTTGGCCCTTTCCAATGAGGACCTTTTTCGTTCTGTATTAATTATGGTTATTTGGAATTAATTGGCTTCTTCTCGTCTTCAATATTGCCTTTCCATTTTTCGAGGTTGCTGTATTTTCCAAGATCAGCCATTTTGGGATGCTTTGGAAGTTTATTGGCCTTTCTCCCATCTACGTAATCACTAACAGAGGCCGTGCAAATTATCTTTAAAGGCATTCATTCTTTCCTTTCATGTATTAAATGTTTCATTTATGGAGTCAAATACCGATTCTCTTGAAGCAATATCGGCTCTTTGTAAAAGAATTGCATCTTGAAAGGAAGTTGGAGATTCTTGTCCAATACAAGCTGCAATTAAGTGAAGTTTATTCCAACTTATCGAGAAGTTTGAAGTCGAGTCTCTCTTACAAGGCACTCTCAAAATTCTCATGGTGGTGGCGAAAGGTCAGCTAATGTGTTTGATTAAAGGTGCTCTGTATTTTTCAAGCAAAACTTTCAGCAAAACTTTCAAAACTTTTTCTGGAGATGGTAGCAAGATTCATAGTCAATTCCTTCAAGCCACTTGGAGTTTTTTAAGCAGTTTATTTGATGGGTTTTTAGTTTGTTACGTTTGTCTTTTATCTGGTTTGCTTTCTCTTAGTAATGCTTTTATTTTCTTGGTAACTTTCTTTTATTACACTCTTTTTTATTTTAGTATCTTTAGAGCATTAGTCTCTTTTCAACTTTTCAATGAAAAAATTCTCTGGTACAAAAGAAAAAAAAAGTTGATTGAAGAAGTATATGCCCGTACTACGTCCTTTTAATTGATTTGTATTTATTGCTTCTCGATTGCTGTCATTTCTTTTGGCTTTGGTGCACCCATAGATTATTTTCTCTCTCGCATCTCTGTTCTTCGCATCTTCTTATACTCCCCAAAGATTATTTAATTGTAGCTTTGAATTGATTGCATTTCTTTTGAATCCCCCTATGCTAAATATAAAAATTCATAGGTGATCTCTCTCATAACAGGTTTTGGTTCTTATATATGACCACAGAAGTTGATTTATACTTTATTTATTTCTTTAGTAGACTTTTCAATATTTATTGTTAAGATGGCAGAAAGATTTCCATTTTGTCTACAATATCTGTTGTTCACATTTCTGCTAATTCTTATTCTTCTATGTTTTCTACTTCAGTTTGATGGCTTCATCGATTTGGATTTGTATGATTCAATTGCAATGAAAGTTAAAGGAGATGGACGATGCTATATATCAACTGTAAGTTTTTTTCCTCCTCATTCTTCTCTCTAGGTATTCTTCTCTCTAGGTACTCGGATGTAAAGGCAAAAATATTTGATTTTATATTCAATGTTGTAAATCTTTTGCCTTAGAAAACTTTGAAGTATTTTAACCGAACTTCTGTAAATTTTTCGCAGATTTATACAGAGAATTGGGTAAACTCACCAGGACAGGAGGAAGATAATTCATGGCAAGCATTTGTTCTAGCGCCTAAAGGTGATTGGTATATTGCCAAGGCAAGTGACCTTCCATTTCATAGCTTGAAAACCAGTTCTATGGCTTTTTTTTTTTTTTTTTTTTTTTTTTTTTTTTTTTTTTTCCTTTTTGATAAAGAAACAGAATGAATGAAATAGTAAGGGAAACCCCAACAACTAAAAGTGATTACAAGAAAGCTCTTCAATTGGAAAGAAAAAAGATAAACTATAATGAATAAAAGGTTACTTTATTTACAACAAAGAAAAGTATTAGAAAGAACCAAATCCATAAGATGATCAAAATAGTGGAGGAATCCCTTAAAAAGACGGCCGTTACGTTCACTCCAAAGAGTTCAGAAAAATGCACGCACAATAGTCAACCAAATTATCCGCAATTATAGTAGAGGAGGTTCCATGGCTTATTGGCAACTGTAGTTTACTGTTGGATGAACGCTCCCACTTAAAATGCTCCCACTTAAATATTAGAAAGAACAATACCTTCCCGGCGGTCAATTTTTTATAAGATATATAGAGGGATATATATTCCTAAACGAAAACCAAAGAACAACCTAGGGGCCTGGGAAGAGTAGAGGGACCCCTAGAACTCTGAAAAGAAGAGCTTTCTAATGAATAATAATCAGTAGATGACTGGACTTACCAAAATGTTTTGTGTGGTTTGAACACCACTAAGAAGCACCATGCTGCATATTAAAACAAAAAGAATCAAACGATGAGTGGGTATCTTTGAAGATCATAAAGTTTTTTTTTTTCCTTTAATCTTTTTGAATAATTTCATTCGATCAGTGAAATTGTTTCATATAAAAAATATCCAAGAAGGGCGAACATCTTGTAAACTAATTGCTAATATTGTTTAACTAGCAAATTGCTAATAGTGTTTCAGATTAGCAATTAGTTAAGGAGTTTGTTAAATGAATTAGGGTTTGAGAGTATTCTCAAGATTGGGAGGGTTCAAGAACTTTGAAAGCTTGGTTTATATTGTAATTTGTTATTGTTTAGCTTTCAATCTATTTGGGTTCGATCAAATTTTCCAAACAAAATATGAAAACCTCTCACCCTAAGAAGCACAGACACTGACACGCGACACGAATACGATACGATACCGACACGGGCGACACGCCAATTTCTAAAAAAGTAGGACATGACACGTTGAGGATACGTTATTATTATTTTTTGACAAAAATAAATATACGTTATGCATATAAACATATCATGAAAATGCAACTAGTGTCAGACAAAAAAAAAAAAGGAAGATTTAACAAAAGGAAGAAAAAACAGAAATGAAAAAAAAAAGACACAACAAAAGGTATGAGAAACAAAAATGGGAAAAAAAATAAAAACAAAAGGGAAAAAACAGAAATGGGAGGGAAAGAAACCAAAGTTGCCGGCAATGGAGGGTTGGAGGGTTTTCAAGTTGCCGGCGTGGAGAGTCTTCAAATCGCTGGTGGTGGGTGGTCTTCAAGTCGTTGGCGTCTGATGAAGGAGGAAAAATCGTGGGTGGGTGGGCGTGGGAGACTCTCCAGCAAGTGTGTAAGTTAGTAACTGTGTGACAAGTTGCAGCTCCCGTGTCCTAGGGGTGTCCTAGAGGTGCCTTGTCGTGTCCGTAAGGTGTCTCGCCGTGTCGAAAATAAAAAATAATAATGAATTAATGGACACGCCAGCTGGCATGTCGGACATGTGTCGGTGTTGGACACGTGTCCGATCGACCAACACTGACACCTCGCCATTTTAGAAGTGTCGGTGCTTTATAGCTCTCACATTTTTACTTCTTTCAAAATTTTCTGAAAAGTCCAAACCTAATTAGAGCAAAAGCTTTGTGAGCTGCAAATGGATTTATTAAACAGGTCTCAGAGATTTCGTTTATAAGAGTCTGAATGATTTCTCTCCAATCATCAAAAGGATGTAATCTTGTGATAACAAGAATTTCAAAAAAAATCCAAATTTCCCACCTCCTTTACTCTCTTTATCCGAAGAAACTTCAGCTGCAATAAAACTTGTTGAGGCAAGAAGGTGCCCTCAGATTCTTGTTAACGAAGAATTCTTAAAAAATCCTTTCCTTGGGCGTACAAAGATCTATTCCACTTATAGGCTTTTTATGAAAAAATTCGTTCAACATTTTCCAAAAGACCCTCCACCCTGTTTCTTGAAATCGACCAAAATGGAGTTCATGGCACCACCATTATATTGGAAAGAAATCTCAATGAACCAACCAGAATGGTTAGAACTTTAAGGATTCTAAAACAGATTTTCTACAAGCATCAGCATGCTTAACTCGATTCCAAAGCGAGGCAAGGGATTGTTCCAAGCATGAACATATTTCCTTTTCTTCTAGAAGATAAGCTCTATGAGCATAAGAAACAAACAAAGAAGGAAAGTCATCATGGGTTGGCTTAGTGATAAAAAAAAGGAGACGTAGTCTCAATAAATGGTTAGGAGGTCATGTGTTCAATCCATAATGATCACCTAGGAATTAATATCCTACGAGTTTCCTACCCAAATGTTGTAGGGTCACAGGTGGGTTGTCCCGTGAGATTTGAGGTGCGCGCGTAAGCTAGCCCGGACACTCATGGATATAAAAAAAATAAACAAACAAAGAAGGGATTGTTGGCAATGCTACAAGTGCTTTCCATCCAACTCAATGACAAACTCTAAACGAAAGCAAAAACGAACCAACCAAGGCAAAATGCTCATCTTAGATGAAGATTCCAACGAAGAAGAACCGGTTGAAGGGTAATAAAAGCTTGCTTTAATGCAAAATATGAGAAAAAAATCCGGTTGAAAGCTTGGGAAAGAACAAAAGGGAAGAAGAAAAGATTAAACATTGTGATTTGAATAAAGACACAAGTCATAGTTTGATTTGATAATCTAAATAAATGCAATTCTTTTTTGAATTTTCAGATTCCTCTTGATCGATATTTACCAACATGGAGAGGGAATGTAATAGATTCAGAGTTGGAAATGAACCCATCTCGTATTGTTGGGTTGTCTTTATCAGTTAATGCTGCTGCTGGCGTTCCTGGTGCTACATCCGGCCCTGGTGACTTTAAACTGGAAATTGATTGGATCAAAGCCTTGAGAACTCAGTGAGTCAGTTTTGGTTTCGTTACATATTGGGAATACTTAATTATGATCAAATTTTAATTTCCAACCCCAATAAAATGCAATTTTTGTACCAAATTATGATCAAAACTTTTGTTGTTTGAAGAACGTAGTTTAGAATATACAAACACATCTCATTTTGATCTTTAGACATTGAAGGTGACATGTTACGAGAGAAGGGAAGATTAAAAGATGGCTTACTATAGCTCTGATAGACCTCTTCGTTCGAAACTTGTCTTTTAGCTCTTATACCAACTTTATTTTCGTGCATGTTTCGAAGTTTAGTGATTTTAAACTGGTTAATATCACTTTTTTTTTCATGTTTAAAATTACTTCGAAACATGCTTTTAATAACTCAAAATTTATTCAATGTTTAATTTAACACTTCTAGATACATTTTTTGTACTATTAAAATTGATTTTGAATGATTAAAAATATTTTTCGAAACATTTCGAAAATGTCAAAAGTGATTTTTACTATTTCATAAATGTCTTACCATCTATATATTTTACATAAAAGTGTTTAGAACTAAAAAACGAGCTTGACTAGCCAACTTGAGTATGACTGAATTAGTTACCATATATATTTTAACAGTCATAGGTTTAAGTCACTATCACATGTTGAACTAAAAAAAAAAAGAAAAAAAATGAAGTGCTTTACCATCATTGTATCTTTTCCCTATGCCCATGTTTATTAAATGTTGATATGTAAATTATTCTAATTCGATTAAATAAATACTTCAATGAAGTGTTGTTGTCTTCATATACCTCTAAATTTTTCAATATTAAGGATTTGTTTGGATTGACTCGAGAAAAAAGTATTTTTAAAAAAATTCATTTTTATTTAAACACTTGAAAAACTATTTTAAGTGGTTGTTAAATACTTCAATTTCTTTCAAAAATAACTTATTTTTTAAATTAAACAATGTTTTCCAAACAAACCTAAATAGGTGTAGAACAAATTGTGAAATTCTGAACTTTAATTACACAATTTTTCAAAACATAGAAAAAACGTAAAGGTAAATTAATGGTATATTTAAAATTAAGATTAAAATAGAATATATATTAGAACAATTCTCAAAATTTGACCACACAAATTCATGTTTAAAAAGTCAAGAAGACTACATATGTGGGCAAAGGAAGCAACAAAACATTTAATCAATCAATTATTATATATTCATGTTTTCATTTTGAGAAGTTATTTTACCTAACTTGGACCAATAATTTATTTATTTATTTATTTTTACTTTGTATGCATTTATTAAAAACAACATTCTTAAGCAAACTTTTTCTATATATTGAACTTTTCAACTTCAATAAAGATAAAAGCAATTTTACTATTTTTATTTCATATTATGATTACAATAATTAACTATAATTAAAGAAAAGATACTTTGAATTTTTGGATAATGAAATGAAAAAAACATTTGTATTCATTTTTAGATTCCAACAAATTAGTATTGATAATTAATTTTCTATTTATAAATTATAATCAATTACAAACTTTGTGAGATTGGATTTACATGATTTTCTCAAAACGAAATTAAGTAATTGATCAATCAATTATTATTTGTTCAACAATCATTTTAAATAAAAACAATACAACAATTATAAAAAAAGAGGATGTTTTCAAATATAGAAAAATAAGTCAAAATATTTTTAAATATAGAAAAATTTTACTGTTTGTCAACGATAGATCGCAATAGAATTCTATCATGGTCTATTGCTGATAGCTAGTAAAATTTTTCTAAATAGTTTTATATTTTTACTGTTTATAGTAATTTCCTTAAAGAAGTGAGTGTGTTTTAGCTACACACTCATTTCTTAGAGTAGTTTTGGTTGCTTTTTTTTTCCCCTGACAATTAGAGTTGGGTACTTGATAATTGTTAGCTAGACAAACATTACTATACAATCTCATCAAAGTGGAATCATGAAATCACAAACTTGGCTTGTTAGATAAATACCAATATTATCCTAAATGTTGACCGTTTGATTCTCAATTGCTAAATTTAAAAAAAAACGAGCTTAAAATTTGAAATATAAATTCGAGACATGCATTCTTACTAATTTGAATGTATCACTAACATCTCGGGATGCTTTCAAGAAGAGATTATGAGAAAAAGAATAGAGTTTTTGTGTGTTGATGAAAAATTGGGAAAAAAGCCCATTTATATAATAGTAAACAATGAAAAGTACCAAAACTCTTACAGTTATAGGACTTTCCAAATCTTTATTGTGGATTATAACTAAATAATTTTTTAAAATGGTTATATATATATATTTATTTATTTATTGGTATCCTAACGATTTACTTTTCATACATTTATTACTAATGATAATTAATTATTAGTTAAAATATCATTTTGATCCCTATATTTTGGGGTTTGTTCAATTTTAATCATTGTACTTTCAAATGTCCAATTTTAATTTTTATACTTATTATAAATCTTAAATTTAGTCTTTCAAAGTTAATTTTTATCAAAATTAACTAGATAATGACAAATAATATTCATGTAAGGAAATATAATATGTGGATATGTTTTCAAAATTTATAGTACAAATTATAATAAATAACATTCTTTTAAAAAAAATCAAGAATAAACAAGAAGTAGAAACAAAACATTAAGATTTATTGAAAGTGTAAGAACTAAAATTGAATATTTGCTAGTATAAAGACTATAATTGAACAATAAAATTGAACAAACTCTAAAATAAATGGACCAAAATAGTATACTAACCTTAATTATTAATGACATATTTGGGTAAATTAATAAATTTAAGAAAGGTCTAGAAATATTTATAAAACACCCACCCCTTTTAATACACACACACACATATATATATATATATATATATATATATATATATATATATATATATATTTTTTGCTATTTATTATAATTTTCATATTTTGACAGTTGAATTTTCTCATTACTCTAATCAATTAAAAAAATTTAGATAAAATGAAATCGATAATTTTATCTTGTAGGAAACTATTATTGTTATTATTTTAAAGCGAATGCTGGAGGATGATTTAAACTTTTAATCTATAAGGAAAATGTTTTGTGCCATTAGTCATTACATTATTCTTAGGTTGGTAATTACATCTTCTAATTATCTAAGATTTAAGTAGATATTTAACATTTATTATTTCAAACAAAATAATATTTATAAACTTCATGTCACCATTTCTTTATTTAATTCTAATTATGTGGATAAGCTTGACTTGATTTGATTTTTTTTTTTTTTTTTTTTTTTTTTTTTTTTTTTTTTTTTTGAATACCAAAATGAATTCAACATTCACAAGATAACAAAATCTTGTGAGTTAAATACTAATTTGCAGTGCCAATGGTCCTAGATACCTACAAACATTATAACTTTTTTCAATGTCAAGTTTGTTTTATTTTCATCTCCTAATTTTAAGAATGTTTATTTGAGTCTTTTTTTTTTAAGAAAAAAACTTTAACAAAAATGTCTATAGTTAACTTGAGTTTAGTTCAATTAATTTAGATAAATGTCATCAACTAAAAAATCTGAGATTTGATTTGGAAAAAAAAATCTAGTTAGGTCCTTAATATTATTTTCTACTATTCCTTCCTGATGCTTTCCAAAACCAACTTATATAGTTTGTCAAAATGAGCATAGTATGTACTATCAATTTCGTAGTCAAAGGTTCGATTCTCCCACTCTATATTGTAATAAATAAATAAATAAATAAAGTAGATCATAAAAGAATCAAAATAAAATAAAGTTTAGAATTTAAGAACTTAAATAAACTTCTTATTATTATTAAGCAAAACCTTTTAAAAGTTTAAGACTATTCAATCTAAATATAACCACAACACCAATTATCATTTCAAAAGGTGTTAGTTTGATTATTTTTTAAACTTAAAAATAATATTAAAAAAAAAAACTCTAACTAGTCAAGAAAATTCAAAACCAAAATAGACTTAAATGTTAAAAAATATATATTTTAAAGAAAAAAAAATTAAAAAATTGTAAAAACCTAACTTCATGTACCAAAGAAAGGAAAGAATGAAAAATTAAGCTTAAAAATACAAAATAATTGGAAAATTGGAATTTACCAATAATTTGCTACCTCCGGTCGGGGGTAGAGAAATATTAGGGGGAAACGGAGCATGGTTCGGTTGAGCGAACATGAAGAACAGTGGCAATAACAGTCTCGACGGTGAAGATCCACAACGAAAAGAGAGCACAATCTCAAGTCTCGATTCCAGATTCAATCAGACCCTCAGAAATGTACAAGGGTAACAATCTCAATTCCCCATTAATTCTTCTTTCCAAATCTCTGATTTCCTTCTCCCGCTCTCTCTCTTTCTTTCTGTCTATCCTGCTTTCATTTTCTTTGGATTTCAACTCCCAGTTGCCCAACTAAGATTTTGATCTCCAATTTTCTCTTTTAATTAATTGGGTAGCTCAATAAATTCCAGACATTCTTCATGGGCGTCGGTTCCAGTTCCTCAATTCTGTAAGCTTTTGATCCTCAGAGTCTCTATTAGATTGTTGAGGAAAAGTTTGTGGGTTCTGTAGATCTTGTTATATGAGCTCTGCCTTACTTAGATGCGATCTGGGTTCGATGCCGTTTTGCATTTTGTTTCTGGGAAATGTGTGGGAGCACTGCAGTTGGAAATTTACATTGCCAGTTTATTAAAATATATATTGGGGCTGTTAATCTAGGAACTTTGCCAGATTGTCCAAGCCTTGACACTTGTGGTTGGTAATTTTTCTTTTTTTCTAAAGTACAATAGGTAGGGGAATTTGATCCACAACAACCGCGAACCTCTTGATCACTAACACATATGTATACCAATTGAGCTATGCTACTTATTCTAGTTTTGACATATGGTTGGTAATTTATCAGATACTAATTACTTTGAATTTTGATAATTAAGTAATGGAAGTTGGATAAGTATCTTGTTGTTACTTTGTAAGTGCTCCAATTCATCAAAAGTTACCTGGTGGAGTCTACTTTGTTATTGATTATGTCTCTTACGCTAGAGACTGTTGTGTGTTAAAGATTCAATTTCTTCATTAACTGTTTTTATGGCTTCTCCAGTTGGTAGATGCCGTTAATTGATCCCACGGTTAGGTTACTTAGGAACATATTTTATTTGTTTATACGATATCACATGCTTTGAACCTGAGTTTTTTTATTTTATTCTAATATTTCTCTTCTTAAATTCTTAATCACACGTCTAGAATATCTGATGCAGGCTGCTTAAAGGCCGCAGTATTCCTGGTAAAGTGTTGCTAACTAGAAGATCAGATGTGGTCGACTCCTCAAGTGTATCAGATAAATCAATGAATTATTCAAGGAGCTTCTCGGCTATTGATACTGGTACAAGCAATCGCATTGCCCAATCTGAGGAGGTGAGACTGATTTGAAATTTTTTATACTATTTTAGTTGTAACTTCTTTTTAGATGGCAAGGCGCATTATAGTGAAACTCTCTCTTTCAATATAGGAAGATGTTCAGATTATAAATAATAATACAATTCTTAATAAGTCAAAATCATCAACCTCTAACACTGAGGATCTTACTAAAGAAGTCCAAAAGCCAATAATGGGTGCTAGAGCAACAGATTCTGCAAGGGTCATGAAGTTCACAAAGCTGCTCTCAGGGACAACGATCATACTAGGTATGCATATGTATTCTTTTAAATATCCTTCCTCGTCTAGAAGTCAAAGATACTCATGCATATGCACATTTGAAAGTTGGGAAAGGAACAGGAAATGCATTCTGGTCCTTATATCTTATTGTTACAACTCAACATAAATGTGATAAGCTAATAGTAATAGCCAACTCTAAAAAGTAGTTTCTTTTTAGTTTTGCTGCTGAAACACATGGATGTAAATTTGCTCCCTGCTATTTTCTATGCAGACAAGTTGCGTGAGCTAGCTTGGAGTGGAATTCCACCATATATGCGCCCAAATATATGGAGGCTTCTTTTGGTAAGTTGGATTATATAGTGCTTTTGACTTATTTTCTGATTGCTTGATAAAAAGCAGGATTCCTTCTTCCCTTCTAATATATTTTTTTTTTCCCTTTTGTGATATCATATTGAAACTTTGATTTATGGAAGATTTTTGATTGATGAAACATTCACAAGGAACGATGTTAACTGTTAAATCTATGTGTGCATCTATATTTTCTAGGAAACTGCTAATAGTATATCATTTGCACGAGTTCCAATTTCAGAGTCCTAGCATGGTAACGTTTTGGATGATTAAGGCTTTTGGAGCTGTTACTGAAAGTCAAGTTTGACATAAAAGTTTCTTAAAAATAGGTTTCATACTGGAAGTGAGTAGAAAAAGGAAGCAAAACTAACATTTGTTTTCTTTGCTGTGTTCTAAGTTAACTATTTGTATAACATCATTAGTTTCATGTTTAAGTAGACATTGATTTCATATGCGTTCTACTTCTAAATTTATTCCTTGATGTAAATGAATGTACAAGAATAAGAGACATTTTCTAAATGGTTTCTAAATTCAGAAACAATACAAAATATATTCTAAAGTTAGTTTGCAAAACGAGTTTTGAAGATTTTTTAACAAATACATCCGAACAGCCCCCTAAGCATTCTTTGTCCTTTTCTATTCTTCCTTGTTCTTTTACTTTTCTTTTGAAAGAATGAGTTGATGTATGTTATTTATACTTACAGATAGCTTAAAAAAGATGGTAGTTTTTTTTCCCTTGAGAAAGTTGAGCTTAGGGCCTGTTTGGTAGAAAATCTAAAAACATAAACTTAAAAATAAGGGATTAAATGAAAACAGAGTTGTATTTTAAGTTTTCAGATATATGTTTGGTAGCAGAATTCAAAAATTAGATTCTAATTTAAACAATTGCAAATTAGTTGTAGTTACCCACTAAATATCAGTTAACAATAACCTATTATTAATTTGTTTATGAATATAATTTTATGTTTAAAAAAATGTATAATTATTATTTTGTAATATTATATAATTTATGGGATAAATTGAATATTTTGTCCCTATGGTTTGGAAGAAGTTAAAATTTAGGTTTTAAAGTTTATAATTAAAATTTAACTCCTATGGTTTGATAAAAGGTTTATAAATAATTCTTATGGCATGGATTATTTAAGAGGATTTAACGAACCATAGGGACAATATTTGAAGTTGTATCAAACCATAGGAACTAAATTCTAAATTTTAAAATCATATGAACTAACTTGTAACTTTATCAAAACCATAGGGACCAAATTTGGAATTTAACCTAATTTATAATAATTACATAATACATATTTTAATTAAAAAAAATTGAATTGAGTTTATAACATGACATACTATATGTTTAAACGTTTTTATCTTTATTTAATATAATTCTGCATTTTAAATTTTAATATTCAAATTCTGGATACAATGAAAACATAAAAATGTTGTTTTCAGAATTTACACTATTTTTGAATCACAGAATCCGGAAACATCTTTCGAAAACAGAATTCGGGTTGTCTACCAAACACATATTCATTGAACTCAGTGAATCTGAAAACATAAAACAGAATCCAGATTGCGAACCAAACAAGCCTTGAGCTTTTCATTGAATTTGTGAAAAATTATGACCATCCTTTACATACTAACAACCTCCGATTAAGATTTAATACACACCCCTAAGGACCTCAAAAGAAAAAGAAAAAGAATGGAGAAAACATACAATTCCCAACGTGACAACATTAAGAAAGTAAGAAAAATTCTAGTAAGAAACAAAATGGATGACACTCATGAACCACGGAAAGAATAAGAAACTAAATCCTCTTCCCAGAGAGCTTTTTTCCCTTTGAAGTGATCTTTCTGTCATAAATTCCAAAAGAAAAAAAGGAAAAAAAAAACTTTAAAACTCGAAACAGAAGTCTCGTTCCATGACATGTTTGGTGTGGGTCTAGTTGACACTCTCATATGACGAAGTTCTCTCGAACTTGCCTCACCTCACCTTAACTTTTGTTTTAGCCTGTTAGGGGGGATCATAGTAGTGCAAGTTAATGTTACTCTCATTGTTTGTAGTGGAACTATTGAACTCAAAAGCATAAGCTAATGGGTTATGGTAACTTTAATCCTATATCAATTTTTTAACGCTCTCTATCGCTTGTGGGTTGAAAATTTACACAAAACCCAATAAGTTGTTATCGATATTAACGGGAAGAAAATGACACTATTGGGGTTCAAATGCAAGACCTCCTACTCTGGTAGCTTGGTAAGTAACTACTAACCCAAAAAGTTTAAGCTAATGAGTTATGATATCAACACTTTAACATTTTTTAGTGAGGAATGTTGTGGGAAAAAAAACATTTACGTTCATCTTGTTAACTTCTCTTACCTGTTTGAGGCCCCCTTTGTAGAGCATATGCCTTTATCCTTCTCATTTGTTCTGAAATTACATAGAAAAATTCGTAAGTCTTTCTTCTCCCCTTGGTGAGTCGGTCTTTTCTTTACTTTGGAGGATTAAGATTCCTACAAAGGTGCGATTCTTTACCTAGCAGGTCCTTCACGGCTGTATTAGCACGTTGGACAGGCTTGTTAGGAAGTTGCCGTAGCTGGTTGGGCCCTTTTGTTGTATTCTTTGTTGGAAGGTAAAGGAAGACTTGGACCATATTCTCTGGAGCTGTGGTTCATGAGTCATGTCTGGGATTCTTTTTTCCAGACGTGTAGTATGTTGTGTGTTCGTCATAGAGCTGTCAGGGATATGTTTGAGGAATTCCTCCTCAATCCACCGTTTGGGGAGAGAGGTCGGTTTCTGTGGCTTGCTAGTGTTTGTGCGGTTATTTGGGTTCTGTGGAGTGAACGGAAGAGTAGGGTGTTTAGGGGGGTTGAGAGAGATTATAGAGAGTTATGGGCCTTTGTTCGCTTTCATGTTTCCTAGTGGGCTTCGGTATCGAAGAATTTTTGTAATTACTCTATTAGTATGATCTTGTATAAGTGGAGTCCCTTCTTGTAAGGGAGTCCCTTTTGTGGGCTTAATTTTTTTGTATGCCCGTGTATTCTTTCATTTTTTTCTCAATGAAAAGTGGTGTTCTTATCCAAAAAAAAAAATAAATAAATGAAAGCCTTAACAACATTAATTTGGGAAGATAAAATTTTGACCTCTCATAAAGTTTGAGCATCTTCAGAGAAAGATGCTAGAATAGAACTATAGAAGTATCACACAGCACCAATTGGCCAATAGACTATTAAGGAAGAGAACTAAGTGAAGGATGAATTTTCCCAAATAATGGGCTTTTGTATGCAAGTCACTTCTGAGTGGAAATCTTAAAACCATTCAGTGATGAGGGGGGCTGGTCATCGGGGTTTTGAAATTGAGGTGAAGCAATCACATGTAGCCCAAGAACAACTAGTACTGAAAGAGGAACAATCAGAGGAAGAGGATATTTTTTGGCCAAATATTTTTGTGCAAGTTTGAGTGACATGAACATGAAAAGATGCAAGATGTGGTATTTGAGGCTCCATCAGATATGTAGTGGTATTCTGATATTTGACATTTACTTTAAGGTCTTTTCCCCCTTATTCTTTTGTGTCCTTTATTATTATCATTTTTATTTTCGGATAAGAAACAAAAACTTCACTGAAAGGGAACACAAAAATTGCATAATGGCCAAGATGATAAGGTGTCATCCAATTTAGGTCAATCAAAGAGCATGCATTAGTACTGTGGAGGGCTCTTCAGTTTGAAGCTGTATAAAATACAAGGATCCAAATAATCGTCAAAAGACTGATAGGTATTTTGTATAGATAATACACCCAGAGGGAGTTTACAGACCAACACACTATAAATTGTCTGTCGGTCTATTTCAGAAGGCAATCTACCCTTCCCACCGTTACAACAGTTGCACTCAGATTCCTTCTAATCTCCTTAAATAACATGTTCTTATCTACTTATATCTTCAATCCCATCCTAAAGAGCTATTTTCGGGAGTTACAATCCTTTATTACTATCTTGTGGAAGTTACATTCCTCTTTTTTACCCTTCCTAGAGTACACTTTCACACAATTGGTGGTCTAACAAAGACCTTCACTTTTCAGCATTCTATTGTTTTTTCTATGATACGTATCATAGGATAGTTCTTGAAGCATTTGACTGTAAGTCTCTTACTTTACCTTTCAACCATCATTTCAAAAGAATGTCAAACCAGCCTATTTTATTTTCAAGGATCCGGTAGTGAAACTGAATATAAGCTGTTGACTGGATAAAGAACAAGTAGGACAGGTGTTAGGGGAAATAATGCAGAAATTTTGTATAAATTCGTTCAGAAACTGTTTTAAGCCATTGAACAGAGGACACAATTTGTTATTTTTGTATAAGGGAACGTTCTTCACCAGTTTCCTCAGAATTTACAACTTTGATAGTTATCTAGCTTTCTTAGAAGGAAAATTACAGAGACTTGCCTAACTTCATCATTAACTAACTTTGAACTTGTCTGATAGAATCCTTTAGTTGCTTGTCCACAATTTAAATATGCACTGACAACAGGGCTATGCACCACCTAATTCAGATAGAAAGGAGGGAGTTCTACGAAGAAAGAGGCTTGAGTATCTTGACAGCGTTGCACAGTTCTATGACATTCCTGATACTGAACGTTCTGATGATGAGATAAACATGCTTCGCCAGGTAATGACTGCCAAGTTGGTGCTGAACTTGATAATATTATTCTCTAGTCTTACCAATCCTTGAAAATTGGTTTCCTTGTTAGATTGCTGTTGATTGTCCTAGAACTGTACCTGATGTTGCTTTCTTTCAACAAGCACAAGTTCAGAAATCTTTGGAGCGTATTCTCTATACTTGGTATTTTCCTTGCCTTGCAGTGTCACTTGTCAGTATAACTGTTTTCTGTAACAAGTGGCAAATATCTTTGTTAGTTATTTTATTATCATTATTATTTTTATATTACTTCATTAATAGAATATTTTGAAAATTTAACCAATATTTTCATTGTAGTCTGAAGTTACGTACAAAGGATCAAATTATTTGTTTGTTTGTATACATAGTCCATTTTCTCATTAGGAGCTTAGTGAAAATTTCTTCAATGGGAATCAATTATAGAAGGATACAATTACAAATATAACGTGGATTTTTATGTGGTCAAAAGTTACATGCGAAGTATCAGTTTGGTTACTTATTTATATACATGCAGAGTACATTTTCCTAGTAGGAACTATGGAGACTTTGTTATTTACTGGCGTAAAATATTTTAAGTTATTCTACAAGTAGACACTGACCAAGCTGTGGAACATTGCACGACATTGTTATTGATGTGTATAGTGATGCTGGTGGAAATAAGTATTATATCTCATTTACCCAACTATTTTCGACCCAGGGCTATTCGGCATCCTGCAAGTGGATACGTTCAGGGAATAAATGATCTTGCTACTCCATTTTTAGTTGTCTTCTTGTCAGAGTACTTAGAAGGTGGAGTTGAGAAATGGTCTATCTCTGATCTATCTCCTGACAAGATCACAAACATCGAGGCAGATTGCTACTGGTGTCTTTCTAAATTACTTGATGGTATGCAAGATCATTACACGTTTGCACAACCGGGAATTCAGAGGCTTGTATTTAAGTTGAAGGAACTGGTTAGGAGGATTGATGGTAGTCTCTCTTTCTGGCCTTGACTCTTGTGTAGAAGTCATTTGTTTGAGTTTTCTTTAATCGATCTCCCTTATATAGAATTGGATATGGTAAACCGTTTATTAACCAATCATGCGTGCTCCTTAATTTGGCCAGAACCTGTTTCAAGACACATGGAGGACCAGGGTCTGGAATTTCTTCAATTTGCTTTTCGGTGGTTCAACTGTCTTCTGATACGCGAGGTATACCAAGACATTTGTATATATACTACTATATTTTCTTCCTGTTACTTCTGTTGATAATAGATCAAAACCAAATCGCATTCTGTAATTAAGATAGTTCACTGAATATGGGAGGGTAGAACTGCCAAGAGTATTTAAGTACTTTGTGCTCTCACCAGTTATAAATGCAGTGTTGATGGTTTTGTTTTGTTCCATCAGATTCCTTTCCATCTTGTTACCCGGTTATGGGATACTTATCTTGCGGAAGGGGATTCATTGCCAGATTTCCTTGTCTACATATTTGCCAGTTTTCTTTTGACGGTAAGGACATCAAATGTATTTTCATCTGACATGTTAGACACAGGAAGGACATTTCTTTTATTAGTTTGATGTGATAAGTGAGAGAAATTATTGGAAGGAAACAGTTGTAAATGTTTTGAATGGTTTACATCACTTTGAGTTGACTGGTCCCAAGGTTCTGATCTCTCTGGGTAACTCTTCAACAAATGAAAATGAAGGGCAACACCAATTTTACCTACTAGAGTTCCTGTTTAAATTTTTCAGTGTAGATCTTGTTTCTGCTATAACATTGGCTTAGGATTCCAAGTACTTACAGGGTCCTTTTTACCTTCTTTTCTTCAGTGGTCTGAAGAGTTGCAGAAACTTGATTTTCAAGAATTGGTGATGTTTCTCCAGCATGTTCCAACTCAAAATTGGACCTATCAAGAGCTTGAGATGGTGCTTTCAAGAGCATACATGTGGCACAGTATGTTCAACAATTCTCCTAGACACCTTGTTAGTTGAATGAGATTTGTTATACTCGCTTCACACTTGAAGGTTGACCAAAATTTCCCTCCTTTTCTCTCTTCTTTCTTGAATGGGGTTTCTGCTGCTCTGCTTGTTTAGGGAAACGATTCAAATGTTCTGCCATGTATCATCCCTTGTATCGTTTGTATTTTCTGGGCAATTATTTGTAGATTCACTATATTTTGATGGAGTAAAGTATCAAGTTTTTTTCTTTAGATCTAATGAAGTTCTCTACCAAAAGGAAGATGGATTGTTGATCTTGACATACTTGCCTATTTCTTCTGTTTTGTTTGAGAGATTTTGGTCATTGGAGATGAGCATGATATCCATTTCATTCTAGTTACTGTACTTTTAAGGTTTAAACCTTAAATTTAACCCTTCAAAGTTAATTTTTATTGAAATTGGTTAAATAATAGGGAAATTACTATAAACATTTTCTATATATAAATAGTTAAACTCATTTTTCTATATTTGTAAATAGTTGAACTCATTTTTCTATAGTCAAACTATTTACAAATATAAAAATTTTTAGAGGGATTTTTAAAAATAGAAAAATAAAAGAAATTATTTATATAATAGCAAAATTTTTAGATAGTTGTGATAGACACTGACAGAAGTCTATCAAGGTCTATCAGTAATAAAAATGATAGAAGTCTATCACTGATAGAAGTTTATCAATGTCTATCAATATTTTTTTTGCTATTTTCTGTAAATAGGTTGACATTTTTTTGCGATAAAATTCTGATGATAGATGATACATTTTTTCTATATTTGTAAATAGTTTGATAATTTTACAAATATTATTAATAAGAATATATTTTCAAAATTTATAAAAGAAATACTAAAATATTTTTAAAAAATATCATCAATCTATTCTCAAAATTTTGATTTGTAATAATTTAACCTTGTATTTTTAAATATATAACAATTTATTCTCTATATTTCTAAATTTGTTTATTTGTTTGAAAATTTTACTACGTAACAATTTAGTCCACCTATTTCAAATTTGAAATGGTTTAAATCTTACAATGAAAAGTCTCATCAAATTAGGAATTAACTTTATTTAGTAACAACCAAGTAGCTGACATTAAAGGTGCAAAAGAAGAGCCCACCAAAAAATCAACCACATCATAGTTAATAACATTCCAAACCAAAAAAGGGAAAGCAGAATCCCAAAAGACATTGGTCTCTTAAAAAATGAAATACTTTTGCAGAAGTTTCCAAGTACATGGTTAAAGAATTTGACCTTTCATCGTCAGTTTATGTTCAACATCGTTGAGGAACTTCTCAGGAGAATCCAAGTACTCATTACATTCTTTCTTCACTACTGCAGCAAATTCTTCCCTAAATTTCTCGAGATTCTTGATCAAGATCTTGAAAGTCAGTTCATCTGGAGTACAACCTGATGCTTTCATTAATTCATATGTCTCAACTGCTCTTTCGATCATGTCCACTTGCAAATATGCTCCCATCATCTCATTAAAAGCTCTTGTGTCTGGTTCTAACCCATCCTTTTTTAACTTATGGAAGACCTCTTCAGCCATTTCAATCATTTTGTTCTTTCCCATCATCAGAATCATCCCATGGTACAACCTTAAATCTGGCTCATACCATTCTTCATTTTGCATAAATTTGAAGACCTAAAGCCTGAATTCAGTTAAGATGAAATAAAAATTTGAAGTGGAAGGAATGCTATAGGCTGCAGAAGAGAATCAGATGTGACATTCCAGTAAAACTTTTTAGATCAGAATGTCAAATGATTGCAGTTCTTATAAAGAAAAACTAAAACAAAAATAAATGATAGCGAAAGAAAATGGAAAAACACAGTTACAACCACACCATCAAGCTTTTACTCATCGTTGTAATTGAACCCAAAAACCTGAATTTCTAAGCAACCACTGCTATTGAGTTGAACTAAAGCCAGCCACTAAGAGAGTTTAAGGGTAACATGTCTAGTTTTTACAATATTTGCAGACGATAAACAGGAGTAAGCAATACCTGAAGCGATAATTCCAGTTCATTTTGCCTCTGTAATTCAGTCAGAGCATCAAACAAGTCTGCTTTCAGCAATCTGCTGAGCTTGGTATTGATAACGTCTTCCATTTTGGAGGTGGATTTAGCGAGCTTGAGGGACTGAACTGCTTGAATAGCCTCAGTGGAGGGCACCCTTGACCTCCCTAAGGGCTTCCTCAAGCCCTTTCTGAGGCCACAGATGATATTTGGAGGTGGAGCTGCCGTACAACAATGGAGGCTTGAGTTCGTGAGGTTTTGGCGAAGACCCAATTGAGGAAAATGGAGTTGAAGACGCCCCATTAGAGTAGATTTCATCTCAACCGCCCTTTTGCGAGAAACTCAGTTCAGTGAAGGTGGAATGGAGGCCTTACGCTCGAGTAGCAGAAGTCTAATTGTATGGGTATATTCTTAAAATTTTTTGGAAGTTTATTGGAAATTTTTAAAGGTTAAAAGATCTTTTTCAAACAAAGTACAGGTATTTTCTATAATATATATGAAAAGGCTTTTGTGTCCAGATATTTATTCGAGTGTCATTAAAAAGCAGAACTCAAACTGGTTGGGGGAAGGAGAGAGCAAGGAAGAAGGATAATGGGAATATCCGCCTCAAAACGAGTCAGAAACTCACTTACCAACTCGCCCGAATTTGACTCAGCCTGCAATTCAACCTTCTCTCACTGCCTTGCCCTAACGCAGCACGCATACGACGGCGTTTTCCCCTACCAACTCTGCGCCGCCGCCGACCACCTTCACCACCTCCTCACCGTCGTCCGGCCGCATCCACTAATCGTCAACTGGCTTCCCTCTCCCCCGACTCGCCTCCAGGTGGACTCAGCGCTCCGAGCCGTCAATCGCGATGACTCGGACCGTGAAGGCGAAACCCTAGGCCCGATCCGCTTCAAGCATTGGGCGCTCGAATTATTCGCAGAGGCTGTGGCGAAGAACGTCGGAAAAAAAGTGATGCTCCGAGTTCCGGTTGGAATTGCCGGAATCGCCGGAATCGGCGCCGTGACTCGGTCCGGAAAGGATGTGGTTGGAAGTGTGGTTGTACTGTACGCGCTCGGCGTTGCGACTTCGGTATATCTCAGTTTGTATGTATAGTAATTAATTGGAGAGGTGTATGTATTTTATTTTTGGTATTTTCAATTTTGATTTATTTTAGTTTTATACTTGAAAAATAGTTCATTTTGATCGTTACTTTCTATTTTAGTTTATTTTAAGGTGCAAGTGTTTAAATAAGTATTTATAAATGCAAACAAAGTGTTTATAAATCCTTAGAAAGTTAATCCAACTAAGCCCTTAATCGTTTTATTTTTGTCATTCTCTTTCTTTTATATTTTAGTCCTTATACTTCTAAAAATTGATAATTTTGGTCTCTTTAAAAGTAAAATAAAAAAAAAAAAAAGAATGGACCAAACTAGTGGGAAATTTGTACGGATGACCCAAAAATTTGGCGAAAAATGTCAAATGACCCGGATTTTCGAAAAAATGTCAAACGACCCTTTGCTAACGTCAAGATCGGATGAAATTACTAAAATAAACTCGCGCATGCGGAAAGCCCATCTCGCTCTCTCTCTTTCTCTCGCTCTCTCCCTCTCCCTTCCTCTCTCTCGCTCTCTCTCTCTATTTTCTCACTCACCGTCATTCTCATTTTTCTCGCTCTCGCTCTCGCTCTCACTTACTTTCACCACCATTACTCTCGCTCACTTTCACCACCATTGCTCTCGCTCTCGCTCACTCTCGGTCACTCTGCTCTCGCCCATCATTACTGTCGCTTTCGCTCTCGCTCTTTCTCACTCTCGCTCACTGGAGTGACTCGTCGCGTCGGAGAAGAAGAAATTGCAGAAGAAGGAGAAGACGAAGAAGAGGGAGAAGGAGGATTTTGGGAAGAAGAGAAAAAAGGAGAAAAAAAAGTCAGAAGGACGCGGGAGAAAGGAGGGAAAAAAGAAAAAAAAAAAGGGCAATGGTGTAATTTCAAGTAGTCATGACATAATCAAAGGTCATTTAGCATTTTTTTCAAAAATTAGGTAATTTGCCATTTTAGGCATTGAAAATGGGCTTGCAATTTCCCCCAAAATAGTCACATTTTTAGAAATTAAATGACCAAAACAAACATTTTAAACTAGAGGGACCAAAATAAATATTTTGAAAGTATAAAGATTAAAATGAACCTAAAAGTATAAAGATTAAAAGAAACATTTTGAAAGTATATGGACTAAAATGAACAAAAGTTGGAACTACAAAGATAAAGTGTTATTTAAACCTAAAGAATAATGCTTCACACAAATTTTGTTCTTTTTTTTTTTTTAACACTGGTTTTGTTATTTTGTATATATTTTTAAATTTGGTTTCATCATTAAATGTTTGTTTAGCTACTAATCACAATTTTCCTTAAAGTTACCTAATAATTAAGTTACAAGGGGAGTTTTGACCTGCAAGCTCAACTTAATCGAGAATGAATGAACCCTCTCATTTATATCTATATATGAATTTTCACTGTGATCTCTTCAACTGTCAATTTAAATCTAGAAAATAAATATATAAGGTGTGAGAATTCGAACCTTTTTTCTCTTGTCAAGAGAAAATACTTAAACCAATTGGATTATCTTCTTATTGGCTAATTATTTTCTATTTCGAGTGATTAAACGGTGACATTCATTTGTATTTGATAGAATTTAATCCCTCACAATTTGATTTAGAGTTGTTTTCAAATATAGAAAAATGAGTCAAACTATTTACAAATATAAAAAATTTCACTGTCTATCAGTGATAAACCGTGATAGAGGTAGACTTCTATTGCTCATCTATCGTTGATAGACAGTGAAATTTTTTCATATTTATAAATAATTCAATATTTTTTTCTATTTATTATAATAATTTTTCATTTGATTAAGATTTCAAAATTATTTTTATTTAAATCATTTGAACTTTGTAAACTAAATATCATTTTAATTTTATAAAAGTATTGAAATAAATTACGGGAGTGAATTAAAATTATATAAGCCAGTGTGAATATACCTTAATTAAAAATGCACAATATGAATATGTTTTAAAAAAAATTAGAGGAAAGAATTGTGAAGTTCACCCTAAACTAACAGTGATGGACTAAATCCAAACATTTGTATTTATAAACAAATTCCAAATTACATATTTTGGTCCAAAGAATATATTACAAAAGTTGTAACAGTGATTTTCTACATTCGCTCTGTGTAACTCATGGGATTGGGAATTGAATTTCCATTTTAGAAATCATATAAATAATGGTTCATTTGGAATTTGGTCTCTTTAAAAGTAAATTAAAGTGAAGAAAGATATACATAAACCCAATTGGTCTTAACTTTTCCTCATCAAATTCTCTCTATCTTCTTGACAAATATAGTTATACATTCACAACAAGGCAGGGGAAAGATTGAAGCATAGCAAGTGTTTTCTCAACATATACAAATTTCTAGCTTGCTTTCCCTTTGGTTTTGTGTGCTGAATGTTAATGAAAACCAAAGAAAAGGAATGAGAGTTTAAAGAGATTATTGTATAGCTACTCACTCTTCATCTTCTTCAAGGCCTGGTATGTATTCAAGACTGACATCAAATACCACAGGACTATTTGGAGCCACCCTTGGCCTTCCTGGAGCTGATGTGAGGCCTTTTGGGAATGCCAACTATAGGAAAACAAACATTAAAAAGATTTATAATGTGATGATGAAACATGAGATTTGGTTAATGTGATCAGCACTTAGAGATAAGGAAGAGGTAATTAATCACACTTATGGAGTTTGCAAATTGAATTTTGATGTTTGTATCTATTTAGACTCTAAAGTTTCAACAATGTCCTAGATATTGAATATCTTTTGTACAATTATTCACTCTCCTTTGCCACTTGATTTTCTCGTTCTGCCCCACATGGCAATATATTTCTGCTTCTATTTTTGTCGGATTCCTATCTCTAGATATCATTCCAAACAGCCAAAGTAAATTTAAATGACTGAAATTCTTAACTCTTTAGGTTCCAAATAGTTTTGCTGGGTTGATATGTTTTAGGAGGGAAAAAAAGTTAAAAACTTCTGAGAGAGAATAGATAAAGCACATCTTACAGATCCAGGAATGTACAGTCGACGCTTCCCACCGACTTTCATGCTTAAAATCCCTTCATCAAGCCCTTTGATTACCTGTTTAATTCGATATTTTCAAAAAAAACACTAATAAACTCATGAACTCAAAGGAATAGAAAAGAGAAGGCACTTGAAACACTTACTTGACCAGATCCAACCCGAAAGATATAAATCTGATTCTTCTCAAGTGAACTATATAAAATGGAAGGCAGATTAGTATTTCATGGTCAAGTTCATTGATGGCTTCCTCGTGTCATAGATTTTAGAGGTCGCCTTAAAACAATGGAATATCAATAGTTCCACATAATGCATTGGGCTTAACCTGTCAAAAATTTGTCCAGATGGAATCATTGCAACATAATTTGCAGCCACCTGTGAATATCAAATCATCATAACTGTTAGAAGTTGAGGTAAAAACCAAAATTCTTGAACTTTTTTCACTGCTTACTCACAAATTCATTCCAATATAGAGAAAAGATTTTTTCCTAATGGCTGCAATACATATATTACTTCTTTCAAGTCAAACAAAACTTGGGAGTCGAAGATTTCCCTTGGCTTCTCTTTTCATTCATTCCCTTTTCTTTTTCTCCTCCTTTTGTGGGAGGTTGGGGATGGTATGGGGATAATGCAAGTTATTCGAGAAACCAGAACAAAAAAAAGACCTGAAATCCAACAGGTGGACTGGGGCCTCCACCAACTTTGATGTCCTTGTACTGCAAACCAGACTCAGTCGTGACCATAGGAACCTTCATCAACAATAAGAATTCCAAAAGTCATTGTTTAGGTGGATCTGCAAATGAGAGAGTTAGTCTTATCTTAAATATACAAAGTGCAGCCTGAAGTTCAAGAAATTGAAGTTGTTTGATGCAGTTTTGGACAATATAATTTTTTAAAATATATGTGAGCATCTAAGTCAGGTTGCGCACACCTCGATTAATTTCATTAAGATAATTGTATTAAGCTTCCAAGAAAACTCGTATAATATTAAATAAATTATTAAATTTTAGATAGGTGGTTGTCATGACTTAACCCCTTCCTTATAAGTCCTTTATTGTAACGTTTGCTCTTATTGACCACCAGCTCAGCGCATGGTGGTTTGAACAATATAAAATGTTGTTAGACCTCAATGGTTTAATAAACTAATAGAAATGTCAGAGTTGTCCATCAAGATTTAAAGGAATATTTAAATATGTCTAACTCTAACATTGTGTCACCCAGAAGAATCATCTTTAAGCATCAAAGAAAATAAAAGAAAATAACTAAGAGATGCAGGACAAAGAAAAAAAAATAGAACTAGAAGTGGTGTTGGGTCAAAGAACTTGAAGTATCAAGATAATACGGGAATTAGGGAGAGAATAGGAGAGAGGTTTAGGAAGAGACAAGAAGATACCAGACAGAAACTCACTAACTAATCAATATACAATCCAAGTTAATGAAAGGACATGTAACCTCACCATACATTTTCAAGTTCTTTCTCACAGGCATCGTCACATAATCTTGGCTTGTCCTCTGGAGGCAAGCCAGCTGCATTGGCATTTAGAGTATCTATAACGAGACTTGACATTCCACAAACTAAACCAATCATCTCTCTTCTTCTAGTCAAATTGAATTCCTTCCCATACTCTTTCATCCGCCATTCTTTCATACTGATATTGGCATTCAAGCAGCGCACAACAAGAGATCGTATTTTATCACTGGAAATTCCTTGGTGTATTCCAGAAGCTGAACCTGACTCAAGCAACAAGCTGAGCATCAAAGAGATGAATCTCAAAGTATGAGATTAAAATGTTCAAGTACAGATTGAAAATATAATTTGTGCATATACACTTCATCAAACATTAAAATGTAGTGTATAGTCTACATTCTGAAACAATGTGTACCTTTCCCAGTAATAATTCAAGAAATAGAAAACAAATCCTTAACTCTTCTAAGTGTTATTTGACGAATCTTTACATACCACTCTCTTTGCAGCCAACTTCCAAACATTTGAAAAGATGAAACTTTTGATGTTCTTCAGTTGAAAAAGAAGCAGATCCAGGTACAATGATACAAAAAAAAGTTCAATCTGGAGTTTTTAAATTATGATCCTTTCAAGCTATATAACGTTTTCCACAATTCACAGTTCCAAATTGGATAAGAATCGCAGTTGGCTTCATGATTTGAAGGGGGAAACCAAATCTGATGACCGAATTTCATCAATTTCCACAACCTTATGGCTCAGATAGAGATAACGTAATGTACTAGTTTTCTTCTATGGAATGTAATATTTTCCTCAGATGAAAATGAAAGACTTCAAAGACGGATATCTGCACTGAGCAGCTACAATTCAAGGCCAATTTGGTATGCTAAGTTAAACACCATTTCTAGTTGGTTTGTATAAAAATCTGGTTCTGTCGGGAATAGATGAATGTTGGATACATGAAAAATAAACCATGATACCTACATTTCTAAATCTTTGCAGAATGTTAAATCTAAATTTATTATTGACAAGACATAATAAATGTAGAATGTTAAATGTATAAAAATCTAAATAAACCATGTTCATTGAACAGTTATTAAGAAGTCGATTGAGTTGTTTCTCTCACAACCAAAAGTCTCACCGGCATATATATATATATATATATATTGATAAGATACAATTTCATTGATAAATGAAATATCTAAAGAGATACAGCAGAAAACCCCATAAAGAGATATAAGATGTACCAAACAGACACCCCAAGAGATAGATACAAACAAAATCCAATCAGGAGGGGGACTAACAAAATGGTGAGATAAAACAGAAAGATGTAAGCTGAATTGATGAGCAAAAAGCCCTCTATTTGTGAAACGAAATGGCAAATCCAAACAAAACAACAATCTAAAGAACATCCATCAATCAGATGCACCAACAGACAATCCATTATACAATCAATACAAAAGCCGTATCAGGATGAAACCAAATTGGAGAAAACAGCCATATTGTTGAAGGGAGATCGCAGAGCTTTTAAGCAATCAAGCAAATAATGACAACTCTCTAAGCAAAGATGTCACTTTTTTCTCATAAGAA